>OZ012678.1:113910531-116310531 GCA_963942445.1 Argyra leucocephala | reverse complement strand
GCAATCAAATAATAAATAGATGAAAATCCTTTATGTGAATAAGTCGATTTATTTTTCCAGGAAAATTTTTCTTCTTTTTTTTTTATCTCTGAGACAACTAAAAGTTTTCAATTTTATATTTTTATTTTTAACTGTTAAAGAAATTTGTAAATCTATTAACACAGATATTTTATCTTTACTTTCAGGTTTGTAACAAGTGGGATTTTTCTTTTATATACTTAATATACATATGTATATATATGTTTATATAAATTTCTTTGATATCAAATAGTAAGTATTATTGTGAATTAGTGAATGAAAGATTCTATTTTTTTGCAAGTTTATATTCTTAAAAAACTTGAAAGCTGTAACATAATAAATATTATATACATAGTACATAATTATTGTAGACAATAAGAAGAAAACAATTTTTGAAATATGAAATGATTTTTTATTCTTTATATGTACATATATTTTATGTAGCATTTTATTTATTTAATAATTTGAATTATTAAATTTAAGGAAAATAAAGAAGAAACTTGAGACAAGATAATGGAATGTTACGATTACAAAATTTTGTTAATTTTTAATAAAAAAAAACAATTATGACAAGAGAACTGAAACGATATTGAATTCGTTGTTTTTAAAGGTTAAAGTAAAGGGAATATTATTAGAAGTATTAATTTAAATAAACTTATAACAACTAATATATAAAACTTATAAACATAATGACAACTTGAGTTGAAAAAAAGCGTAGAAAAAACATTAAACAGTTTTAGTAGTGTAGGGTGATATCAAAAAATATGTATGCATTCATTTTAAATGTTTAATTATTGTTAATATCTTGTTCTAAGAAAATATCTTTGTATATCTGAGTGCCTCAATAAATAATAAAAATAATATTGTGTATTTTGGCAAAAATATTTGTTTACGTACGTACAAAAGCCTTTCCAAATCTCACATTTGAAGCAGAAGAATCAAATCAAGAATATATAAGATCATAACACAACCATGTTTCAACCTATAGCTGCGAAATCTGGAAAAAGACAATAATTAGTGATTATATCTAATGAATAATAGTGAGAAAAATATTTGACATCAAAATAATTGAGCATTTTCTTATAAGAGTCCACAAGCAAGTTGTTTTCATTTTAAATCGTATAAAAGGCAAACTATGTTACTTACTAGCTTATTTCATCATTGTATGATTCATCCCATCAATATAACTCGTGGTACTCATAAAAACAATTTCAATTAACAAGGCAGCTCACAGACAATATGTAGGGGCTGATTCATCAGCTTTCTACATTTTTACACCAGTCATGACTGGTTTCTCTCCAGCTGAAGATAGGGGTTTTATTTGTTTCTAAATAAAACTATCTTATCTTTTTAAATAAAGGAAGAGGGAGATGTTGTACCCGCGTATGACGTAATAACTATATCACAAAAATACATATTCTGAATGGCGCATCTTATCCTTTAAGGACGAAAAAGACAGTGTTGAAAGCATCCTTGTAGTTTTGATGTTTTTGTATATAATCCGTTATATCTGTTGATATATTAGATATATACATATTTTTATCTACTAAGACAGCGGTCTGGAGCATATTTTAATATTTATTTGATGATGATAGGTCCTGTCGTTATGGAGATATTGTGGTTCAAATTTTTGGAAAAGAAAAACTTTATTTTCTTTCTTTAAAAACCAAATACCTCAAGATTTTACCATAAAACCACCAATATTTTTATATTGTTGGAAAGGTCTCTCTCTATAACTCATACATACGTACTTTATGTCTATATTGAATAGTTTAGAAGATATAAGCATTTATTAAAAAAATTTTTTTACCCTTTTTCTAAATGAATATAAGATATATATATATATATATATATATATATATATCTAATAGATTAACAGATATAACGGTTTATATAGAAAAACATCAAAAGAACAAGGATACTTTCAATTGTCCTTTTCGTCCTTAAAGGATAAGATGCGCCATTAAAGATATATTTTTTGAAAGTTAGGAAGATCAAGTACCCAGAGATATAGACATTAGATCCTACGCGGGTACAATATTTCCATCAGAATCCCCTGAATAAATGTAATATTTTGAACTATACTCCTTCATGCTTTGCTGTTGTTCTAAGAATAATGTTTGTTTCGTTTTATTATTGTATGATTCATGCCATGATAGGTCAATACACATTAATGTAATTTGAGAGAAAAATTTCATAAACTTTTTTATATCGACTTCGAAGATCATTTTTTTTTTATTTCAATATCCAATAAATTAATTACATTGTTCTTTGTATACTTGTTTCGGAAACAATATTTTAACAATGTAAAATTTTATTTTAATTTTTTTCTTTATTTTACCATAATTTAAATTATAATAAATGTTAGCACTAGCTAACCCTGACATCGTCTTTAAATTGTAATACTAAAAGATGGTCCATGTTCTATGAATACTAACAGTGGTAATAATAAATTTAAAATATTGAAAATATCACCAATCAATAGAGCACATAGCACATAGCACAGAGCACATCAATAAAGCGTTTTTAATTTGAAAATAACGGCTTCTTCACTCTTAAAAAGTTGATACGCATACTCTGAAACACCTGGTATAATAAATAAAGTTCTTTTCCATCGGCAGGTAAGCGCATACGGTACAGTTTTTGGGGATTTTGTGTTTGGATTGTTTTGGGGCTTTTTAAGTCTGGGGATTTGTGTCTTTGGTATTTTGGTTTTAAGGATTTAGAGTGACTCCCGTTTTTGGATATCGATTTTTTCTTGTTTTTGGTTAAAACTAAAAACAACTTTGGTAGGGACATTAATAAGCTTTAACATTTTTTTGATAAGTATAAAGAGTAATGATTAGGTGTGTTTTAGAACTTTAAGCTAAAACGATGAGTTCTGCGGACTTATGCTTATAGTTTCCAAAATACAAAAGTATTATTTATGAAAAATAATTTCTTTAATTTAAGTCTGAAATAGTGATTATTTTGCATATGGAGTAATTAAGATATTGCAATGCTAGTGAAATAAATTAATATAATTTCATACTTAGACCTAAAACATTAGAACAATTATTACAATATTAAATTATTAACAAAAAATAACTTAATAAGACTAAAAAAAGAGATACGAAGTAGAAATCCCGACAAGAAAGTCCTGTCGCGGTTCAAAAGAGCAGGCTAGGTCTTCGAACACCTCGGATATTTCAACTAACGAGTCCCTTACGGCTCTAGGCGCGAGCCAGGCGTCTTCTTTGAAAAAGAACAACTTGAGCTCCAGTTTCCTGTTGGCAAATACTGCACAGTTTTCCAGGCTGAAGTCTTTGCCATAAACACAGCAGTGAATATAATAAAAGAGCAAAGATGGACTAACAAAGTCATTAGAATCTTTAGTGACAGTTATGCTGCTTTAAAAGCTCTTGAAAGTAACTTCATCAAATCTAGATTGGTGGGAGAATGTTCGGGAGCCCTAAACCTCATAGGGCTCCGAAACAAGGTACAACTGATCTGGATACCGGGTCATAATGGCTTGACTGGAAATGAGAAGGCTGACGAACTGGTCAGATCATCGGCGGGAAACATTTATGGCCCGGAACCGGCAGTTGGTGTGTCTATCGGTAATATCAAACTATCGATTGAAAACACCCTGAAGAGAGAAACAAACATTCTTTGGGAGCGTATGTACCAAGAACAAACACCAAGATAACCAACTTCCTGCTAACTCTCAATAGAGGAGACTGTAGGAAGATGGTGTGTCCTTACTGAGACAACCAC
The DNA here is from genome assembly GCA_963942445.1 of Argyra leucocephala. Taxonomy (NCBI): domain Eukaryota; kingdom Metazoa; phylum Arthropoda; class Insecta; order Diptera; family Dolichopodidae; genus Argyra; species Argyra leucocephala. The sequence continues at coordinate 116,306,757 of OZ012678.1, read as the reverse complement.
ATGAATAAGAACATGTGTAGACTAGCACTAAGTGATGGCCCAACCTGCAGACACTGTCTGGAAGAGGAAGAAACCTCTACACATGTTGTAGTAGAGTGCCTAGCTTTTTCAAGGCTGAAACTCAACACTACATAAACTCAGAAAACTTCTGCAGGATAGAACCCACAAACCTATTAGCATTTATCAAAAAGATCGAATAAGTTGAGGGTGGAGGAGGGAATAAAGGGCTAAAAGCCTACATGCCGGCCCTGACATATTAGGTCCACCTCCGTTTTAAATAAATAAAAAAAAAACTTAATAAAATGCAAATGTAAAGATTTAAGTTGTCGAACAACTAAATTTGCTCAAAATTTGGTAACTCAAATTTAATTATTATTAAACCAATTAAAGTAAATGCTCACTATGTTCCACGAATGGGGTTACAAGACAATGATAATCATAATGAATTAAAGTAAAGAAAATCGAATATCATACCTTTTTCGTATTAAAGAAATTCCGATTTTTCCTTAACTGTAATCAATTTTTACAAATAGATTTTCGAACTGACATATTTTTAATGTGTTTTTAGATTACTAGTGTATTCCCTATTCCCAAAATTATTGAAAAAAAAAATGTTTGAATTAAATTTTCAATAAAAATTGATTTTATTTTCAAATATATTGTTTTCAAAAACTCTGGTACAATTTCAATAATTTTAAATTATATAAGAAAAAATATAATAACAAAAATAAAATAATAAAAGTCCCATAAGAGCTGCTCAGTTTATTTTCATTATAACCTTAAAATTATATTTTAAGTTAAAAGTTTTCGTTTCCTGTTTATTATTATGTTATTTTTTTTGTTGTTGTTTGTTATTGTTTTTGTTGCTCATTTTTAAGACACCCTCGGTTTAATGTCCAAATACGATAGAAAGGTGAATTTGTTGACGGGATTTAAACCATTATTAAGCCATAAATCTTTGTTATATTGGTTTTGTTTACTTCATATACTTATATATATATAAATATATATAATATATAGAGTGAACTCTAAAAACCAAAGAAAATAAATATAATAAAAAAAGTTTTTCAGGCATTTTAATTTTTTTTTTATTATTTTTGTTTCATTCTTTCATCCTAAATTTATATTTTCTTATATTTTTATTTATTTTCATAAAAAAAAATTTTTGCAGGTGGTATAACTGAATGCTTCTTACTTACATTTTTTTTCTACTTTTATACTCATTATTATTACCTTTCTATTCTCATAAGGATATACAGCAATAATTGTAGCCTGTAAAAAAAATAAAAAAAAATAAAAAGAAAAACCAAAATTTCTATATACTTTAACAACCCCATGACGCATTTCAAATTGTTTATGTTTGAATGTGTGTACATATATATGTGTATTTTTATGAAATTTTATTTGCACATGAATTCAAGGTACGATATATAATATTGTATCTATGAGTATATAGTACACATATGTTTATAGAATAATAAGAAATTGTTTTGGTAGCCTTAAGGTATATAATATTGACGGGTATAAAAATTTCAAGTATGCATTAATAACGGTAGAAAAAAAAATAACAAAATAAAAATGAAATCTATGTATGAATATTTGGGAACCACAAGACCGCAAACTAAAGGTGGATAAAAAATAAAATTTTGTTTCTTTGGTTTCTTTTTTTGTGGTTTTCTGTTTTTGTTAAGAGAAGAAACACCACATGGCTAAGTTTTTAATAGTTAAATTTTTTAAATTCTAACTATAAAAATAGTAGTAAGTTGAAATAAAAAAAAAATTGTACATACATATTATAGCTGGCAGAGAAAAAATAGGTACGCAAATTTTAAAACGATTTAGTTTTATAAGTACGTTATGTTAAGTTTGGTTATAAAGACTGCCTCAAAAACATTCTTAGCCACAATTTCGCTTGATACATAGTAATAGAAAATGTGAAATATTGAAGATTTTGGGAAATTTGGATAAGTAGAAGACCAAGTTTAGTTGACTGACATACAGGCTATGTCATCTGGCTGCTAATACAAAGCTTGTAAAAATAAAATGAGACTAAGTTAAAGACGAAGTTAATCTATAATAAATGTAGTTTTTGCATGTACATATACTCAAAAATTAACATCTATTGCGAATGTTCGTTTGCCAAAACTCTGCGCAAGTAGCTAGAATTGATAAGATTTTAATTATATAATCTTTGCAGACGTAAGCTAAAATCATATTTAAATTTAATTCTGCCACTTATTTGATAGGTTTATGAGTTTCTACTCACTACAATGTGATAAACCAACACATTTAAAAACGATTCCTTTTCGAGTCGACCCGCTATTGATGACTTCATGAAGAGGACATGATGTGGTATTTATTGTTATTATGTGTTTATTATCGATATACTCACAATGATAATAGTTCCCAGTTCCTGGGTTGGAAAATAATTTTCTTGTGGACTTTTGAAAATTTAACAAGTATGTTTAGCTATTTAATGGTTTTTCTGGCGTAGTGCCATGTATATTAACTTTGGTGGAGATCTGTTGTATTAGTATTTGGAATATGTGGCTTGAACTATTCTACTATATAGTTCAAGTATGACACGACTACGACATTAGCTGAAGTTAGATATTTTCGCTGAAACAAATTTCTACTTTACATTATTGGGAAATAAAGTTTTAAATCTTATTATAATTAAATAAAAATTATTTTTAATATTTTTATTTAGCTACTCTGTTACCTCGTTCGGAAAACGAAATCAATAAAGTTGTGAATTAATTTTATACGCACGCATTATAAAAAATGTTCAATTTAAATGTGATTTTTTTAAAAATATAGTATGCATGACTTTCAATTCAGATATTTATTTCAAATATTCTTTAAACTATATACATACATATTAATGATCGACCTAATTGCTTTTATAAGCAACAATTATATATGTACAAGTGAGCTGTTTGTTAAATGCTATAGAAGACGTTTGTAGCAGTCTCTATCGCATTATAGAAACAAGACATCACAATAAGACTTTTCCTAGTCCTTATCAGATTTTCGTATGAGTCATATAGCACATAATTTTGTTAACTGTAGAACATGATAATTCTATGAATTTTTCATTTAATATTCATGTTCGTGACTTTTATCATTTTAGGATAAATTCTATGGGGACGGTATGGCATTATACACTGTTAGCATCAAATTTGATTTCGCAATAATTCCGATCTCCATATAATTCTCATTGATTTTAAGCTAGCTTTTGATAGGACTAAGGTTAATTTCCTCTTCATGGACAAACGTCGGAACAATTGTGTTTTACACTATAATTGAAACACAAATACAATCAAAGAAAATTTTATGATTTCCTCTCAATGCGCGAAGGACTGACATCTATTATGTCAGTCGAAAAAGTGTGAAGTTTAAAAAAAGCGGATTTTACTTTTATTGAAAAAATTAAATTTTTTGTTAAGGGTAATGATGGAACATACATGAAAATACAAATAACATTGTAATATTCGAAGATTCAAACTCCAGCAAAGGTTTTGCTCAGATAAAAAATAAAAATGTAGTTGGTTAACAATTTATATGCTATTTTAATTTAGTCTTAAAAATTTTACTGTATCCACCTCCACCTTTTCAGACTGTATTCTGTGTCATTAGAACTTGATTTTGATAGAAGTAGTCTCCACGTCGAATATTAAACATTTTTTTTTTAAATTGAAAATTGTTAATGAAAATGATTTTGAATTTTTTGTAAATTTTACCAATTTAGATAAAAAATATTGAATATTTTTTTAAAAATAACACTATATCATAATAACAGCAAAATAAGGTTCCTATACAAAAGACAACATTTATAGGAAAATAAGGTCCCATTTTCAAAGTTCTCTCCCGGGCTAGATTATATAGAGGCCTTGTATCTACCATTTTCTCTTACTTTAGCCTTCAGCCAAGAGTTGAAAATATTTTAACTAAGAAATTGGATGAAGTAAATTGTTTGGAGAGGATTTTTTGTGTATGTGTTGGTAAAATAAATGTTTTTGATTGGTTAAAAAAGTTGTCCGGATGTTCGTCCATTAAGAGGAAATCAACCTTTAGTAGACGAAAGATATTCAACATTTTGACAAAACAGGGCATATTGTAAAAAGTTTTCTAATTTGATTATGATGACGAAAAATAACTCGAAGGGTAGTGTCTTGATTCACGATCGGATGTATCCAGATGTAAAAAATGGTATAAGACAGTCCAGGGAGACACTATAATACTTTTTTGTTATTTAATCTAATCCTAAATTATGCAATAACAAAACCGACAAGGTTGTAATTATTTTCAGTTACTTACCCTTTAGCAGCACTGACGATATTGCGTTAGTTTCAAGAACCTAAAGAAATATGGTAGAAGTATTTGTTAAAGTTGAGCAGGAAGTTAAGTAAAGTTGGAATAAAAATAAATCAAAATAAAACTATATCTGAGTTTTGCAAGATCACATAACATTAGAAATTTTGAAAGCCATACCATTAGAGAGTATAATTTTAAGGGTTAAACGTGTAATAATTATATCATTACACAACTTGTTATTTATGGTTGAATACTAGGCGGTTAAAAAGAAGGTACTTCGCTTTTAAGAGAATACTGCGTCCGAATTAATATGAAAACAGACCAATCTCATTATATATTAAACCATTGTAAGACTAATAGCTTGATATGATTGCGAAGTATGCACTTTAACAACAGCGGATGAAAATCTTTATAACTAAAATACTCAAAGAGATACTTGTCCTTAGACGGCTTGAAAATTTGGAATATATGAGAAGAAATAATCGCGAAATTAATGATTTAAATAAATACGAAAATATAGTACACTCTATTAAAGCCCAAAAATTAAGATGAGCTGGTCATGCATGTAGAATAAGTAAGTCAAAAAAGAATATTCATAGCAGCGTCGTATGTAGGAAGAGCTAGGGCAAGACATATAAGAAGATGGCTAGATAACATCGAAAGTGATGCTCGAATATTGTAAGCCAGAAATTGAAGAACAGTTGCTTATATAAAAGCCATCTATATAACGGAATTGTAATTAAAATTGACACACTCATCATTATGCACAAAAATTAGGTTCATGTGTTGTTGCAGAATCAATGAAGAAAAAGTTATTAGAGTATCACGAATGATTTTTGATTCATTAATGTGATTTGAAATTGATACTTTCGTGATTTCAAAAATTCTTTCCTTAATCAGCCAACTATATCTTCGGTATTTTTTTTTTGCAAATTTTCATTTTTAAACAGAATAAATGAAAACAAAGATAAGTTTTTCCTGAAAGTAAAGAGAAATATTTTTTCTTTTTAGGTTTATAATTTTCTTTAAGCATTTTCTACATTATTATAGTGATGAAATAAACATTCTAAACTTAAATCGATTTTTTAGAAATAGATTTTTTTTTAACAAATTTCATCCCTTCCCAATAATTTTCGATTTTAAGTTTAATTTTAAATAAAAAATCATGCGAAGCCCTTATTTTCTTAATTTTTCATGAGTGTATCGAATTTTTCATTTTTATTTTTCTATTTTTTTTTGTTTGTTTTTTTTTTTGCTGATATTCTGTTGCGAAGATATATTTCTTCATATTTATATTAATATAGTTATATATATTGTATTCCTATACATATAATAAGTATGAATATTGTATTTTTGTGGGGGAAGAAAACAAAAAATACAACCCCAAGAAATAATATAGCAAAAAAAAATTATTCTGTGTATAGATATTTTGCAGTAAATTGAAGGAAAGTAATAATATCAGTCTTGTATTTATAAAGGTAGTTCGGTGTATAGGCAGGGTGAGATGATATTAAGCTATATGCATATGTACATAACATATAATGTACAATATATGTACATAGAATAATTATTGTAACATAAACATATAGTACAAGCCTGTACGAATATATTTAGACAATTTAAAATACCAACAGTAAAATAACACCCACTTATATACAATATGTATTATATACAGCTATATATATATATATATATATATTAGAAGATTTACCTCTTTTTAAATGGCTTCACCTTGACAACTTTAGGCTAAAAAGAATAAATTTATTTTTTCTAATCATATACATATACATATGTTGCGTTTTTTTTTTTTTTTTTGTATAACTTAGTCAATTTTTTATAGCCCTGAAGGGGATTTTCTGTAATAAAGAACAAAAACAAAAAACGGCATCATCGACAACAAAAAATAAAAAAAAAAAAATGTAACAACAAAAAAATAACAGGGTATGTCTTTATGACTGTCTTTTGAAAATAAATTCAAAAAATTTCTTGAATAAATCATGATTTTTGATGATGTGAAACTCAACTTTTTAAAAAATTTCCATTTCATATATTTTTTTTTCTCTTTATTTTGTTTTTTTTTTCAGGGAAGTTGTCATATTTCATACGTATACATACTTACTATCATGTAGGTGTATTTACATATTATTTTATTTATTTTTATTTTTTTTTTAAGTAAAATTCCTTCAAAATGATATTAAATGGTAATAGAAATAAAATTTGAATGTGATATTTTCTTAAAACAAGTACCCACTCACTCATAGAATAAAATGTCGAGGGACAAATTTTTGTTGTTTTTGTTTTTAATTTTTTTTGGTATTTATTTCTAAAAATATGTTTGAAAATTAATGCAAGTTTATTCATCTTAATGTGTCGTATGAAAATATTTTATTTGTAAGTTAATTTCCAAAAAAAATAAATTTTGACGCTTTTGGTGACAAATTTTTAAACTATAAATGTTCCTGTCACTGTTCTGTTTCTATTAGAAATTATTCATTTTGAAAACATCACATACAATATTATTATTTCATTGGATGGCGGTGTAAAAAATATCTAAATTGAAATTTTTTTTTTTTTTGCTTAAATTCTAATTTTTGTCAGTTTAACTTGTAAGTATCTATACTCACACATACAAAAAGTATCTTTATTTGCCTCGATTAAGATTAAAATATTAAAGGTTCTTTTTTTTGCTCCAATTAATCAACTGTCCTTTTAATATTATTATCATATACATTGTTATAAATTACAATTTAATTTATTTAAAATTAATTATTATAGTGATTATATTTCTACTACATATACACGTATATTGCGAATGAAATATTTCAAGGTTATTATATTCTCATATTTAGTTTATGTGAATTATGCAGTTGTATATATATTATATGTAATGAATGTTGATTATGAGAAGTGATATGCATATTTTTGAAGTAATTAAAACTTTCAATATCAATGACCTGTTGTGAAAAGCTGATGGATGTATGAAATTTATGTGAGTGGATGGGGAGACAATATAAAAGTATTGTTTAGTGACACTGTGGAATTCAAAGTAAGCGAATATTAAAAGTAAATGTATGTCAAAAATAAAACAAAATTAATAATTTTATGATATTTTTATTTATAATTTCATGGATAACAATAATTAAATAACCATTAAAATCTAAGACCCGCTTGTCTTGGGAATTGGGTCAGGTTTTAAAAAAATAGCTGTATGTGATAACTAGAGCTTACAGTTCTTTACCGTAAGCCAATAAAAAATTTTTTCAATTTATTCTGGCTTATCAATAAATTTTAAATTAAATTAAATTAATTAATAGTTATTAGTTATAGTATAATTATATAGTTTTCGTTAAATTATTGAACTATTATGTTAAAAAAGTGCGAAATCTTTAATAAATAGTTTTTTTTTTTTATTAAATTTTAAATTTGCATTAGTATTGTTAATAATCCGTCCCTGATATTGCCTTTGGGAAATGAGAATGTAGTGCTTCAAAATGATCTGTACTTAAATATAATACTATTAACTATTAGCTAATTTTACAATTAAGGATCTATGATTGTACCCAAAATTAACTTATTAAGGGTTTAAGCTATATATAAATACTAACATACCCGGGGAACGTTGTTCCACCTTATTGGAAGTGAGATTTATAAAGGTTTTGTTAAACTTTAAAGATATGTAAAACTATATTGAAATGAAAAAATAAATGCAGAATTAAATGGAAGAAAATATTACATTAATTATTTATTCAAAAATATATTATTGTGTTGTGCATGATAAAAAAACGGTAATTTTAAAGTTATTGTTTTTACAAAATAAATTTATATAAATATAAATTTTTTAAAACCTTTAAATCATTTTACTTTTAATAAAAAGAAAAAGTTCGGTTTATTAATTAATATTCAATCTTGATACATAGATATTTTATATCACCATTGTATCTATAAATATTATTATTAATTGTGTTAACAAACAAAATTATTTTCATGAATTGTTTCGTTCATCATAACACTACTAGAAAATAGTTTTGTTTATTGTTTTTATTTTTTCATTTCGACGGGTTTTGTTTCAATAACATTATGTGTACATAGACTTTTTAGATCAAATCGAATCGGACCTAAGACCATAAAATATCACAATTTATTGTAACGCTTGTAAGTAATAATAATAAATAAGTACATAGGTAATATTATTTTTGTTTGTATGTTGTATGGACATATGTAAGTGTATTGTATAATGTAGGATGTAAAATGTTATAGTAAAAATTTACGAAGTACATTTTCGAATAACAATACGAAGTATTATCGAAGTAAAAAATTTTTTTTTCAAATTAGATAATTTCTTGTGAAAACTATATTCTTCAGAATATTCGATTTAATAAAAAATTCATTTTTGTACATATTTATATTATATACAGTTTTTAAAAAATTATAATCAAAGTATAGTATAGTATAGAGCCTATAACAGCTATTTAGAGCCATTTTTTTTATGTGTGCTATATTTTAGGAGCCTATTGTGACCTACAAAGAATATCTATTTTTAATTTTAGAAATTTTAAGCTTCTGATTTCAATACCAATTTGACTATCAAAATATTTGAAAAAAGTAAGTACGATTAGTTAATTAAATCTGTCCATTTCTGTTACATTTTATGTGATAAAATACATATTATAAGTATTAACCTACCAGGAAAAGTGGTTAATAAGTACACAATACTGAGTTTACAGTTTTTATATTTAATTTAGATTTAATAATTGTATTGAAAAAAAGCTTGTTCATAAAAATATTATTTTTAAAACAATTTTAAAGCTTATAAAACTAATCTTTGTCCTAACATGACTTTTGACTAAAATCTTAAAACTATGTTTTAATTATTTTAGTTTATGTCTACTGATATTACTTGTATTTTATTGTGTTTTTTTGTTAATTATAAATTGTTAATATAATTTCACTTTGGAAAATTAGAAAAACCAAAATTTGTTTCAATTTTATTTTATACATAAAACTTATACTAACCTTAATATTATACACTATGACTAGACTAAACATAATCCTATCTAATTTAATCTATACTTAACTCTTATATTTACTGTAAACTAATTAACTTATCTTTTAAGAAATGTTCAACCCACAAATACTTTTTTGATGTTCGTTTATCCTTTTCAGGAATAGACTGATCGTATTTCAATATATTTGCCACTATGCTGTTTGGACTATACTTTATATATTTGCGTCGTTTGAAGCAAACTCCGCTAATTTCAAGCACATTTTAAATTCTCCTGAAATCCCCATTTCATGAATTAATTTCAGTTTCTAGAATAACGTTTTATTTAAATAAATTGAATAATAACTTGTTTCCGGTAAATAAAATAAATAATACTAAACAATTCGGCTGAAGCCCTCGCATCACCTTTATCAATGTTTTTTAGTTTATCATTTTCATTGGGAATATTTCCACTACAATGGAAGAACTCTTATCTAAGACTAATCCACAAAAAAGGTTCATAAAATTTAATAACAAACTACCAACCAATTGTAAAATTATCTTGAATTAATTGTCTATCATTTATAACTTATGTTGTTACTCCGTAGTATCCAATCAGCATGGTTATATAAAAAATAAATCGACTGTAACAAATTTAGTAAAATTCACTAACGCTGTCATTAATTCAATGGAACTATGTACTCAAACTGATGTCTTTAACATAGATATTAGCAAAGCTTTTGATATTTTGCCTCACAGCATAATTCTCATAAAACTTGAAAAATTTTGGTTTCCACAAACAATAATTAATTGGATTCATTTATACGTATCTATAAAAAAAATATTCTGTGTTGTTTAGATTAAGTGTTTCTGATCCATTTGTTGCTAATTCATGTGTAGTTCAAGGAGTTATCTGGACTCTTTGTTATTTATTATAGCTATTAATGATGTAGTCAACGTCATTATTAATAGTTTTATATCCATTCATGCTGAAGATATGATAATTTACAAAACTATTAACATCTAGTGATATAGTTCTACTTCTAGAAAACTTGAATTCATTTTTTGATTGGTACCTCTTACTTAATACCAACAAATGTACACAAATTGGCTTCACCCGGCGATCTTCTGTTATACTTGACAACTACATTTTCTAAGCTAAAGATATTTAAAGAGACTTAAAATTTATAGGAACTGTGTATTTTTTGATGAGAAAATTTCATTCAAACACCATTTTAATAAAAAATTGGTGTCGAATGCACTGGTTATTGAATAATAATTGTTATATTTACAAGTTAATATACTCAGCTAAAAGATAGAATTATTTTCCTTGTATATTTCTGAGTTATCTTCACATTAATACGGAAATAAATTAGAATAATTTCCATTGATTTTCAAAGACTTACTCTTAATTTAGATAATTTTCGATCACTTCAATAACATAAGTTAAGCACTTTTTAAAGAAACATATTGAATTTAATTTTTCTAAGATATACGCAATACGTCGTGTTATACACATTTTCATTACTTAGTTAAGTACATACAATTTTCTTTTGTTTTTCATTTCATTTCCCCCTTCAATGAAATAAATTAAGTGCACAGAGTGATACTAAGTTTACTTAGTTGAAATTATATTTTGAACGTTACCCTCCATAATCACCTTAAGTTTAATAAAATTAGGTTAATGAATATGTATATGTATATTAATATATATATGTGAATTACACAATATGGCTGAATAACTAAATATTGTAACTATAGAGAATGAAATTAATTTAATTTGTTCATAAGTTGTGTAAAAAAAAATAAAAATAAAAAATAGTTAAGCTTTAATTGAATTAAGTTAATTTGTTCCAAATTGTGGTTTTGAATTATTTTATATTTTAACTAATTCCAGGGCAAATAAATATAAAATAATATAAAATTAAGGAAGGAGCTTTATTATACAAATATATTAAGAACTATATATTGATCAGTTTATTAATTCATTGTCTTCAACATCATTATAATATCTTATTCCATAGCCAATTCAATATTTTCATTATACCTAAGCTTTCATTACGTTGATTTATTTATTTTTATTTATTTTTTTCATAGATTTAAATATTTATCTTAATTAACGACATCAAATTGCTCAAAACTTCATATACTGTTTTAGAAATAATTCAATCTACTGTGGTTCATTATTTAGGATAAAGATCTTTCATCTCATTGAGTATTAACTTTATATCTTCTACTCTTCTTTCTTTTATCCTTCTGAGTTCATTCTCTGCTCTCAAACATTTTTATTACATGTTGGTTCATCTTCATCTTTGGAATAAATCTAATTATATTACAGCATTTCCACCACACCAGCTTATATATAGCTCGGTATTATATCTTCTTTTATATTATTATTTGCTTTCTAATCTAATATCACAAATTTTCTTTAGGAGTATATTATTACTAGTGAATCCCCTGTGAAATTGCACAGAAGTAATTCTTTCAAACACAATTTTATAAAAAAAAAAATATTTATTTTGGTATAATTGTTGTTGTTTTCTGAATCGCTTGATACTTTATAATGAAATCAAAGTGTAATACCTAATACTGTATGACGAAATTAATACAAATTTCAATATAACTTAACACAATAAAACCCATTACTCTCAGCGTAGTAGATCGATAAATTGGTGTTTTCGCATATATGAAAGTGGGGTTTAGGATTTTATTATAGAAGCGTATTTGTATTTTGAAGCGTATTTGAACAATTAATTCATCAAATTTGGTTCATAATCAAAAAATATTCGTCAGTTTTAAAGACAGCCATTAATTTAAACGGACTAAGATAGTGTACTGCTGTACCAAAAATTAGAAAAAAAAAATTATAAGAAGTAGACAATGTTACTGTCTATGCCATCTTGTAGATATTATTGAAAATACCAATCCCTTGAAGCAGTTAGGATAGCAATCGTTCAGTCTGGAAGTTATAAAAATAAACAATATGATAATTTTAATGTCATTGTATTTTATTTATCCCATATTTTTTACTTCTTTAGTGAGCAAATTTATTTGCACTTTTGTATTATCTATGTACCACTGAGCGTTAACAATTCATTTTTAAATATTTGACAACCCCATGATTGAATGCCGTAAAATATACAATTGTATATTAATTATTACTTCTATTTTTTATTTTTGGGTTATTGATATTTAATTTTAAACGTTTTTTTTTTATTTTTGGTTTGTGGGATGTGTAACTATTTTAAATATTTCAAGTATTATTTTGTATGTTTTTATTTTTGACTAAAATTGTATATCATCTTGTATATTATAATATAAGATGTATTTTATTATTTTATAAATTTTACAAACAAATCTGTAGTAACCGAAATTGTTCTATAGTTTTTATGCTATTTGCAATTAGAATTTGTTTTAATTTCATATTCTATACAAAATTATCTGCAATAGTGCAATCTGTTTTCTCGTTCACAAATATATTCAAAATTAGTTTAGTACCTAGTATAAAAGGCTTATCAAAATTGGATTTCCTCAAAGATAAGGTTCGATTTCTTACATCATTATTAAGTCTTAATTTGGATATTTTTGAATGGTTATTGACTTCCATATAAATGAGTATGCTGAATTAAAAGCAAAAACTTCAAAATCGTTGAATGTTGATAATTTTATGATGCTTTGAAATCGTTAAACGGAAAGCAGTGCATTAAGTTCTCATATACTGCTTTCGAATCATTTGTGTAATAAATTAATTGCATCTGTATCATGGAAGTCTTTTGGCAGCTTAGTTCTTTGCAGATTTTATTGATTTACTTAAATTGCAATACTTTCGCTACCGTATGCAGTACAGCTATCGTAGTATTTGATGTAAATGAGGCCAAAAAAGTATATATTTGATATTTTGTACTTTAAACAAGTGTTTCTGCTTTACTGATGGGACTGAAAATTTATGGTAGATTGTAATTTGGAGCGGAAAATTTTTGCCTTAGTTATAGGATTGCAGAATAGTTATGATACAAGCTTTTACATTTTTTAAATTTAGCCATTTTGTTGAACACAATGTCCAATGCCATCATGATATTTAAGTTAGGATCCAATATTCATATCGGAATTCAACTTTTCTTTCTCTGTCGTAAAAATCTGCAACGCTAGATGTTTTGATTTGACTCAACCATGTGTACAATATTACTAAATTCGGCATGGTAAATTGTTGTTAATGCCAAATTTGTGAATTTACTGTAATTATTGCGTCTTGTCGCAATTCATTGTAAAAAACCCTTTTATTCGAATATTTTACATTACTGATGAATTAATATCTCTTTTTAACATCAATTATGAAACTTTTAATATTTTACAAACATTCCAAAATTAAATTTTGATTTTGTTGCAAAAAAAACCAAAAACCAAATCCATGACTATTTCGAAGGATCTCTTCCGATGTAAATTATCCATTAATAATAAATTAATTTAACAAGTGCTCAATTTCAAATATGTAATGGGCGTAAATATCACCAGCTCTCGCAACACAGAAACAGAAACAAGAACAGAATAAATATACAAAAGCTGTATTTGGCAACAGAAATGGGAACTCTGCGTCAAATATGTGGATACAAATTAAGAGAAAGCAAATGTAGCAACGACATCAGAAACGCATGCGACATAAAAGATATTGCCCGTTGGAGTCGAATTAGACGAAGAAACTGGAGAGACATGTAAATAGAACGACAGAAGGTCGACTTGCAAAGGTAGTAATCAATGTCTCCAGGAAACGTCTACCGGAAAGACCTCCAAAAAGATAGTGTAAATGCTGGACGTCATCATCACAAAATTGAAGAAATATTTATTATCATAAATGCATATTTAAAGAACAAGAAGAAGAAGATTTCGCTTCTAGGATCATATTTAAGAACAACTTCTTGAAAACATTTTAAATTAAACTTTTCGCTTACAACGTACAAAAATTATTATAGCAAGTGGTAGGTATACTTTTTTGAAAGCTTAATCACTTAAGTCTAATAGAGTGGCTGTGTACGGTAACGAAGATATTGTCATTTAAGGTAATTAATAAAAATCTACAAATAATTAATCCCTTTTAAAACTAACATTGTGCTGTATTGTCCTGTAGGACTACTTTAGTGTAGAAACACTTTGTATAATGAATAATATTTTTTACATAAATGATTTAGATGATATGCATTTTTGTTTTCCAGCTACTCCTCGTGGAAGCATAGGGCATGAATTTGTTTCCTCTTCTCTGTTTTTGCAGTGATTTTGATCTTCCTTCGTAGTTTGTCCATTACTAACAAATTCAGTTGTTATGCTCGACAACACCAGGTGTTGTTGGGTCTTACTCTTCTTCTACTGCTGTGGGGGTTTTATTCTAGAGCAATTCTTCTGGTTGTAGTTTTAGTGGTTTTCGCTAAATATGACCTTTCCATTTTCATTTTCTACATGATATACATAAATCAGTATAATAGAACTAGCTTCGCTTAATGATGATCCAGAATATCGGGTCAATTAGAAATTGGCGACAAAAGAAATCTTGCTTAGTATATAACTTCATATAACCATCTGTGCAACCATGAGTCATGCAGTAAACACTACTGTGTTGAAACAAAAGACCTTCAAAGCTTCAACCTTCTTTAAGAAATATCTTTAATGTCATACTTAATATTTAAGTTAGAATAAATTTTATCCTTTATAATTAGAAAAAATTACGTTTTGCTTAATAAAACTAAAGCTTTGTATATATAAATTCTAAAAATAATTTAAATATATGAGAAAAAGTTAAAAAAAATAAAAACAAAATTAAAAAAAAATTAAAATTTTTTTTATCTTAACAAAAATATTCCACAAGGACATCACCAGCTCATCGATGATATCCTGTTTTTATATTTATACTCATGAGGAATATTTTATAACACATATCTTCAGTATAATTCAAATATAGTAGTTAGTACATTGCACATGAAAGTTTAAGTTTTGAGATAGTTTTTTTTTCTACTTTTTGAATTTTTATTTCTAGGATAGATACACATATGTATATATTAGTATTATCCTTAGATGTCCTTTTAGTCCTTTTAAATATTGATTTAGAGTTTTGTTTCAACTGCAGTTATCTGTTTTTTTTTTATTTTTTATTATATTTTCTCAAATTTTTTTTATATTTTTTTTTTAAACTATCTATACTTAGTACAGGTTGGTTTTTAGAGATTTTTATAGTTGAAAATTGTTGAAAATTGTTGCTTTTGCTATACACACATATTCATATATATGTGTTAGTGTGATTTTAAAACTTTTTTGAATTTTATTGTCAGCATGAAAAATGTTTTTTTTTTATCAACTAAATTTTTTATAAGAAAACTATAAAAGAAAGATTAATATACAGTGACTTGTTCTGAAAATAAAATGACTTTAATCAAAACCAAAGGTTGGCTGCTAAATGAGAAATTTAGGTTTCGATTAATTCTAGGTGAACTGCGTACTGGAAAAAATTTAATTGAACTTTATTTCTGTTACATATACATGTACAGTAGAAGATATAAGCCAATGGTATAAGAATAAACTAGAAAAGCTGACATGAATTTTAAATAAATTTTGAATTAGGAAAAAAGATAATAAGAGTCTGAAGTGAAGTGAAGAGACTACTAGTGAATTTTATAATTTTTGGCTTAACTTAAATTTTATATGAAAATAAAATATCCAAATTTAGGGCTACCTAAAGTTGACTTGACATAAACACTGAATAAAATAAAGATTAAATTTAATGTGAGAAATGTGAGTTTTCAAATTAGTTTTTTTCTGTCCTCTAGCAAATGTTAATTATAAATTGATTTCGTCTTTTTATGAATATAATATGAAACATATTTTTCTATATTGTCTTCTGTCATCTGCTTGTGAATTCAATTTTGTTTTACAATGTTCAATCTATAATTTCTCGGAGTATGTCCAATTTTATGCTATTTGCATTGCCAGTTTTTCATGTATATGTCATGGATCATGTATTCTGTCATTATTGAACCTATAGGATACACTGAAGACATCATTGGATGTTTTAAGATTCCTGATAATATTGACGGAAGTTTCCACGTTTCATTGGTGTGTAAGAGCAGTTGTATATAACTCATATTATGTTAAATAAATTACTGAAATTTCTTTTGGTGGTTGGGAAAGTTACTCAGGACTATCCTATTAACCTTTATGGATTAATAGCAGTCCATTACAGAGAAAATATTAATCGTAAAAGAACTATGACTTAAATTTAAAATCTTATCCATACTAAGTAAATAATTGCTATTAAATGTCCATTGTACAGATATGCATTGAAATATGAGATCAAAAATATCGAAGTTCTCCTGTATACATGTGTTATGTTATGTATATGTGTATGTATAACATAATAACATAAAATAGAATTGACATAACACATACTAAAACTTTGCTGAGTATGCACGATAATACAAAATAATTTTTTTTTCATATACTTTTCCTTCTTTTTATTTTATAAAAATGCCATTTGTTGACTCAGGATTTTATTAAAAAAAAAAAAAAAAACAAAAATAAAAAAAAAACAAAATCTAAAAGAAAATAAGTGAAATTTTTTTTTTTTTCAAAAATAAAATAATTTTCTTTTTTATTTTCTAAATCTTTTATCGATAATAATTGATGTCAATAATGCAGTTTAAGAATTTAATGGTAAAATTCTTGCTATTGACAGTAGGATTGCATAAGAAAATAGTTTCATTTTCTTTATTTTGATAAAGGATATTATTTTCTAGGATATTTAGAAAAAATAAAAAAAAAAAAAATAAACAAACAAATTAAATTGCATAATTCTATTATGAAATAAAAAAAGGAAATAGCTTCTGGGGGTAGGAAAAAAAAATTTAAGTCTGTTAGCGAATAGATCAAACAAGAACAAAAAAAAATGAAAGCCACTTATGAAAACATTCCGAAATTTGTATTTATTTTGAACATATAACAATAAAACAGTATAACCACATAAGTTTAGTTTGAAATTGAAATGTAAAATATTTGGAATAAGAAAGAAATTTAACATGAGTGTTGCCAAAAGAATAAACAAAAACTAATTATAAAAAACTGTATTGGCAATTATAGATTAGTAGAATAAGAGAGTTAGACAGATAACAATGGTTGCCAAACAACCAGTATACTATAGTTAGACCAAAGAGGTTCATTATGGTTATATGAAATTAAAAAAAACTCACCGCATATAAATAAATAATGTTACACAAAGTGGTGGACATCCTTAAAATCAGCAACTGTAACTTTAGCCTCTGAAAAATCACCAAGTAAATTTCCAATCTTTTATGGATTTTCCTTTTCTGATATAGAGCGGAACAGGTGAATAGAAGAAGTAGGGTATTTTCATTTTGTTTGTCATCGCTACAGACTGTGGAAAAAAGTATTTAAGGTGTTTACTCATTTTCCGTTATAATCAATGTGTTTATTTCTAGCTTTCTTAATGGAATAAATAAAAACTAATTTTAGGAATTGTTTCGTTCATCATAACACTACTAAAACTCATCAGTAGGTATTTATAGTGTTAGACTACCTATACAACTCCTGATTTTCATTTTTATTGATTTTATAACTTATTAAAAGATGTCACTTCAAAAATTTATAATTACATACATTTATTTTAGAATAAATTAACAGAACAAATTAAGTTTAAAAATCAAATATATCTAAGTTTTAAAATAAAATGATTATTAGTTAATGCAAAAAATGTTTTTGTGTTAGCCAAGTCTACAGTTAATCCTAATATTAATATACTAGTTGGCCACTGTGAAATTGCACAGTAGTAACTTTATTTAAAAAATTCTGGATAACAACATTATTATTGATTCATATGAATTTATATGAATCTTATTTATTTATTTTTTTTTTGCTACAGACACCAAGTGGTTTCAATCACGCGCGGGCAAACCAACAATCGTAAGTGAGGGCCTTTAACCACTAACATCACCTCTTTTTTGTTTTTCATACATAAAAAATCCATGGTAGATCGGCTAATGAATTCTTCCTCTCAAAAATAAAAGTTATATGTTTTCTTACATTATTGAAATTGTGGTTATGTTTCTGTGTTATTAATTAAAATTTTGTTTTTGTAAAATATTAAAGTAAACATAAATTTAAATTAATTAAAAGCTTTAAAAAAGTGATTTAAAAATGAAATAAAATATAAAGGTGTAAAAAATGAGTGTATTTTTCTATTTTTAGTATTCTAAATTCTGTTATAGTCAACATTTTATTTGAAAGAAAGTAATAAACTTCATACAATCGATGTCATTTATAGTCACATTAAAATATTACGCCATTTTTTTCAATAAAACAAAAAAATAAGTCAAAAATGAATTATTTTATTAAAAAACTGATTTATATATTGTCTTTTTCTGTTCTTCATTACAAATATGTATATTTTGTGATTACATATAAAGGTCAAAATTGTTATACGAAAGATATTTTATTGAGTTTGATTTTCTTTATAAAGATGCAGTTTTTTATTGACTACGCCTGTAGTCACAAAACCGTTATAGTCAGAAATATTACTGAAATTTAGCGAATTGACTATAGCGGTGTTCTACTGTATATATATTTTTTTAAATAGCAGGAGCAAATGAATTAAAATTTGTTATATCATTTTTGAAGAATATGATCTGATCTGATTTTTGTTTTTCTGTTTTGTTTTCAATTTTTGTTTGTGTTTTCGTTTTTGTACTTTTTTCTATAAGCTTGTGTGTTTATTTAAAAAGAATTTTTATGAAGCTTTTTAAAAATTGTCTGTGGTTGATAATATTCGGTGTAACTATTTTAAGTGTTTTAAGTATTCACCACCGTTTTGCATATTTTTATTTTTGGCTTAAGAACCTATTAAGAAGCATTAAGAAGCATATTTTTACTTTTGGCTTTGGCTTAATATTTTTGTGGTGTAATTTACTATTCAACTATTCTTGCTTCTTTACTGCCCACATCGTTCATCTTGTGTATTGTATATAAGTTTTTGTATTATTTTGCTATCTGCCTTTTATTTCTGTACGGTTTACTTAGTTATCTATCAGTTGGTCTACATTTAGTTTTTGTGTGTGCTTTTTTTTAATTTGCTCTTTTAATAATATTTCTAGGTCAATGTTTTGTCTACTACATTTATTAAAGCTTTCTTTATTCTTTATTATTAATTTACAAATAAATACAATACTATCTATCTAATATTATTTTGATATGTACTAACCCATTGAATTTCCAGTCAATACCAGACTTAATTCAAAATTCTCTAACATGCTACTTATACAAAAAAAATTATTATTCTAAAAATATCTTCTTTTTTATCATTTTCAGTATTTATTAATTTTTTTCACTCTATCTGGGAGTGTGACAATATTACCAAATACTGTCAGTTATATTATTATTAAATTTTATATCAAATATAAAATGTTATTATCATTAAATATTATCAAATAATAATATTAATAACAATCAAAATCAAAATAATAATAATTCTGAAAACAGCAATAGTCTCTTTGACTATTTGTTCAAACTGTTAAACTACTATTTTCTATTTCTATATTATAATATGCAATGAATCGTAATATTAAATTAGCATTACACTATTAGCATTATCATTAGTGTAGAGTTAATTTTAAAATTATTATATTAGTAATTTATAAGCCGATATCAAACAAAGAACATTAACTACTATAATAAACATAAATAGTTTAAATTATTATCGTGATAGAATAAGACGACGGAGACATATAAACTATGTTTCAGTTTTCAATCATCATTATTTTTACAAAGTTTAGAAAAAGGAACGAATCTTATCTCCTAGAAGATTTGAGCCAATGTTCGTCTAATTATTAGATTTTTTAATTTTTTTCAATCCTAACTGAGAGGCCATAGAGAGAATATGGGAGTGTATATGACTGTATTTCATTACTGGATATACTGGATACTAGATGTGATGAATATTATACATATATGTATATATATATATATACCGGATGTTCCAGAGCATGCGTATCAGCTTTTTTAGATGAGAAGGAGCTGTTATTTGTTATTTATTAATTAAATAAAATTTTTATGATATAAGTTTATTAGTTTTTGTAGTAGAATCCAAAAAAAGTATAAAAAAGTACCCCTTCTCATTTGAAAAATCTCGATTTCGGCGAATTTCGGCAATTTTTGGTCTTAAAAATCCCTTTTTTGGTCCTTTACGGAAGATGAAAATATCACCAATCGATAGAGCACCCTCGATTTAGTGAATAAATTTTGGCATAGAATCCGAATTTGCATAAAAAGGTACCTCTTCCCATTTGAAAATCTCGATTTCGACCTATTTTGACGATTTTTGGTCTTAAAATTCAGCGGTCCATCCCGGAAGTTGAAAATATCACCAATCGATAGAGAACCGTCGATTTAGTCAATATTTTTTTTTGTTAATATTTAAAATAACGTGTCCTTCCCTTCTTAAAAAGCTGATACGCATACTCTGGAACACCCGGTATTTGCGAAATACTTTGTTAGGAAAGATTTTAGAGTTGAATTCAAGATCAATAGTTCTACGCTTTTTACAGAATATTTAAATAAAATATTTGTATGCCTACCACTGTTGGATAAGAACAAAATGACTGGATTCGAAAACACTAAATGAATGAAAGTGGAGTTTTGGAATTTTAGGACTTCTAATTTTGTGATTTTGTTTGTTTGAGGTTTTGTATTGGATATTATGTATTTGATATTTTGCGACCAACCCATAAGCTGTACATATAAGTACAGGAAAATAAAATACCGGCAATAAACTTACAAGTAAATGAAATACAGCCATGTGATAGTAATCTAGAGATTGTAATATAAAATTATCTAATTTTCTAAAAATATATTTTACAGTATAGATAATTATTTATTATATAAATTTAAAGTAACGGAACAATCTCGAATATACAAGTAGTAGAATATCCGAAACAATATATTCCCTTCAATTGCTTCTTTCAATTCGTGAATGTATCTATATTGTATTTTCTTTTCATATCAAAAAATAAATTTATATCATTCCCACACATTCTCAGGTCACTATACTTAGATCCGTTATAAAATCCTCTTTGATGGCATGTTTTCAAGTGAATTTTTTTTTTGTGCATTTCATCAATTAAAGTGCATTTGCTTATCTGATCCAGACATAATATAATTTAACAATGCTTATTGCTAAGCTTTGATAATAAGTTTTTAACCCACCGTATAAAATAAACATAAAAAATGTTAGTGTTAATTTCACTACATAAATTAACCACAATATTGCAAAAGGAGAACAATTTTTTTTTATTATTCTCATGTTCGACGATATTGTTTGTAATGTCAGAATTTTGTGCAAATTAATTACCAGATTATTTGGTTTTTCTTAAGATATTTTTTGGTTTCAGTCCAGTATTTTCAGGATGGAAGTAAAATTTAACTAAATGTTATAGATAAAATCATTGTAAAATAATTTTTATTTTTTAATTATATATTTAACTATTTTATTTTATAGAATAAATCTCATAATATACACATAATAAAATTGGACTTACTTAATCTAATACATTTTTTTGATTATGTAAAATAAAAATAGCAATGATTACTATAATTTATTTTTATTTATATAACAATTATTAGAGAGAGAAAAAAAATAACAAACCAAAAAACTAGAACCATTCCAATTACAATATGAATATCACACCCAAAAATTTCCCTCCTACATACTACTATTTTAATGTTATAATAAATTTAAAGATGATTATATCCTAGGTAATAGGAATTGTGCCATTACCAACTGTTAAATTATAAAACAAACTAAAGAAAATGGCAGCAGTGAAAACCAACCTTAATATTACTGTCCAAATAAGTAACTGTTGTTATTTTTTTTTTGTTTCTTATTTTGTTTTTTTTTCTTAATAATTTACGAGTAATAGTTACTTATCCATCAGCTCACCTTTTTCTATGCAATTAACATAGAAAATAATTTATTACTGGTAAGTTCTAAGGTTAATACATATTTTGAATGCATGTGTGAATGTGTATATATAGGTAGTATCCAAATATATTCATTTATGGTGAAATTTCGATACAAGTAGCAGTACATAATAAACGTTATGTAATAAAATTTTTATTTGTGTTGTGAAAGTAACTGTTAGTAGTCTAGAGTGACCAGATATTTATGTATGCAAAAAATATTTTTCATAATATTGAAGTGTAATGGTTCATAAAATAGGACTATTGAAATTCAACTTGAACAGAACAGATGACACATAATTATAATCGGTAGGTAGCGTATGGTGATTACGACTTCTGACTAGCAGTCTAAGATATTGGGAAAGTATTAAAAAATTGAAATCTTCTAATACAATACATATTAGTGTATTAATGTCAGTTCAGAATTTCTACGGAGAGGGAATTTTACTCTTTAAATTATAATAAAAAAATTTTAGTTAGAAAAAAATATTATAAAAAAACAAATAAAAAAATATTTAAGTTGTTAATAGAGTTAACCAACTGTCATAATAAGCTTGATTTTGAGTAGGTTGCGATCATAGCAACGTTTTCCGTTTTCTTGTTCGGCTGATGATGTAAAATATCAAATTTATTGAATCATCGTTTATTTATAATATTTCAAAATCATTCAAAGATTTTCGCCCAATTTCTAAAAATTATCTGGAACTAAACAATACTCGTACCGTAAAATTCTGAATACAATACCCAGGTACTCTAAATGAAAAATGCCAATATTTTGAAAAAATAATAAATCCAATTGGTATACCCAGGTACTCTAATTGGACTTTTACACCCGGGTACACTATTCGGAAAGCAACATATAGATATTATCGTTACCTATATTACATACATATGATAGATTCTGCACAGGTAGTAATATTAAAATAAAACCAGTTAACACAATTGGTTTAGTAATAGATAACATGAAAATGATTTTAGTATTAGATAACATCCAATATCGAAATAGTTCGAAATTAATTTTCGAAAAATGTAAAATCTAATCACTGTATCCGGGGTTCAAATGGAAAAATGTTTCGGTTAGTTTATCCGGGGTACTTTATTGGGAGGGGTATTATTTTCCGAACTGTACTGTATACTTTTTGATGGAAAACTAACCAACTGATAAAATTGGGCGTTTATCATAACATGAATGTTCTCTTTTTTCAATGGAGAGCCTTCTCATTGGTCTAATATTAGTTTGATAGTTAAAATGAGAATTGCAATCCCTCAAATTGCAGCACAACTTAAACTACAAAACTGACTTCATATTTAATTTTCAAGAAAATAAAAACAGCAAAAAATGTCTTTTTTTGGAAGTAAAAATCTGACAAATATGAAAAGTTAGAGCTCTCGAAAAATTGGGTTATATAATACCCTTAGTACTCATATTACCATTACATGCGAGAGGACTAATTCAAAATTATGAGAAAACTTGTAACTATTAAATTTGATTTTGATTTCCGTTTTAAATGTATTGAAGCATACACAACAATCTTTAATCAATAATCTAAGTCCAATCAATCACTTCAGATTCAATTGTAAATTTTTAATTAATTTATACCTTGTGATAGAATTTTTTTTGTAAATCTAAATTCATTACAATTTAACTGTTATAAATGATGCTAAGTGAGCTCAGAGCATAAACAGTTATATAAAAATTAAGCTTTAAGACATGTCATACAGTTTCATTCCTTTTATGTAGATGGTTACAAAACAAATAAAACTGTACCACATTTTTATATTAAGTATATGGTTGCTCAATTCATATTATAATAGTATTATAATCGTATAAATACAGATTTTTGAACACCAAAATTTTCGTAATTTATAAAGAGATGGGTGCGTTTCACTAACTGATAATAGCTTCTACAATAATAATAGGGAGTGATTTTTATTATTTTTTTTAATATTCGTTTTTATGTATATGAATATAATTTACTATGTATACGCGGTTATGTATATAGTTTTTACTGTTTAATTTAATTTAATTTAGCAATAATAATATAAATACATACATCCATACTACTCGTATGTTTATAGATTTTTATCGTGTAGACGAAAATTAAGATTTAATTGATATTACTAGTCTTTTCAGACCGCAAAACTATATCAGTGTCTATTATAATTTAGAAAATTTTGGAAAATGGACAGAAATATTTACAACTAAAGATACCACAAAAAAAAAGAAAAGTAAAACAGAAATAAAATAATGGCAAATTTCAATTTAATTTGGTATATTTAATTATACTGTTAATGATGAAAAATTATTGAAAATTTTTTTTGTTGCTTATTTTTGTTTTTTTTTTTATTTTTTTTTGTGGTAAATTTTAATAATGTTCGATTTTTTGAATAATTTTTTTGTTATTATTTTTTTTTTTTAAATTCTTTGAATAATTATAGAATTAAAATGAACAAGTTCAGGAGGCTCAATTAAATGTAATTGGAAAATAATGAAGGATCATGGGTGGGAGTAAAATAATGTTATAACCTGTGTAATGTATAAAAGACAGGGGTTGTGTAAGGAGGTTTACTATGTTATTATTATACTGTTATTATTATTATACATATAGTTATAATGTCTGAAATGAGATTCATTTCGAATAAATGTGTAATTTTATAGGTGAGTGGAAAAAAAAATTATAGAAAATTATTAACCAACACAAAAATTATAATAGAAAAAAGAAAAAATTATTATTATTATCAGAAGTTAATTTCCGCCAGAATAACATCCTCATAATTATTGTAAATGGGGTCAGA
Source organism: Argyra leucocephala (assembly GCA_963942445.1). Taxonomy (NCBI): domain Eukaryota; kingdom Metazoa; phylum Arthropoda; class Insecta; order Diptera; family Dolichopodidae; genus Argyra; species Argyra leucocephala. The sequence continues at coordinate 116,281,661 of OZ012678.1, read as the reverse complement.
TCGTTCTATTTTATTATTAGTATATCTCAGATAAAAAAAACATTTGTGTTTTTTTTTTTGGACGGGAAAGAAAATAAATTACAACTTTTTCGTGGGTGCCAATCACGATTTTTCATGATAATTATTATAATGTGGAGGATGGTTTACAGGACTAATATTGATTTGAAATATTTTTATTGTGAACATGTATAACTATACATGTAGCTTGTATTAAATTTGATAATTTATAAGTTTGTAGGTATTGAATTATTATAAACTAATATACAGGGTGTTTCGGCATGAGAATGTTATTTTTTCATGGTGGCTAGATAAAATCGTACTATACAATGTTTGTTCTAGTGCTTAAAATTTAAATCCAATAGTTTTATTTTAAGGTATATTTTTCACAAGCGATTAAATGAGACCATATTAGAACAACGTTTGTTTTAGTACTGAAGGATTCAATAGTTTTTCCATTTCTTTAATTTTTTTCTAATTTTTTTAAATATTTCTTTTGGTGTTCTAGACTTATGTTCCATATTTTTAAGTTTAGTATTATATTATAACAATTTATTATACGTTTTGTTTTTATTTAAATTTTATTTAGGTAGGTAGGTAGGTAGTCCGACAGTACGCCGACACACTTAGACCGGTGAGGTCCATTGTGATAACACGGTTTATTTTTATAACAATTTTTTTTAAATTTTTTATTATAATATGAATTTTGTTGTGCAACAAAGTCCTTCCATTAGTTATAAAGAAATTTAAAATTAAAAATAAAACTGTCAAACAAATGAGTTGTAATGTTAATTGATTAACATCAATTAAAATATATGTACGGTAATCATTCTATTATGGAAAGGGATAAAAACTGACTTGTCAACTTCCCTGTTTTATTTTTCTTATAAAGAATGAAAAACAAAATAATTTAAATTTAGCATTTTGCGAAAAAGAAAATCAAAATTTTTAAATTTAATAACCTGTAATTTATTATTAAAGTACCAAGCGATACCACCAAGTGTATATATTTTTGAAAGTTTACTTCATTATTTTATATTTCACATTAACGTAGCTGTGGGGAATACAGTGATAAAGATATTGTATGTTGTTTATTTTGACTAATAAAAATGAGCAAATAATGATCTCATCCATCCAAATTACCCCAGAAATTGACCAGCAACTGTAAAGATAGAACGAGTATTATTCAGTACAACTTCACTTATCTACTTGCCAAATAATACCAATGTAGCGAAACTGTCCTGAATTTCCCGGTTGAACCCAAGTTCAATCACATAGCTCTTTAAGGATTTCTAGTTTTTACAAAAATTTCAAGTTAATTTTTTTTTTTTTAAAATGCTACTATATGTATCTTTAATATAACTTAACATTGAAAAATAAAAAAATAAAAGCCAAAGAAGTTGCAGGAAAATTTCTTTAAAAAATCGTAGAAGTTCATCTCATTCCTGTTTTGTTTTTGTTTAAAAACATGATTTCTAATATACGACTTATATTTTTCCAAAGTACATAATATATAATAATATATAATATAAATATATTATGTATCTACGTGTAGGTTGATTTTATTTTTATAATACTATACTTAGTAACATTAACATAATATATTATTTTGTTTTTATTGTTGTTGTATTCAAAGTTTTTATTTTTAAAAATATATCAGCGTGTGGAAATTGAATTATTTTTGATATTTTCTTAACAATTGAAATAAAAAATGATGCCTTTGACTTGTTCTAAGCTGACTATGAATTGTATATATATTATACATATATAATACATTACATGTTATATTGTATATAAATTACATTAAATTTTGTTATGTTTTTCAATGATATGTAGATTGTAAATTTTAGTTAAATTGGGGTATTGAATTGATAAAAAAGGAATTTTTTGTTTTATTTTTGTTGTTTTTGTTTTTTGCTTTGGTTTTAAAAGGAAATAGGCTTTTATATGCTACTTTTAAGTTAAAGAGGAAAGTCGATTGAATATGAAACGCAAATAAAATTAAATTTAATTTTTGGTTTCTATATTATAGACTTTTTTGAATTATAGAAAAAAACAAAAATATCTATTGATTTAATTTGCTTTTTGCTTCAAATATCAGTCAGTACTAAAAACAAAAAAATAAAAATCCATTAGGATTAAAGATTTTATGTTTAAATACATTTTCTTTTTAAAATTAAATTATTTTATGTATATTATATATTATGTACTACAAATTGTAAAAATAATATCAGAAAAATACGAATTGAAATAAATTTCTTGTTAAAAAAAGTTGTTAAAATTTTAGTTTATAATTTTGAATTTGCAAGTTCTCAAAGAGAACTATTAAGCACGCTAGATTTAATAAAATTTGAAATTTTATATAAACAAAATGAAATCAAGTTTTATCGTGATATAAGTTTTAGTTCAAAACAAACTCATAACATGTGACTAAAAAGTTAGATGACCTAAAGATAAATTTAAAATAGGGGGCTGGTATTGAAACGAGAATATATTCAAGTTAGAGCTAAGTAAGTGTTCTTTGAATAACATACAGCACTGTATATACATATATATATCTATTGTTTTTATTTACCAATTGTAAAATCTTTTAATTACTTAGCCTAGATAAAGTTTACAAAAAATAGCTTTTGTGATATTATTATTGGAGGTGTCTAGACGGTCAGTTATTCAGTCAGTTTTCACTTAAGAAGATAAAAAATAATATAGCCGTGACATATAGACATATAGAATTTGTTGTCACTCTTATTTTAACAAAAAAATTCACTATCACAAAAAGAAAAAATCACTATCACCTAATAAAATGATACTTCAGGAATTTTAAAGTCACCTATTTATTAAATGTAACAACATTGTAACTATATGTAACAAATATTGTTGACTGTGAATTTGGTGGTAATGAAAATTGCAGGTAGTCGGAAAACACCTCTGTGGATATTTTATGATGAAGTACAAAGGGGAAGTGACTCAACACATTTTCAATATCAAGAATTCATCGCAAACAAAATACTTTTGCTTATGGAAAGTGATTTATTTCACTAGACGAACTAATGTTAGAATAATATATTTGATTCAGATTTATTGAAATAATAACATAGACCAGAGGAATGGAATGAAATTCCAATATGTTTAATAGCCGGGTGACATTAGGATTAAAGTAATAATATTCAGTAACGTTTTTTTTAATCTATAATAACAAATTATATAAAACTTACTTGGACTGTCTGTCTATTAATCAACAATTATGTTATTTGTTTGATTTGAAGTGCTTTTTGTTTAACGTGATGTTGCCAATAAGATGCGAATGAAGGTGTATTCTAAGATATTTCACTATTTCTATTTTTGGAATTTGTAGACTATTATATATACACAAAATTGAGGTATTTTACGTCACAGACAAAATTTAGGTCTTAATGCGTCGTCAGTACTAGTTTAAATTGATTTTTCCTGGTTCAGTTTAATTTTCCAGTTTATGTGTGCATTTATTTATTCTGTCTAAGCGTTTTTAGAGTTATTCTAATGTTTAACTCTGCGATATAATTATTAGAGTCATACAATTCAAATTATTAAAATTATAATTAGCAACGATATTTTATTTAAATAATGATTTCTTATTTGATATAAATTTCATACAGTAAATAATACGTTAAAATTAATCATACTTCTACGAGTAAATAACTGAGTAAATAGCTGAATTTTTAGACTGATCTATATTTATTAAAAATCTCAACTCTAATGACAGCCCAACTGACATTATATAGAATAGTAAATTAATCAATTTATTTACAATGGATTAATAAATTACATGATTTCAAGAAACTAAAGTATTATTTTGATTTCGGTGCTTATGCCTTATTCATTCAAAAATAATATAAAACAGAACCAAAAACAAAAATGTTAACAACATTTAAGTTATACCAGAATTTCCGACTTAGATCTCATTAGCAAGACAGTGATAATAGTGATTATACAGAAATTCGATTCAATATTTAATTATATTTTGTAAAATTAAAGTTTTAGTCTCGATGCTCAATAAAAAAAATAGCAGTTTGATCATAACTTTGAAAAACCCACATTCCGAAAGGAAAAAGGGGCTGTAATTGGCTTGCAGATTAATCTGTACGTTCACTGTTAAATAAATAAATAAATAAAACTTTGAAAATTTTATTTACAAAATATTTATGTTAATTTTCATGCTTCGAAGATAATCGCATAGATAATTATTATAGTTAACTTTAACATATTAAAAATTACTTTTGTTTTTTTTTTTAAATAGATTCAAATAAATTCAAATTGCTGTAAAATGTTACAGTTTTTAAAATATTAAAAAAAAAATGTCAAGAATATGTTAAAAGTCAATTGGCCATCTTACAGAAATGATATGCTATTAAATATGAACATAGTATGAAAACTCCTTTTCCTATCTAAACTAAAACCTATTTAAAAATAATACAATGAATTCTAAAGGGTTTGCTTTCTTTTATTTTTTATTTTTCAAAAATGGTATACGGAGTTCTTCAAGAAATCACAATCAAAAGTACAGCTTTTAAAATAAAAATTTCTGCCAAAGAATTATGAAAAATAGCGTGCAACGATGGGGCAACTACAATCTTTATAGAAAAAAAAAATTTATTTAAAATAGAATGTCAAATGAATTGACAGACAACGACATACTTCAATTTTTTTATTTTTTTTTTATTTTTTTTTATTTTCAGGAAGTTATCATTTTACAAATAAATATGTATGTCAAAATTCTAAGAATAATAATAAAAACATGTGTATTATTAATTCAACAGAATAACATTCATTCATATATCTATTATATAATAAATGTATGAGTATGTGTATAAAAAAGTAAGATTTAAATTTAATCCTTTTTCTATACAAGTATAATTGCCAAGAAAAATTCTACTTAAAACAATTTTTTATTTTTTTATTATTGTGCAAAATTAGAAAATTTCAGAAAAATGGACTTTTTTTTGTTTTTACTGTATAAATTTAAAAATATAATATGTATTACACATGTATCTGTATAATGTTTGAGTAAATATATAGTATGTATTTTTGTTTGGATGAGTATATTAGAAATTTATCCTGTTCTTGAATCAACATTAATCCTTAAGGAAGAAAGAATAAAATGAAATATATGTTTTCAATGCCTTAATTGAAAAGCGTAAAATTACTGTTTTATTTTACATTTACGCACTTATACAAATATAACATATATAAATATACTATGTTTATTTTGAGATAATATGTATAAATAAACATACATACCTATATAAAATAGATATGGAAATAATATTATAATATATGGAAATTTTTATTCAGTTACTTTAGATTAAGAAATTCTTACAGAAAATTATATTTAAAAGAAAATTCTTCGATTAATTTTCATTTTTGTTTAAATAATATTATATATATGATATGTATATATTGTTTCATATATATATCCTATATTAGAATGTATTAAAATTACAATTTGTATATAATATCTAAGTATATGTACAAAAGTGATTTGTGAAAATATGTAAATTTTATATATTACCATTATTATTAGAATTTTATTAGCATTATATTATTTGTCTTAAATACATAACAAAAGTGAAGAGTAATTTAATAATTTTCCGGATCCTTTGTGTTACGAATCCTTGAAAAAAAAAACAATAATAACAAAATAATGAAAAAATAAAAAAAGATTTAAAATGAATTTATTCTATTTTACAGCTTATTTTGTATAGAATATGATTCTTAAGAAAAGCATTTTAGTATTTTAATTATTTAAAAGATATTATCTATATGTAAAGATTTAAAATAATTAGTACCTATACCTAACTACCATATTATATTTATTTTAGAAGTAATTTTTATTATTTTTTTTTAATGAGAAGGATTTATATATAGCTGACTGATATGTAATTTTATTTTATAAAATTTGTTAAAATTAAAGTTAAATTGAGAACATAATATTTAAAAGATTGTTATTATTTTAGTGTATAGATTTATTTCTGTACTGTATAGATTGAAAAAAATTTCCAGAGAAATAAAATTTTAAAAAAGAAAATTTTCAAAGACAAAATCACAGATCGAAGGAAATATTTATTACATTTTTGTTTTGTTTAGTCTCTGTTGATTACAAAGGGATTTTCTTTGCAGATTTTGCCTTTAGGGACTTGTATTGACTTATTATTGAATAGGCATTTAATATACTCAACCCAAAGTGAAAAACTGATAGTTGTAATTTTAACTTCAAAGAGAATTTTCAACCTCTTAATGTCCAAAGGTGTTTCTAATATCCCTAAAAAATGCCACAGGTGTTCCTAATTTCCAAAACAGTTGATTTTGTAAAAAGAAAATTTGTTGAAGCAACTCTTTGGAGCTATGGGAAATATAAGAATACTCTATTGGAATACTGTTGGTATGCAGTATAGTCGAAAATCGTCTAATGACGTGTTGAAGATAATCTATATGATCGATTAATGATCGAAATGATCGCTTTCCAAAAGTGGACATCTTAGAACGCGATCTTTAAAGAACGGCTGTACGTCAAATCTACTAATCGTCAAATGTGATAATGTCAGAACTTCTAAAAGTTTATTTTTATGTTAGGAGTATTGTCAATGACGAATGACTTTATTTTTAGAAATGACAAAACTTCTAAAAGCTCGAAAAAAAAGTATATCCTTCCCCGTAAATTTTTGTTGTATTATGAATAAGTTAAATTATATTCTGCAAAAAGCTATAACACGAGTATAGTAATATACATATTACATATAGTAAGATGTTCTTTTGGAATTTTTACCGTACCCAATTGAATTGCTGCATTTTATATTCGATGTGGTGCAGGTAACTCGCGTGCAACGGGCATTTTTTAAACTTACCGTCTTAAAATATTCAACATAAATATTAATAGTTGATTAAAGTATCTAGTTGGGACCAATTTGAAACTAGAAACAGTTTAACCTTATCAAAGTCATTCACAAAGGCTTAAAAAATTACAAAATTGTACATTTTTAAGAAATGACAAAACTCTTAACAATTGTGACATATCACCTATCATTTGAAAATTGCGTCACAATTTTATAATTCCGGAATTTGTATGGACATTTTTTTTTTTCAGGAGAATTGACATTTAGAAGATTTGACATAAGCCGTAAAGAACAATTAAATGATCGAATTAGAATAAGAGAAATACTAGAAATAAAGGGAATAGTCTGGGTATAAAACGTTTTGAAGTTTGTCGTACATAAAAAAATGAGTTACCATCAGAAGCCAATGAAATGGGTTACTATTAAAAGTAAGAGTCTGCTCCAAACTTCAACGTGATCCGAATAACGCTGCAATGGTAATAACAATAAAATATAATGGTCTAATTGTAATAATTTGTGTTTAAATATTGCCAAATGTAATGTAATTTTTTAACCGCTGTATTAATCGATAATACTAGTAATAATAATATTACTAGTTTAACAAGAGTCTTCCAAAAACACTTTAACTTTAATCCTAAAGAAATTGTATTTCGGCTTAGCTATATAGGTGAGTTTTAGTAAACTATTGTGTCATTTGGGATCCTAATTATTATTCTCACATCATGCGGATTGAAAGAGTCGAACAATCTTTCTCAACGTTCGCTTTACGCAAACTGAATTTATTTCATTCACCAATTTCATAAAATGTTAGATGAAAATTTTTAGATTAACGATTTCGGTATAGATAATCAAATTGACGTAACATTTCTTGTATTATATTTGTAACCCACAAAGGCTCTTACATGTGCCACAAAGGTCATTACGTGCTTAGATAGGTTTAGAGTTACTAAAAATGAACCAATTACGAAATTTATCACTAAATTTAATTCAATGCAAGTAATGTTTGATTATCCGAAGAAATTAGAATTAAATCCAAACACTTTGGTTGTCATACGACAAGTAAAGTTTCAGTTTATTACAAAATAAAACGGAAATATATAAGCAATAAAGAAAGTATCAAAGTGACATTTATTATTATTAAAAAAAAACCCTGCTAACTTAAATTGTGTTATATGCGAACGTAAGTTCTGTACTTGAGAGACAAGTATTTAAAAATTCAATATGGCCTCACTTCTATTTTCCAATTAATATCTAAGTTTTTTGTTTTTTTTTTGTTTTGAATGTTTGTTTTGGTTTTAATTTTAAATTTTGATGTTAATTCTAATTGCTTAATAATTTGCTTTTTTGTACATTCATAATTATTATTGTATGCTTACAAACTACTTTCTCATATGTAAAATATATTGTAAAAAATAAGGCTGAAAAATCAATATTATGTTTTAATTGTTATTTTAAATAAAACCCAACCTATACCTAGCTAACATAACTTAACCTAATAATTAACCCTATCTAAACTAATTTAAACTAATTCTTAAACCTAGAGCTGGAATGTAAATGTTTAATATCTATTACTAATTGAATGTGTTTTCTAATCACCAATATGCTCTTTTAATGTTTTTGTCTCTGTCTGGTATGGACATATCAAATTGAAGATTATCACCGTTACTGTTGCCAGTTCATATTCAATCGCTTTATTTGGGGCCCATTTACTATTGTGATATAGTATGGAGACATGATCTTGGTTTTGGATAAAACCATTTTGGTCAAGAAATATAAAATGGGCTATAAATCTTGGTTCTCCTCATTGTGGCGAAGTATACGAGATATTAAACCATTTTCCGGAGTACTTTGTGCTCTTACATAGCGTTTACGAACTAGATTTATCAGAAAACTGTCGATTCTGTTTATATTTGATTCCTAGTACAAATATTTATTTGAATAAGTATGCTTGTAATCGGATTCGGGCTTTTCATTTTTATTAATACAAACTCTTATGTACTTTTTTTCACACTTGCGCATTTTTTCCATTTAACTTGCGCTGATATTATACCATACACAAGTGTTGGCCTAATTAATGTTTGATATTGTAAACAAGTTTTTTTACTTCCAAAAAGAATTTCTTACCTTTGGAAATTGAATATTTTACATGCTCGAAGTAGTTCAAGTTGCGATGTAGAAGAACTCCGAAATATTTAACGACTTTTTTGTTTTCTTTAACTTTTTCCTGATTATGTATATCAGTACCTAGAAAAAAGGACAGTTGGCATACTTGTTTGAATTGAGTAATGGTGTTAGTAGCCTATATATACATATATATAATTTTTTTATTTATTTATAAGTTCTAAAGATTCAAATTGTATAACAGTTTTTTTTTTTTTTATTTTCTGTGTCATTTTTACCTAGATCCTGTAACCAATCTGAAAATTATTCTAAGAACTTTCATTGGTCACATTAAATGTAACGTCGTCTTTCTTTGAACAACATGAAAATGTTTTGAAACAAAAAAAAAAAAACAAAAAAGAAGAAAGAACAGAAAAACCAAAAACAATAATATCGTGCACCTTTGTTGATTTCATTTTATTTCAATTCAAAATTCATTATTCTTTTTTTTTATGGTTGTCGTCTCATTCCATGTGTCATTAGTTTCCATTGAAAATTGAACAAAACAATTGTTTTTTTTTTATTTGTTGTCACAATACTTTGTTTATGTTTATTTTTTTCTATTTTAATTTTTTTTTTTTCTTTTTTTTTTGTCACATAAATCTTGTAGATCCCTACCAGATACCCCTTCCATTTGTACCTACATACAGTAAAAAAAAAAAAGTTGACAAAACAGTAAAGTTGAGTTAAAAGAAAATTCAGTCTGATTAACCTTTGGCACTTTGTTTTGGTTTTTCTTTTATTCTTTTAATTTTTTTTTCTTTATTTTTATTTTCTGTGTGTGTGTGTGTGTGTATGGACTTTTATTTTTATTTTACTTGAATACATAGTACGTTTTCTAATGAGTCATCGTCTTTTGTCCTATTTTTGTGCCTTTTTGTATTAAAGGAGTAGCGAACTGTGTATAAATTTTTATTATGTAGGGATGTAGGTAATGTATAGGAAAGTAGCAAGTCAGTATAGTAAATAATAATTGTTTACTCATTGCTTAATTGTTATTCAATTAGTTTTCAATGTTTTGTGTGTATTTGATTGAATTTATATACCTTTCGTGAATATGTTTGCGGACGAATACGTGAATGAATATTTATATTGTATGTAGATTATATTGTGTTGTGATGATTGTTATTTTTGTTATGTTTCATTTAACTTTTGGACACTAAGATTTTGCATTTATATTTTAGTGTAAGATTTTAGTCTTAAGCATAATCTGTTTTTGTACATGAAATAAAAGGTTTCTGATCGATTAGTAGTTTGTCGATTTATTAAGAAAAAATTTATATTTTTAATTTGTATAGGTGAATATTTTGAATCACAACAGATATACACACTTTGATAATTAAATTATTTTTTATATTTATTGACGTACTTGATCTTGAGACGGAACCAAACTATTATAGGTAATGAATTTTTAGTTAATATTTTTTATATATAAGAAATTAAAAATAACAAAGACCCTGGAGAGGATGGACTTGTAGTAGAAATGCTTTAAAATGCAGTTGAGATGTATATCGCCAAATGAAATAGCTTAATATGTACAGTATGGGATATAGAAACCCTGCCAAGCAAATGGCAAAAACGCATCATTGTCCGCATCCACTAAAGGGGTAATAAACTTGACTGCACCAACTATAGACGATATTGCAATTGTAGCCGGACCCTTTAATGAATTAAAAGAAATATTTAGGATTATAGAAAAGAAGTTGCTACTGAAGGATTGAAGATTAAAGAGCCATCTAGATGGCGCGCACAGTTTGAGAATGGCTCCCAAAATTTGACAATAAATCACTACAGTTTTGAAGGAGTAAATACGTTTATATATCTAGATGCCTTAATAAATATAAAAAATGACATGCATTTGAGAATAATAGAAACCAAGTAGCACAAAAATATTTCTAGGCATACAAAGACTTTTTCAGATCTAAAAATACGAATATACTAAAAACCATAATACAACCGATAAAAATTAAGAATATACAAAACCATAATACAACCGGTTTTAACCTACAACTGCGAAGCCTGGACAATGACAATTAGTGACGAAAATAAATCATTCGAAAAGTATTTAAAAGAAGAATACTGAGAAAAATATTTGGTCCCAAAATAAATGACGATGGTAAATATCAAATAAGATCAAACGAAGATCTAGAAGCACTAATTCATGGACACAATATTATAAAATTTATAATTTGAGAATGAAATGATACAAAACCGAGTTTTATTTTAAGTCATTGTTACAATAAAATTTTGACACATTTATTTAATGTTTAAGAAGACATTTTAATTTTAAAACGTTAAAAAATACTAGTACTGATAAGCACTGGTAAATAAACGGATAAAACAGTATAAAACAGTACCGCTAATAATTGTATGGTATCCCACTGGTACTGATACCGGTACTTAAAAAAATTTCATAAAAACAAATTTGTTACTTAAACTGGAGAATGAAATATGGAGGAACTTAGAAGACGAGCTTAAAAATTTTAATAATTATTTTGTAATGAATTTTTTTTTTAAATTAAATTTAAAATCATTATCAATTTTCAGTATCTACCCAAGATGTTTTTTTTTTTGTTTTAATTTACCAAAATAAATAATTTTAATTTAGAATTTTCCCATTAAATTGTTTTTCCTTTTAAATTAATTGAAGAAATTTTTCTGAAGATGGTGGAAAATTTCAATTGAAATATTTTAATCTGACCTTTATGATCTAAGAATGGATATACAATAAAAAACAATTAGTTAGTATTGCTTGAATTCGAACATTTGAAATCATGAGTATTTTTTTATTTGCTTTAAGATTTAAAGCCCACCAATATTGTAATATTGAATAAATAAAAAGAGGTTTCTTTTCAAATTAAATTTTTTATTACAATAAAAAACGATGGTCAAGGATTATTTGCCAAATTTTATTTGGAAATACAGAAAAAAAACAAAAAAAAACAAGAAATAAAAGAAATTTTCAGGTAAGTTTGTTTTTGAAGAGTTTTACACATTGTTTTATATTTTAATTTTAATAGTTTTATTTATAAATTCAAGTGTAATCCGCTCATTTCAAAGTGTCCTGTTCTAAGTTTATGTTTTTCTTTAATTAGCATTATAAATTTATTGTATAAATTTCTAAAATAATCCAATTATTTTGGTTGCTATAGTAATCTAATTATATAATTTTTAATATTATATTGTTGTTTGATAAATTTAAACTTTTGGCTTCAAATAGAAATCTTTGTTTTGATCAAATAAAATCTGATATAGGATATGATTTTTTTTTTTATGAAGGATGATAATTATTTTAGTGACCACTATACTACCAAGACGATTCAGGCGATAACGACCAAGATTAACATAGTTTGATGCTGTAACAGTTGACCGTTCATGACTTTTTAATATAATAGAGTCTAGATAGAAGCCTCCAAGTGCTGAGAGCGTAGGATAAATTAATAAAGGCTAAGGTTTGATTTAGGATGTACAACCGTTGGAACAATATTAAGAAAAATGATTTCAGTTCATTTTAACATGGAATAATTTAATCACCTTTTTACTGAATCAGTATCTATAACAGAAAAAATACGTTACTTGCAAATTACAACTACACTTTTAAATAAATTAAAATTATTATTTTGATATCGCATATAGTTATCATAAATTTTTAAAAAATAAATATTTGTGGAGTTATCTTAAAATTATGTTTGTTTCCTAAAGGCTATCATACTCAAATTAAAAAAAAAATATTTAGTTTTAATTTTATGGTATGTTTTTGTATCCCAAAGTACATAATGACAGAAATTGAACTCTGCCTCTCTCATAATGTAATATATCTATATCTCATTATTAAATTTATTTGCTGTTTGTTTTACTGTTCCAAGTTTGTTGAATAAACACCCTTTTATGCCAGATTCTTAACGTGTTAACCCACAATACATTTTTTTTTTTTTACATTTGAAATGTGGAAAACTACATCTATTGTTGAGGAGCTTCAATAATTTCAAAATAACATAGTTTCATTCTATTTTAGTGATAACCAAGTTAAAATCTCAATTATAAATGTAGGAAAAGAGTAACAGCAGTTTAATTCATTCACTTCGAATCAAGTAGTAGAAAACATTTTCATCATGCCAAACAGCATCACATTATTAGAAAAATTACCTTCTTGATGTTATTCGAGCTCAATGACGTTTAATGAAATTATCTTCCAAATCTATGCCATTCATTATATTTGTTAAATATTTTTATAGCGTATTCTAAGATGTTATTTGAATATTTTGTATATCGTTCATTGTAGAATGTTTTATAAAACCTACTGAATTATAGCTTAAAAATGTTGATAATAGATCCTTATATATTCTTTTAATAGCCAATCCATTTCAAAAGTTACATCAATTAAAGACTTAGGGGTACTTTTCGATAGTGTGCTTTCTATCTTCATTACTCTAATATGTTAAACAAAGCTAATTTTATGTTCGGTCTTATTAAACGTTGGGCAAGAGAATGTAACGTAATGTAATTAATCCTCATGTATTAAAATTACCTGTTAAATTACCTTTTATACCTACTTGGTCAGACCTAATTTAGAATATGCCAGTTAAGTATGGTGCCTTTTTACAGTGTTCACATATAGTTAAAATCGAATAGGTTAAAAAAAATCTTATATATACTTTACATCTTCTTCTTTTCAGAGTACATCTTTATGAACATAGAATAAACTTATTACATTTCAATACTCTTGAAAACTGTCATAAAGTTGCCTTAACAATAGCATTCCAATTTGAATTAAGTAAAGGCAACATTTTGTCTCCTCAACTGTTGGCTAAACTTAATTTTTGTTCGCATTCTAGACGAAGATCTGCTGCTAATTTATTTAATTTGCAGTTTCGTTGAACTAATTATGGTAAATATTCACCAATTTATAGGATGATGTCTCTCGGTAATGCAGGCAAGCTCCACATAAACTTTTACCTAACTAAACAATCATCGATAAATTTGTGACCTGTCTTCTTAATTGAAGTTAATTTAATTTTTATTGTAAATATTAGGTATTTTAATTTTGTTTTTAATAACATTTAGAATGTTTAGTTTTAGTTTATTAATTTAATTAATTATAAATCATTGTAAGTAAATAAATAATAAGCTTCCTAGATGGAAAATCAACGGCTTATATCCTCATTGACTGGTCTTGTAAGTTGTTCAAATAACATTAAACATTATTATCCAAATTTGTTCATCAAGTGAGCGATATTTTTTAAACGGAATACTAATACACGGTATCTGGGGTAATTTCATATAGCAACCCATACAATTTTATGAGTGCATATTAGTTCATTAATGCACAGTTTGGCATATATAGGCCCTCTATAAAAAACATTCTGCTGTTGTGTTTATTGTTCATATTAAAAAAACAAAAATACAAATTATTTTATCATAGCATATAGTACTTAAGATACACATTAAATACTGTACTGTAATTTATTACATAAATTAGAAAATTTACGGGGAAGGAAGGTCATGAGAAAAAATGGCTGTCTTTATGCTATTTATTTTATAATTTATTACAATATAAATTGACCTTTAACATGTACCGGAATTTTTAAATCTTTCATCGAAATTTTAGCAATTTTATGATTTTGATTTTAAGTATTAAAAACAATTGAGACTTCTTATAGAAACTAAAAAAAAGTTTAGAATTAAATTTGAAATTAAAGAGAAAAATGAATATAATTCAGATCTGCCACATTTTAATGGGTACAGAATCTCTAAAGAAGAAGCATGAAATTTAAGTTAATAAGTTATAGTCTTTATAGTTTTTTATATTTCGTAATTTGTATATTTTAAATTGCTTTATGATAAGTAATCTAATTTCATTTTGCAAAAGGACACTTTACTAATTCGAGCTAGCAAAAAAGGCTTTTTTATTAATTTTTTTTTATTTATTTTTTTCTTTCTTTATTTTTCTTAAAGGTACGATTTGAACATAGTCCAAGTACATAAAAACAAATTTTTTACATAACTTTCAAACATATCTTAAAGAAAAAAGAGATAGAATACATTAAGTAAATACAGAAAACTTAGAGTTGAATTTAAAAACAAAAATTATATATTATAAGTTCAAAATGTGCCGTTCAATTTTCTAAAAACAATTCAAAATCTATATAAAAATAAAAATTGTAGATTAATAAAGCGGTAAACACAATTGGAACTACCGACGAAAATTTCTCGATGAAAAAATTAAAATTCATATGCTCTTATGCATATGCTCACAATTGTAACTACAATCGCTCAACCACAATTTCTTCGTCGTCGAAATAAGGCTATTTTCTATTTTTTTCGCTGGTAGTTTGATTTCACATTTCTGACAACCTTTTTAAACATCTGAAGTTTGATACTAGAATATTATTGTTCTATTTTTTTAAAAGTTTTACGTGTTATACAATTTCTACTTACTAGTGAGCCCATGTGCAATTGCACAGTAGTAACTTTATTTAAAAAATCCTGGATAACAACATCATCATTGATTCATATGAATTTATATGAATCTTTTTTTTTCTGTAGGTAAAGCTGCCAATCTATGCGCCATACTAAAAATGCTATAAAAGATTTGACAATGAATGATGTATATAGAATATAGATTGTAATATTAGATATCTTAATAAATTGCAAGGTAGGTTCTTAACAAATTATGATTTTAATTATTTTTTGAATATAATCCCTTCATATTTGTAAGTTTTCATTTAATAATACACAAATGTTGCTAGTAAACAAAGCTAAATTATCTATTTTGTGTAAGTTGTTTACGCTATTTACATTGTTCACACACTTACAACCAAAAAACATCCTAGTAAATTATCAAGTTATTTACGTGTAAATAACTATGTAAAAAACTAGACGTAATTTACTTTGCCAACACTGATTTAAATTCCGCAGAATATTAATTTTCGAGATATTGTCTTTAGGAATTTTGTCTTATTAGACATTTTGTAATTTATTTTGGGAATTTTGTTTGTCTCTTTAATATCTAAAATTAATATTTTTATTATATTCAATAAATTTTATAATAATTCAGATAAATCTTTAAATTTTCTGTTTTCTTTTAGATGGTCATTTATAATCTTCAATATCTTTTGTTAAAAATCTTATGTTAAAATAGATTATTATAAAAGGTAATGAGTGGTTCTTTTGTTTTTTTTTTCGTTTTGTACACAGATTATCATTGAAAATTAATTGTAAAATTCTTTCATATTAAAAAATTTCATTTATCGATTAATTTTCCAGGAAAATTTCTAAAATAATATTGAAAAAATATCTATTTAGAATATATGGGCTTCTTTATATTATTTCCTCTTTATTTATATATATATATATATATATATATATATATATATATATATTTAAATATATAGATGTGTATCATGTATAGATTTATTGTTCCATTTTGGTTTTATGTTAAAAAATTCGGTTGAAATAATTAACGTTTTGGTAAATTTCTAAAAAAATAACTTTAAAAAAAGTTTTTGTATAGAGATAAATTGGTAATTGATGATACCAGGATGTTCACAAAAACAAGTAAAAAAATTAAATATATATCTATATTTATATCTATATACCTTAATTTAATATAGAATTTTAGAATTTTTATTTTGAAAATAGCCTAAAGATGTTAATGTTATCGTTTAATGAAATCTCTTGATAGATTTCGAATTTAAATATACGAGTATTTTAATAAAAATTTAAAAAAAAATTTGTTATTTTGTTTTTGTTTTTGTTAAATTATTCCCCTGTTATTAATTCTCTAACCTTGGTAAATGTAATTGATCCGAAAATAAAAAATAAATATACATATTTTAATTTTAATACCTTTACCAATACATAAATAAATATTTTCCTCTTATATTTAATATACTTGAAGGAAAACAAAAAGAAAACTCCATATGTAAGGCTTGTATTTTCGAGGAGAAGGCTTTAAATCCTTTTATTTTATTCTTCTGTTTTTGCTTTTTTTTTATCTCAATAATTTGTGCTCCGTTGGGATTTGATCCTGTAGAATGATATAACCCTTTCTTATATAAGAGATTAAAAATAAATTAATATAATGTGCCTAGCCATTTAAATGGAAATTTTAATTGAAAAATTTTATATAATTTTTGGCATATATGATTGTGTGAGTGTGTATATAACGATGTTATAATTAAATACATAAGTTATAAGGCCATTGTTTTTGATTGGTTATGAGTTATGACTAACTGTTGTGGTTATAATTAATCTTTATATAATTTGTTTCTTTAGGTAATTTTTGGTTAGTTTTGTATTTTATTTTATATAATTAAATTAAATGCAATATTTAAAATGTCAAATACACTATAAATTAATTTCACATTTAAACTGTTTGTAATAATTTTACAGCACGGTTAAAGAAAAAGCAAGAATTAAGTTAATTTTGGTTGAGTAGCTAATTCAATTATTTAAATAGTACAATGAGATTCATGAGTCTCTTGTTGAATAAATAATAATGAAGGTATTCTCTATACGCCTGTTTCTAATCGACTTTTTCTTTCTACTGAAGCTTGAGGCTACTTTTATATTGCTAACTGATGTTAGATTGCAAATGTATTATTTTTAAAAATTTTCTTCTCATCTTAAATCAAAGATAATGTATAATAATTATACTTTATTTTTGCTTAAATTATGCGGGCTAATAGTTACTACATTTTTATTTGTTTTGTTACTACCGTGATATTTTACACTGTTATCTCTGTTACCAAATCATACTGATGTTTTTAGAACCAAATATCTTAGAATTATCCTCTGTAAAGTTTTATTTTGGCCACATTGGCTTTAGATATGGTCCATGGTTCTGAATAAAGCTCTGTTGTATAATATTTGTTACCTTTGTATTTCTGCTGAGAAATTTTGGTCTTAATTCGTTGACTAATCTAGACTAATCGACGAAAAGTAGATTATCCAACATCGATTAATCAACAAAATCCTATGCTTAATTTCTTGAAAGGTTTTAATCATGTATCTTACAATAGAACCAATGCGTATAAAATTTTTTACTATTTCAAAATTGTATTTGCCCACTGCAATATTTTTTACTAATCATATGTGACCAATATTTTTTTTTTTGTTTTTTTTTTTTTCTCCTATTACTCCGCGTGGTAGCATAGGGCTTCGATAGTGAACCTCCATTCCTCTCTGTTGAGTACTACTTCCTTAATATCGTCCCAGGTATAATTGTTGATTGTTAATTCTTGATCGATTGTGCGTCTACATGTGTTGTATGGTCTGCCGGGTCTCCTTTGTCCTTGTGGATTCCACTCTAGAGCTCTTCTTGCTATATCACTTTCTGATTTCCTTAGTGTATGTCCTATCCATTTCCATTTTTTCCTATTTGTGACCAATATAAGTAGTAATAAATAAATAAAGACGGTTCTTCTAATCATTTTAATCTTCTAATCTTTCTAATCTTCTAATTATTTTATAAAAATCTAATTAAAAAAAATTAAATTCGCCAATAATCTAAGTGAATATTAATTGATATAATTATTGTCCAATTCTATACTACAATTATTGAGAATGAACTTTATATTTAATAATAATTTTTTAGAAAATCCTTTGAAAAATAATTCCTTGGAGTATTTTAGAAAAAAAAATGAGCTGCAACAGATTAAAGAAAAAAATCGGATTATAAAAATTATCTAACGAGTATCCAAAGATATTCAAGCTAATGGGTTCTTTTAAAGAGTAATGGGTATACCTATTGTTTTTTGTAAATTAACAAATAAATACTTGTTGGATGTATATCAGACTTACCGTTTACAAGTCATATTTGCTCTAACTTAAAATTTTGATTTTATAAACTGATGTTTTTGTAACAAACCTTGATTGCTTCGGAAAAATCTGCCAACATTTTTTTATTTTTGTTTATTGTTTCGATTAATTGCACTCGACTCTGTACAATTTTGCAATACACAATTTTCATTTTAGACTAAATGTTTGTCAGGTAAAGTAATATGGTGCAATTTCAGTATTTATCTTGGCAGTTGATTATTCATCGATAACAGCAACCTTCTCTTATCGTTTTGTAATTTAGCAATTTTGCTTGAAATCTTGAACAAAATTTTGACATCTCTTATACAAGCAGTACTTTCTGCTTTTTCTGTAAGATTTTCTATTTTCAGATTAGTCAAGTCTTACACTCTTTATGGGTAGTTGGCTTCGGTGTTCATGTTCAAACTTTACAGAATTATTACGTTCAGCAATTTTGTCCCACGAGCTCTGCGAGTTCCATGGATCTCTTGGGATAGATATACGATGTTAACCAAGATCGGGGCTTCGAACCCAACTTTCATAAATTTTTTTTTTATATTATCCCACATAACTATGTTGCTCATTTTCATCCATCCGTGTTGATTTTTGTCGTTGAAGTTTTTTGCTAAGCTACAACATTTAGTGGAATTTTTCAACGATTCTACGTACGGCTGTATGGTCCTCTTGCAATTTCTACTCAAATTTTTTATGCCAACTTTTAAGACGAAATAAAATTCTTTTAATAGTAAGTTGTCGTGAGTTTTCAGGAGCTAGGCTTTCATAAAGTGCGTTACTTTGATTTACTCAAGTTATTACTAAATTTATTATATACTCTCAAACAAATTTTTTACATATTAATTTTAATTATTTTTTTAATGAATAATGAAAGAAAAATTGTATTTTACATATGTACATACCCTAGGCGAATTTTGCTTACTAATGCTTGCATAGTTGCTTATGGGTTAATATTTTTTTTTTAAATTTTGTATTCAATTTAATTATGTATATACATTATTGTTTGTGTGTGTGATGGTTTAGTTTAACATTGAGAAAATTAAAATTAAAATTTTATTGATTTCAAACTCTTAGGAAATCTATTTAAAATTTAAAGTAATTTTATACGTTATTATTATGTAATTACTATATGCATACATACATTATACATTTATAAATAAATTATTTATAATATTAAAATGTTAAATGCTTTATAGAAGATTAATTAATTTTTTTGATATGTTGACAGGTATTATAATATTGAAAAATAAAAAAATATTACTATTACAATATTGTAGAAATTTAAATAATATTTCAATTATTAATAATTTTTAATTACATATTGTAAATATTATGACATTTGTAAAATATTCGTATCTTATTTTCAATCAAAATATTAACTTTCAAAATAAATTTTTTTTAATGTAAATTAAATTTTCAAATTATGGTAATAAGTAGAATTATAGATTTTGGTTATTATGTAGATATGTATGTACATATATTATTAACATAATCATACATACATACATAATAAGTGTGTGTAATGTAAAATGATGATTATGAGATTATAAAATTTTATTTGTTAATATAAATTAAAGTATAAAAATAATGTAATATTATTAAAATGTACTCAAATCATTTAATTGTTAATTTTATAATGCCTATTGAGGTTGAAAACATCACAATATTAATTATTATTTAAGGTGATTTATGAAACAATGGTTCTAGACATTTTTTTGTGTTCTACATACATATATGTATGTAGTACACAAATAAATATGTATTGTATATAGTTTTTAGGAAAAAGTTTTTAAATAACCAAATGTACATTATATAGATTTTTTTATTAAATGAACATTTTTTTAATCAAAATAACATTATTATAAGTCGAGTGTTGTTGTCCTTAACTTATATTGTTAAAAATTAAATACATAACATTAAAGAGATTCAGGCGATGATTCGAAACAGTAGATGTTATATAAAAGCTTTAAACCGTCGTATTGAACAGATGGTTGTATTAAGCAATTTGGAGCTTACCAAACTCAACAATACTAATATGTAATTGATCGAATCTTTCAGCAATTCCAATGTAATTGTACTGTAGTGTATCCGATTGTTCTCTCGGAAATCTAAAATCCATTTTAATTAAATTCATTTTTATTGGTATAACTTGATCTTTTTTCAAGCGAAATCTTCTGACTTGCTAAAGATGAAAAACTTGTCTTTCTTTCACAAAACTTCGTATATTCATAGAGTTGAATTTCTGGAAAATTCGTTGGCTGTATGTTTGTTTTTAATTATGAAAATGCTTATATTATGAAAAAAATGATGAATTGTTACATTGCAAATCATTTATTTAGAAAATCTGTTTTTAATGAGTTCTAGAAAATTCTCAAATATAACATCGTCAGAGTTTAACATCGCCAGAGGTTTATTTATACTAGCAGTACATGAACGAAAATATCCAATATAAATTGTACAGAGCTATAAATTGGTGGACGCTCATATAGCTGAACCTTTACGTGACATTACATTTAACAATGTTATTAAGTCTCTGAACATATTTAAAATAGTTTTACATAAAACTTAAATTTGTGAATATATTATTTCTTTTTTTTTATACATATAAACTACTAAATGGTATGTGAAATACAAATTATCCAGAAAGATTAAAATCTTTAATTGTTGAGGCTAGTATTTACAATATAAGACAATTTTTTATATTTTTTCATCTGATATAGAATTTTTTTTCGAAAGATAGGAGGTTATCCTCGAAAAAATATCAAGAGCCCCAGTTACTCGTGTCTCTTGATAGTGTGGAAGTCAAACCCATTAAAGCCCATCTAACTTTTTTACTTTATAACCTATCTATGTTAGATCGACTAATGACGTTTTTTTCGTAAACTTTTTTAACTGCATATTTACGAAATTATTTTAGGTAGTGAACAGCTCCGTAAAGTTGCGCCCTCTTGAGTTAATGAATATTTGGCCGACATCAAAAACTGCTCCCATTTTTGAGTTCAAATATGCTTGCAGTCATTGCTCGGGTTTTACTGTATATTCTTGATTTCATCCATGACTATTTTAATGTTCAACACTCTGTGGAGATTTTTATGACATATACGTACCATATGGTTTTGAAATTTTCACAGCACTTCTATGTTTATTTTCTTTACACAACCCTACAACTGAATACCGTACGTCCACACAGGTTTTAATATCTGCTTATATTTTAGAATCTTATTTTGTTCTGTTTCTACCACCTTACTTTATCAGTGCCAAGAATATAACAAATGTTCCTGTACCAACACAAAAATCTATACGGATCCACTATATCTAAATCTTTATGTTATAACTGGTAATAAGTCCAATAAACACTTCTGACCCAATTAAAAGTTAACAGAAAAGCTCTTTTCGTCATTTTCATTAATTAAAAACGTTGTCCGGGTCTGCGTTGCTGATCAATAATTTAGTCTTTCCATTCGAACAACACAATATGCCTTTATAAATTAAAATTATAATGAAAAATTAAATCAAAAATATTTGAATGATATAAAATTTGATTGTTTAATTGATTTATTTCAATGCTTTTTGGTATACACTATTTTTAGTTATTCCTTCAGATGCATACACATAGAATGATCATGGAATTCCTACACATAGAATGATGATGGAAATCCTTGTTTTTTGACTTAGGACTTGGGTCTTAGGTTTTTTGGCATTTTATTTCATTTTTGCTGACCCGTTCTTAATTATCTATTTTAGTTTTGTAGATATGGAGAGGCGAGATCCGGACATCTCCACTTTTTAAGCGTTTTTGAATACAAAAGTCGGACATATCCAATTTTTCGGTTGATGTCCGAAAATTTATATGAAGTTTTCGATAATTTTATTGAATTTCCTTAAATAAGACGTCTTAATGATCTGAGAATATGGACTACAAATTGTTAGGTTTTCCGTAAGTTTTTAATTGGTCCACTTACATTATGAAATTTTATTATAGTATTGATAATGTTATGGATATATTCAAAAATAATAATAAAAATTATTTTAGAAATTTCGTCCATTTCCATATATTTTGTTTGGATAGTAGCAATTTTATGTGGATATGTCTGAAATCTAACGACAAACAAATTGAGCTAGTTTTCAGCAATCAACATAAGCCGCGGAACGTATATTGTGAAAAACTATATAAGGACAATATGCATTTTAATATTTTTTTAGTTTTGTTAAAGTTCTGAAAGTGTTAGTATTATATTTTTGTATTTTTTAAAAAAAAAAATAATGGAAAGGGAATCATCATCATCACCGGCGTTGTTACCAACTCTTTTAGGGTAACTATATTTATTCTTGAAATTAATTCCTTGTAAAAATTTGTGTGTATGTTAAGTATGTTAGACGAAATTTTTAGCAGTTGGGAGGAAGATATTTCACACTTAAAAAAGTCAGAAACACAGAAAGATATTACTCTGCTGATCCAGATTTTTCTTGTATATGTATATACTTGTATGATATTTTTTATTTTAATTACAATATGCAATTACTATTACCATAGAAAAAGTAGATATACTACAGTTTCTATGCTATTACTCTTTACAGCGGATGATAAATACAAAGACCCAAATTTTCAACCTTCAAGTTTATGGTAAATAAATATTAGTTTAGAACCTTTTTATATTTGAAATGATTCATTCAATAAAAATATTTAGAATCTGCAAACAACACAGCCTTCATTCATGAATAATAAAATAAGAAAACCTGAATTATGGAAAAGAATATTCAGAAGAAATTAAGAGAGGCTGTTTAATCTTATAAAAATTATACAAATTAAGATACTCAACCGAAATATATGAAACCACCTTGTAAAAACATTTAAAAATTAATTTCAAAATGAATAAGCATTACTGTTGAATACCGTTTTTCTCTTATTTTATTCAGTTTTAACCTATTTTTTTATAGACTTATGTACTTTACACCACTTTAGTGAAAAAGAAAATTGTGCTAGAATCGGACATATCCAAGCAAAATTCGGACACTTCATACAATGTTAACAAATTTCTTAACTCTCTTAACAATATTTATATCATGAACGTCTTCGCTTTTATTATCACTAACTAAAACTGTATAGTCAAAAATTAAGAACTAATTTTATACATATTACACATTACATTTTATACATATACAATATTAACAAAAACAGAACTTACTGGAACTAATTCGGTTATTATTGTTTACCAAGTATAATAATTTGTAGTATTAGTTTTTACTTTACTGTTTCTGGAGCAGTTTGTTTTTTCAGTGTTATTATTATACTACTACTACTTTTTAATGAAAAATGTTTCAGAACATTGATTTAAGCCATACAAACAACATATGTATGTGTATGTACATTTTTGTATCATTTTCTGCTCTTTCTAAAGAAGTTTATTAATTTACTGTTATACAAACAAGCGGATAGTGACGAAATCTTATTTTTTCAAAATTTTATTTTTTGAAAATTTTACTTCTAAAAATCTTATTTTTTTTTCTCCGAAAATCTTATTTTTTCCTGTATAATTTTTTTCTCGTCCATATTAATCTTTTTTTGTTGTGAAATATAATTTATACAAAAAATGGATTTGGTACAACAGCCTTTAAATGTGATGAAGACAATAGGTCTGGGGTCCCAAGATTTGGGGTCGAAACTTAATATCACATGCTTTCATGCGTTTCGTATGCGTTTACTTGCAGCTGGCAAAAATAAAGTTCCAATAAATGAGTAGCGGGGGTTATAAAAAAAAAATATAAAAAGTTATAATTATAGCAAAAATTAACTGAATATTTAATTTCAAAATTTTAAACTGTTTTAAACTAGGGTTGACAAAAGGGAAGTATGTATATAAATGTATGTAAATTAAAATATATATATATATACAAAAAATATATTATACCAAATAATTAATATAATTTAATAAAAAAAGACCCACATTTCGAAAGGGAAAAGGACCTCTAAAGCTGACCCGCAGATTTGTATGTAGGATCAACTGTTAAAATAAATTAATAAATAAGACTTTATTTCATCAGTTGTTTTCTTCATAAAACCAGAACACATAACATTAAAAATATTTTATATAAATTAATTATGTTTTATATGAATATAATATACTTTATATTAAACATAATATAAATTTATTTCAGCAACAAATCACAATATTTCAATTTTACAAGCCTCTGTTTCATAATTTGTCGTTTGATTTGAGTTCATTACTTCTATTATAAATTTATTATCATATTTTATTTCATTGTAAAATTCTTTGCAGTTTGCATATTTATATATAATTGCATGCGATGACTAACACTGTTTATATTTAGACGTTTTCTCTCATAAAATCCTACATTTTTGCCTTTGAAATATTAAATCCATTTCAGATCGAAAGGTTTTTTCTTAAATTCATGGGAGGAAATATTTTTTTCAATGAAGATTTTTGACATTTTTGCTCTTTTTCTTTATAAAAATAAGATAAATCCAGTTTAAGAGAAAAAGAGAGCAAAAAGAGATACAAAAGATCCGAACGAAGAAAGAGAATGAACAAAAAGATCGTTTTGAAAAAAGAGTACCTACATGTACTCTTTAAAAGAAATATTCTGGCAACCCTATTTTAAACTGTATTGTATTTTTACTATGACTATTATGAGACTGAAATATAAAGTGATATGAAATATTTTTTTGATTTTTAATTGTTTTAATAATTCTTAATTTATGTGATGTATTTCATTCTTCATATATAAAAATATATGGTTAAATAATGTGCTCATATTTTATTCAATTATAATATAATATATCACTAAAAACACAATTCTCTATTTCACAGTTATATGTTGCTTTGTCTAGAGTACGATCTTTTGATGGTGTTAGTGTAGTATAAAATATTATGAAATGTTTGAATAAGTATTAAAATGTTAAACTATTTTTAAGATATTAAATAAAGTGAATTTTAGTTTTAAGTTTTTCAATTTAACTTATTTATTATGTAATAAAAAAATATGTAAAACATTGATTTTTTTTAAGAAAATAAATAAATAAAATAAATTGTTTCATTTATAATGCTAATGCTAGACCGGCGAATGTTACGCCGGGAACAGCTAGTATAAATAGAAATTATTACATTAACTGTTAAACAAGCATTTGATGAGTTTTTCATGGCACAATTTGCTCTGCCAAAATTAATATGAAAAATTTAACAAAATGTGATTATTTTTATTATGTTTATTTTTTAATGATGTCACACTTTTTGTTAGTTTGTTTTAACAATTTTGAATTCACGGTTTTTGTTTTTCATTTGATAAAATTGAAAATCAATTAATTGAATTACTTATGTACAATTGTAAAAATTTTAAATTTACGAATATGTGTGTATGTATGGATGTATATGTTTCTAAAGACTTTTTGACATTTAATTAAAAACTTTTGAGAAATTTTTCTTTTTTGTTTTGTATTTTTGAACCAAATTAAAAATCACAGTAAAATATTTTATGTTGATATTTTTTCGATTTATTTTCTTGTCAGTCAGTTTTATTTTATTCTTGATGAATAATGAATAACAATTATTTAAATATTTTTCAACTTTTATATTATTAAATTTAATATTTAAATTTTTTTAATTGTTTATGGATTTGTGACAGTGCCGTCCGTAACAATGTGACAGCATTTTTATATTAGGACAAATAAACATTATTATTAAGTGTAAAATTAAAGCCACTGTATAAAATTTACTAATAGTACGAAGTTTAAAACAAATTACAAATAAATACATACAAATACAAAAATTCAATTATTAACCCTTCAATGCATGGTATATCATACATGATATGCTTTTTATTTTCCCCTCTAAAAAATTAAGATTTAAAAACTACAAGTATTTGTGATACAAAATATTAAACTCTCTTTTAATTTTATCTATACTAATCCAAAAATAATTTTTTCGTCACAAAAAAAAGTCATGCAAGGGTGAATTGACAAATTTTATTGTAACAGTTCATTGTTTTCACTAATTTTCTTTGCATAGCTGCTACCCATTTCCACTTCGGTTAATGTGTTACTATGTTTTTCCAGTTTTTCAGTTCTGCTTTGATTAATACGCAGTAACGCTAATTTTACCCCAACCCACAAAACTGCTTGACACAAAATACACTATGATTGAGTATAAATGACTTAGGAGTATAAATGAAGTAGGTAGAGCGCCTACTTTTCAACCGAAAGGTCCCGAGTTCGATTCCCGATGAAGCAAAACCTAGTACCCTTGCAAAGCAAAGTCTAGTACCCTTTGTCATTGGGATATAATAAAAGACAAAAGATAATTGAGAGTTAATCTGGTAACAAATTAAATAAAATGAAACTATTATATTTAAGAAGACCACATTGAATGAGTAGATAAGCCAGTAATTTGTTAAAATAAATACTCAAATTATTGTAGATATTGTAGTGTAAAATTGCAGTACCGTACTTAATTAAGCACGAAAAGGTAATTCTACCTAAGTTACTGTCAAGATCATAAAAAAAAAAAACTGCTTATTCAAGCATATTCTTCTGCATAAATTTATTAGTTAATAGATGTTTCTGCAATAAGTGGTGCGGTTCTTTCACAGAATGAAAAAAATGGTTTCCAAACAAGGTCTTTTCTGGGAACTTTGACTTAGTCTTGTGTTTACATTTTTCTTTTTATTGACAAAATAAAATTCCAGTACCCGTAGGGACCTGATCTCATCAATTTATAGATTTCATTCTTCCCTGGGCATGATTCATATTTTTAAAACAAAAAGTGTTTACGTCTTTTGTTTCAGAATTCTGTGCAGAGGTTCTATCAGGATCAGGTACACTTGGAAACAACTCTTAGGTCACATTCGTTTTATTCTCTGAACAGGTTTTTCCTTTCCTTTTCACTCTCTCTCTTTTCCTATTTCTGTTGTTTTTTTAGATTATATAATAATTTGATTCAGGCGACTATGTTAGACAACAAGTGAAACTTTAGGCTCCTAATATTTGCTGAAATTCGAAAATTTCATATACTTGAATTATGTTATTGCATGAATAGAGGCTATGTGCTACAATAATAGCAGTGATTGAAAGACATTTTTCTGTATTTTATTTTGACATAACATATGGGCTATTACAGAGTCATACACCAGCACCATGTGATATAATAGAATTTTCAAACGCGAAATACATATTTAATTTTATCCTGGTTAGTATTTTATTTTTAAACTTAAACAAAAATATTATATCAAATGAACTTAATTTATTTATTTATCAAGCAGATTGGTAAATCAATTAATGTAGATGTGGCAATTCTTTTTTTAATTTTTTGTATTGGTTGGTTTTCTGCTTGAAACTCATTTTGACCTATTTTAATCAATTTGATTTTATCATTCTTTTCGGGATGCCTTATCTTGCTTGGCTGCCCAATTTTGAATATTTTGTGCCCTAGTTCTGCCT
Organism: Argyra leucocephala; assembly: GCA_963942445.1. NCBI lineage: Eukaryota > Metazoa > Arthropoda > Insecta > Diptera > Dolichopodidae > Argyra > Argyra leucocephala. The sequence goes on along the minus strand of OZ012678.1, from coordinate 116,253,368 downwards.
CATTGTTTTGAAAATCCGCATTACATTTCATACGTCTAAAACAAGTTTTATGATTTTTTTTCTCTCTTTCTCTTCAAAAGTTAGGTCTGACAAGGTAAATTACTATACTGTACTGTATATTTTTCCTTGGAACATTTCTTAAATATATATATATTTATTTATTTGAGGCACTGTTTCATCTGGGAAAGAGTAACCATTTATTGAAGACTGGTATTTTTTTACTTTCTCTTCTTTTTCATTTGTAACCTATATTGTAAGTCTTTGTAGTTCTGTTTTTGTTAGATATATGTAGAAATTTCAAATAAACATAATAAAAACATAAATCAATTAATACCCTTATCATGATTCTCGAATCGAACGTATAAGTAGACGAATTCGCTGTCATGCGATCATGATTAGCGAAACGAACTTAATACGTTCGACAATTTGTCGAATGAAAAATTTAAGTGACAACCGTAAAACAAAAATAAAAAAAGAATATTTTGTTGTTTTTCGAGTAAAAATGAAGGGGAGGGTAAATTTAGAAAAAATGTCAGAATATTATTTACAAAATTTATGAATAATATAATAATAGGATATTATTTGCAGCTATAAAAAAAAGTTTGATAAGCTGGTGCAATTGAGAGAATAATGATTAGGCTTGTGGGAACAGCAAATTTGAATAAAAGTGCATTAAAAGTGTTGTGGAATCGATTTTCAACCGAATTAAATGTATTAGGATCTTCAAAACGTCAATTCAAAGAGTGGAATAAATCATTGTTTATTTGTTTATTCGTCTATGTACTGCGTGTTTATAATAATATATGATTACAGGTATTGAAAAAAAAAAATATATATAAAAACAACATGCGTAGGAACAAACTGTTGATGCTCTGTTGAGCAAAGAACAAAATCCAGAGAATCCAAATTAATCTAGAGAGCCGTTCTAAGTGTTGTTACAAATTCAAATACACTTGAAGAAACCTAAAATGAAAAATAGCAGTAAATATATCCGAAACAATCGAAACTCTGAATTATTGCCAGTGATAATTTCCTTCATCGTATTGCACAGACTAATGTTACTATTGGTAATATATTCCATTTGTTCTAATTTAAGGCTTCGATTTATGCTTCACTGAATTTAAAATATAAAGTAATGCATCTTTATTCAACTGAAAGGTTTTTATTAATCTTAAATATACTTGTCAAAATATTTAATTTTGTGTTAGGTTAGCAATTTCCACAGCGAATAAATTTATTCGCGAATCGTGATCACATTTACGCGAACATTCGACTAGCATATTCGCTTCGACTCATATTCGATTCGAGAATCATGATAAGGATATAAAACCTTATTTTACAATAATTCAGATCTTCTTGAATGTTTGCTCGACATTTTTCGCTTTTTTCAGTACAATTTTTGTTAGGGGTTGTTCTCCTGCCATTTTATTAACATAATTATTCCAATTTTATCTTTTTCTATTCTATTTGTTGATATAATTTGAACCACATATATTTCGTTAATGGTCATATTGCACAATCATTGCGTATTATCACAACTACAGACGAAATGAAGATCAAATGCTTTGAACTGTTATAGCATCACTCCTTGTTTGTATTTCAGATATCATTAAACTTGTCTAACAACAAGTTTTATACATTTTTAATTTGCTATGAATGCTCATACCTTTGTTTATCCAAATCATACCTTTCTATCATCAGCCAGTAATGCATGATGTTGAAAATACAATTACGACGAATGACGAGTGGTGAATAACCAAATTTCTCGCTTAGAGAAACAATCACGACGAACTATTCGCGACGAACAAATTTTTGTGTTTTTGAAATTTCAAAATTTGTTTATAAAAAAAATGGAGGAAAAATTTAAAAAAAATTAATTTAAAAAAATGTTTTATTAAAAAAATTTTGACCAATTTATGTTGATAGCAATGAATGTCATTCGCATTCGTCGACAAGTGAAATAGAAATAGAACTATTTTTTGAACGCGAAATTTTGGTTATTCGTCATTCGTCACGATTTACATATAATCTCATGTATTTGAAAGCGAAAAATTCGACATTCGTCGTGATTGTGTTTTCGACATGAAACTTTTGTTTCTCTTGTGTTCTGATTTAATTCATCCAAGTATTTTGATCATAATATTAAAATGATTCGTTTTTTTTAGTTTTTTTTTATGTTGTTGACGTAACATAGGTACAGCAATTGTCTTTTCGTTTATTAAACATGAGATTACAATTTTTATTACATAATGTTAGTTGAGTATTTATATATTTATTAATTTTTTATAGTTTATATAATACACATCAATACTACTATTGTCAGGAACTAAGCTTTCTTATGCGGATTATATGAAAATATTTAAAGAAATTGAATGACACTGTCTTCTTCCAAAATGACTTTACAGACTTCATGAATGGGTGCATGTTTACTGGTAAGTGCTTAACACCAGTTATTGCTAACTATACTTTCAACGGCAGTGTTATTAAAAGAGTACCCCACTTTTTTATCACTTGGGAGTGATTTTTGAAGAGAAACTGTCTTTCAATGAACATCTCAACGCAATTAATAATTAAGCAAATAATATTTTGGGTTTCATAAAATATGGGATACGGAATTCGATGATCCATTTTATACCAAATCATTGTATTCCAATCTTAAGTATACTAGCCAAGTGTGGTCGCCACACTATAGTTTTCACATTGGTAGAATTGAGTCACATCAGAAGAAACTCCTAAAGTATATGCTTAACGTAATTCATCCTCGGTTGACCTTCGTTTTCTACCTTCGGTTGGAGCACAGAAATGTGTATTTCAATTATGATGTGGTAGCCACGGGTTCGATTCCCGTGGGGGGTATGAAATATAAGTAAAAAAAAAAATAGTAAAAATATTATATGAAAATTTATAATCAATAAAAAAAAATAAAAATAATCAATATAATCAATACTTTATAACTAAAAAATAGTACGTATATCAATATCTATATCAATACTCATATATCTCATACAACACAATAACCAAATAACACAATAAATAAATATTGACAAACACTAATAATAATTACACAATTGTCAACAACTGACAAAAGTATGTGATATGACGTACCCAGTAAACATAGTAACGTCAGGCATCTTAACCTCAAAGATGGATAATCGCAGCGATAAGTTGCAGAAATATGGCATCGTGTTACCACGTAGGCGCAGACAGAGTTATCAAAGTAGTCTTCTATAGTAGGCCAATCCCCTACGTAAATAGTACAAACAGATGAAAAATGACATTGCCTCGGAAACGGAAATAATGATACCATACAAGTGAAATCAGCAGCTAGAAATCGAGTAAAATGGAAATGTCAATTGGAAGACCTATGCTCCCAAGAGGAGTAAGGAAAAAAACAAAAATAAATAAAGATCGCTTAAACCTACCTATATATTTTGAATCTAGGAGAGAGATTTCTGATATTATCTTCATAGTACAAGTTCTGAAAGGCGAAATATATTCACAGTACATTAAAAGTATGGTGAATGCCAGTACTAAGACTAGTACGGTTTCGTTCAGTGAACATTTTTAATATTATTTTTTTATCGAAAATATTACGGAGAACATGGACCAATTAATAGGATGTTTATGTTAACTAATACATATAAAACTTACATAGATCTTTCAGTAGGTGGAAAAGAACTTAAAAAAGCTTTATCCCTACAGTTTTCTTGCTGTTCTTGGAGTTAGAATTTCAATAAAAAAGTAGGGTAAAAAAACAAAAAAACATTCTGCAATATTTTGTCATAAATTATGAGATCTCATTAGCACAATATACTTTGTAACACTTTTTCAATACGTTATTCTAGTTTTTCGTTATTCTTCTTTCTTTTCTTTTGTAAATTGTAATCAAACTACACTCTAAACAATTTTTTGTAATTTATTTTTTTTCAATGGCAAAGGTAGTATGAGTGTCCTTTTATTATCTGGACTTTATTATTTTAAGAGTTTTTACAAGGTAGAAGAACCTATAAAGCATTTTGCTTTCATCGGGAATTAAATCTATAGATTAAGGCAGGCGCTTCACCCGCCCAGCCTTTAAATACTTATTGTATTAATTCTAATCTACTTATTGTACAAAATATTAATGTTATATAATATTTATATTTGTCACGGAACGTCAATGCTTTTGATAAAACTTGACTACAATGCTAAGTATATTGCAAATAAACAAGTTTTGGAAGCTCTGCAACTTGCGTTTCATTTCATAAATAGTTACTCACATTTTAAATTAAAATAAAAATTCAAATACAATAAATTAATAACAAATTAAAAAAGTTTTAAAAAAAATTTTTGTTTTCTAAAGAAATATTTCAAGACCCAGACAGAATAATCATACATGATTTTTATTTCAAAGTTTTAAATGTACATCAACTTTCATTCTCGTCCCACTAAACAAAAAAAAAAAGAAAAAACAATAAACAAAAAAGAAAATAAAACAAAAACAAATGTAATTTTCTTGAAGTTTTGTCATATTCTTAAGTAACTGGTTTGAATTAGCTTTCAGCGTTGGAAGGAGTTGTTTTTTGGTTAAATATAAATTTTTATATTATGTATTTTTTTTTTTTTTTTGTTGGCGGGTAATCAAAACTTTGACATTTCACAGACAAATTTCTTTTTTAGATATGATGTTTCAAAAATAAAATTTTTCAACAACAACAAAATTATTGTTTCTTATTTAGTAAATAATGTGAAAAAAAACTTTATATAATAAATAAATAGATAGATATATGTATATAAACAAATAGATGTATTATATAATAATGTATATGATAAGACTTTAGAGGTTTCTGTAAATTTTTATTTATTTCGCTTGTAATGTTATTTTTATATTTCATTCATTTCACGTTAATTAATAAAAAAATTCCCAAAAGAAAATGAAAAAGTTATACAAAAATAAAAACAACCTACCCTATTTTATATTAATGAAATTTGTGATGATAAGAGTATGAGAAAAAGAGATAGAAAATTAATAGAAAAAAAAGTGTGGGTGAGAATGTAGAAAAATAAAATTTATGAAAGTTTTCACCTATGATAGGTGAAATTAGTGCTTAGAATTACATGTATAATAATATTAAAAATATAATATAATATTACAACAACAACAACTACAACAACAATAACCATATTACAGTTAAATTCTAAGTTTCTTTTAATGTAGAAACGGTTGTTGACATTTCTTAATTATATATTTAATAACTAATTACATTTAGTAAGACATTGATTAATTATATTTTATGATAAATAAATATTATTATTATTACATTATTTTCTAGAATTATTGTCTTAATGGATTTTGAATGATTTTCAAAAGACAAATAAGAGAAAAATATAAAAAAAAAATAAAAAGAAAAACTTTATTTTCATTTTCTTCGTATTTCATTTGTATCGTCTACCACTACGATTGAATTAATGTCTTATTTTGATTGTCGTTTCGTGATGTTATCACCTTTCACCATTTTGGAAAAAAATAAAAATGGTGACTTATTTTAGTAATAGTATTAGAATTTAACAATTCATTATAATTTGATATATATGTGAGTAAATTGTTATGTATTAATGGAAGCATATATTATGTTCATATGAGTAAAATAATAATCTAATTTTAAGTAATAGAATTTTATTGATTTTATTGATTTTGATTTAAATTTTCCACAATGATTTTAATCAAGCTATTAAGTTAATGTTCAAATATTAATTATATAATATTATTAGGGTTAATAATATTATTGCAAACAATTTAAAATTTATTTTATTTTGTTTAAAACAATTTGTATGTAAGAGTGTAGTTAAAACTAAACAAAATGTGATTCTAATCATGGTTAGGACATTTTGTTTTTCTATCAACATATTGCATAACATAGGAAATATTAAAACTGTTTTTAAACAAATGGAAAAAATAATATGATACTAAAAGCAAGGAGCGTAAATTAACACCCTATGCTTTTTAAACATTAATCAGAACCACTACTTGATTTTATTCTTAGCCAGATTATTTATTTCCCATTTTTGTTATTAAAATCTTAACTACCATTCTTTCTTGCTACTTGAGGTCAGATGCTATGACCATATAGAATTTTCTAAGGAAGCTTGAATTTAGCTTATTTATTTTTCCCTTATTAGTGCATTGTAGCTTATTTATTTTCCCTTATTACAAAGCAAGTTTTTAAAATTTCTTTTTATTTACGTTTAAATTAATTTTTAACTTTTAGTTTAAAAAATAATTGATTAAGAAGGTTTTGCTTGCCATTAAAAATATATTATTAATAGAAATATTAAGGTTGGTTAAATAAATTGTAGTCAAAGATGTAAGTACTTTTTTGTTTTTGTTTTTTATTACGAAATAATATTTACAATGATTTTATAATAGTAGTATATATAATACAATGTAATTTAGATTAAACTTTTAAATTATATACCTAAAAGAAAAAGAATAAGAGAATATGTAAAATAATTTTATCAATTAATAAGTTGTTATAAAATAAATTAACCCGAATTAGCCCAGACTATTTTTTTTTGATTCTGAGGTTATATTTAGTTAAAACTGTTAGCCCTGAGTAAAATAACATATTTTTGTGTTCCTTTTGGTTTATGGAACCGTTCTGCTGTTCAGGAAGCATGTTCCCATATAGCAACGCTGGACTATGCATAGGAGAAAAAAGTTATAGGAAATACATATTTTATATTTTGGAATAAAATATGTTAGTAAAATTATAAATAAGCAATAGATGAAAAATTGATAAAAAAATATATAAATAACGGAACATAATATTATTGCTTGTGATAAGATTCAAAATACTGTATGCACAGTCCTTTATCACATTTGATACATATATTTCTGCCAACTGTTTTACTTACAATAATCGCCAGCACATTTTCGTTTCTTCTGCACAGATTTTACAAAGTGTCCAGCATTATGATAACATAAAGCTTTTGAGAGGGATTTTTTACGCTTTATATTTCCAGCAGATAGTGGTTGGATGCCATAATGACCACAAAAATATATAGCAATTTGTCAACAAAATTGTAATTGACGCATTTCCGGATTGTGAACTCCATAAATTTGTCAATGATTGTATATTGTATATTGATGCATCAATAGGTCATGTAAATATGCTGTTCCATCATTTCCTTCCTTGAATCCTAACCCCATATAAACTGATGTTCTCATCCCTTCTATTGACGCCCCTTTTGTACTTTTTATATTCGCCAATAGTAATAACATATGCGCGTAGATTTATTTTTTTTTTGAAGCGGTGGAAGCACCACTTAAAACTCCAATTTCATTTGGTGGTTTAATAAATATAGACTTAGAGGTACGTCTGAGAAAATCTCTTCTAAATAATCTAATGCTTTTTTACTCTTAATTTTCTAAAAATCACATAAATAAATCACATACAATAATATACTCTGAACAAATGTTTTCTATAATAGATTTAGCCCAGCGTTGCTATATGGCAAAAGACAATTACTAATGAAAAAAATTTGTAATAAGACACTTTTTGAACTGAAATGTTTATAATTAACAAATAACTACATTTAGTTAAAATAATTATCCCAAAATAAAATTTAATAATTACGGGTTAATATTTAGAAAAATAATGCAATTTATTTTTTCATGTAATTTATCACAATTTTTTTCACTAAACTAAAACTAGGTACTGCAATATTTCTATTTATGTCATTTTAATTTCAAAGCCTAATATGAGAAGTAGATATTAATAGGTAAAAAAATGTGCAATACTACTTTTATTAATATAACGGTTTTTATTTAAACAAAGCAAAAATACCTATATGTTAGCTGTTGCCATATAGCAACACAGGGCTAATTCCTAACTGAATGATTAACTGTACCCTAAACTGTACGGTCGTATAGAAAGTTAATATTAAAAGTTATTAACTCAATAATAAGATAATTAAAAACTTAATAGTCTAACAATTGAAGATTATCAAATTAATTATATTTTAGGCATTTAAGCTTTAAGCATAATTTTTTTTTTTGTAATAATACTTTACAAATTTGGAAGTAATTTATAAATCTTTTTCTTGAACAGGCTAAATGAATTAAGATTTTTTATTTCATCTGCTAAACTAGTATATGACCTTAAACTATTATATAAGCAATTAGTTTTCTGTTTATCTGTTCTGAACAACGTAAGATTAATATTTCTCTTGTTTTTTGTGTTATAATTATGTATGTCAACATAACGGTTGAGTAAAAAACTGTGGTAAAAAATTATTAATTTATTAATTATTAAAATAATTAAATTATTAATTATTTTAAAGGCTAGAAAATATTCTCTTTTACATATTATAAATATTTTCAAAGCTTAGGTATCGTGGTATCCACCAAATTAAATTAGTGGGATGCCTTATAGGAAGATAATTAATATTATAATTCTATAAGTTAGTAAGCTCTTCAATATTTATAATCAGAATAAGCCCATTTGCGGAAATCACCTAATCTAATCTAATATAGTGTAATTATCTTGAATATCTTTAAATGCATTTTCTAGATTGGTTGTAGTTTCAATTGGGTAATTAGACGTTGTTAATATAACGGTATCATCTGCACATAACCCGAGAGTGCAGTTGTTGAGCGTAGACAAGTCTGCTATGCAAATATTATATAATATGGGCGATAATGTTCAGCCTTGAGCGACTCCTTAAGTAATTGTCATACAATGCGATATATCCGACCCAATTTTATAAGCTCTTAATAATGTTAATTATAAATACGGCAAAATTGTATAATGGCAACTCATAATAAATGAATAATAATAATAATTTATATTATTTATTTAATTCTATATTTATTATAATCATTTTATATTAATTATTATTTATTATTATTTACATTATATTAGATTACAAAATTAAATCAATTAACTATATTTCCAATCACAGATTTTAGTTTTCTAAAAATGCTATCATAATTTTGAGATAATTGAATAAAAAAATAAAATAAATAAAAATAAAAAATATATGTCAGCTTTGGAGGCATACATTTTAGTCTAAATCATTTCATAATTTAATTTAGTTATAAATAGTTTCAAGTTTTATTAAAATGTTCATATAAGATTTCTTATCAATTTTTAGAATTTAAATCAAGCAAAACATTAATTATAAAAAACAATTACTATTATTCAGTTGTGAAGATAAATTTAAGGTAGTTAATCATCGTAAAAATAAGACAAAAAATTACTATGTAAAATAACTTCAAAACTTCGCCTCCATTATCCAATGTGAAAAACTTCGTTAACTTGTTGAAAACATCGTTTAAAACTATCAATTCATACCTGAGAGATCCACATTAGAGGTATTTGCTCTTCGCTAAATATACTTGAGGAGACACGACAATACAATATTGATACGTTTCATCTACTCATAGATTTAAAAGCAGCATACATTAGAGTAAATAGAGATCGACTATGTGAACCGATTAGAGAGAGAATTAAATACACCAAAAAAACTCGTTCGATTAGCAGAATGTACATTTGGTGTATGAAGCCAATTGAAGATCCAAAGTAATGTATCTGAAAAATTTGAAACAATACATGATTTAAGACAAGGTGATGATCTATCTTACATTTTCTTGGACTTCGCTCTAGAATTGGTCACCAGGGATTCTCAAATCAAAAACAAGCGGAACAGTTCTCTATATAAATCTGTGGAAATACTGGTATATGCCGAATAGATAACAAGATTTATTAGGCTCAAAAATAATTTAATTAGTATCGAAAACGTTGTGAAATACATATAAATGCAAGCAATAAAAGCAAAACAAAAATAATTATATCATTCATACACTTCAAAAATTAAAAAAAAAAAAGAAAAAAAATTACAATTGTGGTACAAATTGACAATAATTGTAAAAAACTATAGATATCTATATCTGAGCCCAAACATAATCCATTAAAACAAGGTAAGGGTAGAAATAAATTATAGAACGGTTTTTTTATTTACTAGCAGCGAATAAATATTACTTATGGGCTAAATAAACATTTAAAAAGCAGAATTATAGATAGGAAAACTCATAGTAGTCATCCTAATGTCTGGAAAACATGGACATTGGAGTAAAGCGAACGACAACCGACTAATAGGATATTTGAGTGAAATGTTTTAAGAAATTTTTTTGAAGCTGTAGATTAAAATTATATGTGGCGTAAATGGTGCAATTAAAAACTTTATCAAACTTACGGGATTAGACGCAATCTGTATCGAGAAATACTCAAAAGATTTAAAACTAATTAAAACAAATTATAAAAAATATTCCACAGTTAATGTAACTACGAAAGACACTAACGAGTAACGGAGCATAATGTAAAAATAATTTTGAAGAGTATAAAAGCTGCAGAACAGGAATTAGTATTAGTGTCCGATGAATATTAGTGCCCGATACAAAACTTTATAAAGTATGGAAGAAGACAATTATTCAAAAATTAGTAAAATTCCCTTTAATACAAGTATTTTACTTACCTTATTAGGCCGCTACTATTGCAGAATTATGCAAAACTTGCTTATTAAATCGATAGCTTGGAGTTTTACAATTTGCGGAATCACAGTTTTGCTAAGCATAATAACCGCAATGACAATTTTTATTTTTACTCTAAATTAATCATAAATTTTGATTTAAATTTTCAAATATCCTTTTTAATTTTATATTGAAATAGTTAAAGTTTTTATATAGAGAATAATTAATATAAAACCCTTAAAATCTATAAAATTTTGAACATATTTATTTAATTTAAAATATTTTTTTAATGTTATGTGTTTTTTATAACCAGCACTAGCGGCCATTTAATTGGTAGTATAAGTAGAAAGAGAAAAACAACAAAATTATTAAAATCCGCATGCTATTAAAACCAACTTCATGGTTATTATACTCAAAATGTAATGCCTTAATAAGGATTTTATACATTTCAGTTATATTATTTTTTTTGTATATTATAAATTGAAAATTAAAATATAATTTTTTTTTAATGGAATCTTTTAATTGCTTAAGGATGAAAATATCTTTTTAAATTCCAAATTTGTTTCTTAAAAATTACAAAACATTAAATATTTTTTTTAAAATACTTGTTATATTAAGATATATGTGTGTATGTACAACACTCATACGTATTATTGTTGAATTCAAAATTTTGAGAGTGGTGTTGTATAATTAAAAATTCGTTGGGCATTAGTGAGTGAGTAAAATAAGTTGATTATTAGTAATTGTATATGTGGGAAAGTTCGAATATGCTTTAATCTTATTAAATTGCAAGTATTTCCAGAGTTGCAGGATTTTCTTATAAGTTCTTCTGATTGAACTTGTTTTTTTTGTTTTGCCTATTTTATTGACAACTATTACATTGGTGTTCTGTAGTAATTAGAAATAACACATCTGATGTATTAGCACGTTTTCGATAAGTAAACCCACCGACACTGTATTTTTTTTAGATCTGTTCAAGTATTAGGGTATGTCACCATATTGATCATAGCGAAATATGGCAGAGATTTTAAATAGTTTAAAAAGGAAATGGAACAAATTGTTCTCAAAGTAAATGAGTATGAAGTATATATGTTGTCGACAAATAAGAAAAACCTCACAACATCATATTGAGATTATCGATGTAGTTCAGGAGTTCAACTTTACCTTTGGAAACAGCATTAATAAACAAGCGACATCAATATGCACATTTTGCTTTGGTTTGTCAAAACATCTCGACTTAAGATAGCTTCTGTCTCTGAATATAGAATTTCAACTCCAACAGTTTTGTTTTCAACTTATTTTTGCAGTACTCCCAACTTCTATACTTACCCAGTATTGAATTGAATTCAATTGTATTCGTTATATATATTTGATATTTAATTTGATGGTTGCTGAAGTTAATCTTTGTAAAGTGTAACTTAATATGATTGTCAATGCTAAGCTGATCCCTTATTTTCAGTTATTAATTTTTGGCAGGCTTATCTTGAATAAAATTGAACTGCTCCACAACAACAGTTGATGTCTTCTGCCGTTGTTTCTGTGTATTATATATAGGAAATCGGCATTATTATTACAGTGGTCTTTGTATTGCCATCAGTTTAGACTGTTTGTACGGCTGCACATTTTTCTAATAATATCAAATATATAAAGAGTACTTGGTCATAATTTTTTATTATTACATATCTTATATCTGTTTTCGTTTTTCTTGAATCTTGATATTGGATATATATGTGTATAAAAGGGATATGATGAATGACTGTTAAAAATAAATTTGCGAAAATTAAGATTGCTGTATATACATGCATCGCATTTTTTATTAGGCCCCATATAAGGTATGCTAGTGAGGTCTGATCTTGTCTCCCTATTAATTCATATACAAAGGATTGAGGCTATTCAAAAAAATTTAACATTCACGCTACGTCACCTTCCTGACCCCATAATTTAGTCTGATTCCATAATTTTGCCATACCATAATAAAAATATGGAATGAAACCGTAATACAAATATCAACCATATGAATATATAGATTAAATTTAATCCATCTTGCTACTCTAAAGAAAATATGCAATATACCGATGTCATTTTTGTCATTGAAGTAGTAAAAGGATATATTAATTCCTATTATATTTTAAACTTAGCCCAAATTAATCGCTTCCGCTTGTTCAACCTGTTTGTCCTTACTTTCAGCAAAGAAAGAATGATTATTATGAGTATAAAATATAAGACCCTTATTGATCCCTCTCTCTCCAAAAACACCCCAAAGAAGCTTATATTTCTTCAAGAGTAATTCTGACCATCTCTCTATCTTCAATATTCTTATAGTTGCTAATTTTTATCAAAATACTAACTTTAAACCGTAACTACTAATTTTTAAATATAAAAGTATTTTATTGATTATATTTTGCAGACTTGGTTCAATTTTTATTAATTTTTTTAAACTATTGATTTAAATTTTAATTATTTCATAGTTTTTGGAATTAGTTTGTAGTTTTAATTCTTTATTATAAACTCTTAATATAAGTAAGTAATGTTTATAGATACAATGGTGATATAAATTTATATCTATATATCAATGATCAAATGTTGAATATTATTAAATCGAACTTGTTCTTTTTATTAAAAGTAAAATGCTGTGGAAATTTTAATAATTTCTAATTAAATTACATAAACTTATTTCATAGTTAATTTTTAACTTTTTGTTATGCATTTTAATTAAAAATGTTAAATTTTAAAATTTGTTTGAATTTTTATAAATCTCCTATTTGTAACTCGATTGATTTAAGACCATAAATAAATAAATAAATTGCAGTTATTAATTTTTAAATTGAGTATATTATGTGGTACGAAATTAGATCTAAAAATTAGAATATTTTAACAGTTAAGTAATTTGATATGCCTTTATCAATATTAATAATAGTTTCACAAAAAATTGGTATAAATACAACAAAATAAGTCCAGCAATTGGTATTCTACCAAATCTATATGTGACGTCTGAACGATGCCAATTTGTAACCAAAAAAAATTTAAAGATATTCAAAGCAAAAATACTATAAAAAAAAACGTTTGGTCCCAAAATAAATGGCATTGAGAAATATCAAATGAGGCATTAGACGAACTAATTGATGACCAAAATAATGTAAAAATTATTAAAGCAAAGAGATTAAGATGAATGAGAATGTACAGAAAATGCATGTAAGTAATAACAAAATTTCGTATAATATGAGAATAAGAGTTAGCTTAGATTAAGATTATTAAACGAAGTCGAGAAGCAATTGAAATAATTTACTGATGAAGAACAGCGGTGAAAGACACATCAGAATTGAGAAAAATTGTAAGCGAGGCCCACTTGTAGTAACAAAAATAAATTATTTTCAACAATAAACTCTCCTTAATACTCTTTCTTAAAATTAATATTATCAATCTATATACACATACTAAGTAATATCTTCTATCAAAAACAAAAATCAACTACAATAAAGTTAGTTATATTAGCAATTCTAATTATCCTAGTGTTATTGACCAACTCCGTCATTTTTCATTTGTAATTTAAATTTACTTATATATATATATATATATATATATATATAGTATATATATTAGTTTCATTAAACAATAAAATCCTCCAAATCATCACTGGAGGCAAATTAAAAAAAAAAAAAAACAACAAAAAACAAATACTTAGAATAAAATAAAATCTTCTCCAGATTTTCTCAACATTTAACATTTTTATATCTGCACATTAAGAATTTAATCGGTGGCGTACACCCAGTTAATTTCATTTGCATGAATCAACATTAGAAAGATTTTCCTCACAAAAAACAAAAACAAAAAACACAAAAAAATGACGAAAAAAATTAGAAAAGTTTTCTAATTTTTTTTTTTTTTTTGTTTGTATCTAAATAGAAGTGTGTTAGAAAGAGATTAACCTAGAAGGAAAAATTTAATAACGAAAAAAGAGGAATAGAAAATTTTATTTTTGTTTATTGTCTTTTTTTCGTAAATTGTAAAAATAAAAAAAAACAACTTAGTTTAAAATATTGAAGTTTTCCTTTCAACGGTTTCACAACTAAGTTTCTGCAAATAACAACAAAAAAAAAAAGAGAAAAGAAAAAATAAAATATTTTTTCATAGCAATTTGTTACAATTTGTCTTCTTGCCAGCATTAATACCCATTTTTGGTATTTTGTTGCAATACTCGATTCGTTTCAATGGATTTTGCTCTTAGATAGAATTCTTCAAGAAGTACTTTATACGAAGAGCAGTAGAAAAGTCATAAAATTAATGGAACTTAAAACTTAATTAGATTTTTAGTGAAAATGCATTGCAACCGACAAGCACAAGTAAAATGCATTTATCCAACTTATACTTCTATTTTATTCTCTCTTTTTTTCTCTCTGTCTCTTCACCACCCATGTATTCTCTCATTTCAATGGAAAAATTAAAATTTTATTCATCTCTGCATATTGTATATGACATGTATGACTACGAGGAGTAGAAACTAGAAAAAATTTTAGAAAAGAAAAATCAACTAAGTGATGTCGAAGATTGTTATATAAAATCGAAGAACTTGAAACAACTCTTTGTCCTAAATAATGACCCTAAAAGCAAGAGAAAATATGCAACAATATTATACAAAAATAAAAAAAAAAACAAAAAAAAATAACAATATTTTAAATGACTTTTTAATGGAAGTTATAAAAATGGAAAAATGGTGGAAGTGAAAGTGCATAAATATTTTCTATTTCAATTATTTATCGTTAAGATTTCTATCTCTTTCCTTTACATTATATTCAAACTATTCAAATAATGTGGAATGAAAAAAGAAAAATTTACAAAAATTCAATGATCTGAAATAATTGAAAAGTTTATTATTTTTTTTTATTTTCTTTTTTTTTTTAAGTTTTTAAGATGATTGAATGAAATTAATGTACATACATATAAACATAGTTGTGTATACAAGTATTGTTTGAAAATTATTTTATAACCATTTTTGTAAATATAAATGTGTATAATTATATTGTGGAGTAAAGCGAATATTCAACAAGTTATATAAGTAATATTGGCTATTGAAAGCTTTCAATAAAGATTTTAATCTTATGTCCATCATATACTTGATCAATTTATAATCAATTATTGAAATCATTGAATTGGATTATATTTTTTTTTTTAAATTGCAGTGAGCGATTTTTAGAATATAAGATCCAATTTAAATATTAATTAGAGTTAAATATACTATTAAAAATTTACATCATTATTTTGTAAAAGCTAATAAAGTTATTGTTCTAATATATTTTTTGAAAGGTATATACAATTTAATTTTGGAGTTTGTATTA
Organism: Argyra leucocephala; assembly: GCA_963942445.1. Classification (NCBI taxonomy): domain Eukaryota; kingdom Metazoa; phylum Arthropoda; class Insecta; order Diptera; family Dolichopodidae; genus Argyra; species Argyra leucocephala. Next base: position 116,237,525 of record OZ012678.1, on the reverse strand, counting down.
TGAACTGTAAGTAAAAAAAAAGTATATATAAAATTTTCTATTGAAATACCTGATATTAATTTGTTTAGTTACTTTTCCGGAGGGCATTTGAAAGTTTTCAATAAATGATTGTTAGTATAAATAATCTGTTGAATTATTTATTTTTTTTAAAAATTAATATTAATGATTAAGACTATAAATATAACTATTTGTTCATATTCAATTAAAATTCTAAACACTGTGTTTAAATTAAATACATTATTAGGTATATATATTATATTATAAATTTTAGTTCAATTGATTAAAATTGAGTTTTTTACTGTAAATTTTAATTAAGCAATTTATTTATTTATATACAGTCGAACCTGGTTTAATGCACGCCTGATGAATACAAAAACCTCTATAATATCAAATTTATGTACTAAGATTTTTTCGATTTTTTTAATACAATTTCACCCTAATAAATGCAACCTATCTAAGAGGAAAAACCAAATAGAGGCACAACAAATTTTAAGTAAATTTTAAAAAAGTGCTTGAAAAAAAAACCGGATGTTTAAAAACATTCAATAGAAATATCTAGATACCAAAATAATATTGCCAAAATATATTGCTAAACATTCTGTTATTTGACTACAGATTGCTTGTCATTGAAAATATCATTGATGTGTGCATAGTTGTCAAATTAGTGATATTGTTTTTACATATTCGTAAAGGTTAAGAAAATCTTGGCAAGGGTCAAGAAAATCTTGGAATTTCCCATTTGATTTTCTCCGGATTCGACTGTATTTATTTATTTATACTTAATACAACACTTTGACTTTATTTAAAAAATTATTGTTCTACGTTCTTCTGTTCTTCCTTTTCTTATTCATATAGGGTAAATGTGAAATAGGGATGTACATATATCGCATAATAGGGACGTATATATTATGTTTTTTTTTTATTTATTAACGTGCAAATATTGAAAAACGAGAAGAAAACTTAATTAAAACTACATTAAAGTTATTTTTTTTTTGTTTTTAAACAAACTCATAATGTGAGTCTTTCTTTTTAAAAAAACAACTTCTTTCAAATTTTAAATTTCCGGTAAAATTTTGGCGGCATATCATACCGTTAAGTTGTTCCGATAATGTTCACTTCTATACATTTTGTATTGTAGTGTATGTCATATTTAAAAAGATTCAGTTAAGTTTGTCAAAAATTTTTGCTAGTTTTTGTCAAGTTGTTTGTAAAGAATTTGTGGTAAATCCAAAGATGTATTGTATGAATCAAGTATAAAAATTTACATTTTTATTTGTTGCTAATACAACGTTACTGATATATTGTTACTAGTAGCATGGATAAAAGTTCTTCTGTTAATTGAAAAGTATTGTAGAATACTAATCTATTGTATTGCACTGCAATTTATACAATAAATGAATCAAATTTTATATCATTCCAGAATTCCTTTTGTATATATAAATTTATGATAGCATTAGAAAATCTTCAACAATGAAGGCATTGCATAAAATAATTCGCCTAGATATTACCCCTTACACATTAAATTTACTAGATTTTTATCTATTTTTATAACTTCTTTTGATTGCTTGCTTATTGTTATTACAGTGCTACATCTTCTCTCTTTTGGTCTGTACATAATAATATGTATTTTGGTCCATATCATAAAAGCAAACCCCATCTAGTTTCTCGCTTTTAAAAATATATAGTTTCAATTTCAGAATATTTACCTTAATTATTTTTATATGTAGCCGCTGTTGCGTACAAAAAGGGAGATATCTTCTTTTTGAAAAAATGATATGTGGAAAAATGAGATTTAGGAACACGACCCAAATTTTAAATACATGACTAAACCTAAACATAATATCTGATGATCAATAAATGAAAAATAAATTTATTTTTGTTATTAATTTTTATAATACTTAATAATTAATTTTTATAAGATCTTAAAATCAAACAAATAAATTAATAATTATTTTTCTTTTTTTTTCAGGTAATTTTTTATAGAAGATCTAACAAGTGTGCAGTTTGGTATAAATTTTTAAAATTATATAAATTATTATATTTTTCCGGATTTAGACGTGGTAGAGTGTTTTTTATTAGAATCTTTGAATAATTTTAGTGTAATGGTATATAAATACCATTAAATTATGAAATAGGAAGATTAGAATTTTCAATTGAAAAAGAAAAATATTTTCATCGAGCTGAGCATCACTTAGAAACGCACTTGCGGTATAATCCTTTTATTGTAAACGATGGTTAGCAAAGTGAATCGGTAAAATATTTTTGTATTTTTTTATTTTGTTGATATACTAATACTGCATAACTTATATAAGATAAAAGTAATAACAACATAACGGTTTTAAGTAAATTTCAGATTTTTGCGTAATAAATTCAAATATTTTTTATTTTAAAATTCATTGTTGTTAAATTTTTAAAAAAATATTGAATATTACAAATTGATTGATTAATTATAGGGTTTGGGCCTAATTCATCATGGTTTTCCGTTTCATCTTGTGCGTTCCACTTGAATTTCTCAATATTTATTTCCATGACTGCCATAAATTTGATTTTCATGAACAATGGTGTACTTCATATAGGGTTTAACATTTTACCTTTTCCTTGAAACTCCATATAATCGTTATTATATATCGAACCTATATCCGTCAAATGATTTTCTGCTCGAACACATCAAGTACATGCATACATGTTATGTCCTTGACATAATTTTGATTTTTAGAACAAAATTGCTAATATGAGTAAGTAAAAATTTACTATTTAGTGTTTCTAGGTAGGAGTTTTGAGCTGAGATATTTTGACATATTTTCGAAACAAATTAACATTACATAAAATTACATTTTATTCGCTTCTAACTTTAACATTATGTAAGCAGGTGTGTATTTAATTTACTTGTACCCAGGGGTATAAAACACTTAATGTATAACACTCGAAAGTATAACATTTAAAGGTATAAGACCTGTAGGTATAACGAACGTATAAAAACCGAAAGAATGAAACGAGCATATCAAAACCATCATTGATCAATAAAATATTGGTTGACGTAAAATAATTTTGAATGTTCAACTTGAAAAAAAGCACAAGAGAACGCCACAAATAGAATATTATTTTATTCAAATCTCAAAAATCAAATCTCAAAGAGCTTATTAGCTCGTGCAGAGTGTAATTCATCTAAATTTCTATATATAAACTTGAAAATAAGTGCAGTGCTAAAAATAATAATAAGAAAAGATAAAATATTAGGTGCTAGGTGCTATGTAAAATCATGTAAAATGAAATGAGAAAAAAAAAAACAGAAACGAAACACAATTGTCAAAAATTGAATTGAAACAAACAATTGAGTTGATTTAAAAAATAAAATAATTAAGTTGAAACTAAAATCAAATAATTGAATTGAAACAAAAATCAAACAATTAAATTGAAACGAAAAACACAACAATTAAAAAATAATAAAAGAGAAAAGCTATTAATTAATAAACGATAAAAAAAACTATTAAATTACTTAAAATATCACAGAGTTCGATTTACTCATTATATAATTTTAGATATTTTTTTTTTAATTCCTTCTTCAGTTCTTTTTCAGATAAATTTTTGATTTCCTCAGCCAGTTCATTAAATTGTAGAATACCACTGTTTAATATTGGTTCGAGACCATTTAAGTTGCGTCCCACAGAAAAACGTAGTTGATGAGCTGTTCTTGTGGTGTAGCGATGTATTTCATTATTTGCTGTCAGAATTGTAATACTTTTTATACTTTTATTTCGTATTTTGTGTATTTGTAATAGTTGTATCAAATTTTTATATTCTTTCAGTTTTAGAATATCGTACCTTCTATGTATATAGTTAGTAGATGTACGTTTTCTCAGACAAAATAGATTTTTAATAGCCTTGTTTTGTATAGTCTGTAGAGTCTTTATTTTATTTTCGAAAGTGTTTCCCCAAATACCAATTCCATATGTTATGGTACTGTGAAACATACTGTAATATATTGACATTTTTTGAGTTATAGGTACTCGTTTTGCGAGTTTTCTAAATATACCTGCGGTTCATCTCGTTTTGGTTATTAATTCTTTTACATGGGCATGCCAGTCCAGATTCTCATCAATGACAACTCCAAGATATTTAAAATTGTTCACCTTTTCTATAAGTTTTCCATCATATTTAACTGATACGTTACCACTTTTGACTTTGAAATATATTCATATCATTATTTATTTTTACTTCCAATCCTTCGGTACTATCTTCTCCATATACTATGGCTAAGTCATCGGCATACAAAACTGATTTTTTGATTGAATTTTTGAATTTTTTTTTGAATTGACTCAAAAATAAACTAGATATATTTTTATTTTAGTGCGATAGTAACTATTAGCGATAGTAAAATTGCAGTTGAATTTAAAGTTACATTAAAAATAAATTGAATTGAAATCTTTGTTATATAGAGAAAACCATTCCAATTCAACAAAATCTAGAAAAGTTAAAATAAATAAAGAATTTGTTTACTATATTAAAAGAGGGTCCGGGAAACCTAAAAAAAATGTTCTTTGAAATTTTTGACGATATTCAAATCAAAAAATAATTTTTTTTTTAAATTTTCTAACTTTTTATAAATAAAATTATTATTAAATGAAAAGGATTTTATTTCTATTTGTATTTAATAAGAAAAAAAATAAGAAAATTTTATTTTTTATTAAATTGTCATATATTTTTGTACATAATATGTTTTAATAAAAATTCCATTATTGCATTTATATTCATTATATACTATTCCATATAAAATACTAAGTAAAATAAAAGGCATTTATTAAAACATACACATACATACATTCATATTTTTGTGCATTTAAAAAATTATTTTTTTTTCCAGTCACTGGTTTTTCTTTATTATAAAATGTTTCGTGCCAAAGAAAACAATAGAAAACAATGAAAAAATTGATAAAGTAATGAGAGAGAAAGAGAAAGAAAAGAAGGAGAAAAAAATGGCTTCATTGTTAGAGCTGTTTTAAAATACGTGGACATTTTACAGATTCTTTTATTTGACTGTCAATTTATTTTTAGTCATTATTTGTTTTTTTATTTTGGCATCTCCAAGGGGATAATATTTTTTCTATTTTTCCTATTATTATTTTTTTTTTTTTGCAATGTATTTAGAGTGTTACCTTGAGAAAATAATTTTTATTGCCCAACTTCATATAAATGAAGAAAAAAACAAAAAAAAAATCAAGGTGAGAAAATTGTATTCCAAATTTCAATTCAAGTTTTTAACTACATTTTTTCACATTATTTATGAATCTTAACGATTTTTGACAATGAATTACAGAAATTTGTATCCAAATATTCCTAAGAAGTATTTTAAAATATTTGCATCAACTTGAATACAAAAGTTTTCAAGTAGTAGACGAAATACGCGGTGTATGAAAATTGCATACAATCCAGGCAATATCGATAGGGATAATATGAAATACGACATGTCTTTACACTATTAAGACAAAACTATAAGAAATAATCATTAGTGGTCAACATCCTTCTAAAATTGGACAAATAAATAACAGCGAGCTAAACTACTTGAATAAAGTTGTGAATTCTTTAGTTTGTAAGGTTAATTTATGTAGTTTTAAGAATATGTATAAGTTAGGTTAGGATGTTTTTATTATAATAAATAGATTAACATAGTTTTACTGCCATATTTTTTACAATGAATTACATAGAAGATTAGATACATACCAATTTAAGAATGGTTACATTTAAAAATTACACCTATATTATAAGAATATTAATTTAACATAAAACACCCTTTTTAAATGTTGAAAATTTGAAAATCAGGAGGACCTGTTTTGTTAACTTTTTTTATAGGTTAAGGATAGAATAAGATTGTACATATTATCAAAATAAAAGTTTAAAAAAAGAAAAAAAAAATACGGTGTATTTAGCATTATTTCTAGTAAAATTTAAAGGAAAATATTAAACTTTCAATACTAACAACAATACTTTCAACAATTATACAAATTTGACTCTAGCACTAAAAAACAAGTTTTTATAATTCCGGCATACATGATGGATTCAAAAATCTAACAGCAGGTGTATACATTATAGACAACATTATAGTATACTAACATTATCATTACATATTAAATCTAACATTATAGTATACTAGGTCCAAATCTGTACCTTTTGCTTACTCAAGACATAAAAAATGTTATAGAAACAATATTGGCTCTATTTGCAGATGATACAATGTTTTTATTGGTTGATCAAAATGAAGTAATAGTCACTTATAAACTTTAAAATTATGTTAGCGAAGTCAGTCAATTTATAAAGCTATTGAATTTATTAATGTGTTACTAGTACTCTTTGTCATTGAAAACAAATTTAAAAAATAATTGAATGTATATAATTTGGTAACAAATTACAGAAAATGGAGCTATTATTTTGAAGACAACTTAGTACCTGACAATAGTTATCACCATTTTAATGAGTTGGTAAGTCAGAAATTTTGGTAAATAAATTATTCGGCAAACATTGTAGTAATACTATATATTAAAAACTTGCAGTACCGTACTTAATTAATTAAGCACAAAAAGGTCTATTTTCTATCTAAGTTACTGTTAAGAACATAAAAAAAAATGTTGCACAAAAATTTATTCAGATATAATCAGATTCTTGCACTTTCTTAAACTGAAAATTTTTTTAAGCTGGTTTCAAATTTATAATGGAGATTTTTAAGACAATAATTACCGATAATCAGATTTGTGGGTTTCGAAATATTCGTGATGGGTGCTGAGAGCTATATGGTGATTACTTAGACCAGTCCGAATGTTGAAAAACGAGTTTTAAGCGTGTTTATGTTTAAAAAAAAAAATCAATATTTTTTTTTTTAATAGTTTTTCACAATATTTTCAGCTTTAAAAGTTTTTAGCGTTATTTTCAATTTAATAATTTTAGAGTCGCAAGAAAACTTAAAAATCTATTTTTTAGCATTAAAATTCAGTTAGAGATTTTCAAACCTGCAGGGCCCTTGGTTTTGAAATAGTTTTAATGGGTACTAGGATTTGTATAGGTAACTAGTCTGAATTTCGAAAAAACGGTTAAAAACGTGCTTGTTTATTTTTAAAAAGCTATCCAATTACAAATTGTCAGTTCTATAGTGCCCTTGGTTTTTTGACAGAATTTTCATGGGTGCTATTAGAAGTTGTATGGCAGCTACCCGAACTAGTCTGAATTTCCAAAAATTGTGAATTCGTGTTTGTATATTTTCAAAAAGTATACAATTCCAAAATTGTTTAGGTCTGTAGTGCCCTTGGTTTCGGAAAAAGGTTTCATGGATGGTATAGCCCTTGTATGGTAGCAACGAAATCCCACCTAAATTTAGAAAAAATGGCAAGCCAAAAGTAGGTGGTTATTTTCTTAGTATGTATATCATCGTGTTTTTACCTAATTTTTGGTTATATTTTGTCGAATAGGCTTTAGTTGAAATATTTTTAATAGTAAATATTAGAAACTCTAAGTATAATTTGTATCTAGTGTTCGGCAAAAATTGAAGGACGCTGATGAGTCAGGTACAGGATCCACATTGTCGGTTGGTAGCCTAAGTAAGTTAGTAAGGTATATTTAATTAATCAGAATAAGAACACCATCCTAAGTTATTTACCGTCATCGCAAGACTTTATATAGCCCAATATCGTATACCAATAATAGAAAGCGATCAAAACATTAATTAAACTTAGTGAGCATACCTAGAATTTCTAATTTTTATAAATTTTTTTTTCTGACTTTAAAATTTTGTTAAATATTAATATTGTAAGATACATATTTGAAAATTTTTGATATAGTTTCTGATTTATCAGCTGGAATTCCAAAATTATTTTTTTCTTTCTGTAGCAAAAAGTGTTGTTTGATTTTTATTTTGTGTAAAATTGTTTTTTAGTAAATATTTTAACACTTTAAACAAATTACACAGTGATATACCTATGGATAGCCAGTTATTATTAAAATTACAAAATTTTTATTTTATATTCTTTTTTTTTTCTATAATTTTTCCTACATTTTAGCTTTTTATGTACTACCTAAAGTGCTTTAAGAATGCTATAATAACAGTAAAGTGTCGCCGATATACAATTTTTAACATTTTACTTGGTTCTATAATTCCTTTGCTTAAAATTTTATTTTACTATGGTTGAGAGAAAAACTATAAAGTTGTATGCATAAACAAAACAAAACAAAAACAAAAAAAAGAACAAAAAAAGATTTTGTTTTTACAAAATACAATATAATGAGGGAAATTTCCTCGAAGGATGTGATTTTGTTCAAAAATTTCATTTTCTTATTATTATTTTGTTTCTACTTTTTTTTTGTTTTTGTTTTTTTATTTATTTCCTAACAAAAGAATTATACAAAACCATTAACAATGAAGTCGAATAATATAAACTAAAGAACTGACTTGTTTTATATTGTATTTGTATTTGTATATAATAGAAGAGTATATATTATATATAATATATTATTAAAAAGGACTAGAAAAATTTTTAAGGACACAATTTATGTAGAACACAATACGGAAAGATGTCGCTATTTTTGGTTGTTCTCTTTATGCTATTTTTTCATGAAAATATTTTATTTCAATTGGAAATGGTATTGTCGCCCGGTACACTTAACAGACATTGATATATATATATATATATATATTATATATATATATATATATAAAATATATGTATAGAATATAAATATTTCTTTCAAGGAGAACGTTAAAATACATCATGACAAGATAATTATATATATATATATATATATATATATATGCATAATATATATTAATCTATAGAGATAAATAAAATTTAAAACAAAAATAAAATTGTTTTCGTGTTTTAAATGTAATGTACTACCAATGCCATCTTCTTATTTTAAATCAAAACACATATTTTTCTAATTGCCTTAAATGGTTTTGTTTTCTTGTTTTTGTTATTCTATACATAATTTTTTCAAATGGTAATTAAAGAATTTTTTGAATTCTAAAGATAATTAAATTGAAAAAATAATTTAGGTTAATAAAATTATTATTTTTATTTTAATTTTTAAAAATATTTTCATTATTTATTTATATGTATGTGAATCTTACTAATACATATTTAATATTTCATTTTGTGGCAAATTATATTAGAGAATGTAAAATTGTATTATAATATTTATACAATAATTATTATTTTATTATTGTTATTGAGAGCGGAAATAGAAAATTTTATTTGTTCCATTTGATTTGGTTTATGAGTTTTCAATTGAATATAAAAATTTTTGGATTTTTTTATAATAGAATATTTTATTATTAAAATAAAATTTACAAAATAAAATTAATTCAATTATTATTTTGCAGGAGGTAGATAATAATAAAAAATTGTGAAAAAAATATAATGAAAATGTTTTAATGGGAACAAAAATAAAAAAATTGTTTGGTTTTATAAATTTAATGGTATCAAAGGTTGTGTTGAATTTTGTTGCAGCAGAGCAGCTTTAATTTATTATAAAGTGTTTCGGAAATAATCTGTCATAACTTTAGATGTGATTGGGGTGGTTGGTCGTTACAAAAAACAAAAAATTGTTGATAGTAAAAGTTTCTGTTCTTAATATTTTAAGAGTAATGCAGCCTTAATATGTTGTTAATACGAAATAGCTTTGATTAGTTTTGTTTTGCTGATAAAATTACAATCATATAAGACAAGTTAATGTTGAGATCATAAATCTGGCTGAGTTATCTTCTAAATAAATTTTAATAATAAAATAAGCCTCTCCTATTGAAAATTATTTGGTCTTGAAAATCAAATCGACTTTAAGTGTTAAAATCGATTTCCATTCTACCGATATGTTATAAGTTTGACAGATTTAAACTTAAGCGGTATTATGTGTGGATTAGAATAAGGCTAAATATCACAATTTTTATTAGTCTTAAAAAGCTATATATAATTGATTTGGTAATAGTTCAAAATCATATTACATGTTCCATGTCAAATCAAATTTTTATATTATTACTATTAAAAGTCTAAAATTATTTATTTTTTCTCAGTAAAAAATGCAATCATGGAATATAGGATAAGAAGATAGAATGAAAGCTTGACAGTATTGATATTATTATACTCAAAAATTTAAGAATGAGCTGAACTAAATGTGTATGTTAATATCGTGACATTTTTGATCAACAGGTTATAAATGTAATGTCGTTGGTAAAAATTTGATAATATTTGACCTCAATAACTTCTGATCTAGATCTCTACATCTAGAATAATATTTGAAAATACTTTAAACGGGCACTTCAATCATCTTTCAAAACGTATTCCCAGTTTTGTATAAATTATTTTGTTCATAACGATCTGCACAACCATATTTGAAATCATAATAGGTTATTCATGACACACCCTGTATAATAAATAGAATTGTAACTGAAATTGAAATTAAATTTCCAGATATTGTATTTTTATTTTTATATGTTCCTATTTAGGATATTATATCTGAATATATATTTTTCAAGATCATTAATATTTTTCTCTAATGAGTATTGATTAGAGCAAAAAATCTATTAAGAACAGTTTTGGGGAAAATGAATTAACTCGCGAGGTCTCAAACGAATATTAATAATAGAATAGAAAATAAAATTATACTTTGTAGAGTCATATTTTGATGAACCTTGATTTATATAAAAAATTATGCAATTAATCATTTTTTTTAATTAAATCATTAAATGTGTTTATTGAATATTTTCATAATAAATTAACAATAATTTGGTATTTTGATTTGTTTTTTTGTAAAAAAAAAAAACTAGTTTGTTTTAGTCTTACAAATTTAGTTAAAACAATATAATATGATGATTAGATATTTAACTTCCCCACGTTAAAGTACTCGTTTTAGTCTGTTCAATGTTCACTAAAAATATTCTACATACGAAATATTTAATATTAAAAAGTATATATATAGTAGATATATCGAAGCAATAGCTTTCAAAATTATAAACAAATTTTAAACTCCAAAAATATCATAAGTTAAATTGAAGAAACAGTTTAGTCTGACAGTTTTATGGAATCTCGTTAGATAGAACTATTTAACAATCGACCAACATTACTGATTTTTTAACTTCATCCCTAAATGTTGAAAATTCATAGTTTTCTGTAATACGGCATCAAAAGTAAAGTTAAAGATATTGCCTAAGATTTTGAAAAAAAAAAATTGAGTAGTCATCCTCATACAATAGTTATACAATAGCTACAGCACTTATGAAAAATGTCATATATTCATTCAAAACTATATAAATTGTTCAAAACTTGAATAGGGGAGATTTATGTGACAAGAAAATAGAATACAAGAGTTAATGGTTCTACTCCATATATAGCTCTTGTTCTATAAAAGTACCTATACCCTATTATCTATAGAATTTAATTAATATTAATTGGTAAAATAACTGGATTATATTTTCGCAAAACACTTAATAGAGAACTTTGTAGAGAATGATTAGTGCGCTCTGAACATTAAACTAAAAAAAGAAATATTCTCTTTAGAAATTTTAAAACTGCTCTTTTAAATTTATTATTCTTTAATGGTTGAAAAATCTAATCAAAGACTTTCTAATTATAAAAGCAATGGTTTTGAAATACCTATTTTGTTTTGAAGCTTAAAAAATGACAAATTATTCTAAAGAATTCTAAATTGATATGTATAATAAAATAAATTATACAAAAATATTGAATTTATTAACTAAAATTTCAATCTAATAAAATATTCAACTCGTAAATATAACAAAGTAAGAAAATTTTCTATAAAATAATATTTTAACATAGTGTAATAATAATGAATTCGATATTCGATCTTATTTCAGAGCTATTAACATTAATCTTCAATAAATCCTTTTATTTGGAGGACAAATGAATATATTATAATTATTTCATTATATTTATTATATTCTACAATAGTGATCAAATTATTGTTGTCCTTTAATATATTCAATATGACTTCATTCAGATTTATCGCGTAGTAAAATAAACTTATGAATTATTATACATATACATACTTCAAAAACATAAAGTTTATTTCCCAGAATTTAAATTTATGTATTGTATAAGTATATAAATGTATAAAAGGTCTTTAATTTTTTCAGTTTCATATTTCATAGGGTAACAGGCAGGCTATTAATATAATGAATCAATTTAATTTATTCATATCATAAACAAGCTAATAACTTGAACATCTAGTTAGTATAAAATGTATACTATAGTACTGGACATAGAATTGATTTGACAAAAAAAAAAACTAAGAAGCAAAATATGAAATAACATACAATACAAATTTAAAATACAAGTACAAATTTTAAGTAAAAAACTATATTAGAGTAATCTTAACAAGCTAATGAGACTAGTTTAAAAGGTATGTTGAACTTAATATTATCTAAAGATAGCGATGTGTCAAAATTCGTTCAGAAAAATGTGTTAAAAAATGTGGAACAAATCACAGAAAGCTTATTTGTATTTTTAAAGAAACATTTTTTTAATTATAAATTTAAGATTAATAATAAGATTGTTAATATTTTCATGTAAATTTTTATAGAGAAATATTTTTGAATTTAAGATTGGTATGATTTAAGATTGGTATGGTTCACCCCTTCCGTGGCCTAATCGGTTGAAGCACAGAAATGTGAATTAATTTTAATGTGGTAGTCACGGGTTCGATTCCCGTGGGAGTATAAAATATAACTAAAAAAAAATACTTAATATTATATATAAAATTTATAATTAATATAATTAATACTTTATATAACTAAAAATATTACCTATATTAATATCTATATCAATACTCATATATCTCATACAGCACAATAACCAAATAACACAATAACTATATTGGACAAAAACTAATAATAATTATACAATTGTCAACAACTGACAAAAGTATGTGACATGACGTACCCATACTTAACATAGTAACATCAGGCATCTTAAAGATGGACAAAATCGCAGTGACAAATTGCAGAAAAATATGACGTTGTCTTATCACGTAGGCGCAGATAGAATTATCAAAGTAGTCTTCTACAGTAGGCCAATCCCCTACTTAGACAGTACAAACAGATTTAAAATGAAATCTGACATTGCCTTAGAAATACAAGTGAAATTAGCAGCTGGAAATCGAGTACGAAGGAAAGTTCAAGTGGAATCCCTATGCTCCCAAGAAAAAAAAAAGTTCACTAAGTTGTTGACCATAACAATACCGCAATTGTTCTTTTAAGAAGTATAGTTTCTCCATTTATAAAATTTGAGTTAATTTTTTTGTATTTAGAATGTGTAAAATACCGAAAATATTGAGAATGTTCGCTGTAGGCTTTCTATGTGGTAATTTGTGGATTTGTTTTTTATTTATTCTGAATTATTTGAAATTAATTTATATTTTGTTGAAGATAATTTCAAAATGCTATAAAAAAATCAATCTCATTGTTATTCAAACCAGTAAGTCACTGCTTCTGACGTACAATGTGAATTATAATCATTTTACATTCTTTTAATATTCATCTTCTGGTGTTTATTTATTAATTTATTTGTTTGTCATTTTGGCATTCTGATTTTTGTATGTTTTTGTTATTTTTTAATCTATGATTGTTTTTTTTTTGTTGTACTATTTTTCGTTTATTCCATTTAATTTTTACATATTTTAATTAACCATAAACAAATTTTCTAAAAATAAAATTATCTTAAAATTGACATAGTTTAGTTAATTTTTTGTTTTATCCTTGCGTATCCTTGCGTATATTGATTGTTTTCCCAATATATAATAATTGTATTTTGTTTTTGTATTTTTTTTGTTTTAAAAAAAATTATAATTAAAACCAAAATTAATTATATTTTATTTTACAAATCTTATCCTAACTAATTCTAAATTCCAATGTTTAATTCTAGCTTAAACTAACTAAATTCAATACATAATGCCCTATTATTAATATCAATTTATGTTTTCCAACTACCAGTAATTTCTGTAGTATATCCTGAAAATGTTATATATCCTGAAAATGTCTTAAATAAAATATGACTAAAATATTGAAGCTTTCAACAACATTAAATGTAAAAATATAAAAATTACTAATTTACTAGCGTAATTTCCGTAAATAACAACAACAAGTAATAGTTCTGGAAAGCACTATTTTTCAAGATTAATTACTTACTTGTGTCAATAATATTCATATAAAAATAATTTACAGATTTAATTACACAAAATTTATTTATTTTATCTTCAATCTGTTAAATTTTATTAAAAATTTTATTTAAAACAATTTTCATAACTTTTTCAAAACAAAACATTTTACCTTACTTTTTTTTTGTAAATTTTAATATTCACCATTTTAGTTTGAATAGTAGAAAATATTTTCGTAGTAATTGTTTTGGATAAAATATGGGTAAATTAAAATGAAAACTTTCTCAACTGTTAGTGTATATAATAATTTATTATACAAAAAAAAACTTATATTTTTACAATTAAAAAAATAAATGAAAAAAAACATTCATTTCCAAAATTAATCCATAATACGTAAACCTAATTATACAGTCTTGGAAATCCAATCAAAGCTACATTTACAAATGAATTTTTATTAATTTTTTTAAATTTTGAAAATAATTACAATTTTTAAAAAAAATTAAAGTAAAGATTTTTTTAAAATTATAATAACAATTAACTTTGATTGTTGATAACAAAAAAAAATAATTAAACATTTAGGACAATAAAAAATCATAATAACTATGAAGTTTAGAATATAATTGACGACGATTTTTTGGTATGATTTTAAAGTAGATCAAATTCACATAATACGACTGATTATATCAATATATTTAATTGATTTGAACTACTGTATACGAATCGAAAAGCTAAGCTAGAATGATAATTCATTATAGGTATATTCACAGTTATGCATTTTTAATAACAATTCAACAAACTTTTGAAATAATAAGCTGCCTTAAAATTTGTTAAACGAATAGGATAATAGGATGTATTAGTTTATTACACTATTATGTATACATTTAATATTAGATTATATTAGATTTAAACTCTTCGGGAGGAGATCGCTCCCCTATATCACCGCAGCCGCAAATAGGCTTATTGTGATAACCCGTGCTTATTAGTTATTGTAACTAGTGTTTAAGTTATTAAGAATACTTAATTTTGTTATAACACTCAAGATGTTCTTCAATGGTCGGCTGGGTATTTGGCCTGTTATTTACTGATTCCTATTGAGGCCAAAAAGAGTTTTAATTTTTTTGAGCGAGCTTTTGGACATGAGCATTTTTGCTTGACGATTTCCAGGAACGCTGTCATGTAAATAATGCACGACTTAAAATTTCTATATGTACTCCCAATTATAGGAAATGTCTTATCAGTTTTTGAAATTTATTTTACGAAATAAAATCGAACCACTATAGAGAAAGTGGTTTAAATTTTCATATATTATATCAAGTAAAACTACACTTCTTTCCAGTTGTCAATACTGATTAAATATCTTATAATTTTATTCCGATTTACAGAAAAAATATAATATTATACTTTTTTTAAACTGTTTAAAATATTTTAACATATTAAAAAATAAAAACAATTTAGCTAGAAAGTATTGGTATTTAATTGCTCTGTTTTGACAAAATTTTGACCAAGTTGAATGCCAAGCCAAGTTGAATATTGAATCTTACAGACAGACCAAATTGATGTTCAAAAAAAAGTTATTTAGAGACTGCGTAGTCCTACTGAAAGTTTGAGACTCAATTTCAAACCAGAATTGTTGGCTAAACATTCAAAATATTAATTTTACTTTAACTACTTGACCAAATTTGCATATAAGTATTTTGAATTGAACGGAGATTTTTTACTTTGTTAAAATAAACAGTCGTGCAGTAGTAATGGGATAAAATATTACTAAGCAATTAAAAAGAAAATATATTATACGAAAATAGAATGCCTAAAATATTTTTAATTGTAATTTTTTTTTATCTTATTACCTTGAATTAGGAATTTTTTTAAGACCGAGATACAATAATTATTAATCAAAAGTTAAATTAATCAAAAAACGTTGTTTATCAGATTAATTAACGTCGGCGATCATGTTCGCTTTAAATCTCTTCTCTTATTATTCCATTTGCCGTATTTAGAGCGTAGTGACAATAATTTTTTTCTATAATGTCAACATTTTTCTATAACATAACATATTGTTTTCTGTTTTTATGGGAACGTATCTTGTGTCATATGTGTTGGGGCTTTGCTGGGGATCTTCTTTTTACGAGTTCTTGTAGTTGGTTTGTCCAAAATGTAAAAGATCGGTTCCTTACTCTTCTTTCGTTGCTTCTACTCTCCTCTACCAGCTTTTAATAATTTCCATAGCGCTTGACCGTGTGCCAAAATATGTCAGATATGTAGGTATTTGAGGATAATTTAGAAGCTTCAAACCTTTATTCTAATTATCTGGAAGATACATATTCTCATTTTTTGCTGTAGAATTTGGAACAGGGTAACTTGAGAAAAAAAATATATCCAAATAATAATTATTTTTTTACTGCGTCAGACTGGCTTACTGCATAAAAGGTACTAATAAAACACAAGTTAAGAAAGTAATAATAATTCTAGAGTGTTATCGGTTCGAGTACTGTAAAACTGTTATCCAATATTTTGTCGTAAAATTAAGCTCAAAAATACTGCCTCGTATTATTTTTATATTTGAAATATAATTCATCAGAGCTTGTGACCAACTTAACAATGGTTAGTGTCACAAATGCTGAAAAAATAGATGAGCAATTTAACGATTGAAGAAAAATGTATATATATTCAAGAGCAATACAGTAAATCCAACAAAATGAGTTAAATTTCAATAAATTAAATTTCATTAGAATAGACATAATTTTATTGGAATGTCATTAAATGTTACTGTCCATTACACCGGTCTACATATGCTATTTATAAATTTTGCTGTCAATTTTATTTATTGAATTACTATCATAATCATATAATTTTTGTTTTTAATTTTATTATCAATATTTTTTTTAATTATCAATATCTACTGTACAATTTTAAGAATCAAAACCAGAAAAAATAAAATATTCTGTTGAATTTTCATGACCTTTTTAAAGTGTCTTTAATTGTATTACCATGAGTAAGCAAGCAGATTATTATATGAAAAAAAAGTAATAATAAAATATATTGAAGGAATGTGAATTTTAGTATCTTCATTTTATATATAAATACTATTGAAGGTGAAGTAAAGGTGATTTTATATACCCCAGCCGCTAAGAACTCACATATGAAAAAAAAAATATAATAAAATAATAACAAAAAAGAAAAAGAATAAGGGAATAAATTTTCATATAACGAGAGCCGGAAAAGGATATGCATACATATTCAGTTGTTTTTTTTTTTTTTACATTTCGGATAATGTTTAAAATTTATTTTTCCTTCAATTTTAATTTTCCGTATGTTTCAAAATATAAAAATAAAAAATAAATAAAAAAGTTCTTTTCCCTTTTAAAAGTTTTCTTTCCATATTATTATTTTTGTTTTTGTTTTTTTTTTGTTTTGTATTGTAATGCCAAAAGTTGAGTATGTATTTGTGTTGTAAATTTAAAATTCATATGCATGTGAATTGTGAAATAGGTATAGAGGTTGAATTTTTTTTTCTCTTGTCCTGTTTGCTAATATTCCAAAAACAAATAAAAAATGTACATATTATATAGAAATATATAATATATACATATATATATATATAGATCTACTTGTATTTATATATTTTGCTTAAATGTGTAGTTTGTTTTGGTGGTATTATTTTTGTTTTTATTTTTGTTTTTTTGTGTTAAATTTTACATTTCTATAGCCGGAAGAAATATTTGCAAATTACTTTTTCCTCAACTTGTTTTTGTTTTTATTGTTTTTTTTTTTTTGGGACAGGCTTTTGTTGAATTTTCAAAGAAATTAATTAAGGTCTAGAAAACGAGATCTAATGTAATTTTTTTTGTTTTGTGTAATTTTTCTTTTTTATTTTGTTTTCTGATATTTATGAGGAAATAAAATGAAAAAAAAAAATATAAGCAACGAAACAACTAAAAGCCGAAAAAAAACGTTGTTTGAATTTAAAAGGATAATTTGGTTTTATTTAAGAAAACACGCATCATTTATAAAACAAAATAATGAAAAAACAAAGAAAAGTAAACGTGTGTTGTGTATAGTGACTTGGTTATTAACAAATAACTTAAGATATTTATTAGGATATAAGGTTTTTTGTTTTTGTTTTATTTTTCAGATTATGTTTTATATCTTTAAATAATTATAAAAATTTAATATATTTTTTTAAAATAAATTAATTTGTGGAATGCGCGTTGATAATTTTGAAACTTCTATATGAGATAAATCTGCAGGCCAACTTCAGGCCCTTTTCCACTTCAAGATATACTTATCATATACTTCAGTTTATCACATCTAAAATTGAAATTATTAAAATTTATAAAAAAAAAGGCTAAGCTAACTAAAATACGAGTATACCCAATTCTAGTTAGGTATATCTAATACGATTTTGAAATAAATAAATTATAAATAAGTTTAAATTTTAGTTGTATGTGTATTGAATATCCTAAGGCCATTTTCAGATTTTTTTTTTATTCAACATTTAATGAATAAAATGTACAGTGTTGCCATATAAATTTAGATGGAAAAAAATATTTTGTTGAATTCTTTTGGATTTGGCAAATTTTGTTTGAGAGATTTGAATAAACAAAATTAAGTGAGAGTGATTTTGGAAGGAGCTTGAAAATGTTTTGGGTCACGAAGCTTTTTATGGAGCTGCGATTAATGTTGAAATTTTCTAAATGTACAATGTTTATTTTTTTTTACTTTAATTGAAAATTTTTTCACTTCAAGTGAATCGATTTTTATGTTAAATGCAAAATGTTGGTTTTAATTGAAGTTGAATAACAAGGTTGTAAAAAGTTATTAAAATTGTTATAAAGCTCGACTCAACTCAAAACTCAACTAAAAATTGGAGCTAGTTCATATAGGTTGAATTCGCTTAAGCTCTGAAACATTAGGTTTAGGTTAAGCTCAAGTTAACTTACACTATGACCTACGGCGTAATTTGACAATATAATGTTTAGCTATAATGTGATCTAGTTACGTTTTAGTTGAGCTTTGAGCTAGCTCATTTACAACCCCAATGGTTTGAGTTATTACATTTTCTTCTGGTAAAATATCCTATATAGCATTTGTTTTTTGTTTAAGAAATTTTTTATATTTAGAAAACATTTATTCTATCTGATTGAGCATCAATGAGGACGTATTGAAGCTTATATCATTCACAATGTTTCACACCATATTAGTCTTGATCGTATTATTTAATATGAGTCATGTAAATTTCAGTGCTTCATCTAATCTGCTTCAATAAACCGTTAAATTTGATCAGATTTCATTAAAATCACTTCAAATACCATTTTTTTCACTTAAACTGTGAAATTTTCGGTTATAATTAAAATTTAACGATTTTATTGTATTTAAGGTTCGTAAAATTATTAAATAAACGTCAAGAAAAAATATTAATTGGGACTTTTGGTAAATTATCTTATCAAGAATTAGTCGAATAATTAGAGAGTTGTGTAAGTTAAAAGATGTCAAAAAATTATGAAAGCCTAACTTAGAAAAAATATTGACTAAAAAATAAATAAATAACGTTATCGTATTAGAATCCGTCTGCTAAAGTTGTCATACTTAAGATTATCTAAAGATTTTAATTTGCGAAAGAATGTCAAAACATGTCAAATTGCTATGAATTGTATTGTAACTAACAATGCAAAATAAAATATAAAAAAGTACTTGATTTTTTTTCATTTTGTGGCTCACATACAGAATCTTTTTGGCAAAAGAAAAAATAGATTGAGATATGTAATAGATACAGTACATATACAAGATTCAATAATATAGTATACAGTATTATTAATAATTTAAAATAGACTTATTAATAATAATAAAGCCTAAGCTAGTTATGAGTTCTAAATTATTGAATTTAATAAATTCTTTAATAACTTTTCAACCAAAATAAGCTTGATAGGAACATAGTAAGAACTAGACTCAGGTAGTTGGCACAATGTAAATTTTAAAATCTAGAAAATATGTATCTTAAAGATACTTATATATTTAGGACGATTAGGTGTTATAACACAGTTTAACTAGCTTGTTAGTTAGCTGTTGTAATTAACTAACTAACCAAAGTTAATAATTAGACTTACTTATCAAAAACCGAAAATGAAAATCAAAATGACAACACTGATTTAATTCTTTTTCTTACAATCATTCTCTTATAATGAGGAGGTCGGAAAATATTATTGTTAAGAATTCAGAAAACGAAAAATCATTCTCAAAAAAAAGGGGATCCTTTACAATTTTCTTTTACATATTTGAATATTAATACTTAATCAATTGTCTGGTCTTTTATATACACATACGTTGGTACATATTATGTTTTCGTAAGTCTATCCTGAATTCATCTAAAATGTTCTGATAATATTATATAGGGATAATATTATACAAGGATATAATATGGGGATTTGTTTATTTGTTTTTATTTTATTTTTAGATTATTTTTTTTTCTTAGTAATTAAATAAAACAAAAAAAAAATTTTGTTTTTTAGAACGAAGTGCAATTTGGATATTATATATTCGGTTATGTCCAGTCACTATATCTTAAAAAAGTTAAAACAAATAATAACGAAAAAATTGAAAAGTAAACTAAACACCAAAACAAAATTTAAAAAGTAAGAAAAATACACCAAAACAAAAATTATAAATGAAAATTACAAAATATTCGTCAGTTCAGTTCTATTTAGAATAAAAACATTTTTCGTTGGTAGTTTAGTTCAGTTATTATAGAACAACAATTTGTATATACTCGTAGATAAATTCAATGGACTTCTTAAGAGTTACACTCCCATATATCTGTGCATACAATTTTATATATTGAATATAATAATATGAAAGAACCCCATTGTTCTTTGCCTATGAATACATAATAATTGCAATGTGGTGGAGTAAATGTAATTTTTTTTCTTTTAAACCAATTACATGATTGGTCGGTTTATTAGGACTAAAACGATGTTGGATAAGAAAGAGGAGGCGAGGTGGAGATGGTGAAACTTAATTAAAATCTATGAAAAGATTGCAATATTTTGGTCGATTTTTAGTATACGAATCTAACAACTGTGGCGACGATATTATTTGTTGTTTAAAATGATAATATATTTAGATGTATATTTACATTTATTTATATATATTTTAATTTATAACTCGTTTTTACTGTTATTTTCATTTTAGTTTTATTTTCTTTTAACTCTATACATGACACAAAATAAAATATGGTAGAACATTTGTATTTTTTGTTTTATCTATTTTTTTTTTTTTATAATTTTTGGTAAAAGACAATAATAATATTCCGACAAGGATTACAAAATCCAGTAAGGAATGGAAGAGGACAATAACATAGAAATATGGTGTTTATTTATAATCTAGTTTAATGAAAAGTTAATTTAATGTTTTTTTGAATTCTCAAGTTGAAGCTAAATATAAACACTTATATTCGCATGTATAAAAACACACATATATAACCATTATAATTGTACAATTCCGTTTATTGTATTGGTGTTTTTTTTTCGTTTTTATTTTCCTACTCAAGTGAGTTGAAGATATAGCCTATAGAAGTGTTTAGTGTATTTTTAGTAAGTACTGAAGTGTATGAAAAATGATGCAACAAAAACTTGCTAATATGGTTTTAAATTCAAAATAGAAATACTCAGAGAGAGATTTTATTTCTTCTAATAACTGTAACTGACAATTTTTTTTTATTTTGAATTTTTAACTGTAAAATAAATTTTGTTTTGGTTAAATTAGTGGCAATTTAGAAATTTGTAAAAAAAATTTAATTTAAATGTTGTTTTTTTTTTGTGTGTGTGGTAATGGTGAAAATGTTGAATCTTTATTTATATGTGAGTATTGATTAGGATGTGGTTATACAATAACCACTTTTATTTTTTGGGCGTTTAGTTCATTGTTGATTTTATTAAATTTTCGATTATTGATTTTAAGAATAATTTTAAATTAATTTTTTTAATGAAAAATATTTTAAATTTATAAATAAGACAAATTGAATCTAGAAATTTATTTATAGTTTATTTAAATATTACCAAAATGTTCGTTCAAAAATTAGATGCATATCATGACAGAGATAATAACAGTCCACTGCCTAGTAAAGAAATATTTTTATAACATAACAAGAAAACAAGTTGTGTGAAATAGTTAAAAAATCTATTGAATTGCTGCTCTGTGAACACGAAGGGCTCATGATTGTGGCAGATTTCGCCACCTGGACACATCGTTTCACGTGCAATGTATCAAGTATCCTGCAGGACTCCGATGATTAATAGTATTAATACGCGTAATGACAATAAGCCCATTTGTGGTTGCAGTGATATAGGAGGCATACCTGCTTCCTAAATTACCTAATCTAATCTAATTTAAGTATTACGTATTACTTAAGTACTGTTAAGTTGTATTTAAGTAGTTTTTTCTTATTGATGAAACTTGAAAAATTCGATGAATTTGTAACAAAAATCTTTCAAAATGTTGGCTCATAACAAAAAAAAAATAAAATAAAAATTACAAAATCTTACAAAATATGATGTGGTAAAATTTTCATACTATTAAACTTATTTAAATAACGAAAACTACATCTAACATCTAATGACTGTCTTTGTCCTAAAAAACTTTCATTTTATTTTCGTTGATATCCAGATTGTGTTCCAAATTAATTTCAAAGAATAATCTTCATAATCAAAGAATTCGATGAATTTGTAACAAAAATCTTTCAAAATGTTGGCTCATAACAAAAAAAAAATAAAATAAAAATTACAAAATCTTACAAAATATGATGTGGTAAAATTTTCATACTATTAAACTTATTTAAATAACGAAAACTACATCTAACATCTAATGACTGTCTTTGTCCTAAAAAAACTTTCATTTTATTTTCGTTGATATCCAGATTGTGTTCCAAATTAATTTCAAAGAATAATTAAAAAAAAAACTTTTTACAGCTTTGACGTTCTAAGTGGGATTAGAATAATAGTCCTTCCATCTGATTAGCATAATAGTCAGTCAGATTATACAACAATTGAGCCATATCGATCGGAATAAAACAACGAATCTTAAAAATGAAATTTCTATAATTACATTTTAATGCCAATTAATAGTTTATTATAAAATTAGATTTTATCTGAAGATTGTAAGTTTAGTGTATTACAAGCAAATAGATAAATTTTTAAATTATAATTAAAACCAAAATTGGAATTCGAAAGAAAATTGGAAGGTACTTTCGGAAAATCGGAAGAAGGTGGGAAGTTTAAATTTTTTACAACATTTACTAGACATCACAAAATGCACACTTAACTAAAAAACAAAATTTAAATGTTTTTCTAAGATTCTGGATTAATATTATTAAAAAAGTATTGTATATATATTGCGATCAACCATTTCAGTTTTAACTAATGAGCAGTTAGACAAAACATTTTCCAATTATAAAAGCAACATCAATTCACACAAATTGATATTAAATAATAATATTTTCATGTTCCTTAGTATCAACATGTTATTTTTCTTTTGTTTTTTTTTTATATTGATTTTTTTTTTTTTTTTTTATTAAACTCATACACTTTTATTAATTTCATTTTACTGTAGATCCATTACCAGTTTTTCTATTTCGGTTTTATCTATTTTTTTTTTAAATTTAAAAAAAATTCTGAAATTTAAAATAAAATATAATAGATTAAAAGTTTAAATTAATTATTTTTAAACCACTGAATAAAAACTCTAATTCGATTATTCGATTAAGGTGTTAAATTTTTTTTTATCCGCAATAAATATTTAAATAATTTACATAGTTATTTATTTTTTATTTGTAAAAAAATTTTTTTAAAAATCGATTTAAAAAATTTGAAAATTTTGAAAAAAAAGACTAAAAGTAATTATATATAATATGTATAAAATAATATATATATATATATATCAAATTTAAAATTTAAATGTAATTACAATAATTAATTATGAGTACCCAGTAAAAGGCTGAAATTGAACAAAAAATTAATTAAGTTCATCAATAATATTCAGAGGTCTCTCAGTTGTTTGTGTTGTGTAGTGTAGTGTGTAAACACATTGTTCTACAGCATTAATTATATGGAAAGGATTTTTAATAACCATGTGTGTGTTTTATATTTATAAAATATTAAAATAAAAAAAGAAAATAATTATTAATTTTAAATATATTTAAAATTTATTAAATTTACATTTTACAATTCGAAGTAATAAAATAAATAGGTTTGAAGGTGATTGTTTATTTAGTAATTAACCGACTTTGAGTTTTTAATAACTTTGCTCAGGAAAAATGTATGTCACTTGGATATTGTCTTTGTGTTGAATTCAGAAAGGAAAATTTAATTTTATATTTACTTTTTGTGTAATCTAACTAGTTAGTTGACCAATTGGGATAAGCTAAATTTGTCTCTATAAAGAATAAAACAAGAACGCCTTCTTATAATATATTTTAATATATTTTAAGATTTCTTTTAACTCTCTGTTCTGTTATTTTTTTTGTAAACTTTTATTTTATAAATTTAAAAAAAAAATTAAATAAACACTTATATCCACAAATTAAAAAACTTGTAATTTTGGGTAAATTTTAAATTTTAAAAATTTGGTAAAATTGATATATGCTCCTGTTTACAAGCTATAAGTGACAAAAAGCAATTATTATATTTTAATCAAATAGAATTTACTTTGGAATTCAGAAGAGGTTCTTTTTCTCAATTTTCTTCTCACAAAAAATTAAAAGAGAAAGTAATTTTTATGTTTGTAAACCAATTTTTGAAAAAAGTATTTTCCCATTATTATACTCTAATCCGATATGAGCTTTAGTAAACTAATAACTTTATGATTATATAAAATGTGCATCAACACCTTTGGTTTTATGTATTAATTTGTTTTTAATTCAGTAGAATATAAATCGTTTAACAAATTTTTTGATAGATTGGACGTATTCGTACAAGATAATAAATCAAACCTAATTAGTGTGATTAATAAAATCATCAGTGAGATTGTCTAGTAGATGTAACAAGTATTTCTGTAAACGCAGAAAATTGTCGGTTGAGCCTTTTAGACCAGGCAAAGAAATGCCGAAGAACCTTTAATTGACTTCCACTCCAGGATCTCAATCTCAAGGTAACAAAGTGTCTTCTTAAAAAAATTGATCGATATAGCTTTATATGAATTGCAAAGTTCTTCTGGAACATACATTATGATTCATGTCCTTCTCAATTGTTCTGTTCCTGCTCTACTGAACTTAAACAGCGAGCTTATAGCAGTGTTCATTATTTTTAAATTAAAGTACAGGAATATTATATACATACAAATTTATTGTTTTGTATTGATTCAGTAAAATCAACCTTTTTGGTAAATTGTAAAAAAAAATAAAATAAAAAATAATTCTTATTCGAAATAGTTCATAAAAGTGTTTTTAGGCTGTATCATATCAGCTTTAGTTTTTTATTCTTGATTTGTCCACTCTTCTGAAGCCTAAAATGCTTTCTGTATTTTCTTCATTTCATTTATACTGTAACTGTAATTTTTTCAACTTATTATGAGTTAATCTGTCAAACTATAATGCCTGGTTTAATATTTCCATAAATTTCGTATTCCAAACTTTGAAGAATCTTTATTTTCCGCATTTTTCGAACTTGCCAGAGCAGATGCTTTATAGTTTCTTTTATTGTTTCACATATTCTGCTCCACTTGTTTTCGGTTAAATCCATTCTATGCATATGGTTCTCGATAATCCTCCTGCTATTACATTATTGGAGTACCTTAATGTCTATATATCAAAAAATATAACAGGGTACTGGATATTTCAATAATTGATTTATTATGTCAAGTCTATTTGTTAAATTTGAAAAAAATGCTGTATTCGAATCACACTGCAATATTCTAGACCACATAATATGAACCCATAGAGATTTTATCTTATCATATACCTTAGAAGATGCTGTTGTCCTAGAAGCTTATTTAAATCGATTTCATAATTGGTGTACAAATAACAATCTCCATTTAAACGTAAATAAATGTGCACTAATTACATTTACTCGTCGGTCTTGCCCTATTTCGTTTATCTATTCTTTTGGGTGTATTTTTTGATAGTAATCTATCATTTCATCTTCATTATACTCACATATTGAACAGAGCTAACTCTTTGCTTGGTTTTATTAAACGTTGGGTCAAAGAATTTGATGATCCTTATGTACTGAAATCTCTTTACACCATCTCAGTAAAACCTAATTTTGAATATGCCAGCCAGGTATGGAGTCCCTTTTACAACGTACATATACATAGAATGGAATTAGTCAAAAAAAAATTCCTCAGATTTGCTTCACGCAATCTCCCATGGGAAGATCCATCAAGATTACCTCCATATTAGCATAGATTGAATTTACTACATCTCAATACGCTTGAAAAACGTAGAACTGTCGCTGATATAGTATTTTTAACTGAATTAATAAAGGGGAACATTTCTTCTACACAATTACTCAACTCAACTTTTGTTCTAACTCTAGATTACGATCTAATAATATGTTTACCTTACAGTTTCATAGAACTAACTATGGGAAGCATGAACCATTAAATATAATGATGTCTTCATGTAGCTCATATAATTCTCATATTAACCTACTACTAACAAAGCAACCTTTAAAGTCAATGAACATGTATCCTATGATATGCCTTGGCTTTATTATATTTTTATAGATAACATTATTATGTTATCGTAGCTCAAATTATAAATTATTCCGCATATCAATTCTATCACTATTATATAATTATTAATTTTATTATTTTGTTATTTATTTATTTTTGGCATTTTGTTTTTATTTATTTTTTTTTTTAATTAGAATAAATTTTTAGTTTTGCTTCTTCTATTCTTTTTTTTTTTAAAGCTATTATATAGTCTTTTATAAGTAAAATAAAAAATAAAAAATAAAAATAAAATAACACAAACTGGTGTTTTACCTATTATATAAATCTATAAATCTACGCGTATCTGTATGATAAGCATATCAGTAAAATTAAAAGGAAAATATTCGACTATTTTCACTGTTATATCTGTTTTATATTTATCTGATATTTAAAATTTGTATCTTTGAAATATCTTCTTAGTTGTCAAAAATATACGCTTCCAACAACTTAAGGTTTGTTCTCGTTAGATCTGAGTAATCGCAGTGAATATTCTTATCTTACAATCAGTATTAATATTAACAAATTCCAAACACTTTGAATTCTGATGTCTAGAATATCATGCCGACCCATTTGATAGTTGTCATAATATAATATGACTACTACTCGGAAGATTCTGAGCTCTAGTTATGCTCAGTACATGAATGTTGTAAAAACATTTTTCAATCAGTATTTGAATTAATTCAAAATACAATTACTTAAAATAAAATGGAAGTATGCTATTTCTATTTTTAATGCATGCGAAGTACAATAAATGTATATAGTGTCCTTAAATAAGTTGACATCCCGCAAGTTCAAGAGAATAAGGTATTTTGTATATCCAAATACCAGTGGAAAATTAGTTAGGGTTATCACGATAGTCCTGGTGTTATAAAAAAAATCTCAATTCGTTTAAATGTCAATAAATACGATAA
This sequence comes from Argyra leucocephala, assembly GCA_963942445.1. Taxonomy (NCBI): domain Eukaryota; kingdom Metazoa; phylum Arthropoda; class Insecta; order Diptera; family Dolichopodidae; genus Argyra; species Argyra leucocephala. The sequence continues at coordinate 116,209,770 of OZ012678.1, read as the reverse complement.
TTAATTGTAGTAAACTTTTGCCTCATTAAATTTCGTCATGTAACGAATATAATATTTAAAAAATAAGTTTGTAGGTAGATAGCAGAGCAGTTTCCTAGTGACCGATAAAGTGTTATTTTTTTTATTTTTGTAATCACAACCATTTTGTTTTTATGTTTTTGAAAAGTCTATTTGTAATAATGTAGTAATCCAATAATAATTATTATAACGTCCTTTAATAGAATGTATGGCATTATTTATACCATCACACCACCCATTTTCTCTTCTCCAATTAAAATTGTATTAACAACGGAAGTTTATGTCCATGTATGAAGTATTTTTTTTATAACAATATATACAGAAAAAAAAAATTAATTTGATTGTGCAGCAGGAAACAAGAACAGAATTAATTCGAATAAACACACGTTTTATTTATTTTTTAAATATTGTATTAAGTACTTTCACTTCATGAAAGAAAAGAATTTAAAACAAATAAAAAATATATTATATTAATAAAATTTTTAAAGATATTATTTAAAAAAAGGGGTTATTTTGAATGGGGAATAGGGCTTACAAGTGTATAATGAATTAAGTGTACATTATTGATTATATTTTGTTTTTATTGTTATAAGATAATTTTTGTAAAGTTAATATAGAATAAATTGCCCCCATAAATACTACATGTAATTAAATATACCTAGAGAGTGGAATGCAGGTTTAAATATCGATTTAAATGAAAATTATTGAAATAAAATTTTCTGCTTTATTATGTTCGTATACTGGAAGTATTGTAGTCGTAAGCTATATTTCATGTAAATTACAATTCATATTATCCTTAATTATGTCTGCTTGAGAAAATATTATTGAGAAAGTATTTGTTTTCTGCATCGACATTTGCTTTGAAATCAAATTCAATTTTTTTATTCAGTAGCTTTGATCAAATGTTAACAAACGGTTTAATCTAGATCTAATCAGTCCTCAAATTAAATTTGATATAACTCAAATCTAGATTCAGATCCCTTCTATCATTCAGAACGCAGTATTATAGAAACACAAACACTTTCTATGAAAAATTTTCTGATATAAAAAAATTTAAATAAAAAATTCGATAGATTTATAGAGAACTATTTTAATAGACTACGTATACATCTATAATATAAAACCTTTATTTAAAAATTGAGTAGTAGTCGATCACATAATTGCATAATGAGAATAATTTACGCTTTGGAATAATTAACTTTAATTTTTTTTTTATTATTGTACATAGCAAAAACACTAGGATCTTTTATACCAATTGGTACACTTGACTAGAGAGGGAAAGAGAAGTTAAGAGGGTAAAACGGAAGGAGTAAAATTACAAACGAAGATGTTAATTGTGTTGACTATTCCAAATTCTAATTATTACCATTTGTACCTTTTTAATACCATAATTCGAATTATTTGTTTCATTTATACTTCGTCGAGTATATTTACTTAAATTTGTATTGTCGTTGTGTCATTTTGTAATTTCACTTATCACTTTTCAATATTAAGCGGTAAACACAATTGCGACCACTGACTACCAAAGAAATTCGCTTCGCTCAACTATTTTTCGTCAAACGAAACACAATTGTAGCGAAACGAAAAATAAAAATAAACAAACAAAACAGAAAAGCAAATGGCAGAATTTCAAAATGAAAAAATTATTTTGAATAATTTCTTTATTTATTTTTAGAATTATCAGATCCAAAAACATCGCTAATAAATCTAAAATTACATACATATGTATGTATACAGGGTGGTCCGGTTTAGAGCAAAAGGTTTTCAAGGGGTGATTCCTTGGAGTATTTAAGGAAAAAAATTGTTCTAGAAGAGGGGTCTATCTTTAAATTTACCTGGGCTACAGAGGGTTAAAAAAAATTGGATTAGAAAAATTATGTCTAAAGAATATCTTCTACAGCTCAGAAGAAATTGAAACTAGAGAATTGATTATTTCGAAAAAATTCGCACTTTACCTGAAAAACGGCAAGTCTGATATGAAAGTTGTGTATGAAAAAGTTGTAGGGGATGATGTAGCGCATCAATACAATAAAACAAAAAAAAAATTAGCGAATTTTTTCGAGATAATCAACGTTTTTTACAAAATTTTCAGTTTTTAAAAGCAAAATTTTAAGTTTATGCAGTTATTATTCAAAAACGGTAAGTCTAATACTCATTCAACATATACTGTTAATTAAGTGTTTTAATTCTTAAAAAAGGCTTTGAAGAAGATGTTGCTCTAGTTTCAATTTCTTCTGAGCCTACAGCATTAAAAATGTTATAATATCAGGTTTCAGAATAATTGTTTTGTTTTTATTTTTGATGCTTAAAAAGGTTGTCAGAAATGTCAAATCCAACTACCAGTGAAAAAAATAGAAAATACCCTTATTTCGACGACAACGAAGTTGTGGTTGAGCGGTTGTAGTTGCAATAATTGTGAGCATATGCATAAGATCGTATGTATTTTAAATTTTTCATACATTTTCGTTTAACGCTTTAATTAGCTATGTATTTTATTAAGTACTTTCAGAATGCTTCGATTTAATTTTTTAATATGAACAAAAAAGAATTGCCATGAATAAGAAAAGTAGCATAAATTTAAACTGTTTGCTGATTTTTTAAACAGCTATCAGGATTTACGCTCCTTGATGCTTTTATTCATGGAAGTTAATATATTTTATCTTTTTTCGTACAAACATTTTATCTAACATTAATTTCTCCTACCTCAAGTCAAATTTTAGAATTACACACATAGCATTTTTTAACAGACCTTGAACTATCTAATTTATTTTCTCCTTTTTAGTGCATTAAATGTTACCAAAATTGGGTAACCCTTCGAAAAGCAAGTTTTTAAAAAGTTTTTTGTTTATTATCTAAATTTTAGTCATAAATTGGAAAATCTTTCTTTTTTATTGAAATTAACTATTATAAAATCTGTAAAATAAATTTGAACAAAAAAATTTTAATATAGGTTCGATAAACACAATAAATTATCACATCATTTCAGTTATCTCTTTGTTGCAATTGTGTTGACGTTTCTTTAAAATGTTTTAATCTGTAAAACTATATATATTCCTATAAATTTCGTGTATCTAAAAAGGAAATACTTATCTTTAATTAATTTTCCTTTATACCTTATATTAATGTTATCCTAGTAATTCATTTTTTTTTCTATTAAAAAGCCAATATTAAATAATCCAAAAATAATAAAAAAAAATTTGACTCAAAAGAGAATAGAATTGAACTAACACAAAATTTCTGATAAATATCAATCACGCATTTTATACAGCGCGACGGGCTTTAAGCAATTTCAGCAATATACCAATAACATTTCCTAACCAAAATACAGTACACATTATAATTTAATGTACATTGTAGCCGTTTTGTGCATAATTTAGGTAGGGTAAAGTAAATGGCATTTTGTATATATAATATACTTACATGATGCATCAATTAGTGTCAACTGCACTGTCAACTGTCAATACTTGTATAAGTAATAAGTAAACATAATTTTAATGCTTAGAATTGCTTATATTTATTCTAAACTAAACGTTTTCGTGTGTTGTTGAAATAATTGAAAAGAGAATAGTAATCAAAAATTACTTTGTTTTTATTAAAAAAATATTTTTCTTAGTTATTATATTATATTATAAATTTTATAAAAAAATAACAAAAAAAAAATAGTTTTAAAAATAGTTCATAGGAGAATCCAACTACAAAATTTTTGATATTAACATGACGCTTTAACCAACTGAGCTAATGACTGATTAAAATTCTTTCACCAAAATACAAACATAAAGTAAAAATTTATTTTGATCCCCACAATACTCAGAATAAATAAATAAATTAACAACATTGCAAAAAAATGCATTGGGTATAATAAAAGACAAAAGATAATTGAGAGTTAATCTGGTAACAAATTAAATAAAATGAAACTATTCTATTTAAGAAGGCTTAGTTCCTGACAATAGTAGTAGTTTTCCACATTTAATGAGTAGATAAACCAGTAATTTGTTAAAATAAATACTCGAATTATTGTAGATATTGTAGTGTAAAATTGCAGTACCGTACTTAATTAAGCACGAAAAGGTGATTCACCTAAGTTACTGTCAAGATCATAAAAAAAAAAAAAAGCTAAACAAAAGCAAGTAAAAAATAGGTCATATATCTATATGTGTTTATGTTCTCTTTTTTCTATCTCACTATCTTTTTTATTTGACAATTTTTCACTATCTTTTATTTACGATCATTTTATATATACAAGGACAGTCATCCGAAATTAATTACTATATTTAATTTAATTCACATACGACGAATTGCGAATAGTCAGAAGGAGTTAATAAATGTTGAAAGTATATTTTAATACATACAATTTTCACTGATTTCCACACACATATTATCATGCAACCATCAATTTACTAATATAATAACAATCATGAGTTTTTTTTGCATGCGACGCGACATTCATTTAAACTACGAGTTTATACGATATTAATTTTCAAAAATCAAATTTAAATTAATTTAAAAGAAAAAAATTATATTTTTGATAAATTTAATTATATAATATTATTATAAATTTTTATATAAAATATAATATATAAATAGATTATAATCATTCTCTGTATTATATAAAATAAAAAGTTAAGTACATACTTCAAAAAGCTTAAATATTTATTAATAAATTGGATTTCCAAGTTCATTGTTCTCAGCTGGAAATTCCATCACTGTTGAAAACCAAATCACTCAAATAATAATTAGTTTTAAATACCTACTAGTTATATATATATAACTGTAATACTAAATAAGTATATATGTAATATAAAAAAATAATGAATTTTCATTTAATGCATACTATCATAATACATGTATATTTCTGTCATTCTAAATATTATTCTTATTTAAAATAATCATCAAGAGTAATCTATTATGATAAAAAAATAAAATGTATATGCTATATAGTATGTTTGTATATGTATTTAGGTATATAATATGAAATGAAAATTTCTTTAATAATTTGAGTAAATAATATAAAATTTTAATATATGTATATAAATAATATATAAAATTAAGTCATTCCCATATACAATGAAAAATAGCTGTCACATCAAATAGAACAGAGATGTACAAAGTATGAGTATTTAAAGTGATCCTAAATGAAAATTAATAAGAATTTATTTTTTTGTTTATAAAAAAATTTTTAATTTAAAGAGTCACAAGACAATAAATTGTTTGTGCTGATTTTAAAACTATGAAAAAAAGTACAAGCTAGGAGGGAGTATTGATTACAGAATAGTTAAATCTTAATCCAAATTTTATTGATATACTTCACAAAATTAAAGCCCAATGCTTTCGTATTACTTATGTATGTTATCACGATAGTCGATATTCTTTAACGATAATTAGAAAAAAATTAAAAAAAAGTCTATTACGATATAGTCATTATACGACTATCGAAAGTATAATAAGTATACTCGTAAAAATGTCAAATTTTATCATTTTAAAATTGTTTTGGACTCAACCACCGCTGGCTATTAATAGCTTTTAATAGCCAGCAATGATTCAACAAATTAATTTGAATACGAAATAAAAACAAAGGAGTTGATATTTATTTTGTATCTTATTTCATATTTTTTAACTATTATTTAATATTTTTCAATTTAATTTTTTATCATTTACATTTCCGTAATATGTTTATATTTTTCACTAGTTCGTAACTATTTACTTTTATTTATATTTTTCATAAATTATTTGCTTTTGAGTTCAAAATGTCATTATCATACAAAAAATATTAATATTAAAACAGATGAACAATACGTAACGAACACAATAAGGGCCATAATATTTGAATTTGAAACTGTGTATGTCATATAACGTGAACGCAAGAAAGATTGAAAATATTACAAGAAAAATTATCCAGTGAGTTATGAAATATCAGAGGAAGATATAAATTTAAAAAAATCCCTTAGGATGAACAAAAATTTCAATTTAGAAAACAACTATAAAAATAATTGATTGAGAACTGCTGCTAGCTGAGTAATAAAACTACCGTTAACCCTCAAGTTAGAAAAGCAATAAAAGGACTTTTTTATGAAGGCATATTATTCAGAAATATTATCAAATTTGTGATATTGTTAGTAGTACAATTGGTTGGCAAGTTCAAAACAAAATAATGCAACTGATAAAACACTTGTTTTTTTTTTCTAAGATTAAAATGGATTTCTTTTGAAAAAATAAATTTTGGACTTAGATGTTCTCAACAAATAACAATTTTTAAGGTGTTCTTATTTAATCATATTGAAGATTCGTTGCTAAGGACTGGTATTATAAGAGTTCAGCCTGTTATGATTTTTACTGTTGCTGTAAAATATTTTCATTGTTAGTCAATTACATAAGTCAATTACTTTCAGGTACTAATTAAGTAAGACCTATACATATTAATTCGTAGCGCCTTGTAACAAACAATATTAGGTTAAGACATATCAACAAAGCAAAATCTATCAATACCAAATATTTTATTAATTTCCTACGCATAATTCACAAGTCTTCATTTTGTGGTTGATTTTCTTTGTAACAATTGTAACGTTTAAAAAGCGTCGCTTATAGTGTTTATATTTAATATACGAAAAGTTTAATTTTCCAGTAGCAAATTAAATGTAATTTCAACAGGATACCGTCCATGACAGATTTTTTAGCCTTGATTTTTAATATTTTATTTAGAGTTTCATTTCTTTATTTTCATAACTTAGCTTAGATGGAAAATGTGCATGACATCTCTATGACATATTTGTTAAAATCTTACACTTCCTATTTTTATGTTACTATTATTAGTATTTTCAAAACAACTGATGCAAAATTTTTGTATTATACATTTTTTGTTCGTTTTAATTGTCATCATTTATCATCAAATGTTCATATTTTTCATCTGTATGTCATCGCTGAACAAATTATGATTTTAGATATAAGTATATATTTTTAATTTTAATCCCCATAACAGGAACATTTACTTCCGGATCTACATCATATACCATTGTGTGTATATATATATATATATATAATATATATATATATATTTTTACAATATACAAGAGTGCACTTGAATAGTAACATTTTCAATATCAAACTCTTCAAATCTTAATTCATCACTGCACACTCTTCTCTAAAATATCTTGTTTTTGTTTGTTTTTTCTGTTGTTTTGTTGTTGTTTTGTTGTTATTTTGTTATTATTGTGTTATTGTTATAATCTTTTTCCCTTTTTCTAATATTAATGGATGTTGTTGTTTTTAAATCCTGTAATGTAGAGTTAATCCTTAGAAGAGCAAAAAAAAAAATTAGTTTATTAAAAACGTATAGAAGAGGAAAATGGAAATAAGAGAATCTGAAAAAAAAAGATTCAAAATAACTGGTGGAAAATAAATATTCATATATCGTATTAAAACATGGTACATTTATTGAGGTAATTCAAAGATTTTACTTTTTTCATATGATACCGTCAAGAAGATTTAACATAATTTTTTTTTAATCTGAGAATAGCATTACAAAATTTAATAAGAGAATAACTATTGGTAACCAAGCACAACATGGAAGTTGTATAAGACAAAGGAAGAGTGAATCAAATTTTGATGTTTGTCTAGAGATAAAATGCTTTTGTTTTCAAAATTTGTTAAGAAAAACTTTTGGAAGCTAATTTAGATTCTTATATTAGGCGTGTGAGGATTTCGTTGATTAAAATAGAGACATTGGCACCGTCTACTAAGGGAGAAATGTAACTCAACAGTATTTGAATACTTTAATAATACTGCCTGATACCAAATTATCAACATTTGGCATATCAAAAGCTGATAACAACAACTATTACAGAAATTTACTAGACAGAAATTCACTCATTAATAATTATATTACGGACGACTGACAAAAAATGAGAACGTTAATGAGTCAGGCCCAAAATTATCTAAACAGATTTTTTAATTATAACGATTTAGGTATGATTCCCTAAAAATAATAAAATTAATTTTTTATGAAATTCTTAGCTTAAAGTGTTTAAATTTGGAGCAGAATTTGTTTTTAACAACGTTCTCCACTTTTCCAACAACTTTTAATTAAAATATTGGATCTATCGCTACAGTAAAATGCCACTATAACTGCAACATAAATCCATTGTAGTTACTGGATATTTACTGATAGTTACTTGATAATTATTCTTTACGTATACAAACGTTTCAGAAAATTTGCTGTAAAAAATGTATTATCAATTAGGCTGAAGCGTCTAGTCAAACATCAATTTACATGAGGTGAAGAATTTGTTTTCAACTTAAAATACCACTTACCATTAAATAAGTCATCATAAGTGATAAAAAAATGTTTAGATAAAAAAAATTTCATCCCTTATATGTAGACAATAAGATTACACAACTAGAAATTTAATATTTGAATTTAGAATAAACGTTGTTATAATAATATTTTGTACATATGTATATGTATGTGATTTAATGGTAAAATGTAGTAAAAATGTTATTTTACATATCCTTGTATACATAATATATAGTATCCATATATATATTTTAATTTTTTTTTTATTTTTTAATGTACACAAAATCGAACGTGCTGATAGGCAAACATTGATATCAATATTTTATGTCGCGACATCTATAGTCATTTTATAATAACAAAATAAAGAAAAAAAAACAAAAGAAAATGTAATAAAAAAAAAAAGAATAAAAAATAAAATACATAAAAGTAAACAAAATAGAAAATATTTAAATTACATTTAAAATACATTTATATATAAGAAAATCACACAAAAATTAATACATGCATATATTATCCACTATGTATGTGTGCATGTTTGTAAATAATAGAAAAAATATATACATATTTTAAGAATAATGATAGTAATAAAATTCTAAAACAAAATAAAATTAAATAAAGTGTATATATTTTTATTTTGAATTTGTTTTTCTATCTTTTTTTATTCCTACATAATATTATTGGGTGAGACATTAACAAATTTATTTCTTTAATATTATGATTTATTTATTTTAGTGTTTTTTTTTTTTAAATTGAATAAAAAAAAGGTTTTTTTTTTATTTAAGTTATAAATTTAAATTATTTTTTTATTTAAAAACAAAAAACCTTAACTGTGATGATAAAATCAGTAGAGGTTTCTACAATATTTTCTACAATTTTCTAGTCAGTCGATTTTGAACTCAATACCCATTTAGGAGAAAGCCACAATTTTCTTTATTTTTCGTTTGTTTTGGTTTATTTATAAGATTGTACCTGGATATTAGGGTACAGATAAATTTGAAACTCTTTTAATTTCGGAATGTGAGCCCATATAATATTATTTATTATTTTTGTCATTTATTTTGCTCCATTTACAAAAGGTAATAAAAAAAATATGAAGCATATGAAGCGTTCATCGGACTTCGGTTTCAGGTTTGGGACGCAGATACTCTACATACTGCCCCATCCATCATATTTTTTGTAATTTACGGTTTGTTTTACAGTTATCTCTGCGTGCATCATGTGAGGATTACTGCAACTTTGGAATACTATGTTTAATTTCATTAGGTCAATTACTTATAATATACCGGGTGTTCCAGAGCATGCGTATCAACTTTTTAAGAGGGGAAGGAGCCGTTATTTTAGAATTAAAAATAAACATTTATTAACTAAATCGAGAGTGCTCTATTGATTGGTGATATTTCCAACTTCGAACTCGAGATCTTCAAACGGGAAGGGGAACTTTTTTATGCAAATTCGGATTCTACGTCAAAAAGTTATAAACTTTTGTAAAGTAAATTTTCTTTTTTCGTTCTTGTTTTTTTTTAATTTAAACTTTGTAGGAACCAGAAACTGTGATAAAAAATATGATAACATGAAAAAAAAATTTATTTATAAAAATGATAATTATTAATTTTAGTTTACCAAAGGAAAATATGGTGGACTTTTGTTTTATTGAGAAAACAAAAAAAAAAAATCGTTTAACATAAGCTTTTTATTTTTTGTCCCCAAAATACCCCTTCCCATTTGAAAATCTCGATTTCGGCCAATTTTGGCGAATCTTAGTCTTAAAAACCCGATTTGTGGTTCTTTCCGGAAGTTTGAAAATACCACCAATCGATGAGTATCCTCGATTTTATTAATAAACCTTTTTAGAAATTTTAAAATAACGGCTCCTTCGTTTCGTAAAAAGTGGATACGCTTGCTCTGGAACACCCGGTATATTAATAAAGGTAGAGGAATTCTATGAAGTAAAAAACATCAATATCAGAGTTAATAACTAAATAGTGATATCTCGTTATTGTACTCTACTGTGTATATAATGACACTATAAAATGCCGCAACGCCCTACATCATTCCAATTATGTAAGTTTGTAGAGACAAATTTTCTAAATTTGGAAATTTGTAGAATATATACCATTCCTAATTTCTTGTTTCCTAATGTAGAATATATACCATTAATAATTTTTTAATTTAACATTTTTTTATTATATTTTATTACTTGTTAACGTCATATTTTAAAGAGTAGGAATAAATAAACTAGATCGAATGTATGCCTTAGAAGTTAATAAAATTATTAGAAAATTATTAATTCTTGTAACTTCTATTTAATAATCTCTTTACCACTAAACAAATGTGATTGACCTTTGAAAATTAGCTATAAAATTTTCATTCTAAGGGTTCGTAATATTGCGGAGCTTTTTAAGTTTTGTTTTGTTAATACAAAACAAATTTACGTTTTGAAATCGTTCAAATTAACCGTATTTACTCTTGCACAGTCATGAACTTCGTCTGGGTCTCTGTCTAGGGAACTGTAAAAGTTATTTTGATATTCATTAAGCTTAAATCACTTTTGCAATTTTAACTATATTTAAGCAGTAGAAAAAAGCGTAATGTTAAATAAGGTTGGGTCCGAAATCCATCCCAAAATCAAAATCGCAAGTCCAACATTACAACCAAATTCAAAAATCTCAGTGTTAGAAAATCCCAATATCACAAAATCTTAATGTTACAATGTTCCGAATTACAAAATAATAAGTTTTATGCATTTAAAAATTAACCGAGCTAAAATATTGAAAAAAGCCTTTTGTTTTAGTTATATTAGAAATATAAAGCTACATTAATTAAGTGTTTGTACTCATTTTATTTCAAGTTTGAATAAAATTTTTGTGGTTCTGAGAATCATTAAATGATAGAACGGCTGTACGAAACTCCCTAAAACCAAAAAACATATAATTTGGGAACACCAAAACGAACATACAATTTGGGAATTCCCTAAAACGAACTCCCTAAAACGAACATATAATTTGGGAATTTCGAATTTTAATATGGATAACTGCTTTTTCTAGAAATAAAAAAAATAATTAATACTCCATGCTAGAAAACGGGACATATCCATTTTTGCATCCAACAGCGGCTACTTATAAAATTAATTAAGATTGGAAAAAGGGCAAACCCGGATTTTTGACTCCAGCTCTAAAATACTCCTAATTCACAATCTCACATAGCTACACATTATATATAAATATTCTGTAAAAGGCGTATAACTCTGATTTTGAATCCAACTCTAAAATACTTCCCAATTAAAAAAAACCTGTTTTTGTCGTCAGCAAGTAAACGCCCGTATGCGTTTTAGTAAAAAAAAATATAAAAAAAATAATTATTTTATTTTTAAAGTAATCATCATATAAAGTATCATTTATTGAAACCCTGTTTTTGCCGAATTGTTTTCATGTATAAAGTATATAGTTTTAAGTTTATTTGAAATAAATTTTTATTTTTAAATGCTTAAAAAAAATTAATAGTTCCTTGGGATTTTGGATCACTGGGATTGTTTTTTTGGGATTTTGTAATTTGAAATCTTTTTTAGGGATTTTGATTTATAATTTTTTTTATTTTGTATCATTGGGATTTTTTTTTTTTGGGATTTACGTGAACTCCTTGTTAAATGTTATATTCATGGATTAATAAATGCATAAGTTGTTGAAACCTGTCGGGAACTGTGCTCAGATGGTTGGAAGATTTGATGTTGGATAACCTGAAATATCAATTTTGGAATAAAATTTAATTTACACATCCCTTTTGGGATAGGTAACGGTCTACTTAAAATTGTAGGAGATGGCTGTGAGCCAATATATAGCTTATGGGATGAATAGATGTGACTGTCATATTTTTTTAAAATAAACTAATTAGCTTTGTGGTATCTAAATTCAACTATTGATTGTTGTTTCGGTTTTGTCTGATGCCTGAAAATCTTGTAAAAGTTTTAAATTTTAACAAGGTTACCTAATTTAAAAAAAAAATCAAATTTTAATTTTGAATTTAAATTTAAAATTTTGTTTTTTGTATAAATTAATTTTGCATTATTATTGCATTTTTGCACTTGATTTTTTTTTTTATTTTAGCCTAGAAATCATAGAAAAAATGGAACAAAACATTGCAAATCGGAACACTAGGTTAAAAAAAAAATTATTAAAATAGTAAAATAAATTAAATATTCATAAAAACATAAGAAAAAAATATTTTTTTTTACAAATGATTGGAGCCGAATGAAATTAAAAATAGAAATAAATTACATATTATTATAATAGAACAGTGTAACTATTTCTTCCATTATTGATTCAATATTTCCATCTTCATCTCATTTTAATATTACATTAATTTTTCATGAAATTTTGTGGAAAATTTGGTGGTAGTTGAAAGTGCAAATATAGAGAAACCATATTTTAAGAAATGGAAATTCAATAAATTAATCAGCCAGTAGGTCTCACGTCATTTCATAACAACTTATTCACTTGTTTTATGGATGCTACAAGTCTGGGATTGGTGCAATACTGTCTTCTATTAGTTTTATTGTTCTCATATAATTGACTGCATGATAACATTTGGTTGTTTTTGAAGGTATACATAATAATCTTAAATTTTAACAATTCAAATGTAAGTCGCAGGTCTGGTTGAATTTCTTTATAAACTAATTTCCATTTGGTTTAGTTTATATTTTCGTTCGAACCAAAAATCTAGTTGGAAACATCAAAAAAAGTGATTTTATGAATATTATTAAATCTCCTCTTAAGGATATTTCTGGTCACTTGGTAGATTTGTATAGTATTGTACTTTTTTTTGTAGTTTTATTTATTTTAAGAACTTATTCTTTTTGATTTCATTATAGTGTTTGAAATAGTGTTCAAATTTTGTCTAGACACAAATACCTACCAATTATGTGAGGTAGTATAATAATTACTATTCTGATTTATATTCTTAAGCCCAATATTTGTTAGCAAAAGAGTTAAAATTAATGTTACCAAACACTAATAAGACCAGCGCTTATATATGGTGCACAAATATGGTACAACATCAGTGCCAGCTTAATGGAAACTCTCCGAAAAATTTGAAAGAAAGTGCATAAGAGTTTGTACTAATATGTATAGAAAGCCCAATTATTACTACTTTATTAGTTAGTAAAAAAATTTGCACGCTGGGTGGCGCAGTAGGTAGAGAGCCTGCCTTTCAACCGAAAGGTCCCAGGTTGGATTCGTAACTTTTTTGTTGGATTTCCGATTCCGACGAAGGAAAAAAAAATGCTTTCTGGATTTTTCAACCTGGTCTAGTACCCTTTATCATTGAAATAAAATAAATGATAACTAGTTGAGAGTTTTGGTTATCACTTAAAATAAAATGGAACTATGCTATTATGAAGGCGAAGTACTCTACAGTAGATATAGTTTTCCACATTTAAATTAGTAGATATACCATAAAAATTTACAATTTACAGAAAAAGCTATTGTATGTGATTGTGTATTCCAAATCTCTGTGTAAAAGCAGTTAGGGTGTTCATCCCATAGACTTGGAATTATATAAAAAAAAAAGTATATAACTAACTAAATATTACTACTGTAATAAATACTTGTACAAGGAAGCAAACATAATTAGAATCAATAATTTTATTATAAAATTAATTCGAAGACATTATGATGAAGCACAAAACACTCCGGAAAATAGTTTAATATCGCATATATTCTACCACAATGAGAAGTACATCAAAAAGATCTTGCTCACGGGCTTCATAGCTCCTGAGCATTTTATTTATTTAGATAAAAACGTTATATTCTAAACCGTAATCATGTCCCTCTATTATACCATTATAATAGACGGGCTACATGTAAAGCTATTGTTTATAACCCGGGCAATATTAAAAGAGAAAATTTGAAATTTGAAATGTCCATACCAGATAAGAACAAATTAATTAAAGCAAACTATTGGTGGTTGGAAAACTCTAATTATAATTAGCACAAAGCATGATGTATGATGATACATTTTTTTTTTTAATTAGGTTAAGCAGTTATAGTTAGGTTAAGATAGATTAAGTTAGGCTATGTTTTAATAAATAACTATTGGTTTTTACTCCCTACTTTTCGAATAATATAATCCGAAGATAGGAAAATTTTGTAAAGTTTGAACATAGTATAAAAAATTTCTAAATATGTTCGTAAAATTAACAGAAAAACAAAAGAAAATTGCTTAGAAGTTAATAAAATTAGTAATAAGTAACTGTTTTTGTAAATTTTTGTAGACTAGTCTAGTGTAAGAATGTAAAAATAGTGGGAAAAAATAAAATTTAAATTAAAAAAAGCCCAATATTTGTTTTTGTTAGAGCACTATATTTTGTGTTAATCATAATTGAATGTAGAATATTTTTTTTTAATTCTATAAGAGGAGGAATAAAAATTATATAGCTGGTAACTGATTTGAATTTATTGAATAATTAATATAAAAAACACATTTTTAAAACTAAAAGGTGGTTCATAAAATCAACATACTTTCATGACAAATATTTTCAATATTCCTGCTTGTGTCAGTAGATAAGTTATGATCTTCAGTACCTAATCAATTGTTTGACATAGTTCTAGCTTGACTTTACTTCTATGATCTTCAGTAATCAATAGTTTGACATATATAGTTTGAAAAGCTTTAGTTCGTAAACTTAGAGTAACTTTTTTGATGATTTAATTTTAGTGCGGAATGATAAAATTCCCTGTACCCCTATTTTTGGCGAAAAAGAATTATTTCTACCTAAAAAATATATCAAAAAGCCTCAATTAAGTGCTAATTGGTCTTCCATATACAGCTGGAATGCTCACTTGAAATGAGCTTTAACTATACAGTTTTGATAGAAATCGATACTTATATTTTATATCGATTTTTTTTCCAAAAGTCTATTTCTTTTTATTTCATTTACCTTTTATTTTGTATCAAAAAATAATTTGGAAGAAATCCAACTTTAATTTGAGTTTTAAAAAGTTTTCAATTATTGTATTATTCTTTGGAAAATCTAATATGTACATAATAATGTATTATATATATTGTGTATTGTAACTTCACAATCAGAAAGATAAAATCAAATTACTTACAAACGGATACAATCTTGTAAACAGACACAAATCAAAAGGGTGATTTGATTGATGTTACTGACGATTTTCTTGAAATAAAGAGTAGATCAGTCGTGCTTAACCTTTTCGGAGTCGCTTCGCGGAGTTCTGTTGTAAAATAATAATTATATACATAAAATAAAATTAACAAAATTAAATTCAAAATACAAATTATAAAAACAATATAAAAAATATCTATTTCATATTTGAGCGTGACGAGTTTTAAATATTTTGCCAATATCTAGATCCGTAAGTCTTTCTCGTTTTTATATTTTTTATTTATTTATTTTATAGAGTTTTATGATGGGCTCATCAACCTCTTGGGTTTTGTTTTTGTATTTGTTAATGTTGAGAATCCTAATTGACAAAGATGTGAGGTAGCAAATTATAATAAATTAAATAGTGAGTGCCTTTTTTGATAGAGTTAAATATTCTTCTTGAGCGAAAATCCGAAAATTTTCATTTGACATTTTTATGAACTCCATCTGTTGATCGATCTATTGATAATGAATTAGTTTCTTCTTCTTCTTGAGAGATTGTGTATTTGATGATTCAAATGTGCCAAATGGATTTCGTATCCAGTTATTGGATTCTAGTTTAAGGGATGGAAAGTAACATGGGATTTTTTCATTCAATATTTTTAGATTTTGTATTATAGCAGGAATAATATCTGCAACATTTATGATTGAAGAAAACATATCAAGCGTGCTTGTTTTTGTAATTCCATTTTCCCAACACAATATTTTTTTATTGAATGCTAGCATTTTGGCCGTGGATGTTAAAATATTTTCATTTTTACCTTGAATACTTGTATTTACTGAATTTATTTAAAATTTAGCACACTAAATATCATTTTTAAGACATTTAACAAATTTGTCTATATCCACCTTTTGAAAATAACAGAGCAGTTCATCTTTGAGTTCAAATAAATGGCATAGAACTTTACCGTAAGACAACCATCTTATTTCAGTGTGCAAAAGCCAACTTTCATATTTAGTTTCCCTAAATATACAAATTTATAAATCATCATAATATATATTGTTTATAAAATACGTGATTGCAGAGGTCTTTATTTTATATAATTTACTATTTGTACAACTTCATCCAATACAGATTTCAATGTACTTGGCAATGTTTTTGAAACTAAAATCATGAAATTATTATACGCATAAGCCAATAGTTCTTTTTGAGAAATAAATAAATAAAAATGCTTCTTGATGCAAAAAACAGTGTGTATATATGATATTTGGTTTTTTTATTTTACAAGTGTAGCACATCCTTTAATATAGATCTTGCCATTGATGGACATCCATCTGCGTACAAATACCTACGCAAAAATCCCATGATATTTTAGATTTCTCTAAATGTGTGGCAATACAATTAAATATTCTAAATCTTTTCCTGTTGTATGTTCCGTAAGGTCTCTGCAGCAAAGAAACAGATGCAAATGCAAGTAATTGAGTTTTGCTAATTATAAATTAAAGGGTGGGCATATGTTACAGTTTTTAATATTTTTTTTTTCACTTTAGTTTCGCGGAGCACCTGGTACAAGCTTGTGGAGCACCGGTTAAGAACCACTGGAGTAGATTCATCCACAATAGATTATCTGGTTTTTGTTGTTTATTTAATTTTTTTCTTTAAATTTCAAAAATCCCTAATTTAAAAAAATATCAATTATTTTAGAATAACTATAATTATACTGCATGGGCTACATTAAAATACGTATTGAACTGTTTAAGAAATAACATGCTGATAAATGTGAAAGTCATAATGAAAGTTTAATTTCAATGTAAATTTTCATAATATTATATTCTAAGACCGCATATTTCCCTTTAATTTATTTCAATTTATCTTAATTTATCTTAAAAATGTACTTAAAAAAATATATAAATTTTTCCTTCTTTAAAACCTTCTAAAAAAATTCTATTGAAATTATTTAACTATGACCTAATTTAAAAATTACTATAATGAAAAGAGAGACTATAGACAATTTTTTTTTGCATTCATTAATTTTTATGTAAAATATGTATAATATACAGGTTGATTAAATTTCAAATGTACATAAATAAATTAAAAAAAAAATTATATTTCATTTTCAAAGGATTCATTTTATTTTATCCTTATGCACACCTGTATACATTATTACCTGTCGCATTAACATTCGAGAATGTTGGCAAAAAACGAAAAATGAAAAAAAATACAAAACCAAATTGTTTTTATAATATTTTGTTTTTTTCGTAAGAAACATTTTTTTGCATCAATTCACACCCTTCTCAGTTTTTCAAAACAAAAAAAAGATTTTCTGTTCCTTCCACTTTTGAAGATGGTATGTTACATAATACACGTCCTCAAGATAAACGTATAAATATAAACGTGAATATGTACCCATGTTTATATTTTCTATTAAATATTAAATTTGGTAAACCTAGATTCTATTTAAATAAGATAGAAGAGTCAAGGAGTATATAGAGGGAACATAAAAGTGGAGTTAAATTTGGTAGATGGTAGAATTTTAAGGTTGTCTATCCATTTATTATTATTATTATTATTGTTGCTTTGTTTGTTGATGTTCAAAAATAAATAATATAAAATAATGTCTTTATAGGTAAATTAAATATTACGCAATTTACGACGTATGATGCGAACAATGAGGTAAAATTGTAACAAAAATAAAACTGTGGTTTGATGGTTACTTTGTTTAAATTGTTAAAATGCTAATTAAAATAAGAGTTTTATTTGTTTGATTTTATAAATATATTATGTTATACATAAGAGATATACAATATAATATATGATTATATATGTAAATATTATAAGTATATATTTGGATTGCCATTAGTTACAGCTTTTGATTTTGATGATAAAATGAAAATGAAAAATGATGGCAAAAATTATTTTGTCTTTTAAAATTTAATAAGGGGGTGTTCTTATTTGTTAATAAACAGCTTTTTTGGGTCTCTTTTTTCAGAGTTCTCATTTGAATATGAAATAAAATTGATATTGAAATTATCTGTTGCTTTTCTTAGATAACCAAAAATTTTATGTATTAATTATTTTTAAGGTATATTAGCAAAATATAAATAATATTTGAAATAAATTAATTGAATGTATTAATGTTACTTCAAAATAAAATAATCAAAAAACTGAAAATATTTTCAAATTCTATTTTTAAATCTTTTATGGAAAATTTTATAATTATAATATGGAAAAAAATAAATCTTAATGTGAAATTATCAAACTTTGTTGTACAAATATACAAAGGAAAAACCGTTTTAAAGCTCTAAACCGCTTTGAAAGTGATTATAAGCATTAAATGCTGTAAATAGTTATATCAAATAAAAACTTCCTTCTTTAATAGTTTTGACAGTCGGGCAATAAAATAAAACAATGTAATAAAATTTCTATCCAGAAATAAAAATCTCATAGGGAGATATTTTTAATGCAAACGTGCATAATAATACTTGAAAATAGATAGCAAATTTAGATCAATATCCATATTAAAATTAGTATTCTTTAGAAGAATATTGATATTAACCCGTTAATAATTGAAGTCTAAAAATGCAGATGGAAACTTGAAATTTAGTTACAATTTTTTTAACAGTTATTGTAATTTTCGAATGCAATTCGGAGTACTTAATACAGTTTCAACATTTACATATTATACTTTTTGTTTTTATAATTGTGTACTGTGTGTTTTACAATGATTATTGATTAGCATTAGTTTTTCAAAAGGTATTCAATAGTTAAAAGTATTTTTAAAAATTATTATTTTATGGGGTGAATAAATAACTGGAAGTTCTAATCAACATATTATACTTGTATAATGAAAGTTGGGAAGATTCTGAAGCAAGTGTTGAAAACGCGTAGAACCAAATGACTATACCTCAACAATACCTGGTGCTGCCAGTTTTCCCAAAATATATATCTTTAAAGGCACATCTTAGTCGTTAAGAACGAAAAGGACATTTGAAGGCATTCTAATTTTTTATATTGTTGATTTTATTATCTGAAAAGGAAGATACGAACATTTTGTTTTATTCAAATATTTTCAATTTTGAACTACAATATCTCCACAACGGCAACGCCTATCGTAATCAAATAAACGTTGAAATATTTTTCTGATATTATTTTTAATATATCAACAGATATTACGTTTATATCAAAAATCATAAAACATGTCATATGTCCTTTTTGTCCTTGCAAGAATAAATGCATCATTAAAGATATCATAAGACCAATTATCCTTGAGATATAATGATTTGATAATTTACTTCAGAAGACTGTTACTTCGTAAAAAGCACATTTCTATAGTTTTATATAGATCCAAATTTTTTTCGGGTAAAAGAAACAATGTTTTTCAAATAAATGTTTATATCATCTAAGCTAAGACATAAAATATGTTGGTGTGAATTATAGCAAAAAAAGACTCACTCTAAAAATCTGTAAATATTTATATTTTTAGTAAAATATACACATTTTCAACTTTGAACTACGATCTCCATAGCGACATCACCTATCAATATCAAATAAACGTTAAAATATTTTTCAGATTGTTCTTACTAGTATAAAAAAATCGAAAATGCTTTCAACACTTTCCTTTTCGTCCTTAAAGGATAGGATGCGCCATTAAGAATATGCATTCTTGGAAAACTGGAAGAACCAGAAATCTTGCAGATATAGTCACTTAGTACTACGTGGGTACAACATTTCTTTCAGAATAGTCATAACTATTAATGAACAGAAACCTGACAACAACTAAATTATTTAATACTTAATTTGATTAGATTCTTGATTTTTTTAATTCTTTTTTTATTTATTAATTTTATACAATAATCGAATATGTATGATGTTAGCAATGAATTATCAGTGATAATCTAACTTAAGGAACTTTTACACTTTACCACCGATGGCCAGGAAAAGTTGAAGGTGTAGGTAAATATATGAAAAGAGGTAGAATTTTTATCAAAGTGTTAAAATTCACATATCAATAGTTTTCATGTTTTTTTTTATGCTTTTGCCAGTAACTTAGGTAGAATTACCTTTTCGTGCTTAATTAAGTACGGTACTACAAGTTTATACTACAATATGTACAATATTTCGAGTATTTATTTATAAAATGACTGGCTTATCAACTCATTAAATACGAAAAACTACTGGTATTGTCAGGAACTAATCCTTCTTAAATAGAATAGTTCCATTTTATTTAATTTGTTACCGTTACCAGATTATACTCTCGATTACTATTTTGTTATTTATTTTATCCCAAGGACAAAACGTACTGGACAAGGTCGAAAAACCCATAAAGCAGTTTTTTCCTCCATCGGGAATCGAATCTGCGACCTTTCGGTTGAAAGGCAACAGATATTACATAATTATTGGCCTATAATATAATAATACAATATTAAACGTCTTCTAGTATTTAACATGACTTCTGTATCATGATTATTTCTGACGTTTTTTATTACAGCAGGAAATCTTTCTAGTAGTTCTGATAATCTATCAAATATGTAGTGAAACTAAGGGCATTTAATATTAGCAACATAAACTTCAGTGCTTTGGTGGATAGTTCATTAATAAAATCAAATCTTGATTAGCAAATACATATTTG
This sequence comes from Argyra leucocephala, assembly GCA_963942445.1. Lineage (NCBI taxonomy): Eukaryota > Metazoa > Arthropoda > Insecta > Diptera > Dolichopodidae > Argyra > Argyra leucocephala. Next base: position 116,188,736 of record OZ012678.1, on the reverse strand, counting down.
CAATATATAATTTTTAAATGTATAATTTTTAAATGTAAAATTGTACGTTGTTTGTTAACCTGTAAACGTAAAAATTTTAATCTGGGAAGCAACTGATTTATAAAAAAAGCAAAGGTATTGTAGGTATGCTAAACATGCTGAAAAACTATGACCAAATTTTGAATTGCTTAACTGTTAAAGTATAAATGACAAAGCTTTTACTTAATAAAGTATCTGGTAAATACGATTTTATGATGTGGAAAATATGAATACGGTAATGAAATAATTTTTAGTTCTTCAAATATTTTGATAACACTTTTGCTTTCATCAAACGTATAGACGTAGAAAATTTAAAAGATTACGTATGATAATTTTAGCAAGGATTATATTACATACCAAACAACAAAATAAAAACTGTTAGGAGGTTTCGTCCATCTTGAATAAATGAAAATATATAATATCAATCCATCAAATCAATTCACAAAATGTAGGAAAAAATCTCTCAGGAAAATATTTAAAGTGTAACGGCTTCTAAATATATAAGTAAAGAATCAATTTATACAATTTTTTTTTAAAAATATCTATAAACACGGATACATAAATTCTAAATTTATTTTGTAAATTTATCAACATATTTTAACTTTATAATATATATGTAAATATTACAGATCTTTTAAAAATAAATAAATAATAATGTAAAGTATCTTAAATTATTTCAAGATATTTATTAAATTATTTATAATAGATTACACCACGACACAAATTTCTATTATGTCTATCTATTTTTAAAATATAATAAATAGAAAATAAAAAGAAAAATTCGAATTTAAAATTATTAACCCATATCCCACGATATCATATGCATACCCATATAACTACATATATCATATAAATAGATATATGTTAATACAACATATCGCTACAAATTTATTCCAATTCATTTAGTTATTAATCAAACTAAATGTACCACAAAATATTAAAATAAAAAACAAAAAAAAAACAGAAAAAAAATATAAATAAATAATAATAAAAATAAAAATATTTAAGAAGAAGAAAATTTTTCTCTTTCTTCCTCACAATAAATCAAATCAATCAAAAGAAAATCATAAAGCAATTTTTCATTATTTTCTCATTAAATATTTCACCAAATTTTGACAGTGAAACATTTTGAGTTATTAAAAAATGTGTCATTTTAAAAAAATTTAATAACATATACCATCACTTTGCTATAGTTGGAGGTTATGTGACAAAGATTTATTTAATCACTTAAAGTAAATATTAAATTAAATAACATATTTCATAATTGGATTTTTAATTAAATTACAAAAATAATTCAGTAGTAGTATTTTATAATTTTGTTTTTTGTTTTTGTTCGTATACTCCTCTTAGGGATGTTTTCTTCAGTCGTTAAATGTTCGCAAATCATTGGATTATCCAACAGTAAATATTATTCTAAATTAATATCCTTCACTACAACTATTGAACTTATTACAGTTATAATACAGTGATTGTAGTGTATACGATATCGAAAATGTTGTAGTTAAAGTAAATCAATAAATTAAAATCTGTAAAGAACTAGCTTTAAAAGCAAAACTATTAAACTAATTCTTTATTCATGAGAACAAACGTTGTTCGGGACGATATAGCTTGTAGACCTCGACGAAAGAATATCATTGGGTATAAGCCTTTATAGCAATCTCCTTTGAAAGTGAAAACAAATCACTTACAACAAACTTTTTGACAAATCGATGTGCCGAAACGGTTTTCCAGTGAGCTCCTCTGGTAGAAAAAATATTGCTACCTTGTTTGAAACCCATCGATCAAGGCATTGAGACAGGGCAATATAAAAAAACTTATTAGTCCGGCATGACGAATCGCGTTATCGGAATTCGATAAAAAAAATTTTTCATCTTTTTAAGGCCATAGAAGCTCCTCTTAAAATGTTTTTTCAAGATTGACGTCTCGGAAGAGGTCAAAAACCAGTGATCAACCAGTGAAAAACTAAACAAATCAGTGATCTTCTATGCCAAGAAACAATATTTCTCCAAAGTTTCCAGTAAATCGGTCAAAGCTCTTATACGGCACTATGAACGAAAAGTCTGTGGACCGACGTGGAGAAACGGGTAAACGGCATTTACCAAAAAATAGTCGTATAATATATACTGTATATATCGCTATATGCCTAATTAAAAAGTTATTCACATCAACAAATTAGTTCAGGAGCAAATTTAATAGCTAGGCATATTTGTTTATTTTTGAGAGAATACCCGTGTAAAAATTTTCAGCTCTGTAGCGCCTTCGGTTTTTGAAATATGCTCGTTAGGTGTTAGGCAGCTAGTATGGCAGCTAGCGAAATCAGTCAGAATTTTGGAAAACAACATATCAAGGGTTCAATTCCAAGTAACAAAAAGCCATCTTGTAAAATTTTATTGAAATTAGTTCATACGTCTCGGAGGCGTTCTGACAGAAACATACATACATACAAACTTCCTTCTTTATATAATAAGATTAAACAAAAAATTTAAAAAAAAACAATAATTGTAATATTTCAGTTGCTTAGAACGGATGTTTTTTTTAGAATGATAGAACTTTCGATAGGGATAACTGTGATTTGACAGAAGATAGAAGCCATGTAGTTTTGACATTTCTGTTCAGTAAGCATTGATAAATTATCATGCAAAGACTCACGCCGCAATAACGTTTACAAATTGTTGAAATTTATTTTCAAAATCAGTGTTCTATTCGCCAAACTTATAGAGCACTTCGTGAAATTTATGGTTTCAATAATCGTCCATCAGAACAGATTGTTCGTCGACAACAACAACAACAACAAGACAAAGAGCTGTTCGTACAGAAGAAAATGTCGGTGCTGTAAGAGCTAGTGTTGATGAAGATCCAAATTTGTCTATTCGTCGACGTTCACAACAAGTTGCAACCACCACATGGAAAATTTTACGCAAAGATCTTGGTCTACACCCATATAAGATTCAACTGGTTCAAGAACTAAAGCCACTTGACCATAATAAGCGTTGTTTGTTTGCTGATTGGGCCCTAGAACAGTTTCAAGTTGATCCACTTTTTTATCGAACAATTATTGTGTTTAATGATGAAGCTCATTTTTGGTTGAACGGCTACGTGAACAAGCAAAATTGCCGTATATGGAGCGAAAACAATCCTCAAGAAATTCTGCAGGTTTCAATGTATCCTGAAATGCACCGTATGGTGTGGCTTACACGCTGGAGGTATCATTGGTCCATATTTCTTTAAAAACGATGCTGGAGCAAATGTTACAGTGATTAATGCTCGTTACAGATCAATGGTTTTCTGTTTCGAAATTTGAATGGTATCGGAATGGACCCGGAAGTATTGTGGTTTCAACGAGTGGGTGCTACACCTCATACTGCTACGGCAACAATTGATTTAATGAAAGAAAGATTTGGTGATAACATTATTTCGATATGTTAATAAAATGAATCACTGGAAATTTCCAAAAGAAAATTCTAACACTCTAATATAAAAATATAATCAGAAAATGATTATAATAATAAAAATATGTCATTTAATTCTACACGAATTATTCATTTTACATAGAATATTATTACTATTAGGATTTTTATCTATGCACGAGTCTATTATTATAAAAATGGGAATAAAAAAAAATTAATTTTTTTCTTTTGTTTTTGTTATTTTCTTAGAATTTTTTTATTCTTCATATTATTATATTAACATTGTATTCCAATAATATTATAATGATTTTAAAAAGTATTTTTTGTGCCTATTTATATTATTAGAAGAGAACAACAGCAACAATATTATATTAACAGCATGATTATAACAACAACAATATACGATGACGATGCTAGAGAATACAATAAAATCTAGAATCAGAAAATCAAAAATCGATAAATGGAAATTAAATCCTTATGATTTTGCACGTTTTCCTGTTGTGTTTGTGTGGGTCTATGTGTATATAAGTTACATTATTGTTAATAGGAAATCAATGCATTAAAAGTTTTACTTGATACTTGCTACTAAATATTATTCCTGTTTATATATTAAAAAATTCCTTAAGGATTAATTGTACTGAATGTATATCCTTAGGTATGTGTTTGTGTTATTATTTGTAATGAAAAAGGTGGTGGTGAATCAAGAATAAAAAAGAGCATTGCTGCCAAATTGACGTTTAAATAATGATATATTGTATTCTCAGTGTTGTTACCTTGTACTAAATTTTATTTTTAATACTGTATATTGGTTAAAATGATTTTATTACACGATTATAGAAAAGTAAAATAAGAAAGAAAAATAAAAAAGGAAATAAAAATTAAATGTGAACCGATAAAATACGATTTTTATAATAACAAAATAGAAAGTCAAAATGATTTTTTACAGATTTTTCTGTTTCTGGTTTTCTTTTATTTAAACTTGTACTTTTTTGTTCTCATATTTAAAGAAAGGATTCTGTATAATAAAAAAAAAAAAAATAAACAATTGCAATCAAATAAAATAAAACAAAGTAAAAAATAATAAAAATAAATCTAAAAGAATGACAACAGTGAACAGAGAGAAAACACTGAAAAGGAATATGATATTTAACAGAAAATTTTAGAATCATTGAATCAAAAAGATAAATCAAAAAACAAGGAATAAAAGTATACTCTAAATTGACTGACTCAAGATGGCGATAATAAATTGAATATACACTTTTTTTTTATATATATAGCTAGCTATCTACACATAAATATTTTATTTTATTTTATTTCGAATAAATTTATTACCATTATTGAAGGATTTTATAATCTTCAATTTATTTTTATGAAATATAAAAAATAAGAGAAACAGCAAAAAGAAAACATGAAAAGCCAACAAAATATTATATTAAAAAAAAAAACTTTTATAGAATTTAAGTAAATATTTTGTTTTCGTTTTTCGTGATAATAAAAATTGAGATATCAGAAAAATATTTTAAAGGTTTTTATTATTGCAGCACCTTTTTTCATTTCGTTTAATTTATTTAATGTGTATATAGAAATTATTTTGTTATTGACTTAATTTAATTTTAAATTGTAATTTAATGAAATATTATTTATCGTTATAATATTATCTGTTTTTTTTCACTATAAAGTTGTACCTATTATGAAATTTTTTAGATAAAAATATAGAAAAGATATTTATGTCTATTACATTGCTAATAAATTAAGCTGTTGCTCTGTACTGCAACAGATAGTATTTTATGTATAGAAGAAAATGGAACAAATATAAAATGAAAAAACGCAATAACGTACCTGGGAATTCGGAACTGTAAGAATCTAAACTTTTCTGAACATGTAAAAGCCCAAATTATAAAAGCATCAAATGCGTTTTTTATACAAAAAGTCTATTCTACTCAAAACACTTATCCGCAAGAGTTAAAATATTAGCATACCAAACTATCATGAGACCAATCATAACGTACGAGTGTCCGATTTGGTACAATATTAGTGCCTCGATAATGGAAAAAATAAGAGTATTCGAAAGGAAATGCATCAAGGATTGCCTAGGAGAGTACCGTAAAGAAAATAGTGAATATAAACATTATTTGTCTAATAAATATATTTATAATAATGCGAATATCATAAGAATTGATAATTTTATAATTTCATTAATCAGAAAATATTTTCTTAGAGCACAAAATGTTACCAAAAATAGCCGTATTGAGCCATTGAGTCACAAATCTATCCAGAAGAAACATATATAACACAAACACTTAATTCCATCGGGAGGTTTTCTATATTTAGATAAATACAAATATATAGAAAATGAGAATAATGTGGTGATTCTCTACCATTTCAACAGAAGAGCCATAAACAAGATCTCAGCTTAATTAATATTACTGACTTAACATTTAGTACAGATATATCAAATAAAGACTCCAGATAACACATCAATAAAAACAATAATTACTGTTTGCAAAATTTTAAAACATTAAAAATAAAAATAATATAAAATACAATTAAATTTATTTGTATAGTTATAAACTTAAAGTTATATAATTTTATAACAATAATACTAAGAAATGTTAAAGGTATGTAATTTTAATTTAGTTGGTTTGTAGTTCTCTTTTTAAAACAGACTTTGAGAGGGAAGAGAAAACGATTAAGGTGTTATATTTATTTTCCAATATTAACATTCTGTTATAGGTTATTAACTTTTCTGTAAGGTATCCAAATTAATTAGGTTTAATCTATACTGATAAGGATGTAAATGAATGGGATCTTTCCATGGAAGATTACGAAGTGAAAATCCTAAAAATTTTCTTTAAATAGCTTCACTTCTTTGAATGTGAACATCATAAGAAGGAGATCATACTTGACTGAAATATTTCAAATTAGGTCAGAGCAATGTCGTATAAAGGGTTTTTAAAATATAAGAATCAGAAAAGTCCTTTGTTTAACGTTTTATAACTCCTAATGAAGAATTTTATTTATTTATAATATAATTATAGTGTAATTTAAGATTAATTTATCATTGAAAAACACACCTAATAAGTCTTTAATAGAATTAACTTATAGTAATAATCCATCATTAAAAGAATAATTATAAGCAAATGGATTAGAATGGTGATTATAACGCTTTAATGCGCACTTTTTAATGTTGAGAAGTAAGTTTTTATTTGTTCGCCAGAAAACGAAATTATCAAGGTCAATTTGCCACTTTTGGGCTTAATTTTTTTTAAAATTTGTAATTAATCTGATTTAACATTTTGGAATTTTTGTAAATTTTTTCTTCAAGACTTAATATTTTTAATTAATTTTGTTGCCATTCATTGGGAATCACATTATTACGGCTGTTATAATTTTAATTACTTTATTGAGTCTCATTTATTCAAAGCGGTTTTACGATAACGTTATACATCAAAGTTTTGATTTGTTAAATTGAAAATTTCAATATAGAAAATTTATTTCAACCTTCGTCTCTTCGAATTATAAGTACAAATTGTCAAACAAATAATTAAATATGCATTTATTTATTCATTTACCTAATAGTATTGAAAGGCATGATCTTATTTAGTTATATATAGACAATGTCTAACATTGTCGTTGAATATATTTGTATAGAGGTACTGTCGAATGCAACATTCGCAAGATGAAACTCGTTTTATTAACAAAATTTGTTATTAAACGATTAGGCGATGTACCTCCAGTTTATTGAAACTTTTTTTTTATTATCCTTCGAAACACATTTCTTATATGTGAGTACCTTATGTTATTCTTTTATTTTTTTTTTAGTGAAGAGGCTATCTCTTGGTTGTACAATAACATTTAATGAACACCAATTTTAATTATAAGTGTAGAAAAATTGCTTCGTGTACCAAAAAAATATATACCTTATAAAAATTGCTTCGAAGTGAAATGGAAATTCGAAATTCGAAAGGAAATGCATCAAGGATTGCCTAGGAGAGTACCGTAAAGAAAATAGTGAATATAAACATTATTTGTCTAATAAATATATTTATAATAATGCGAATATCATAAGAATTGATAATTTTATAATTTCATTAATCAGAAAATATTTTCTTAGAGCACAAAATGTTACCAAAAATAGCCGTATTGAGCCATTGAGTCACAAATCTATCCAGAAGAAACATATATAACACAAACACTTAATTCCATCGGGAGGTTTTCTATATTTAGATAAATACAAATATATAGAAAATGAGAATAATGTGGTGATTCTCTACCATTTCAACAGAAGAGCCATAAACAAGATCTCAGCTTAATTAATATTACTGACTTAACATTTAGTACAGATATATCAAATAAAGACTCCAGATAACACATCAATAAAAACAATAATTACTGTTTGCAAAATTTTAAAACATTAAAAATAAAAATAATATAAAATACAATTAAATTTATTTGTATAGTTATAAACTTAAAGTTATATAATTTTATAACAATAATACTAAGAAATGTTAAAGGTATGTAATTTTAATTTAGTTGGTTTGTAGTTCTCTTTTTAAAACAGACTTTGAGAGGGAAGAGAAAACGATTAAGGTGTTATATTTATTTTCCAATATTAACATTCTGTTATAGGTTATTAACTTTTCTGTAAGGTATCCAAATTAATTAGGTTTAATCTATACTGATAAGGATGTAAATGAATGGGATCTTTCCATGGAAGATTACGAAGTGAAAATCCTAAAAATTTTCTTTAAATAGCTTCACTTCTTTGAATGTGAACATCATAAGAAGGAGATCATACTTGACTGAAATATTTCAAATTAGGTCAGAGCAATGTCGTATAAAGGGTTTTTAAAATATAAGAATCAGAAAAGTCCTTTGTTTAACGTTTTATAACTCCTAATGAAGAATTTTATTTATTTATAATATAATTATAGTGTAATTTAAGATTAATTTATCATTGAAAAACACACCTAATAAGTCTTTAATAGAATTAACTTATAGTAATAATCCATCATTAAAAGAATAATTATAAGCAAATGGATTAGAATGGTGATTATAACGCTTTAATGCGCACTTTTTAATGTTGAGAAGTAAGTTTTTATTTGTTCGCCAGAAAACGAAATTATCAAGGTCAATTTGCCACTTTTGGGCTTAATTTTTTTTAAAATTTGTAATTAATCTGATTTAACATTTTGGAATTTTTGTAAATTTTTTCTTCAAGACTTAATATTTTTAATTAATTTTGTTGCCATTCATTGGGAATCACATTATTACGGCTGTTATAATTTTAATTACTTTATTGAGTCTCATTTATTCAAAGCGGTTTTACGATAACGTTATACATCAAAGTTTTGATTTGTTAAATTGAAAATTTCAATATAGAAAATTTATTTCAACCTTTCAACCTTCGTCTCTTCGAATTATAAGTACAAATTGTCAAACAAATAATTAAATATGCATTTATTTATTCATTTACCTAATAGTATTGAAAGGCATGATCTTATTTAGTTATATATAGACAATGTCTAACATTGTCGTTGAATATATTTGTATAGAGGTACTGTCGAATGCAACATTCGCAAGATGAAACTCGTTTTATTAACAAAATTTGTTATTAAACGATTAGGCGATGTACCTCCAGTTTATTGAAACTTTTTTTTTATTATCCTTCGAAACACATTTCTTATATGTGAGTACCTTATGTTATTCTTTTATTTTTTTTTTAGTGAAGAGGCTATCTCTTGGTTGTACAATAACATTTAATGAACACCAATTTTAATTATAAGTGTAGAAAAATTGCTTCGTGTACCAAAAAAATATATACCTTATAAAAATTGCTTCGAAGTGTGCCAGGAAGTAAACATTTTTTCACCAATATTGTTTTAGTAGTCATGGATGACATAATGGACTACTACTATGGGTGGGTAACGGTATTGAGTGGTATTGAGTGGCAAACGAGGGTAACGGTATTGAGTGGCATCCTTTCGAATGTATCTGCCATGTAATGTGCCGACGATGTGTATTTATTGTCACATAAGAATGGAAGTTTAAATGATATAAACCAAGCTGTATAACACTGGAAAACTGCGAGCGTTAAAGTCAATAGAGCTAAAACCAAAATGCGGAATGCGGAAGACTCGCACGTCAAAACATGATGAAATGCGAAATTAACCGAAATTGAGATTTTAAAATGGGAAAAGGGGTACTTTTTTATGCAAATTCGGATTCTACGAAAATACCACCAATCGATAGAACACTCTCGACTTAGTTAACAAACCTTTTTTAAATTTTAAAATAACGGCTCCTTCCTTTCTTAAAAAGCTGATACGCATACTCTGGAACACCCTGTATATTAGGAATGTCTATTAAAAGAGACAAATGAACAACAACATCTAATTTGTTAATAATTCCTAATTTTTCCATTCAACATCTTTCAAATCAACAAAAAATTGTATACCATAATTTAATGTCAAATATTTTAACATGATCCTATTAGTGCTTAGTTTGTATAATGTTAATATTTTAAGAATTTAATTATTTTTAAATTTAATATTAAATTACTTTTTTCTCAAAATCAAATTTCTTACTTCTTTTTATTTATTCTTCCAGGTATGCATAATTCAAGGACATTGGATGACCAGAGAATTGATGGGAGTATGGAATTTTTCTAATTACATTAAAACAAAACCAAATTTATTTCTTAAATATTTAAATAGGAAAAATTGGATCTAGAAAAATTAATCATTAAAATTTAAAAAAGAATTCTTTTTTTAAATTTTATTTTTTAAATTTCTCAATTTTCGTATTTCTTTCTTTATTTATAAAAATATCTTTTTCAAATTACTTTCTTTTTTTTTTTGCTTTCTATACAAAGAGAATCATATCAAAACTCAAATTTTTAAGTGCAATTCATAAATTTATTTTACACATTATATATATATATATATTTTTTTTTTCGTTATTTTTTCTTCTTTTGTTTTTTTTTGTTATAATAATAATGAAATAAAGTTTAAACGTTTTCTACTCCTTTTTAAATATTATGATGTCCTTTGTAAAATTATATGCACTTGAATAAGAGAAAATTACATTTAGTTTTTCTTACTTTGTACATTCATTCACACATTAATACATTATGTGTAATTTTTATATGTGTACATTATGTATACATAGGTATATAGGTGTACAACAGAATATATATTTAGTTGACTAATTAAAATGCACCCACATTTTTAACATTAAACTCAATTATTGTCATAATATCGTCCCATTAAACATTAAGTATTCACATAAAAGAAGGAAGTACGCTTCTGGTAAAATTTTTTAGAATCAAAACCCGAAGAATGAAAAAAGTAATTTAAAGTTAAATATTGTATCGTAAATGAAATTGCATTTTAATGATTGAAAAAAAGTACAATTATTGTGATTAGTCGATTTATTGATAATGACAAAACTTGTGATTATTTGGTCTCATTACTCAGCATTGATGGTAAATTCTTCTTCTTCTCTAAATCAGTTTTGTGACGCGACGTCCAGCATTCAGCCTCCTATCTTTTCGGAAGTCTTCCCGGTAGACGCTTGATATTGATTTGAATATTAATTTTTTTTTCTTACTTCTCTTGGGAGCATAGGACTTTTACTTAACAGTATCATCGTCTCCATTGCTAGATGCTGTTTTCTTTTTGTTCCACGTTATATTTGTTTATAGTCATCTGTCAGGTGTCAGGATTCAGGATTGTCAGGATGACTGGGTCTTTTTGTACCTTGTGGGTTCCATTCTAATTGTGCAAGTCTTGATGCTTCACAAAGAGTACGGACGTTCCATTCTGCAATTCTTATCCTAGTTCGTGTACCGATGTTTGTTACTATGGTATCATCATTTCTGTTTCCGAGATAATTTCTAATTTCATTTTAAATTTTGTTTATATTGTATAAGTAGGGACCAACTACGTTGATAACTGTATTTGCGCCTACGTGGTAAGACGACGTAATATTTCTGGAAGATATCGCTGCGATTTTATCCATCCCTGATGTTACTATGTTTACTGGGTATGTCAAATAACTTTTTTTGTCACATGTTGTTGACAATAATTATTATTAAAGGTTTTGCAATATTTATTTATTGTATTGTTGGTTATTGTGTTGTATGAGGTATGAATATTGAGGTGATCAATTTTAATGATGTGTATTTTTTCAATTTTATAATTTTTTGAATTTTCGTTACTGCTTTTCTATTTGCATGGTTTCTTCAGTTTTTTTGTCAATTTCGACTTCAGCGGAAAATATCTTGAATGCCGCATGTGTCCTTGATTTCGTTGCTAAATTTTTTATCTCTTCAAGTGTATCATCTCTTCAATATTTGCCTCAGAGTTAGAATTTCTGCAATTCGCATTTTTTGTGTCTGCGGTTGTTTCAATTGCGTACTTTAGTATGGGCCGAATACAGCTTTTATATATTCGTATTTTGTTTTCTATTAACATATATTTATTTCTCCATACACATTACTCAGTACTTATTTCTATTTCCCTGTTGCAAGAGTTGTTAATTTTTTCGCTCAGATATACAGATGGATATATGTAAATATCTGAGCATATACCGGGTGTTCCAGAACATCAACGTATCAGCTTTTTAAGACGGGATGTAGCCGTTATTTTAAAATTTAAAAGTGTGTTAACTAAATCGAGGGTGCTCTATCGATTGGGGGGATTTTCAACTTTCGGAAAGGACCGCAAATCGGTTTTTTAAGATCAAAAATCGCCTAAATTGGCCGAAATCGAGATTTTCAAATGGGAAGGGGTACTTTTTTTATGCAAATTCGGATTCTACGTCAAAAAATATGAATTTTGTTAAAGTACATTTTTTTCCGTCACTTTGAATCAAAATTTTTTGTAAATTTTTGTTGTAATTATTAAAATGCATTTTCTTACATTTGCTTCTATCTCTGTAGACCATCTTCATTCTCTGTACAGCATACTCTTCGTAACATACGATGTTAACGTTCTTATCGTTATTCGATAATGATGGTAAATTGTGATGTGTATTGTGCTTATATTCAAAGCAACTTTTAAAACAACAATAAAGTTGTTATTAAGATACCAAGTGGGGCTCTGCTATTTAATTCATATTCACATTGTAAATAATATTTACCTATCGAAAAACAATAAAATTTACCTATCAGTACAAGATGCTGCTCCCCTATAAGTGCAAATAGTTATTTCCATTATGATAAATAATTATTCCTATTGCTTCAAATAAAGCGATGAACTCGCTGAAAGAAAATAAAGAACTCTTTGTTCTTTTCATTGCAATCAGATATTGTTTATATAATTTGCAATTTAAGTTTAGGTTTTTTTATGATATCTAAAATTATTATAGGTAATATCTAATAATCTCTGGTGTTAATATGATTTTAAAAACATTTTAAGCGAACTCCACGTCAAGTTAATTTATATTCTACAGATTTAGTGCCAATTTAATACAATTTTTGCATTACTTTATTGCCAGAAATTTGAAGGGCATCGCCAGTGAGGAAAGTACGTACTACGTACACTAAAATTATCTTATAGATGCCTACATACAATATTGTTTTATAGTATTGTGAATTACTTCCATTTATACACGTATGCGGTATTCGAATATAGTACAATAACCTAATTTCCCTTGTAAAATATTTTAACTGTAGAGCATTAAAAAAAAAAAAAAAAAAAAAAAACCAACAGAATTTATATGTACATTTCGGACAGGATTAAATATTAAATATTTTCTTTTTTTTTACAAAAAGGATAAACGAATTTAAAATCTCTTATTATATACCAAATACTATTCATTTTTTCAGCTACTCCCGCCAATTTAAATCTATCCTTATCCAATGAAATATAAGATTAAATTTTTCATTTTAATTATGTTACATAATTTTTTTAAATTCATGGTACTGGTTGTTATCTTACTTAACCCTTCAATACTCTCAATTTATTTTATTCCTTCGTACAAAGTATATTCATCTCTTTTTAATGGGAGCTAGTTTTTTTGGCAAATAAAATGTTTGCTAAAAAAAGTTCACAAAAAAAATGTTAAAAAACCAAAAATGTCGAATTTCAATGTTGATAAAAAATTTTGGAAAATTTTTTTAAAAGTAAATATAGATTGAATTGAAAATTAACTGTAAACCTTCCTATAAATCAAAATTTAGTCTCCTAAAAAATTTATGTTTTCGACTAAAAATTTAGACTTACCCTTTTCATGCAACGGTCAATGACAAATTGAATAATGTCAATTGTCATTCTGCATAGACCTTAATAAAGATAAAGATTAATAAAAACTCAACATTTGAGATAAGTGATATATGCATAAATTGGCTGTTAATTCTTATACCAGTTAATTTAGCCCCTCTTCTATCCTACTATATTTTATACCCTAGTTAGACAAATCAGCTTTTATCATTCACTAAATATTTATCTAAAAAATATAAGAGTTTCAATAATATGTTTAGCGGGGGTTTAAGGCGATAACCCCGATTGTTATGAGTGATTTGTGGTACAAAGGTATCTGTAATAAAAGTAATTCTGGTAACAAATTAAATAAAATGAAACTATTCTATTTAAGAAGGCTTAGTTCCTGACAATAGCAGTAGTTTTCCACATTTATGACAGAGATGATAAATAAATGCTCGAAATGTAGATATTGTAGCTTAAACTTGCAGTACCGTACTTAATAAAGCACAACAAGGTGATTCTACCTAAGTTACTGTCAAGAGGATTAAAAACAAAAATTAGAATTAAGAGTTGGATTTAAAATAAGCTAACCAAAATATTACAGGGTAATGCTTTGTTCCCGAAAATATATATACCGAGTGTTCCAGAGCATGCGTACCAGCTTTTTAAAAGAGAAGCAACTAAAACTAGAAAAAAAATTGTTAACTAAATAAAGAGTGCTCTATCGATTGCTGATATTTTAAACTTCCGGGAAAGATCGAAAAAGTGTTTTTAAGTCCAAAAATTGCTATATAAGATTTATTTAAATTTTAAAATAACGGCTCCTTCCCCTCGTAGATAGCTGAAACGCATGCTCTGGAACACCCGGTATATGTATACCACGCATGTATATGCAGGAGCCTCAATTAGGACAGAATTTATAGTTGGTTACAAAATTAGAGTTATTCGTTTTTTTTTTCAGAATATACCAAACTAAAGTTGCCAAGTGTCTTTTTGCTAAGTGATCAGTAGCTCAGTGCACAGTAAGTGCTAGGACATAACTCCACAGCAAATACTGGAATAATTTCGCAAAATTTTCAACATTTTTGTTTTCTTTATTTTATTTTTCAAAATTGTTCCTTATACGGCATTTTTTTTTTAACCTTTCTTTTCAACATTGAGTTTTAATTCGACATTTTATTTGTCAACAATTCGACCCACAACCCCTTTTTAACTCATAAAAAATTTACATTAAAAATGAATTACTTTTATGTTTCGTCCGTATAATAACAGTAAGTAAAGTGTCCTTTGCTGTACTTTACTTGATAATAAAAAACAAAAAAAAAAATTTCCTTTCGTTTTCGGTTTTTTTTGGAATATCCAGAATTGAGATTTTATTTGTGTTGTATTGTGTGTGCTTGCATAATTTTATGGTAGATAAAAATACTTTAAAGTTAAGAAAGCGAATAAAAAATTGACGTGTTAAAACAAGAAAATTTTAAATTTCACGTTAGATTTCTTTGAAATAATGCATTGTGAATAAAAACTGAAAATAATTATAGCAGTTGCCAAAATTTAATTTTAAAATAATTTTAAAAATTTTATGTTTGTTTGTCAGTGTGTTTTCTCAATAGTTTTTGAGTGCTTGTACAACTGCAATTCTTTTGTGAAATTTCGATGAAAAAAAATTATTGTTGTGAGAGTTTTTTAAGTCAATTTGGAATAATAGAAATTTAAAAATATAATGGAGTCATTTTCATTATTATTACTGTTATTATTCTTGATATAAAGATGATGACAAAAAGAGAGGATATTTAAAGTTTAATTTTATTTTTAATTATTTTAATTAATATGATAATACTCTTAATGTTCGTTTAAGTTTTGATGAATGGAACTCACGTGAGTTAAGTTTAAGTATTTTAATTGTAATATTATTAAATAATTTGACTAAAATAATAATAATAAAAAAAATCTAGTTGTATATAGTTATTATTATATATATTACATACCAGTATACAATTATTACAGTTTAGGAAGTTAAATAATGTCCAAAATAATATTTCGAACAATAATAATAATGAATCCAGTTGTCCGGTTATAATTTGTTTTTGCAAAACGAAAAATAAAATTAGGATTCTGAAAATTATTTGAAACAAAAATTAGGCTTACAAAAGATGGAGATTATGCTAAGTTGTGTTAATAGTTTTATTCATAATTTGTATACAAATTCTAAGATAATACAATAGATGTATTGTTGAGTGTAACACCTTGTTCAGTGCTTAGGAAATTATTACCCAGTTTATTATCTTCTTATCAGTGACTACAATTTCTTATCCCTTTCACGTTCACTATTTTTTACCATGATATACTCAGAAACACACTAACTTTTGAAGTTTTAAAGATATTTAAATTCGGAAGGCAGCGATGTGTCCAAAAATCAAAATTAAGTACAAAAACGGCCGAAAATAACAAATGTTTTTTGAATGCTATAATATTCATTTTTCTGGGACGAATTTTTCTTTTTTTCTTTACAATGCAATAGCAACCATGGTAACTGTTCATGGTCAAAACTCATACATATAGTCTGGATCATTATTGAATAATACATCAATAAAAAAATCACTATCTCAGTTTCCTTCCGAATAGCTGTCTTCACTTTCACTTATAAATATTTCTTCGAACAAATTTAAAAAAAAAAATTTACAGAGAGACATATTAATTTATTTTTGCATATAAAATCAATGCAAGTTATGGCTACTATAACATTCATTAGTTTTTGGGCTATTTATAGTTAAAAAAAATCTATTATAGTTTTACAATTTTGGGAAATTCCCTACTAAACATTAAACTTTTAACATTAACTGTCAAATATTTGAAAAGACAGCACGTTTATATGGTAAAAAATATTTACATGCAGATTTTTATGCTTATAGTTTTGAAAATACAGACCTTTATAGTGTTTCCATTATTTTTGAATGCTATAGCAGTCATTTATGTGAAATGGTTATTATATCGAAAATTATTTGGAATAAGATTAGTAAATGTTTATAGCTCTTTCTAGCTCTCTATATAATATTCACATTTTATATCGACTGTATTGGTGGATTTCAAAAATATCACTTTTAGTATTTTGGATTTGTGTTCTATATTATTAGGTAGGTTTTTTTTTCGCTGTATACGTTGATACCTTTAAAAATAGAGCTTTCAAATTTTGGTACAGTTGTTTATGACAAAATAGATATTTAAAGCGGTTTGATAATTGTATGATTAATATTCCTTCATTCAATTGAAATATTAATAGATCTTCCATAGATTTTTCAAATGGGGTTGAAATGTAGATCGGCACATATTTGTCGCACCAGTTTTTTTTTATATGGGACAATATCCCAGTTAGGCTATTGGTAAGAAAAATTTTATAAGGGAAGAAAAATTTTATATTTAAAAATCAAAAATAACTAAGTGGAAGAAAATTATTATCTGGTGTTGACCAAATTGTGGTGGGATCTTTATTATAAGAATTATCGGGTATTGATGAGATTACAGTAGGATTTATATTCTTATTCTTATTCTTATGTGGACAGCTTGAAACATTTCCATTATCACTTTTTGTGTCAATCTGATTCGAATAACTTTAAAAAATAGATGCATTTTGCAGATTTCAATCATCCGTTGAATCATCTTCTCCATCAAACCATTTGTATATCACATTCCTGCTCATTTTTTTGTTTGGATAAACTTTTTTAAAAATGGAAAATAGAACTAAATGGAACAGATATATATCCCATAAAAAAACCTAATGGGACAAATATAAATGATTACGAAATAGAAAAGTTTCGAAAAATCAAGAAGTAAAGCCAGATATTATATTTACCATTTTTATAACTTTACATTAATATTATAAACAATAATATTTTATACAAAAATTAGTTATAACTTGAAACACTTTCAATTTACACTAATTTTTAAGAAAAAATTTAAGCACCTCTTCATTAAAACGTGCTTTTATTGTTTTCCGATAAAGAATGCTTAAAAATACCCTTTGGGATTTGTGAATCCCATTTACAATGTTTAAATTTGATTTTAGTGTAATATAAACTTTTGTTGGGCCTATGTGTCCCAACTGGTTCGAAAGGATTAAATTATAGCTATTCGTCGGCTCTTTTATAGTTATTCATTGTGTTGCCAGCTATTGTTATTTATTCTCTAATTCTAAAACCAATAAATAATATTAAATTTGCCGAAAAATTTAAGACCAAAATTATTGAAATATGATTATTTAGGATTTATAACGATACCTAGAATTATTTTAGTTTATTTTGTATTGCTTTTAGCTTCAGAGTACAAAGTACAGAATCGTCTATGTGATTTTATATAAAATTCAAAGTTTACATTTACAACTAATGATTTTATAAAAGCTGCTTTGAATATGAAGATGTCAACCTTCAAATATTATATTCAACTTTTGATTGTATGTATGTAGATTATAGTTTTAATAACAAATATAATACTGCGACAAAATAACAAAATGTTGAAAATACCTAATTTATGAATTTGTATTATTCCGCCGTCGCTTATTGTGTAGTCGCAAATTTCTTTTGACCTTGTTGTAATTATTTTTAGTTGAAATTATGGTTTTGTGGGACCACACCTAACAGGCTATTTAATATATGCAGTGGTCAATATTATATTTGCATGCATATTATTATTGCCTCTCTTTTACTAATCTTTCTGTCTTTTATAAAAGGATTCCCAACGGAATTTTTTTTGGATATTCATGTTACACTGTTTTCGTTGTTGTTGACCTAAGTTTATCATTGTTTGTTTTGCCATAAAAGTTATTGAGCAAGGTGCAAATTTCTAACGGAAACAATACCGTTCGAACATTTATTCATACTGTAACACTGTGTAGCTTAAATTTTTGAAATGCATTTTTAGCGTTTTACTGCATTGTTAAATAAAAATTTGATATTATTTCTCTGAAATGTAACGTTTTAACGTTATGGTCACCTCCCTTTTTTGTCATACTAATACTTAAATATATATATATTTAATAGTTGAAATATATTTCACCATCTATATATACAAACATATTATATAATATAATGGTCATAATGCATTAATTGTTAATATGGAAATCGTGCACAAATATTTTTTTCTCATTACATTTCTTACACTTAACTTTTATTTAAACACGCGTATGAGTGGGTTATAAATTTATTGTATAATAACTTTTTTTTTGTGCAGGAAAATTATTCCACTCATGTCGGAACTCCGGAACTTGTATTTAACTGAAATGATTTATATTATACTGTAAAAAAAAAATATATACAATGTTGGTGGTAGTTGTTGTAATGGCAGCGCAGTAACAACAGCAACAGTAGAAAACATTTTTCTTTATATGTTCTGTATATAAATAATAGATTTGCCTGTTGTGCAATTTACAAAAAAGTTGTAGTTATGAATATTTCCAAATATATATTATAAAGAAAAAATTAAAGTTATATAATAATAATAAAAATTTCATATCTCGAACAAATTTATTTCCTTTAGCATAAAAACAAAATCGATTCATGATAAATTTTTATGTAAAAATTTATGTTATAGTGTTTAAAGAAAATTTGGTATGATTTAAAATACGTATAGGGAGTTTTTTAAATATAGAGGAAGAAAGTTGTGAAATGCAAAAAAAAAAATATAATTTTTCTTTTGATAGTAAATTTTTTTTATTTTCGTTTTTTCGGTGTTTTACTTTTTTTGATAGGAAATTATTTTTAATAGTTTTCCTTTATTATTGAGTTTTTTATATTTTCTATTTGCATTTTTTTTTGTGTTTTGTGATGTGGGTACACATTTGAATTTTTGAATTTCAGTATAATTTTAATTTTACCGATTTTTCTTGATTCAGCTCAATTTAAGTAAATTTATATAAATTTTGTTTTTTAGTGACAATGTTTTGATATTACAATATTAGTTTAGGGTTCGCATTTTTAGGTTATTAAAATGATAAAAACGATGATTAAAATAATGTGTTTCTTACCAACTTAGCTAGATAGATTATTACAATTGCTTCTGAAAGATCAACCAGTACTAAATTGTGGCTTTTTAATGCAACAACTCGATTATCTCATCTATTGCTTTTGTTGTTTTAGAGATTCCTCGTTATTGCTAGAGTCATCCTGCACGATCGAGTAAGTCAATTAGATCATTAATTTTGCTCAGCACAATAGACCCTTTATTCTATGGAAATGTTTAACCTAAGGTAGGCACAGACCTAACCTATAATGCTTATAAAAATAGAAATGGTATTTAAAATTTATTCACTATGCAAAGAACACTTGAAGATTTTTTGAACAAAGTTCCAAAAAATAAAAACTATTTGGTTTAAACATATTTTTATACATTTTAATCGACCTACCTTTATTTATAGCAAGGTGCCAAGAGTATTCTGCTGGTTTTTAATTTTAATACTTCATTATTTCATCATCATCATCGTAGTGGATTGGTCTTCCATTGATTGGTACTTTTCTTTCATTTCTCTCTATTTTATACCCATTTTTCTGCCATTGATCTATCAGTGAGAAAATCATTTATCTACTCATTGCTCATTGGCACTTTTCATTGTTATTTATATTGGGCCCGAATATTATTTTTAATATTTTTCTCTCAAATATTTTCAATAACTCGTTAAGCCATAAGTTGATATTCCCCTGACCATTGTTTATATATTTTAATCTTTTTGAACTGAATAACTGTTCTATAAGATAATATTGTGTTATGTTAGTCGTCAATATTTTTTGCTTGATATCTTTATGTAAATTAATTTTTGAATTTACATGTTTGCTTCTCTAGATACACGGAAGAGTAAAACCTATAACAATAAAACGATAAAATCATTTTTTCGTTAAAAAAAATTAATTCAATAATAATAAAATAATAATAATAATACTTAATAATAATACTTAATTTAATTCATTAATAATAAAAAATATCATAATATCACAAACTAGGAATTAATTTAATTCAGTTCTTGCAAATTTTGACATTTCAAGTAGAGCAAAAACAAAATATACTTGAAATCAAGAAAAAAATCAATTGTGTAGGTTTCGCACCAAATAAAAATAATAACATAATAACCTGTTCTAAGTCCTTTGCCTGTTTGTAGAGATTCAAATCTCCTTGGCATATGCTACTGTTCAGTTTTGCAATAATTTTGGGAGAAATGACATAACATTCATCTTTTATCATCTTTTACAAGCTCCCAAAGCTCCTTCAAATCGCTAATCCTTTTGGCTCAGTCTTTTTGTTTCACACTGTTTTGTTTCCAGTAGCAGTGACTTTGTCAAGGCCACATCATTACCTTAAGTTTTTGGGAATCGAGCTAGTTTTTTTTATCAATTTGGACGAATGCTTAGTGCTATTATGATGTTGGAAAATGACCTTTTCGTGTTGAATACCCATCATTTGAAATTTTTTTGCTAAATTTCTGTTCTTCTCTTCAAAAGTTCTTCTTTTTCATTATCTAATGAGGCGTAATGCATAATTTCTCCATCCATCCATTTCTCGTCCATAATTTTTAACGGTTTGTTTAACATAAGATAGTTTAATACAACCGGGGTGTTTGCCCAATACTACGGACGGTCGATTGATATCAGTTAATTTAAAACTAAGATGAGGCTAATGCTTAATTGTTCTGCAACTATTCGACCTGATTGGCCTTGTTTTAATAAATCTAAAACATTTTCTTGCATTTTCTTTGCAAAACAACACAAGAAACCGAAGATACTTCTTCTCTATAATTATTTTTTTAATAAAAATTACTGCGTCTAGGTACGTATCTCAACGTAATAAAGACTAGTATAGACTATAGGGTACGGTCTGGCTCAAATTATTTAAGCAAACAAATTCAGTTAAGATATTTTAATAATATTTTCTAACACTTACAAAAAAAAAATCATCATCATCCGAATCTATAATCTATCAGCCCTCATATATTGAATTAAGGAGGGTAAACGTCTTAGGTGTCTTAGGTCAGTAAATTTTGTTTAATTTTGCATAAAAATAGCCAATTATTTAATTTTTCCTCTCAATTTTTGTTTCACAGGTTTGTTTGATAAAAATCAAGTCCAAAGAATACTAAATCAGATTTCGATATTTATAAATTTTTTTATAATATTAGTGTTAGACTCTGTAC
This sequence comes from Argyra leucocephala, assembly GCA_963942445.1. Lineage (NCBI taxonomy): Eukaryota > Metazoa > Arthropoda > Insecta > Diptera > Dolichopodidae > Argyra > Argyra leucocephala. Next base: position 116,166,933 of record OZ012678.1, on the reverse strand, counting down.
TCAAGTAACTCTTAAGGTTTATTAATTTATATTTTTTGTTTCCTTTATTAATTTAAATTATAAAATATTACCTTCATTTCGAATTGTTTACAATTTCTTAAAATAAATTAAATTTATTGATCTTAACGATTGCTGTGTGATCGAATTATTAGGTTTATAAGAATTATTTTTGGTAAGAATCATCGATGGAGGTTTCAACATATGTCCTGTCGTTTCATTAGTCAAATATATTATTGTTTAAAGTGTGAAATATTTGGTATGTATCAAAAAATATGTAGTAGAGTTTTAGGAGTAGTGTCATGACTACTGAATTTATCTTTCACACAACCCCTATTGTTATTAGATACATTTTTAATATAAATTTAAAATTTTTGGAGATATTAGTATAAAGATTTTGATTTAAAAAAACATCCTGCTGTATGACAATATCTAGAGTTGGTCTGGACCTCTATTTTATTCAGTTGAAATGGATTTAAATACTGATTTCTGTATTTAATGGTGTAGTGCCTTAACTGTTCAGTATTTCATCATCCCAAGAACGTTTGTCAATCGAATAGAAAAACCGGAGTTAAAAAATAAATATTTGACATAACTACCAATTAAAAAACATATTATAAAAAAAAAAGTTTCCTTATTTCATAGACGACATTATTTTAAAAAACAAAAGCCAAATTAAATAAATTGAATAAAATGTATTTGAGTATTTTCGAATACTTTGATTTGAGTTTAAAGATATAAACTGACGGTAGCTGACTTGAAATGCTAATTTCTTAGAAATTTTTATTTTATTTTACTTTATGTAACTTTTACTAGAAAAAAGTTTTTATTTTGCTCCTCTCTTTCTCTCTTTTATTTATGAGAAATTTTTTATTTTACTTTTTACCTACAAATTTATGATTTTTTTTATAGGTAAAAATATAGGAAGTAAAAAGAATCCTTGATAGTTTTTTAAGTACCTACTTTTTAGTTTTTTAATTTTTTTTTTATTAACCTACATACACATTATATATAAATTTATAGCTTTGTGAAGTGTTGAAGAGTCAGAAAACAGTTGGGAACCACAAACTTAAAGTTTGCTGTTTTTTTTTGTTTTTTTTTAATACATTAAAAAATTATTTTGTAAAAAACAGGATAAAAAGTAGAATTAAAAAAAAAAAAAACGGTTTTATAGCTTAATTGAGAAATTATTTTACAGTTCGTTGTTGTGTGTTATATGCGTGGCACATTGAAATTTCAAAAAAAATTGGGTAGATGTTTTCCCATTTTTAACTTTTACTTTGTGACTTACAGTTGCAAAACAAAAAAAAAATTCATTTTTGAATCACGTGTGTTTTTTTTTGTTTGTTAAGTTTAAATTGTCAACTTTTGAGTTTAATTTAATTTTTTAGATTAAATATGTAAGTTTTTTTTTCAAATTACACCATTTTGAAATTAAATTCAATGTTTCCCAGATTAAAATTCATTTTGTACTGATTTTACATTAAAATAATTAAAATTAAATAATGAAACTGAATGTTATGTAAATACATATTATATAATATTATTTGTTATTTACATATATTCTTATCGAGATTGGAAAAACATCAGTATTTCGCTATTAAAGTGACACAATTGTTATCTTACACATTCACACAACTTTACTTTTATTTTATTCCTGTTTCTACTTTCAACTCTACATCTTTTTCTACATTTACTATTCAACAGTTTTATGTATAATCATTATGAACCTGTAGGTACTGTTTGTGTATTTTTAATACAATATTGTCTGAAATCAGGATGTCAATATTCAGGCAGAAAATATAATATGTTGTATATTTGAATACAACCCTGTGTTAAAAATAATAGTTTGTAATTAAATATAGATATGAAAACACAAATACAATGATAGTAATAATATAAGTAGATGTATAAGAATTAAGTAGATGCACATCTATTCTCTTAGATGCGTCGTATGAAAATCCACACTCAAATAATGTTTTTCTATTATGTTAAGGGACGCCGTTTCTATTCTTGCAGACGTGACAATTTGAAATTGATATGATGACAAACAAACTTCCTAGTACTACTAAAATTGTAAAATTTTCTATCACTCATCTTACAGGATTTTACAGGAATACTTATTCAGTTAGATTGATTTTTCAACGAGTCAGTGATGCATCTAAGAGAATGTGGGCGGTAGCTCCGATTCCAACTGTAACCTAGAAATTGTTTAAAATGAAGTAAAAATGGTAAGAGGTATATAATGCAATAATATTGATATACCATGATGGTATATAGGAAATATTAATCTTCACAAAGATCTTCAAATTAAAACCGTAAAAGAAAAAATTTAAGGAACTTAACTTAAGTTATTAAAACCAAAAAAAAAAAAAATATATCATTGGCGCAAATAATATTAAATTTATACTGTTGCATAGCCAGTATCCAACTGTATTTCGTTGGTTTTCATTCGGTTTCAATTACTACTACTTTTGTTGTTTTTTGTGCTTGTTTCAAGATAGCTGCGATTGACACATGTTAATGTTTTCATTATTGCTTGTCACACGTACTCATGTGCAGCTGGTATTAGAATGTTATATGCATAACTTAGATTAGTAATTTTCTTTGAATATTTACAACGTACCCTAATGTATCGAATATCGGCAATCGACAAAAGAGCACTGCAATACCGATCATAATGAATATAGCGACATTTTGGCTGGTATAACACTACAAATAGATGACTATTATAATCTCATATTGTAGATACTTATTCATAACATAATAAAATCGATTGTTATGAAGATTTAGATTTGACAAAATACATAATTAATATTAATAATTAGCATAATTATTATTTCAATATAAAATAAAATAATCAAAATTAAATATTAAGGATTAAAATATAATTATACAGATTAAATAATTTAAAAATTATTACAAACTACAATATTATTTGTTTTTGCTTTTTCGATAATTAAAATGAAAATTTCTATCTTTTATGATTATGTATGTATTATATAGGTATATACAGATTAATAATATATCTCTAAAATGAAAATTTCAATTCTTATATAATTGCATATTATTGATAACAATGTAGTTGTCGTATTTGATTTTTCATTGTAATTTTTGATTTTATTTTTTTTTAATTTGGAAAAATAATCAAAGAATGATTGAAGAATTGAATAATAATAGAAGAAATTCGAATGAAAATATCTTTATTTTTTTAATTATTGAGTTAAAAAAGTAAACTATGCATATTTGTATAGAAAATCTATATATGTATACAAATTATGAAATTCCAGAAATACTTAAAAATTTGTTAGTTTTGAATGATTTTTTTTTTGACAAAACCATAATGTTTGTCGATAATATTGCTAATTTTAGTAAAAAAAATCTTCTAAGCTATATATAATTAAAAACTTACATAATAGCATGGTCTATTATCTATAATTCATCTATAGAATGTTATTAAAAACTCACATTGACTATTGCAAAAACATTGGCCCACCAAACTTATCATCACAATAAAAATGTTGTGTGGATAATTACTATCTATACAAAAGCTTTGATTTTATATATTGAATCTACTGAGATTTTATGAAAAAATGAGAAATCATTATGCCAGTACTGAAATGGATTCAAAATACAAATAAGATATTGGCAAAATTTTTTGCAATATAGTAGTATTTTATATGAACAATAGTTAAATATCAATACTACGTTTATACTTTAATTTTCAATACATAACACACATATTAGTATTATAAACGTTATTTATAATACTATGATTTCAATACTATACATGTCTGTGAATGGTATAAAATATAAAATTAAAAAAAAAAATGAATTATATTCTTTTGAATTTTCTTTTAATTTATATTTTAAACAATTTCCAATTTTTTTTGTTTTGTTTTTATATTCTGTGTATTATCTAAGGAATCAAATTTAATTAATACCTTACGTAATTAAGAATTTATTATTCTATGTATGATGTACTATATACATATCCAAGCATATTAATCTGAAAATACCTATACATGTATATCTAAGTAGTTTCATTTAATTTTTGAAATAATACCAATTACAAAAGCAACAAAAAAAGGGTAATAAAAATAAGAGAGTATTATTTTTTTTTTTATAAAAAGCATATAAAGAGTAGAATAAAGTAAAAAATTAAAATAAAAACAACAAAAAAAAAAGGGTAATAGGGTTCTTTTACAGGATGGTTCTTAAACAACTTTGCATAAATAGCAACTTCACTTTAAAAGCTTCAAAGTACTAGAAATGTACTAAAATAAGCAATAAAATTAAATTATTAATATAAAAATTCTCACTTTGATTAGTTTAATTTAACTGTATTTACATATGTACAAACATATGGAAAAAATTATTAAGCCAGCTGTTAGCTGTCAGCTAAGGTCTTGAAATAAATAAAAGAAAATAATGGAAAAAAAACAATTGAAAAAAATTAAACCATTTAACAGCAATTGACCAGAACGAAATAGACTTAAATGATTTAATAAATTGCTTACACCTTACATCATCTTCAATGCATCAGGTAACTGAGGAGTTGTTCTAGGTAAATTAGTTACACAATTCGTTCATTGGGTCAATAGATTTTTTTTAATAAGAGCTATACTGTTTTATTTCGGTCATCATTTTCATCACCAGTTATATAGTAATTCTGAAATTCCACAGGGTAGCCATTTAGGATAATTATAGTTTTAAGAAAGTGTATATGAAGAGAAAGATTGATTTTTGTTACTCTTTATTTTTTGTATGGAGATGTTTTTGATTTTCAATTTTTTGTCAAATTTTTTGTATTATTTAATTTAAAAGTTAAATGTGATAATTTTTTAACAAAAAATGAGATAACAAAAAAATGAATTAATTTTGAATAAACACTTTAAGACCTTTAAGACGTATATCAATATTTATTAGATTTTTTTTTTGCAACAACGATTAAGGTTTAATTGTATTTTAATTATTATATGAAATACTAAATTCTAAGCTATTTGAGGTAAATCCTAGGACCTAATAACCATATGACCTAATGTAATATCCCAATGTAAGCTGGAATTGCTAGCTTTCCAAAAATATATATCCTTAGTGGCGCATCTTAACCTTTAAGGACGAAAAGGACATTAGAAAGTATACTTGTTGTTTTGATGTTTTTGTATAGAAACTGTTATATAAGAAGTTAAACCAATTGAGTTAAGTATGCCGGTTTGAAAACTACCTAAAAATAATAAATTCAGAGAAATAAAATAAATCAATTACTTTTAACTCTAAACTACGTTATTATTACATATTAAATGGTAATTAGTTAGTAATTAAAGAGTAACTCTTTATAACTCTAAAAATAAAAAGTTATTTCTGCTAAAACATTAATCAACTACCGTTTGACAAATTTTATGATTTTAAAAAACTGTAGAACAAATTCGAAAGCCATTCACAAATTCATCTACTTATTCATCTCCTTAGACTTTCAAACAAAGTAAAAAGGCATAAAGAAATATTCGATTCATATCAAATGTTACCACCCTGTATCAATCTGAATTTTTTCTTATTTTTTGAATAAAATTGGAACTAGAAATCTACATCGTACTTCAAATTGAAGGTACATACTTCTTATACGTACATAATAAATCAATATCATATATATATATATAAATATAAATAAAATAAGAAGGAAAAACAAAACTAAAAAAATTAATTTTATTCTTATAGTGAAGTGCAATCAAATTATCCAATTAACAAAAAAATAAATTATTTTATTTTGCCCTGTAAAAAAAATCAAGAAAATAAAAAAAACAACAAACAAACAAAAGTTGTTTATCATTGACTTCTGATGCTGAACATTTCTTTGGTTCTGTTTTATTGAAATGAAGAGAATTATTTGGTTCTCAATTTTATTTAAAATTATTTAAAAAAAAAAAAAGAAAGTAGGTTATAATGTATGTATATTATCTATGTATAGATTTGTATTATCCTGTCGATACAAAAATACGAAAAAATAAAAAAAAAAAACAGATTTAACTTCTATAACTGTTATGTATAAATACTTCGCATATTTTTTAAATAACTTAAGCCACTTTAAATAACTTTTTTTGCTTACTCTCGGGTTATTGCCATTGGTAATAACTAGAAAACAGAATTTAAAGTAAGATTGAGAGATTCATGTGAAATTATTTGAAATAAATAACTAGGTAAGTAGGTTATGTATTCATTGTCCGAATATTCTACTTTTAGTTTTCTGTTAGGTAAAGAAATTTTTTGGAGATAGAATGACTTCCAAAAATTAGAATTGAAAATATGATTGTTCCAGATAATTTTTTTTTTCATGTGCATACCTAAAATCTTTAGACTATATTAGTTTTGTATATTACATCTTCGAAAGAGAGATTTGGTTCAAATTTTAGCAGCTTGCATGAAATTAAACCATTTTTAATGAAATTAGACCAGCCTTAAGCTTTTTCACAAACTTATTCCATCTGGTCTGTCCTTGGCTAATATTTTCCATGCATCAATTTCTATTTTTGGACAGTGCTTCTAGACTTCATCTAGCCATCAAAATAAGCTCAAATTTGCAGTTAATATGGTAAAATTTGAGTGGTATATATTTTATTTTTCTGGTGGGTTAATAGCTCACTGTTCGGCTTTGATTTTCTATTTCAACGAAAAAAAGAGTACGTGCTTCATTTTAGTAGCTTTGTAAATTTATAATTATCTACCTATCCATCTACCTATTTTAATCTAAATCTGCAATGGTTCTTAATTATTACCTTATGGAGCAAACATTTTAGTAAAAACTAAAAATTTATAAAATTATACCAAACTATCAAATTTGACAGTACTTTGGGTACAAATTTTTTATTACATAAAATGGGAGAAGGATTATTCGAATATTTATTATATACCCAGTTGATTGTTTATATACCCAGTTGACGCAAACAAGTTTTGTATAGTTCAAGATATTTCCTTATTTACATTATCCTTTAATTGTTAATAACATATTTTTCGTCAAACATTATATTAGCCAACTTGAATTCATTTAAACTAATTCAGCATACTATCATTGTTCACTAACTTTATTTAACAAGATATGGAAAATACACGACAGATGATGATACCTTCCGTCATCCGATTATATAGCGTACGAGTACGTATAAATTTCTCCAAAAAAATAATATATTTAAAAATATAATTTTATTATCTTTAAAATAATTCTCTACCAATACTCATGATTGTTTCCTCAATATATTTATGGTTGTCTTATTTTTATTCATCTATTTTACAGTGATCCATTTTTAAACTTAAGGTAAAAGTTTTAAATTAAAAAATCATGCAATTTTGTATGAACATCAGATAAGGTTAAAAGTTTAAATTTGCTGCGATCACTTGACACGAATATCCATTTTCTAAAGTCAAAATATGTTTTTTTTTCAATAAAATTAAATAAAAAATAAATAATTTTATTAAGCTTTTTCGACAATTTTACATAAAATTCTATATTTTTTTTTTCTATAGAACAAAAAGTACATAATTGTTGAATTGTAAATTTTAAACAATTTGTCTGCTGTCAGTTTTCACTTTTCACAATTGTCAATTATTTTTATGAAGTAGGACATTGTCCTCTTAAATACGATTAATAATAAGTCTATACTGACATCTCTTCTCAAATGCCTTGTTTTAATTCTATTCAAATTATAACAAGACTTATTAGCACTATTTATATTTTGATATTTTTTTTTTGCTACTCTTGACTAATATCAGAACAAAACAAAAAAAAAAAAAAAATAAGAACAAAAAGTAAAAATTTAAGTGGAAAATTTTTAAATGAAAAATAAAAGTCCTTGCTTTAAATTTTCTTAAAAGAAAACAATTTTTTTTTTTGTAGTTTTGTAGAACACTTTTAAAACAAAGAATTGCTTAAAGTTTTTTTTTTACAAAATAAAAAGATTAATAGGATTAATAGGTTGACAAGTTTTTATGTCAATTACTTGGCACATTCATATTCGACCGTATTAAAAAATTAAAAATTATAAAGTGAAATTTCCTATACTTGCAAAATACTCGAATAATACAAAAATATTAGTTTTTCTATTTTAATAAACTAATTTCTAAATTAAAATAGAAGACTAACAAACATAAAAAGATTTAATTGTTTTATAAATATATGATATTATATATAAAGAGATATATAACGGATATATTTATGAATATTTAGTAAATTCAATTAATAATGAAATGTATTATTAGGTCCGGTGGTGAAAATTTTATCTTATTTTGACTTTATATTGAAATTTTTGCGTTTTATATACTCAGTTAATTTATGATGACCACTCATAAGTATATGAAAACATATTAAATATTTATATGTGTATAGATTCACTTCTACATAAAATTATTTTATTTTATCTATGAATAAAAAGGTTGAAATTATAAGGTATTGTATAGATACAAAAAATGTAAGTATACTGTTATTTTTATTTGAATATATAATTGTAAAATTCAGATACATGGTATAATAATAATTTTTGTATAGCTTCTGGCTAGATTATGATATGGCCTGATCTTGATATGGTATCACTGCATTTTTTTTAAAGTATCTGTTAATGTGTGAGTTAAAAATTTCATTTTAATATTTATTTCCAATATATGTATATGGGTTATAGTAACTATGTAATCAGCTAATTCAAAGGTTCAAATCCTGTGTATTATGTGGATGCTGTAAATATTTGTTTATATTATTTCTTATAACTAATTGATTGGGTGGTTACTATAATTCGATTTCATTGTATCTAAAATTAGATTAAGTTATGTTATAATGAAGTACGAGTTACTTTATAATACTTACTTAATAGAATAGAATAGAATAGAATATAATAGAATAGAATAGAATAGAATAGAATAGAATAGAATAGAATAGAATAGAATAGAATAGAATAGAATAGAATAGAATAGAATAGAATAGAATAGAATAGAATAGAATAGAATAGAATAGAATAGAATAGAATAGAATATAATAGAATAGAATAGAATAGAATAGAATAGAATAGAATAGAATAGAATAGAATAGAATAGAATAGAATAGAATAGAATAGAATAGAATAGAAGAGTTAGTATACATAAAATTTACAGACAGATTTATTACGGGGTATGACTTAATGATGTTAGCTGGTGTTGTGTAACATCTCCATTATTGATAATTTTGATGGTTTGTTTTCGTACCTGATCTAAGTATTGTAGACTGGTACTGTAGGTGGCATTGTGCCAAATATGCGAGTTGTATTCAAGCAGTGGTCGAATATATGATATTAATGAGGTTGGAAGATATAAAGTATTTTCTATTTCTCCTTAATAATCCTAAACATTAGCAGCCGCGACAGAAAAAATGTGATCGTGCCATGAAAGTTTACTGTTTATTTTTATTCCACGAAACTTTACAGTTTCGAAGTTTTCTTTATTTACATTTACATCTTACAATTAAATATAGGTGTTCAAGTAGTACAAAAATCTTTCTGGGCACAAAATATCTAAATTTCATTGCCAATTAAGACTATAGTACAATTGGTTTTAATAAATAGTTACTAATCTTCGAAAGAAGAATACTTAGAAAAATATCCGACTCCAAAATAAATGACAATAGTGCATATTCCAAATGTTGAGTTGAATCACTGTTTGCATAATATTGTAATTGTAAAATTTATTAAGATATAAATATTAAAATTGCCAATACCTGTAATGAGAATGAATGATCAATGGACGATAAAAGAATATTAGAACCATTCTAAAACCGAAGGTAGAGCAAGATTAATGCGACTGGACGAAAATTAAAGATTTAATATGGATAGAAAACATTTGCACAAAATTGAGCAGAATTGAAGAAAGTTATATATGAGGTTATAGTGCACTCCGAACTGCAGATGATGATGAATTATTTTACTAAATTAAAAAAATGTATTCAATAACGACGGCGGTGTTTATTAATCCTACTAGATGATGATTATATATTGAACAATCAATTTTATGACGCTTTCGCCTAGTAATAGACGTCTAATATATTTGCTCTATAACTTCAAAAAGTTTAAAATTAAAGCGTAATTAGAACCTTTGCAAAGACTTTGCGCAAATTACCTAGAATGTACAGTGTAAGAATTATTTTTTGTTATAAAAACAGAAAATTCTAAAATGCCAATCCACCTAAGCCCAATACGTAGTCTAAACCTTTAATACTATAGGGCTAAATTACTTTGATCAGAATATTTATAATAATTTTTCGCAAAAAACATCATATATTTTCTTACATTTAAGTTTGTTATTATATAAAATTTAACTACAGATGACTTTGTATTCATTAAATTTACAAATCATCTTGGAATAAGTATTCTACAATATACACATATACATAATATTTTAATTGAATTACAATATCAAAATTAAATGATTGTTCTTGGAAAATTTTCTCTTATATATTATAATTTTCATCAATATCATTATAATCATAATCATCATTATCATGATTATTATAAATTAGAAATGATGATAGCAATGATCATATTGATAGATAATAATGTTGATGAAAAATTTTCATTTAAATTGATTTATTAATTAAAACAAACAAATTATTCTACACGATCTGTTATACTTATCTATTATACATAATATGTAAATATCTATGTATATGTATATTTAAGTAGAATATTTTAATAATAATTTTCAAACCCTCAATATAAATTAGGCGATAATTTATTTATGAAAACATCCATTCATACATCAAGGCTGTATGAAAATTATATACGTACATTATTATAGATAGAGAAATTTCATAAGTGAATATTAAATGGAAAATTTGAGACAATTTAAAAATGTTATATACGTAAATGTGTAATATATTACATATGTACATTATAATGATATTTATTTAAAGATGAAATATACTAAAATTAATTTTAATAACTCTCATTTTAAAAAACCGTATCTATATTTTAAAAAAATTAAAAAAATATAATATTTAATTTGTGACGTTTTAAAAGACTGACAGTTAAAGTATATTCGTTGAATGTGCGGTTAGATCTTGCATATAGTGAAATGACCTCCACCGCTTTATAAAAAAAGCTTTTAAATTGATCTTGCGAATAGAGTTATTTTTGCAAGGAAAAGTCTCGAGAATCAACAATGAACCTCTATGTGTAACTTTGTCACGGCACAGTGGCAACCACTATTACGTATCTCTCTACCTAACTCCACATTATTAGTTAATTAATATAAGAATGGCATATGAACATATGTTTACTTTAATAATTCGGGTGTATCTCAATTATTTGTTAAAATTTCCGAAGAATTTGAAAAATCTTAAATATGGAGCTAAATATTGAAAATTAAACTAATGAGATGTACCATGATCTTTAATTTTTATTCCAAGGCAACAGTTTGTTTATGTAGTGACTGAATTATGTAGTGTAACTGTCCAGTGCGATTGAGACATTTAAAAATGATTTTCTACACAAGAATTTTTTGTTAAAGAGTATAAAAATTCTGTTCGCTAAGAATGTTCGTCTATCACGGGTTGCTTTTCGCCAGTACGAAATTTTTTCAAGTCTGCCCAGATATTTTATCTCCCCAACAAAGATTTGGTCTGCCTGGATTTGAAGATTCTTTTGACTGGAGTATTTTTATCCATCTGCTGTGTCCGATCCACTCCAGTCTTTTGACTTTAATTTACTACATTACTACGTTCACTTCATTATACACAGCTCATAGAGTTCCGCATCATATCTTCTTCTCAAGACCCCATCATAATTTTTAGGACTACATACGTGGCGGAGAATTTTCTTCTCGAAGACAACACATGCATGTTCTGATCTGTAGAGCACAACCGGGAGTATCAGCGAGTAGATTTGAACTTTGGATATGTTTTGACAATTAAACTAAAGCAGTAAGAGTTTACAAGGCTATTCTTCACCGTACCCCGACATTGAAATCAATTTTGGGATTAACGCTGGTTCCAAGGTAGATAGCTTCTTACTGTATAACAATTTTAAAGGTATATTCATTTCCATTTTGAGTAATTTTGGCTTTTAAAAGGGTGGGTATGTTCTGGAGGATAAGTGAGACAGAGAAGAAATTTTCTATTATGAATAGCGTGGATTAGGAAACTCGTACTGGAACACTTAAGAAAATATGGAGATTCAAAATGAACATGAAAAAATTTACATTGATAAAATAATTTTTTTTGTATTTTAATTAAAGCCGATAATTTATTTATTTAATTTATTTATTAATGGCAGTAGACCTGTAGATAAGTCTATAGGCCAACAAGAGACCTTGTTTTCTTTCGGAAGGTATGCTAATAATTTAAGTTCTAAAAATTTATAATGTAAATTTTCATAGTTTATCTTTATCCTTCTAAAAATTTTCTAATATTTTACATTTCCCAATAATTTTCATCTCAAATATTTGATTATATAAGAAAAATATTTTTTTTTCCAAAATTTTCTTCAAAAATGATGGTCGAAAAACTTTAATTTAAAATTTTTTGTTTTTTAAAGTATTCAGGTTTTATCCTTAAAACCAAAATTGTCCTTTTTGTTATTATCTTTTCGTTTTTGTTTTTGTTTATGATAAAATAAAAACGGAAATATTTGAAATTACCCACAAGAAAATATTAGAAATTAAATAATTGTAGGACATTAAAAAATTCCGTTTCGGTTGGGGTCACATAATGCGATGGTATCTCATAAACAATAATAACACTACCTCACCTAATATAAAGCTATATGATTTTAATCTACTTAAAAATTTGTCCTCCTTTTTAGTTAAGTTGTGTGTATTTGTTTTTTTTTCTATTTTTATGATGATATTTTTCCGAAATTTGTAATATTTTTCATTTTAACTACCTTCTCTTATTATTGTTGTTGTTCTTTTTTTTTATAATTTACCTTTTTCTTCATTTTATAACTTTTTCACTTTTGAGAGAAACAAATTAAAAATTTCGTTACCAAAATTTCAACACTCTCTAGTTTATTTTTTTTTTTATTTCATTTATGAATTTATCCTGCCAGTCACGGAGTCACAAAAAAAAGGAAAACAAAAATAAACAAGGAAAAAAAAGTAAAAGAAAAAGGAATTGAAAAGAGAAAAAATGATTTCAATTAAAGAAAGAAAGAAAAAGAAATAAACAGAAAAATAATTTTTTTTTCATTATTTTGTTTTTTTATTTATTTTATTTCTAGACATTTTTATTTTTCTAGCTATCAAACCTGATGACTTTTCTGCTACCCCATTTTGTTATGTATAAATATGAGTACTAATACATTTTTATGTGTATATTATTTATATAGAGTTATAGGTGAGCTGAATTACCAAAACTTTGGTTATACAGGTTACTTTTGAGGCGAATCGACTTAATCCAAAATGAATTTGTATTATAATCAGAGGTGGTATTCAATTTGAACAATTTGACTTTGGAAGTTGTAAAAAAATATTTTAAGCTTCAAACAAGTAGTTTTGTAGTTTTAAAATTTACTTATATACAGTACTGTCAAATCAAATCCGGACAGCTTAAATTCATAGAAAATTATTATCTTGCTGAAAGCATTTTTAACTCCTTCATCAATTCTCAGTTTCTTGGAGATAAATTTAATTAGTGATAAATAATTTAATAAATGTAGATCAATTTTAAAAAATAGTAAAACCATGTCAAAATTTAATAATATGGTAAGTTTGTCTATTTTTCGTATATCATATATCTTAATATCTTATAATTTTTCACACAGTTTAAATATTTTTTAAAATTTTCTTTGATAAACTCATATTAGCAATACAATTTGTATCATGAAGATTTTGTATCCAAATTATTCATAATTATCCAATAAACCCCTAAAATATAATTTAGTCAAGTGCTTTACAAGTGACTACCATATTGCGCTGTATATATTGTAAAGCTCTAAAACAAATCTATTATGCTCTTACATTATAAATGTAGTACACTCTAATTTGAATTAATACATATATTTTATTTATTTGTATCAAGTCTATACAAAAATTATAAATTGAACAAGCTTTTTTCACACTATTTTTGAATATAATAATTATTGTTGAGTATACTAAAATTATAAAATTGATCTAAATATTGTCCTATTGAAAATTGACAGTTATACCTTTATTCTTAAGATCTTATCTTCAAAATAATTTTGGTCTTGAATATTACAGTTTTGAAGTTTGTATAATAATTGTGTATTTATTTACAAGAAGTCTTCGAACAAAATACAAATAAAAACCTATCAAAATAAGATCTGTCAGACTTACTTATCCATAAATAACTATAAAGGTTCAGGAGCTCAAACGTGAGAGTTCAACTATTCTGTTATACAACACGCCATTGATAATAAGCAACCAGTTTAGTTTTCCAAAAATTTCACTAATGGAATCAATTCCGATTCACAGCTGCAGGTGATGGTAATTGAAGACTATGGATATGTAGATAGATGACACAATCAGATTTATGCCGATTGTTATCGCTGGTTAACATTGAATTTAGCTTTTCCTTGACTGATTTTTATATATATTTTTATGCCATCAAAACCTTGAATGATCCTCATAAAATTTATTGTTATTATTAAATATGATTTCAATTATACAGAATAGTGATTTACAAGCATTAGGTTCCAGGGCTATCGGCTTTTATTCCATTCAAATAAATTTCAATAAAGTCCAAAAATTCATAAGCTTAACAAATGCATGCCTATTATTTTAAGACCAATATATTGCATGTAAAAAATAGTATGGCTTTTAAAATACTTATAATACCACCTCTTGTTACACCTCTACCTATAACTTTGTTGTTATTTTATTTGAGGTACTTGTAGTGGAAGTTAAAGGGGATGAAAATAATAATAATAATAATGAAAAAAATAACTCTGCTAAACAATTCTACAAACTCTGTACATAGTTTCATATTTTTTTTTCTGTTTTTTTTATTCTCTCACTTCAGGTCATCAATCTTTACATCTATTTTTTTTTATTGTTCTTCTTTTTATTATACCCTCTCTTCAAGAATCAAGTTTCTAAAAAAAAAAAAAAAAAAAGAACAAACAAACAGTCCTCTACTATAGTTCTTATACGACCTCCTGATTATTGTGATGGTTATGGTAGTTAGATAGGTTGGTTTTCTAACCTTCATTTTTATGATTGTAACTCTGTATATCCATTCCAATTTAATGATTAGAAAAATAAAAAAATAAAAAAAAAATATTAAGCAAAAAGAAATTAAATTGAAAGGACGAAAAGGACATCGTAGTATTCGTAGTAAACACTTTAAATGATTATATGTATGTATGTATGTATGAATATAAGTGTAATAATTGAAATTTTGTTATATAAAAAAAAAAAATAAAATAAAAATAACAACAAATCTTTCAGCGAATAGTAGAATGATGGTCATCATTTAAATAGAATTATTATGGAACAAAAGTGAGAAAAAATAGTAAAGAAAAGTGCCTGAGCTAGAATAAAAGAAAAGATACAAAAGCGGTATGAATTAATACGAATAGCATACGAATTGGGATACAGATGAGTTTGTAAAATATTATAATTCCATTCGAATGTAAAGAAATAAATCTTTTTGAGTATTCTACAAACGTTTCAAATACGTATTTTTATGACTTTGTATATTAGTATTAAAACAATAATAATAAGAAAAAAAAATGCCATATAAAAAAATCTAAATTTGCTATAAAAAAAAATTGTTTTTGTTTTTTGTTTCATTAAAAAATGGGTTCACCTGAGATTTATTAAATTGAAATAGAAAATTGTTATAGAATAGAATAAAATAACAACAAATAAATAAAATAAAATAAGATGTACATGAAGTGTAGACTAACCTTTAAATTTTGTTGTTATTGTTTTTTTTTTTTTTATTAAAAATGAAATGAGATGTTAAGGTTACGATGTAATAAGAAATTGAAGAAATTGTAGAATACTAAGTGATTCAGATGGATAAGTTAATTTTGAGCAAAAAAAAAATAATGAAATTACTATTTTCTTTTTGTTTTACTTTAACTGTACATAAAATTAATATAAATATGTATATAAGGCAGGGCAGTATTTAAAGGGCAGTGTCTAACAAACAACAAACTTTGAATTTTAGTACATTGTTCAATGAATTTACAAAATTTATTAGTTTGTTATTTAGAAAGTATTATAATAATTTAATAGTAATTTAGTATTATATTTTGAATAAATTAAATTTACAGTTTTAAAGTTTTTATTAAAAAATAATTTAGTATGTAATTTTAATTTATACTTAATTATACTTTTAGTTAATTTCATTTTAAAAAAATTTTGTTTATGTTTTTTAAATAATTTAATACGGCGCTTGAAATATTTGCGACCAATCGATTTGACTATTTGACTTGATTTGACTTGACTATTAACTGATATTGACTTAACTTGACTATTACTTATTTAAAAATGAAAATTCACTGATGAAATTAATGAAGGATTACACCTGCCTTATTTATACATACATATACAAAGTGAATCTCTGTATATGAATGCAGGTCTTCAATAATTATTTATCTCAGATTATTATTACAGACTGATAAGCAGCTTTGTATTAATTCTATAATTTTTATCATTTTCATGACTTTAGTTAATAAGTGCAGCCAAGCAAAAAGCAAAGAAAATTATATTTCCATTTTATTTTTATTAAATTATTAAAAATATGTTGACTGGAAACCTCATTGTAATTCATTACATTCCAATTGTATTCCAATATTAGTAACACCGTTAACTACAATTGTTAACCTCATTTCAAAAATACAATAATCAAACTTTAAAACAAAGTCGCACTGTTATTAGCTTATACATATTAATTTATTATAGATTTGTTTTCCATATAGCTTTTTTACTATACTAGAGTGGTCCACTCCTACCTGAAGATCTTTTAAAAGACGTGGCTATTCTTTGGAGTATTTTTCGAGAAAAAAATGTCATATTTAAATTTAACCTGAGACTATATTTGAAGGTTAAACAAAATCCGAATTAAAAAATAATGTTCAATATTTTACTACAGCTTCCAAGACGCTGGCATATCAACTCATTAAATGTGGCAAATTTATGCTATTGCCAGGAACAAAGCTTTCTTTAATAGCGTTATTTTCCTCAATTATTTCTTGGTCATTTATTTATTCCAATGATAATGGTTGTCGAAGAAATCGAAAAAAAGAAAAAAGTCTGTGAAATAAGGCTTTAGAAATATTTATATTAGAACAGTGGTATTATTTTCAAATTAAAAAAAAAACGATTATGAAATAAAGCATACAAATAATAAAAGAAATACAATCCCAAATTAGGCATTAAAAAAACAACATTGTAAAAAAAAACCCGTAATTCCATATAAATTTTGGGGTTCTCATTTTGGGCGATAATATTCGAAGCGTTTTAATTTAAAACCAAAAAGTAAAAACTTTCAATTCATGATCTATTTATGTAGTCATGGGTGGGGCTACAATTAGATATATTGTGTTATTGAGATTAAAGCACTATATACCTGGTAACTCTATTAAAGTTGTACAATAATGACGAAAAAATAAACTATTTTTTTTAGCAATATCAATTTCCGATGATATGATTGAAATGAAGCCAACCCTGTACTTATGTATGTATGTATGTATGTCTGAAAGTGTATGGTATAAAAATTTTCTTAAATCATCTGTCAAAAATTATTTGAATGAAATGTTGGAAAATTAATTTTCATTTCAAAATTCTTCATCAAGAGTGTTAGCATTTATTGTGATGGGCGGCGGTTAACTTCAAACGTTTGTTTTATTTGAATATTTTTTTGTGTTATTTTATGATGAGAAAATTTTTTTTTGCAGAATTTTTGAATTTGCGATTGTTTGTGAATTTCTTGGAACAGATTTATAAAGATATAGTATTAGTATATAACTATATATTCGGGTACCCAGAATAAAAGAAAAATAAAAAGAAGTAAAATAAGTATAGGTAGAGAATAATAAATTGATTTGGTATTTATACAATTTTGGTAATACTTAACAAATTGATTTCGTACTTTTGTATATATTTTCAGTTTTGTAGCGTATCTTGTTTTTTTTTTTTTTTTTTTTTTTGAAGAATGTCGAATTATATAACTTTTTGTTTGTTAATTTTTTATACATACAATTGAATGAATAAAACGACGACTTAAATTTTTTTCATTGTTTACTGTTTCTTTGTTTTTGTTTTTGTTTATTTTTTTGGTATTCATTTCATGATCGTAAAAATAAATCAAAATCTAGAATTAGACAAATTGAAAAAAGAAATAATAAAATGTATATTTGGGAGGTGGGAGAATTATTTGGGTGTTTATTACTTACGGTTTTTGTTTTTTTTTTTTTGTTTTCCCTCAAATTCAACTTAAAATCTATTTTCTTTGTTCTTTATATGAAAATAAGGGTAGCATAGAAATTCATTGCTATAACTTAGTAGAAATTTCTTTTGATTAAGTTGAACAGACGTTGTCTAGCAGAATTTTAAATAAGTTTATAAGATATTAATGTGAATTAATGATGATCTATTGTAGATAAAAAAAAACAAATATTTTTTATTAAATAAGAATTATTACCAACAAATAAAAAAAAGAAAAATCGAACACAAAAAAAGCATTTCAAAAAGAATTAACAAAGTTGTATTTGACGAATTTAAATTTATTAAATTACATTGTCGTAAGACTGCCTACATAAATTATTAGTGATATTCCTTCTTATTTGTGTGTAATAGTTTTTCTCATTAAAAGGACTCTAAAGGATGTGTCATCTTGACTTTTGTTACCAGTATTATTATCATATTGTCAATATATTGGCATATAATTTCAGAGTCTTTAGTTGGTTAGAACTTCTACTTAACCCGTTTTTGTTCATTATTGTGTTTACGTAACACAGTTTTTATTGTGTAAATTTATAAATCAATAAACATTTTTCTTGATCATCACTGACCACTGTATCGACATTTTTAAAAACTATTTCTGTGCCATCTAAACGTTGCAATACTTTATTATTTATTTCCAATAAGTCGTCATTTCATTGATTACTGTTAATTTTGCTCTATCTTTAATACTTTCCGGATCTATTGTAGCTAAATTTATGTCATCCTATAGTTGTGCAACTAAGTACTGATTTTCTGGAAAGCATTGTAGAGGTAAAGCTACCGTGTTGCCGGTCATCTCATTACCAATATCCAGTAGTCATTTCGCAAACTCCTTCTCATTTTCTCGGGTGCGCATATTTTGACGCAATGTTAATATTTTTTTTACCTTTAATATATTTTTTACCTAATTATTTACACCTTTGACATAATGTAATTAAAACTTTTGAAACAAAATTTGATGTATTTGTAATAAATTTTATAAATGAAATAAAACTAAACCTTTGTAAACATCAAACCTTTGATTAAACAAAATCTGATTTATAAACGCTGCCTAAAACATACTATTATTTGACATTTTACTTTTTGAAATTTCTTAATATTAAATTTCCAAAATTTTCCGTTAACTGTTGGCGCCATAAACATTTACTCTTTATTTTTTTATAAATAAAAATGTAATTTGCATGGCTATTATAATAAAATTATTTGGTTTTATCGTTTTAGTTGTTTTTGTATTCAATTTCGGACATTATTAGCGTATTAAAGAGATATTAGATATTGCAGATGAAATATACTGCAGATTCACAGGAACACATAGATTTATATATTGTAGTTGTATATCCTGTAATACTTATGCAATAAATGAAATGTAAAAGTAATAAAGCTAGCAGAAGTCTACGTTCAAGCCATTAATGTAAAGAATATATTATGTATTTTCATAGCTTACTACTCAAGATGCCATAATCCATTACTTTATGCCAATTTTCATAGCCCTTTGAGTTATGGTATAACGTTATGAGAAACTAAAGCTAAAATTACATTGCAATATCTTTAAATTGTTCAAAATAAAAATTACGTTATAATGTACGTAGAGCTAAGACTAACTAACAACTTTTATTTCTTTTTTGAACTTTGACATCAACTAGTTTGGCATAACTTGTATTAATTTATGACTTTAACTTTTCTACTAACATCATGAATTTGATTTAATTAATTTTAACATTTTTCTAATAAAAAGGGGCGATGTTGTACTAACCCTACTACTATAGATGATGATATATTGCACAATCAAATGTAGCTAAGTTTTCGTTTAGTGATGGACGATGAGCTTTGCTTTAAACATTAATGTGATAGTACCTATAAAGTTATAAAAAATGTATACAAGTACAGCTGGTATGAGAGGAATAAAGAAATATACAGTATGAACAATGTGTGAATGATAAATGATTAACTTAAAATTAACATTACTTCTTCAAAATGTAGAACAGAAACAGCAAACATAATTAAACGTAGTGACCAAATTAATACTGGAAACAAAAATTTTATTTCACTTAAATAAAAAGAAGAATATCACATTTGGCAATGCAACAACATTTGATATAGCAGCTAATTTTATATAAATACATTAAATAATACATGGATATTATTCAGGATTGCAGATGAAAGGTTTCCGTAATTTAGAGGGTTTGAAAAAATAGATAGCTACTATTCTACTAACAGATTTAGTGAATAAATATACATATGGGTTGCAATCTTAGTTCTACTTGTGTAATATCAAAAATTTCTGAACCTTATTATGATTTCGTTAAATTGAATGTGAGTAAGACTCACATTTTTTTTAATGTCAATTATTCTGATCTTTAGAGGGTAATGTAATGTATAAGTACTCAAAAATCATTGAAATTATATTTTTTTTTATTTATGAAATGCGGAATATTTAATTATTTTTTTTTAAATAAAGAATTGTAGTAATTAAAAAAATGTAAGCTTTGGTAGTATATTTTAGTCTGTTTTGGTGTATTTTCGCAACGTCCAAATCTATATTTTTAAGTTCTAAGTAACATCTTTAATTCTTCTTATTCAAAAATTTCTTAATAATTTCAAAATCAACTCTTCCATTGGGCAAAAATGGACGAATAATAATTTTCAGTAATACTTTCGATATAAATAGTAATATTTCACCCATACCAGAAATTATTCGCCCAGAGCTCTCTCAAATCTTAATTAGAAATGTTTGTAGAGTTGTACATACAAAAAAAAATATCACCTGAAGCAAATTAATAAAATATACAAAATAATAAAATTAAATTATTTCAGCAACGTCATCCCATCTTATTTGAATAAATTAGAAACCTGTTATTATTATCAAAGCTTACTTTAATCAATTATCTTGGGATTTACAAAAAAATAATATTTTTTTAATATCGTTCGCAAAAATAAAATATAAAATTTTTTTTCTTCAATAGAAAAATTCGCGAATTTCATTTATTGTATCTGAAGGAATTAAAATGAACATTTTATTTATTTATTTTCTTTTTTTTTTCAAATACAAAAAGAAGCCAATATTGTCATAAAACCGTTTTGAAAAAAAAAATTCAAATTTTGTTTTTCCAATATTAAAGAAAAAAAAAGTTGTTAAACTTTTGTTTGCAAATCGTTAAAACAAAAGAAAAAGAAAAAAAAAAAAAAAAAAAACAATAAGAAGGAAAAATAAAAAAATCCACTTGTATAAGAAATTATTTCCATTTTAAGTTGGAAACATTTTTTTTTTATTTTTTGCTTTTGCGATCAAGTTCGATTTTGTTTTTTAGTATAGTGTGGAACAAAACAAATATAATAAAAAAAGAAATGTTGAATAGAAAGTTTCCGCTAGAATTTTGTTTCAATACTTTTTCTAGATTTGGTTACCAGAAATTTATTTTATAATATTTTCTTCGTTTTTAGAAATTCTTTGAGGAAGTGAAAATATTTTTTGTCAGTCTGTGATGAAAATTGATTATTTGTATAAGGAAAATATCAAGATACTATAATTTTGGTTTAAGATGGAACTTACTATGAAATGAGTATCCTACTTTCTTAAACCATTATTTTGTGTGTTTATTATGTAGTGATTCTGTTGCCTGAGTACTAATCAGAAGGTTCCAGATTCGAATCTGGCTCAAAACTGATGAATCTTGTAAAAAATTTTGCATGGCTATTTGAAATTAGTTGGGAACATTATTATCATTAAAATAAATTTAAAATATATATATGAAGTCGAATTTGTTCTATAATAGATGTAACTCTCCGTAATTCATTTATACAAACAAAAAAAAGAAAAAAAAAGAGAAAAACTCATTTTATGTCACTGTTTATTCAAAAATCTAAGCTAGTTAGAGTTAAACCAAAGTATTCGATAGCAAAATAAATGAACACAAGACTGTACTATGCGTTAAAATAGAAATCATCATCTTGTAATAATTGTAGAGAAGTCGATCAATATCAAAAGCAGCATTGTTCACAAAATTGTTTGTAGAGAAAACTCAAAAAATCATTACAAGTGACACAAAAGTGATTTCTTCGTAATGTTTTTTTGCATTTTCTGTAAAGTTAAATGACTACGGCCATCATCTATTGGTTCTACAAATTGGGATGAGCCTTAACCTTGGTTACAATTTTGCTCCATTATTCTTTATCTTGTTCAACTGTCCTCCATTCGCTGATTCTAATCTTTCGACATTATGGTCTACCTATTGCTATAGTATTGTACGGAATTTATTTTCGTTACTAATTGTCATTCTCGAGGCTTCGCAACTGTATGTTTAGAATGGTTGTGTATTATGGTTTTGTACATTCGTAATTTAATTGTCCTGTTCAAAATTTTAGACCTAAAAACTTCTTGAATGTGTAGAAATATTTTTGTACTGCTTGCATTCTATTATTAATTGTCAAATGCATGTAATTTTTATTCTGTGCACGTCATTCTCATATATTTTGTCTTATTCTCGGTTTTTAATCATACAGTAGCGCAGGTTATTTTTCTAGATTCAGAAATATTTCTTTTAATTCGTCAAAGAATGTGGCTGCAATAATGATATTCTCCTAGGATGTTTTCACTTTTTTATACAGCTATAGTATAGAGAGACGAGTTTTTGATGTAAATTAAATAACATATAATTCTATGGTAATTTCAAAATTGATCAGGAGGGGATTATGTTGGTTTTGATTTGAATCGACTCAATTTAGAAATACATTTGTGGTGAGCTATAAATGTTTAAAAGGGGATTATATAAGTTATATAGTATGCCAATTTTGTAACACATCGAAACTAACAATATCCCATCAAATCACATGTGCTCGCCATGCAATATTTTAAAAGAATAATCCAACAAAACTTCTCATATACTAACCCAACTGCAGTAAAAATATAATATACATTTTTGGAAAATATTAAAATTCACAAATCTAATTCGGAAAAAAGGAAAATCAAACGTTACAATAGTACTTAAATATTGGATTTTGATATAAATATTTTTTTAAATGTGCTTTATTATTTATTTAGTATTTATTTAAAATTACCATATTAAGGTATAAACAAAATAAAAATACAAAGTTCAAGACTCATTATCGTAAATAATTAATATACAAAATATCATAAGATTATTACTATTATGATTATTTAATTAACAATAGTAAACATTATTATTTTAGCAAAAGTTACAAATATTTTAAAAATTCAATCTTGCAATACTTTCAAACTATATTAATTATAAAGTTTACAATAATATAAAAAATTAAAAACAATTATCAAATTGATATTTAATCAATTTATTTTTATACACTCAATAGTCTTTCACTTAAATTTAATTAGATTATCTTCAGCTTTGGTGTAACTAGGAAGATCGGTGAATAATTTAAGTCTCTTATACATTAACATTTTTTTGGTGTTCTCTTTTCTAAAGAAGCTCAATCTGAAGTTAAAGATATTTCTCAAAAAATTGTTATGTATATCTTGTCCATAAACCAACCTATCACATAAATAACTATAGGCAGTAAGTTGTGTTTCATTTTAAAAACAAATACAAGTACATTCAATTTAAATCTTTGCCTAATATTCAGCCATTTGAATGTTTGTAACATACTATTAATTGAAGTGCAACGGGGTTACATTTTAAAACAATTCTCATTCCTTTGTTCTGTAATATTTGCAGTCTGCCTAACATTCGTAGTAAAAACTATGATTCATTGTAGAGCAATATCCGATATATAAATTGAAATATTGACTGCTGGTAAATATTTATTGGATCTAAAATATGAGGGTTATGTAAGCAATGACACTTTACTAAAAGAACTGTCAGTTGAAGAAAATTTAACTTATATAACGCATTGTTGCTTGAAAAAATTAGCTTGGATATAATTGGATATAATGGTATTACCTATAGACTTCGAAGAATGGGCGACAAAAAAATTTGATAAATTTCTTTGTAGTAAGATTTGTAGTAAGATTTGCTCTACATGGAGCTGGATACAAATTAATAGTTACAGATATTACAGACTGACTATAGAGGTTTTATACTTTTCGTTTCTTTTTTAATGATTGTGTTAACTAAAAATAATGGTAATTTATGTAACGATATAATTTTTAACTTGTAAAATTTATTTTCCTTTAAATTAAAACAGTTTCTCAAAGGTAAAAATCTAAAAAATAGAAACATATAAACAAAAAAAAAAATTTAAATTTGGCAAAAAAGAACTTTTGTAATATTTGAAAACAAAAAGGATAACAAAGGAAGCAGAGAAAAAATAAGTTGCATCAGTGGCTCCTTTTATTTCATTTTATATTTTAAATCAATATATGAAAAACTGAGCGATGTTATGAATTTGAGAATTCTTTTATGATTTAATAAAATTTCATAGATTTTTTAAGTTAATTTGTATTAACTATAAGTCTATTTCCGAGCTTGTTTGTAGAGTATTTCATAATTTTTTTGAATTGAGCCATTTGTACTGTCAGAAGTGCATTTACTGGAAATGAATATGTTGTTAAATACATTGAACTCAAGCTCAGACATGAAATATTTATTTGATTTGTTTGTATTTGTTTCTGATTTAAATGTTATATTCAAATATTCCTGTATAATACAAAAAATTTCAAATTTAATAATCGATAAAATGATAACCTAAATAGTAGATTGATATTAAAAGTTAGAATTCAGTTATTTTAACATGCATAATATTTGTATTAATTTAAAATACGTGTATTGAATGATAAATTTGCGTAAGAGAAGAAATTAAGAACCAAAAGGAGGTTTTATAGCATTAAAATTCGAGTTTCTTTCACTTATTAATTAACCTTTATTTTGCCTAGTCGACTAGTAACAAGCATTGATGAAGTAAGTAACGATATTTGCCAATTAATTAAAAAATAATTCATTAGGGAAACGAAGTTCGAAATAAAAGTGTAATCAGTAATGTTAATGAAAATGCTTTTGTTTCAATTTTGTTTAAACTACATGTTTATTGTAGTTTAACTTATAACACTTGATGTTTGCCGTAAGTTATTTTACAGAAATTAATTTAAAAAAAATTGCAACACTTTAATCTGTCTACCAAGAAATTTTTACTAATATACAAACAAAAAAACTTATAAAAGCAATGAAAATACAGAAATTGTATTTAGTATCCTTATATATGGGAAAACTCAAAGTTTTCAACTACATTAATGTAATTCGTGAGTTTGAAATGAAGACAACTGTATCTGAAATTAAATATGAATGAGGCAGGTCTATATCAAATTTCTAGGAATTTATTTTAACTCTTTGGATATCATTTAATAATAATTTGACATCAATGTTCTTCCTCCGAGTCAATATAGTCACTAAAAATTGCAAAATCTTAATTAATTGGAAAACTTAAAACAAAAACCTTTAATAAAATTGTTACAGCATTAAAAACTGTTTTTTTTTATTTATCTAACATTTTCATCTAACGGTTTCACTCATTTTCTATTTTAATAATTGCAAGTCCACAGGATGACATTTTACTAGATATTGTAATGTAAAATTGCAGTACCGTACTTAATTAAGAACGAAAAGGTGATTCTACCTAAGCTACTGTCAAGAGTGTAAAAAAAAAATATAACGTTGACATTCAAAATTGGATACACTATTTGAATCGAACTGCCTCATCAATTAGACTGCAAATGCGTTTGATCTTAGTTTGACATTTCCGATTACACCTTTTACTTAAATGTATTTCTAAAAACAAATCTGATTATCAAAAATAATAAATAGGAGTTGTTTTAAATTCACAACAATTTGAACACATTTTAATTGCGAATGCTTTAATATTTGAAATCCATCGAAAATATACCGGGTGGTCCAGACCATGCGTATCAGATTTTATAAGAGAAGAAGGAGCCGTTATTTTAAAATTTAAAAAAAACTTTGTTAACTAAATTGAGGGTGCTTTATCGATTGGTGGTATTTTCAACTTCCGAAAAGGACCGCAAATCGGTTTTTTAAGACCAAAAATCGACGAAACTGGCCGAAATCGAGATTTTCAAATAGGAAGGGGTACTTCTTAATGCAAATTCAGATTCTACGACCAAAAATAAGAAATTTATGTTAAATGATTTTTTTTGAAAAAAATTTACTTTACAAAAGTTTCTTATTTTTTGATGTAGAATCCGAATTTTCATTAAAAACTATCCCTTCCCACTTGAAAATCTCGATTTCGGCCCAATTCGACGATTTTTGATCTTAAAAAACCGTTTTGCGGTCCTTTCCGAAAGTTGAAAATACCACCAATCGATAGAGCACCCTCGATTTAGTTAACAAACTTTTTTCTTAATATTAAAATAACAGCTCATTCCCCTCTTAAAAAGTTGATACGCATGCTACACCCGGTATATATGGCAAATCGAAAATAATATGGGATCGTATCTTATCAACAAAATAAAATATTATTTACATTAAAGCGTGTCTGTATATGAATTAAAATAAATAAAGCTCAAATTTCTCATACTAGAGATTTCTTCTACCAAAATTAAGATATATCTGCAAAATACAACAGAAATTCTATAGATTAGTAAAGTAAGCTCTGCAGTAGAATCTTGTTACATTGAAAGTTGCTTTAAGAGAAATGTTAAATGAAAATTGTAGGAAGACTTAAAACAAATTTGCATAAATGGAATAACTTTGATGATGTCCCACTCCCATCACAAAATTTAAAAAGACAATCAGTTGAAAATTTTTTCTGTAAATAAATAAAAATAAAAGCATATGTTGTGTAGCTTGCTAGTTGTAACAATCATACCTTAGTATTGACTAGACAATATAACTTTATTGTTTCAACTCATTAATTTTTTCTTGTTGTTTATTTGAAATTGACTTTATGAAACTGAAGCGATACATTCCGTATGTATAAAATTATTCTCCTATGTATAAAAGATATTTAAAAAAAAGATATTATTTTCCTGCTTTTATTTCACATATTTTTTCCATACTTGTACTACAGGATACAAGACTGGGGACTAACAAAATTATTACAATAAGTAAGAAAGAATAATAAAAAAAAAAATTATATAAAAAAAATTAATAAAAGAAAGAATGTAAAGAATATGGAATATAAAATGAAAACAAATTAAAACAAGAAAAACAAAAAGAAAAACATCTATAAAAATATTTTCTCTCATAACGATTTCCGATATCATCATCTTGTTGTATCGATAATGATGATGATTAATGTTAAATTTATATTTTCTACTCATTTTTTTTTATACCCATATTTTTTAGTTTACTTTACTTAGTTAATATGTGGTAGAAATTAATTTCGGAATATAATTTTATTTAAGTAGTAAAATAATGTAAATACAGGATGTCAGTATGTACTCGTATGTGACAGTACAGGCTGATATGAAGATGTAAAAAAAATTATTTCCAAAAAATTAAAAATTGAGGTTAAAACATTCGAAAATGTCCTTGTGATTTATCCAGTTCTGTTTAAATTCAATGTTGTTATGGTTTTTTTATTCAAGATTGAACAAAATTGTGGAATAAGAAACAGAGTTTTCTCTGAAAATCATAATTGATAGATATTCCACATCAAAATTAGTAAATTGTCAATAAAAAATCTAATTTTTTCTAACGCTTATCTCAAACAAATACTATGAAGATATTTTAAGGGGTTATAAATTTTTTACTGCTGAATATTTATATTTTTGCACGCAATAGTAAATAATTTAATTTATATCTGAATTTTGAAATAATTTTTGTCCGTATTCAGGAAATATTCAACCATTTGTTATTCTTGTACTAAAAATCAATGAAAAACAACAAACGAAATTTCAAAACAATGTAGAAACGTTGGGTCTCTCTCTTTCTCTTTTATAGATATTATAGATATCTTTTTAGAAATGACACTTGTTCTATTGAACTAATATCAATAATGCCCGTCTTCATACAATTACATCGTAATATTAAGAAAATTTCAATCATCATTATCATCTTATAGCGCTACAGTTCTGGGTGAGCTATGGCATTCATCACTATACTCCTCAAAAAAGGTTGATCTTGTACCGCTTGTCTCCAATTTGGGATTTGTAGGGCTTGAGCATCGTATTTGACGTTGTCTTCCCATCTGCTTCTTGGTCTTCCTCTACCACGAATACTATCGGGCTTTAGATTCAGCACCATTGTTTTCGACTTTCGTGCATTCGACTTACGTGGCCAGCCCATCTTAGTATTTGGACCTTTGCAAACCGTACAATGTCCTTGTGAAATCACCGTGTATTGGGCTACATTTGGTGCTCTCATTGTAATTCTAATTTACCGTTTCCAAAATCACGCCACTCAAACTTTATTTTGGAATTTTGGAATTTTTGTATAAAACTTATTATTTTAATAGTATTTGTCTTTTTTGCATTTGGATTGTCATCGAGGAAAGTTAACCTTTATCGAAGAATGAAGAAATAAAGATAAAAAGTCCACTAAGAACTGCATTTTCATTTAAGTAAAAACGTATTTTTTTTTAATAACTAAGATCAGCTCAATATCGATCATATACTATTGAGCTCGCTTCTGATTATATATTCTCCATTCTGTAATCTTTTTGAACCGAGTATTTTTTGGAGAATTTTACTTTCAAATATGCGCAGGCTGCTCACTGGAACGCTCACAGTCCATACCTCACAAACATACGTCACTATGAGTCGTATGAGAGTTTTATATATCGTCATTTTGGCTTTTCTTCATATTAGTTTTGATTGAAGCAACTTTCTGTTTGTATAATAGGATCTATTCCCGGCCTGACTTCTATTACTATTATCAGTTCTTATTGTTGCTTCGAGGTATGTAAAGCTTGTAACTTTTCAAAGTTGCACTCTCCGATTGTTATATTCTGATTACTTCTTATTTATTAATTTCTTGCCATTTTTAGATATTTTGTTTTGTCTTCGTTGATTTTTAAACCTACTTTTTGTCTCGGTTTCTAGTTGTGCAAATACTTCTGCCATATGTCTGTAATTTTTTACTATGATTACTATGCCATCCGCATATGCGTTCTTTTTTAATTTTTCTATGGCGTAATGTGGTATTAGTATAGTATTGAGTTGAATAATAATGCGGGTAAGGCATCTTTTAATCGTACTACCGTTTCTATTTTAAAGTCACGGGTTATTTCGTTTTTTATTACAATTTTAGCTTGTGATTCATGCATTGTCATTATGACTAGGTTTGACAATTTCTGAGGTATTCCCAAATTTATATATTTATGTTGTCAAATGCTTGCTTGCAATCTATGAAAAGCATGTGAAAATTTATTCATAACATTTATCAATGCTTTATTAGATGACAAATATCTGGTCAATTGTTCATCTATGGCTTCGGAATCCGCATTGGTACTCTCCCAGTATCTCTTCACCTAAGTAGGCTAATCTGGAGTATATGGCATATCGGATAATATTTTATAAGCACAGCTTGGTAACGTTATCCTCCAGTAGTTGCTGCATATCATTTTGTCTCCTTTTTTGTGAATTGAACAGATAAGTTCAACCTTCCACTTCTCCGGAATATTTTCATGCACCTATATTGTACATATTAAGCTATATATCTTTCTATGCACAAACTCACCACATTTTTTTAAAAGCTCAGTTGTTCCCTTTATCTTCTCCAGGAGGTCTTCCATTTTTTAATTTTGCATGTAGTTTGTAATTTTGTATCCTTCGTATATGAAGATGTCATAATTAGTTTCGATGCTCATAAGTTATTCATTGCGACTGATATAATTAAACATTGAGCCTTAACAGGACTGCTTTATTGAGCTTTTAAAAATTAAACATTTTTCCTGTTTTTTGCATTTGTTGCGCAATAAAATATGAAAATTAATTGTTTTTGATAATCAGATTTGTTTTTAGTGATATGTTTAGATTTATGGAATAAAAGTCGAGTTTCCTTTCACTAATCATTTGTATTTATTTTGCAAATATCGATATTTCGGAAGCAACTTACTTCCTTCATCAGTGCTTTGCGACTAATTAATATTTACACTAATCCTTACATATAATTATATAATTTGAACCCTCAATAATATGCTCATTTTGTTAACAATAGTAATTCCTTAATAGTGCTACCTAATCTATAGTGTTTTATTTATTAAATTTTTTTGTTTTTTTTTTTTTTTTGTATAATTATTATTTATTGCATTTAAACTAGTCTTACAAAATAACCCTTATTCTAGTATTTATGATCTTAATTCTACCTGAACCTGATTTTTAATTTTAAAGTAATCTAAATAATGGCGATGTAAGGATTAGTGTAAATATTAATTAGTCGCAAAGCACTGATGAAGGAAGTAAGTTGCTTCCGAAATATCGATATTTGCAAAATAAATACAAATGATTAGGGAAAGGAAACTCGACTTTTATTCCATAAATGAAAATTAAGACAATGTAGTCATTTTAAGGAACATATTGTACCGATTATCCAAGATAATGAGAATGCAATTCTGCCGAATGTAACCGGCATACATTCTTTAATCAAAATTAGCTATGCATGAAAAAATAAAAATTTAAAAAGAACTATGAAAGTTTTATGATGTGCGAGTAAACTTATGAATAATTATTTTTTTTTTTATACTAATAATTAGATTCTACAAACTGGAGATTTTTATTATAAAAAGAAATTTAAATTTTTGTTTGACTTATTTTGTCTTTGCTTTATTCATTCTTTTCGGAATTTCTTTGTCTTTCTCTGAATTTTATTAGAAAATAGTTATGTTCACTTTTAAGAACTCAAATTCTCAGATAAAAATAGTCGAGTGATCAAACGAAAAATTGAAAATTGTAACACGGATAGCTAGCGATGAAAAATTACTGTAAAAATTATATTTAACACCAACCAAATAAACTGAGTTTGTAATTTATTAGCATGGGCTTGTAGTTATAAATTGTAATTGTAAAGTAAAAAATATTGGGGTGAACTCAAAGCGTTGGTGCAAAATCGAGGGCTTGAAAGCAAAATGCATCCACATGGTCATGGAGCAATAAAATAGATTTTTATTTTCCTTTTTAATTTAAGGATGTTAAGGACAAACATTATAACTCCTTTTGAATATTTGGTATATTAATTGAAATGTAGAAAGCTCAATTTTTTTGTGATACTTACAACATTTATGTTATATTCCCAATTAAGATTCAAACCCGGAAACTTCTGATCAGTAGTCAGATTACATAACCACGATGGTCGATCAATGATAATAATGATGATGATGATGATGATGATGCTGGTAATGATGATGATGATGATTATGATGATGTTGATGACGATGATAATTGGGATGAAGTACTGTTAATTACTGTGCATTGCAGAAGTGTAGACAATACAATGGTAGCAGTAGAATAATTGATTATTACTATTTAATGAAACTGAAAAGTTACAACAGTTTATTCTTTTGAGCATTAACTCTAAATTAACTTTAATAATTCAATTTTTATTTTTGCGATTTAAAAAACCATTAAAAATGTCACAAAATATTAAGTTTACATAAATTTTTTCTTTAAATTTCCAAAATTATTTTTATATATTTAAATATTTAAATATTTAATTTTACTGATTTAAAATGTTAATAGTAACATAGTCAATGCTCCATGGTATGTTCGCAATGCCGATATTCATCGAGATCTGAAGATCTCATCTATAAAAGACGAAATAATGAAATGCGCTGCACGGCATAAAACTCGTCTGATTCAACATGTCAATACCGAAGCTTCTAGCTTAATTGACAATCAAAACTTTGTGAAGCGACTAAAACGAACAAGACCACTTGAGTTAGGTTACAACCTTTTATCTATTAAAACCTTATTGGATTTTGGTAGATCAAAGGTATCTTAGTTTCTTTGAGTTAAATGTACATTAATGGTTAGTATATAAGACTAGTTTTAATGTTGCAATAATGATAGGAGTTTTTAGTGGGTTAAAGTCCCACAGTCCTTCAAACTGCCTTCCCCGGTAATAGGTAGTCCCTGAAGCCTCTTTCGATGATTTACTACTATCTGGAAAAAAAAAAAAATGTTAATTTAATTTATTTAGGTTTTATAGTATTAAGTCATCTTAGTTTTTTATTATTGTCTTATGAATAATTATTTTTTTTTAAATTATCTGAAATTATATAATTTTTTTAATATAATCAATAATCCACTGAACTTATTAATCGGCTTACTATTATAAAAATATTATCGAAAGTGTATATACATAGTCTTAAGCGAGACTCTATTGTCCTAGACATTTCGCTGGTTCAATACGTAATTGATACATACAAACAAATTTTCATTTTGCGTTTTTTGCGTTTTTATAATAAAAAAAATTGAGATTTTTCGATCTGTCTTTGCCGTTTTCTTCTATCTATTATAGTTTCGAAAATACTAGTATCGACTTAGTTACATGATGCGATTTTTAACCATATTTTTAATTTTTAAATGTTACATAAAAACAAAATTTTGTTACTTACATAGAAAAAGTTTTTGATATTTCTTAAATATACCATACAAACAAATTAAATACTTTTGTACAAACCATGAAAAAGTCTGCAATTAGTTTGTTACATAGAAACAGCTTCCTACATGTTTCATTTGCAACAAAATAAAACCTAAGAAATCATTTGTTCACTAGCCAGTGGAAAACATATAAAGAAACAAACCTCGGATATCAAACTCGAAGAAGTCAAAGCTCATATAGCAATTTTTTCCGCAAAAGAATCACAACTATTGTGGTGTAGACACTAATAAAACATATCTTGATTGCAACTTAAATATTACAAAAATGTATAATTAACTTGTTTGGGCAGTTGAACATGTATTCCAAAATGTATACAACATGCACACAATTTATTCCAAAATTTTCAATGAAAATTTTAATACAAGTTTTCATAACCCAAAAAAAGATTTATGTGACGAAATTAAAAATAAATCGAATTTCACAACAACTGAAAGAGAAAAAATAAACGATGATAACATGATGAAAGTATCAGCCAGACTAGAAAATAACTTAGATAAGAAAAATACCAACACCTCTTAATTTCAATTTATGATCTTCAAAATGTTTTTCAATTACCTAAGGCCGAAATGTATAATTTCTATTATATAAGAAAATTCAGTTTTTAATTTAACAAAACACTGCAATTTAAATAAGAAAACATATTGTGCTATTTGGACTTAGTTTCTCAGAGGTAGAGGAGGCAGTTACATTGCTATTGCGTTAAATAAAATTTTAAACAATATTCTACAACATATCCCAAATGTCAAAAACATAAATGTGTAGTCTGACAATTGTGTACCTCAAAATAAACACCAAATTAATACATTAATGTTAGTTTATTTCTTACAAAATAATTGTGCAGTAAAAGTCACATAGAACACAAATATGACAAAATGAATATTACGTAAAATAACGAATCGCTTGCAGTTTTACCTTAAAACTAATTTTTCTCGGAATCGGAAATATTTTTCTATATAATAATTAAGTACTGGGCCGATGATTTCACAATAAATAACCACGTTACAATTGTGATTAGAACAAACAGGAATTTGGATAAGCGATAATATAATTTAAATATCTGGTATTAATTTAGAGCATATTATTTGTCTTATTATTGTTCTATCGTACAACCAATATCATTCGTTCATTTCGTAAAGTTTTGTAGTCTACTCTAGACTCTTTCTGCATTACAATAATCCAATTCTGGATGTTGGCGATTACGTATCACTACAAATATTTTGTAGTGATACAAATACATTGTTATTTTTGTCTCGACCTCTAACAGACATACCAACATTACACTACTTCAATTTTCAAAAATTCTACTATTTAATTATTTTGAGAAGATTTTACCTCGACCTTACATTTCTGAGACATTTAACATTTTGCAGTAACTGTGTCATGTCGAAATTTATATTATATATTGAATGAAACATTTCAGATATAACTCTAAAGGCATTTTCTTTTAATTTTAATTTTAAATATTTTTGAATAATATTTAGTATCATATTAGTTTTTTTCAGTTGTTTGCGTGTGTGAGTATCCTTGTAAAACTTGCTTACCTTTACTATTTGCCCCTATTCTATTAACTTGTTTTGGTAATAACTTAAAATGTAATATTTTAATTCACTTAATAAACATAAAATTTTATTATGACTATAATAATATATAGGTGTTTTTAATCGGGTGTATTAATAAGTACAGGGTGTCTCATACTCCCAAATAATGTATATATTCACAAATTCGTATTATAATTCAACATCAACCTACCACCAATTTTTAGATGGTATATAACAAATATTATTAAATAAACCTAAAAAAAGCGACTTTGATTTTCATGGAAATTGTGTGTTCCAGCTGATCGTTAAAGTTGCGAATACAAATTGGTGATTTCTGAAATAAAATTCAGCTAGGCTTTTATGAATATAATAAAATTACTCTATAATAGTTAAAATGTAATTTAAAATGCGTTTAAATTATTTAACATAGCTAAAATTCAACAAAAAAGTAAATGTGTGTTTTTAGAACGGAAAGACTCAACTTAAAGAAGTTATTTACAAGAATTTATTCAATCAATAGTTCTGCCGATTCCAAAAAAAAATAATATTATCGTAGTTGATTTTTATTTCACATTAAATTGTAAAATAGATTTAGAATAACGATTGAATGTTTCCAATAAATAATGAATATTGTTCTTGCTGTTTGTGAGGGCTCGTTAAAAGTTATCAAATTTAGAAAATACTGTTAAGTAGCTCTACGAACCCAACGTCCTTGAAGTTGGTACGGCTGATTAAATCTAAAAAAGGTTATTGAAGTGTATATTTTCCAAGTTTATAAATTTTTTCAGGTTTTTGGTTTGGTGTAAAAAGTACAACATTAAGAATATTATATTAAAACAAAAATGTATTCATAATATTACTTCACAAAACAGTTACTTATAAAAAAAAATTTCCTGCGAGTCTTCTGGTATGGGGATATGTGTCTAGAGTAAAGGAGTAGGTCATTTGTACTTCATCAATGGCATAAATAATGCTGAAAAATACCAACATATTATAAGGGAATATCTAATTCCATCGATTCAATTGAGCTTGGTGATCAAATAGTGTTTCAGCAAGATGATGCAAGCAGTCACACTGCTAAAAATAATCAAAAATGCATAGAAGAAAACAAAATTAATTTAATAGAATGGCCGTCATTAAGGTCAGATGTAAATGCAATAAATACCCAATAAAGATTCAATTAAAGTCTGTGAAACATTAAAGAAAAAAAAATTAAGATCCTCTCGCTCTCTCAAATTTGGTCTGAAATAACACCCCAGGATTGTCAAAAATTGTACCAATCTTTACCAAAGGGAATGAAGTTGTAAAATCTAAAGATGGTACTACACAGTACTAATTTACTTTGTACGAATTAAAATGAATTCAAATTAAATCGTGCGAACTTAAATTAATTGATGTTTTGGTCTAATAAATAAGTGCTTCGTTAATTAATATTATGAATAAATTTTTGTTTTAACATGATTTGAAATCCTTAATGTTGTACTTTTTACACCAAATACCGAAAAAACTGGGGAAATTCATAAACTTGGTTTGTGTAAACACTTTAATAATTTTGTTTTTTACATTTAATCAGCAGTACGAATTGCAACGACATTAGGCTCGTATTTTATATTCATTTATTTCACGTATAAATTTTACGTTCGTTTAATTACTTCATATCAATTATTTTATATTGACGCACTAATTTCATCAATTGAAAAACTTTATGTTAAAGGCAAAATTAGATTGGTATCGCTGATAGTAGCACAGACAACAGAAATAACAAGTAAAGGTAAAAAATTAAAGTTACATAATCGAATTTTTGAAAATTTAGTTAAAGTAGTGTAAAGTTGATACGGTACGAAAGAAGAGATTGAACTTATATCAATAAGTTTTTTTTATTTGTTTTGCTAATATGGCAAAATTTAGGCTATGCAAATACACTAGGTAAGATACTAATTAGGTATAAGTTTTAATAAAAATAAAATCAAATTTAAGGTCTTTGAAAGTTTGTTTAAGAATTTGTAAATAATTTACAATCAAATGAAAATGTAAAATAACAAATAATTGTTTAATTTCAGTTGGGTATTAATGTAAATACAATATTGGTCTATTATTGATCTATATTAGTCTACAAATATCTTGAAATAAATAAACTTAACTTATTATTAACGTAATTTTTATTCGTGATGTATATTTATTATACAAAGATAATAATATAAATTATAGAACATTGTGTTATCCTTTCGAAATATGGGCCATTGACGTGATTTTTTTCAAATCATACATATTTAGAATATTTCGTAATTTCGAGTTAATTACAATTTAGTTGAATAATTTTAGTTGTTTATGGCTTTAGAACTAAGACTGAATATAATCAAATCTGATTGTTGTATAGATATATCATCAGTCATTAGAAGAATATTGTACTGTATGTTAAAGAACTTCTATACTTAAAAATAAATTGGTCGGCTCAATCTGGCCTAATCTCACTATCGTATTTTTAAACAAATATATTAGAATAGAAACATCCTGTATATATACACACATACACATACATTTATGTCGGGGGTACTTTAATCTTTACTATTATTCTAAGAACATTTAATTTTACCTTTTTTAAATTTTGATCTTAACCTATTATTAATCTCGGTGTGTATGATGAACTAATTATTTTCACTAAAAGAACATACCTATTACACTCATACATAATTAAAATATTGCGTGTCAAGTCAAAAACGATTTTATTTTACGACATAAAATATCCTGTTTAACTTGGTAAAAAAATATATTTTTTTTTTTAATTTGGGGGAAGGGTAAATTTTTGTAACGATAATGTTGTTACTTAATAGCAACTGATTAGAAAAACATAAAATGAACAAACCACTATTCAAATACATAACATTCTGTTGAATTTTGTGCTATAAATAGCGTGGTTAAGAAAACAAAAAAGAAAAATAAGAAAAAAAAAACAAATTAACACAGTAGAAAAAAAATTAAGAGTAAAGTCAAAAGGCATTAATTGTTACGTACATTAAATACAAAAATAAACCCATCATCATGAATTGAGTAATGGGAAAACTCAGCCCTTTTTTAAGTCCGATTAAGCTAACATTATTTTTTTTTCTATAATATATAAAACTGTTTTATTTTTTTCGTATTTCATTTTATTTTATTTTTGTTATTATTACTTTATTTTCTCTCCTTTTCTCATAGGTATAGGTATCAGAAATGGTTTTTGTTGTTGTTTTTGCTTTTTTATTTTGTTTTTAATAAAAGCACACCACTTTTGGACATTTCAAAGCCGACTTATTTTCTGAAGTCCATTCAATAACAATCTACAAAGGCAATAGCTTTTCCTGTCATTTGTGCCAACTGCCATTTTGTTAATTTTGTTTTTTTCTTTTTCATTATTGTTGTTTTCTTTTTCTTATTTTGTTTTCGTGTGCGTTTATTGTGTTATTTTTGTTTTGTTTTTGTTTTATAGACCAATCTTTTGTCTGAACTAAAAAAGTTTTGTTGAAGAGTCCTTTTTAATAGGATGATATAAATCATGTTTGACTCACAAAAAATAATTATTTATATATTATATAAAAATAATATATTTATATCATACCCATTATAAGAGTCCATTTAGGCAAAAGCAAAATAAAAAACATTAATGAAAAAACAAAAATGAATAAACAAAAGAAAAAAATAAAGCGATAATAAAATAACAAAAGGTGCTTTAGGTATTAATACTCATTTTTTTTCTATAATATTTTGTATAAATACATATTTATTATTATATATTCTTATGTGTATAAATAAAATTAAAATACAAAATGGTGAATGTTGAACAAAGAAAATAAAAAATAAAAACAAAATGTAATGTGATACATAAATTATGATTTTGTAATTTAATGTATCAGGGGTGAAATAAGATTTTATTCTTTCGGGACGATCTTATAGATATTTTTTGATGTGCAAAAAAATATTAAAAGGGAATATCGAATTGCGAATGAAAATTTGGTTAAAGTGAAAGTGCAAGCGCATATTTTTAAACATTTTTAACCGGCAACCATTTCTACCATCTAAGATCAAATTTCTACCATCTAAGATCAAATTCAAAATGATTTTATAAAATTTTTATTAAAATCAATACCTTAAACACTAAATTTTCAATTTTAGATTAGATAAACCAATTGGAAATTCTTGTGGAAGATTTTTCTGTTCTAACTAAACTGAGAATCTAAAGAACAAATTTTATACTGCTTTCTAATTTTATTCGATTTATTTATTAAAAAGAAATATTAATTTAAAATAATGAAAAATTTGCGCTATAAAGAAAAATAGAAATGTGTATATGGATATGTATGTAGATATATATGTATATGTTATATGTATATATATAAATAACAGTTTAGTTAATTTAAAATTACTCTCCTTCTTCTTCTTTCTTGATGATACTACAGTCTAAATCCATTCTGTTTTACTCTGATTTGTTTTTTTTTTGCGAATATATTAAAAACTACTATACAGGAAGCACACAAGTTAATTGCAATTGAAGATACGTATTCATCATTTTGGATTTCATTTGCGGCTTGAGACAAATCGTACGTGTCTTGATATCTATATTAATTTAGATTGTACGACATGCCTGCCGTTTGGGCTAAATTTCAAAAGATTTCAAAATTATATTCTTATAGGTGGTGGTAGAAATAATGAGCAAAATAATAATGTAGATATTATTTTTATTAATTGTGGACATGATATTTAGAGTTAATTGTTTTGCTGCCATAATGTTAAAGATATCAAGTAAATTTTTTTGGGAAAGATAATTTTCTTCCAATTCAGGGGGTTTTTTTGTAATTTGATTACTATGATTCTTTCATTTTTATCATGCGAATTGATCAGAGAACACTTGTCAGAACCACGATAATATTCATATAGGAGAGGCTTAGTTCTTCTAATATCATGTTGTTGTAGCATGAAATTCAGATAATATTAATTTTTATAGAAACCATTGAAAAAACTTCTATAACATAATGGAATCCATCAACTATTATTGATTTAGTGTTTTATCTGTACACCATAGCTCTATAACCAATTTAAAATTATTCTATAGTTGGTTGAATTTGAGATCTGGTCTAAAGAAAAAAGAAAATAATTAATATCTTTAACAAATCATAAATAACAATCACTTATGGCTTATATATCTTGGGGTGCAATCATCTTAGGATGACTTTTAATTCTAAACTTACATTTAACATACATATTAATAAGATCATTAATAAATCAAACTCAATGCTTGGTTTTATAAAAAAGTGGTCTACGGAAATTGATGATCCTTATGTTACTAAATCATCGTTATTTACGACATTAGTCAGACCAATTCTGGAATATGCTAACAAACTTTGGTCCCCTTTTTATCGCCAACACATTGACAGAATAGAAAGTTTTCAAAAAAATTTTTTTATGTTTCATTAAGAATAATCTCTTAATATTGCCCTCTACATTGAATGTCTTAAACTGTTTAATATGTATACTTTAGAAGGTAAGAGAACTTTGTTAGGTATTGTTTTTATAACCCAAGTGCTTAATAAACACATTGATTCAAGTTATATTGATAACATTTTAAGAAATACAATTAACACAATAAGAGCATGATTTAGGCATAAAAACATTATTTTCTATTACATTTAACATGACTAACTACGGTAAATATGAGCCTATTAAACAAATGCTGATAAGCACAAACCGATACAACAATAAATTTTGATATGAGTAAAGATGTTGTAAAAAATCCTTATTTAAAGTAATTTCCTAATTATTGCATTAGGAATTTTGTGTAAACTAATTGTATAATTTTTATAATCTCTATTTTAAATATTACTAATTGTAATAATATTCGTTTTATATTTTATTATTGTAAATTTTAATATTATAATTTGTAAACACTTGAACTAAGTAAAAATAAATAAATGAATATAAATAGTGAAAATAGTCGAATATTTTTCTTTTAATTTTACTGATATGTTTATCATACAAGAACGCGTATTTTGTCTACTACTTGCAAACTTCTTCAGTGTTTTGTACTAGACTGAGGAAAGAAATCTAAAATCGCCTTATTTATTTTATTCGCACAGGTAACAATTTGATGTTTCTGGCAGCTGCATGGTTATTTATTATCCAATAGGGGGTTATCCAATAGGGGGTTGAATAAAAATATTTTTTTTTTATTCTATTGTTGGTATTTGAAATAATATTTCCGACGCTAGAGTGACAGGTAGGGGTGGTGTTATTCGTTTTATTAAATTTCACTAAAAATTTAAATAAAGAAGAATACCCGTTGCCCTGGTCTTTGTTTAGGAGTGAGTCATTTGTAGATTGTAGATGTTTTGTAGATTTTGATGCTTTCAGCTGAATCTAGTTTTCTAGAACCTCTAATGTAATTTACCATTTTTTTTTTTTTTTTTTTACACTCTACAGTAACTTAGGTAGAATCACCTTTTCGTGCTTAATTAAGTACGGTGCTGCAATTTTACACTACAATCTGCAATATTTCGAGTATTTATTTAACAAATTACTGGCTTATCAACTCATTAAATGTGGAAACCTACTGTTATTGTCAGGAAACCAAGCCTTCTTAAATAGAATAGTTTCATTTATTCAATTTGTTACCAGAATATACTCTCAACTATTTTTTTTGCCATTTATTATATCCCAATGACAAAGGGTACTGGACCAGGTCGAAAAATCCATAAAGCATTTTTTTTTTTTGGCTTCATTGGGAATCGAACCTAGGACCTTTCGGTTGAAAGGCAGGCGCTCTACCTATTGCGCCACCCAGCGTGTTAATTACAATGTCTTCTTTCGAAATACTATGGTTCTCTTGGATGATGTGTTCTGCTACTTTGGATCGGAACTCGGTTGAGTTCTTTTTTTTAGCCAGTTCTGCTTCTTTCAGGTGTTCATTGAGTCGTATTTTCATGTTTCTCCTAGTTTGCTCAATATAAACTTTGTTGCAATGACTACAAGTTACCTTATATACACCTGATTTTTCCATTTGTTCGATTGGGTCTTTAGTTGAACCTAGAACAGTCTTGAGTTGGTTAGTTCTGCTGCTATATACGATATCTAACCCGTGTTTTCTTAATTTCGCTCTGAGTGGAAGAGAAATCTTGCGAAACTCCAATGCTACTCTTCTTTTGTTACTATTTTCAGTATTATACCAAAATTTTACTCTAACACTGGAAAACAAGTTTTTATAAAAACTGAATATAGTATAGTATGAGCACTAAAAAATTTAAAATTGTTAGTAATTCAATAAATAAGGGGAATAATGAGTCAATGAAAAAAAGGAAGAAGTATTAAACTGTGTTCAATAGATTTTCAGAGTAGTTAGAATAGAAGAATATTTCACGAAAATTTGTAATTAATTTATATTAATATAACGTCATTGATAGTCTAGTAAAGTTTGGGTGCAGTTGAGTACAGTATACTATGCACATTACAACTCTTAACATCAACAATAATGTAAAATAAATAACGTATCATCTCTCATCCTAATACGTTAATTTTATTTTCTCATTACAATTACTTCTACCAACACCTACTTCCATAATTCATTAAAAAAAATTTATTTATTCTCTCAATTTGTATTATTTCATTCATAATGAACAGTTTTTTAATTATTATTGTGGTTGTTATAAAAGGCTTCAGACAAAAACAAAATTAGTATACTATAATATAAAATATCTAAAACTAATATTGAGTGTTCAAGCCATTGAATATAAAAATTTTATAAAATCGTTTTGAATTGATCTTAGATGATGTATATGAGAAGTATAGAAATGGTTATCAGTGGACAACACACATTTAAATCATTGATGTTCATTGTGGTAGCATCGAATCAAATAAGCATGCAAGGGAGGGCGAGAACTTCCTATTATTCGTTTCTATTATTATTATTAAAAAATATATATTAACATATCCTTTGTTTATACCTACTTATGACAAATTTTTATATAATTATAATGCAAAAGTTTGAATAGCCTTTTTGAAATATTCAAGTTGTCTGGGGTTATCAAATAAATTTGGGAATAAATAAAAATAATACTAAATTTCCTCAATTCTCCATTTAATAAAATTTTTAAAGAAAATAAATTTTAGCAGAGGTGAAATTAGTATAGGTAATGATTAAAATAGGAAATTAAGAAGAATATTATATTACTATAGATATATAGATCTCAAACAATAGTCATATTAATTGGTGAATATCAATACTAGTTTA
This sequence comes from Argyra leucocephala, assembly GCA_963942445.1. NCBI lineage: Eukaryota > Metazoa > Arthropoda > Insecta > Diptera > Dolichopodidae > Argyra > Argyra leucocephala. The sequence goes on along the minus strand of OZ012678.1, from coordinate 116,124,196 downwards.
TTAGCTAAAGTTTGGTTTCGAGCTAGATGATAATTTGATTCGGCGAATTAAAGCTCCAATTCTTAATTCTTATCGTCCCAAAAAATAACAAATGAAATAAAAATCTCACAGTGACATAAACCCAAAAAAAAAAAACAAAAATGTAATAAGCACCAAACATTTTTTTTTTTACTTCCTTTGTTATTTACAATCTGTATTTTCATTTCTATACAGTTAATTTAATACAGTTATTTTACAGTTAATATAGTTAATTATTTATTTTGTATTAAGTCGCTTGGCAGTCTTCTTTTTGGTCTCATTGTGTTTCGTGTAACAAATAGAAGTCGACCTAGGTTGTTTGGATGATCTTCCACTTTCCTTTCGTAGTTATTTATGAATTTTTTCATTTCGCCAAAAATAAAACCAAAAATAAAAATTTATTAAAAAATAGTTTTTTTATTTGAAATTAAAAAAACTCAATTATATTTGATTATTTCTTTTATGAAGCCTGTTTTGATTATTTTATTATTTCGTTTCTAGAGTTGAGTGAAAATATTTATTTTGTAGAGCGAATTAAATTTTGGATAGGTACGCAAAAGAAATCGATTTTCCCAACTCTGGAGAAGGAAATATTTCATTTTTGTTATCGACCCCGTTGTTCTGTTATTACCTCAGAGACCTCAGAACTAAAATACTTATATAATACATATATGAAATACTACATATACTCGTTCTGGGTTCTATACTAAAACAAAAAATATGCCATATGGTTGAAAAAAGTGTTCGCATTATACTCAATCATAGTTAAGTTTCACGTTTTGTTTTTACTTCGCTATCGCTGTCACTACAAAAAATATGGAGAAAATATTTTTGAAAAGAAACCATTTATGAATCCGAAAATTAATAAATAAATAAATTTAGAATCATTTTTGATTTTAAATGTTATCAATATTTTTTTATCTACGTACGAATTTATTTTAATAAATTTTGTTTACATTTTTTACTTGTTTTAAACTTCAAAAAATATCATTGTCAGGCTTGTACAAAAAAAAAAAATTATACAATAAAAATTATGATATGACATAAAAGCAGGGCTGTGAATGTAAAGTTAACATAATTTAAGTGTCATTTACTTTTAATAAGGGTTACAGTTAATATTAGTTTTATATGAACAAAAAAAATTACACTTAAGTTATGTTTATACAAAAGGTTAGAGACTTAATCATAGTTAATTCAAACATAGTCTAAGAACACAAAAATTAAAATTTTTCAACCTTCATTTCATTTGAAGTATGCAATAAAGCAAAAAATTAAATATCACCTCAATTAAAACCATTTTTTTGGTTTTATTTCACTATGAAATAAAGCCCAAATTTCACACAAATGTCGTGGTCTCATTTAATTTGGATCATTTTTAAACACACGTTTGCGATATGAAATCGACTCGAATGACGTAATTTTCATTTTTACTTATTTTTTTGTATTTGCTGATTCTCTAGTGAATCTAAAAAGTACCATGATTTTGAATATTTTCATATTTCGGAATATAGCTTTTTTTACATTACTTCAAACTAGAACATTTTCATTAAAATTTATAAATATTTGTTACAAAACACTTGTAAATAATTTATTTTTCTTTTAAATCCTGTTTATAAAAAATTTTATCATATAAAATAAAAAATATTACTTTTCTTATACATTTAAATTAAATATGACCTTGATAAAACTTTTAGACGATTCAATTAAAAGAATAAAAAAAGACAAAAATCAAAGCACAATATAAAAAAATTATCCAAGGTTTCTGTCTAATATTTGGGATTTTGCATGCATTAGGTTCAATTGAAATAATTTGGGAACAATTAAAAAAAAAGGAAAATATTTTAGAAAGCTTGGAAATTTTTCATCAATAAGGTGACAATGATTTTATTAAGTATACATACATACAATATATACATAAATATGTATATATATATACATTTTGTTTTTCACATTTGTTTAAGATTGTCATTGATACAGGTTAGACAAGATATTTATAAAATATACTTTTGACCTTGATTTTATAAAGACATTTTTGTTTTTGTTTAATATGTAGATGTGAAAATCTTGCCGAAAAACAAGATTATCTTATTTCTTTGGAAGAAGATAAATTTTTCTGGAACATTAAAAAGATACATCCCTTGTTTTAGTGAAATATAATATAACACCTGTCTGAAGCTACATAACATTTAGTGATTCCTTTTTACTTTATTGATTTCTTAATTTTTTTTTTTTTTTGTTTAACCCATTTTCCAATGTAATTTTCCTAATGGACGGGAATATCTACATATTCCATATGTTTTGTGTGTGATGATAAAAAAGGAAAATACAAATATTGTTATAAATATATTTTAATATTATACAATTTAATAAATAAATATGTATATAGATATACAAACACATGTATATAATCAATATCATTATTTTATCATTTTACAGATTTTGTTGTTTTTGTTTTGGTTTTTTTACTGTTACTAAGGAATTCATATATTTTCGAAAAAGGCATTGCATACTATTTTACATACAAATTCATTTAATAAATTTATACAAAAAAAAGTTTGTTATTTATTTATATAAGGGTATGAGTATGATGAACGTGTATATATATATATGCATATATATAAATGTAGATTGAATGTTAAATGTTTTGTAATATTGTGTGGATGTTATCAATAAATTTGATTTAATGAACCATGAAAAAAGGATTAAATGCTGAATTAAGCGAAAAACATTTTTTTTTGTTGTTTTATGATATTTTTTATTTTTTTTTAGCTTTTTGTTTTTGTTACTAAACAATGATTGAAAAACATAAGTGTTAACATAACATTAAAATTTGTATTGTAAACTGTCATTTGTCATTATTGTAAATACAAGAATAATGAAATGACAAAATAATTGACAGTGCCATTTAGAAAAAAAAAAATGAATTTGAAAAATTTTGTGCATATTGACAGGAGTACTGTTGTTGCATTTTGTATAAATGAAACGAGATTGATATAATGTAATTTAAATGAAATTTTTTACAGGATGACTGAAAATTGTACTGCTTTCAATTGAAGTAGTACATTGTGGAACATTTGTAGTTTAGAAAGATATTTAAGGCAAATCTGAAGTATTTTTTTAAATGTTATATGCTGGCAAAGCTAAGTGGCAACTGCATATAGTGTTCTATTGGGAGAAATTTTGTATATATATATATATATATATATACATATATATCTAATTGGGCTTATTATACACTGACCAATAATATGTGAATTGTATTTCACTTTGTGTTGTATATAATATTGATAAAAAATATGTAGCTTCGCAACGGCTGTAAACTCTCAACATGTGGTGTAATTTTCGACAACTTATCGAAAAAGAGATCAGTACATATCATTTTCTGCTTTAATTGCATCTTCGGAATGTTTCAGGTTTCCATTCATTGAACATGTATTTTTTCGGACATCAATATTATGGTAAATGGGGTGAAATTAGTTTGTTTTAATGTTAAAAAGCATTTTTTGTATGTTCTGTAACTTTGTATGTTCCGTTACTGTTAATAGTAACTTAGGTAGAATTATCTGTGTGTGCATTAATTGTGGTAGTGAAATATTTACTAAATAATGTGTCTAATAACGTTCTATAATTTTTTTAGCACATATCTGATATATCATCTTTACGAAAATGGACTTCTGCTGTTATCAGAAACAAAGCCTTCTTAAATGACGTGGTGTAATTTTATTTAAGTTTAATACCAAATTACTCCAATTATATTTTTTAACTTTTTTTATCCCAATCAGAAAGGAATGGGAGAAAAACCTGTAAAGGATAAAAGTTGGATGTTAGAGGGCGAACTTTTGCTTCAAAGGCAGGCCAATGAGTTGTTAAATGCAATTCTGTTATTAGACAGAATAGAAAACTTTATAATAATTTCTTTAGATTTCACGAATAAATAAATTTTATTTCTTTCTGATACCCAACATTCGTACCATCTTTTAGGTGGTTTTCAATGCTATCCATCTCACACTTGGTTCACTAATAATTACTATTTCAGTCAATTAATCTTTATTTATTCTGTGCACGTAATAATTTTTATTTATTCGTGGTCTGTTGTGGGTTCAATGAAAAATATATTGCATGCCACTCATTTTACTTATATCATGTGGTTTTTTGTCTCTTATCGGGCATACGCAGATTTCGCAGATCTGTAGTAAGCCATCTTTGTTTTGTTTTTGCGCATGTAATATCGGTTGAAAACTGCTTTCATAATATTTACCTATTTGTTTTATTTTTTTCGAACCGTACAGTACTAGAGCAATAGTAGACAAAGATGAAGATGGCTGGATGAAATGGAGGACAACTATCGAAGGAGTTAACGGATGGAAAAAAACTGAACAAGATAGAGCAGAAAGGAGGAAATTTGTAAATGAGGTTAAGACTCACCCTATGCTATAGAACCAATAGATTTTCTATAAGCATTTATTTATATTTCCAAATGATATATGAAGGTAGTCTGGTGGCCTGATATATCTTTTCCTTATTATTCCATGAGCTTGTACTACTCAAACCCATATACTTAAAATTGCATACTTGCTCGATATATTGATTATTAATGATATAGTTTACATTATATTTGCTCTTTAGAGATAGTCATTTTTTTTTATGACACATGTTATATAATTCTGCAGAATTTGTTACTTCATAAAAAACAAAAAAAAAATGATTTGCGTTTTTAATTAATGCTGTCATTATTTTTAATTGTCATCCATTTCCATTGAATAGTAAACTTTGTAGATCATTTTCGTTTTCTGCAAGGATTAACGTGTCGTCGCCTGCATAGCTTATAATTTTGTTCTGATCTCTCATTTGTTATCCCTAGGGGATATTTCATTTACGCTACTAAGTAATTTATGCATGGTTAAATAAACTCAACCAAGTTGGAGTTCAAATAGTGAGCAAAATATTGAATTTCATTAAATAAAAATTTGTTCTTTTGCTTTTTGTTAATTTTACAAAATAATTTAATTTTAAAATTGAAATGTGCATATTTCTACAATTTTTTGAATTAATAAAGAAAAAAACAACAAAAAACTATTATTTTTTTTTCATTTCTATATCTTTTCTTTCTCTTTTACTGTGTCTCTATGTGTTTTATTATATCAATGAGATTTTAAATAAAAACTGTTGAATATTTGTTTGACATGGGCTTAGTGTGTATTTCATCTTTATTTTCAAATAAACAATTTTGTTTTTTTTAAAGCTTGTTTATATAATATAATACTTTATAGCTATAGCATAAATTGGTTTATATATTCATTTTATTTTATATATTTTTTATTTTTTTGCTCTAACTGTGTATTTGCCATCCATTTCAGTACTTGTTCTTTATCATGTTTCAATCTCTTTGTTATATTGTATGTATATATATATACATATTATAATACTCGTTGTTTATGGATTAGAAAATATTCAATTCAAATTGGATCCTGATATATTTTTTCTCTTTCTAACAATCTATATATCTCTATATTTTGCTCATACAGACCCTATTTGTATTTTAACGTATTTTTTAATCTCCTTGTGATAGAAATTCCTAGAATATTTATTGCGCAAATGGTATTCGATTCGGTTCATTAGTTTAATTAACGGAAAGCTTTTAATACCTGTAGAAATAGTAGGTATGTTTATACATTAATAAAATGTTTCTTGCATATGTATGCATGTAATTATATATGTACGCGCGTATGACATAATATAATATTTGTTCATTGGAGAACGGAAGTACTTATATTCTGTTTTAATAAAAATATTTTTTATGTTGTCATCGTCAGTTTTTTTTATTTTGTCATATTATTGTTAAAGTGTGGGTGACTCCCATAAGAATTGCGAATTTTGTAATTCGGAAGTAAAGAAGACAGTGCTTAATAATGACAAAAAAAAACAAAAAGAAAACAAATCTAAAACCAGAAAAAGAAAAACAGTGTCAGGAGCACCAGAATATTGTATTTTTTTCTGAAATTGTTTGCAAGCTTCTTCTGTATTCTCATATATTCATTGTTGTTGTAGCTGTCAATTTTTAATTTGAAATTTGAATGAATTTTTTCTAAGGGTATTGATGTGAATGGAATATTAAAAATAAAAAAACAAAAAATAAAAAAAAATATTAATTGCTTTGCATGTTTAAATAGGGAGAAAATTTGAGAAATAAATTCAGAAAAAAGAAAAAAGGAATATTTTTAAAGGATTAGAAATCAACTATATACATAGAAATGTATGCAACGTATCCTGTAGAAACGAAAAATTGTTTTTAATTGATAAAAAATAAAAAAAAGCACAAAAAAAAAACATTTCATTTGTGTCCGAAAAATCTATTAATCAAATACGTTAATAAATTAAAGTAAGAGCATGACAAATAGAAATGGAAAGAAAAAGAAATCGATTGATGATAAAGACAGATCAAAGAGAATTTATATATATATGTATATATATATTTTTTTTTAAATATAGAAAGCGGAATCAATTTCCGCAAATTTTTAGTTTTTAATTTCCTTCTGAAATTTAAAAAAAATATTTTTTTTTCGATAAATTCTAGGTTTTCAATTAAAACTAAATACATTTTGACAAACGAATAAACTTTTGATAAATTAAATATTTTGTTTTTAGTTTTAGTAAATTGCAATTGAAGACAGTATGTATTGCAAATAAACAATATTTTTTCAATTTCAAAATAAGATAAATGACTTGACAAAAAAAACATTTTTTAGTATTTTAAAATCTTCAGATCTTCTAAATTGAGAGTAAACAAATTATTTGGTTATTTGATTCGTTAAAAATAAAATAAATTTAAGCAAAATGTAATATAATATATAATCCTTTTGACAGTATTTCTGAAAAACTTGATGGCGTTAAATTTTCGTCAAATTTTACTGCAAGCAATTATTTTTGAATTTTTACAAAGAAACCAACTGAATATGGTATTTAATTATTAATCAAAAAATAATTTGGCATTTGTGCGAATATGAACACTAATCTTCACTTTAAATTGTGATTAAAGCTTTTTTGTTATTTGGAATCAATATAATTTCAAAGATTGGTGAAATAACCTGGACGTTAGTCTGAGTATTTTTAATATATATGTTGGCTTAGTTATGTGTTTAATGAGACGTCCAATACAAATTTATAATTTAATAGGTACTTTTAATAGGTACTTTTTTATTGATTTAATAAAATATAGTGAACACAAATCATTTTCTAAAATTACAAAGTGAATTTTGTTTTTTTAAGTCAACAAAGTTTTAATCGGCCGATAATCATAGTTCTTATACATTAACATGTATGCTAGCTTATTAATAGAGTAACTAACGTCCCCTGTTGAGTAATTGTAATTCAAGTTGAAGCCAAATTTAAAGTTTTGAAAATAATAGTAATTTACGTAGGTATTGACATAGACTTCTCACGATAAAGCACAAACCACTCATGTTTAATAAAAAGTTTTGAGGTTAGTAAGTTTTATTTTGGACACATAAATATACCTCCCTCATATAATAATTCGTTTCCGATATATTCCCTATAGTTTAGTTTAATGGATAAAATTACTAAAAATAAAATATTTTTGTAATTAAAGAGGCATATACACTATACATATTTTTAACCACAACTATATGATTACTACAAATGCTCAAAATATAGAAAACAATAATTTGAGACAGTTAGTTAAAAAAAATTAATAGAATAAATTTCCTTTAATTATTTTATTATTAAAATGGCTATATTTTATTTAAAAGTTTGAATATTATAAAACCAAATAGAATTTTTTTTAACCCGTATGCGCATTTGGGCCATATATACAACTTATTTACATATTAAGAGTTCATTAAGAAAAATCGAAATAAAATGAGAAGGTGCTAGTAAACACGCAATAGCGCATGTCCTTAAATGCTTGGTTATTATAATTATAGATACTATAGCTCTACTGTATAAAGATAAATTTGCCAGTCATTTGTACAATTCAACGGATTTTTTTTTGTTTTTGTTGTTTTTATATTTTATATTTGAGATGAATTTGTTTTTTTGTTTTTATTTGACATAATATTATGTAAATATAGGTTCATTGCAATAATAATAATAACTGATTTGATTGTTTTTGTTTTTTATTTTAAAAAGAACTCACACATAATGTATTTGCTGAATAATAAAACCATATGAGTAAAAAATTTATCAACTGTGTGCGCAATATTTTTTTTTTATACAAATTATTTATATATTAGGAATTCTTTAAAGAGAAGTGAAAAAAATGAAGGGGTGTCTACTGCACAGGTCCTTAAATACTTGTCTATTATAATTATAGATTGCACACAGTATACTTTGTTATAAGTAAAAAACATACAAAACAATTTTTTGCAGTTATTTATAAACTTTAAAAATTAGGCTTCAACTTCGAAAATAATTTTTTTCAAAATTAAAAAACAAAAATTATTATAAAAATCTTTAAACATTGAAGAAAAATTCTTTTTGTCTTTTTTAAAACTTTTCATTTTAATTCACAGCGTCTGACTTAATTTTACATTATCTTATTAAAATAGGAACAAATTCAAGATTTTCGAATTTTACATTACATTTTTTACTTTAGAAAGCTTAATTTATAATTAATTAATATTCCGATTAATCACAAGCATATTGTGTTCGAAGACCTATCCAATGAAAAATTAAAAAAAAAAAACATAAATATAAACTTAAAATTATTAAATAAATGAAAAATATTAAAAAATTTGTACATTTATTTATTTTATTTATATTTAAATTTTATTACAATTAAAATTACAATAAATTTATTTGTAAGTTCTAGCTACTTGGGTCATTCGCTTATAGCACTGTTATTTTAACTACACTTAATGTAGATATTATCTGTTTTTAAAATAACAAAATAGTTTTCTTAGATAGGAAATATTCAACATCCTCTAATGGTAAGATGATAAGTATACAACCCCGCAATATCGCTTTCTTTATTGTCCGATATAGTTTTTGATAATTTTTTTCTATCTGAAAAAAAAAAAAATAAGTAGAGAGCGAAGATATCTGATGCCAAATTAGCCGAATTGATTTTATTTGTTGTATATTACAGTTAATTTTATTTTTTTTTACTTCTGTATCAATCGTCATATCAAAATAATTTTCAAGTTTCTCATATGATACGACAACTATGTTTACTGCGACTTAACTAAGATTAGTGTATCTACTTTTTTGTTATTGATATTGTAATGAGGTAAAGCTAATTTGATTTTCAATTTTCTGTTTCTCCTAAGTTTTGTTATTTTTTATACATTCTTACTATAGTTAATTTGTACTTTTTGCACTGAAATTCAAAATTTTTCAAATAAATTCAACATTTCTCATTTTTTCTAACAATTTATTTGAAAAAAGGTTGAATTTGAATGGAAAACATATAATTAAGTATATATACTTTTGCCAGTCGCTAATTAATTCATATCATTTGCAACAAAATTGCTAAGACCGTTGTGTATTCTCTCTGGAATAATACTTGTGTATAAATATTTAAAATATATTTAAGAGACCTACAATATTTTGTGATATCACTCTTGCATGTATATAATGTGGCACAGACTAATTTTTCCTTTTTAATTTCAAATCCTATCTAATAATAATATAATCCAATTATTTCGATATAATATTTAAGATTAACCTTAAAGAAGACTTATTTACATGTAATCCTGAAATTCAAATTTAACTTAAATTTAATTGAATAACATTTTAAACCTTTTTCAATCCTTAATTAAACTTTTTTGTTTATTCACATATTTTAACTGTGATCAAAATTAAACCTAATCTATCAAATAGGCAAAAATGTCAGAATTATTAAGCTTAAATAATATGAAACCTTGCAAGTGTTCAAATTATAATATCTAATCTATAAATTGTAAGAAGTACGGTACAAATGTGACCTAAATAAAAGTGAACCGTCATTGAGTGCTAATATTTAAATGTGAACGTGAAAATCGGCCTATAATCTATCGTAATTTAATTAAACTAATAGATATTATATTTAGATTGCTTTAAATACCCAAAATATAAATGGAAATATTTATATCAACTCATCAGATATTGCCTTAACCGAATTTTCAAATTTGCTGGGAATGAAAAGGCTAACAACATTGACCTGTTGCATCTTAGTTAATTTATTTATAATAATTATTAAATTCTATTTGAACCGATGTGGTTGTATAGAAGATCACCATTTGAAAAATTTTTCTGTTCTCACGGGGTTTGCACCCATGCTCCTTCGTTTGTTACATTACTACACTCGAGTGTTTTACCACTCGGCTACCGAGGTTAATCTTAGTTAATTGTATTGTTAGTTTTTTTTCCACAAATTATTTTAATTAATAGAATTAATTAAATTCACTTTATATTGCTAAAAAGGTAAAGTAACAATTTTTCGCTTTTTTTTTATTTTTTACCATCACTGATCGAATTTATAAATACAAGTAAATAAAAATAAATTCAAATTAAAACAAACACTAACATATTAAAAATTAAAAACAAAAAAAATTGTGTACTATGTTTTTATTTTACCTTTATATTCAAAAGGCCCACATCCCGAAATGGAGAAGGTCTATAGTTAGCCTGTAAATTTATCTGCAGGTCCACTGTTAAATAAATAAATAAATAAAAATTGAGCACGATTTTTTATTAAACTTCCTTGATAATCTAGGAGCGGAGGGAATAGGAGCAATTATTAAAATAAAAATATTATAAATGTCAAAATTTTCTTTTAAATACATCTAACGCTTTTTTGTTAAGCAAATATATTTAAATAAATTATTATTATATAAAAAAAATGTCAACATTTTATTATAATGTGCTTGTATATTACGAAAAGTAGATCAAAATTATATTTATATTTATTTTCATTTATTTAATTAAAATTTCATGAAGAGCCACAAAAAAAAAAAACACACAACAAAACAAAAAACAAATATTTCATAAAACAAATATCATTCTTTAAATAAAGATATATTTTAAAATTTTTCACTATGGGATCTAAATAGAAACCGACAGAAACCGACGCAAACAAACAAACTTATTGTGACATGTCTAAAAAATACTACAAAAAAGCAAAAATAAATAAATAAACAAAAATTTCTTAATAGATATCAAATTTAATAGCAAAAATATAATATACAATATATATGTATATATACAATATATAAGTATATATAAATAAAATAAAATAATAAAATCCTTTTGACTTTGCAAAACACAAAAACATAACAACAACAAAAAATAAAGTGCGAACATTTTTATTTATATATGGATTTTTCTTTTTATTATATGTTTTGTTTATTTTTTTGATTATTTCATTCAAGTCTCTTAAATTTAAATTTATTGCTCTCAACGGCAGGGAATATCCTTACAATGTATTCAATTCCCAAACCATTATTTAGGAGTGAATCTTTATAAAAATATAGAAAATTATTGTACCTATATTATATACCTATAATATTATATATTATTATATTATGCAATATTTTGAAGGATATTAATCTTTTAAAAATAATGAATCTACATATATATATATATATATATATATATATATATATATATATATATATATATATACATACATATATAAATAAACATATATGTATATTATAAGTGTCCTTTGTCAAATGTCAAAATTAGTACTTAAAAAACAAAAAAAAAAAAATCGCTATTTAGAAGAAAAGAAAAGAATATTCAATATCTAAAATAGTATGAAAAAAGGATATGATTTAAAAAAAAAAGAAAAAAAGCCCTTTTTATTGTTGTTTTTGTTACCACGGATTTCATTTATATGTGCGTAGCTATATATTTAAAGATTCTAATTAATATGACATAAAATGGAAAATAAAACGGATCTGAAGAAATCGTTAAAAAAAAATTAAATTCTATTTTTGTTAAATTAAGCTGTCAAAATTTATGATGATTAAATATTAAAAGAATTTTATTTTATTTTTGATCCTTTTCTATATAGCAGAAGATGGGTGCGAGACAAAATAATAATAATAATAAGAAAATAAAAATAAAAGTGTTTAACAATAATTAAAAATTATGGGTTTTCAATAAAAAAAAGGGGAAAATTTTTTATACTGCAAAAATTCTCAAATATTTTAATGAGTTAATTTCAAATTAATAATTAAGTTAGAACGGAATTTTTGGCGAAATTTGACAGTTATATTTGAAATATTAAATCATTTAACCCTTTCACTACCAAATTAAGATGAAATAAAAAAACATATTTTTAAATTAATTTTTTATGTAAAATAAAAATAAAATCTAGGACTTGAATTTTCTAACCATATATTATAGGGTTGTAAGTATGAAAGGGTTAATTAAGTGACAATTTTCTACTTCTTAAATAAAAAGATTATACATCTGAAAGAAGAAATTTTTACTACTTCGTGCCATTTGGAATTTAAAATTGTGTAGATTGAATTTTGATTTATTATCTTTGTCGAAGCTTGTTTGATCAATGCTTTTTACTTCTATCAGGGCAGTCTTTAATTCGATTTTTTATACTTTCTTTTGTAAAGTCACTGATTTAAATCATTCTTTGGAGTACTTGGCTGTTATTTTCCTGGTATGCATTTGAATTAATTGTTCTCAAATGTGAGATTAATGAAAATAAATAAATAATTAAAAAAAAAAAAGAAAACACTCAAAAGCCTGTTGAATGATTACTACAAATTAATAGATATTTTTTAGGAAATTTATTAATTTTAAAAATATTTCATTTCATGGTAAATAGTTTTACAGAAAAAAAATCTTATAACATTTCAATTTTGAGTTTAATTGTAGAATTTTACAATTTTTTGTTTAATGAAAATATGCCAACAATTTCTGACTAAATTTTTCAACTCCTAAATAAAAACTTGGGTTCTTCGGAGGAAGATGTTGTATCGGCGTAGAATAGCTGGAGTTGCTGGCTTTCCAAAAATATATATATCTTTAGTGGGGCGTCTTATCTTTTAAGGACGAAAAGGACCCTCAAAATCCCCAAAACTTGTCTTACAGGGTGAATGTTTCATGATATTTAACAAAATACTGTTAAAACACTCTTGCTGAACACTGAAATTTTATATATTAGCCCAAAAAGTTAAATAGAAGTAGTTACAAATTTATTCAAAATTTAAATATTTTTAACTTTCACTAAAATAGCTTTTAAAAGGGAGAACTCACGAGTAAGAAAAATTCAAAGTTTACAATAATAAAAATCATGAAAATGAACCTAGACTTTCATATCAAGTTTTGTTCAAGAGTTTTGATCAACTGAATATAAATGAAAATTTTAGTCCAAATAATTGTTACTAAAGTTTCTGATAACATTCACAAAAATTACTCATTATTTATCAGTTTAGCATTATTCTTTAGTGTGGACTAATATGTATTCTGATTATAAATTCAAACATTTTTAAATAATAAAATGAGTCTTCTGATGACTGTCGTATGTCATATTCGCTATTGATAAAGATACCTCTTTATGAGGTATATCTGATTAGCTAACAGATAGGGTGCAGTGGTTGTGTCACCTGCTTACTATAATCAGAATATCTCGAAATTAAATTTCGCTCAGCGTGTCTGTATTTAAAAAAAAATTTCAGTTATTCTTTGAAAATAATTAGCAATTTAAATTTTTTGTAAAATAAAAATAAAACTATTCCATTCGAAGCTACTCTACAATATATTTTACTGCATTTAAACTAGCTTGTATAAATTAGTGTTAAAACAAAAAAATTATTGTGTAAATACAAAACTTATTGTGTATGATTGTGATGCATATGTCAAGATTCTGCATAATAAATAAAAAATCTGTAATAATGTTCATACATGGTCTAGGCAGTTGTAAAAGAAAAATCACGTATATCATCTGGGTTATTATATATCATGAATAGATGAACAGAACAGTCTCAGGATTAGATTAACCAAACTAGATTTCTAAATTTTTATGTTTTTGCAATGAATTTACTCTTATATTATTAACCTGATAAAATTTGTTTCTTGTCAAATTAAGAAGTTTCTTTTAATTCTGTTTTCAGAATTTTCTATTGAATTTTTGGGTTTAAGAATAATCGCAATCATTAAAGGCTCTACGCCTAGATACTAGATTAGTCCTGAAGATATATGTCTGTGTAATTTGCTCTGCTGCTGATCTCATCATTGTCCTGATATTGAAATGTGGGAATATATCGTGTAATACCACCTAATGATGATTGAATTAACATCATCAGTAACAGGACTAATAACATTAAATAATAGTGATCATAATAAAAATACAAACAACTGCAAAAGATACGATATTTGTCAGAATATCAGACAAGAAAATCAATTTTAGTTCAATTCTTTATTAATTTTGGGAGAAAATCTGTCATGACCATATTAAAATAAATATTAATTATTAATAATTTAATTAACAACTTCATAACTTCCTTAAAAATATAAACTGTTGATTAATATTAATCTTATGTTTTTTTTTTAGTTTATTATTCAATTGCTCAATATTTTCCAAAAACCTATTATTTAGATAGTATTTGTTGCTTTGCTAATAATTAAACTCTATACATTTTCCTTATGTATTATTCCCTTATGAATATTATGTGTAATTAGCCAACATTAATATTATTATTTAAAATTTCACTATTGAAAAAAACATTTTATTTAGCACCTAGCAGAAAATAGATTGTTATTAACCAGTGTGCCGACCCATTAACAAGAGGTAGCGTATTTGTGTGCAAAAATATGTAAAAATTGGCACTTTAAAAATTGTTTAAAAATTGACACACAGCATAATAGAATAGTGATAATACTATGTGGGTCCCTTCTAAAGATTTTTAATTCATCTTCAGAATGTTATTTTAAAATTAACTGTTGATCCAAAATATGATATGAAAATTTAAACTTTGAAACAAGCCAAGTGTTGTTTATTTGTTATGCAATTGCAATCTACATATCTTCTATAACTGGTTAGAATTTTCATTAACTCAATTTATTTTAAATTAGATTGCATGGTTGAAAATTTATTTTTAACATAAAATTTGAAGAATATGAGAAAATAAAATATTAAAATTATTTCAAAAAATAAACTTTGAATTACTTTCTAGGGAAGAAGAAACCAGACACCAAAAAAACAACGTTAATGGAAATTATAATTAGAATAAATTTCATTTTTATTTTTATAATATTTCTATTCTTTTCATGAATTTATTTAATAATAATTATTTAAAAAAAAATGAATTAATTTTAGTATAATAAAGTATTATGATATTCTCGAAATTCGAGGTCAATATTCAAATTAAAATTATATTATAATAAAATTAGGAAAAAAAAATTTTTTTTTAGAAATATTTGCCTTTAATTTAAGCGTACTAAAACTACAAAAATAAACTTTAGAATCGCAGCTTGATATAATGTTTTCATAGCAAGTTATGATTGTAATTACGGAAAAAGCAAATTAGCCGAAATTCTAGGAAGTCTTGAGATGAGATTAAGAGATTTGGTAAAAAGTTCGGCAAATTTGCTTTTTCCGTAATTACAATCATAACTTGCTATGAAAACATTATATCAAGCTGCGATTCTTAGTGATATACTTAGTGAGAGAAAGAGAAATAATAAAAGAAAGAGATTAATAAAAGAAACCAAATTAAAAACACAAAAAAAAATATAATGAAAATGATGATTGAAAATAATTGAAAGTGAATAATAATAGAAAATGATTGAAATATAATAATAATGATTTGTATTGCACACTATTTTGTACATATTCCTTTTTTGTTTTTCTTTTTTTGCTTCTTTACACCATAGAAATGTCAATAAATATAGTGAATTTAAAGAGAAACCAAATTTTAACTTTATCAAATATCCATATTCCATTATTAGTAGACACACATATGTAAATTTCACTTTAGTTGAATGCAAATAATATCTATAATCTATATTAACAAGAATATACACTCCCATTTTACGTAAACCTAATTTTTAAGAAATACCAAACCGAGCAAAATATCATTAGTTAAAAGAGGTAAACTTTACATTTACTTATCGTATACCAAATTTATTATGAGAGAGAAAAGGTACAAAACAGATGTTTGCCTTTTGCTTTATACTGTAAAATAATTTTGCGTTCTCATTATTCTCCTTTGGATTTGTTTACGTTTCCTCCCATTATTTATATCAGGCAGGGTGGCAAAAAATGTTAGTTCTAATTTAGTTTGTTCCCTTATGCGAGGATTAATTCTGATCTTTTATTATTTTAATATTTTCGTTTTAAACATTATTATTTTCGTATATACCTATTAAAAATATTAAATTATAATTACATTACAATAATATAAAATATTATTAATATTTTTGTCAGTAATAATTTGGAGTTACAAACATTATTATTTTTTATTAATTATATTAGTAAACCTAAATATTTATTATTTTGGTATACGATTATAAAATAATACTGAGGATTACTATTTACAAATCACAGAATTTAAAGAATGTGATAACGCTGTTTTAGTTAGGTCTCCTAAAAATCGTATGCATAGTTGATACATTTTAGAAAATAATATTGTTAAATATTTCAACGAAATTTTTGTCGAAAATTTTTTTCAAAATTATAAACTTTATTTATTTAATTTCAGCCAACTTTTTTTGTTACTCTCTTTTGTTTACTATATTTTTTCTTTTTCTTACACGTTCTTATTATCGTCTATTTCTGACAATGTTTATCAAATTTGTATATGAATTTGTGTGCAAACAAATGAATACATACATGAGTTCATACTCTTTTCATGGATATACTTTGTATAAATGGTTATTGAAATGGGTATTTTGTTGAATTGAAGCAAATTGAAACAAACATATAAAGTCTAAGGCAAGTTAATTAAGGCAAATATAATAATGTTGACCTTAAACCAAACTAAAAATATTTTAATACAATTAATATTGTTTATATCAATCTTTAATCATATTCGTTAGGATTTACTTTGAAACGTCAGTTACTGCGATTGAATTCATGTGCGTGGTGAAGTGGTCATACTATTGGACTATATGGATTCTAATCGCACTCATTGTATGAATTTGTTTTTAATTATTCATAAAATAATGAAATTTCATAGTTTACCACTGTACTTCAACCTAAGTGCACGTGAATTTGTGCGGTGTAATCAATACAAAAAAAAAAAAATTTAAAATTTAAAATTATAAAATTAAAATAAAAAAAAAAAAGAGATAAACAAAATAAATTGAAATAGTGCTTTAAATAAACAACAAGTGAAAAAAAAAAAAAAACAAAAAAAAAATATTGAATATCTAATCAGTGTCAATAACAATATAATTATTAAAACGGAAAATTAAATTATTATAATAATTTCATTAATCAAAATATTTAACTAAAATTAACAATAGCCAAAACTTAAATTTTCTTCCATTCTCTCCTATTATTATTTTATTATATTATAAATGTTGTTAACTCTTCGTCTTAGCTGACAATAGTTAAATCATGACGCACTCGTACATAACATACTCTTTCTTGTTCAAATTCAAACCGTAACCAAATACATTATCTTAAGCCACAAAAATTTTTTTTTATTTTATTTGTTTTTCTTTAATAAATTTCTTTTTTTTTTTGTAAATCTCTCATTAATTCATTATAATTTTTATTTTTATTTTTGTTTTTATTCCGTAATTTTCTCAGTGTTCTAACCTGCAGTGAATGTCTCTGAGAATATTTCTACACTCAATAAGGTATTAAAAACTGTTGTGTGTAGATATTTGTCTCAGTTGCATTCATTACAGGGGTGGTATAAGTAAGTGGTAATGTGGGCCAAAAAGAAAGAAAAAAAAAAAAATTTAAGAATTTAAAGGGAAAAAAGATTTTAAAAATTTTAATTATTTATTTATTTATCTTTTTTTTTTTTTTTTTTTTTTTTTTTTTTTTGTTTGTTGTGTTGTTTTTCATTTTTGGATTACTTCTGTCAATTTTAATTTATTTACCTTCTCTCTTGTAAATTGTTCTCTATAATGTTTAAGATAGATTTTTGTAACATCCGCGGTCTATCAACGAATTTCCATTCCGTCGAAAGCCATCTACGGCTTCAAAATCCAGCAATTTTAGCACTAAGTGAAACACAAGTTGTGAATAATGATATTAATTTTAATGTCAATAATTATTCGCTTGTGCCACTTTTTATACCCCATAGAGGGATTGCTTTGTATATACGAAATGATGTAGCTTATAAGACACTTCAAAATTTTGAGTGCTCCAACCCAATTTATCAATATAATTGGATGAAAATACACGTCGATAAGCGCATCATTCACTTCTGTTTTATTTACAGATCGCCTCAAGCGAACCAGCTAGAAACTGATATGCTTATAGAAAGTCTATCTAATCAGATAAACTCAGTTCTGGAAACCACTCCCGAATCTGAGATTGTTTTGGCGGGAGACTTTAATATTCATAACAGGGACTGGCTTCACTTTTCTAGTCACAACAGTCCCGAAGGCAAACAAGTTGAACTTTTTTCCAACTTTTTCAACCTTTCTCAACTTGTCAAAAGCCCTACGAGGATACCAGACCGACGCGACCAGAACGGACATCTCCTGGATTTATTCCTAACTACCCATCCAGAGAAATATTCAATATCTGTTAACTCTCCGCTAGGTGGTTCCGACCACTGTCTTGTAAGCACAAGCTTCGAAGTAGGCACAACAACCAGTTCTTCTAAGTCTCCCAAAAGACTAGTCTGGCATTATCACCAAGCTGACTGGGAAGGCTTCAACAACTTTTTAAATGCATCGAACTGGTCGTTGTGTTTCCAATATAAAAATGTCAATTTTGCTGCAGAGGTGATTACCAAAAGGATTCTATTAGGAATGAAAACCTTCATTCCAAATAGCCTTAAAAGTATAAAACGAAATCCCTCAGCTTGGTTTAATGATATCTGCAGCAAAGCTCTGAAGTCCAAAGAAGAAGCCTATAAAAAATACAAGAATAATAAAACTGTCAGCACATATGAGAGTTATAAAGTGGTTAGGAATAAATGTAAAAAAATTATCAATCAGCAAAAATTCCTGCACAACCAAAGGTTGAGACGAGAAATCTTTAATCTCCCTAACAACAGCAGGTCCTTCTGGACGTTTGCTAAAAGCGTTGGGCAAAATTTTTGCCAATCTTCATTTCCACCTATGATTGATAATAGTACAATTATATCAGATTCTGTTGGAAAAGCTAACCTTTTTGCAAAATTATTTGCAGCCAATTCCACACTCCCTAATACAGCCCAAGTTCCGCCAACAATCCCTGTTGTTAATTCTTCGCTTGGAAGGATATACTTCAGAACAAGAGCTGTAGTAAAAGTCTTGAAGAATCTTGATATAAAAAAATCTACCGGTCCCGATGGTATACCTGCGATTGTGCTGCGACACATTGCCCTCGCCATTTCTAAACCTCTGCGCAACTTATTCTATTTGTCCTTTTCTTCAGGAACTTACCCGTCCAATTGGAAAGTTGCCCAAGTTTATCCTATTCCTAAAAAAGGTGACAAAAGCAATCCTTCGAACTATAGGCCCATAGCTATTACTTCCATTATTTCCAAAACGATGGAAATCTTAGTCAATCAAAAGTTGAAGAAATATCTTGATAGTAGAGGTATAATTCATGATAGTCAATACGGCTTTCGAGCTCAGCGTTCCACCGGTGATCTCATGACATGCCTCTGCGAAAAGCTTAACACCAGTCTTCATCAATCTGGTGAAGCTGCTGTTGTAGCTCTGGATATATCTAAGGCTTTTGATCGAGTCTGGCATTCTGCTCTTATAGCAAAATGCAATGCTGTAGGCCTCGGTCCAACCTTTTCTAAATGGATTGAAAGCTTTCTCCTAAATCGATCTATCATAGTTTCAGTTGACGGTAGTTTTTCCGACCAACTTCAAATCAATGCTGGTGTTCCACAAGGCTCCGTCCTTTCACCCACCCTATTTCTCATTTTCATTAATGACCTTCTCAAATTAACTTTCAATCCAATCCATAGTTTTGCTGATGACAGCACTCTAGTAGCATCATATGATTTTCTTAAAACAAATAATGCTACAACTTCAGCAGTCAACTCCAAAAGAACAATGATGGCTGGTGCACTCAATCACGACCTAGCCAAAATTGTCGACTGGGGTAGAGCAAACAGAGTCGAGTTTAACACTTCAAAAACTCAAAGCTGTCTTGTTAGTAACAAGCTAACAACATTCGAACCAATTCTCCGACTTCAAAATGAAGTTATTCAGCGGCTCAAAGACTTGAACATTCTCGGGATGCGAGTGAATCAAAATATGCACTGGAATGAGCATATTTTCGATATTGCGAAAAGCGCCGCCAAATGTTTGGGCTTTTTAAGTCGCTGCAAAGCTTACTTTTCATCTCCAGACCTCTTAAAAATCTATAAAGCATATATACGACCCAAGCTCGAGTATAACTCACATTTATGGGCAGGTGCACCAAAAGCTGCTTTAAATTTTTTGGACAAAGTTCAAAACCGCGCCATTCGTCTTATAGGCGACATAAATGTGACCTCATCCCTTATACCACTTGGTCATCGTCGTATTGTTGGAGCACTTTCTCTATTTTATAGATATCTACTTGGTGTTGGCACTTGTTCCGAGGAACTAAAGTCACTTCTTCCTCCTCTCAAGCAATTCTGTCGCATAACACGAGAGGCATCAAGTGCACACCCTTTCACAGTGGAAATTCCGAGATGGTTTAAGTCCGGCTATGGAAATTCTTTTATAGTAAGAACATCTCGATTGTGGAATCGAGTCCCAATCGAAGCATTCCCAATTAGAGAAGGATTTTTTATTTATGATTTACAGAAATTTAAGACGAATATTAACAACATTGTTCGCTCTTTCCCACAAAACTATTCTTCTTCCTTTTTCTTTCCTTTCCTTTAGCTATCCTTTCCTTTTTCAAATGGTCAACGGTACGCAAGTACTAAAAGGTTCAAAACCTAAGTTTTGGCTATAATATAAAAAAAAAAAAAAAAAAAAATTAATTTAAATAAAATGGGGTTGTATCATGATAGTTTATGATGAAAAGAGTACTTTTTTCCCGTTTAACTTGTGGTTTTTTCTTTAGTTGAATTCTCTAGTTTAAATAAATAAAAATACTCTTAAAATATCGATACGTCTTAATATATTAAAACCTATTCTATGCAATGGTACCATATGGTACCAGCTATATAGCCTCTCTCAAAAATATGATCTGTCATGATTCTCAGGTTTCCAGATCCAACTTTATAGATTGTTCAGCAGAACCGCACGAACTATTTGAAAGATTCTTTGATGGTGAATTATTACAAATGATTTGCAACGAAAACAATAATTATGGTGCTTTAACAACACAAAAAACCTTAATGTGACAAAAAATTAGTTAAAAGTTTTTATTGGTATTATGTTTATTTCCAGGTATAATAATATACCAAGTAAATATTTATATTGGAGCCGTGATATAGATATGTATAATGAAATGATTGCAAAAAAATGTCTCGAGATCGTTATTGAGATTGAGCGTTGTGTTCACTTTGCTCAAATAACTGCTACCAATTCAAACGACAAAATGTGGAAATTGCGTCCCTCAAGTGACAAATTGAAGCAAGACTTCCAAAAAAAATTTCATTGTTAAGAGCATTTGTCTTATGATGAATTGATGATAAAATATTTCGGCCGCCATGAATGTAAACTAATTATTACGGTGACAAAAAGGTTTAGTTTTATGAAAATGTATACACAATTTACCGCCCCAATCACAACCAAATTGTACATTAAAGAATACTTCGTAACTATTTTTGTAATCAAAAATTGTGCAAATGGTAAAATTAAAGTTGAAAAACTATTAATAATATTAAAGTAGAACAAAATATGAAGTTATATAATAATGATAAACAATAATTCATTATTTTTATAATTTGCGACATTATATTCGTTTTTGTTATTTATTATATTTTTTCTTACGGAAAAAGTTCATGTAATTTCAAATTCATCATAAATATAAAGCTTTTACTTCGAAAAAATTAATGGGCTTTTCCAAATATCGTATATTACATTATAAAAATTAATTAAAAATTAAATTACAATGTTAATTTTTATTAGCATTTTAAATTTTAAATATTTAATTTGAACATAAAAAAGATTACAAAACAATGAAATTTTGTGATTTAATTGAATTTAAGTTTTGAAATTTAAAAATATTTCGATTTATATATTCAAAAATATTGACATTAGAGATAAATCGCCATTTTTTTAATGATGAAAATGGCGAAATAGGGTAAATATACCTTTGTATGGTGAATTTAATATTACTCCCATCCGTGCTCGGGTTAATTTGATAGCTGGCATTTTAATTTAATAGATATAGTAGAAATAATAATTAGAAACAAAAATGTTTGAGAATTTTATTTTTTATTCTTAGTTTAAAAGCAAATGTATTTTAAATATTAAGATTTAGTTGAGAAAGAAGGTACATAAAATATTTTATTGTTAACGAAGTTAACATGAGTAATAAAAAAAGAAATATGCTGAAAATTCTACTGCATTCTTCTCCTTTGGTTATGAGGTCATAGAAGTTCGTCTAGACTCTAAAGATGTTCAAAAATCAAAAATTTTGTATTTTTCGGACTAATTCTTATATTAGGCCTTCATTAACTTACCTAGTTTATATTTGTCATATTCAACTTACTCTACATAAAATAATATATTGTACAAAGTTATTATTGTATTATGTATATTGTATATTTATAAAATTTTTGTTGTAGTTTTAAGACCTCAAAAGTTTGTTGTTATAGTGTTTTTTAATGTAAATATTTAAAGATTTGAAATTTTTGTCTGCGTACTTTTTATTTCAAGATGATTATTTTTGATACCTCAAATTATCTTTGACTATAGTTTTACAGTTTCTTTCACAATTTAAATATCATCCTCTTAATTTAAAATTTTACAAATTTTTTTAATCAAAGAAACTATTTTATTTTGGTAGCCCCTGGGCCTCATACCCTATTTAAAGTGACAAAATTTATCATTTTTTACATTTTAATTATGCACACATTAAACGTATTGTAAACTTCAAATGTAAGCAAAATATTGATGATTTGCGTCGTTATGGTTAATTTTATACATAATGGAACTTTATGGTTATATTTTGTTTATTAATTTAACCCAAACTTGTGCATAAAGTAATTATTTTTCTCACATTTACTCTTAATTGTGACTGACTTGAATTGTTTTTGTTCATGAATAATATTATGTTCATGAACTATAATAACAATAAGAATAATAACAATACATACATTTTTTATTGTCTTTACTTGTGTAATTTTGATTATTATCAACCATATTATTACTAATATCCTCAAGTGGTTCCATCTGGTCCGAGTTAATTATGGGAACTTGAATAGTAGCAGAACTTAATTTTAAATTGCACGCTGTAGTTTAAATAATTTTGTTTTTGCTCCTTTTTTTCCTGCTTCACTCTCCGATAATATGCATTCGTAAAATAAAAAGGTTTTGATGACATTATTTTCTTTTAGTTTTATTTTAACTTTAATGTTTTTTACCTTTGATTTGTCAAAAATGACAGCTGCCGTATATGTGCATACACATCCATCTTGTAGTCGTAATAGTATTAAAATGTGGACATGAGTATTGTTTTTCGTGACATTAGATTTTATTTTTTACTTTATATCTAAATTTATTTAAACTAAAACCATATGCATTCAAGTTGTACAAAATGTGTTTAAATTTATACAAAGGCATACTTTTGAGTGACACTTTAACAGTACATTTTGGTAAAAATTGTAACCCTAAAGTTTGAATTTAAAAAAACAAGAAAAACCAAAATGATTCCTTCTTGTGACCATAAATATTTTCAGAATAACAAAAGCAACAATTTGCATACAATGTGTCTGAAATGTATGCAAAATGTGTATGTAAATTTCGATTTCAGTGTGCTTAAATACGGTTTTGGTTCCTTGGGGGTTAAATTTCAGTACTGAACTTAGTTATAATTAAACCGCTAATCGTTTGGTTAGAATAGAATAGAATAGGAATAAAGTTATTGAAAGATTTGGTAAGAGTTTGAAAAATGAATATATTTATATATTCATTCGATTCCTGTAAATTATACATTTATATGAGGTTGATTGAATTTGGAAACACATTAAAAAGTATATGATTCTAACTTAGCGATCTGTTTAATGATATTTTCATATTTTTGTTGTGCATGGATTGGCATTTGACATGAATTGGTATTGTACATGGATTGACATCCTCTTTCTAGTTCTTTGAGCATATGTCCTTACTTACAAGGTATAAAATATAAAAAGTTCCGTAACACGACGATGTCCACGGGATGTAGCAATGTCAAAAGAAACGACTGTGTCATAATTTTTTTTTTTTTTTTTTGTTTTTTTCCAGATAGTAGAAAATCATCGAAAGAGGCTTCAGGGGACCGGGGAAGGTAGTTTGAAGGACTGTGGGACTTAAACCCACTAAAAACTCCTATCATTATTGCAACATTAAAACTAGTCTTATAGACTAACCATTAATTTACATTTAACTCAAAGAAACTAAGATACCTTTGATCTACCAAAATCCAATAAGGTTTTAATAGATAAAAGGTTTTAACCTAACTGAATTGGTTTTGTTCGTTTTAGTCGCTTCACAAAGTTTTGACTGTCAATTAAGCTAGAAGCTTCGGTATTGACATGTTGGATCAGACGAGTTTTATGCCGTGCAGCGCATTTCATTATTTCGTCTTTTATAGATGAGATCTTCAGACCTCGATGAATATCGGCATTGCGAACATACCATGGAGCATTGACTATGTTGCGCAGTACCTTATTTTGGAACGTTTGGATAGTTTGAATATGGATTTGTTTAGCACATCCCCATATTTGAATACCTATGCCCAGACTGGCTTCAATATTTGATTATACATCAAAACTTTGTTCTAGGTCGAGACCGTAGAATTCCGCCCAATCAGCCAGTATATTTCTCTATATTTGAACTGGAGTTCTTGTTTTTTGATTTTCACATGCTCTTTCCATTTCAGTTTTGC
The DNA here is from genome assembly GCA_963942445.1 of Argyra leucocephala. Taxonomy (NCBI): domain Eukaryota; kingdom Metazoa; phylum Arthropoda; class Insecta; order Diptera; family Dolichopodidae; genus Argyra; species Argyra leucocephala. The sequence goes on along the minus strand of OZ012678.1, from coordinate 116,099,052 downwards.
ATCCAAGTTCATGCTAAGATAGCTTTATTCTCTTATGGAATCACGACATCATTAATTTTAACTGAGAGAGGACTTACTATGTTTTTATAGGTGAAGTTTACATGACTAGATTTGGCTTCATTTAATTTAATTTTCCATTTTTTGCACGTTGGAAATTTCGTAATTAGCTTTTTGCAGTTTGTTTGTAGCTTCTTCTATAGTAGAACCAACTGCCATCAACGCTGTGTCATCTGCAAAGGTTGCTATTTTTATATTTTCTACATCGGGTATATCACAGGTGTATAACAAATATAAAATTGAACCCAGTATACTACCTTGCGATACTCCAGTTTTTATATCTCTTAGCTTTACAGATATTTAGGAGCTCAAAAAGTAAAACTAAATAGCCCAATCACTTGACACGTGGATGCCAAAAGTATGATGATCATTCCAAATAGCTTTTTGATTAATACACAAAATGTTCAGATTACTAGAGTTTTCGATACCTTGGTTTTGGAAAGAGAGACTCGGTTTAGAACTCAATTTTTATTAAATCGTAATTAAATTAAGTCGAACACCAGTGGTTTAAAAATCATAGATCAAAGTCCATAGAGCAAAGTCATACATATGCATTTTTTTTTTGATAAGAAGTTCGATGTAAACGCGACATCTTCATTTCTATTGTACTTCGACCTTTGAGATGCAGGTCTATGTCCTTGATGACGATATTGTTTTGATGTCAATTTTAGAATTAGTCAAGGTGTATTCCTGTAAATATTTATGTTTTTGCAAGCTATTGCTTATTGAATATGAGAAGAGGACTCCACTTTTTTTAAGCAGAATATGCATCTGTCTGTGTTCAACTTATCAATTTTCAACCATGTGATACTGTGAAGTGTGATAAGCCATGTCAAATGACTACAAGATGAACAAAAAATAAAACGGGAAATAAAAAGCCTTGTAGATATTTCTATTTTAATATTCTTATAAGTTATTAGCAATCACCGAATTCTGTATATTCCCAAAAGTGCTTATAATCTGACCTGAGTTTCTTATACCACGTGGATTAGAATAAAAGACTGGTTACAACGTTATTTAACTCAGATCTCTTCTAGGTGAATTAATCAATCCTTTTTCAATTCCTCGTTCTTATGTTATAGGCTGGTAATACAGATGTTCTGTGTTGATAATCGTGTTTTGCAACCATGCTTGTAGGTTTTTCGACCATTTTCGAAATTCTGGATTTTATATTGATTTTGTTGTTAAACTCCTCTGTTAATAACTATAGGTTGTGATTTTTTATTTAAACTGCTTATTATTAGTTGCTTTGAACAGAATTGTAAAACTTTTAGAAGTGGTATAAAAAATTGTTTGCTTTTAATTTTATTCTGGATTAAGAAAATAATTAGAGGCGCCATCTCACACTATCAAGGTAGCAAAAATATTTTAGAAATTTTTTCGTTACTTTAATCTTGAAATTGTTTTTATTGTCTTTGTTTTGTTCACGTTGAATTTCTGGTTGGATAATTCAGTTTTTCATGTCATTAACACGCTGGGTAGTGCAGTAGATAGAGCACCTGCCTTTCAACCAAAATGTCTCAGGTTCGATTCCCGCCGAAGTCAAAAAATTCTTTCTGGATTTTTCGACCTGGTTCAGTACCCTTTATCATTGGGATAAATAGTTGAGAGTTTTGGTTATCACTAATAATAAAATGGAACTATGTTATTATGAAGGCGAAATATTCTACAGTAGATTTAGTTTTCCACTTCTAACCTAAGTAGATATACCATAAAAAAAATTTTTACAGAAAAGCTATTGTATGTGATTGTGTATTCCAAATCTCTGTGTAAAAGCAGTTAGGGGGTTCATCCCATAGACTTGGAATTGTATAAAAAAAATAAAAAAATTTAAATCAACTTTTTTTATATAAGCCTCTGTATGAGTTTATTATAAACCTCTAATTTTTTAATTTTAATTTTATGTTTCTGCAAAAAGTTTTCCATTAAAGAAAATTTTCTGGTAATTAAAAAAAAAATAATAAAGTTAATTGGCTTTGGTCTATTGAATAGCTTTTTGTTTTAGAAAATATTTCCGAAATAAATTTCTTCTACTCATGACCTAAATCCCCTACATAAAAGATTTTAACTTTTAGAATTCTTTCAGAGAATTGAAGTTCTGTCAATTACCTTTCCCAGTTATTTTCTCATTAAATCAAATTTTACAGTTTTCTTAAGCAACGTTAAGTTTGATAAGATACTTAACTAACATCAATTTTAATTGTTTCTAGTTGTTATGTGTACATTTTGATGGTGCACTGTACATCTTTTTATTTCAAACGAAAGATTGCGTATATAATTTAAATACTGAAATTGAATTGAACGTTGAAAAAAAAATTAAATAAAAAAAAAGGTGCTTGAAACAATATGATAATCAGAATTGATGTATACATGCATAAATATAATTATATGTATAGATAGTATTGTCAAATACTTGCAAATTGATATGTATATTTTTTTATCAATTCAAATCTATACGATAATAGGTTTACTTTTTTTTTCTTTTTTTAAATTCAATATTCAATTATTCAATTATTTAAATTTTTACTGTTTCTTTGTTTATTATTCGGAGTTCTTTTGAAATGAAATTCACCATATTTATTTCTTTCTATGATTGTATTGTACAATAGGCTTTTGCATTTCCTATTGTCAAACCCAATTTCACAAAATAATATACACAGTATGTATGTATATATGTATTAATATGTGTATTGTCATTGAATTAAATTATTTTGTTGTTCAATTTATTTGAAATTTTTAAAAGTGTCCTTTTTAATAGTAGGTAGTTTTTTCTTTTTTTGTTTTACATTTTATAAATTGAATTGAGATCTATAAAATATCAACAGGAAAATTATCTGTTCAAATTATTTTTTCTAGTTTATATACAAAAAAAAAAAAAAAAAAAAATAGAATTTAAAGCTAGATTTGTAGTTTAAGTTGTGTAATTACTTTTTGAAAATATTTTCGTTTTGTATCAACTTGTGATAATAAATTGGGATTTGTTTAGTGAAAATTGAATAATTTTAAGAATAATAATTTAGAAATATGCTGAATCTGTTCTGAAACAAACCTATTTGAATATTATTCTTCTTTTGGTCTAATCTGGTTTTAGATGTTTGTGACTCATTTACTTGTTTTTAGGAGATGTTGTTGAAAATGTCCTTATATGAATGTTTACCAGGTGTCACGATTTAATTTAAGTTAATTGACAAATGAATTCACGATAAAATCTATTTAGCGTTTATATCTTTAAAAAAATGCATGCATTTTTTTTTAAGTAAATGTCAAAACTAGAGTGTGCGTTAAGTTTTTAAAAAATTAAAAAAAATGTTTCGTATAAAATAAAACTTAAAAACCACATACATTTTTAAGTTTACAAAGAAATATTTATCTCAAAACGTTTCTGTTTTCGCTTCTTATATACTAATATTAAATTTAGCTGCAATGTCTTCGTATGCTTTGGTTCTTAAAAATGCATTTTTATAATTTTTGGAAATAACGTTCCACAAAACTGCTTTTTCTTTATAGAAGTTGATAAATTTTATCGGCTTCTCTCCAACTAAAATGTTACTATTTTAAAATAAACAAAATCAAAAATCAAATTCAATGATAACAATATCAGTACTTTCAAATAACCGATTTGAAATACAAAAATATTTTGCTATCAAAATCAACGTGTGTACAAACAACAAAAATAAATCGTTGTCAAAATTCAGCTGAAGACATAGAATTGAAATAAAAATCACGAATTTGCCATATTTAATTCATGAACTGTCAAACTTGATTGGATAAAAATTGGATGATAATTCAATTTGATTCACGGAACTCATACGATCAGATCGAATAGAAACGAGCATTTATACGAACGATTTTTTGACATTTGACGCTATACACCTTGAATAAATGTAAAAAAAATATCAATGAGCAAAAATTTCAGCAAAAAAAAGCTGAGACGGACAATCTTTAATCTACCAACACCAGCTAAAAATGATAGGCTAAATTTTTGTAACTCTTTGTTTCCACCTATGATTGATAATAATGCTGTTATATCAGATTCCGTTGGAAAAGCTAATCTTTTTTCAAGATTATTGAGAACACCACACTCCCTACTGCAACCAAAAATGGGAGAAGGATGTTTTATTTATGATTTGCAGCGGTTTAAGATTATTAACAACCTTGTTAGCTCTTTTCTACAAAACTTCTCTTTTTCCTTAATCTTTGCTTTCTTTAACTATTCTTTTCCCTTTTCAAATAGCCAACGGTAAACAGCTAGGGATTTTAATATTTTAATTATTTAGTTGTGTGGTTGTTAGTATGCTAAAATTTCTTCTACTCATGACCTCAATCTTCTTTTTCATTTTTTTACTTTTATAATTTTTTCCGAGAATAGAGTAGAGAATATAAAGAAAGTTAAAATATTTATTCTATATGATATTTGAAATTATAAAAAAATACTTCTACTAGTAATTAGATAAAATTTAATTAGTAGCAAACTTTTAAAGACACCAGAATTGTGGTTTACAAGCTAAATTTTCAGTTAAGTATCAACCTGTCAGACTAAGTACCTCGTTAGCGACAAACTTGTTGTTCACTTCTTTATAACTTTTTAATGATTATTCAACAAAATACGGTTCAAGGTGTATGACGTCAAGAGTACTCCATTTAAAATTCATTAATTTAGACTAATTAAAAATGTTTTACAATTTGAAAATTTTCTCTATCTTGAAAATTTTTTCATATGACGTAAATTTGTATATTCGAACCATTGAAACACGAGTATGTAATCGCGAAGGAATCAATGAAAATAAAAACAATAAAAAATATATCTGGATACATAATAACAACAACAATATAATATAATGATGTAATTTTGTTATTTTTCTCTTGTGGTAGTTAGCTAAATCCAAAAAAAAAAATAAAATTCTTTTCTCCTAAAATATAAAAAAACAAAAATTTTCCTTTCGATATTTTGTTTAGTATGAGTAGTAAAAATGAAATAAATAATGATGGCTGATGATTATAAAAATAATTGGTCATTAAAAAAATTGTCTTTATGGAACATTTGTTACGTATATATATCCACAGTCTGATGGAAACAGTGATTTTCTTATTTGAACGTTGTTTTTATGAAATTTTGTTTATAAGCTTTTAATTTAAATGAAAATTTTCCAATTAAAATAAATCAACAACAAAAAAGAAAAATAAAAACAAAAATAAAAAAAGGTTTCATCTTTTGGGATATTATTTTCGGAAATATTATTTACAGTTAAATTTTAATGGAATATTTTAGAAAGAGAGAAAATTTCGTATTTAATTTGAAATTCTTTTGTTAGAAAGGATTGAATTGGATTAGTTTATTATTGGTATTTGTACTACGTATATTAAAAATCGTATAAATCAAAAAATTAAATAATAATTTTAAAAAATTGAGAAATTTATAACTAAGAGATAAGAAAGAAGTTATTTAAATATAATATGAACAATAAAAGCCAAAGCCACGTACATAAGATGTATTTTTCATGTGGGATAATAAAAAAGCAATTAATTGCGCAGCTTTAATTTATGCATTTAAGGATTTGTATTGTTTTTTAGTTAACTTAAAACTAGTCATTTCCAGTTGAGTTTTCTTTTTTATTTAAATTTAAGTTTATTAAATTTACAAAACGTAAAAATAATTCAATTTTGGATGCTAACTTAAATTATAAGAACAACATATACCCCCAAATAGTAGTTTAAATGTATACCAGGATTTCCCGACTGTGGTTGAATTTTTAAATAGTGATATTTTAGTGAATGGTGAATTTATAATCTGTAACTCATAATCCAATCAAAGTAGAAGGTTTTAACTATTATTGATGATTGATAGTCGTATTGAAAACTTCCTCAACAAACAGTTAGATCTCCTATTTACTTCTGATTTCGAAAATAAGTAACAAATATCATGATTTCAAGGTCAATTTAAAAAAATTGCCAATCACCAGTCTCCATTCAACTTCATTTATTATTTGAATAATTAACAAAAACCTTCTGAGAATGTTTCAATCCATAATAATTTCAATAAAACAAATTTTTTAGTGATTAATAATTACTTTTAACTACCCTTACATGAAACACTTGCCATTTATTTTGTAGATATGACTCGAAAAGCTTTACTTGATCATCAGTAGATATATTTTACAATTTTACACATGGATGGTGCAGTAGGTAGGGCGCATGATTTTCAACCGAAAGGTTCCAAGTTCGATTCCTGATGAAGTAAAAAAAAAACTTTATGGGTTTTTCGACCTGGTCCAGTACTCTTTGCTATTGGGATAAAAAAAATAAAATACGCATATCATACAGATACGCGTATTTCGCTTATCACTGGCAGACACTTTTTTGTACTCAACTGAAGAAACAAAACCTAAAAACACTCTATACGAGCGACTGAGCTCATTTGAGAAAAAGAAAATACAAATAAAATAAAAATACAATCGTCATCTTTATTTTAACTGGTGACATAGCGATTTGACCTATTTCGCATCGAATATTTTATATAATATAGCATTAGTATATCTTCTTTGGAAATGCTATAACTCTCTTGAATGATGGGTTGTCTGCTGTTTTGGCTCTGAATTAGGATAAATTTTTCATGTTAGTTTGTTCTGCTTCTTTGGTTCCTTGAGTCATATTTCCTGGTTTCTCCTAGTTTATCCTGTATAAAATTTGTTACAATGACTACAATTGATCTTATATTTTGCCGATTTTATCATTTGTTTAATGTGGTTGTTGATCAGGAAGGAGTTTGGTTTTAAAATTTTTTAGAATGTGGAACCATATTGTGGAAACAAACATGTTTTCTCAATGCAAACATATGCCTACATGCAATCTACAAAAGTTCAAGAGTAATAAACAGTTTTTTTCAAAATGTCCCTACTGATCAAAGAGACGTTTTTCGTGTGTACAAAGGTATCGTTCGAAGCCTTCTAATGTTTGGATTAACTTAAAAAAAGAAACTTATGTAAAAGAAGCATAATGTAAAATTAAAAGCAAAATATTCAACTACTTTCAACAGGAATTCTCTTAATTTGTTGAAAACTAGTTCGTTAAGCTTTTTGGTGTTCGAAGCTCTCGTCTATGAGTCGTTAAAGCTATATTTTTTGCATTATCAAATGTTTTCGATCAAATATCGTAAATATCATTTGTTGATTTGTTGAAGAGTAGAAGCACAAGTACGGAACCTTTTTGGATGACTTGGAGGCCTTATTAAGACTTGTTTGATCATTTCCAATGAAGTACAATAGTATTTCTGTTTATTTCATACATTTTAACAATAGCTTTTAAAAATTAATTCGACAAAGCTAAACTTGTTAATTCAACAAAACCACCTTGAAAACTTTGAAAAAAAAAAATTAATTACGATTTTAAAACTAAAACATAAAAACCATAAAAAATAGTGTTAAAATTTAGAAAAAAACTTAAATTTAAAAAAATATTAAAATTGCAGATTGTTAAAAGGTTTTTGTTTTTTATCTCGAAAAAAAAATTTAGAAATACAATTTTTATATCAAATTTAAAGATACTTTTTTATATAATTTTAAAAAAATACAATATACTTTAAGTATAAATAAATAAATATATTATATAAATGTAACATTTTGTGGTTTTACTATAGTTCATAAACACAATTTTTAAGACAAAATATGTAACATAAATTATCCACAAATCTTTGTGGTTTTTCGAAAATTATCCTTCAAATGTATTTTATAAACTTTAAAATTTATCTGATTATACATTTTTAAAAAGTATTATATAAGTATGTGGAGAAACCTACTGTTTTCCTATGGTAACTATTTTAATACTACTTCTCATGCATATAATTAATATATATATACACATTTATATATGTATATAATATGTACACATAAAATATAATTTCTAACCACATTGCAAACTTTTCATTTTTTGTTTTTCTATTAGTGCATATTACAAATGAATGTGTATTATCTAATACGTAGTTCCGTATATATATATATATATATATATATATATATATGTGGAACCATATATATATTTAAATTCGTAAATATAAATGTGTGTGGTCAGAACAGGAAGAAAGTTGACCGTTGCATAGATTATTTACAAAAAGAAAAAAAAAATTGTTCACAACAAGTGTCTTGATTGCATTATTGTTCATATTATTCGTATAAATTTGGTTTGGTCGAAACTGGGTATTATAAAATTTAATTTTATTTAGTTTTTAAGGAATAAACACTATGGAGATGAGTTGTACGGAAATTTAATTGAATAATTAATTAAAAATGTGGATACATAAATCATTATGTGAATATTTTTGTACCCAAACATTGTTTAGCTTAACATTGTTGTATACTAGATTGAAATATGAGAAATGTTATATTAGATCGTTACTACATCCTGAATAGACGGTTAAATGAAAGGAGAAGAACGTCACTACTTACTTAATAACTGAAATGGGAGGAGAAGATATGTGAGAGTCCGATTAATGTCAAATAATGAGTAATTATTTATTGATTCTCCAAATACATGACAACCATATTTTTTCATAGATATTTTTTTTTAATAATAATGTACACAAATAAATAAAGAAACAAAAGCTGTATTCATATTGATTAAAATTTTTTGAATATTTTAACTGATTATAATATAAAAATGTTATGCTAAACGTTCTTTACTTCGTTATTTATCTGGTTGTAATAATTTGATAGCGTCGGCTAATTGCTCGTTTGAAAATTTTATCCAAATTTTCGATATTTTTTTTATCTGAATTTTTTTTATTTCATACTAATTTTTAGCTACAGCATTGTTAGACAGCGTTTACATATTAGATTTGAATTGTGGGTTTTGTTTGATATAATAAAACATTGACATAAATCGGACCCTGACGTGTAAACGATGATCACCAAAGTTTGACATCAGATTTTGTTTGATAAAAAAGTAGAGTGTTATCCTTTTTCATCACACAAACATTTTCAAAATTAAAAATATTGGAAACTAAATTTTTTCATTAAACTTTTTCTTTCTAGCTTCTGTTTGATTGTAATATCAAACAACTTTTGAAATGAAATTTGATAGATATAACGTTTGATAGTAATGTTTGACCAATATTTGATGAATGCCAAATCAAACTTTCATCTAATAAAATTCAAAATCAAAATCTGATGTGTAAACGCTGGCTTAGGATTTATTTTTTATTATTAAAGAATATAATATGAATAACAAATCCAACAATTTTTATCCAAATTTCTATTATGATTTTATTTTAAATAGTTTTCATAAATTTTTAAAATTGATTAGAAAAATTTATGAACATTTTTAGAATTTTTTTTTTATTTTTCAAACTATTATTTTATAGGCCAATAACATTGTTCGAACTCCGTATCTCCCAGTGCAATTTGTTTATTATTCCATATTCAATAATATATATTTATAAGCTTTTATACTTGGTTAAAATGTCAAATTAAATTAATCATTTCAATAAACCGTTGAATAATACTTGACTATGTATATGTAAACAAAAACAAAATATAATATAGATAATATTAAATATTTCATATAAAATTTGACAAATTTACAAACACATACATAAATATAAAATTAAATATTGTTTGCTTTTGTTTTTGTGACCTGTTCAAATTAATTTTCCATTATTATAACATACCCTATAAAATGTGGGTCTTTAGGGAAATTTTATATGCCAAACATTTATTTTTTTTGTTTATTTTTTTTTTATGAAATGGAGTCAATTTATTTTTTATTATTTGCATTTTGTTTGAGGTCTAATAAATATGACAATGTTTATGGACTGCAAATAATGTAATGTATGAGCATAAATTGTTATAAAGTAATCATAAAAAAAATCATAATTTTATTATATTCTCCTACTCTTTTTGTCCTGCCCAACAACAACAACAGTTTTATTTTTTTACTATGCTCTATTTCCCTTATATAGTTGTATAATACATATTATATTTTAATATTTTATTTAAATTGTGGTTGATAAGCGACAAATTGTCAAAAGATAATAAAATTAAATTGATAGAAAGAGAAAGAAATGTAAAAGAAAGAAAAAAGAAGAAAAATAATGAAAATATTTTCGTTATGTCACCTTTCTATTTCCCCAGCAAGTTATTATGTATATGTACAGAGTGGGTATTAAAATTATTAGAACAAAATATTTCGTTAAGCATCCAGTTGCCATCTACAATTAATAATTTTTGTTTTAATTTTATTGTGTTTCTATAAGAAGTTCCAAAAATTAATAAATGAAAGCAAAAATTAGAAGCTTGAACCAAATATAACGGATTAAAAAAAAAAATTGAACTTGACTTCTAAAATAATCATATCTTTTTTTTTTGTTTATTTTCCTATGAAACAATACAATTTGTCTCTGAAGGATACATTTGGTACTTTGTATGACATATGAAATTTTTTATATTATACTTCCTTGTATTGCTGGACCCTTTTCCCCGTTACTCCTACTGTCTATTGGATATTTACTAATGGCTGTGTCATGAAAAACTACTCATACAACTTGCAACTAAAAAGGTGTGCTATTTGATGGTGAAACAATTAATTGGCTCATCATTGTTTCTAACCTATAGATCTCAATTTATAATATCTAATTAACAAAATCATTTTTGATTGCGTTAGGTGCGAAATCCCACTCTCAAAATACTCAAGGCAAAATCTTTGAAGACAAATCCCAAGAACAAACTTCTCAAGGCCAAAATCTCCAATGGCTGGACAAAAATAAAAAATTTTTTTCTTCTCTAAATAAAGAAAAATTTCGTCTTTCGTACGAAAAAAAGGTTGTTTCTACGTTTTTTATCAGTCGAGATTTAATTTTTGAAAATTTTTCCTTACTGGAGACTTGTTTTTAAGAATTTTGTCCACTGTCTCTTTTTGGACATAGCCGAAATAAACAAAAAAATACTTTGATAAATATAGGGCTTGGTGTTCGTTTGGCATTACAATTTATTGCTGAATCCAGAAATAGAAAATAATAATAAGCTCAAAGCAAGTTCATTCTTTTAGTATAAGTTATATTTATATCATTCATAATCGTCATTATTAACGTGAACTGGATAGTGTGGACCAATGAATGAAAGAATGTCATTAGGGACAAAACATAAAGAGACACAATATAAAATTTAATTTTAAGTGCAATGATGATAAATGTCAATTAGTCACAATTAAAATAGGCTAATAATTTTACTTTATTCATTTTGTTTAAAGTTTAACATTGACGAGTTTTTAAATGTTAATCTTTTAAATACTGTAAAGAAACTAACCGAACTAAAGCTAAAAAAAATCTTAAAGATAGATTTGCATTATTATAATTTATAGCCAAGAATGTTATACAAGTAGAAAATCATCATGCATCATAGTTTATAGCGTATTGTGTTTTTTATAATCACAAAGTAAATACTAATCTAGTTTTTCTAAAATTTATCTCCATCACCTATTAAGTATGTTTATTTTTATATACTTTAAGAACTTATCTATACATACACAGAAAAAAAAGATTACACATTTTACCTAAAGAAAGTATAGAATTTTTAGGTATAGAAAATGATTGATTTTGTATGTAGGTCATTTAGCTGCACCTACTGAGAAGAAAGCAATTCAATTAGTTGTTGAAAATTAGTAGATTTATCTAAGACGATGATAGCGTAGAAATTCAAATTATGGTATATAGTTATTATGGTATATACGTAGAAATTCAAATTATGGTAAATACTGATTTCTTTAGGTAATCATAATAGGAAAAAATTATCCGGGAATTTGTCTAGTTTATATTTGATAAGATTAAGTAATTACAACTGGAGATCCACTTTTTTAGTCAGAATTTTGTCTAGAATAGAGTTAATCACATACCAATTGATTTAGTTATTTATAATAGGAGAAACTATTATTTTTGGAAAATTCCCAATTCACGTATGCCATAGTAACTATATCATATTTCTATAATATTTAAGTCTTATCGTGATGAAAAGTTATCAAAACAAAAAAGTTAAATTTTATTCGAACTAAACTCAGAATTAAGTAAACTTCAAATAAAACTTTATAATTCTATCATGTAAGACGAAGAACAAAGAAACATGAACAATGAATAGACGACCATAAACGAATTTGAACTCTTTTGAAGAATACTGAAATCGTATTAAATAACTTGATTATTATAACAATAATTTAGTTTTTAAAAGCTTCCGTAAAATCCAAAACCAAAAATAGACATTTTCTATTTAGAATCAATAATAAAATCTATAGTACAATAAATTTTATACTTTATAATAATTTTTAAATAATTTTTTAACCAGACTGTATTTCTATATTATTATATCTACCTATATTTGGTTAATATAACTACTATAACACAAACAAAGTGAATGGTTAGAAGAAAATGGTTATAGGAGAAAATGAATAAAATGAATGGAATTTTATCAACCTAGGCGAAATTTAGCATCTCACAGGCGATTAATTTAATCAAAATCCATTTTTATTATAATATTAATAATATACAGAGAAGTTATTTTTATTTTTTTGAAGAGTTGGGGACAGATTCTTTTAATACGATGATAATTTTTTCATTGTTCTCATACAATTTAAGGATTTAATTCTTATGATTGCTGTTTTGTTTTGTATATTAATATAGATCCATTTCCTGGTTAATTCTTTTATTTTTATTTTATTTTTTATTTTATTGTTGTTGATTTTATGAATAATTGTTCCATCACAGTATGAAAAACATTATTAAATTAATGGCTATAGGTAACAAAAAAAAAAAACACAAAAAAATATTTTATTTATTTAAATTGTTTTATCGTTTATAATGTAATAAATTTTATGTACTAAACAAACAGTATAAAATTATTCTATCAAGAAATTAATTTACATATTGTTACATAAAGTTATACCATTTAGTTGGTAAAGTGTCGCATTAAGTTACTGTTGCATTTATTATTATTATTATACTGTCAGATTAATGCTTAGTGCTTTTTCTAATCAGAGATATATTACCAGACGAAACTTATTATTATCAGAGATAAATTACCAGACTTGTTTCAATTTGATTGTGCAAATATATCATCATCCAGTAGGTTAGTAAAACAACATCACCTATGATTAGAAAAAATTAAAAATAAACCAAACCAAATACATGCTGTTAGTAGAAAGGTAAAAATCATAAGTTAACACCTATGTCAATAACTATAGGTATACATTAAAAGAATATATATAAATAAAAATCAGACCGAACCTTATTAGTTCAGCAAAGCTAAAAAGAACAACAGTTGCTAAATAGTTTCAGTTGTACGTACATTAAAACGTAATCGTTTTTTTTACAGTTAAAACACTTAGTTGACGATCAAAAGAATTAGAATTAACCCGAATCTACCATATTCAGTAGGGTAATATGGTAATGTGGAACTACTCAACGATTCTGAGATTATTCGGATTGGTTCTTTCAACCAAATGATTTAAAATTTCTGGGGCTAACGCTTAACCCGAAAAAATCTGATGAATAAAGGAGATATCTGCGACTACCCGACGATCACATAATGACTGTAAGTCAATGAGTTTAAGACGGTGGGAGTAAGGTGGAAGTCACAGTGGATCATTCTACGAAAAGTTACTCAAAGCAAAACGTATAAACTTTCGTTAAGCCGATTCAATTCGATTAATATCAGTTACGTAATGTGGGGACCATACTTGACTACCATATTCAAGGGTAGGCTTTACATATGTAACATAAAGATGTTTCATGAGGTAAGGATCAAATAATTCTTTAGACCATCATTCAATGACACCTATAGGGAATATAGGGAATATCTTATCATAATGTAGCTTAAAGCTCAGTTTAGGGTTAAGTGTTAACCCGATGTCTATAATAGAACTTACTCTTGAAAGCGAATAGCCTTTTTTTTTTTTTTTTTTTGTTTTTTTGTTTAATTGTTCATTTATTTCCTATTTTCATTTTTTAAGTACATATTTACATTAACTTATAACTAATTTAGTTTATAGGAGAATAGTTAGTGGTATCTTATATTATAAGAATAGTGTTAGATACCACATCAAAATCTAAATTTACCAAATAAAATTCTTTTGTTGTGGGGTGAATAAAATTTTTAAAATAAAATTTTAAAATAAAACACAAAAAGAAAGTCTTCTAAAGAAAAAAAATCAAGAGTTTCAAGCAATAAACAACAACAAAATAGTAAACATAATAAGAAAAACATTTCGAAAATATATAAAAAAGAAAAAAATATGTATAAAACTAAGTGAAAATTAAAAAGAGAAAATTTAATTTAAGAGTATTAAAAAAGAAAAAGGTTTATTAAAAAGAAAAGGGTTTATTAAAAAAAAAAAGGTTTACGAAGATGAATTAAATGAAAAACAATTAGGAGACAGCAATTTTACAAGTCCAAACAGAAATCATTAGTATTTTTAAGTCTTTACATAATTAATTAAAATACAATGATTAATTAATCTACACTATCTAACAAAACTTCAATTCCACGGTGGTCGATATTTTGAAGCCATTTCTTGATATTACTTAGGAACAGATTTTTGTTTATAATTAGCCTAATACACTCTGGAAGTTTATTAAATAATCTGCATGAGGTTATTGTAAAAAAAATTCGAAAGTTTGTAGTGCGAAATACTGGCACACTAACACTCCTGCTGTTTAGATACCCTTTTCTAAAAAAAAATATTTTCAAGACTTTATAATAATATAAATTTAGTTGGTAGTTTAGTTGGTTGGTATAACATTTAGTTGGTAGTTGAGCCAAACTGTCCAAGTAGAATTTCTCTTAGAAACGCAGTGACTTGGCATTTAGAAGTGCTCAATTCAAGTTCATTTTTTGAACAGTATAGCACCATGGGATCTATTACTAATATTATCAATTCGTATATATTATTATTCTCTTTAATCACAAATTAGAATTAAGTTAGATTAAAGTGGAAGTGTAAGTTTTATTGTAGTTCTATGTGTATGCTTACAAAAATTAGACTAATGTACCAAAGTCTTATTTTTGCAAGCTTCCACTTGCCACTTCCACATTAATCACGACTGTAGAATATTACAAATAAACCGAGTTTATACTAGTATTCTCTAGTTCTGAGTTGTATTTCTACATTTATCATTTTTATAATTGATTGTTTATTTTAGTTTTCTCTACTTTTCTAACAATTTGTAGGGTTAGCCAGCACAATGGTAATGCGTATTTATTGAACCGACAATATTTACTCGATAATACTTAGACTAATAAGTTTTGACTAATTAAATTTATAAAACATTTTTGTTTTAGAGCTAATAAGGGCTTATCTTTATAACTGGGTACTATCAATATGTGTAATTCATTTGCTTGTATTTTCATTTTCCTGTATTTTCATTTGCCTGTATTATAATTGCCAGAGTTTAAATTACACGATTTTTTTTTCATAATAATATATATTAATAGAACCACTGCAAAACATCAGTTGGCAATTTTTAGGTTTTAATATCTATTTTGTGTATCAAATATTGACTAAAATATTATAGATGACAATTACTTGATTCTCTCCCTGATTCTTTGCTGCTTCTGAAACCGTTTCTGCAACTTATAAAAAAAATATTTAAATAACTTTTAAATCTTAGAAAGCTGTGGGTCACTTTATACCAAATGAATTTACAAGTCATGGATTTTCAAGTTAATTTAAGATTAAGGTATCTGAACTAGATTGTAGGGTAAACATTAATTTTCATATCATTTCAGCAAGAATCCTGGTATATTTAACGACGGAAGCTTTTCCCAAAAAACTGTCAAGTATACGTTTGAAACGAGGAACAAATATAAACCGTGGAGGAAACTACATTTATTTGTTCTAGCAAATTAAATACATTTTGTTGTTTCAAAATAAAATTTTAAATCTAATTTTGTTTTTGTCCATATTATTCTTAGCAATCCATTTTCATATTGATGTAGCACAACACTTTTTTGTGTATCAATTTTTGATGCAGTTGTGATATATTTTAATAATTTCAAATTAAAAATAAATTTAAAATTATTTTTGATTGTTCTAACTTCAATAATTTTCTTTCATATCTACTGTGGCTATAGCTATGATTCATTTTGATTTAATAAGATTTATCGACGCACTGTAAATTTAATTATAATTATTTGTAATATAAAAACACATTCTTTCATAGTTATTATATATCATCATCATTATCACTATCCTAGAATCACATTAGTGGGTCATAGGTCGCAAATAAATCAATCATTTCAATCATCTCCTATGTGTAGTTAACCTCTTTAGTTGTCGTCACTTTCTTTGTTGGATGCTTGCTTAGAGTGTTGCTCATCATGTCTCTCTCTGATATGTTCTTATTCTTTATAATATTTGATAATTTTATAGTCTTAGGTGATTGGATTATTTTCTTATATTGAACCAATGTTTATATTAATCTATTCTTTTGTATGTATAAAATCAGATATAAAATATCAAACAAAAATTTTCAATTGAAGTAAATTATACTTTTTCTTCGGTTATATTTTTAATATTGAAATTTATGGAATGAAAGCCAATTGAAACTATATACTTTATTTTCTCTCATCTTCATAAATCCTCTTTTTGAATCTAAATACTATCATTTTAATATTCTTGTGTATCCTTGAATTGTAAGTGTCAACCATAACTATTATTATTGTTGTTTTTCATCTTGAAACGCCTACTCGTTTGCAAGTAATTACTAACGCGGCCATTCGTAAATGAACAAAACGAAAACGTGGAACAAAAAACAAAAAATAACCCAGTGTTGTACAGCTTTGTGTATTGCCATCACAACAATTTCGTTGAGCACATAAATATTCATTCATCATTAACTTCAAAAATATAATAAAGAATTGTTGGTATTTTAAAGACATTTAGATTTAATAGGTAAGGTAAATGATGAAAGATGGTGAACAAAATTCACTGTTGAAAAGAACAATTTTTCAACAATTCAACGTTTTATTTTTATTTTATTAATTTTTTTTTTCTTATATTTTTTCTTTTTTTTGTATACTGGAAATAAGGGACCTCTTAAAAGTTGTTATTTTAATTTAGATATACCTCTGTTTTGTGTATAAGAAATTTTTGAGGAATTGACGTGGAATGAATAACAAAATAATATAACAAAAAAAATTATATATACATATCTGTATATATCCATAATAATATTATATAGATATTATATAAAAATAAAAAACCAAAATAAATATAAATAAAAAAAAAAATGGTCGCCCTTCCTTAAAAGAAAATTTTAATGTCCTGAAAAATTTATAAGTAAATTAGAAAAAAATTATATAATTATAAAATCAGAAAAAAGCAGAAATATAAAGAAAAAAAGAGATGGAAATAGTGTGAAAAAAATGTCGGATCGATAAATTCCGGTAGAATGAATGAGAAGATATTGTCATTTTTATTATGGAAATATTAAATAATAAACTTTAAGTGTTATATAACGTTGTAAAATCAGGAAGTAACTGATGTAGGTATATAATATATAATTATATATATAAGTTGTAGGTGACATTTGAAGATTTCAAATTTCCACTGAATTTGAAATGGACTTAAAGTTAAGTACTTAATATTATAACCAAATAAAAATGTGATATAAATTTGAAAACTTTATTAAAAGTTACATTCTAATCGTTATAAACGGATAAAGAAAAATTAATCTTTGGAACAGATACTTTGATTTAAGCAATTTTGTATTTGGAATAATATAATCTTATTAATATAAAATAAGAAGTAAATTAGAACATTTCCATGATTGAAAATCTTGTTCAAGCGAAAGTCAACTAACTTCATTAGACATATTATGTGCTTACTTCAGAAGTGTTTGTAGTATGATTTAGAGACTCTTATATAATTTTGTCTTATCTTATTTGAATGGTTTATAATCTTAAATTAAACTAAGCTATTTTAGAAATTTTTTTTTAACCCCCAATAACTCCCAAATGACTAAAAATATACACCTGATTTTCATACCACTTTTTGTTTGCTTTGATTCAAACTACAGCTCTTTATTTGACCATTAACATCGATCTATCCACTATCATTGGTGCATACATAAATTTTTAATTTGATAAGCTTTATTTCTGTTTAAAATTATTAAGAGTCGATTTCAGAGCCTTTCAGAAAAGATTTTTAATATTCGAACAAAATAAAAAAAAAAATTGGCACTCGATACCATATTTCAAAATTCAATTTTGAAATTTGCCCAATTACATGACATTTTGTTATAATAATATGATAAATTTTATAAAAAATTTAAATAATAAAACAATTATATTATACATATATCTATATAAATTTAAATAAAAAAAAAAAATTCTAAATTTATGGAATGATATGAAACGATGATTTTTAGAATTAAAAAGAAAAAAAACATTTTTTTTCTATTTCGGCTAAAGTTTATGTACCAGCGGCGGTTTATTTGAAAATATTTTCAAATAAAAAAAAGATTTATTGGAAAACAAATAGATTTTATTTATTTTATTTATTTTTTCTTTATGAACTTTTCACCATATGAATAATAATTCAATTTTATATGAATTTTATGAATTATTTAGAATGTTTATTATTGGAAAAAAACAGGATATTGTCGGAAAAATTTTATTTATTGGCATTTAAATATTTTGAAACTAAAATTCCTAGAATTTTTTTTCTAGTTTTCTCTTATTGTTAGTAGTAAATTTTTCTCAAAACTTAGAAACCTTTAAAAAAAAACTTTTACTATCATCCTTTGCGGTTTATAGTGCGTATTTAGAGTTCTTATAACTACTTTGGAGGATGAAATGACCTCTCGTCATGAAAATAATTACTTCATGATATTTTCATAATATCACCTGACCCCTAATTCGTAGGATTAGGTTGGTTTGATATGCTTCAAAAATATTTTCATTATTCCATTTGTGTTGGGAGTACAATATTTGGTTATGATCAAACTAAAATGCTACTATCTATGTTTGTTTTTTGTATTTCCAAAACTGTGGTATGAACACATTAACTATTTTTTACGCAGACTTGAGATACACAATCACATACAAAGGTTTTTGATTTTTTGTTTTTTTGTTAAATTTTGGATTTATCAAATAATTTAACTGTGGAAAACTTAGCCTTCTTCATGAACTTGTGTTATAAGGTTATTTGAGTATAAAAAATAATGTAAAAATAAAATTTTTTTTTAATGTACTTTATATCGAAGCCAAACTAGCCCCCTAAAAAGTAGAAAATAAAACTAGTGGTGGATGTTGAGCATCTAGAACTACTATAAGATAAAACACAAAAGTATATAATGATAATTTTGCTGGAATATTGTTTATGGAAATTTGGAAACGCTTTGTGAATATTTAAAATTTGGTTTTTGAAAAATTCCTGATATGTACTAGCAGTTGTATGGCACCAACCAGAACCAGTCCACATTTTCGAAATCGGTAACAGTCGCATTTCTTTATTTGTGAAAAAGTATCTAAGTGTAAATTTGCGTGCCTGTAACACAATTGGTTTTTTAAATACTCCTGAGACATGCTAGGAGTTGTACGGCAGCAACCCGAACCTGTAATTTTATAGCTTTGTAATATACCGTGTCCGGTTAATTTGTTGATCATGAGTAAGTGTACAAAATTTCGGAACTCTATCATTAAATATTTTAAGCTAAATTATTTTTTTTCTTTTTGCGTTTGGTTTTAATATTAAAAAAAATATCTAACCTTATAAATAAGCATATAAATAAACATATAAACAGACACTGGCAAGTTAAAGTATATATATATAATATAACACAATAGAATATAATATAATATAATATAACTAGTGGATCCCCTGTGCAATTGCACAGAAGTAGTTCTTTCAAACACAGTTATATGTAAAAAGAAATATTTGTTTTGGTATAATTGTAGTTGTTGTCTGAATCGCCTGATTATTGAATATATATATAATGAAATCAAAGTATAATACCTAATACTTTAGGGCGAAATTAATACTTATTTAAATATAACTTAACACATTAATATCCTATTACTCTCAACGTACTAGATCGATGTATTTTAATTCGTTTATAGTCAAAAACGTTTGTAGTCATAATTCTGTTATAGCAATAGGTCAAGATTGAATTATTTTATTAAAACATTGATATATATATAGATTTTTTCTGTTCTTTATTACAAATATGTGTATTTTGTGATTACATAACAGAATTGCTATTTATGAATAAAATAAAGTTTAAAACTGTTATACGGAAAATATTTTATTGAATTTGATTTTGTTTATAAAGACGCAATCTTTTTTTGACTACTCCTATAGTCACAAAACGGTTATAGTAAGAAATATTACTGAAATTTAGCGAATGACTATAACCGTGTTTTACTGCATATACTTTTTTTATATAGCAGAAGCAAATGAAATAACATTATTTTATTATATAATTTTTTACACAACATTTCACCAATATACTAATAAGATTTCTATCCAAAAATTTGTGATATTAAAACCTATATTAATAATATTATTCTACTAATTAATTTTTTTTCCTACTAAAAGTGCAAAAAACCAAATGCGATAAATAAAAAAAATAAAAAGAATTTGGCTCAAAAGAGAATCGACAAAAATTTCTGATATTAAATTATGCTTTAACCAACCCGGCTAATATCTTATAAAAATTGTTTACCCAAAATATGCACATAAAATAAAAATTGATTTTGATCGCCACGACCTGCATCATCACTGATTGATTGAATGAGAAAAAAAACAAAGCACACGAAAACCCTCGAAAAATGTGCCTTCAAAATCATGCTGTTGTTTATTATAACATAGATAAAATAAAAATTGATTTTGATTGCCACAGCCTGCATCATCACCAATTGATTGAATGAAAAAAAAAACGCGAAAAACCACGAAAAGTGTGGCTTCACTAAACGTGCTCTTGTGTATTATAATATAGATATAGTATAATATAATATAATATAATATAATATAATATAATATAATATAATATAATATAATATAATATAATATAATATAATATAATATAATATAATATAATATAATATAATATAATATAATATAATATAATATAATATAATATAATATAATATAATATAATATAATATAATATAATATAATATAATATAATATAATATAATATAATATAATATAATATAATATAATATAATATAATATAATATAATATAATATAATATAATATAATATAATATAATATAATATAATATAATATAATATAATATAATATAATATAATATAATATAAGATAATATAATATAATATAATATAATATAATATAATATAATATAATATAATATAATATAATATAATATAATATAATATAATATAATATAATATAAGGTATAATATGGATAATAAGCTGAAATTCAACTATAAATACAATATCAATGCTACAAAATAAAGCCAAAAAAAATTTATATTCTCTTCATCATAGAACTTTAACAGATTATCTATAAATAGGGTATTTAAAATTATTTCAATTCAACTACAATTATTAAAGCTACTCAAAATAGAGTACGAGTATAATATTTGTCATAGATTAATAACTACAAAAACACAATTACTACAAAACACTGCTCTACTTAAATATAATAATAAGAAATACAACAAATATAAAAACAATTCAAACGGAGTTAATAATAGTATAGCCAGTGCCTGAAAGAAATTAATTTATAATGAAATGTCAAATTGAATGAAAGAGCTATTATTATTATTATTATTATTTAATTAATAATTTTATTATTAAATATAAGAATCAAGTATGTAAAGTATTAGAAATAAGTTGAGATCATTCAGTTGCTACAAATGAGCAAGAGTTAAATGACCTGATATATAGTTCCAATGATCTTTAAAAAAAATCAAAACATAATTATATTCTAAGTTTCACGACAATACAAAAAAAAAGAAAAAATATATAAAAATACGTAACTGTATTTTAGTTTTTTTAGTTTGTTTAAAATCTTACATATTCTAAATTTTGAAAATTCAAAAAATTAAATTTAACAAATAAATTAATGAAATAAAAATTGAAAGAAAAAAGTTAGCAAGAAGTTAGAAGTCTTAGAGAAATTTAAATCTAGTTAATAAATAATTCAATTCGAGTGGCCTCGGTAGCTGAGTGGTAAGGCACTCGAGTGTAGTAATGTAACGACCGAAGGAGCACGGGTTCAAACCCCGTGAGAACCGGAAAATTTTCAAATGGTGAAAATTACTGAAAAATGTAATTTTCAATACAACCACATCGGTTCAAATATAATTTAATTATTAATAAAGATATAATATAACTAATAAAAAAAAAATAATATAAATAAATATATAATATACAAAAATATATTCCAAATAATTAATATAATTTAATAAAAAAGCCCCACATTTCGAAAGGGAAAAGGACCTATAAAGTTAGCCTACAGATTTATCTGTAGGATCAACTGTTAAAAATAAATAAATAAATAAATAAATTCAATTCGAGAATTGTCAAATTGAAATAACCAATTTTTAAGGTTCTTAGAAAAGGATGAAAAGCAACGTTCCAATTTTAAACTTTCAGGGAGGATGTTAAAAATTCTGGGAGCCAAAGAAGTATAAAAGTGTTGAAAATGAACGGTATGAGCTCTAGGTAACAATACTAAATTCCTGTTATTGATTCCAAGGTTATAATTTAACACAAATCGCTGATTTAAATAGCCCGACCTAATGAAAAATACTTTCAAAGACTTATAAAAATATAAATGGCGAAAGAGTAAAATTCCAAGGTTAACAAATAAAGGGAAGCTAGGAGTAAGTCGATTTTTCTTGAGAATAATTCTTACTACATGCTTTTGTGAACCAAGAAGTGAGGAAACTTCATTGACATAAGCACCTCCCCAACAGATGATACCATACTGAAGTTTTGAGTTAAAAAGAGTATAGTAAGCCATTCTCAAAACTTTAGTTGAACAATACAGACTTAGATGGTACATATATCTTGTAACCTTAGTACAATAATTTTTCAAATTACTTGAATGATTAGACCAGTTAATCTATTATCTAGAACAATACCCAGATATTTAAAGGATTCAACAAGTTCAAGCTCAAAACATTGTTTGTCGCAGGCCATTGAGTCATTATAAGAATAAATATTATTATCATATAAGTTAAAAGAAAATTTACAGCAACTTGGAGAGTGATAGAATAATTTACAATCAAGTGGAATATTACCGCTTAGGTTGAATAAGATGTACTTAGTTTTGTGACTAACAACGAGGTTATGACAAAAGAACCATTTCCTAATCAAATCTAAATCGTAATTAAGATCTATAAAGGTATTTAGAAGGCTATTACTATTATAAGAAAAGGCGTTATCATCCGCAAATGAAGTCAAATAAGCTGATATAAGCTAAATATATGCTGAAATAAGCTTCAAATTAAATATTTCAAAAAACACTTAATTTTATAAGTAGTTAATAGTCTTAATTAATTTAAAAGTTAGTTCGATTGCTTCCAAAAATTTGTTTATATATAATTTATAGTGACAAAGTCTTTCTTATATTTACGATAAAGCTTAGATTATAGTATCTTATCGGCTACGATTTTTGTTTAATTACAATTTATTTTAATTGATACCAGGAAAAATAGTGAAAAATACTAAAACCTTGTTTGAGTACTTGTATTTTTATATTGTACTTAAAAATTTATATCTAGTCTGAAGCTATTTTATAACACAGAGAAACAAAAAATAAAAAAAAAAAATAAAAAATATCGTTTAAAAAGCAAAGAATTACAATTTATTTATATTTAATAATTATCGACCAATTGACTGATTAAAATGTTTTCGGAGCGGGATCCGTTGGCAAAAAAGTTTACTCTGATAGTAATTTTGTCTGCTATCGTCACTACTTTAGGATTTTAATATCAAATAACAAAATAAATATTATATGATAAAACACTTTGTATGAGCGATTACTCTTAATTTGAGTATTAACTAAACTTAATGTAAAACCTTTTCGCAATGTCCTAATCTCAATGCTGGTATTTAAGACCAAGTTTACTTCGACTGAAAATTAGGAGCCCTATATAATTAAAAACGAAAGTTCGTCTATTTATTATTATATAATTAATAAAAATCTGCAAAGACTAAGGGTCCAATCAGAAATTCATTGGTGTACTTAAAGATATTATGATGGATTAGATAGTAATCCCATACTAGAATAGCTATATAACATACATAATGTATTATATATAGTACAGTACAGTATTCGAGGAGATCTGTTAAAATTAATTAATATTATTTTTCAGATTCACATGACACTTTCCAACATTACATTTACAAATATATTCCTTTCTAATAAACTAAATGTATATTAAAGGTAATTCTTCAAGATGTTAACAAAAATACGTTAACTTTTACAGTATTTTATTTTGTTTAAAATTTTAACAGTACTTCCTTCCGTACTCGACTGAAAAATTAAATTGAAAATTAAGGGTCTAAATTTATAATTTTTTATATCTGTAAAATAAGCTTTATATATATATTTTATTTCCAAATTTGTTGTTATAAGTAATAATGTAATTAGTGAAAGCACTTTACTTCCGCCTCCTAAAGAAACCAAGAAAAAATCTATCATGGATCTAAAACCAAAAATTTAAATTAAATTTCACCAAGAGTGCAGTTATTAAAAAACAAATGGTCGTATAAGAATATTATTAATTACGTGAAGAAATTGGTGTGGAAGAAGAGAGAGAAAGAGAAAATACTTTTTTATAATCTTTAATTATTCGAAAACACTTTTTTCTATCTAATATCCATCAGAATATCTTGATTTACAATTGTTATTTTTTATACGATTTACGATGGGTTTTTAATTAGTAATTATTGTTTTTTATTCCTTTATTTGAAATTATTTTCCATTTAATTATCTTTTCAGGTGTGGTTATTGTATTTTTAAATAAATATATATATATATGTACATGAAACTACACATTCTGATATTAATAAAATGAAAATGTAACATAAAAAGAAAGCAATATATCTACAGATATTTTATTTTTAAGAGAAAAACACATTACAAGAAATTTTCTTTTTAAATTATTTTTCAATTTTACTTGTTTTTGGTTTGAAGCTATTTAAAAACAAATATTTGAAAAATAAAGGAATAAAATTTTTAAAAATAAAGTTGAAAACAAAAAAAAAAATAAAAAGTAAATAAATAAATTAACATTGCTAATTTCAAGGGTTTCGAAAAGAAGCTTTTCAATATAATTCTTTTTAATTTTATTTCATTTTTATCGTTTTATTTTTATTCTTAGCTAGGTGGGTAATGTACAATGTGAATATTTCTTTTGTTTTCAATATAGGTAATAATTCTGAGATAATAGCTATGTATTTATACCTATTTAATATATAAAATGAAATGAAATTCTTCCTTAAAAATTTAAAAGTTATTTAGTCATAAATTTTATTTTGTTGTTTTTTTTTTAATATTCAATAAAAAGAATATTTTAATATTTCTTAAAAAATTTAACAGATTTTCATTTAGCTTTACTCATTTTGAATGTGAATTTATTAGTTAAAAATATTTTTTTTGTTTTTAATCCATTCATTTAGAATCTATAGCTATTTATTTGAGTTTTATTTTACAATAATGTATAAATAGAAAATTTTAAAGGAATAATATGTTAATAATAGCTTGTATTCAATACATTGTAATTGATTAAATGTGGGTATTCTTAGATTTGATTATTTGATGAAATTTTAGTTTTATTGTAGTATAATTGAAATAAAGATGAAAGTATGCTATATATACATATACGATAATTGTCCAAATTTTTTAATAAATTAATAATGATAAAAGAAAAAGTTAATGGCATCATTGGAATGAAATAAGCTAAAACCAGGATATCGTTATTATTCGTCCTATCATTCTGTTTTTTTTTTGTTTTTTTTTATATAAAATTTGTATAAAATATTATTTAAAAGTCTAAATTGGTTAATTTTATAAAAAAAATTAAATTGAGAAGATGTCGAAAAATTTGTATAAATTTTTGTAGTCATTTTTATTAGTTTGTATATGTATAATTCTACATTTTTTATATTTATTGAAATATATCCTGTATATAAGACGTAATATTATCCAGTTTTAAGCCATTCTACTTAAGATAATGAAATACGTTTATTTTTATGTTTTGATCCTATTATTAGCTATTCTTGGCGCAACATTCGCAGGTCAAGCATGATAAAAATATTGATTTCCTCTTCCTTTCTCAAAACAAAGTTTTCTATTTCCGCAAAACAATTAATTTTTCTTAGCATATCGTCCAATTTAAGTATTAATAGTTTTGTCACATAGGGTATATTTTTCTTTTTCTAATTTTATTGTTAACTCCGTGGAGTTTTCGATATACAACTGTTCGTTCTTGTGTAAAGTTTTCTTCTGCATACAACGGATATGCCATGTGAAGATGAAGAAGATTGTAATTTTGTAATTTCCTCACCAATTAAATTGTTATCTTATAAAAATATGTAGCTTAGTAGACTATTATATTCCGCTACATACTTTTGATTTAATTTATATTTTATGTTAAGTACTAAAATAATGTAGGTAGATTATGAAAAATAATATATTATTTATTTAATAACTAAATGACAGCCTTTTATTTTAAGTCAATTTTTGACTGATTTCAAATTTTAATTATAATTATTTATAATATTTAGCTCAAACAGTTTACAATTTGCTATTACATTTCATATATTAATTAAAATAAAATTAAACTTATTTAGTATATATTCAAAAATAACAAAAATCAAAATACAAAAATAGTAACATTATTTTTTTTTTATATAAATTAAAAAGGACAAGTTAACAAAATATTGAATTAATTTCATAAAATTTTCGTCTTAAAGTATCTTTAGATAGTGAAAAATTTATACTATTCTTATATTTATTACTAACTATTAACATTCTATTAATAAGTTCATATTTACCATCATTTGTTCCGTGTAATGCTAACGTAAAGAGATTTGAATGTCGTAAACGAGTATTTTTGTTAATGATAATTTTATTTAAAGTTGAAGGGTAAATAATACCGCTTTTAATAATTTCGAAAATAAATAAAACATCAGCTAATTCCCGTCTTTTCCACAGAGACTTAAGATGGAGAAGGTTTAGCCTACGCTCATATGGAGGAGGAAGTCTTGTATGATCATCCCAAGGCAAACTATGTAGTGCAATCTTAAAAAAAATTTTTAACAGCTTCTTTTCTTTGTATATGTGAATTATAAAATGGAGACCAGACCTGACATGCATATTCAAGATGGGGTCTAACGAGGCATATATACAATGATTTAAAAATGTAAGAATGGAGCTTTATTAACGATGTTATCGTAGTGGAGTTTGAAGTCCTTAATTGAATTAACATTTCAAAAAGTTTCGTTGTTAAGAAGTATACATGAGAAGAGTAGAAGAAGTAACACATGAGTGCACATTTACTAATGTTTAGTAAAAGATTGTTATTAATGCACCAAGTATAAAATTTATCTAGATCATCTTTAAACATATAAACATCTTGGATCGACGTCATTTTTTTGATTAAATTATACCAATACTACTCGTAAATTAAAACCGAATTATCAAAATCATTCTTTAAATAATTATTTTAAATTTTAAAATAATGCGTTATTTAGTGTGATATGTGTCAGAAATCGTCAATTCAAAGACTATGTCATGCAATACTGATTTTTTCTTAACGAAAATGTTGATCACCTTAACATTTGTTTATGTTCGATGTCTGGTTATGGTGAGATTGTAGAAAACTGCTAAGAATACAGCCTGTACAGCCTGAGAAGTTTTTCTAGAAACGACCAACGATTTTAGACATAGTTAGCGAAATTCCCTAACTATGTCTAAAATATTGCTGAGCAAAGGATCTAATATTAATATTTATCCAATAAGTAAAATTTATTTGATCCACACTGGATTACAAATTTTCACAAATTAATACGATGCTCACTGTTTTATAACCATAAAGTATGCCAGAAGGTTTAAGTATTAAAAGAATTACACAGATAATTTTCAGTTCTTGTAATGCTCGTCACTTTTCAGAACAAAAAGTCCAAGTTTCAAATGGAAATATTCCAATAAATTACATTTATTTCATAACAGTTTTAGATGCACAAATTTTATTTTCCCCTATTTTTATTTAAAAAAATTATATTAACATATTATAAATTTATTTTAAACAAAATTGAAGAATAAATTAAAAGCTCCTTTAGAGTGTTTTTTTACTTCATATTGTGATTTCATTTTATTGTGTTTCATTTGAATTTATACATGATTAAAAAATAATTCTATATATTTTTTATACATGTTAAACCCAGAGAAGAGATAACTGTCTTTCTGACAAATTTTAAAAATTCATTTTAATGATGACTGCTGTTGAATAAAAAATGAGGAATATCACTTTTAATATAAGTATGCATTCAAATGAAGTACGCAATAAAGTTGCGGTACAGTCAAATAACAATCCATGGTCAAATGATAGTAACCCATATTCCCATACACCCATTCTAAATATTTTTCCATTATTTTCAGTTTAAAATTAATTAATTTTAATAGTAATTAAATAAACAAAAAATAAATTAATTTCCAACAACACAAAACAAAAAATATTATCAATTATTCTTAATTTTATTCATCAAAAAATAGCAACCAAAAAACCGCACAATTATTTACTTTATTAGCGTAATGAAAACTAAATAATTAAACTAAATAATAATATATTCAAATTTAATATTAAAATCAAATCAAATCAATATATGTCAAAATTTTAAAATTATTCCTCCACTTAATTGCCATTAATTAAATTTTATTTATATATATATATATATATATATAAAATTATTATATAGTATTATTATGTACATATATTATAGTTAATAACAGAATTTATTAAATTGAAATAATACAGCTCATTGAACAATATTAATATGAGATAATTAAAGTGGACAAGTGGTTTTAGTAATCAAGTTCAAAATATTATGTGTATATAATGTTTATGTAATATGTATATAAGTATGTACAGAACTTTATTTGAATAATTGTATAATGAAAACTTACTAATTATTAGTTAAAATTTTGTTTTGTTGTATATGTATATGGTGGGTGCTATATATATTGTTTTATGAATTTATAAATAATTCACACTAATGAGTAATAATCTAAGAAAAGAGTAGCAAGAAGCTCATTTGTAAAAAATCCTCAGAAATGAGTCAAACTAAAGAATTTAAGAAGAAGATATTTAAAAATTCTAATGTGGTTTTTATTTGCTAGAATAAATAGACATGGTATTCCAAATAAAAAATTCGTACAAATACCGAAATGTAACTAGGAAATAGAAATATTTAATTTAAATTGATTTTAAAGATTCAAACGTATCTTGATACCGTATGGAATAAAGTTATTGATCTTGTAATCGACAATATTTTTGGGTTCTGTGGTATTTAACACTTGTTTGTGTGTTTGCAATACAATATTACGTAAATTCAAACTTTCAACAAACAGGAATATTTCAAAAACCAATTGTGGTACAAAACTGAGAATATTATAGGTATATTTTTAGTTGATTGAAATTTTGTAGAAGCCTTATTTAAGCTGCTACTTGTAGTTCTAGCTCTATCAACTCCAATGAATTCAAAAATTCCATTGAGTAGATAATTGAATTCATTTTCATTGGTGATTTTGTACTCAATTTTACCATTTAAGTCTTCAGAAATTTTTCATTCACCGGGCTATAGTTAGTTCCTAACTAATAGATAAGAATTATTTTCAATACAATCAATTGTTGCTTCCATATTAATTTTTAAAAATGTAGTCTTGTGCAACAAAGTGGAAGATATTTTCGAATATTATTGTCTTTCGTTCTTCTGGATATAAGTAAAAATATTTGAATAATCAGAATATCGAAAATGGTAAAAGATGTGTTAGAGTATTTTGAGTAAGTAACAACTACCAATTGTTTTAAGTACGAATTTTCAGGTTTATATAATACCATTGATTTATAAAATATTCATGATGGGTCTTAAATTTATATGTCAGCTATGGACTGGTTTGTAAATCCACAAAAAACAAAATCCATAATGACTTTTGCCACAAAAAAATAATCCACAAAGAACGAGCGAAAAACACATCACCGAAATAAGGACGAGAAGGCTACCAGTCTGAAAAAGAATTATATTGCCCTTTTCCAGAATATTACATGAATACCGATTTCTAGGTCTATAACGGTTTTGGAAATATGTTTGGAGAGTGCTAGAAATTATATGGCTGGCTATCTGAACCAGAATAGCAAAGCAAAGCAAAGTTATCCGATAAATAAAAATGTAGAAGATAAATAAAGATCAAAATTAAAATGGATTTAAGACAACTGTAAAGAATTTAAGACAACTATTTTTGATAAGATATCTATTTTTGTGAAGATATAAAAAAAAAATTTTTATTTTAAACTATACAATTACAATACTTTTTGTAGCTGAGTTCGCTATTCATAAGTAAAAGCTATAACGCCTTTTTTGATTCTGGAATTTTCAAATTTAATTTAAATTTCTATTTGAATAAAATTACAATGTTTATATATTACATTTCTTCTCTTCCTAAATATTCACAAATATTAATAATTTAATATTATTAATAGAAATAATAATGAAATATTATCAAATTCAAAAGAACGAACAATATTCGAGAGAAGTACTTATACCTGAAATTTCATTAAAATAATTTGAAAATGTTATGGAAACTTGAATTAAATTCTCTGTAAACAAAAACAATTTTCTTTTTTTAATATTTTAAAAATTTATCCATTAAATAAGAAAATTCTTTTAAATTTCTTTGAAATTATTATTAAATTTTAAATAATTTAAATTCTAAAGAATCTTAGGTATTTAAGGTAATTTTTTTATATTTCTAAATTAAATATAACTCTTTCTCTTCTATATATTAAAATGAAAAAAAAAAAAATCATACAATTTCTTTAAAAAACATTTAACATTTTCTTTAAAAAATTATTTTTAATGTTTTTAATACATACATACAAACAAAATACAAACTTACTTACACAAATACAGTTTTAAGTCAGAATTACAAATTAACCTGAAATAAATTTAAATAATAAAAAAGCCATAAACAATTTACCATATTTATTCAATACCTCGGAAATATTTGAAATGTTTTCTAAGGAAATTAAAAACAATAAAAAATAAATAAATAAAAATGTATGCCACTTTACTTCGTTAGTTTATGTTCACCATTTTTAATGAAATAAAAAGAGATGAAGGTGGTATTTTTAAAATATTATTTTTCTTTTTGTTTTTTTATATTCATATTAATTTGAAAAAACAACAGGGAGTAAGAAATTTTGTTAAACGACATTTTATTTTTAACTTTTTAAATAAAAAACAAAATTAAAAGCAAAAATGTTATTTAATTTGAAGAAAAAAAATTTAGTCAAAAATTTTAATAGAAAATTTCTATACTGTGAGGATTGCACAATTACATATTTAGATAATTAAAGTGTGCACGAGTGGATCTAAAGTCAAAAAAGAGCCTATCGTGGTACTATGCAGAATGAATATACTTGTTTAAAAGTCATATTTTGACAATAATTATTGTAAATCAAATTGAAGTTACCTTGGAAATAAAACTGGAATTTTTTCTACAAGACAGTGCTTTACATAATTCTTACATTCTTACAAACATAAGTGAGAAACCAAAAAAATAAAAATACTAAAGGAAAATAAAATTTCTAACCAATCGAACCAAATTTTATAATTTTTTTTAGACAAATATAATTAAGATTCAAAAAGTTGGAAAATTTGAGAAACAGAGCTTTTCGCAAAGTTCACTATTTTCAGTTGTTTAAGTACTAAATCTACTAAAACTCCTTGTCATTTAAAAAAATGTCCCCGAGTGTCTTTCAATTGCTATAACCATTTTTCAACGCCTTTGTTAGCTCGGTACTGGTGGCTGCTCTAAGGTCGCCACCATTAGACTAAACAGAGGTCCAATCACAAAATCATTATTATTTCTTCACCGTAGTTCCTACATTTTCAAACCAATTTCATCTATTTTTAAAGCGACGAAGGTGCTTAATTTTGGTTTTTATAAAAACTTGTCTAGATGGGCTTTTATTTTGTGAATTAATTCGGGGCATGCCACTCTTTTATTGTATGTTTAAATTTATCAAGAAAAACTTCAACTTCAATTTATGCAATGCTTCATACTAAGCTATTATTCATATTATGTTTTGTTTGGATTTCAGAATTTCATATTAGACAGTTTTTTTTACCCTCCTACGCATTAAACTGTGTAGAGAGATGAATTTTAGGATTATGATATGACTACAATTTCTATCTACATATTATACACCATTAATTTGCCACCTAATTTTTCCACAGCTAAATGTTTACCAAATGTAATAATCGTGCTAATTTATGACAATTGTATTGCAATTTTTGTTTGCGCTTCTAGATTAGGCTATATATATAAGGATGAAACTTGTAAACTTAATATTATGATAACTTTGAACAATTTCAACCTACATTACACAACCCAATTTAGTCAAGCTCTCCCCATTTTTGTATTTATTTTTGGACTAGAATTTCTACAGATGTATGACTATGTAGAGAGACGAATCTAGTCAACTTAATATTATGATAACACTGAGCAATATCAACCTACATTACACAGCCTAAGTAATCAAACTTTTTATATCGTTGTGTTACATTTTTTAACCCCTTACAGATTCAATTTGCAATTTAAACTTAGTTAAATTTGAACTTACACTTTTTCTATATCGCATCAATTCAATGTCGTTGAGAAAATATTTTTCAAACAAACAATAAATATTAAATATTTAATTTTAAGCTTAAAATTTAAAAAATAAAAAAAAAAAAAATTAAAATTATTGGAAAAACAATTATTGAACTAAATAATGTTTACGATATTGTAAATTGAAATAATGTATGATTTATCGTACCTATATATCGATATCCTGCTGTGTTTAGAATTCATTTTTCCAATATTATATTTTTGTTTTTCGTTTTTTTTATTTTTTTTAGTTTCTTTTTATTTCACCCGAAACTTTTCTTTATTATTCATTCATTTTTTTTTCGACTATTTTAATCTCAATTTATTTTTATTTTTTTATTTTAAATTTTTTTTATATTTGTTATTCTTTTTTTGCAGGTCGATGCGGTCACAATAGTCCGTGTGAGCAACTATGCTATGAAATTCATGATGGCATGTATGAATGTGATTGCTACGAAGGATATGAATTGAACAAAAATGGATACAGCTGTCAAGGTAAAAAAAAAAAAAAAAAATAAAAATTACAATTTTTATGTTTTCCTTTTTTGTTTTGTTTGTTATTTTGTTTTTTTTTGCTTTTTTTTTACATTTTCAATTTCAATAGAAGAAAAATATTGAGAATTGATATTACTATGGGTAGGTGTTTATCCCTAACAAAGAATCTTTTCTTTCTTCGTTATTTTTTTATTTTTTTTATTTTCACTTCATATAATGTAATATAATTTTAACTGTATTCGTACACACTTCACAGTGATGTACATATACATAAATAGAAAGATGGATACATACGTGGTGATTTAAAACAATTTTTATGGTTTGTTAACTGGTAATGAATATCATGTGCAATCATAGTTACAATTTTTGATGAAATCCTTTTTGTTTTTGTTTTTGTAATCCATTTTCATGATTCTTTCTTTACTTTTGTTCATCTTCTATTTATATTTTTTTGCTTATTACATATTTTGTTTTTTATTATGTATATTTCCAAAAAAATGTGAGGTGATCATGTAATGTACATTTTTATGGCTGAATGAGTATTATAAAGTCATATATTATATAATATTGATATATGTATAAGAAAACAGGGTCTTTCAGTGAAAAAGTGACACTAAGTAGCCGATATTTTTTATGTTTTTTTTTTTTTTTTTTGCAATTTATTTATTGAGTTTCTTTTAATGAAGGTATTTAGCATAAATATTAATTGGATATCAAAAATCTAATGTGGGTTAAGGATTTAAAATTTTTTTTTGCTTACACAAGTGGTGCCAGTTTTGAGGTCTGTCCTTTTTAGGATAATTCAATGTCAATTTGAAATGTGGTAATTAAGATAAATTAAATGTTAAAAAATATTTAAGGTAACAATTACATACTGATTACTTTTCGGCTGAAGTTATAGATAGGTAGGTAGTATTGTCTACAGGTAGTACATCGAGAGACTCAGACCAGTGAGGTTCATTTAGTCGTCTAAATAAGTAATTTAATTTCAATTAACTGTGTATACTGTCAAATATGACAAATATAAAATTTTTTCAGATTACGGAAGCTGTGGTAAATGAAATTCGAACACTATTTTTTTCTCTTATTTATTGAATCTTTCTGAACGAAAATGACAAAAATTTATAACAATTATTGCTAATTTTATGGTTTATTCAAATCTTACAATCTACAAAGGCGGAAGGTCTAATTCATTGATTTGACACTTCATATTTGCTCGTTTATTTTAACATTCTGCCTTACATGATTGCTAGCGATTTTTTATAACCTACTGGTTACATAAACTTTTTGTAAACCTTTTGCTAAAGGGTTAGGGTGATGGATTGATCTGGTTGCATATTTGCTATTTTATATCTTTTCAAAGTCTTTGATAACTAACGGTATATTCAAATCTTTTTGTAGATTAATCTTTTTAATGTACCTACTAATTGATATTGGTTATGATACATATAATTTTGTTTTGAATCCTTTGAATTATTTCGATGTTACTGTTAAAAGCAGTTCTCCATTACGCTGACCTCCATTGTACTAGATTGATTTCAGAATGAATTTATATTGCAACACTTTATATTCCAAATCTAACTAAGGTTCAATTAATTATTCTTTTTAATTTTAGTCCGAGTCTTATTAACGTAAAAAGACAGTAGGTACAACATTTACATTTTAACAAGAACCTTTGAAATAATTTCAACATCACATGTTGTAAATTAGCTTATTACCTCAGATTATTTTCAATTTCTTATATTATATTGTCTTTGCATCTTCATGCACAGTTTCTTGAACATTTCATCGTGCTATATATTCATTTTGATAGTACCTAATATCTTATTAGACAAGACAGCCAGCTTTATTTTTTAACTCAATAATTGAGAGCTGATGATTGATTCTCAGGATTATCTCAATTATATAAAGATATTCATTGTTGTCATTTCTTTCAATTACACAAAAGAATTTATAAATGGAAGAAGCTTTTTTTATTTATTTGATTATTTACACCTATATGTGTGGTACAAACATTACAAACGTATAGTATCAACGCTTGGATGTTCTAGTCTGTTTTATTTGAATTGCGAATTTAAATCTGCTCTAAATCATTTCAATCTGCTCTATTAGTTTACTATAAGTAAGTTGACAGCTATCTAATTTGGATGTTTATTATTAAGTTTGACAAAATGTGGCTTAATATTTTAATTAATATACAAATTGTGAATAAAAAAATGAAAAAAAATATATAATTTGGTGGCTGGTCCAAGTCTTGGGTGATATTTTTTACTTAGGGGTCTCTGTTGTTGTGCACATATTGAGCTCACTTCTCATGATGCTGCTTTTCATGTACCACGGTGCATTAACAATCGACTCCAGAGATTTTGTTTGGAATATTTTTAGAATTTCTATTATCCTAATCCATATCATCCATATCATAAATCAGCTTAAATTTACATAAAAGAACTGTTTTGAATAATACTCAACTTCTTATTTCAGTGTTTTTGCATTTTGCTTACGTTGAGAGTCAAGGATGATGTGTCATCTCCTGCTACAAAATCTATTTCTATGTGCACTGTATACGAACCTGTATTATTTATATTAAATAGTATAATAAGCATATAAGTATAGATGAATGTAAACTATTAATCAAACTAAAAAAAAAAAGAATGAAACTGAATATAAAAAGGATAAAATAGAAATTTGAAATTTCAAATAAATGGTTCTATACTATGTAATTTATTTGGGGAATTTTCATAGGTTCCATTTTCTATATATGTCTGTATTATTGTAAGTTTTTAGATATTTAGTGAGATCATTATACAGAACTATTGATTTGGTGATGGAGTTGGTTTTTGTGGAGAGAAAAATTCTTTTTGAGTAATATTTTTATAATATAATACAAGTATATGTATACATAATATGTATATATTATATTGTATATAAAAAAGTGATTTAATGTCATTCATTTCAAATTTTACAATACATTTTCAATACATATTTATAAAATTTATTTATTTAAATTTGGTAAAATTTATTGTATTACTAACATATTTGGAATATTTTTGTTTTCTATTGTAAATTTTTCTTTTCAAAATACAATAATAGACCTTAAATTTTAATGAGTAAAATAGTTTCAATCCTGTTTATTTAAAATATAACTATTTAAGATATTTAAAATGTAGAAATTTGTTAGAAATAAGGTTAAGTAATTTGTAAGAATAATTTTATTAAAAAAAAAAGAAAAAAAAATTATATAATAAAATTTATTTGAGTGTTGTTATTTTAATTTATAAGTTGGTAAATT
This sequence comes from Argyra leucocephala, assembly GCA_963942445.1. NCBI lineage: Eukaryota > Metazoa > Arthropoda > Insecta > Diptera > Dolichopodidae > Argyra > Argyra leucocephala. The sequence goes on along the minus strand of OZ012678.1, from coordinate 116,062,323 downwards.
AATTGCTTGTTAGTTTAAGTGTTACAATATATCTTATGCACACGTACTTTGAGGCAATGAATGAATTTCGTTTCTAACTTTAAAGAATTAAGGATATAGAATTTAATTTTTTTCTAAAAATTTAGAACTAAACATCCAGGTGGAAGGTGTGAGTTTGAAAATGAGTTTTTATATGAATATAACAAAAAAAGAAATTATTCTGCAAGTTGTTTAACCTAAGTAGACTAGAGAAATTGAATGAATAAAAAATGGAGAAATAATAAAAATTTAGTAAATTCAACCTCAGTAATTTTTTTTTTCTGTTCAGATCTATTATACTTCCATAATATTAATTATCTTAGGTTTTGTCTGTGTCATTGATGAACGCTTTGATGTCAATTTAAGAATAAGTCAATGTGTATTCCTGTAAATATTTATGTCTTTTGTGGCTATTGCTTCGCAAACGAATACAATATAAGTAGAGTATTCTTCTTCTAAGTAAAATCTGCATCTATCTGTGCTCGATCTACCAATCTAGAAAAGATGCTTGTGAAATGGGCCATGACCTGTGATCAACCATATCAGCATTCTGACATTGGATTTAGTCTCCCTGATTATCTGATTCCGTCTTTGGATACTTAGTTTGAAAAAGCTTTAGACTAAGTCCTTTTCAACAACTGGGTTTCTGTAGTTTTCCTCTTGGAAACAATTCTTCAAGTAATACTTGGCTCCAACTTGGCTCCAACTTTGGCTGGAACTTTGGTCCAAATAAGCCGATACTGATTCTCTCCCCGATTTTTTCTTTCCCTCGAAGATATTACAGGTTTTATTTATAGATTTGTAGAACTAGAAAATCATATGTGGAGATATTTTTCCAAACATATTTTGACCTGCAAGAAATGTCCTGATGCTTACTTTCTTGTTTATGTAATCTAGTATGAGAAGCATCTTGTTAATTTTGTGTGGACTAATGCTCAGACTAACGTTTTTGTCCCATTATCCTTTTGACAAGTTGCATTCGTTCCGCAATTATATTTTTGAAAAAATATTTAATTTCGCTACGTCTCTGTAATCTATCATATAAAAAAAATAATGAAAATCGGTTGAGAAATAGCTCTGGAAATTGTTCCGTATATGTTTCATTTACAGATTAAATATTATTTATTTAGATGAGAGTAGATTAGATTTGAATTTTTCTGGGAGGAGATCTGTCCCCTATATCATCGCAGTCGCAAGTGGGCTTATTGTGATTACCTGTGTTTATAAGTTATTGTAACTAGTGTTTATGATAACACTCAGGATGTTCTTCAATGGTATGCTGGGCAGCTCCCATTGTTCAGGCAACAATATTATTTATTTATTTATTTAACAGTGGGCCAGCAGATAAATCTGCCGGCTAACATTATATATGCTTAAAAAATTTAAAAATTCAAAATAATTCAAAAAACAAGATTTTGAAAAAAAACGTTTTAAAAAAAGAAGATTAAAAAAACAAGACTACGTAGTAGATCCTTCCAGATACCTGGAACTCTATTCTCTATATTCTTTATGAGACTACCCACTCGTTTTTCTTTTGTTTTTTTTTTTTTGTGAATTTTATATATTTTGTAGAGCTATAAAGGGATTAACTACAAAATGCAACAAGGATTATCTACAAAGTATTTAACATTCTCCTGCTTCTTTTTTCGCTCATCCGGTTTTTAAAAACATTCATCCTCTTTTTATTTCATTGTTCAGAATTATTTTCACTTTGTTCTGTTAATCGGTAGTCGTTTATTGTATGACACAGAAACCTGGCAACTCTTTATATTCGCTTAATGATTGGGCCTCAATCGACTAACTTCAATTCGTCATTCTCTTTTCCTTTTTGTTTCTTGGATATTGAGTAGATATGTATATACAATTTTATATTTATTTTATTTTTATTTTATTTTATTTATTTCGTTGAGTTCAAATAAAGCACATTAAAATTAATTTATGTAAATTTAAAATTTAACAAGACGAAAAAATGTATTATAAAAATTATATATGAATATATGAATAGAAAGAAAAAAAAAACAAAAATAGGCTAAAAAAAAATTTAAAATTTAAAAAACTCTCAGGGTTTTCCCAGTAATTTGACTTAATGCTTAACTCCAGCAGATCTTAATAGTTTTGTACTTTTTGAATTTTATATAGGCTACATTCTATAGTATAAATTTAGTATTATAATTTTTAATATTTTCATCTAATTCGCTGTACATGTTAGTTGCTTCAATATCAGTCATTTTAATTATTCCATGCGTTCTGCTTTGCATAAGCTCTGACTTTTTATTTAAATACTTTAACTGAATCGTATTGGTATTTTTAAAATTACCATACATTTTGTTTTTTAGGTTAACATATTCATGTTGTAACATTCATTCTGAAGCTCTAGTGAAAAACAATTGTTTTGACTTTATAGGCATTTATAGTATATACAGGATATTAAAGTTTTGCGTACTGGATAATTTTATAGATTATATTAGCCAAGCGTAACTCCCGTGAAACACAAGGTTCGCAAGGGAAAGGGAAACACAAATATTAGACATATTTTACTTATGATCCGTATAAATTCAAGAGCAACACTAACACGTTTGTTCATAATAATTATGTACCTATTTTTATGTAGCAATTAAGTACCTACTTTTATTAAGTTTTGTTTAAAAAAAAAAAAAAGTTAAATTACAATAAAATAATGTATTGAAAAATTTATCACAGAAACATGCCACATGCAACTAGTTTACACGAGAGAAAAACTAAGACTGATTCACATCGTTTTTTATTTTAATCTTATCGAGCATATTTGTGCAACTAAGGAGTCATATGTAACCATCAGAAGTGTTATAGTCAGCTGCTTCTTTGAATATATCTGATTCAATGCCAATATGGTATTAGTGATACTAGCTAAATATATTTAATTATTTACAGTCTAACTAAGTTTGATGTAAAACCGCCTAGTGCGATGTAGAAATAGCATAGTTCAACATTAAGTTTGATTCATTAAAATATCACTTGACTTTATATTTACCGTGAAATGCAGTCGATTTGAAACTTTCTTCCATAAGGAAAAATGACATATTAAAATTCTAAATTCTTAATTAAAACATTAAATAGTAAAATTAATTTTATTATTTCAGAAAATAATAATTTTAGTCAACTTGTAGAACGTTCTAGCTCATACAGAGAAGTGCGTAAAAGAAATTTTATTTAAGCTAAACATAATTTAACTATTACCCCTAATATTACATGTTGCCGCCGAACACCATTATTGTCATTATTTATGTATGTCTGTAAAATTATATCGTTTTATATTGTATATGTAGTGTATAGTTGGTGGTATTTGGAAAGAAAAAAATTCTACCAGACTTTATTCTACTTACAAGTTTTTTTCAGTTCTAAGCATTTATTTTGTTCAAAACAACTTCGTCTCCATACGTTTCTTGAATTGTATTGTATTATATTTTTTTTACACGTTATTGCCGGAAGCACAGTAGGTACACATATAAAATGTTTGCATGTTATTTTTCATTTAAATATGTTGCACGCGAACAATATATCAAAATCACAAAAGGTATGAGGTATAAGAATAAAACTGAAACTAAAACTTTCAAAGTAATTTCTTGCAATGCAATAAATTTTTTATGTTTATGGGTATGTAAGTGTGTGTAGGGTGGGAGGAAAGTAAGTTAAAAACATTTTCTTTTGTTTTTTGTTGTCTTTTTAGGGGTAGTTTTTTTTTTCCAAATCCTTGTTTCATGTTTATAACTTAGATTAAAACTTATTGTTGTGGTATATTGATCCACTCTGATAGTCAGAATGTTAAGGGAATTGTGGAGTAAGAGAAAATATTTAAAAACGCATTGTAAACCAAAAATGTTATATTTTAGTTAAAGTTGAATTCAAAAATATTTAAAAACAAAAAACAAAAAAAAAAAAAATAATAACAAAAAATAAATTTGTTATTCGCTTAACTTTCTACATAAATTATTACTCCTCATTCTAAAGTCTTGTCATATTGTCGAGAAATGAAGCAAAAAAAAAAAAAAAATAATAATAAAAATAATAAAAAAATAAAATCAAAATAAAAGCAAGAAAAGGATACGTAAACCAAAATGGTTCTTCTACAAAAACAAGAAAAACAAAAATACAAAAACAAAACAAGAACATAAAAAATAAATTATTGTGGATTTTGGAGGATAACAAAAGTTTCATATCTTTTAATATTATTATTTTGCTATCTATATTGGTTATAAATCATAACGGATTTTCTAAGGATTTTCTTATCATTTCTATTTATAGTTTTCATTCTTTTTCTTTTCCAGTCAAATCAAAATGGGACAGTTTTGGTAGCATATTTTTATATTTGAATTGAATTAAATTTATTTTTTAAGTTGATATAGATTTAAAAAAAAAAATATTTCGACTTTAAAAGTCATTACCTTATAGAAAAAGGGTACTGTTTTCTTAAAGTTTAACTGAGTTAAAAATCTCAGAAAAAAGTGACTTGCTTAAAAAATTTACTTAAATTTTGTTATTCGATTTGTTTTTTACAAGTTTGATAAAGTAAAAGAGGATTTGTTTGACCACAGTAAGTTTGTTGGACCAGAGGATTTGTTTGTTTTTAATCATAACAGGTGACGCTTGAGGATGTCATCATATCATAAACGATAAAAAATAGGTAACAAAAGTGAAATTTTGAAATTGTTGAAACTGACGTTATTTTGTTGTTTATTTTGAGAATGTTCATTAAAACAAACAAGAAATACAAAATATTTTTGAACTCGGTCACAAACGTAACAATATCACATAAATTTCAAATTTATAGTGTAAACTTACTAAAATACGTGTAAAATACTTTGGAAAATTTACTGTTATTATCTGTTTAAATGCCACACGATAATGGGATGCTTTATGCAGTGTCTTTTTTAAATTTTTGGTGTATAATTCAATTTAAATGTGGAAGATTGTGCAATGGAAAGTAAATTATCCCTTATAATATCATAGCTCCATTTTAATTCATAACGAAATGTAATAAAACATTTTTGACAACATCCATACAATGAGATGGCTATGAATTCTAAGTATTATGTTACGTAGAATCAGATGACTTGAATGTTATATCATATCAGTTGGTGAGCACTTTATCGGTGAAGTTAAGCGAAGTCTTGTTACAAATGAACAAATAGCATTTAACTTAGACCTCTCGCAATTAATGGTTAGATATTGTATAACCCAATTTTTCGAGAACTCTAACTTTTGATCTTTGTTATATGCTTCCAAAAAAAAAAATTGTTTTTTACTTTTATTCTCTTTCAGAAATTATTTTCTTTTGGGACGTCAATTGTGTAGTTTAAGTTGTGCTGTGATATGAATTGTTATAAGTAAAATTTATTGTGAGATTTGCAAAATTCTCATTTTATTATACGTAAAAGTACTTCACAAATTTACAAAAGAGGTTTGGTGATTTGTTATTGGCTAATTTGAACTATTTAGTTTTTAATATAGTTTTCAGGAAAAAAAATATTCCAGTAAGTATAAATTGAAATAATATATTAATACACACATGTGTACATAGCTGAAAAAATTAAAATAAATTCACTTGTTCTTTTTATGAACACCAGTACTAAAATAATTTGATTTTTGTTTCGAGTATTTTTTTTGACAAAAATAAAATTTGGGAAAAAAAAAAACAACAAAAATTGTATCAGGTTTCAATATAGCTACATATGCAAATAAAATTGTTGCTTGTATATGCTCAAATGGCTTAAAAATTTTTATTTTATTATATTATGTCTTTGTTAAAATTTAAGCGGACTGGAAGCAAGGTTTGATGAATGTTCTCAATTCTTATTGAATTTTTAATTTAGCTATATATTATATAACTAACTACTAACAAGATATGGACGAACTTGTAATCAATTAAGATCGTTGCGTACAATAGAATATAATGGAATAGGCAAATTGATGCATTATGCTCCCCCAGGAGTGGCAGGAAAAGACTAATATTAAACCAATGAGCAGGCACAAAAAGAGAATATCCATCTAATACTATTTATATGAATTGCTTTCAAAAAGCCTGCATGTATTGATTTACACAAATGCAAAAATAATTATTAGAGAAGAATTCGCAGTCTTCGAGTATTCATTTTGTATATAATATAATTTCATGTGTGCGATGTGTATGATTTGTGACATATTTGATGTCATCATCATTATATGTCCAATTTGGTTATACTCACTTTATTTTACTGAGTTTTGTGTGGACCAAAATAAATTTTTATTTTATGTTTGCATCGTGTTTTAATCGGTTATTAGCTCAGTTGGTTAAATCGTCATGTTAATATCAGAAATTTTGTGTAAGTTCAATTCTCTGTCGAGTCAAATTTTTTTTTTCTTTATTAAAAAAATATTTTTTTTTTTTGTTATTATATTATAAAATTTATTATATTAATTAAAATAATTTTATAATATAATAACAAAAAAAAAATTTTTCAAAAAATCTAAACTAAAAAAAATACAGAACAAAGAAGATGAGTTTAGAACTTTTTTTGCAAAAAAAGGTATTCTACTCTAGATCGTTCTGAAGCGTTCTAGAACTGTTTACTGAACAAACCTAATAAATGAAACGGTTAATGTAGCAGAAATTAATACATTATATATATGAATAATGTATGAATGTACATTTTTGTTAGGCAGCGTTAACACTTCAATATTACTCAATGTTTATTGACGATTTTAGATTGAAATGAGAGTCTAAACATGAATTTCTAAACAATCAAACTATTTGTCAGTTTCTTTCTTATTTATTTCACGTATACTTTCTTATTTATTTCACCAAAACTAATATAAACAAAAAAACTTTTCTAATCAAAAACCATGTGAATATAAAGAAAATGTCAAACCAAAAAATATAATAGAATAAACATATGAATTTCATTATTGATTCCTACATTACCAGACACCCAAACGTTACTACATATAATAAGATATATATAAAAAAATATTTGTTAAACATAATAAGCAGAATGTTTCGATTATATGAGATGTATCAAATTTAAATATTATCACACTGTGTACCAATAAATAAAAGTATAATATACAGAGTGTCACTAATCAGTTCACTTTATATACAAATGTTAAGATCTTTTTTATTAATCTAAATTTTGAATTTGAACTTTCTGTCATTATTTTCATTATATTTCTACAGTAGCTACAATAATTGTGAAGATATTACGCATTTGCAATCGCATCTAATTTTTACTTTTTCACTGGAAAAACAACTATAGTTTTTTTAAATACGAGTGTATTATGTTTAAGAACTTGCATTGTCATAATTAATTCGATTTCAGAAAAATTTTCTTGTCTGAAATTGCACTCATTATTTTGCAAATTTTAACATGGTCACGATTTAATAAATCTAATATGATTTTTTTTGACTCAATAGTCAGATAAAAGCTTTCCAAATTGTTTAGCAGAACCAATAGTCGAAATTTATTGAATATAAATAGAAATTTAAAAAAAAATAGCCTTCACAATTGAATACCAATACAGAGTAAAAATGCAAATTAATAAATATATATTTTTTGTTCATGGAACTAAATTTAGTTTATAAGTAAAGACTGAAAATTATATTTGAAAAACTGAATGCATTAGTAGTTGTTCGAATCTTGAAAACAAATTACCACTATATGAGCGTTTTGTAGATTTGAACTTTGATTACACTTAAAATACTAGGATACGAGCTTTTATGGATTAACGCTGGTTTCAAGGTCGAGTAACTCCTGACCTACCTAGTAATTAAATGTGCCCACAGTAATGTTTTACCAATATAATCTTGAAAAGTTTTTTTATTTGTCAACAACATAAATTTTTTTGAAAAATAAAGGTCGTGCTTACTCCCGCTCGTCTCACTATACGTTCCAGTACTAAATTGAAGGAGCATGATACTGCATCCGGAAATCTGGTACGCGACTGAAATAAGTCAGAAGTGTTATTTCTAATCACAGCATTCTTGTGTTTTTAAGTGTAATTTTTGAATGATGAGCTTCATCACTTTTAAATATTAGAATACAAATTCAAAAAGAAAAATTAATTAAACGCTATCAAAAAATGCACTTATTCACTTCAATAGATCAAAATGCAATAATGTGTAATTAATTATGCCGTATGAAACCAAATGTGTAATTACTTTTGCCGGATGACATAGCAAAAGAAACCTGTTACTACCTGAGTCATTTTAGATTTTTTTTTCAGCCGAAAACTAAAATTTAAATTAAAAACACTTTGTGAAATTGATTCCCAAAGTTTTTTTTAACACATTTGTAAATTTCGTCCTTAGAAAAGGAAAACCAAAAAAAAATGTAAAAATTTATCGAGTGTGTAATTAATTCTGCCTACCACTGTAATTTAATTTCATTTAGTTCATAACTACTCAAGAGTTTCAGTTTTTATCGCTAAAATTATGTGAGTCAAGTTAGATCTATATTTAAAACCCCACTTCTAAATCCCTTTTTTGAAGCTCAAATCCTATTAGATTACAGACATTTATAAGAGTTGGACATAGGCATAGTTCGAAATTTAGTTTAGAAAATTAACCTGTATTTTGTAGATCTAATTCTGATGATCCCCTTCTTCTTTATTATATTTTAATTTCAAATAATAAATTTAATTTTCTTATTTTTCATGATTATCATCACCTCAAAACTTCTAACGATTTTAAGAAGCACAAAAAAAAAACAACGTTAAAATTACTTTTCTATAAGATTGTTAGAAAATACTAAGTTAATAAATTAAAAATTTTAATTTACAAAAAAAATAAAAATACCCCTTTTTATATATAGAGGTAACTATATACATCTACCAATCGACTTTTAAACTAGATTAATTAACGTTAATTGTGTTGTGCAATTAAATTTTCAAGAAATAAAAAAAAAAATTGTTTTTTTCCTTAACAGGAAGTTGAATGAAATTTCATAATAACTCAACGGAACAGAAAATTTATTTTTCAAATTTCAACAACGCACATTTCCAAGAAAGTGAAAGAAACTTGACAATTTAAGTTTCTATATAAAATTAAAAATTTTCATTCTTGTCTTGTTATCATAAAAATTTTGTTTTCTATTTTCTTTTTTTTTTAAGTTTTTTCTTTCGTAAACTATTCTTCATTTTATATTATTTTTTACTAATTTCACTATAAAAACTTATAATAATTCCAATTTTGTAATTTTGATTTCATTATTGTACTCCTTCCATCAACTTTTAAGTTTTTTATTAGAAGGAAATTTTTATGCATTTGTTGGTTTTTTGTTTGTTTGTGTTGGTGCATATAATGGAGAGGATTGAAAATTTATAATTTATGTATATGCATTTTAATTTGACTATATAAATAATTTTACAAACTCTTCTTTAATAGTAAACATTTTCAGTGAAGGAAGAAGATTGTCATAGTGGGCTAGTAAACTTTTATTATAATTGCAAACACTTTGTACATTTTTTTTGCACGTTATTTTCATTTAAATTCAAAATATTTTTGAAATATATTTTTTATAGTTTTGTTGTATTTGAATTGCTGAACATCGTCAAATGCTTTTACACTAATTTGATTCTGAAACATTCAATAAAATTTCTTAGAATTTTTTATAAAAATATTTACTTCATTATTTGTGTTTGTGGGTGAAAACCTTCGGTTTGACATACAATTTAAAAATTTTATTTATAATTAAAAAAAAACTTTACTTGTGTTTATTGGATCGTGTTCTAATGACTTGAAAAACCTATTTAAACCGTATATGTAGCAATGATCAACATTCATATATTGCAAAAGTAGTTGTTACAGATAAAAAAGACATCACAGTAATACATTATTTTTCCATAAAATAATCCTACATAATTGTGGATTATCACGTTGAAATATCATGTGAAATATTCTTCTTGGCATATAAAATAATTAATAACATTAAACGTAATTTCTATTTATCAATATTTTTAAACATAAATAGTAATATAGATAAGTATAATAATATATATTATATTCATAATACGAGATATAAAATTAGTTTTTACCTATCATTATTTAGAGCTAATATACACAGAATTGCGTGGTTTAAATTATATTAATTTTTATCAAATCCTTGTTATGCCTATACAGAATTCCTATACAGCAAGCAGAGTTAAAAAATATTTTTATTTTCACTTGAAACGTAATCCAATATTTTTAATTAAGATATTGAGAGAAGGTGAAACAGCAGTATCAACATTAGAAAAACCGACAGTCAATACAACTAATTTGGAAAATATGATTAGTATATAAAAAACGGCTAGCTCAATGTTATTTGTATTCGTACAGTGGAGATATTATGTTCAATCATGTTGTAAGCAAATATTACACTTAAAATACTAAATAAACACTTAACGAAAAGACTTTTCGAAAATAAACATTTAAGAAATGGACATTTGAAAACTCTATATTTTTAGTATCTATTTATAATTGCTCTACGGAAGTTTTTAATGCACCATCTATATAGGTGAAATTTTGTAGTTGGATTTAAAATCAGTGTTTGCCCTTTTTCCAGAATATTAATGTGAGACAGTTCTAAGAATGTGAGACAGTTCTAAGAATGTGAGACAGTGCACGACAAAATAAAATTGTATTGTGCTTAAATTTTTTGTTATTTTGTTTTCTGGCAAAAGATGTAGCGTTTTAGAACCTAGATTTCGGCCAATTTCGACGATTTTTAGGCTTCAAAACTTCTTTTCCGGTCCTTCCGGAGTGGAAAATATCACCAATCCATAGAGCACCCTCGATTTAGTTAATAACATTTTTTTTAAATTTATAAAATAACGGATCCTTGATTAAAATCGGCCTTGGAACACCCGGTATATAAAACCCACTTAATAACATTATTAGCAAAAAATAAATTTTGAAGGTCCATGCGTAGCAGCGTTCGTGTAAAAGATTTTAGATTGATTAGCCTGATTTTGATTTTAGCTTTGCGATTGTTTTTGGAAACTTTTATTTAAGTACACATTGTACATACGTAAATAATAGTTGCCAAATATCATAGTTTTAAATGTACATTTGTTAAATTTTCTTTTGTTAATTGACCACTTGGCCAAATAAGCTTTTTTGCGAATTGTTCAAAAACCAAATATTCACTTGCGAAGTGGAATTTTCCAAATGTATACTGTACGCAATATTTTTATAGCTTCAAAACGCGCACAAAACTATCTTCAAGTTTTTAGAACCAGCAGTTAACGCTCAACGTTAGTTACTACTCTTTTGTAATTGATTTTAATGATAGTAGATTTAACTCTAAGAGAAAAATATCAATTTTTTTCAATAATTTTAAAACTGTTATCAATTGAATTATACCATTATTATTTTAGTACTATATATTTATATTGTAAGTACTAATCTGTAAGTGTTTGATCCCAGTATATTTTGAAATAAATTAAAATAAATTAAAATACCATAGATTAATTTTTTGAAAAATTTTAGAAATAACATTCTTCTACACACATATTCGGGTAAAAATAATTGTTTTAAAAGAATGAAAATTCTAACATAAAATCATCTGATAAACGTTAAAGTTATACAATTCAAATAACGGGAACCAAATACACAGGTGTCAATAAATCATTATATTATTTAATCTGTAAATTGAAAAAAGTATAGTAAGTACAAATTAATATCTGAAATATTTGAAAACCGATTTTCATTATTATTCCTGTAAATGATAGATATTTAAAAGGAGATGAACCAAAACTAAATATTTTTTGAAAATATTTCAATTTAAATTTTAAGTCCAATTTGAAACTCAATTTAAAATTATACCCCAAATATAGCTATTTACAAAAATTTAGTAAAGAATAATTTTAATTTATCAAATTGGCAACTCATCCATCGCCAGAATTCAATTAAATTTAATTATTTTTTTAGATGCGGTTGTTGTCTAAGATAAATCAATAGAAAAACTATATAGCGCTAAAAATAAACAGAAGTGATGGAAATCTAATTCATAATGATATTTAGTAAGATGTATATAAATTTGCAACTAGATATAGAAATTCTCTGTGACGATAACATTGATTGAAAACATAGTCTTTTTTATGTATCAAATCTATGGTCATGTCACTGTGTAAAAGTAATATACCTTGTGTGATTATAATTATTTATGATTCTATAAACTCGGTGATACTGTAAATTATTTTTGATATTTGAACTAACCGTGTTTATTTCGTAAGTGAATACAAAACGGGTATTGAAAATTATTTTATGGTGCAAACTCTATTAATGTAGAACGCTATTCTAAAAAATTAAATAAAATACTTTTTGCACAATTTTGAATTCATTACACTTTCAAAACAATTTTGTTGTCCTGAACAAAAACATTTTGTTTTGTTATCCCGACTTTTTTTTTGTAATTTAAAGTAACTATTTTCCTAAATATATTTTAGGTGCTGAAATATTTATAACTAAAATGATCAAACAATGAGATATCAAATCAAAAATAAAGTATGTTGGTCTAAGTTATCAAATAAACATTATAAATGGACAATCAAATGTATAATGTAAAAGCTTAAATTTTTCAACAAAGGCTTAAAAACATAGATACTATAGTCCTTTTAGAATTTCAAAAACAACAATGATAGGGAAGTAAAATAAAATAAAATTTTAAGTTTACATCAGTGAAAACTTGAGATAACGAGTACATAAACGAAACTAAACAATAGCTTTATTATAAAAAAAAATTGAAGAGAAATAAAAATATGTTTATATATATACGAGTATATATACCATTTCCCTGGTCTTTAAAGATATTTGAACAGCAAACTGGATTGTATATAAAGTTATAAATTGTGATTTTTTTAATGTTTTTAAATTCATTTAACATGGAATCAGTTTATTTGACTCTGAAGTACCTAAATGCAATCTTCACTAAAAATAAATTTTCTTGGCTCATTTAATTCGTTTGATTTTAGAATAGATATTAAATGACTAAAATGCTTATACTCATTTGCAAATGGTTCTCGTATAATAACTAATTTAAATGTATAAAACTATAATAATGGTTAAGTAGGACACATTAAATAGATAATAATTTCTACTTTTAGGTTTATAGTGGAAGGTCTTTCGAATATTTTAGTTTACCAGTAATAAAGAGAGAAAAATACATTAATAAAATGGTAATGCATGAAGTTAGATTTGAGCATGTTATGATCTACTAAGTAGAAATCAAATATTATAGCCGACTTTAATGCTATGCTATGCAGATTTGATTACTAGCTGGCAGATCAGGAATAGAATAAATTCTATACTTCTGAGAATTAAATATATATATGTCTCTAAATTATTTGGTAATTCCATTACGAAAAAATCAAATTGAGCTATGATATTACAAAGTCGATGTTGTTCTAAAATAGATGTAGTTTTCTATCAAAATTTGGAAAATAAACCGTACATTTTGAATTTTCAACACGCGAGAGACTAAATAATTTATTCTCTACATTTCCGGTATAACATATTTTAGAATTATTCTTATGAATTTTAGTCCTTTATACAATATAATAGAATTTTAATATAATTTATAGAGTATGTTCTAGGTGAAACATTGCTAAAATTAAATAAATATTAAAACTCTAGGTATGTTTCACAATTTTATTAAATATTCTTAGTCTTCTGATGATGGTGTAATAACCAAAATCGATTAAGATATTTAATAAAATTGTGAAGCATACCTACAGTTTTAATATTTATTTAATTTTAACAATGTTCAGATCAAAACATAACATAGTGCATCCGTTACTGAGGATTAATGATTTACATGCTTAATTACATAAACATTATTGCCGTGTTGAATTACAATATTATACATTTATTATGCCATTGTTTGTGATATCAATACTACGTTTCTATTACAATATTATTTATTAATATCATGATATTAGGTGATACACATTGTAACGATATCATGATATTAGCAATATTACAATATCGATACATGTCTGTCAATAGAATAATGTGAACTAAATCCCAGATATACAATTCGGTTTCAGATCAAACCATAACACAGTGCGTCATTTAACGAGCGTCCATTAACGAGTATTAAAAAATTTATTAAAGATAAATTGCAAAATAAAAATTCATGATGCAGGCAAATGAAATGCAGGCAAATAAAAATACGGGCAAATGAAAATTTAGGCAAATGAAAATACAGACAAATGAAAATTCAGGCAAATGAAATGCATGAGATTGTAACCCCTTCTACGTAATGACTGGTGGAAAGTGCCAATTTCAAGAAATTGAGCTACCAACAAAAATAGTTCCGGATCTTGATACGTATAGTGAACATTATTGACATTTTGGTTTTTGGATAATGTTTTTGTTCAAGGTCTTTGGTCACGATTTCTGAACCGCAGACCTATTCGAAATTTTTTTATTTTTTTAACCCAGTATTTGATACAAAAACATGGTAGTAGCTACAAATATAAGTACATTCATGGCCATGTATATATTTTCAAATTTGTATTAAAATCGTAAGTAAGTCTTAACAAGAAAAAGCTGTAAAATTAAATTTTATAGATAATTATCTACTAGATAAATTTTAATATATTAATAACTTAATATAACATTAACTAAATATCTGTTGAGACTGGAGATACATTTAACTAAATTTAATTGTTTAAAAAAAAAATTTACAAACTATTTAAAGGATAATATTGCGCAATCCTTAAAATTGTAAAATCTGTAGTTTCCATCTTTTTTTTTATTGAATTTTAGAGAAGTGTGTTCTAAAAATTTTTTTTTCTAGGAAATATGCTCACCTTATATTTATTTTAATTAAAATGCCATGAAACCAGTTTCAATTCTTGGAAATATGCTTTTTGTGTTATTTGAAATATTTTTGAATTTTTTGAAATGTAAAACAAAAATCATTTTTTGTTTTGATTTTTTTAGCATTAAGGACTTGTGGTGAATAACTCTCTTGTTTTGTATGTGTTTGTTTATTTTAGTGTACAAAATGAGTTTATGTACGTTTTTATACTTTTACACTTTACATTATTATGTTGTACGTTTTTATACTCTAAAGAAAAAGAATAATTATGAAAATTATTTATTTTGTTAATTAAATTATTTTTGTGGTATATTTGGATTACTGAATTGGCAAAAAATAAAAAAAAATATCGTATATTGTTATTCAACGTAATTTTTATATTAGGTTGTTTTTCAGAAGTTTTTTCATTAATGCAATGACGTTAAAACCAGTTAAAGCTACAACAAGGTTAGCTTATGTATAGCTGTTATTTTGTGGACTGCATTTTGCCAAAAATATTTGGAAAACCTGCTACTAATATAAAACGATGGAGTTACTCCTTTTGATCAGTTTGATTTTCATACAAAACAGAGCACTATGAAACAGGAGTATAAAATTGCTTTACATATCAATGACCCAATGTGATGCAGTATTTATCCGATGTATCGAAAATAAGAATAATCTAAAATTTAACTGAGCAGAGTTTACTATAATTCTAAGCTCTACAAAATTTTGCAAATTAATATTTGATTCCAAAATATAATTTAATTTATTTTATGTATTTATTTATAGCCATGATACAATTTTAAATTTTTTAGAGCTTATATACCATTGTATTTACACTTATGACTATTCTTAATTATTATTTAGGCTAGCTGACGAATTTATTCATTTTTTCATTTATTATTTAAAGTAAAAATGGTGACAAAAAACTTTTTTGAATATTTATGTTTTTTCATACCACTACTTACCACTACTTACTTACTAAGAAATAAACCTAAATTAAATTCTAAAATTACTCTTATGAGGGGATTATTTGAGTTGTTGCAACTTTCCAGGAAAGCCAGTAGTCAGCTTTTCAGTTTGTTGCACTATGGTGTTTATATTAGCTAATTCATGCCATTTCTTGGTTGTTAATTTTAATAAATGAGTCAGATTTAATAGACTCATAAAAGTTAGATTATTCATTGATTAATTAAATTTTTATTGACCAGCTAGTTATGAAATGTACTGCGAAAAATAACAACTAGTATTCTCCTAGACGATAGAGTATATTTAAAAGAGAATATGCTGAATTGTATTATCAATTTGACGATATTAACATAGGTATTTAAATAGCTTTTATCTACTTCTCATTCGATTGTGATCCAATTAAATCGATTATAAACGCTTATTTAGAATTATAAAATATGAACAGAATATTTGAAGAAATCCGTTGATAATCTATTAAATAATATTCTTCTAGTAAATCGTCATAATTCACCGTCAGTCTATTAGAAATAGAATATCAAACTATAGTTTGATTTGACGTTGAAACAAGTTTTAAGTCACTTTAATGCGTAATACGAAGAGTAATAAGATTTTGAAAAAACATTATGTATATTATGTAAAAGATGTTGGCGTAATTAATAATAAACGCCATCAGGAAATCAGAACCATACAACATGATAAAATTCTAATTTAATTCAAATTTTTGTTGGTGTTTAGTGTTGTATTATCGGTTGTGTACAAATACCCTATTTAATATAATTTTTTCTTTATTCAAAATTATTATGATCACTACTGTAGTACATTTCTTCCAGTTCTTATTATTTCTAACTTGAAATTTTTTGCTTATATACAAACTTGTAAATAGTGTTACACCTACCCACAATATGCACCTTCATAATATAACTATTTATAAAAAATATACAAATATTCACCTATTCTGCTATTGAATGTAGTTGTATAGAATAATGTCAGTGACTCAGGGTTTTAATATTGAAGTTATTATAAAGTGTTGGGGTAAAATTAAAAATATTGTAAAACTTTTACTAGAAAAAATAAACAAAACAACAACAAAAATATTATTGCAATATTATGTTATGTAATGTTTTTTAATTAATTTTCTTTTATTTTCTGTTTCATTTTTTTTTTTTTTTGGTTTTATTTGATTTTATATATGTACAAATATGAATTTTTATTTGTTTGTGTTAGTTAAAAAATTAAAAAAAAAAAAAAGATTTTGCTGACAATTTCCGAGTAAGAAAATTAACGGAAAATGATAATTAAAATAATTATGGGAATTATAAAGTTTTTAAGTTATATTTTGCAACCTTAGTTTGAGGGTGCTCGAATTCGTAGAATACATTTATTTTGCATTATAGCTGTACACTGATATTAAAATTGTAATATTAACACTATTGTTACAGTGTTATTTTATTAAAATTGCAATGTGTGTGTGTGAACATATTTCTATGAAAATTAAATCTATTTTCATTTTAATTGTCTGTCAATGCAATTTAAGTGGGAATAGAAAATGTAACGAAATTCAAATGGTGGGTATGTGCATTTTAAAATACGTGATGAAAAAGGAAAACAAAATTCTTAGAAAAGTCAACTATCAAAATTTCATTTTGATAATTATATTTAAAAATATTTTTTGGGTTTAGTTGAAATTTTAGATATATTTACGTATATTAGTATGTATATAAACAACTTTTATAATATTAATTGTTGGAATACCACTTACCTTTAAAGTTCGTGTGAAATTTATTTTAAAGTATTTTAAGGTGTTCTATAGTAAATCTTTGTTTGTATAAAAAAAAAATATATTTTTATAATTATTGCTGTAATTGAAATTAAAATAAAATATCATAATCTTCTCATTCATTATTGCACCTAGGTGTGGTGCGAAAATACCCCAGGTATTTAAAATATTTAGTTGATTAAAGTGTCTATAATTTTATCGTCAAATATGACTTAATTAATATTAATGGTTTTTTTTTTATATTATCAGTTTGTAGTTAATTCGCTGTATCTAGTCAAATAGTAGGTCAAAAACTCGTCAGTAAGTTAGTTGAAGAATTTTCCAAGAAACCTATTTAAGTATGTATTATGATCGGTAAAAATATTCTTTGAATTATATTTTAAGATTATAATTAGTTAATCATCACTATTAATAAAGTGGAACTGTAGTGAAGCTGTATGAGGCATAATTCCTTTATTAGTTTTAATTTTCACCTTCTTCACTGTATCCAGTTTATATTCGAAACATATTTTTTACATAAGTTAAGGCTATTTATTTGTTTTCTATTGCATTGTTATTTTTTCGATATATGATTTTTATATGGTTATGCAATCTTCTATTTGGAGGATCAAGCCACATATTTTTAGAATTTCCGCTTTAATTTAGAAATATGTTACCATATTATAATAATACATTCACCCACAGTGGCTTTGAAAAATTAATTAACATTTCCTCATTCTGTTCTATGTATAGAATCTACTTTACCAACAATCCCATACAATATTACAAGATAATAAACCTTAAGCCCTATAAATAAACCTTTTGGTTCACGATACTATTGTGAATTATGAATTTTTCGCTGATTCAAAAGGAATATTTTTGACAGTTAATACAGCGTGTGTCGTTTTTGGGACTAATTGGATGACAAAAATTTGATTTATTTTGTCCCGCTTCAGAGGGTAGGTAGATAGGTAGGTAGAACTGGCCATTTCAGTTGGTTCTGGAAAATCAATTAGCGCTTATTGGATCTTTTTGATACCACGACTCCAGTCACTTCTTTCTTGTTGTTGGTTGTTATAGGAGGATCATTTCCTCATTTTTTAAGCCCCACTTCAGAGGGTAGGGTGTACAAAAATTTTTGATAAAAATAACAAAATTGATTATTTGAATTTTATTTTGAATATTTGTTTCGTAAAATTTCAATAATGTGCTCTTATTTTGGACATTATCTAATTAAATGTCTTAGCTACACTTTTATTATTATCAAAAAGGCTTAATTAGTACTAATTGGTTTGCAGAAGAAACTGGAATTGTCACTTTTGTATCTACATCTTAACTTTCTTTTACAAAAATAATGTATAAATATCGTCTTTTACCTGCATTGCGCCAAACATGAAAGCTATAAGATATACCGGGTGTTCCACAGCATGCGTATCAGCTTTTCAAGAGAGGAAGGAGCCGTTATATTAAAATTTAAAAAAAAGTTTATTAACTAAATCGAGGGTGCTCTATTGATTGGCGGTATTTGTAACTTCCGGAAAAGACCGCAAATTGGTTTTTTAAGACCAAAAATCGCAGAAATTGGCCGAAATCGAGATTTTCAAATGAGAAGGGGTACTTTTTTATGCAAATTCAGATTCTACGACAAAAGATTCTACGGTCTTAACAAATCGATTTGTGGTTCTTTCGGGAAGTTGAAAATGCCACGAATCGATGGAGCATCCTCAATTTAGTTAACAAACTTTTTTTTTAATTTTAAAATAACGGCTCCTTTCCCTATTAGAAAACTGATATGCATGCTCTGGAACACCTGGTATATTATTAAATATCAATAATTCCATTAAGGCTTTTTGCAACAAGCTGAAATAAAGCGTTTAGAAAATATTGTGAGTAATATGTCTCGAACTACATAAACAGATATATAATTACTTTTAGCGTTTATAGCTCGGTAGGGGTTCAAAGTGAATCCCTTTTCTTTGCCATACAATTTTCTGCTCTCCAAGGTGTTCCCATTATGCTGAACCTATATACCAACCAACCCATGTGATCATATCCTGAGATTCTAGTAGTCAAGAATGTATAACACCCTGTATAAAAACTCCTTTTCTTACAATAGGACTTCTATTGAATTTTAAATGAAAATGTAATGCACAAAAATAATATAATCAATGTGAGCAGTACATCACGATGAATCATTGTTATTTTAAAAATGTTACTATAATAATAATAATTATATAATAATAATAATAATAATAATTCTTTATTTCATTAACAACTTAAGCTAACTTACATACTAAATTTACAAATTTATATAACAAATTAATTTAGATTTCTTAGCCTAGTATTTTAATGAAATAGCTAGGTTCAATCTGTTATCCAAACGTTATGTGGTGATTGAACACTTAGATAAAAAAAAAACAAATCAATTTATTAATGGGGAAATTTAGTATAAAATAGAATAAAATATTTAAGTATATTTAAAATAAAATAATTATTATGCTTATGCTATTAAAAACGAAAAATTAAAACAAAATTCTAGAGAAATTATATAAACAAATAAAAAGTTCAAAAAAGTAACAAAATATTTAGAAAAATATAAAATTTTGTAATAATAGAAATTTAAAATTATAAAAACATTAAAAACAAAAAGAAAAAACTTTTAGAAAAAAAAATTATAGTCTAATGGGTTCAAAAAAATTTCAATAGAGTGATTATCAAAAGATAAGAGCCAGGATTTAATATTCTTAAGAAATCTGACTTCAACTCTATAATTTTAAATGTTGTACTTAATGAACAATACGACCAAATAGAAACTTTTAAATGGTTAGATGCAGTCGAGATTAGGTCTCCAAAAAATAATTAGAAATAATAAATAAATAAAATAATGATAAATCAGATTAAAACCCATCTCAATTTTATACAATAAAAATAAAAATAATATTGTGACGCGTTTTTATAAAGCAATAAAAACACATTGTTTAATTTACCGTTATTTTTAAAAATATTGATATTGTCCAGAACTGATATTGCTCTTAAACATTGAAAACTTTCAATAATTATTGTTTTATTTTTCGATTTTGTAATAAAATCACGAAATTGTTTCTATATTACGTATTTTTCCAGAATAATATAATTTTAATTCCAGGAAGTTTTAAAATATTCCAAAAATATGAAAAAATTTCAATGAATTTCAAATTATTTGTTTATTTTTTTCTTTTTTTCTATTTTGTTTTATCTTTTGTTTTTGTTGTTGTTTGTATTGTAAAATAAAATATTTTTATGGTTTTGCATATTTAATAACTTCCGACTTTAAATTTTCCTAACCGCTGATTTTCTTTTTGTTTTTTGTTATTTTTTTTTTTTAAGTTTTTGTTATTTTATTTTTAGTGTCAGTTTTATTTATTGTTTGGTATTTTCCATTTATTTCAATAAAAAAAAAAAGTTTTTTCAGAGTTTAATAATTTGAAAATGATTATTTTTCATTATTTTGTGGTAATCCTTTTTTATTTTGTTTTTCTTGTCGGATGAAGAAGACCTTTTTTGAAGAGTATAAAAATGTGTCAAATATTATTCACGAATTTAAATATTTTAGAAAAGTAATTTTATTCTGCTTAGAAATTTAAAGATAAGATTAAAAAAAATGGAACGATATTTAAGATTTGAGCTATGTTGAATATTGAGAATATTTATAGAAAGGCGTATTATACCAGTGTAAAATATCATTTGAAAGTTCTTAAAATGCTTATAGTATTAAGTATTGATATTTTGCATTTCAAGTCCGGAATATCAGAGAGGCAGTTATTTTCCAAATCGTATTTCAAATATCGACAAGGTACTCGATGGATTTACTTCAACGAAATAAATTTATTTTTGTTTTTATAATACAGTGAAACCTGTCTAAATTGGCCTCCAACGACTCGAAAATTTCTGGCCAACTTGTAAGAAAATTTAAAAAAAAATTGTTTTTTAAATGGAAACAAGAGGCAATTAAGCTATTAACCATTTATTATATGTAATACATATGTATGTATGTTCATACTTTATTAATTCAAAATTGGTTTTCTAAGGATTAAAATTTTTCGAACTTAAAAATTAAAAAACTTCAAAAATTCATTGAATTGAATGTTATTCTTACTTTTTAAAAAGAGATGCTAAAGGACGTTGTTTGAAATTTTTTTCCCCTAAATGTTGTTCTATTTTGCTTTTATATTAAGAAGTTCTTCAGTTAATTCTGGCTGTTGCTCAGAAACATACAAAATAACTTTATTCAAATAGTCCATAGTTACATTTGCTGTTATAGATGGAATATTGCTTGATTGGACGATATCTTCTCCATCTGCAGATTCACTTTTTATATTAAAGATTTTATCAAGCGATGTTATCAAGTGCAAAAAAATTTCGTTTTACACTAATACATAGAAAAAACGAACAATACAACTACGTAACTGAAAAAAATAAAATCTGTTATCTACTTTTCTCTGTATTCATTTTTATGTAATGGCCAACTTTTACAGGTGTTTTATTTACAAAAAGTTATGTAATATAATAAAAGAAATGGCTAAGTTACAAGATATATAGCTACAACATAAAAAGGTATAAATAAATTAAAAATTTGCATGCAAAATAATAATGATAAAATTAGATAAATGTAAGATCAGTCAATAAGATTACAATCTGTCATAATATTCAAAAAAAATTAACAAAATCTTCTATTAGATATTCGATCAAATATTAAAACAATGTGTACAATTTTTAATAGCGTATTGACTTGTATATTTACATGTAAATCCTAGGGATACATTTCAAAAAATATACCCCTAGGATTTACATTTTATTTTACAGCATTAGCTAGTAAAGCTATAGGTACAGAAGGTCCGTAGTTGAAGAAACTGTAATAAATCAATTTGTTTTCCTGGGTACGCTGCTACTATATGTTCATATATTATATCTATATATATAGGTATATATCTAGTAAGAAAACAATCTGAAAAATATTTTAACATTATTCGATAATGATAGGTGCACCGTGCACCCATTATGTAGATATTGTTGATTAAAGTTTATATAAATTTTTGGTATCAGGTATCCTTGAGATATATTCACTTTGTCCTACACGGGTACAATATTTGCTTCAGAATTACCCAAATGGGAAAAGAACCCAACCTTATATAATATAACCTAATCTAATATAGGACTATTAACATTATTTAATAATTTCTAAGAATATATTAACTTATGAGTTCATTAATCAGAACACTTTGTTAAATACAATAATCTGAGTGCTGATGGAAATTAAGGAATTTAAAAATGGATAAATATTAAAATTTAATATATTTTTGTCAGTAGATGTTTTAATCATGCAAGAAGGATATAATAAACAAGTAAATGTATTATTAAGTACATTTTTTTTTCGGACTAAATATTTACTGTAGTATACTTTTTTTCAAATTTGTCTCATACAGGGTTTTTACTTTCGTTGACTATATTTTAAACTAAAACTAAAAATCGAAGGTTCAAATCTCATCTCTAAACCATGATTCTATATTTTCAAAATGGTTTAATGTTACATTTTTTTCCTATGTCTCTACTCTTTTTTATATAGGTAATAATTTTAGTCATAGCAATTAATCAGTCCAGGTGATAATTGTGGGTTGTTTACGCTCCTATTCATCCATAATCTAATGTGGCATAAAAGAAGTTACAAAATAATTAGATTTTATGTAAATTGAAATAAACTAAATTTAATTATATGTAAATTTTCGAAATAACATTGATACCATGTTTGTTAAAATTAAACTTTTGGAAATAATTTGAAAAATAAACATTTAAGTAAGTTTATTTATATCGAACCACATAAAACAACGGCATCTGCAACATTATTTCAATTATCTTCACAAATAACATTCTAATGAAACTACAAAACTTGTAGGAATATAAAAAAAATATATGGAACATTGTGGTTGATTAATCTACCGATCTCTTGACTCCATTTATTTTTATTATTTGTATATGTTTTCTGGAATACAGGAAACGAGATCGAGTTGAAATCTCTAGTTTATGGTTTTATTGTTTCTATATGAGAAAATGTTATTGTTTTATGTGTGAAAGAAATATTCTTTTATTGTTTACCTTTTTACAATTCAAATGTTTACAATACTCTTATTAACGGATATAAGTACCATTAGTTGATTCTGTTGTAAAAACTAGGAAGTCATAATAGTAAAAGAAAAATAATAAAAAAAATTAAACAATAAGAATATAAAAAATAATAGAACAAAATAAAATGAAGTAAAAATCTATTGGTTTTATAGAAAAAAAAATTTATAATACAGAGTGTTTTCGAGGATCTTAATACATCAATGAATTTTCCAAATCTGTAGAGTTATTTCTAAAGTATTTGTAATAAAAATAAAACAAAAAAGGGGTTAATTCTCAAGTTTTAATTTTCATCATGATTAATTCAGACAGTATTTTCAAGTGCGGTTTTATTCTTAGTTCAGGAAAATGCAATCAACTATATTGCAATTGAGGGTTCAAATTCGTTGAGAGATCAAATTCATTTCATTTGTTTGACGATAGGTTTCTGCAATAACACAAAGTATAAGAAAAGCAGGTAAAAATAAGTTGTGTTCCCAATAGAAGTAGAACTTTTTTTTTTTTTTAACGAAAATACCGTTTCGCCCAAAACTGATATTTGTTAATTCAAAATATTCGTATTAATTGTCAAATTAAATATCAGAAATTAATGACATTTGATGAGACAGATTTTAGAGACTTTTAGAACCATGTCATATATATAATAAGTCGTGTTAAAGACCAAGCTGTTTTAATAGATTACAGTTTCTCTGTGGACGTTTTTTGATTCTATTAAAAAAAAATAAAAATTTTTTTTGATAATTACTTGGAGGCTTTTATTAAATCAGAATTGCTGTTTGGCAGTAGATAAATCAAATTTAATAAAATTTTGAATTCTGTACATATATTGAACATATTAAATTACTAAATTTCGTATTTTGTTATAAATTCTGACTTTTAAGGTAAAATCAATAACGTTATTTTTTATTTGAGTAAGAGGTTTAATTTGAATAGTTCTAGGATGAATCCAAGCAGGTTTTATAATTCGGTGAGATACGAAAATAAATTTGTAAACCAAAACAGTTTCAAGTCTGGTCTTGGCATACTAACAACCTCATATATAATCATAACGTATACTAATTTAAATATGGGAAACAAAATCTATTGTAGAGTAACTTCGCCTTCGTAGTAGCATAATTCCATTTCGCTTTAGTGATTGATATTCAATTTTGTCTTGTCAAGTCGTTTCAAAGCAAAATTGGAAAATTTTTTTTTTTCAATACTCATTCCCTGACCGGAATTTAAAGCTTTTGATTAGCATATACTCATCGATATGTTAATAATGTCAGTTAGCATAAATTAATAATGTCGGTTAGCATTTAGTAGACATTGGTTACCATACGCACATTCGTCAGTATTATACATAAGGAAAATATTCAATCATCAATATATTTCCACCCTCAGTAATTTTTATTGATTACGGTTGAATATCAAAATAATTTCTACTAAATATATAGTCGCATCCTCCAATAACTTTTCTAGTGTTATGCGTTAATTAACAAACACCCTATGATATCGATATATTTATTTTTAACTGCATTATTATTTCACTTTTAAGGATACTGAAAGTAACATTTTTTACACCATATCATATTATATCATACGATATCATTTCATACCATACCATGGATAGTAAAAATACAATTTCTAAAATAAATCTTTACCGATTTTACAATGTAAGTAGGTATTTCTATTTAGTAATTTTTTTTTTGCAAAATGTGCATTTGGTGCTGATACATTGAAGTGAAATGAATATCAAAACAATCTGGTCAATTAATGTGAATTTCCTTTTTCTGGCTTTATTGTATACTATGATGGTATGTTATGTATTTGATAGCTTAATTGAATGTTAAATACTAAATAAATAAATTTATATCGGTATGTACATAATATATACATAAATAAGATATTAAATATAATTTATTAATATGTTCAGTTGCTCTGCTGTAAGATATTATCTAAAGATAATAATTTATTAAATGAAAAAGAGTAAATAAATATTTATGGTTAAAAGAAGAATGTAATTTTAAAAAGGACATGTTATTGAAAAGATAGATTTTCAGATGTTACATTAAGATTGAGTATGATAGGAAATTTTTTTTTGTTTTTTTGATATTTTCTAAATTAATATTTTAGAAAATTATCGGACAATGATAAATTTAATTTTATTATAATGGTTTTCTTATTACAATCTATACAGTATGTTATCATCTATAATATTGTGTTAGGGTAAGTATAGTACATAGTAAATGATTGGTTAGAATTAAAAAAAAATATTATATTGTGCAATTGCCAATGATGGAGGAAGAGATACACCAATATATTTAAAAGAGACAGGATAATGAAAATATTTTAAAATTGAAATAAAAGATTAGCAAAAACATAAAAAGAGGTTGGTTAATTTTCGATTATTTTTCGATTCATTTTATAGCAATTCATTTATACTATTTACATGTTAGCAATAGTGATAACTAAAAACTACAAAACTTGATAAACTGAAACAAATTCAATTATTTAAAATTTCGAATTCAGTTACTGAATTCAGTTTTGTTTGAACAACAACGAATAAACAAATTTTTTTTGGAAAAATGGTTAATATAAGAAAATCTGTAAATGTATAGAAATGTGAAAACTTGAGAAAATCCAGTATTCCTGACACCTTCCAGTATCACCTTCCAGTCGTTTTTATTTAGAAATATTAAATTTAGTTAATGGTTTATTGTTATATACCATTTCATTTAAAATATATCTTACAGATTACATTGATCCATCTACAGAGATAAAAAAAAGTCATTATTATGGTCCAGGTTTATTGACTTTATTGCTTTAAAACAAGAACAACATTTTGAATATCCACCATCTAAAAGAGAATATAAATGATGAAGTATATTATTTTATAGTCTCTTCTATAGTTTTAAGGATATTCAAATCTCTGCGCAAATAGCTATTACGTACATGTCAGTTAACATTTTTTGTTACAAACCTTAAAAGCTTAGCATGGTTTTTTAACGTTCATGATTCTTTAAGCCTCAGATATTCCAAATTTCTATCAGCAATATTCCAGCAAGCTTAATTTATCTTATAATTTGTTGAATCTCAGGATTGTGAACCATCGTTTTTAATTTAAATTTTTCAGGGGGTTAATTTTGTTTCGATAAAATTATATATTAAAAGCTTTCTTTTTAACAGTTGTATAATTATTAACATTACTGCAATCATAGTAATAGAAGACTGGAGTGGCCCACTTATCATCTCAGTCTTATATTGTCCTCCTAACCATATCATCAGCAAACAGCAATACATTGCTTTTTATAAAACCCCTGTAGCAAGATTTATGACTGGCGGCTTTAACTCCAAATACACACATTGGGGACCAAGAATAATCCCACAAAAGTGTCCACAACTACTAATGGCAATGGCAGAATACAAACTGAAGCATTTATCAACGGTAAACCTACCTATTGGCCAACAGATATGAACAAAATTCCAGATTTAATAGATTTTTGTTTAAATAAATGTATTTCTTACAATCATTTCTATGCAGAGTCGTGTACAGATTTATCGTCAGATCACACACCTAGACCATTAGATGTAACACATGAGCAAAAGTTTCACTCAAAAAAGACAAACTGGAATACCTATAGAAATATGCTCAATGCTAGTATAACACTAGATATACTGTTGAAGAATATTGTAAATATGGAGGAAGCTATCGAAAAATTTAATAAGCAGATATCAGTAGTAGCGATAGCAGTAACACCAAAAGCAAGACCCCTAAACTAAGAATCAAATTTGTCCAGAAAGTATAAAGAAAAAAATAGAGGGAAAAAAAAAAACTCAGAAAACCGTCGCAGAAATCAAGGACGCCAGTAAACAAAACAAAGCTAAATCAGGCAGTAATACCCTTGAAAGACTATACTTATACCCTTGATAGACTACATGTCATTATGAAGTTCAACTTAATTATGAGGTAAAGTTTAATGAAGTAGTGACAGATTAGTTACTTAATTATTACTTTTTTCTTTGACATTTATAAACAATAAAAATGGAAAATAAAAAAGTTATTCCGAATTTTTGCTTGTTAAATTGTTTAAGATTATTTCAACGATATATAAAATATTAAAACAGTATTGCATTATATTTAAAAATGCCTTAAACCTATCACACTTTCCAAAATATTGGAAAACAGGTAAAGTAATCGCGATAAAAAACCCGGAAAAATAAGCACATATCTTAACAGCTATAGACCTATAAGTTTAATGCCTAACATAAGTAAGGTCTACGAAACACTCATAAAAGATATGCTAAACACTGAAATAGAAAAAAAAGCAAATAGTTCCATGTAACCAATTCGATTAAGTTTTATAGAAAGAAAAATTAGTTTTAAAATTTCCAACAGATGGCTTTCTCTTAATTTAATGTTAAATGAAGTAAATTTGTGTTTCATAATGAAGCATTTTAGTATAATGAGGTATAATCTGTCAAGGGTATAAAATAATTGAGGCGATTAATGAAGTCTATAAGAGATGAAGCTGTACAAAAATACTTAAAAGAATTAACAGCAACAAGAGACGCAGATTACGCATTATGAAAGATGATGAAGAAGTCAAATCGTTCTAAACAAAATGAACCTCCATGTTTTTTTTTTTTACACTCTTGACAATAACTTAAGTAGAATCACCTTTTTCCTGCTTAACTAAGTACGGTACTGCAATTTCGCACTACAATATTTCGAGTATTTATTCAACAAATTACTGGCTCATCTACTCATTAAATGTGAAAAACTACTGCTATTGTCAGGAACTAAGCCTACTTAAATAGAACCGTTTAGTTTTATTTAATTTGTTACCAGATTATCTGTACTCTCAATTTCTATATACTCTCATTGAAAAAAGCGATGGTAGAAGCTAAAGAGAAAAGACAGAATTATTTGCTTTACATCTAGAAAGTACATTTACTTCACACCCTCAAGAAACCACAGAATCGCTGAATAAGAAAATAAAAAATTATCTTGATATACCACTTCAGTTAGATCTATCAAAAGAAAAAAATATAGCTTAAAAGAAGTAAAGGCCGTCATTAAAAATGAAGTAAACCCAACGAAACCGCCAGGGTATGATAAAATAACTGGTAAAATTATAAAAGAACTTCCAGAAATAGATAATGTAACGACTGAGGAGCACGGGGTCAAACCCCGTAAGAACCGAAAATTTTTTCAAATGGTGAAAATTACTGAAAATGTTAATGACAACCATATCGGTTCAAATATAATTTAATAATTAATAAATATATAATCATATCTTAATGCAAATAGGTTTTTGTAGTTCGTTCATGAAACAAAGAATTACTAGTTGCTCAGGAAAAAAGAGAACAACATTTTTTTTTAATACAATCATAATAGTGTTTGTGTAACAAGCCGTAAACAACTTTTTTTTACCACCTAAAATACCAAATGTAGTGCCGCGAAAATAGCGGTTCGTTAATGTTGTGTTTAATGCTAAATAGTAAAAATTTTGCGGTTTGTTACCATCGATTATTTATTGAATTTAATTTCTTTTAAGTTATTAACAAACACATTTAACCTTTTTTTTTAGAGCCAGCACTTAAATTGTTTTTATTTAATTGTAGTGTCAGTCAATTGTGTTGATCATATTTTAAACGCATGTGAAAAAATTACTAAACGAAATAATGATGTTGTTTTTGATAATCAGATTTGTTTTTAGTGATATATTTAGATTTCCTTTCCTTTCACTAATCATTTGTATTTATTTATTTATTTTTATGATCCTTTATCAGTGCTTTGCGACCAATTAATATTTACACTAATCCTTACATATAATTATATAATTTGAACCCTTAATAATATGCTCATTTTGTTAACAATAGTAATTCCTTAATAATGCTACCTAATCTAAAGTGTTTTATTTATTTTTTTTTTTTTTGTGTATAATTATTATTTATTGAATTTAAACTAGTCTTACGTAATAACCCTTATTCTAGTATTTATGATCTTTTTTCTACCTGAAATACAGCTGAACTGATCGACACAATAAAGGATACCGAAATAGGGGAAAGTGAAGAGCTAGTATCATTTGATGTCAAATCATTTTTCCCTAGCATACCAGTTAAAGAAGCCATTATAAAACTAGAGGAATGGCTAAACAAAATAGATGATTCGAGGGAATGGAAACAAAAAACCAAATGATACATAAATTTCGCAGCCTTTTGTATGAATGAAAACTATTTCATGTTTAGAGGGAAGTATTACAAAACCACAAAAGGCACAGCTATGGGAAATCCACTATCCCCTATATTGAGCGAAATCTTCATAAATTTTATAGAAGAACGGATAGTAGAAGAAGGAATTATGCCCAGGATCTGGATGCGATATGTAGATGATATTATTGCAGTAGGGGAAAAAACCAAAATGGAAAGTTTACTTGTTAAACTCAATAACATCCATAACAACATAACTTTTCGCAATGGAAAATGATAAAAATGGTGAAATTCCGTTCCTAGATATCAAATTATTTAGAAGGGAAGGAAAAATAAATTTTGATATCTATAGGAAAATGACGACAACTAAAAGAACTATCACTTCCGATTCAAACCACCCCCATGGACAAAAGATGGCAGCGTATCATACAATGATAAACAGACTACTGACCACACCTTTATCAGAGGAAAACTTCCAAAAGGAAAAATTATATATTGAGGACACAGCAGAAGTAAATGGATTTATGAAAGAAAATATTGAGAAAATAATAAAGAAGAAGATCCATAGAACTGAAATGGAAAATCTCTCAACTTTATTCGAACAAAACAAAAATGTGGAGAAGCCAAAACGAATTTGTGTAACACATTCCGCATACACAAAAAAATTTAGCAATATATTTAAGAAATACAACTACTAGCAGAAATCTCAAATTATATAATCTGTTACGATCTGCTAAAGATAAGAAGAACATAGAAGAAGTAAGTGGTATATACAAAATATCATGCCAAGATTGCACAAAAACTTACATAGGACAATCCAAGAGGTTAATTACAGTTAGATTCCAGGAACATATGAGGGAAGCACAATTGGCGAGGAAAAGAAACTACACGAATTTTAGGTCAGCTGTAGCTCAGCATATAGTTGAAGAAGAACATCATATAAATAAGAATAGTTTAAAATTAATAAAAGAGGTAAAAAAAAATAATAAACTTATATTGATATTATGATATGTATGAAAGTCTGGTAATATCTAGAGAACCTGTTAACAACAGACTTAATAATGATGTAGGTAGTGGATTCTCACCATTATTTATATTACTTTAAAATTAAAAATAAGGTTCGGGTAGAATTAAGATCATAAATACTAGAATAAGGATTATTACGTAAGATTAGTTTAAATTCAATAAATAATAATTATACAAAAAAAAAAAAAATAAATAAATAAAACACTGTAGATCAGGTAGCATTATTAAGGAATTACTATTGTTAACAAAATGAGCATATTATTAAGGGTTCAAATTATATAATTATATGTAAGGATTAGTGTAAATATTAATTAGTCGCAAAGCACTGATGAAGGAAGTAAGTTGCTTCCGAAATATCGATATTTGCAAAATAAATACAAATGAGTAGTGAAAGTATCGACTTTCATTCCATAAATCGAAATAATGATGGTTTATTATTTTAAATCATATTAAATTATTCAGTGACAGGTTCGGTATGGGACTTGTATAACTAATAAAAATAATATAACTATATAATATACAAAAATATATACCAAATAATTAATATAATTTAATAAAAAGGTCCACATTTCGAAAGGGAAAAGGATCTATAAAGTTGGCCTACATATTTATCTGTAGGATCAACTGTTGAAATAAATAAATACTTTTATTGACATACACTCTTATGCAGTTGGCAGTACCAGTAGTAGATTGACGAGTTTAAAAAAATTTCAAATATTTTATTCTTTTTCTTTTATACCTATTTTATTTGTTCCATACCAATTCCATACCAACCTGTAATATTTTAACATATTACTATGCTCGTCTCTGGTCACATTAGATTTAAAACGCCTCATATCTTCTTACAGTACGTACGTATGATCGAAAACACGTGATAAATTTAGTATTTAATTTGGAACATATAAAATTTCAATCGCATTCTTAAAAATCAGCCGTACCGGTGAATTCGATCGAATAAAAATCGAGTACTCGTTCGTAAATTTAAAAAAAAAATCGAATATTTTTGATGGAAAATTTTTTCGTTCAAAATTTTATAAACGAATAAACATTTTTGGTCTTGTGTTTGAAAATGTTTTGTTTTGAAATAAGAAAAATATTTAAAAAAAATGTAAATTAAAAATGTTATTGTTTATTTTATTATTTATCTAATTATTTATTATTGATTTGTGTCGAAATTACTACATATAAGCAATTTGAATTGATTGCATGGCAAAAGATAAAATAAAATTGGGATCATATAGGATGAAAAGTATGTTCATGTAGATCTATGTTTTAACTTTTGACTTAGACTGACTATAATTTAAAAAAATATGATAATAGAATAAGGATTAGTTAACAAAAACTGTAGGTATTTAAGCTAAAATTATTCTCATTCTTTATGTTAGGGTTATAATAATGTTGAGTGATTTTTGTTAATTGTTGAGTGGGCTTTGTTAATTTTGAGTTTGTGATTCATACAATCGTTCACATAGAAAGTGTTATTAAACATGAGAAATAGTTTAAATGTATTATTGATGGATTATTTGGTTCAGCATATATACTTGAGCAAGAAAATCAAACACAACTTAAAAGCCGCAATATTTCACTGAAGTCAACAAAATTTAGCAGAAATGACAGTAACAACTGCTTCAAGATCTTTCACAGAAAAGAAATTTTACATATACAATCTGTAAAATTTTTACCGAAAAATAATAGCAATGTTTCAGAGCAAACTCAATATTTAAAAAAATGTACCAACTAAAAGAAAAAATACACAATATATCAAACACAAATATCTTGTGAGTGATATAGCATACAATAATTTTTGGTTGATGAATTTAACTATTTTATTTAATGAAATTAAAACCGTATTACTATAAACACCCTATAACTACTATAAATTAAAAAAAAATCATATTATTGCGTTCATAATAATATTCCTTATTATTTATTTTATTTTCCTTTTGTAACATACTATACTTATGTATGTGTATTTTAATAATTTATTTCTAAAACAGCAATCTTTTGATATTTATTTGACATAAAAATCATTACATTTCGTTATATTTTTTATTTGATTACATTTTTTGAAATGAGTACAAAATTAGTCTTTTGATCGAATTTGCCGTTAAGAAATTCTTATCGAATCGAATCGAGAAAATTCGAATAATATTATATCGAATAGAATTCACCGGTACGGCTGATCAAAAACTATAACGTTTATCACAATGCGGTATACGTTTGTACGTTTACATTTTCCATCATTCGTTTTTCTTGATTAAAATATGTGAGCTAAAAATCTTTAAATACACTTTGTTTTTTTTTTAACGAAATTCAAATCGATATATTTTTTTTCCATAACAAATTTCTTCATAACTACACCATCTTGTTTAACTCAAATACTGTATTTGTTGCCAGTTATTTAATTAAAGTAAAATCAATTTATATATCTCAAACAAAAATTATTTAATTATTTACATTCTTTTAATTGAATTCATAAATCCCTAACCAAATTAATTTTATTTCAATTTTTCCAACTTAAATTTCCCACACATATCAATTTTCACATTTTCAACGCAAAATATTTTTTCTTTACTCTGTAAGTTTCTAATTATAGTTGAGACAACAACTTGAGTAAATATTAAAAAATTATTGCTTGGACGTGTAATTTTATATATGAAAATATACCAATACCCTTGTTACAATAAAAAAAAAAAAATAAAAAACAAAAACACGGAAACACAACAAAAATAAAAAAAAAACAAAATAAAAAAGTATCTTGAATTTCTATCTCCTTTTTTTCTACACATTTTCAACATTTTTCCTTTTATTTCATTTTATTTAATTGTACAACAGAATAAATTATTTCAAAGAGTCTGTTTCATTTAATAAAATGTATATATTTATACATTAATGCGTATGTATATATATATATATTGAAATATTGAAAATTCTTTAACGTAATACGAGCAAAAAATAAAAAAATCTATGTGTAGTACAGTATTTATTACCGTATTCTTAAACCATCTGAAGCTTAAGATACATTTATTAAAGGATTGTTTTGATGTGCATATGTGAAATGGGTGTACACTATACAGTACCGTTATTTTTTATTTTTTTTATTTTGCTGTGTAAGGTAAACTAATGTGTTGATTTTACAAATAAAAATAGGATTGTCGTGAGAAAATTTAAAAGGGTTGGCAGTGTTTCATGTTTTTTAATTTTTTGAAAGCAAAATTTAATAACTACAATAAAAAGTATTTAAATGGATTGTATAGAAAAATAAAAACTCAAATTTATTAAATTATATTTAAATAAGTTTTTGATCTTAGAAATAAAACAATTTATTTTAATACTATAGTAATATCGTTACATAAACCAAATTTAAAAAATATTGATTAGTTAACATTACAATGGAATGATTAAAGTATGTAGTTGAGATTAAAACACGACCTTTCAGTTCAGATGTCTTTTCAAGAGAGAATATTCAATTTATTTTTATATGTTACAATGTCTAGAACTTAAAACTACTTATAATATAACAATGTTCTCTTTAATTATTTCATGGTGTGATTTACGGTACTCTGTTATTGTCTTTGGTAATACCACAAGATGAATGTTTTGTAATTTATTTGTAGTCTAATGTTATATTTGTATGTAACAATATGATGGAATGATGAACCTCTTAACGTAATACTAAGTTTTATCAGTTTGATTAATGACAAATATGTATATATAATCAAAAATTGTATAGTGGATCGGTGACTGTCATCTCTTTTTTGTCAGTAACTTATAGTTTTGTTTTGTTTTACGGTGGGGAATTCTATGTTTACACGAATTTCCATAGCTATTATATTTCCCTGTTTGATTGCTTCAAATTGCATTGTCCTTGGCGAACGCTATTATGGCCGCTGTGTCAAAATGTTTTCATGGAATAATACTTTTGTAGACTAAGAGTATAGTACTGAAGTTTATTACATAAAGTAAAACGAAATTTATTTATCAATTTTCTGGTACACATTAATTAATAAGGAAACTGCAACTATTGTCAGGATAGCCTACTAAGCTTACCTAGGCCTACTTAAATAATATAGTTTTATTTTATATTGAACCCCCAACAAATAAAAGAAGTTTTCATTATTTTTGGGAATAATGGAAAGAATAAAAAGACTCCGGTTATAAAAAGACTAATTTTCTAAGCATTATTCGGGACTGACTGATTAGTAATCGAATGGCATCATCATTGTAATATATTGGCTTATATATTTATGATTTAAAATAGCAACCACTCTAGGTACATCTATATAGTTATACTTTTTAATTTTAGGTTGAATAATAATTTTAATTGTCTTGTCGCACTGTCTTGACTATTTTCTGTACAGAATCCGAATAGTTATTTGACATTTCATGTAGTTGCATAGACAACTATATGAAAACAATTTGTAAAATCTATTGCCTTTTTTTATAATAAAATGTGTAAAATAAATTAATAATAAGCTTTTATTAAACAAACCAGGTGATAGTTTGACGTTTCGACTTATACTGTCTCATGTGAGCGCTCTTTATACCTAGTAAATGTTTCACAAAGGCTGAAATGAATTTCAAATTACTCTTAAAGTACATCAATTTATAACGATTTATCTATTTGCTTATAATGAAGCCATTAAGAGAGAAATGGCTCAGATAACAGGAGCAGGAACAGTCATTCAGTTTGTTCTTACTTTTTTATTTTAGTTTTTATTTTTTTCCATAAATTCCATATAAATTTATAGTAGTGCTCTGATGGTGACATCCAGTAGCTGTTATGGCTTGTTTTGTTACATACATTTATTTGCTAATGAGAGAATCCATTTTTCAGTATTATGACCTTCTCATTATATTTGCTTATTAAATACTGATTAACCTGATTGCATTTGACATCTGTTATTAAATTGTAGAATGATGTGGTTACTTGAAGTTAATAAGTGTTTTCTCAAGCTTTTAAGAAGTGGCTGTCTTTTTTTTTTGTCCTCAATTTTTATCTCTAACTTCCTCTCTTACTGTTTTAATGTTTGTTATTGATTAACTTACGTGCATTAGGTTTCAAACAATACCTTTATATACTAATTCCCAGGTTGGACTTATTTTTATATTGGAATAATTTATTAATTTGGAGATAATAAGAGATTTCGATCCAATCATCCAGTATGTATTTTACATAATTTCAACCTGAATTGCATTTCGTTAAAATGAAAATGTAATGGCAATTTTTTTTATTTTTAAAGCTGTTAAAAATGCTTGTCTGTCAAAAAATGAATGCAAAAACTGCTTCAAAATCGTTTAATCAACAACAGGTGGCATTACTTTATCATTTGACAATCAACAACGTGAAAATAAAATATAACTATTTAAACTTAAAAAACAAACTGTTAAACTAACTATAATAATAAATATTTAAAATATATTAACAATATTCTAGCAAGATTCATTATATACTTTTGTGTTTTATCTTATAGTAGTTCTAGATGATCAACATCCACCACTAGTTTTATTTTCTACTTTTTTGGGGACTAGTTTGGCTTTTATCAAGTATATTTCAAAAATTTTTATTTTTACATTATTATTTTATTTTATACTTTTTAGTTTTAATTGAAACCTATAGGTATTATAATTATATATAGCTATACTATAGGTATATAAGTGTAAGCTCTTCTGTCTATAATACAATTGGTTTTCGAAATATGCCTGAGACGTGCTAGAAGTTGTGCAGCAGTAACCCGAACCAGTCCAAATTTTTAAAATCTGCGGAAAGCGTATTTCTTCATTTGTAAAAGAGTATTTAAGTTTAAATTTTCATGCCGGTAATACAATTGGTTCTCAAATATGTCTGAGACGTGCTAGGAGCTGTTTGGCAACAACCCGAACCTGTCATTTGATAGCTTTGTAAAGTACCGTGTCCGGTTCCACTTTTCATCATGAGTAACTATGCAAAATTTCAGAACTCTATCTTTAAACTTTTTAAACAAAATTATTTTTTTTCTTTTTGCGTTTGGTTTTATTTATATGTACTAACAAAAAAATTCCAACCTACCATATATATAAACATATATATATATATATATATATACATATTTATAGACACTGGCAAGTTAATATAAAAGTATATAAAATGGAGCCATTTGAGGAATACATCGAAGAAGAAATGAAAGAAAATTTTCTCCAAATTTCGTTTGTAGTTTAGCAATCAGAAAGGTTAAAACCAAATTCATTATTTTATATTTATTAATATTATTATATCGTATTTTTAAGTTTATGTTTTATTTTTTAAGTTATTATATTTTATTTTATTAAATAATACTTTTTAAGATTTACTTTAATAAGCAATATGACATGATCACCAAACGTTGTTAATTTGCTAATGTTAAAATTTTGTCAAGCAACAAAAATTCTATATACCCGGAGCAAAAATTTTGAAGTTTAATACCTGGCGGTCAAAACAAGAACCTAATTTTGTTTTTGCTCAGCATACTAACAGCGTATTGTAAAGCAAAATTTAAAACAAAATTTTTCTATTTAAAAAACAAATCTAGAAACAAAAAATAATTTTTTTTTTCAACCTTTTTTACATCAAAATAATATGGAATGGGTCAAAGTTTGTAAAATAGACGTCAATAGGCATTCCGATTCGATCTCTTTATTCAATAAATATAAACATACATATATACACTAACATATATATAGACACTGGCAAGTTAATATAAAAGTATATAAAAAACGCTTACCACTCAACTATTTTTTCATATTAGTGGAATCTGGGTGAAAACGTTGCATTGAGAAGCAAATGATACCATAGTTCGTGTAATTTTGCTTATTTTCTTCTGCAACAACAATTGTGAAATCACTTTTTTCGATATATGTGGCTTCTTTGATTTCGATATTTAATATAGCCAGCAATGATATATGTTACTCTTGCGTGACTTTGATAAGATAGTTAATTAATATTCCACCACGTGTATCACAGTTGTCATAGCGTTTTTAGCTGAACCTACTGGACAGCATCTTTTTCATTCATCTTAAGATGGATGAAAACTTAATTACTTACTTAGGATGGCCAACATACCATGTAGGTCCTGGGTTCTGGCTCATCAACGTCCTCTATTTTTGTTTCCCCAGTTGCAGATACAGTCGAAGATGCAAATAACAACCATTATTTTACTGTAGTGCCATAACAGCCATTATACCATGACGGTTGTGCTATGAATGCTAAACCAATCTGGATATATTTGGAATTAATACACAATTGTTGAATAATTGAATGTTACGACTAAATCGTAAGTTATTGAATAGTCGTTGGAATCGTAATGCGAATCTTATAATATATTTTTTTTTTAATATATCGGATGGCAAATACCTTACCAAAATACCATAACAAAAATTCATCAAACAAAAAAAACAAAAAAAAATATTCAACATAAAATTAAATGAAATTGAATTTTATTTTACGCTACTAATGAACATGTGAATGTACGTGTAAAAGCATTCTTTCCATTACCGTAAGAGATTTTTGTGTTTGTTATTATAATTTTTTTTTCTTTTTGTTACTAAAAGCATGAGAAAAACCAACAACAACCAGGTAACAAATTTTCCTGGTAAAGATATATAGAGACAACTAGACAATTATTATTGTTTTTGTTTTTGTTCTTTTTTTCAATCCTTTTTGGTGAATTTGAAACTTTATTGTTATTTAGTTGTAATTAAAGAATTTAATAAGGAAGAAAAAAAGAGTGTTCACTATTTTTTTTATTGTATTTTTTTTTAATCTTGTGTTTCTTTAATTTATTGTTATTTTTTGTGTTTCTTTGAAACTCGCATAGAAAAAAAAATGTTGACAGAGACGAAATTCATTTAAAATTATATGGATACAAAAATGATTTCGTTTAAAATTAAAATTGTTAAATCTTTTTTTTGATATTTGTTTTTTTTTTTAACTGCTGTTACATGATGATTAAACTAAATTTGTATTTATGTGTGTGTGTTTCAGTTAGTGTGTGGGATTCTTTAAGGATTTAAAATTATACTGTATTAAATAGATAGTAATTTAGAATGTTGACTTAAAATAAAATACTGAGCATTCTTGATGGGAAAAGAAAATGGATTGAGTTTGGTTTATTGTGATTTTTGTATTATTGTATTTTTTTTTTAAATATTTTTTATATTTATTTTATGTGTTGAATTGTAACATCTTCAACATTTTGTTGAAAATTCATGAGTTTCTGTTTTTTTACAAGTAGTGATTAAGACAAATCGGTTTTTGAAGTAATTAAAGAAAATCGTGAACAGAATGGAATGTACAATGCAATAATATAAAAATATGCCCAGGTAATAATACACGTTATAATATTATGTATATTATATACCTACTGTACAAAAAAAAAAGAATAATTATTATACTTTTTGATTTAATTAAGTTTTAATGTTTTTAGAGAGGAAATTATTAATGCAACAGCAAACATATTGAGACGGAAAGTTGTTGAAAACGACTTTAAATATTCTGCAATATACAAAAAGAATGTGTGTGGAGAATTTTTTTTAACAATGTGTATATGTATATAATACTAATAGTATATATTATTTGCAATGACATTGAAAAAAACATTTATTTTTAATTTAAATTTTTGTCAAATATAACAATAATAATATATTTGGTGGTATTAAATACAGTGCTGTTCAATAGATAAGAACAGAATGAAAATAAAAAACAATTGGAGTGAATTAGTAAATGTGAATGAAAACAAATTAACTCAAATTTTTTTTAGTGTAAAACCTATTTTTTTTTGGTGTTGGGACAAAATTACACTTATTTACAAAATTACATTGGGTAGTGTGAATAAAAAAGTAGCAAATGCTAAAACTGGTATGTTTACAGTGAATGCTGTATATTTACTGAATAAAAATTAAGCAAAAGTTAATGCTAAAAAGATTAGTATTTTGATTTTAGTAAAAGCTAAATTTTCCAGCTAGCACTTAAAAAATAAGTGAATAAAAAGTAGTGTAGACTGAAAATATTAAGCAATAGGTAGTAATATTTCAAGATACCTATGAGTGAACTTAAAATAAACAATCGTTTGCTAACTGTCGTGAAATATGGCTGCATTTATGGGTACTCGTGCCCGAAAACGTTATCGAAGAAGATTAGGTTGTATAGAAGAAGATATATTTTAAATTATATAGATTTAATGAAAATCACGTGATGTGGTTAGCAAATTATTTTCCTGGTTGTAGCAATGAGAAATAAAATGGAAATATTTCTTCATTTTATAAGCAACCCTGGCTTTCAAATTGTTTGGAAGGAAGAAGGAGTACATCGGACAATGGTATTTATGATCATACATACAGTAATTACAAAAATTTTATCTAAAGAGCATATTTGGATTAGTCTCGAGGCAATAATAGAAGCTCAAAATCAGTAGTCCGAACGGTTAAGTTTTCCCTGGGCTATTGGAACCATAGATAGCACACCATTGTGCTATCAATAAGAAAACCGACACATCATGGTGATAAATATGTTAATCGTAAAGGATTTTATAGTATAAATTCTTAGGAAAGATGCAACGCAAATGAAATTTGCTATAAAATTTTTATATCACTGGCTATCACGCAGGAACTAACGATGTTAAAAACGCTTTACAGCTTAGAAATTTTAGGTAAATTTCTACAACCGATGACAGTATTTATACTTTAACAATTTCATATGTAATAATCATTTAAACTAAAAAAAATAAATTAATTAAAGTAATTAAATCTTAAATAATAATAAATACAGTTAATTTTCTATTCTAAAAATTTTTGACCAATTTTATTTTCGCTTAACTCATGTTTATTCAATATACATTTATAGGCAGTTATGTATTTGTTCACATGGCCCTAATCTATTGAATTACATTGTATACAACATAAGATAACGACAACGTATAAAAATATTTCAAAAAGTTAGAAGTATAAATAAATATGGTATGTGTTAAGATTCAATTGATGTCTGAGTTTATGATATTTTTGTAAAATTAATGAATTTTTTTAAAGTATTTTTACAAAATGCCTTGATGTATACTAAAAATTCTCAAATTTATTAATAATTTTGAATCTCTTTATTTGTTTGCAATTTTTCTTAGAAATTATTTTTGAAAGAAAATTAATTTTTAAGAATAATGACTCAAAGGTATAAATAATGATTGACATAATTAAATATTAGGATCCTTGAAAATGTTTTTTTTTATTTTTATTTTGAATAAAAAATTATTGGGTATTTTTAAATTAATATTGTAATATTAGATTTTATACTTATCTTTGAAAATGAATTTTAATTAAATTATTAAATTTATTAAAAATTGACAATTTTTGAATATAATTTGAATACGATATTCTTGAAATTTGAGCATTGAAATCTGTGATGAGACATTGAGATTTTAAAAATTACAAACCATATTACAAAATTAATAGAAAATCTAATTGATAAAATGAATTTATTATTAAATGCGATTCCAACCAAAATGCTTTTTCCAATTATTTGAATTATTTTCCGATATTAGTGTTTGCATCTTAAATAAAAAAGCAAAAAGGATAATAAATGAATAAAGCAATGTGGTAGGTACTCGAATAACATCAAATTATTTGAAAATATAAATATTACATTTTGCGCATTAAGGTGGTTGTGCCTTTTAGACAAAAACGGTAATGCTCAAAACTGTGGTCATATCCCTCTATTATACAGTTATAATAGACCGGCTATTATATAAAACTATTTTATAGCCGGGCAATATAAGGGGAAAAAGTTTAAATTCCAAATATCCAGATAACGATAAATTAATTGAATTAAACAATTTATTGGTAACTGGAAAACTCTAATTTAAATTAACTCTAAGCATAATACATTATTTTTTTTTTAGCTAGATTAGGATATATATTAAGTTAGGTTAAGCTTTTTAGTTTTCAATAAAATATTATTGAGTTTTTTTACTCTTTACTTTTCCAATATTATAATTCAAAGGCAATATTTTTTTGCAAAATCTGTGCATATTAACAAATTTTGCAACACAAAATTAATGTAAAAAAAATAAAAGTTAATTTCGATGTTAATAAGACAGATGTAAAGAAAAAGCTATTTTTGTAAATTTTGTATGTTAGGCTAAAACCTATATAAAAAAAAAAATAGGAAATTCTTATCTAACAATAATTGTTCAATCTATTATCGTTTCTTCTCCTACCCTTTATAATTATCTTATTCAGAGCGGAATGATTAGTATCATTCTTATTAGATTTATTGATTAGATGAGACACATTACTGAAACATTTTTGGACATATTATTGGCAGATATATTTTATTTTGTGATATGAATAATTGATTCTGTTTAACCTTAGTTTGATATTTTTACTAATACATGCTAATACTTTTATTTGTCCATATTTTTAGACATGTTGTTGATATTCTTTGATAATCAATGTATTTCACTCTATTTATATTATTACCTTGGTATGAGTGAATAATATATATATATTTTTTTATGCTCTTGATTTTTTTATGCACTACCTTTACGTGCTTCATTAAGTACGCGGCACTGCAAGTTTATACTACAAATTACTGGATTATAACTAATTTAAATGTGGAAAAACACTGCTATTGTCGAGAACTAGGCCTTCTTAAGTAGAATAGTTCCATTTTATTTAATTTGTTACCAAAGCATACTTTCAATTATTTTTTGACATTTATTTTATCCCAATGACAAAGAGTACTGAGCCAGGTCGAAACACCCATGAAACATCTTTTTCGCTTCATCGAGAGTCGAACGAACCTGGGACCAAAAATATAAAATTTCATAAACGGTTTAAAAAAAATGGTTTCTTGAAAATATTTCAGAAGTTTCATAACAAGTAAACGAACACATCCAATTCAAAATGTGTAGTAGGTTTGAATGAATATGAATTTGTGCCTCAATAATATGAGGATACTTTATTATTAATGTGGTACCATTGCAACTTGACTTAGTGAATTTTCTGATCCAAGTACCAAATACTACACCGTTGGCGCTTCTGAAATATTTCTGATGGTTTCTAGTAGTTCTATGGCTTTTACCCGAATTAGTCAAAACTTTAGAAAATGGTAAAAGATGAGTTGGCTTATTTTTTATAGGATAATGCACTCAGTTTCAGTCACCTATTACAAGTCTGTAACATAATTCCTTTTTGAAATATTTGGTTTTTTTAGAAGTGAAGTTGTTGGAAAAATATGTTCTATTTTGTTACTTTTTCGCAAAAATGAAAATAGTTCACATATTAAATTGAATACAGAAATTGAAAGGACATTTTTCATATTCTAGATATTTTTATTTGAGCACAAAATAATTTTTGAATTGGTCAAAGTATATTAAATTAAAAAGCTGATAAAAAATTGTACAAAAAAAAAAAATATATTATTTTTTATATTCTAAAATATTTTTTATAAATAATCTACTAAAAAAATATTTAAATTCGCAACATTAACAAACACCAAAAAATGCAAAAATAGACAAAATTCCAACTTTAACTAAAAAATGTTGTTCCACATCATTTATTTTTTCGGTTACAATCATTTTTATTCGGAAAAAGTATTTAAAAATAGCTTTTCTGTCTCTATCACACCTATGCGTTTCTCCAGAAAAAAGTCATTATCACTATTAAAAAAGACTAGTGAAGCTGGCTCTACATTCTATTATTTTCTTAATTATGAATTTTTAATTAAGTAATAAAATATTGAAATTTATCAAAATTTAGTTATGGAAAAAAACTCTCAATTGAAAACTAAATTTATCACCCCTTCGGTTTGATAAAATAATTAAATTTTATTAATAAAAAATAAAAAAAAATAAAAAAAAATTCTTTAAATTAAATTTTAAAAATTTAATCAAAAAGCTAAACAATCTCGCAATCACACTTAATAATTCATTCAATTAAAATGCAGTTTGAATATTGAATAGAGGAAAAGAGAAATCTAATTTCCATAGTAATTCAAAAACACAATTTTTTTTTTTGTATATTTGGTTTTTTTTTTAATTTTAACTCTTGTAACAACAGTAGTCATATACACTGTTATAGTTATAGTCAGTCGTTTTAGTGAATGAGAAATAAATTTTCAAATACTATTGTTACCTGGTGGTAATGTTGGTGGTGTTCAAGTAAAATTAAAAAAATAAATAAAAAAAAATTTAAAAATAAAAACAAAATAAGCAAAAGCAAAATATACTACAACTAAACAGAGTATTAACATGGTTAAACATAGCGGTTCATGTTTGATAAAAAAATTGCAGTTACAAACCACAAAAACTGTTTTTTTTTTTTTATAACGGAACAAATTTAATTTTTTCTCATTTGTTCAATTGTTTAATTTTAGTAAAAA
Organism: Argyra leucocephala; assembly: GCA_963942445.1. NCBI lineage: Eukaryota > Metazoa > Arthropoda > Insecta > Diptera > Dolichopodidae > Argyra > Argyra leucocephala. The sequence continues at coordinate 116,018,021 of OZ012678.1, read as the reverse complement.
CTAACTAAAAAAAAAAAAATAAGAAAAAAAATAAAAGCAAATTGAATTGTATTAAATTTTCTATGACTTTTGAATCCTGGCATTTTCGACTTTTCATCATCATGTTTTTATTTTTAGTTTCCTTTTGTTTCCGGTTTTTTTTTTGTGAAAAATTTTGTGTTTTTTGTTCCTTATTTAAATTTTTATGTGGCTGATCCTCCATTTTTTATTTTTCATTTTAATTAAGTGATTTTTGTTTTGTTTGATAAAAATAGAGGGTGCTGAATTTAGATGTAAAAAATTTTTGTTTTTTTTTTTTATTTGTTTTTGTTTACGTTACTGCCCTGTGAAAGCTTTTACACTTTAATGAAAAACAATTTACAGCAATTTTAAATCTACTTCATTGTATAACAATAATAAATTTGTTTGATGTTTATGCTGTACGTAGAGCCTAAAATAAACATAGTTATCTAAATTGAAACATTAATTTTATACTATGAAGTGGGATTTTGCTATGTGTTTATTTATAGTGATGTACCTTGTAAAAGCTTACTATCGTTTAGTAAAATATACGACAGTATGGTGATTCTAATAACTCTTTACAATTAGAAAGAGTAGAAAAATGTGTGTTAAAATATATAAATGTTACTACTGTAATAATAACTGTAAAATGCAGAAATTCTAATGAAGTAATTCATAGGTACAAAACTCTAAAATTGTATATGTATGTTACTTTACAGTATTCGCGAGGAAAATATTATTGAAAATGATTGCTATTGTATCGAATTAATTTTTTTCTATGAACATTTAGTTATAATTAAGTTAATTGATACAATTAAAGGTCTTAGAATTAATATTAAAGTAACAAAAACTAAGTTACTAGTTAGCAGAAAGAACAGGGTTAGTGAGTAAATCTACAAATCGAAATCCACAGACCGAAATCCACAAAAAAAAATCCATAATTTCAAAATCCATAAAATGGTGGCTATGCATTAAAATAATTTTTGTAAATGGCGTGGAACTTTGATTTTGAATTCAACTATAAAATCTCTCCTAACTCAGAATTTCGTATAAAGTGCTGTACATAATAAAGTGAAATATGTAAAAGCAATAACAAGGATAGTTTTTTGTGGATTTTTTTTTTGTGACCATTGTGGATTTTGTTTTTTATGGAATTAGGGACTAACCCGAAAAAACAATTTTGGTAACATGAATATCGCCAAGATAGAGAACATTCCAACCAAGTGTGTGTCTGGTTTCAAATACTTTTTATATTTTTGTCAGTAAATTAGGTTAAATTACCTCTTCGTACATTGAGTACGGTACTGAAAACTACATAAAGGGTACATCATAAAGGTATCTATTTATTCATTTTCTTGTGTATCAATTAATAAAATGTGGGAAACTACTGTTCAAGAGTATAACCGCATAAAAAATTAAAATACGTCTATTACACGCATTTCAGTTGTATCCGTAATCTACCGCGTAACAAATACATACAACACAGAATGCAATACGTAGTACAAAAAATGCGTTGATATATAATTTTTAAATAATTTTCACATTTCATCGATGTTAATTTCGCCATACAGAGAGATGCGAAAATAATTTTGCGAAAGTTGCAGTACGCGCGGTTTGTTAGTCGGCCTTCTTAAATTGCATATTTCTACTTTATTTATGTTAATATGCATATTGTACTATGAATAATGAAAAAATAATTCAATAAAAAATACATACTATGAGTTGGATTTGAGCTTGGGAGCTTCAGATGACAACCACTACATCATATAGATCGGCTTGAAGAAGATTGAAATGTTATATCTTGGATCGGAACTATGAAATTACATGAAAGATTGAAATAGCTACAATGTATTTTGTTGAAAAAAATTAAGAGTACTCTGCAGTTGGGATATAAGCATCAAACTTTGGTTTATTTAAATTGTAAATTATAAATCTAAAGGTAAAAATGCTTAATAAATCTTAAATGTTAAAAATTGTATATTGGTGTTTGTCACAAATGTCTTGAATATAAAAAATACAAAATGTTGAGGTTTTGAGCATGATGGAAAATATTATAAACAACTATATTCCAACTAATAAAACAAATAAATATTTTGATCATATAATATTAAATTAGAAATATAAAGTGATCCATTTTTAATTATCGAAGTAGAAATCGAAACTATGCGAAATATTGTAAAACTAGCAGTAAAAGAACATTACTGAAATTTTGGAGAGAAAAAATAATCTTTAAAAAATAACACTATGAAATCGTTAAATATAGAATTGATCTATCAAAAGCGATGTCTTTAAAAAATAATGTTAAAGAATTTATTAATTTAACTGTATTTAGTATTTTTCTACTAAATGAAGCCTTTTTTCGATTAAATAAAACTATTTTTAAAGTAAATTAAACTAAATAAAAAATTTAATACATTGTTTGGTTTTGAATAATGCCACAATTAGAGCAATCTGTTATTGTTAACTTATTAACACTTTGGTTAATTATTTGTGAAAGATTAGGTTTACTTAAAGGATCGCTTAACACCATACAGTCATATGATCTTATTTTAGAAAATACTTTATTTATTTAAAAAAAAAAGGTTTATTTATACGAAGATTGCTATCTATAATTATAATTGACAAGCATTTAACGTCCTGCGCAGTAGACACCTTTTTATTTTATTTCGATTCTCCTACTCCTTAATGAACTTCTAATATATATATAATATATAAGATTGTATATAAAACAAAAATGCGCACACAGTTGAAAATTTTGTACTCATATGATTTTATTATTCAGCAAATACATTATGCATACGTGAGATCTTATGAAAATAATAAACAAAAACAAACAAATCAGTTTTTATAATTTACATTATATACTTGAAAATGAATCTATGTACATAATGCAAAAAAAAAACAAAAAAACAAATTCATCTAAAATAAAAAATATAAAAACAACAAAAAAACAAATCACTTGAATTCTTTATTTTTATCTTTTTAAGTAACTGTTTCTAAATTTTGGTTATTTGTAGTAATAATATAGTTTTTATTAAAGTTATGTATTTTGTAGGTATATATATACATACCTCTTTAATGACAAAATTTTTTATTTTTGGTAATTTTATCCACTAAATGCCATTTACTATAGGGAATATATCGGAAACGAAGCAGTATATGAGGGACGTGTATTTATATGTGTCCTAAATAAAACTTACTAACCACAAAGCTTTTTATTAAACACGAGTGGTTTCTGCTATATCGTGTGAAGTCTATGTCAGTACATAAATTACTGTTTTTTTAAAAACTTTAAATTTGACTTCAACTTGAAATATAATTACTCAACAGGGGCCCCTAGTATTAGATTATATTACATATCAATAATGAAATGATAAATTAAACTGAAAATAGATATACGGTATGAAAAATTAATAAGGAGATGTTATTTACAAATTATGGAAGTGAAGGTGTAGTGAAAGAAACTGTGAAAATATATTGAAATTAGTTTTATGATGAGGTGTTCTACATTTACATTTCATAGTACACCTTACCATTACCACTATTACTGACTTAGAGTGTTGTAAATTTCTTAATTTTATTTTTATTTTATGTATTTCAATCCTAAAATGCATTTAAAGATATTTCTCATATACAATTAAAAATAAATTTATTTAAACTTAATAAAAAAAATAATAGCAATAAAGTGAAAATACAAGTGTAAGTGCAATATGAAAAAATTTATAAGTAAGTACATTAAATCAAAAAAAATTTGAATTTGAAAAAGACAAAGGAAAATAAAAAATGGATTATTTTAAATTAGTACAGAATTTTGAATTATTAGTCAATAGTGTACTGAATGACAAGAAGTAAAGAACAAAAATAAATAAAAAAACTAAAATTAATTTAGTTTAAAGCAGAATGTAAAGTTAAATAATCAAAATGTATACTGTTAAAAAAACTTTAAATCAATTTTATACTGCTAAATTTGCTTATTAGTGATTTTTCAGTTCCGGTTTTAATTTTAAGCTGTTTAATAGCTTCAAACTATTATCAAGTTTATTGTATAGTGTGTTTGCAACAATGTATTGTTGTTAACGTCCCAAACTGTGTTGTTCTTTTACAACTTATATGAATTAAGTGTTGATTTCTCATATTGACTGCCGTTTAGTTAGGTTCATATTAGTCTGAATTCTTGAAAATCCATTGTCATGAAATTAGCTTAATAATCAATAATATTATTTGAATATCATTGTGTACGAATTCAATAACTTTAAGTAGAAATGTGACACTATAGGAAATAGGGTTTTAAAATTTTAACAATCTAAATATAAATTTCTAATTGAAAAGACGATCTAATTGGATGTGAAAGTATAATATTAGTACTCAATTAATTGATCCTATGATTGATCCTATTCAAGAAATTCTAAATAAATTAGTTTATGATAATGAAATAATATCTTCATAGTAAAGTCCTAATATGAACTTCTTAATTACTTTTGTTGATTTCAAAAACTTAGTGCGGCGAGATCTGATCCTTACAGTCTAGAAATACCGAAATGACTTAATAATGAATGGTTACTTGGACAAAGCGTCAAAAATGTTGAATCAATTCAGAAATTTTATGTTTTAGATTTTCATTGAAATCTATTGAAGTAGGCAACGCTAAAATATTACATAATAAATAATAATGCAGTTTTGTATATAATAAGTACAATAATGTTTGTAAATTGTAACAATTTAAATGTTTATATTAAACAATATTAAAAACCACGATCTTATATATTAATACGCTTAAACGTCTGTTAAACTTTTCACAAAGCTTTTACAACACAAAGCTTTTTTCAACGAGATTAGACAACTTTATTAGAACTATTACGAATTACGATAGTGTGCAAAATTTAATTTAAAGACATAAACCACAAAACGATAAAACCAGATAAAACCAAAAACAAATCAAAATTAACCTAAAAACAATTCACATCAATAGCATCAATAGCATTGATTATATCTGAATGAATTTAAAAAAAAAAAACAAAGTAGCAAAGACTATCTTTTCTAGCAAAATTCACTTTTATTAGAATATAATTATTACATCGATTTATAAAAATTGCTAAACCGAAATGTACGATCTGCTAAGAACAAGAAAAACAAAAATGTTATGACATTATTATCAAGATCTAATTCAATACACGGCAAATTTAGTACACATTAAAATTAAAAAAACTTAAAAAAAAAAAATCCCTTACCTACATCGGGATATTTTAATGTGTTTTTGATGTGGCTGTATTTAGTTTAAGTGCATTTAATTTCATATCTATACTGCCCGCGACATCTCCGTTCGCCACATTTTGTTGAAATGTACGTCTCTATTAATAGTATTTGTTAGTGAGCGTTTAGACATCAGATTTTGTTTCATGAAAATTTTGTTTTACTTATTTTTATTACATTTACAAATTTTATTGCAATTACATCAAATTTTATTTCAAAAGTTTTAATAACATATCTCAAAGATAAACAAATACAGTTGCAAAGTATACTAGCTATATTTCTTCATACAAAATCCACTTTCTAACTTATTTATTATGTAATAAAAAAATATGTAAAACAAAGAAAATAAATAAATAAAATAAATTGTTCATTTATAATGCTAATGCTAGACCGGCGAATGTTACGCCGGGAATAGCTAGTAATCTCTTAATATTTTAATCAGTAATTGATTAATTTAATCGTATTTTAATATCCCACTTTTCTTCCTTTTATTTTTCTTTGAACTGTGCCTTCTGCTTTCCTAGTCATTGGAAGGATTTAATATTCATACTAAAGGAGTTAATAAGACAAATTAGATATTAACTTAACAAATTAGATGTTCGTTTTGATTGTGGGAATTCCCGTCATGACAATAACTTAATTTTGTAACAGCAATTACAGATCTTTTTAAAATTAAAATTTTTTAACCATCAAAATCTGCAAATAAATACCAAAGTGGAAGATTATTAAAATACAATGTTCTAATGTAACGCTGTGTGAATATCTTTCCTAGTATTTGTTTTTGCAGCTATAAAATTAAGTTTTTGAAGTTTCAGTTTTACTCATGAAACCAAAGAAATATTTTTGAAAAAAAGTTTGTTAAACAAATTATTACTTCGGAAGATGAAGGTTCTCATAGAGAGGAAAAGACCTGGGGCAATTTCGATGAACATTCTTCTCGGAGCTCTACAGCTGAAGAAAGGTATGACGAGCAAAATATTGAGCAAAATAATTCTTATGAAGAAAGGTATTACGAGTGGTACGAAAATACAAAGCCAATACTTTTTTTTGCTTTTGAATAATTTTTTGGTATCCTGGTAGGTGTGTAAATATTGATACATCTTCACGATAAATGTTTCATTACTTTTTTGATGAAGATGTCATCAATTTGTTGTAGAAGACTTACCAATGTATTTGCGAAAAAATAGTACAATGGCTCTTCATAATGAAATACAAGGCGCCAACTTACAGCTTGCAGCTGTTTACAGAAAAATCAAAAGATGAAATATTTCCATTTCTGGGGTTATGTTCTCTAAAAGTATTTTATATTACCATTCTGTTTTTGGCGCTACAATTTCCGGAAGGCGGTTCATGCAAGTTTTGAGATGTTTCAGCTGCCATTCCTCAGAAGAACAAGATAATACAAAGGAGAAGTTAAAAAAAATTATGTTACTTCTACATTTGATTAACAAAAATTTTAAAATTGTACATGCACCGGATAAAGAGTTGAGAGACATTATATTAATAATAAAACAGCTGACAAATTAGATATTAAAGGTTTTTTCAACCAAATTTTTGGTTATTAAATATAATATAAATCATCCATTGGCAACCTTTTCAACCGATGGGCCAAAATAAATTTTCTGGGTAAGCAGCCACAGAGGTTTAATACTTACTGTTACATTTTCAACTGTCACATATAATTTTATTTTATTTAAAACAAGTTTTCAAAAATAAACTTTTTTATTTTTTTACACAATTTTACAAAACCATTTAACAAAAACTAAAACAAAAAAACAAAATAGTGTAATTGTTATTAATGAAAAATTCGGTATTGTTTGAAAGTTTTGAGCAATTCATTGTAGTTCACCCCAAAATTGGTTGCACCTGCTCTTAATATTGCATGCAGGTGTTAATCAATTATTCTACTGCAATATTTGTTTTTTATGTAATTTAACTTTGAAAATGTTTGTTCGCAGAATATGTGCTTGCAAAAGTTATTAACATCCCAGCAGAAAATTTTTTTATAAGCGGAAAAGAGAAGTCTGGTAGATTAGAATAAAATGTTTTCAGCTGCGATGGGTCAAAAGTTGATTTTAAAACATCATTGGATTGTAGGTCAATTAACTCAATTTGCAAGCAATTGGGAACATCTTCAAAATTAATTGCAAATGAATTTTGAAAAAGGTCAATTTCTTTGGAACGGCTTTGATAGTCAGAAAACCGTGTCGAAAATTCATTTTCCAAGATTTCGATATAATCGTGAAATTTGATATTTAATTTGAAAAATTCGATTCTTGCTCTAACATTATTGCACAAAAAGGCAAGTTGTGTGATTCATTTTTTAAAATATTGTTTTTAGGTAGTTTTAGTTTATCTGAAAAGCTTTTATATTTGAATATGCTTCTTTAATCAAAATTCCTTTTATTTTTAGCTTTCGGTTCAATTCGTTCTTTAAAGAAGTCATGTCTATTAAGAATGTTAAATCCAAAAACTATTTTGAACCCGATAATTCTAATACTTCTCTTTTGCTTTCAACCATAAATATATGTACAGCTTCTTTCAACTGCAAAATCCTTTCAAGTGCCTGCACTAAGCGACCGTACTTCGCAATAGTAAAAAACGACGCTGTACTCTTTTTCTATTTCCTGCAAAAATTATTGAAAGTCTTAAATTCTTAATCATCTTAAAATTTTCGAACAGAGTGCTTGTTGGTGAATAATACAATGATATTTCATTGAAGGAACTGGAGCCTTTACGCCCTTTTACAACTTTTTTAGTGACCAAGCACAAACTTCGAAAGGACGAACCACATTTGTAGCACCATCTGTAGTAATAGATTTCAAATTTTTGCACCTCAAACCAAGAGCAGCAATGGTTTTCTCAAAGCACTTTTGGAAAATAAAATAAAATTTTATGAAGCCATCTGTTTTTGTTTAATGATTCCCCTAACACTAGATATCGGAACCGTCAAATTAATAAGAGTTGAGTTTTTTAATTAAGAATTTTAATAGTGGAAAACTAATAAAAAATAAAAACACAATGGGCTGCATTTGAAAACCTAATGGGCCACATTTAGCCAATGTGCCGCACATTGCTTGTGGCTGATATAAACAATGTCCTCAGGGCATATTTCTAAAAAAAAAAAAATTATTAAAAAATACGGCGTTAACTGAAATACACTAATTTATTTAATTCAATTTGAAGTAAAATTATTTTTCAATTAAGAGACTAATAACTTTCAAATTTAAATTTGAAATTTAATTTTAAATAATTTACAATTTTGTTAAATGTAAAACTTATCAAAACTATCAACTAATTAACTAATTAACAAAAAAAAATAATAAAATAAAAATTTAAAATATTTTAATTTGAAATAATTTTTATTCATTTGAAAATCCTTCTTTAATTTTGTATTTTTTTATTTCTCCTGACTCTTTTTTTCTTATATTTTTAGTTTTTGTTATTTATTTTTGTTATTAATAAATTAAAAATGAACTTCGTAAACAAAAATTGTTTAAATAATAATTATTTTAAATTAATTTTTAATTCATAATATGCATAAATATTATTTCGCAACCTTTTTATTTTCTATAGATATATAAAAAAAAATACATTAATTCGATAGTGTGTGTGAGTGATGTGTGCGTGAGTAAATTATAAAAGGATGAATTCACAATTATTATATTTCAATTATTTTTTTGCTTTTTTTAATTTTTGTTTTTGTTTTATTTTTATTTATTTTTTATTTTAGGCAATCAGAATTTAATTGAAAAATTAATTGAAATTCATAAAGTTGATGATAAATTTTTTTTTAAATTCAGGTCAAAAGTATAAAATTTTATGGTAAAATATATAAATAAATAAATAAAGAGAGATAAGGCTATATGTATATATATCCCAAGCAACAATTTTTAAACTGCTCTAAATGACTTCTAAAGCGGTATAAAAATACACTGTCAGCTCTACAATAAAATAATTAGCTCTGTTAAAAAATATATTTATTCTACTTTAGAGATTTTTATTAAAATAATAATTTCTTTCTTATATAGAACATTTTGCTTTAGTAATGCATAATATTGTGTTGCTTAAGAGCTATTGGAATAACTATATACTTTTATAACCAATTTGCTCTATAAGAGTATAATTATATGCTGCTTAGAAGCTAACAGCGTCATAGTACTCCGAAATAGAGCAGTTACTATTCACTTCTCTATTAAATAAATTGTTATGCTCTTTTAGAGCTTAAACAATATTTTTTTTATTGATACAAAGCTTGCTACGTGACATAATATGTTTACAGTTCTTGTCATACACACTGAATTCTCATAAAGATTCGCACACATTGAATTTGTATAAAAATTAACGTCATTCTTGCTATCTCCCTCTAAAAAACTGAATAACTTTATAATACATTTTGGAGCTGTACAAGTGCTCTATATTAGTGAAGAAAACTTGTGTACCCCATCGCCATTTTTTAATGATATTAATATTGAGTTAAAGGAATGTAAACATTGAAAAACTTGACAATAAATAAATTATAAATATTTATAAAATTATAGACATTTTTTAGGTTTGTTTTATCTTTTGGAAACATTTGACTAAAAATAAATATTCAAAAATATTTAAAAAAAATTTTCAAAATTTTAACAATATTTTTTTTAAATTATAACAGTGTGTTGTAAATTTTCGAAGTAGATGGCCTATATTTACGATAAATTTGAAATAGCAAAGAAATTTAATGTTTAATTAGAAAAATATTCTTATTTTAAACTAAAACTTGCAATATCACATTTCCATATTATTCTATTGTGATAAAAATGTAAATATGTTAATCTAGAAAATAAATTAGATAAGCATCAATTACTGATAAAAAAATATTAATATGTATGTGTATCACAAAAAAAATAATAAAATATAATACATACAGGCCCACATTTCGAAAGGGAAAAGGACCTATAAAGTTGGCTAACAGATTTATCTGTAGGAACAACTGTTAAAATAAATAAATAAATAAATAATACATACTTACTTATACATGCTCCTAAAACTAATTTATTTAAACGTTTAAAGAGAGAGAGAGAGAGAGAGATAGTACTCTAAAAGAGAAGCACAAAGTACTTTTATAGAGCTAAAAATTGAATTGAAATTGAAGCCACGCTTTTGTTGTTATTAGAACGCTATTAGAACGGATATAGAGCTAAAAAGTGGAGCTCATAGCTCTAAATTTAGCTTTAGTGCAGCACAAGAGATTTTATAGAGCTAAAATTGTTACTTGGGATATATATACACTTACAGTAGAGTTTTGATAGAAATCGTGATCAAGGCTCTGAAATAAGATCAATTTTAAGAATAAAAGGTGATAAATGGAGAAAATTTTAACATCAGAGTAAAAGAGTTTTACGAATGAATTTTCATTTTCGATGTTAAGTCTAAAATAAGTGTAATATGTACAATGCTATTTAATACCAGGTATCAATATCGATAAAGTAGAAAATTTCGGAAGCAAGTTGTTGAAAATGAGAGATGTTTCTTATTTTATTCTTTCCTTGTTTATATATTCGTAAACTATTTTAAAAATATGTAGAATTAATTAAAAAAATGCCTAATGACTACATTTCCCGGATATCTGGTCTTTCCATCTTTCCAAAAATATAAATATATTATGGAACAACTTATTCTTTAAGGACGAAAAGGATATTTAAAAGCATTCTTGTTGTCTTAATGTCTGTATATGTCAATCGTTATATCTGTTGATCTACTAGGTATATATATAATCGGATCTAATAAGTTAATGGTCCATTTTTTTTGCCCTATTTCTCTATATAAAACTAGGAATGTGCCTTTTACGAAGTAACAATCTTCTAAAGTAAATATTAGACAAGCTATGTTCAAATCATAGTACCTCACAGATAATATTAGGGTTGCAATCTTTTTGAAAATAAATATATTATGTCCTTGAGCTAAATTCTTTTGGTTCTACGGGCGTAAACAATTTACTTCAGAATCCCCAAAATATTTTTTAGTTAAATCTCAAATTTACAAAATATTAAAACCGTTTAACAAAAATTTAAAATTTAATCTTGAATTTTATATTTATAAAAAAATTAGGGTTATTTTGATAGGTTGAAAATATTAATAAAAAAATATAAACAGTTGAATTGAATGTTTTATACCCAAGTTAAAAAAATTGTAAAAGATAAAATTTAAGTTAATATTTTATGGAATAAGAATCCATGGTCCGGAAAAATTCAATGGTGATTACATCAAGTGGCCACAATTTACCACAATAGTAAAACAGAAAAATTAAAAATTAGCACCGGTTCAAAAACTGCAGTATATTTAAAAATGCTAGTAAAAGGCAACCCGTAACAGCTATCATGGCAGTTTAATGTCACAGATAATAACTATAAGGAAGGTTTTGAAAGATAGATATAATAACAAGCGACTTCTCGTACATGCGCAAATTAAAGGATTGTTATCACAAGGAAGTTGGATTCAACCGGAATTAAGTCACTATTGATCGTATACATCATCGTTCAGAAATTACCCGAAGATACACATCAGCTTTGGTAACAAGCTAAGTGCAATGATACCAATTTACCATTTGGGAAGGTTATTAGCAAAGTTCCTGGAACACCGATTTTGACCATTGGTTTCATATTTGATATTAATATTTGACTACAACGAACTGATAGACCAGAAGAACCAAAAATAAATATCACACATTCACAAAGATGAGTTGCATGAGATATCAAGGGTCATAAGTAATATCAACAGCTTACGCAATTGTCCTATACTCTTGTTGAGTACAATCACTTAAACACATCAAACTCTAACGCGAATTCAAATTTTAATGTTTCACGTGCGGTTACTTTACAATAAGTAAACTTTTTTTGATTAGGCCAACACAAGATTGGGCAATCAAAACACAGAGAAACATTCACAATTAAAAATATAAAAAGTAGGTTTGGTTTTTTGAAACCTCATAGATTTGATATTAATTAGAGGTAATGTTGTAAAATTTTACTTCTACCGGCTGAAACTATGTGAAGGTTATCAAATTAAGTAATTTAAAAATCAAAAATTTCATATTCCCACTTGTTGTAGTGGGAAATATTTGAATACATATTATTTGTATATACCTAAAGCTAAAACCAACACAGAAAACCAAAAATAATATAAAGTTAATTTTTTTTGAGAATTAAAACTTAATTCTATCATATTTAATGAATTTATAATTTTTTTTTTTGTTTTTGTAAATTAAATCATAACCATAAGTTACCTAACAGGTGGTGTTTATTTTTAATTTAAAACAATGCCTGCATTTGAGATTTTAATTTTAAAATTACGTAGGTATGTAGTTAAAATTTAAAATTTAATGAAAAAAAATAATATTTAATTTTTAAATAAAATAAATAGAGATAATTAAAAAAAAAAATAAATAAATTTAAATTGAAGAAGATGGAGTGATTGTAATTAAATGAAAATTGTTTCTTTTTAACGAAAATTAAATTAATTTCAAGATTTATTTATTGTCATTTAAAATTGTATAGTGGTTTTTATATAAAAACAAAAATTGGGTTTGTATAATTTTAAAGAACACATTTTATATTATATATTTATTGTATATATTTTTGATTAAATGTTTGCCACTTGACATTGGATAAAATCTTTTCGGAATATTTTGTTGCTTTGTGTCTTCACTCATGCGATGAATTGTTGTTTATGAAATTTGAAACAAATTTTTATTTAAACTTTATTTCTTAATGAGGCAACACTGCTTATAATAAATACAATTCAACACTAGCTGTATCCAGTCCGTGTACGGACAGCAGTCCACTTTCCAAGACAGTTGTTTTAAATGCTTTAGCCGTTTTACTTTGGATCCTTTTTTATCTTCTAAGTCTTTATTTATCAGATGACTTTCTTTTATATTACTATACTGGTTGGGATAGCTGCCACATAGTTTCCAACACTCTCCAAAAATATTTCAAAAAACAAAAGCGACCTGAATGAGGGGTATTTAGAATATTCTCTCGAAAATATTTTTGTTGATTTTGTACCATGTTTTAGGTCTGCAAGATTATTGACTTTTGATATATTACTGATGAGTGCTAGGAGTTGTATGGCAGCTACGTCAGGTATTTAAAAAATTGTCAAAGTTTCATGGCGACTGAATGAATGGTGCAGTATTTTTTATTTTCTTTTTATTTTATTTTATTTTTACTAAATATTAATATTCATTACAATTACAAAACTAACTCCAAATTAAAAACAAAAAATCAAAATTCTAACTTAAAAATAACAGTAAAGCAAATATAATAAATACTTCAAATATAATTGTAATATAATATAAATAAAATATAATATAAATAAAATATAATATAAATAAAATAGAATAGAATAAAAATTTAGGAAACATTCTGATGCAAAACCAAGTTTCGAAAAGTCCATGTTCTATTAATTTGAAATGCTAAAATATGTAAGAAAATTAAAAATAAAGTGATTATATATAGAAAGAAAATAATTAAATTAAATTTAAAAGTAAAACTTAGCTTAAAGCAAACAAAATGTAAAAAAGCAAAAAGTAAAGTAAAGAATTTCTCTAAGAAAAGAATAGCCAAAATTGTATAAATTAGATGAAAATCAGTAACAGAATTAAGCATATGCCAGTGATTTCAAGCAATAGTTAACTGACACTTACTTGATGACCTTCATTAGCTCCTCAACTTCGTACCAACCAATATTCCTAAGGCAATTCTTAGGGTTAGGTAGAAATACAGATAAAACTCGGATGTTCCTGATGTGTATTGGCAATTTATTAAAAATTCTAGGTGCAACGATTTTATAAAAATGACATAAAGGAGGCTTATTGAAACGTGGTACATAAACTACACTCCGGGTGTTTACTCTTAGATTGTAGAAGAAGGTATGCCTCACATCTAGTTATCCTAATTTAATATAAAACTAGCTATTCCCGGCGTAACATTCGCCGGTCTAGAATTAGCATTATAAATGACACAATTTATTTCCTTTATTTTCTTAAAAAAAATCGATGTTTTACATATTTTTTTATTACATAATAAATAAGTAAAATTGAAAAACTTAAAACTATAATTCACTTTATTTAATATCTTAAAAATAGTTTAACATTTTAATACTTATTCAAACATTTCACTAAAAACACAATTCTCTACACAGTTGTATGTTGCTTTGACTAGAGTACGATCTTTTGATAGTGTAAGTGCAGTATAAAATATTATGAAATGTTTGAATAAGTATTAAAATGTTAAACTATTTTTAAGATATTAAATAAAGTGAATATTAGTTTTAAGTTTTTCAATTTGTAACTTATTTATTATGTAATAAAAAAATATGTAAAACATTGATTTTTTTTAAGAAAATAAATAAATAAAATAAATTGTTTCATTTATAATACTAATGCTAGACCGGAGAATGTTACGTCGGGAATAGCTAGTAATTTACAATATAGTTTGATTTATCTATAACTATTTTTTTTATATTTCTTATTTAGGTATTTATTTATTTATTAAACAGTGGACCTGTAGATAAATCCGCAGGCCTACTTCAGGTTTATATTTTTTTTCACTGTATGTATTAAAATTTTATTTTCACAACAGGTAGGTAGTTATTATAATACGTACGGTATCATAAGTTATTATAATTGTAATTATTATTGTTATTTAAATAATAATAATAAAATGAATAAAAAAATGAATAAAATTATAATTTACAATATTTATAATATACTTAATATGTATAATATTATAGTAAATAATAATTTTATTTGTTTTTCATAGAATCAAATTGAAAATTTTGACCGCTAATAGTTTTGAGGAAAACCTTTATATAAGGCAGCGTTTTTATGTTTTTGAATTGTGTTTATAACGTATAAATGATGTTCATTAAAGTTTGACATCCGGCTTTGTTATAGAATATCATAAATTTTGTTTTCAAATAACAGTGCTCGACACGCATTTTCGTATTTCACAAGTTGAAAAAGTGATTTTGCGAGAAAAGGTATTTATAAACTCCTAATTGTGTTATGCAAATATATTGAAAGATATACATTAAAAAATATAAAAAATGTGTATTAAATATTATTATTATTTATCAATACAAATACTTAGAATAATTGATTTACTATTTAAATATTTATATTTCATTAACGTTCTGAAATTACTCTGAATATTTATATTTGTGTATAAGTATTTATTATTAGTACTCGTCACGCATATTCGTATCTTCGTATTTTGCAAGTTTAGAAAGTGGATTTTGCATGAAGAAATATAGTATAGTTTCAACTATATTTGTTTATCTTTGAAATATGTAATTAAAACTTTTGAAATAAAATTTGATGTAATTGCAATAAAATTTGTAAATGTAATAAAAATAAGTAAAACAAAACTTTCATGAAACAAAATCTGATAACTAAACGCCCCCTAACAAATACTATTAATAGAGACGTACATTTCAACAAAATGTGGCGAACAGAGATGTCGCTGGCAGTATATATATTAAATTAAATGCATTTAAACTAAATGCATACCACACTCACATTAAAAACACATTAAAATAGTCATAGACTCGTTTTTTGTGTTTTTTTTATTACCTTAATAGACCTAATTATTTCAAAACTCAAAATAAAAAAACATTTATTTATAGAATTTATATTTTAATTTCATTTCTTTTAAATTTTGGTTTTGACGTTTTGGTATGATTAGGTATGACCATTATAGTGAAGGTTATGATTGGTTATGGCTTTGTTAAATCATATCGAATCATATAGGCCATTTAACGAAATATCATATAACATCATATGAACACTTATGACTATAATAGTTAGGGGTAAAGCCAATAATTATACTTTTTCTCTTATTGTTCAGGTTTTATTGTTTTATTATTATCCCGCTAGGATCTTTGATGTAGATAAGGGTAGTCTGTGATTTTTCTTTTTAAAGTTTTTTTAATTTTTATGTGTACTAAATTTGCGTGTATTGAATTGGAACTTGATAACAATGTCGTAACATATTTTGTTTTTCTTGTTCTTAGCAGATCGTAAATTTCAGTTTATGATTCTCCATGTATGTACAATATAATACTTACTCAATGCTACTGCGCATTTAAATTTGTACTTTTAAATTATTTGTTAATAAAATAAATAAATTTCAATTTTTGGAATTTGTAAACATGGTCTGGGTGAGGTAAAAAATATATTTTCTAAATTTACTATTAGTTTTACCGGTAGGTTTTTTTGCTGTAATATTTTAACAAAGCTATTATAATAATAATAGGGGCCCCTGTTGAGTAATTATATTTCAAGATGATGTCAAATTTAAAGTTTTTAATTTAAACAGTAGATGAAGTTTTTAATTTAAAATTAATTCACTGTTAAGTTTTAACAGTAATTTACGTACTGACATAGACTTCGCACGATATAGCAGAAACCACTCGTGTTTAATAAAAAGTTTTCTGGTTAGTACGTTTTATTTAGGACACATAAATACACGTCCCTCATATACTGCTTCGTTTCCGATATATTCCCTATAGTAAGTGGCATTTAGTGATAAAATTACTAAAAATAAAAAGTTTTGTTATTAAAGAGGTACGTATATATATACTTACATAATACATAACTTTAATAAAAACTATATTATTACTACAAATAACCAAAATTTGGAAACAGTTACTTAAAAAGATAAAAATGAAGAATTCAAGTGATTTTTTTTTTTTGTTGTTTTTATATTTTTTATTTTAGATGAATTTGTTTTTTTTTTGGCATATCTACATAGATTCATTTGCAAGTACATAATGTAAAATATGATAACTGATTTGTTTGCTTTTGTTTGTTATTTTCATAAGATCTCACTTATGCATAATGTATTTGCTGAATAATAAAATCATATGAGTACAAAATTTTGAACTGCGTGCGCATTTTTGTTTTATATACAATCTTATATATTATATATATATTAGAAGTTCATTAAGGAGTAGGAGAATCGAAATAAAATAAAAAGGTGTCTACTGCGCAGGACGTTAAATGCTTGTCAATTATAATTATAGATTCTGATAATTCGGCTTTTGTCTTTGCTACTTTGTTTTTTTTTTTTTTTAAATTAATTCATATAATCAGATATAATCTATGCTATTGCTCAATAGGTGAATTGTTTT
The DNA here is from genome assembly GCA_963942445.1 of Argyra leucocephala. Lineage (NCBI taxonomy): Eukaryota > Metazoa > Arthropoda > Insecta > Diptera > Dolichopodidae > Argyra > Argyra leucocephala. Next base: position 116,000,597 of record OZ012678.1, on the reverse strand, counting down.
TAGGTTAATTTTAATTTGTTTTTGGTTTTATTGTTTTGTGGTTTATGTCTTTAAATTAAATTGTGCACACTATCGTAATTCGTAATAGTTCTAATAAAGTTGTCTAATCTAGTTGAAAAAAGCTTTGTGTTGTAAAATCTTTGTGAAAAGTTTAACAGACGTTTAAGCGTATTAATATATTAGAAGATACCTTTAATGTTTTATACAGATACAAATTACCAATGAGGAGAATACTTAAACTATTGAATAACTTAGCGGTGTGTGTGAGACGGTTAGCCTTACAAATTAGTCTAATAGCATGCTTTTGAGATATTGGGTTGAAGTTTCTTAAAGTGAGTACCACCCCAACAAACTATTCCATACTGAAGCTTCGAATGAAATAACGCATAGTAAACCATAGGGCATAGTTTAGAGGAGCTATATAAATTTACATAGTAAAGTTGACGAATAACTTTTTTAAAATGGTTCATAAGGTAAAGAGTATGATATACTCTGTAATGCATACAGGACAAGCACACATACATTGATTTTTAATGCGGAAGTCTATTGGGATAGAAATTTTTCCAAAATAGAAAAAAGTCTGTTAGGTTTGTAAGTCATTGGGTAAAACAATGCTTCCTCAACTTCTTTATCAAAAAATCGGTCAAAATCAAACTAATTTTCACAATAATTATTTATTAAAATATTATATAAATATTGATATTTTCTTAAAATATATAAAACTACTACTTATCAAAGTAAAATGAATTTACGAAGAATTTATATTTTGGACAGCACTTATTATGGGTACATGTAGCAACATTTTGACAAGTCTATTGATTTCAATAGACTTATGCGATTGACAACTGTGATATATGCAAGATAGATTTGGAAATAAGTGAACTAAAATTTAAAGCGCTAATTATTAAGTTTTGATAACTGAACAATGTTATAGAAAAGAAATGGTATAGAAATTAGAGAGGTACGAAAAGCAATTATTATTTAAAAGTCATCAAAGAACATTGTTATTTAGGTGAATATATCTGTATATTTAATTTGTTGTGATGTTTATTGTGATGTTGATGATACTATAAGTCGATGTGTGAGCCTGGAAATATTTATATATCTTACAAACTATGCTTTATTGCATTCAAATAGAAGGTGCGCGTTATTTTCATTTTTCTGGACTTGTTCTATCAGTGCTCTGACGTTGGATCTGTTCTCCCTGATTATCCGATTTAATCCATTGGATTTAAATTGATTAATATTGAGATTTCAATTGTGTTCAATTATGAGTTTCTTTATTTCCCAATCAGTACCAATTGAGCAATTCAACCATTTGAGCAAAACTTAATTTTATTTCAAAGGATAATACATTTTTTTATAATTATAACGTCTCAAAAAGTATTCCAAATAAATGTTGTTGAAGTGTTAACTTTAGTTTTACTAATGATGTTTTAAATATTCTATTGACGTAACTCATAAATTATACTGTAGTTAATGTGTATAAAATACAAAATATTTTTAGATCGACAGTGGTACCAAATATGGTTTGATCGGAATCAATTTCACTGATTTTTTTTTTGTTATTTCCATTTTAATTAATTAAAAATATAAGATCAAAAACCACCAATCTAACTACTCTAAATCTACCAACTTTAATCAATTTTAATACAATGGTCAAAATGTATACAATGATAACGTTTAAAAATCACCATTTGATGTGTTTTTTTAAAACAAATTAAATAAGCAGCACTAATAAAAGCAATGTAAATTTCAAGAAATGAGTCAGATGGCATAACAATACTTAAAACTCTAACACTTTTTGAATTTATAACATTACTAGTATATGATAATGATTTAAGTTATGAATTATATTGTATTTATGCATATGGTGATGGTGATGTTGTCCATTACATAACTAAACTATATAGCTATGCTTTCATGAGACACAGAGTACAAGTAGACATTATAGAATTGTTAACACAGGACCCTAGTGCATGAAGAAAGATAAAGGAAGGTATACAAAAAAAGACATCCTTCTATACACACATTTTATTTCTCTTTTTTTTTTATTAAAAATCTATTCCAGATTAGGTTATAAATACATCTTTGATATATTTTACATTCAAATACTATTAGGTAGATAAATTTCTCTTATGTCAATTATAGGAAAGAAAAATAATTTTTTCCCTACTCCCTTTGTACAAATTAGGAAACAAATTTTTTTATCAATCTAATACAAAAAAAATGTTTTAGTTTAATATGAGATTCAGTTCTTCTATCGAATGTTTATGGAAGTAATGTTGTCATCATTATGTAGAATCACTACAGCTCATTTCGTTTTGCTTCACCCTCGTTTTTTATTCTGATCTGTCTTTGTTAGTTGATCGTTACTTATAATTCTAATTTTGCGACAGTTATCATACACTCTTTTTTAGCCATCTTGGATTCAGCTCCTAGAATTATTAATTTTGAAATAATTAATTTTATTCAAACATTTGTTTTGTTATCAATTTTTTTAAATGGTTATGTTGTATTTCTGAGTGGTCGAGAATAGTAATAATTACATTGATTATCAAAAATAATAGTTAATAGCTATATTATAGTAAAAACTTTATTTATTTTAAAATTAATAAATAAATTTCTCACTTGGTGGGGGTTTTATATTATTACTAGCTTTGTAGCCCGTCATAAATGACGGAAGCAAAATAAATCCTAGTTTCTTTTTTTCTTTCATTAGATTCTTTTTTCCGAAATTACAGTACTTATGTTTATATCACTTTTTATTTATTTTTATTTATGTTTATATTGGCCCAACACTAATCTTTTTTTTTTTTATATAACAGAAAAAGAAGTACCATACCCATAAATTTGTATAAAATGTTTGTATTTTTGTATGGTATACTCGTACTCACTTCCATTTAGTTATAATTCGTTAGTTGGGTTCCATTTAGTTTAAATTATACCGTATTAGCGTTATTGTGGCCTCTGGGAGAGCAAATTTAAAAATGGGATCTTATTTTCATATAAATTTTGTCTTTTGTATACTGTATAGGGATCTTATTTTGCTATATGAATAAAGTATTATTATCGTATTGTGTTATTTTTAAAAAAATATTCAAAATTTTGTATCTAAATTGGTAAAATTTACAAAAAATACAAAAACATTTTCATCAATAATTTTCAATTTAAAAAAAAAACAATGTTTCATTATCCGACGAAGAAGTAGAGTTTATTATCCTACTCTACTTCTATCAAGTTCTATTGATTGAACAGTGAACCTGAACAGTGAAGTGAACAATGAACACTTAACACTGAAAATAAAATAATATTTTTGGAATGGAGCATGCAGAACATACAGAATACAGATACAGCAAATAATAAAAAAAAACAAAAAAAAAAACAAAAATAATTTTTTTTGAGTGAAGTGAGTTACGCACACAATAATGACAAAAATAAAAGGTATAAGCAATAAAGTAGTATAATGTATAATATTATACAATACAAATATGCCGATACACATGTATATTATTGTGTATAATTTTAAGTAATAAGAATAATCTTTGAGTGAATTATGTTTTTTTTGTGTTAAATGCTGTTTGCCTTTTGGTTATTATACCATATTAAACTATTGATTAAATTGCTATTAGTCCTTATTATTATAAATCAAAAAAATTGTTTGTTTTATTTATATTATTATTATTATTTTTTATTTTTCTTTATTATTTGCGAAGAAGACTAACATTAAATTAAAAAAATATGGTTCATGCAATCAATTTTTTCTGCAAAGGTTCAGCATGGTAGACAGGGGTTAAAAAAAGCATCAAAGCAATTTGTATACATATGCAATTTGTATATGTAATGGAGCGTTCCGTCGAACTTACTTACAAACATCCAGATAAATGCAGAAAAATATATATATAATTTTACAATAAATGAAATGGATATAAATATTCAATTATAATTGGCACAATTGTTTCTTTGAAATATATGAGGTTCGACACTATTTTCAACCAGAAACTGTGTAGGTACTTTAAACACTACTATTATCCTTAGAAACACTGCTTCAACCAATTGTGTGATTATTTTTAGCTCGTGGAGAGATCTTTTATATAGTATTTTTTAGAAAATTTATTTACCCTTACGTTTGAACATTATTTGTGTTATACCGTCAATTTGACAACAATAAATCGAATAAAATTTTGATAGAAGTGGCTTTAATACCAAGCACCGACTCAACCGACTCAAAACCTTTAAAATAGTTGATAAAGTAAAAAGCATTGGTACGTTTTTTGCCATGTCGAAAAATCTGACTAATATAGCATTTATTATTAAAATATTTCGTATCAATAATTCTGGACCTATTAGTTTTGAATCAAATAAAATGGATAATAATATTTTATATGTTAAGATTTTATTCACTTGAAAGTTTTATTTGATGAATATAATGTACACACCAATTGTACTTACTCAAAACTATATAAATATACAAGTATCTGAATCTGCATTTGTATCACATTATTATGAACGAAAAACAGTCATTTGAATCAAATATGGGTACACGAATATTAAATAAGTAATTAAATATTATGTTTTTATGAAGTAAATGTAAATACCCACCACCCAATCAAAATGAATTCAGGAAGGTTCACACCGTAGTCAAAAATGTAAATGACATGACTTTTCAAAAAATAAATAAATAATTATGAAAATCTTTTTATACTTCCGGTTTAATAAATAAAAATATTAAAAATTAAAAATAATTATAAATTTTTAAAAATGTCTCTTCAAATCAAAATTTAAATATAATTTAAAATTAATCCGATTTTTAATAAATAAAAATGTATTCCATGCTGATATAATGTACTTAAAACAATTTTTTTTTTTTTTAATAAATATTTATGTCAAGAAAGAGAAATCAAAAATGTAAAGAAAAAAATGTATACCTATATAGTATATATGAGTATATTATGTATATAAATAAAATTCTTGGAAACAAGACTTTGAAAAATAATTTAATAAAATTGAAAGTCTGAGGCTTCATTCAATTTAGATTTTGATTTTGTATTTTTATTTTCATTACTTATTCTTTGAAAATGAATAGGTAAGGTAACTCACCTACCTACCTATCTATACCTATCTACCTATATCATTGTAATAATTTCTAAGGTATTTAAATATTAAAATAAGAATTTAAATATCAAATAGAAAATAAAATATACAAAAAAATTTAATAACTAACTACACCACATTTTTTTAATAACAACATTTTTTTAGCTTCAGGATGTAATATATTTTATGGTATTATTATTTTTATTTCTTTTTTGACTATTTATTTATATATTTATGATATTTCAATTACCTTTCACCTTTTCGAATAAAATCCTTTTTTACATTATTATATGATGGTATATAAGGTGTTTCGTGTGGTCGAAATGGTAGGATAAAGTAAGAAATATGTTGACAATTCTTTAAAAAACAATTTCTGAGGCTAGCTGAAAAAGCTGTATTCAAATTTATTTTTCAACTTTACTGTACCATATTCGTGGAACATCCTGTCGAGTGAGTGTAGATATTATATTAAAAAAAAATTGTTGTTTTCTAGGATTATTTTTCTATTCTTGTCAATAATAATTTTGCATCGTTTACATTGTTCAATAAAATGTTATACTAGTGAATCCCCTGTGCAATTGCACAGATGCAGTTCTTTCAGACACCATTTTATGTAAAACGAAATGTATTTTAATTCGTTTATAGTCAAAAACGCTTGTAGTCACAGTTCGGTTATGAGCAACAATTTTTTTGAAAGAAAGTAATAAACTTCATAAGTTCATACAATCGATGTCGTTTATAGTCACATTAAAATATGACCCCAATTTTTTCAATAAAACAAAAAAATAAATCAAAAGTGAATTATTTTATTAAAAGCCTAATTTATATATTTACATCCAACCATATACCGAGTTGAAAGCTTTTTCCAAATTGACCAAACAGGCACCTACGCCATTTTTTTTATTTATGAACCCGCAGATCTGATGTTAGTTTGGTTATTAACCAAACTATAATAATATAAATATAATAACCACTCATAGGTTCCGTGTTTGTGCCTGAACCCAAACTCAAATATTTAGTTTGACTTTATTTTTTCTTCAAACGTCATTAATTCTTATAATTAACATACAAGTATAATTAATTTAAGTTTTTAATTTTTATTTTCTCAAAAAAAATCGAACAACTGCCGTTATTTTACTCTTATTGTATAAAACCAAAACAAAAGTACAATATAGAAGAGAGATTAACTTTTCAACTATATACACATTTACATACCAAAGTGCATCTTAATTGAAAGTATAAAAAATTGAAAATTGAGATAATTGTATATGTAACATTATACATATATATGCATATATAATCATACATATTAAGATAATAATCCTTTGTATTGTTGTTTAAGCACTTTTCATTCGTTTTATAAAAAGTTAACCTAGAAAATCAAATAACAAAAAACATTCATACAACATTTTTCTATATATTTCTCCCTCACTTACGTTTCTCTACATAATACCTTTATCTATCTATAGAACAACAATAACAAACGGTATTATTAAATATCAACAACAACAACACTTTTAAATATGCTCTATTTTGAAGCTTTGTTGTTGGCTGACTCCTTTTACTTTTGTAATTGGTGTTTTCTTTCATTGTTTTTGTTCTCATTTTGTTTTTCTCTCTTTGATACCGTAATTCATTTTGTTTTTGTATCTAAGAGAAACCGACATGAATGAAATGAAATGAATTGATTCTATGTATACAAAAAAAAACAAAAGAATAGAATGTAAAGGTAATCAGGAATAATCAGGAATAAATAAAATAATAAAAAAAGTAGTTTTATAAAAAAATAAAGGTATATACCTATATTTATTCCTTTGAAACATTTTTTTTTCTAGTCCAGACTCTTAATTGTTCTATTTCTGTTAATAAAGCCAGTATAATGATTAAAAGTTAAAGAAAGTTTAGTTCGATGCTACTGATTATGTTGTAATTTCTTTTTTTTCATATAGGTTAGCTAAGGTAAACAATAGGACTATATTAATATTAATTTTAGTATAGAATGGTAGAAAAGGAAAATTGTATTTTCTAATTCTTATTTTGTAAATAGATTATTGTCCTATTTGAAATTATAATTAGTGGATATTAATCGAATGCTCTTGATTAAATTGAAAATTATAATATAATGAAAGATGAACCTGGAAAGTAGGTAAATGGAAGATGAATCTATTGAATACAAATTAATGAGCCGATCAGTATATAGTTTAGTGATCATTATATCTACAGTTATTACTGAATAAATTGAAGTTTCCAACTCAGAATAAATATTTTTCGAAAACATAAAGCTCATACTTATTCCTTTTATTATTTCTTAAAACTAAATATAAATATGTGCCGATTAAGAACACCAAATTGCATGGTTGGGGTTGTGGTTAAACAAATGAGATTATATCGATTGAAAAATACTCTAAATAAATAAAGTATAAAAAGGTCAGTCCTGGATTTAAAAAAAGTATGCGGACAACCTCAGAATAAACTATTGTATGAATGAACATGAAAATGAATTAAACAAGGCAAATATAATTTATATATATAAATAACTCTGCAAGATTGCAAGCATTGCAAATACCAGTCACAACAAATAGCAAATCTACTTAATATTAAAATGTCTCGAAAATCAAGTTCGATTCAAAATAAATACTTACAAATTAATTTTTTAGAATCTGAAGTGAAAAATTAAAATGGTTAAGTACGTACTGCCGCATCTCAGATTGGCTGTTAGTGATGTGCGAATAATCTAAAATTATTTATTTTACATTTTTAAATTCGAGGAATATCAGATAAAAATAATGTCTTTTAGCTAAAAAAAACTTCGAATTCAAGCTCCGGAGAATATTGTAGCCGAGGGACCCCACACTTTCCTTAGAGACATGCAAAACCAACGGATATGAAGAAAGTTAATATTTAAAAAAAGAGAGAATCTCCTTAAGCTCGTAACCAGGGGAGAACAATATTGCGCCACGTCTTTGGAGATCTACAATACGCAGAAAGTAAGTAAGTATATTATTTTCTCGCGAAAGATAGGTGGTTTGGAAAAAATTGTTTAGAACAACACACTATAATAGTAACTAAATTTGATGGAAAACTTTACTTTTCAAAAAGTTTCGGGACTATGCAATATAGTATAAAAGTATCTACTAATTTCAATCCGAATTAGTTCAGCCAGTGCTCATGCTTGAATTCAATCAATTCATTTAATCATAATTATTTTAATTACATATTATTGGTTCGGTTTCTACGAATCATCATGGTGACAACCTTACCTACAAACACATTTCATGAAGGGGATTTTGTGTATTCACGAAAGAGTATTCAACAAAAAAATATTTAACATTATGTGAATTTATTTTTTTGGGGTTAAAGCGATCAGTAAATTTAATACGTAAAATTTTTTTTTTTAAATTTTTCTGCCCCAAGACTTATGAAATTTTAATATAAGTTCTAGGATTATTGTAAATAATGTTCTGAAAAAGAAATTAGGTTCCAGATTTTAACATTTCATATCAAACAAATTATAAAATATTTTTCTGATGAAACAAAATTATTTTACTGAAGTGTATTTAATTTTTTCCCTGTTTCATTTGACCAGTAATAAAAAAATGCAATGCAATCTAACCAAAATGACAATCAATTTTAATGAAACAATTTTTTCGATCGCTGTCATACAGGTTCACAGTAAAAACGAAATATTTGTTTACTGATTCATTTCTCCCTATATTCATTTTATAGACTGCTATAATCACATCCTAACTATAATTTGTAAATTTTGATTTATTTTTATTACATAAATCCGTACGGCAAAAGTTTAAAGACAAAAAAAAAGTTTTAGCTGGTGACAAGAAATTATAAGCGTCAATAAATGATTAATGAAGAAGTAAAAATAATTCGTTTACAAAAATATAAATAAAATTTAAAGATGATCGTCAACAATTGTTGTGTTGTTAAGTAACTTTAGTAAATCGCCAGTACGATATTGAGCAAGTTCGATACAGGCAGTGTACAAATACGATTTTAATGTACAAAAAATATCTTCCCTTCTTACTTTTTTGATGGTAAATGAGGAAGTAAGTTGTTGTTCCATTATTTCTTTGGTTATTTTTCTTTTTGTGGTAGCATATGAACTTTAGGTGTGCAAAAATGCCACTTTATCACCACAGTACGTAATACTAATTTGACATTTCGTACTAATTTGACGAAATCGTAGGATATAGTAATTCTCTCTCATTTATAGCCGTTAGGTTAATTAATTTGGTTAAAAAAATTTTTTCTGGGGGTCTGGTATATGCTGTCGACAAATAAAATGTCCTCACAACATCATATAAGGCACAACATCACTGTCAGCTCAGATAATTTTGAGGTAACTCAGGAGTTTGTCTACCTTGGAACCAACATCAATTCCACCAATAACATCGATGTTGAAGTAAGGCGAAGAATTCAAATTGCAACCGTTGCTACTTCGGTTTGTCTAAACAACTGGGTTCAAAGCTCATATCCCAAAATACCAAGACGCAATTATACAAAACGCTCTTCCTTCCGGTGCTGCTTTATGGTTCTGAGTCGTGGACATTACCAAAAGCAAGCAAGCATGCACTTGGTATCTTTGAGAGAAAAAATCTTCGTCGCATTTATGGTCCTGTATCTGACGAAAGGGTTTGGAGAAAAAGATACAATGCCGAACTGTACCAGCTGTTCAACGACATGGACCTAGCTAAGAAAATCAGATAAGACGTCTTCATTGGCTAGGCCATGTAGAGCGTATGGATGAAAATGCTCTGGCTAGGAAACTTTTCGAATCCAAGCCCCAGGGAACGAGTCGTCGACAGAGGCCACACCTTCATTGGAGAAATGAAGTATCAGATATGAAAAAACTTCAAACCACCAACTGGAAAGATTCCGCTCGTGACCGAAATCAGTGGAATACAATTTAGTGTCAGGTCCTTCAAGGTCTGTAGCACCCAGCAAGTAAGTAAAGAAGGTTTTTTCTATTAAAGAAATATTTGCGAAATATTCTTATTGGGCGGTTTTATGGGGTGGTGATGCGTTTTATGGTCGTTGTGTCCAGTCTTAGATACTGTTCCTTATTTTGCTCTTCCCTATTTTCACGTGGTAATCCCTGTTAACCCTAGTAACCTTTGCGAATGATCGACTTCCAATCCCGGTCTTTGTCCGGAACAGAGCCACTTTTATATTTTGAATTTCAGGGTCATAACCATCTATGGAGCGTTTGCATCTCCTAGTTGGAGCGACTGCAAAAGATGTCTGTACTCAGAATCAGCGACGTATAGAAAGAAAATCTGACCGTAAAACGGCCGGCCTGTCAAGTTTTAGCTTATGGTTTTATCACCCAAAGGGTTAACCAATTGATAACATTTTATGAAACATGATACTAAACGGTATTCTCTAGAGGTAATCGCGATCAAATCAGGGTGAATCCTGCTACAGTCTCGATTACAGTAAGCTGTATATTGGATTTTAGTGTGCGGCATATTTCATACCGAGATAACAGAATCGGGAAAAAAATTTCCGGCCCCCTGACCCACGGATGGGGGTGACAATGATGATGATGATCTCTGATATTATGTATAGGCTTTAAGCCCAATCAATTAATATCAATTTATAAAAACGATTTTCCCATTTGACTTAGTTTTCCCATTTAGTTAGAAAAATTATATTTTGACAAGCATATCACATTGGGACCTAAGCTTATAGTCGAATCTTCAAAAGTTATACTGTCAGTGAATTAAATTTAAAAAAAACCCTTGTTTGAGAATTCTAGAACCTACTATTGTAGATCGCTTGAAAAAAAATTGGTAAGATACTTGAAGTTCTGTTCAATAAATTCTTTGGCTAAATAAGCTCTTAATAATTTCTTATAACAGTAATAATTATGTAATTAGTAAAGTTGAAAACAAAAAATGTTCACGAATTCAACCCTGCTATATTTGCAACCTTAGTTAAAATTTTGAATTTTCTTTTAGATTTACATTTTTCTCTTTTTATGGGCAATTTTCATCATATTTTCTATTCGATTCCATGCACTTTCGTTATTAAGAACTGAACAAAATCACATGATTAATTTTTAATTAAAAATCTTGAGGTTCCTTCAATTTGTTTGTTTACAAAGTTAGAACAACTTTTCATCACCTAACTACATTATAATCATAGAAATCTATAGAGAATTCAACTTATTTAAATCTTTATTAAATAGTTTGCTATGAAATTGAGAGTCAATTATATATTCAAGCTATTGAAGACCTTTTCTATTCTGATTTTTTGATTAAAGTAATGAATGGGAAAACAAAAACGAGAAAACAAAAATAAAAACAAGAGAAAAGGAAGAACAAAAAAGAAAAATAGAAAAATAAAGGAAAACAAACAAAATAACAAGTCATCATTAAACCATTATTTTTTACTCAAGTTAAAGTATTTTCATTTTCCACCTCAATCCCACTCCCACCCCTATCACTCATTCGTATTTAGTTCTAATGGAAAATAATATGAATTTATAATTATGCATCAGGATAACAAAGCTTTGTTATCCTTTTTATTTTTTATGGGAAAATTATTTTTCATTTTTTAAAATTATCAGGGCAGAGAATAAAAACAAGAATACCAGAGAGTTGAAAAACTTGTTGAGTACATTTGTATGTATTGTATATTTATTAAATAAATGTGTGTGTGTCTATATGACTTTGTATAAACTTGCACTCAAATGATTTATTATTTGTTGTTTTTTTCTACTTCATGAGATAAAGAGTAACTTATAGGTGGGTGTGGTACACTGGGTAATAATAATAATAACTGATGATAATGCAGCAAGATAGAGAGAGAGAAAGAGAGAGAGAGAGAGAATAAATTTAAAACAATAGAGAAAAAGTTTTCAATAACGTCTTGTTGCGTGTTTTATTCTTTTTTTTTTTGACTATTCATTTGTGTTTATTTTTTTAAACTATCCTTTTCGGTTGTTATAATATGTGTGAGTGTATATGTTTAAACTTAAATACTTTGAAAAGAATTATTGTATATTTTCATATTGTAGAGAGGTTCAATGACATATACGGACAGGTATAATTGAAAATAATTACTGCTATTAGTAGAAAAGTTTTATGTGGTTTTTTGTTAAAAAAAAAAAAAAAAAAAAAAATTATTTCATAACTTCTTTATTCAATTCCTTTCATAATTTATTATTTAGAAATAATTTTTATTAGAAATAAAAAATAATGTTTTTTGAAATTAAATGAAAAAAACCATATTATAATAATTGCAAGTATGTATGGATGTTAACAATGTGATTTGTAATTTTTATTTTAGAAAATTTTTGAAACTTCAAAATAGTTTTGAAAAATTGGTAAATACCGAAAAAAAAAATTAATTCAAAATTTTAATGAGTTATTTTTAATATATGGTCAAACATTTTCTTAACAAAAATAGAAATTTATAGTTACGGGTTTGTTGATTGTGATACTGATATACATATTATGTGAAGTTGTGATTTTGATAAATTGATTGATTTTTGAAAATGGTATGAAGAGCACCGTAGTTGTTGAAATAGTAACCTATAATAGATAGGTGTGAAGATGTAAATTTTTCATTTTGTTTATTATTAGAAAAGCAATGCTAGTGAAATCAACCGAATAAAAACAATAAATTTCTGGTATCCAGTAGAAACACAATAGGAAAATGTATGTAATATAATCAGGATTTGGAGTTAATAAGGAATTGGTTTGGTGCACATAAATTTCTGTTGAATGACAAAAGAAAAGTCATGTTTTTTAGTCTAGTAGGCGAAGAGCCTGTAATTGATAATTTATACTATAATTGTGCGAGTTGTAGGAGATTTAGATTGATGTGCCAAATGACCTATATTTTCCTAAAATTATGTCGCAGAATAAATAATGTGAAGCAGATTGTTTAAAATTAGAATGTGTGAAATCATTTAAGTATCTTTAAACTCCAAACTTGATTGGTCAGACCATATAAAGTTATTGAGAAATTATTTGTATACGGTAACTAGACAAATTTTATCATCTCAGGAAAATATGTTCAATATGGAATAAATTGTTAACATTGTGGTAGAACTTTTGACTACTTGTTGGGTCCATTACTTACGCAAGATAAATTCTTTTGACTTTTTGGTTAAAAGTGATTATTTTATTTATAGAAATTCATTCCTGCACATCCAACAACAAGAGTTGATTAGAATAAAAATGTTGATTATGTTTCACTTCATAGAATTCAAAATTTTCTAAGTTATTTTTTATTTAATACACCTAGATTATAATAATTTATTGCCATTAAATGTTCGAGATGTAGGAAAACATTGTTCTTGAGTTGACTTGAGTTCAATGATATCATGAATTTATATCGTATATCGTATATTGGTTTGATTTTGGTTATTATTGTGTTCTGCTCTGTGCACTACTCTACTCTCTAATCTGTATTCTATTCGCTAATGAAAATACTTGCACATAATACTTTCAACAGCTTTGTTTATAAATTTTAATGTTTTAAAATGTGAACTAGGTTTTATATTAATTTCGAGTATATTTTCAATATTCTGATTACTTTATAAATTTGGTTGTATTTTTTTATTAAAGTTTTTACTATTTAATGAATTAATAAATAAAAAAATAATAGTGAATGCTAAAAAGAATGTTAACCTTTTGAAGTTGAATAAATTAATTGAAAAAAAAATGTGATCATGTTTAAATTAAAAATCTAATTTTTCTTTAAAAACCCCTTCCAGAATTTGTACGTTAGTTCTTTAGAATGAACCCTAAAGTAAGTGATCACAATGCATTTTACTGTTTAAAACAGGATTTTTTTTCTTTCTTTGTTCGTTGACTAACATTTATTTAATTCAATTTAATTTTATTATTTCAACTACACATAAATATACAACCATCTCTCTATTACAAATTTTATATCTACTTATTAATACTGATAGAAATTAAATACGAACGATTTCATTCGAAATCTAATCTAAATCTAATTATATACATCTATAGATATAAGCATTAAGTTATTGGTTTTAATGTAACATTAATTGTTAAAATTAATAATTAGGTTCATTTAATAACATGTGATTGCAAGCAATCCAAATTGTCCAAAATATCAGTAGTCAATCAAAAATCTGTTCAAGAAATATAATTTCCAATCACTTTTAACAATCCATTTTTCTTAATGAACAAATTTTTGTCTTTTTGAAATTTCAAAATTCTTTTATAAAAAAATGAAAGTAAAATTTAAAAAAAATTTTATTTGAATTTAAGTTTTAAAAATGTTTTACTAAAACATTTTAAATTTTTTGTCTAAAATCTTTTCACAAAAAATAAAATTGTCAGAAAATATAATTTTCAATCACGTCTATTGAACAAACAAAAAATCAGTTTCAATAACAAATTTCCCCTCCAAGTTGTGATTGAAAGTGATTGAAAAGTTATTGAACAAAAAAACATGATTGCAAGTGATTACAATCAAAAACTGTTTGCTATTAAATTAACCTATTATTTAATTACTTAAGAGTAATCAAAAAAATTGTTTAAATCGATAGTAGCTAGTTTTGAATTATAGAAAAAAAAAATATTTTAAATAGTTAAACAAAACCTGGTAAAAATCAGACGGCGTAAGATAGCGACAGAAGCAGAATTATGTTATTTAAAACACGGTGTGGTAGAGGTCGGCAACAGAATTATTTTTTAAAAATGTCAAAATAAATAAAAAAAAAACTTTTCCGAAAATAAAATCGAGCTGATCAGGATTAATTCTGCTAATAATTTAATTATTACTTGCTCTGGTTTTATTTGATTTAATAATTATATAAATTTAATTTAAAAAACAAAAAAAAAATTGGATTTGAGGAGAATGAAAGTGAAATACATGAATTTAATAATAAATAATTAAATTTATAATTTTTATTATAAATTATTAAATTTATATTTTAATATAAATTATAATATCAATAATTATTTACATAAATTATCGCTTTCATCAGTATGCGAATTTTATTTTATTAATTTTTCCAGTATTATTATTTTTGTTTGTTATGTAACGCTTATTTTATTTAACAACTTTGTTTTTATTGTTTAAATAACGTATATTTTACCGGATAGAAAGAGAATAATGTTTTAATATAAAATTCAAAAGCGAAAATGCTGATATTGCTAATAATGAGATATTCTGTGTTGAGTGTTGATCTAGTGAAATAGATTGTTTCTATAGAGAGGCTATTTTTCTGTTTTTTTTTGTTTTTTTTTATATATAATTTTAAGTCTATGGGATGAACACCGTAATTGCTTTTACACAGATATTTGGAATATACGATTACATACAATAGCTTTTTCTGCAGAATTTTTATGGTATAGACTAATTTAAATGTGGAAAACTGTATCTACTTACTGTAATTCCGATAAAATCTCAGTTTGAAAACAGCTAGCACCTAGCTGATTATGTAAATTATAAAAATTATAAAAAAATTGCTAATTCTAGTAACTTACGCTAACTTCATAATTAATGTAAATTTTAAAAGTGGGGTTAAAATAATATTTTTCAATTATGTACTCGGACATAGGAATGGGTTCAAAAGCCTATTTGAGGTTTTATTTAAACATTTTTAATGCATTTCGTGTTACCTGGACTGAAAAACAGAAAGATATAAGCTACGAACGAAATTTTATTCCAATAAAATTTAAGAACTGGCGACGGCCTATACTTTTCTCTTTTATCGTTTTAAATTTAATTTTTGGTTTAACTTACCCTCAAGAATAGAATATATTTACGAATGTATATTTTTTGAGTCAAAGCTATTCGGAGACCGATGAATAATTATTTTTAAAAAAAACCTTATATTTACAAACAAATTAAAACTAAAAACTATGAATCGTTAACAAACACTAGACCTAGCTACTGTATTTACTTTGATAAAGCTTTGAAAACAATATATTCCCCTTTTTGTAACTTTAAAATTTTTCTTTCTATTTCTCTTTCTCGTTTGTTTAAAAAAAAATATATGTGCAATAGCGATTTCTCAGTTCTGAACAAAATTTTATAATGGTGTCTGCATATTGACTGATGTATATTGTAAAATTATACATACTACTTCTATAAATTTTGATTTTAACGAAACAAATTTTAATTTAATTTTTTTATTTGTATATTTTCAGAATTAAATAATACTTATTTACAAGATGGCAGATCCGAAGAAGATATTTTATATCAAAAGGGTGTTTCATTTAGCGCTAAATTAGAAAGTAATATTAATACAAGTAATAATTTTAATAATAATTATATTGATTTAAATAGCGAAAATTCTAATGGTATTGAAGAAACTGATAATTCAAATGAAAATATCAATAATAATAATAATAATAATTATAATTATATAATAAATCAACAACACCAAAAACAATTACAACAAGAACAACAACAAGACTATATATCAAGTAATCAATTCAATGACGACAACATATCATTTAGTTCAGGCGATAGTACGATACAACAAAATTCAGATAATGTACCTGATAAAAGTCTAACTAATAAAAAATCAACATCATCATCATCAACATCATCATTATTATTAACAAAAAATTCAACAAGAAAAAAATCTAATTCACATTTATTAAAAACACCGGATAGTTTAACACCAATAACAAATGAAGAAATTCGATCAACAATATCAACTACGACAACACAAACAACACCAACGGTAAAAACAATATTAATGGAAGAAGGTGGAGTAGGTGGAACAGTTGGTTCAAGAGGAGTATCAAAACTAACAACAACTGGTGCACCATCAATACCATCAATATCAATTATTGATTTAAATAATTTACAATATACTGATAGCAATGATTATTATTCAAAGCAAGATATGTCAATTTATGATGATGTTAATAATAATAAGCTAAATTTAAGACAATTTAATTCTGATACATATCAAGCTGAGTTGCTACAAAAACAAAAACAAAAAAATACTGTGATGCAGCAACATCAGCAACAACAACAACCACAAAATTCATTGACGTCAACATTTAATAATAATTTTGAATCAAAAATCATTTCAAATAATGATAATCATAAAAATATAAACAAAAATAATAACAATAATAATAATAATAACAATCATAATAATAATAATAGTAATGATAATATTGAAATTGATGATCCTGATGACAACAATCATAATGATGATGACGACAATGATGATGATGATGATGATAATGATAATAATGATTATGATGATACTATTAGTTTTGATGAGGACAAAAATATAAAAAATTTAGAAATTCTTCATAAAAATAATGACAATAATGATAAAATTTCTAAAGGCAGTAATATATATAACATGTCAACGGCTTCTATTTTAGTTTCTTCATCATCATCATCGCCATATTCATCTGTTTCATTATCTACTTTAACTTCATCTACAGCTGATAACAGACATAATGAAATGAACAGTAGAATGAGTCCTATAATAAAAAATTCTGACATACTTGTTGTTAATGATAAAAATAAAATAACAGAAGACAAAAGTAATAATAATAGTAGGAGTAGCAGTATCAGCAATATTAGTGGCAATAGTGATGATAGTAGTAGTAGTGATGGTGGTAGTAGAAGTAAAAGTAGTCATAGTAATATATCATTAACATTAACACCAGATGAAACAAATACTGTTGATATGAATATTAAAGGCAAAAATTCAGTTTCATCTTCTCCACTATCAACATCATTAACATTAAAGAATATAAATTCAACAGAGTCCTTAAGGGTTTTGGCTTCTTCTTGGTAAGTTTTATTTTACTTTACAATTTACATTTTATTTATTTTTTTTTCTTTTTTTCTTTTTTGTAAATTTTGTCATTTTTGTTGTCTCCTAAAGCTATGTAAAATAAAAAATATTATCTATAGTATGATTATATACAGGGTTATATAGAAAACAAAAAAAAAAACAATGAAGGGTTATAAAAATATTTTTAAACATTATGTAGTGAATTTTTTATGATTACGTATACACACAAAAGAGCACAAATTTGAGATTTTTGATAAAAAGCTTCAATTAACGTGTTCATTTCAAGGTGAAGAATTGACCTGTTGACGAATCTTTAAAATGTTGTGTGATTCACTCTTGCAATATTAGTCCATGTAAAAATTATAAAACTCTTGAAATCTTACGTGCTATTAATATAAAATTTTATTTTGGTAAAGTCTGTGATCTAGGAGGGTTATCTATTATTTGAAAAGTATATATAGTTCTCGAATATGCTTAAATAGTTTAATTTTAAGGCCCAAATAGACGGCGTAATATGTAGCAAATTTGTCAAAATCAAAAAGTGATTTGATATTTTGACTAACATTTTGATTTGGCCGAACTGTTAATTTGTGTATGGAAATATTCGTGTAACATTTGCATTTTTAATATAAAATGTCAGTCATAAAGTAAAGGTTGACGGTGAAGAGCAATGGAATGAAATGTAAATAAGTAAAGGTATGTACTAAAAATTCTTCCTTTACACGTACGATTTAATTCACGGTAATACACAATCAAATTCACGATGAAATTCATTTAGTGTTTACACGTTAAACTAAATCCATGAATTTTTTTTAAAGTAAATGCCAAAACTTTATGACAAAAGTACAATGTGCATTAAGTTCTTAAAAAATCAAAGAAATGTTACGTATAAAATAAAAAATAAAACACAAATGGCAAATAAAACCAAAATGGCCATCCAATTTGATTTACGAAATTCATACGATTTAATTCATAAGAGCTGTTACAAGTACAATTTTTTAACATTTGAATCAAATCCATAGATTCAATCGTACGTGTAAAGGCCACCTTATGTTTTTTGTTCATTTTACAGAGTGAACAAAGAAATATAGAAAATATTTTAGAACTGTATTAAAAGCAATAACATTTAAGATAATTGACGCGAATGCATTTCTATCTATCTTGAATCATAAATAAAAACGAAGTTCGACCGAACATTTTTACGTGTGTGGTAAAAATCAAATGTTCACGTAACATGTTACGCAATCTATTTGAGCCTTAATACTATAACTGATTGTATGAAAAATTTGGACATCTCAAATATGTTGTAGTACTCACAACACTATTTCTTATTGATAAAGTTCAAATATTTTGTTTTTTAACGTCCCCCTGTTTTTGTTTACATATAGAGAAAAAACTGTTACAAAAAAAAAAAACAAAGGATACCTACCTACATACCTACCTATATACCTACTAAAATAATATGGGCTCTTCCGTTTTTTATTTTGAATTTTAAAGAAATTTTATGAGGAGGTAATGTAATATTTTTTTGATGTTATAATTATGAGAGAAATTTACAGACTTAAGGGTAGAATAATTTGATTTTAAGCTTATTTCTTTGGATTTTTATTTTCTTTATTTATTATGTCGTTTTTTTTAATGTAAACCAATTATGGATTAAAAAAAAAGTAAAACTCACATTTGATCTACTTTGAGAATTTTAATGTATGTAAGCTTCGAGCCTGTTATAAATACATTACAGTCAAAAACATTTTTTTATTGTTTTTATTTTTTTTTACTTTTTTAACATTTTTATAAATTTATTGGGGTAATTTGTAATGGAATTTTTCTTTTAATATTATATTTTATTTTTTAAAACTAAAATATTTTATGATCTAAGCTTTTATAAGAAAATTTAAATAACGTATACAAATCAAAAATATTTTCTTTTGAATATGAAAATGTTTAACCCTTTTTTGCATAATTATTATGTTACTCTGTGTAGTAGACTATTTTTAGTTTGGTTAATATTAAGGAATGAAAGATGATCGAGTTGTTTGTCTCTTGAAGTTTTCAATTGTTTCTTATAAAATAATTTCAAAAACCAATTGTTATTTAGAATAGTTTGCACTAGTATAACTAAAATTAAAATTAAAACTATCAGAATTGAGTATCATATAAACTCGGAACTCTAATGACTAAATTAATTCGATAATTCGATAGTCAAAATCATTCGATAATGTCCACAAAAATTTTGTCTCACATGTAGTAACCTTTTTGACAAGTCTATTAGTTTACGGAAATTTCATATAACTTAATTTTGTTGCAGGTGCAGTGTATGCGTATACGCAATCTTTTTGTACCATTTGAAAAATTTTTAGTTTAATTTTGGAGAATATAAATTTAATAATAATTTTAATAAATGAACTGGGCTATGTATAGTCAACTTCTTGCAACATTGAGTGACATTAAAATTTTCTAAAAAATATTTTAGGGGTCGGACTTTATTTTCTTTCGATTTTGTGGTATATCAGTCCAGAAAGTAATTTTTCTCAAATTTGAATTATCAAGGCCAAAAATTTGGTGCCTCCATTTATTCCGAACAAAACACATTTATTACATAAATCTTTTTTTGGTACCGAAAACAAAACAACAAATTAAACGATTCAGTCAAAATTTTGCGATACATATCATATATCATAATAAAGTTGTTTAGTTGACAACTAAACATTTCACCTCAAAATTATGCAATCTATTCACCAAAAAAGAGAGAAAATAAATCACCACACCACGACGACACCTACTACAGTACGCCATCCTATTTTTACGAATTTCAAGAGAGTGCATAGCATAGGATAGGTAGTATATGAGTTTCATTTTCATCATTAAATGTAGGTAGGTACTTACTTAGGTATAAGTATAAACAATGTAGCAAGTTGTAAACATTTAAGTTGTAAACAATAAATTATTATTGTTTTTTATTTATACCTATTCATGGTTCTTTGTTTTACCAATGTGTGAATTAAATTCCAAAAATTTTCCAATAAACTTCAAAAGTTTTTAATTTGCGTAATGCAACATTATTATTAATATTATTATTTATAAAATATATACCTATATTTAATTAAAGTAAATTTAAATTTTCATAAAAAGAAGGCTATCTGTCGAGCAGTTTTTTAAAAACCAGTTACTAATTTATTAGTACACCTTTTTTAAATTTCCCAAATAAAAATACTCGAAAAAATTTTTAGTAAAAAATTACAGTACCGTACTTAAATTAAGCACGAAACGGTAAACTGTTGTTACTGTCAACATTAAAAAAAAAACAAAAGAAACAAATATTATTTATTTAAATGCAACAGTGTTCTTATATAAGTTAATAAAAAAAAAAATAAAAACAACAGTGGAATCACTGAAATTTATATGGGCCACTAATTTTTTTATCATCTTTATATTGATTTATTTACTATTTAATTCAAACGGTTTACAAAAAAAAATATAATTTAATTATTAAAATTCTCAATTCTCAAATATAATATACAGCGAGTTTAATATTTATGATTTCAACAGCTGCTTTCTTGCTGCTTCCTCCTTTGCTGAAATGGTGAACTTAAAATATGACCTGATTAGCAGAAGTTAGCGGTGGACTTCACAGTTGAAAAATAGTTTCTAAAAAAACTAAATTATATTGATTTAATATAGAGAAAAGGTAGTAAGGGCATGGTAATTAAGAAGTATTTTGTTTTTTCAAACCATACCAAACCATAGCTTACTTCTTATTAAAACATGACTGTTTACTGGTTGATAGTGAAAAATATCAGTATATTTAAATCCCTTTTCTGTTCAAAATGTTAAATTTGGCTTTAACTTCAATTATAATTAATAAATAGGGGTCTCTAGTTTATTTTTAATGACATAGATGTTACCTCCACCATTAGCTATCAAGCTTTACTTAGACCCATATTCACCTATGCAGCACCTATCTGGTATAATATAAGTGCTAGTCTATAATCTATTCCACTAAGGAAATAGAAAAAATTTGGAAATGGAAAAAATAAGGAAATTTGAGAGAAAATGTATAAGAGTGTGTATTAATGAAAGTAGGAAACCGGAAACAAATTACTTACATTTTTACTCAAACAAATACATATACAAAAAATCAAAATTAAAAAGAATCGATAATTTTATAATTAAGTTGATTCGCAAACATTTTGATAGAGCAATTAACGCTCCTGAAAATGGGTTAATATCTCATATATTCTACCATAATGAGGAGTATATAAAAAGAACATTAAAATCAGGGTTTATAGCACCCAAACATTTTATCTATCTAGATGAAGAATGTTTCATCCAAAACCAAAGCCATGTCCCAATACTATTTCACTATAGTAGACGGGCTACGTGCTTTAAAATATAGTATGAAAATAGAGTATAAAAGTGTAATTGACATTTCGATACTTATATTCCTATTAAAGATAATATTTGATTACAGAGATTATTGGTGGTTAAAAAATTAAACAGAATTTAGTAACTTTTACACTTTAGAGTTATTGTAGGTTAAGTTAGTTGTTAAGTTTTCAATTAAGTTTTTATATCACAAACTAAAGAAAATGTATTGATTTTTTATAAAATTTTTTTTACAATAGTTGAAAATAGAAATTGAAACTTAACTGTTAAAATTATCAAGCTTCATACTAAACAAAAAATGATATTAAAATTAACAAAAACAAAAACCTTATATAATTTTTTATATGTTAATCAGCGTATTACAATTTAATCTAGTTTTGTAAACTTTTTTCTGGATACTATAATTGAAAGAAATATTAATAAATAAAAGCAAAAAAAAAAAAATATGTTACCTTCAGATAATAACTCTATATTTTGGTCAACGGTAAGCCGCGTTCTAGATGTTTTCCTTCACTTGTAGGACCGCAGTAGTGTGTCATCTAACTTTTTTTCGGGGTAAATGTTTTCATATTTTTTCCCTTTTTACGAGCGATAGGTGTTTTAGAATCAGGTAATTGCTAAAACTATAATATACTCTTTTTTGGTTTATTCCTAGAGTATTTGCAAAGAACGTTCTTGTCGAACCCAACGAATTTCTTCATTCAAAATCAAATAAAAGTGATATTTGTGTTCACGTGGATGAAACAAGCATAAAAAAATAATTTTCAATGCTTGCTTCATATGTATAGGTAAATCTAATGGTAATCTTAAATACCTATGGAGCAAATAAGTACTCAATATAATCCAATTATGTATGCCTCATAGCTCATGGCAATGCATATGGAGCAAAAGAGAATTAAAAATAAATAAACACTGATTTTTTCATAAAGAAGTTGCCACAAAAACCAAAAATTGGAGCAACTAAAAAAATAAAAAAAATGTGGCTTATGGAGCAAAGTGCACACTGTATATCTCGAAAACTAAAACAGATAGGATAATTCTGATAACAGCATTAGAAAGAGAATTTTTCAAAACCTATAGAAAAACTCATGAGTCAAAAAGTAAAAATATTAAGGTATTTTGAAATATAACTGAAAATTATGGCGTATTGAATCAATCTACATTAAACATTCAATTATATAGTGACGGAATCGGAGTTGAATGTTGAAATAAGCGAAAACTCAAAAATTGTTATGTCAACTCATATAGTAAAAACTTGATGTAAATAAATAACGAAATATATCATAGAATTGATAAAAAAAATGTGAAATTTAATTTTCTAGATCACACAATAATTTTTGTTTTTTATATTAATTTTTTTTTTTTATTATGTAAGTCGACTATGCCATCGAAAATTGAACGTTATAAATAAAAATTCAAGCATATAAGGGTTAAAAAAAATTAAAATAGAAAATCAAAAAAAAAAATTTCCTTTCTACATGTTATGTCCATATATAAAAAATATCTACTATCATCTGTGAACATTTTTTCCGCAAATTTATTTTTTATTGGAATAAAAAGTTGCACCTGAAAATTATTTTAACTGCTTTTAACGTACACAAAATATAATATACATATATTTATATATGTACCATGAAATTTCTACGAAACTCACTATATCTCCTCTTTAATAATTTATCTAAAAAAATAATATAATAAAACACAGAAAAAATAAGAAAAGAAAAACTTAAATCCGGAGCAAATCCTAATGGTGCAAATTTCGCTAACAAAAACAAGAAACAGACAAAAACAGACAAAATAATTTTTACTTTTCTTCCCAATTTTTTCTGTTTTATTTTTCTGCTCTCCTGATAATTTTCGCATTTTGTATTCATTTTGTAAGAGCTTCTCTCTTTCATTTTGATTTATTTTTTTTTTGTTTTTCTTTTTTTTTCATAAAAATTGAAAAACTATTAAAAAAAACTTTTAATTAGATTTGAAAGATAAAAGTAAAAAATAAAAAAATAAAAAAAAAAAAAAATTAAAATAAATAGATTTTTTTAAATTATAGAATGTAAGAAGAAGTGTTAGGGAATGAAAACAAAAATAAAAATTCTGGAATTGGAAATTGAGTAAAAATTTTCATTAAAAAATTATTTTAGCTTTTTCTGTGGTTTAATTTTCTTGATTCAAAATCAACCATTTCAAAACCTAAAACTTTTAAGTCTGACACTGACACATTGAAAAATTTCACATATACCTACATTACTTATGATTGGAATGAATTTGAAATTACTTTGAATTTATTAGAGCGAATAAGAAATAGTTACAAAGATGGCCGACTTTATTATTATTTTATTTAATTTTCAATTCTTTTCTATTTCTTTCTTTCAATAATTTTAAAAATTTTAATAAGTCTATTGGAAAACAAATTAAAAGAATTGCATAAAGACTAGATAATTAGAAGGAAAAACTTAAATTCAATTAGGAATAAAAGAAATTTTTAATTTGGTTAACTAGGACTTTTTTTCCAAAAATATAATTTGAAAAAGAGAGAGAAAGAAATATCATAAAAATCAATTCTATTTAATTAATTTAAATTTAAATAAATTTATGAATAATTAGCTTAAAATTAGTTTTATAAATTATTTTATTAAAGTGATGAATAAAAGTAACATCTGGTAGTGAGAAAGAAGAGAACTAGGTTACTTGCATAATTGGGTTATGTAACAGAGAAAACAATAAATTTTTTTTGAGTTTGATATTATAAGTTGAAAAATATATTTTAATAAATTGTAATTAGATTGAATAAGATACATTTCTAAAATTTATACTAGATTCACTTGTCATACACTTACAAAGGATCTGGTTTAATAAAACAAATTTAAGCCAGTGAAAATTTGAAAAAACCAGCTTCATAATGGAAAATAAAATTTTTTATAAGTATAATCAGAGACTAGATAAGGTTGGTATCACCAAAAACTATATATATAAGGAGAAATTACAACAATTTATGCCCGTTGTTGAATTTGTTTATTACTGTCAGATATTGCTTAGAGCAAGCAAATCAGACGTCTATTATAGAGGAAAGCTTGCATCATGTTGCTAAGCGATGAGATTATCATCCAGTGTGTTAGTATCCATCACCGTTAGTAACTAATTCTATTAAGATATAAAAATAAATAGCTAACATGCTATAGTTTGAAAAAAAATAAATAACTAACATGCTATAGTTAGTAGAATGTTAAAAAGATAGAAAAATCAAATACAAAACAGAAAATAGGAAATTACCATATATCAATTCCATTACTATTTAATCTTTATCGATTATACAATTTTAATTTTAAGCTTATTTTACCAAGATTAGTATCAAAACAAGCTGCTCTCGAGTTAGATTCCCGTAACATTCTAGACACAGGTTCAAATTTACCGAAGTCAGTACTATGGCAGCAATATTAAATAGGTCAACGGAACGTAAATTACGCGGATTCTCTCTAAAAGTTATTAAATTCATAATTTTAGGTGCTAGGATATTCTCAGCAATAATTTGGTGGACAAGCCGACATTAGCCACCAATGGACGTTGTTGGAGCGATTGCAGGTCAATCAAAAGCAACCAATCTTCGTAAGGAGGAAGTTGAAAAGAGTCAGACCAAGAAAAAGCACGTAGTGCAAAACGTAAAAACTTACGCTGGACTGCTTCAATACGTGAACAATCTACATTACGATATGGAGACCAAAACTTGCTAAGCATATTCAAGTGTCGGTCTAGCATATGCGATATATAAATGTTTTGTAATGTAGGGGTCTGTAAACTTTTTGACACAGCGCATTATAAAACTTAGCATAGAATTAGCTTTATTAATAATGGAATTGAAATTGCGAATGATAATTTTTGGTCAACAATTGACATGTACAATAATTTTAATTTGTTTTTTAATAAAGTAATTTCTTTCAAAAATTATTCATATAAAAAACAATAAATAGTGGAAGCAGCGGATAATGGATGACAAAATATTGTTAATGAAATTCAAATTTGGGAATTCAACTTTTTTTTGGTTTACCACTTTGATAACTATTCTTATATTATATCTCCTTATGAGGCGTTCAATAGGAGATATCAATTCGTTATCAAGGAATCAGCGTTCGTTATCAATTAAAATAAAGCATTAAAAAATAATAATTTCAAAATAAGCTAAAGTGCAAAAATGAAAAATTTAATTAAAATCTAAGAAATTTTTTATTTCATTTTACTTGGTTCGTATTTTGTTTTTATATTTAAATAAAATTCATATTTCAATGAGCTTAGTTTGTTGATATGGGCTCTTTAACCTAATCTGTTATCTAAAATAATTCCTAAAAAGCTACTTTTATTAATTTACTCTAAAAAAAGTGTTGCCGATTCTAATATTTAATTTATTTATGCTTCTCCTAGGTGATTTAAAATTAATAATTTTTGTCTTTCAACTTTGTTACTTCAAATTAAGAATAAAATAAGTCACCTACAAAAGTACTAATCAAGAATAAAAATATAAGCTTTTTAAATACTTTTATTCGAGCCAAGTATTTTGAAATAAAAAATTCAATTCTTTACATGTATTTAAGTAAACTCATTAAATCAAATCTCGTACTCGTATTTGAATGTTATTTGAAAGAGAATCTTTTTAATTGTAAGTATTTGAAGAAAATTAAATGAAATACAAAATAAATTGATTGTTAATATGGACTTATTGTAAATACAAATAGAAAAGAAGAGTTCAGGCTAGCCTAAGTAAATTATTGCCGTAGGTGTAAATATTTCAATATAAGCTGTTAAGATTGTAAATTGTTGTAACATGTATGACTATGCATAATGAAATTAAGAAATAGAGTAAAGCCGTATATTGTGGAGCACTTTTTTGTTTTGTTAAATAACTTTACTTGTTTTTCTTATTTTTAAGAAATTAAAATCATAAAATGAAGAGAAAAATATTAATATTCTTGAATATACTTAAGAAATCAGAAATTGTTGACTTATTTGCAATTTGAAGTCAAAAACTAATTTAGAAATTTTAGGAAGTCCACATTAGCCGACAGTGTATTTGTTTATTCAATTGGCTGCACTATAAAAGAAGAATGAAATTTGACGCATATTTGAATATTCATACTTGTATTTAACAAAAAAATAGTGATAACTTAAATAAATTTTTATAATTGGGTAATATGCCTTAAGCAAAAAGGTTCTTAGTATATGTAGTAGGCTTTGATACCAGACTTTGTCGAACACTTTTACCACGTCTAAGAAGATGTACAACAAATTCTTCTTTTCATTCAGATAAACTGTCAAAAAATTATAAGACCAGACAGCTTATGCTACGGTCACTATAAAATTAATATTTAGATTTAGAATGTAAACATTTTTTTTTTTATGTATTATTATAAATTTAAATTACAAAATTACATAATAAATGAATTGTATGTGAAATATCACATTAAAAAATAAAGAAAAAAAAAAAAACTATTATTATCTTTTTATCATCAAGATCAATTATTATTTTATTTATCACTCTATGGATTTATTACATTGTTGAATGTTGTTATCGGAATCCAAATTGGTAATCTGTTTTGGACTATCTTCCAGACTTTAGGACATTTTTTTAACCTAAATTTGCCATATATTTCACAGAAATTCAATTGCTTTTTCAGGCAGCTGCTTCAATATTGTACCAGACAGTATGTCATATACAGTAGATTTTTTATATTTTATTCTATTTTTGATTAATAATTTTATTTCATTTGTAGGGACACATTTAATGTTAACCTCACTATTTTCATAGTCAGTTATCGGTAGATATGTATTAAAGACATAATAAATAAATACATAATAATAATAATAATAAATTAAATATTTTTTTTGAAAAAAAAAAAATACTAAATATTCACGTACTTTTACTTTTATATTAATCCTATTCTGGACAGTAATACCTGACACTATAAAGCAATACATCTGAATAATGATATCTATCATCGTTTATGAATCAAATACCTGTTCTCTACGTCTAGATGACCATTTTTTAATTTTAAACAGCATTCTGTGTATGGGCTACTTTTTTTTATCTGTTTTTGAAAAAATTAATTCGTACCTTTTTGCATCTATTAAAATTTTTCCAGCTTTAAAAATTTAAAAAAAAAAGAAAAATAAAAATAAGTGTCAGACGTAATAAACTCTTCTTAAATTTTAATTGAATCAATCTAAAACAAAGAAATTATTATTTTGTTTTTTATTTTTGTTTTTATGTTTTCAAAGAAGTTTAAAAAACAAATTTTTTGTTATTAATTCAATTTTCCAGACATTTTGTATTGTGTTCGTATTAATTTTGTTATTGTTATTTTTTATTTTTTTTTGTAAATATATCCTTTATCCATTATCCTTCGTTGTATTTTTTGTCATTTTTAGCAACGATTTCGCTGCCAGACATAAGGTAAATTTATTGAGAGACAGTAGCTGTTATTGTATCACTTAGTTCTTAAATTTACTTTTTAGGAGCTGAGGCACGCCTAGAAACGCAACATAAAAAGAAAAAAAACTTTCTTTTTATGAAATTTATCCTTTTTTTTTGTTCTGCTTTTTTTTAATATTTTTTGTTTATAAAGCCGTCGACTGAATTTTTATCCAAAAAAACCAGATACAAAAAACCAAAATAAAAAAAGCAAACATAAAGCAAAATAGGATTATCATGCCATGCTTGGAATGTTTCCACTAGATAGAGATTAAATTTTGCAAGAAAATTTCTCAATGAAATTAAGATACTCAAACCATTAACAATTATAATAAAAAGAAAAATTAAAGATTTCATAATTTTTAGAGTTATATGAATGATGGGGGTAAATAGCGATAAGGGAGGGGGGGCATAGTCAACCAACCAAATTTATCCAACCAAAATATTTAATCTTAACGCGGAATTGAAGTGGCACGTACTCAAAAATTTGAACTGGTAACCGACGAAAAGATTTCTTTCATTGTTCTTTTTATTGTTATTATGATTATTGTTATTGTAGTATTTCTTGTTCTTCTCTCAGTTTCTTTTAACCCACGATCATTGACGCACAGAGAATATTTCATTATATTATTCTACACTCTACAGTATAGTATAGTTAATGAGTTATGGAACATTTAAAAGCATTTTTTTGGAAAAATTTTGAAAGAAATTTTTCAAAATAATTTGAATGAATTCATTTTCTTTTGATTTTGTTGTTATTATTTTTTTGTTAAATTTTTTAATTGTTATTTTCATTATAAAGAAAAGCGAATCAGATAAATATTTTGAAAGTAAGAGAGGAGGGGATTTTGGTGCACGAATAAATAAAATAATAAAAATGAAAATTAGAAAAAAATTAAATCGTTTATGATTTTTATTAAATTATTTTATTTTTTATTAAATTTTTGAAATTTTTTGGTCCTGGGTACCTGTAAAAATTATTTGTAATTGTAAGAATATTAATTTACCCATAAATGCTTTTTTATTGTAATAAATTGAATTTTTTTTGGTTGGTTACCTTTTATTTAATTAAATAAGATAAATTTATAACCGTTCACAAAATTGTCAATCCCTTTAGTAAAATTTAATTTTGAAATAAAATAAAATTATGACTGGAAATTAAAACTAATAGTTTTATATTTTATAGAATTTGCTGTAGACTCTTTGTGAAACATTATTTAAATGCAGTAAATATTAAAACTCTAAGTATGTTTCACAATTTTTATTAAATATTTTAAACCAATCATTGCGGGACAAGTTTTTTCCGAATTTAATTATGAAATTTAATATACTTCTTAATTTTGATCTCAGGAATCCAAATCTGTCCTTGGTTTTTTTCCACAATGTGTACTTTTGCTGAAATCATCCGGTACCATATGGTACCATCGTAATGAATTCTTAGAATATGTGAAGTACATGAAAAACACAAATTAACAATAAGCTTCTGTTTTGGCAAAGTTTTATTCAAAAGTTTAGGCTATGTTGCTAAAAGTAAATTAAAAAAATTATCAAGTAGCCCTCTGGTGATTTCAAACACCATACCTTATAGCCGAATGCAAGGTTTTGCTCTTTATGAATTGTTTACAGCTATGGAGGCCGAAATATTTTATCATCGATGCATCATAAGACAAATGTTCTTCACAATGACAATTTTGGAAGTTTTGCTTAAATTTTTCACTTAAGCGACGCAATTTCCACATTTGGTCATTTGAATTGGTAGCAGTTATTTGAGCAAAGTGAATACAATGCTCAATCTCACGATAATGATCTCGAGACATACTTTTCGCAATCATTTCATTACCAATATGAAAATTTATTAATTAATTAACTTTTTCTTACATTAGGGTTTTTTGTGTTGTTAAAGCTCCATAATTATTGATTTCGTTGCAAATCATTTGTAATAATTCATCATCAAAGATTCTTTCAAATAGTTTGTGCGGTTCTGCTGAACAATCTAAATAAATTGGATTTGGAAATAATGATTTTGATTCAAATGTATCTTTCAAATTTGGTACAGATGATGGAACATTAATATCAGGTCCGTTGGAAGAGCAAGATTCTATTTCTATGATTTGGACGACTTCAGGGAAATTTTCAATCTCAAGTTCATCTATTTCACTATCGTTAACTCTTCCAGCAAATTCTATTTCAGCTATTTTATGTAGTTGATTATGATGCAAGTCTATGATTTTACCGCCATCATTCTCATCGCAATCGATCTTCTTCATCGATTAATGATTCCAAATAGTCAGCCACTTCATGGAGTTTCATACTACAAATTTATGTAAAACAAAAAGTATTCACAAAAAAAACAAAAAATATTTTATGGATTGACATAAAAATGCACATAATAAAGCAATCATATGTTTGTATCGTACCAACGCTACGGTACCATATGGGACTTTATTTAAATATGGAAATTTAATATAATAATTGCAATCATTTGATAAACGGAGTATATTAAAATATAGAATAAAATGTGTACTCTTAATATACTTCTTATTTAATTATAATTTTTTGAAAGAGATATGTTAATAATAATACTTACAATTTCCTCGTGCTCATATTTAGTATTTTTTTATCACATAAAAAAACATTAGTTTTTAAATTGATATCACTAAAGCAGATAAAATGCTACTGATACTGACTATTGACTAATTACATTACTAATTACGTGTAGATATTGACGTATAAACAAATGAAAATTAAGAAAATCTATATACGTAATACACATAAACGCATGTAAATTCTACAAGCCATACGTCGTACGCTCTTATTTAGGTTGAGCAGTTACACACATTAAATTGAAGAGAAAGTATTTCAAAAAGAAATTCTTAACTCTACTTTTGAATTCGCTCTGAGAATCATAAGAAATCATATTTTTGAGAGAGATTATATAGCTGGCACCATATGGTACCATTGCATGGAATGGGTTAATCGATTTCGTTTATTACACCATCATCAGAAGACTAATAAAATACACTTATGTAATTAGTTACATAATTAATTACACTTATGTAAATATTTATAGTATTTGGGTTTTTTACATAATACCTGTAATATTATTTATTTATTACAGTTACAAAGGTTAAATAAATTTTAAGAGATTTGTTTTCATTAGGTCTTGGTTGTTCATCAGATTTTTACTTTGTTTTAACCTTTAAGCCCGTTGTTTTCATGGTGACTTTGAAAGAAAAGTTTTAGAATCTACAAATCTAATATGGAAAAATATTCTAAAATGGTATATTTATGTGGGCGATGTATTTTGCATCTTTAGAGGAACTGACAGACAATTGGATCAGTTTCTCGGATTCTTGAATTCTGAAAATAAGACTATTCTGTTCGCAATGGAAAAAAATCAAACAATTCAGTCTCAACTTTTTGGATATTTCTATTAGTCGCATTCAGAGAACCCTTTATTTCAAGATTTATAGAAAGGGCACAAATTAAGATGTGGTGTTAATATTTTAGCCATCTTATCAATACTAAAATGTCCGCTTTCCATAGCTACGTTTATAAGCTATTGAATAATTCGATGCCGAAACTAAATTAAAATGACAAGCTCTAGCATATAACATATAATGAAAGCAATAGCATATAAGATTAACAACATATATGAACAGAAAACATCATCGTCAACATAATAATGAAGAATAAAATAATAATGTAAAAATAAAAATTTTTAAAATATACTTTTATCGAAACCAAACTAGCCCCCTAAAAGGTAGAAAATAAAACTAGTGGTGGATGTTTAGCATCTAGAACTACTATAAGATAAGATAAAGCACAAAATTATATAATGAATCTTGCTGTAATATTGCACCACAAAATTTTTTTTTTTGGGTTTGGTTTTAATATTAACAAAGCAATCCCAAAACGTAACACATAAACATATAAACATACAAACAGTCATTACCAGTATTATAAAAGTATATAAAAAGAGAAAACTTGTATTTAAAAAATTGTTCAATTCTTCCAAGAGATAAAATCCGAAGCTAATTACAGGAGGTTTAATTAGTTAAACATCATATCTAGAATTTTTAATCTTCATTATTATAATTTTATTGCCCAAAGGAAACTAGTTGTGGCGCAACATAGTTAATATTGAAGTTTATCTAATATATTCGATTAAAAGGCGTCATTAATCAGTTTTCAAATAGCATTACGTAAGTATATACCTACTTCGTTACGATTTTTTATGAACTTCTCTTGATATTCTAGCTTATTCTCTTCCAGATAGTACATATTTTGGAATTCTGGGCGTAGACATTCTTTTTATATCATTTGGCTTACTTAATATCATTTTTTGAAAATTTAATACCATAAATACTTCAGATTCGTCATATTTATTTTAAAACTCTCACTATTGTAACGGGCTCGATACCCTGTTGTATGGGACAGATAATTCTTTCTATAAAATTTTTGTCCGAAGAGATGTATCACTTTTTTCAGTTACTTTTGTAGCTTTTATAGCAATTCCAAGTTTGTTATCTTACAGATTTTAATTATTGTTGTCTTCTATGAATTTCTTTGTAGATATTTGATTATTTATAATATGACCGATGAATAGTTCTTGAACATTATTCATCTTTTGATTTTGTCATATTTCATATTGTATTTCAATATGCTTAAGGCTTATCTTCAGTGAAAGCTTCTTCTTCATTGCGTAAGTATTTTCGTTTTATTTTTGGTAATAAAAATTCTCAGTACAATCACACCAATTTTGTGAAAAATTTTGTCAAATATCTGGTAATTTATCTTGATTGGCGTTTGCATTGTAACATGCATTGATTGAACATTTATTTAGAAGTTTAATATGCATTAACATTCATCGTCGTAACATGGGTTCCTCATGTAAGGTTTTTCAAAAGCACTAACATTCAATTAAGTTAAATGTTAGTGCTTAATAAGCTAATGATGCTAATACTCCAAATTTATGTGTTTTTATCTCTTACAATACATATTGAATGTATAGCACCTTAGGAATATATTTTGAACCCGATATTGTAACTTTTTTTTAATTAATAATTCTTACCAAAAAATCTCACAGTTGAAAATATTTCGAAAATTTGTTTTATAAAAAATATATTTAATTTTACAAGACTTTTATTAAATGAAATATTTTGAAGTCGTAAATATTTTTATTATTTACTTAAGCATTCCGAAGAGAACAAAATTGCAAAATTAATGAAATGTCAGCTTGGAATTGAAAATAAAAATAAATTAAAATTAAAATGGGTATTTTTTTTATTCTGTTGAAATGTCCTTGAAAATATTATTAAAATAGAAATTGTATATCATTAATTATATGTAAGTTATGCTGTTATACTGGTTCCACTAAAATTGGAAATTCTATCTAGAAATGGAGAATTTAATATTGATTGTTTTAATTTTGTTTTTTTTTTGTTAATTATACTTTTTTTAAAGGTGTATACTGCAGTTTTAAAGTAGTTTTTGGTTCTTACTGCTAATGGTGTATTCTGAGGTATATAAACGTCAATAAATATTTGGTTAATGTTTTCTGTTCAAGTTTTCATATTACTTCGTATAGAATGAAATTTTATATAAATTGTACAAGAATTTAAAGCTTTTATTATTCTTATATTTTAGGAGGTACTTAGCTAGATGGTTTCACTATATGATTTACTTTTAAAAAACTTTTTTTTTAATAATTTGGTATAATTTTTTGTAAAATTAACACTAAACCTTAAAAAGGAAGACACTAGATAACCATTGGATATTATTTTACAATTTTTAAAACACGCTGGGTACCGCACTAGGTAAAACGCTTGCCTTTTCAACCCACGTTCGATTCCCGATGAAGTAAAAAAAAATGCTTTATGGATTTTTCGACCTGGTCCAGTACCCGTTGCCATTGAGATAAAATAAATGACAAAAAATAATTTAGAGTATAATCAGTTAACCACTTTTATGTAAAATAAAGCTATTCTATTTAAGAAGGCTTAGCTCCTGACAGTAGTAGTAGTTTTCCTCGTTTAATGAGTTGATAAGCCAGTAATTTGATAAATAAATGCGCGAAAAATATTATAGATGTTGTAATTGTTGTAGATGTTGTAATATAATTATTGTTTTGTTAATCAAGCCACATTTTTGTTATATTAGTATATTCTTACGAAATCTGAAGCTCATTTGAGATGTAAATAAATAAATTTAAAAAAAAAACGAAAAAAACGAAACGGTTTGGCTTGTATTGTACATGTTGATTTTCATTGAATACACATATTAATTAAGTTTGTGTCCGATTTTATTTATTTTTCTTAAATATTATTTTATAACATTATTTTGACATTGTTTAAAAATATTTTCAGTAGGTCTCTAGTAAGTCAGTCGAATTTGCCCAATTTTGGATCACTTTTTCACGGAATTAAGGTTTTTTTATTGAAATCTGTACGAGTTCTTGAAATAATGTATGTGGCTTTCTAAAAGGGTCAATTTTGGCTGGAATTTCAAGAAAAACCAGTATATTCAAATATCTCCATAGGAAATAATCCATTGAAATTAAAACCCATGAGGTCGTCTTAGGGTAACTTTTTAAATCATTGTATGATATTATGTTAGGATCATCTTGGTGAGAGAAAACGTCTTCCAGGTCGATTCAAACAAATTTGGAAAAAAATTATCATTTATGATAGATCTGTAACGAGGCTTTTGATGTTAACATTCATTCCGGACTAATTTTTATAGAATTAACAACTATGATAATATATAAGCCACGATGGATAATAATTTAACCTGCATTATACATTATGTATTCAATATATCACACATGCTATATTTGTATATTGATTATTAAATACAATTTTGCCAACTCGATTGGTATATCGTTTTATGAACTGTTTTATTTTAAATAAAGTAATCTCGAAAAGTACAATATATTAACTTAAATCGAATGCCATAACTTGTATTATGGCAAGATTGTATAATATATGTTTCCCCATAATTCACCTATACATTGGCTATTGAAAAATATTATCACTCCAAAAATATCAATTGTGATTTTTAACGTAACCATTTAACCAGAACTGAGCTTCATTACTGAATAAAATTTATAAAAAAATTAATTTGCCATGTGAACACGGAAACAATGATGATTGCATGTTATATTGGTAAAGAAAGACCAAGATATTTATTATATTATACAAAATGTATCATGTAATGGAATAAATAAACCAACTTCTTGAGAAGTACGACGAATATTATATTAGGATAAATCCGTATATCAACTTTTTCACATAAAGTGTCCATATTTTCTTCTATAAGTATGTTCTTCGTCAATTATTGTATTGCTCTTTTGTCGATTAGAAGAAATGTTGTCCGAAATTTATCAATATCTCAATTAATATGAATATATTGATCTGTTATAAGATTATATGTATAACATAATTTTAGTTAATAGATGTTAGTTAAGATTTAGGTTAGGTTTACATTAGCTTTTATATTAGCATATAAAATAATTAATTAAAGGTTTTTACTTGCCATTTTGTCCTTTCCAAATTAAATTTATTCTAAATATTTAAGTTAAGGCTAGTCTAAATAATTACAAATCAAAGGTTTAAATATTCTAGTAATATAAAATCTTGAAATATATAATTCAAATATATGAAAACAACATAAATAATAATCAATAAATAAGATAATAATCATAATATGAATAACATAAATTTTTCAAGGTGCAATTTGATTTGGACGAACAGAATATTGATTTTGAAAATGAATGTTCACAATTTCAAAATACTACTGTGATGCTGTAGCTGCTAAACCCCATTTAGTAGTTAAAGATAACAGCTACCTCTATTAAGAGCTCTATATTTGAAATCTTTCGTTAATATGGGAAGAAACGAAAGTCTGAAAGTGTTTTGCAAAATTGGTTATTTGCTATCATAAAAAAAATATCTCATTATCTTATAAAATCAAATTGTTTTAATAACTATAAAGTTAAATAATTAACTTTAAGAGTGATAAATTGGAAGATAAAGAAGCTTTAAATTTTATTGAAACTATTTATCTTTAATGAGATTTTTACCGTTTACTCTTAAAGCTGTAACAAGAAAAGCTAAAAACTTAGAATTATCACATATTTCTGTTTTGTAGATTAATTACTCAAAAATTTGATTTCTGTAAAATTAAATGTGGCAAAAATTTGTATTATAATGTATTTATGTAAATAAATTAATTAAATTGAGTGAAAAATCTAAAGCCATTCAGAGTTATTGGCATAATTTAAAAATTATGTACTACATAGTTTTATTTTCAAGGTTATATTTTTCAAATATTTCGTTAAAAAATTTTCTTTTCGAAATCGGGTTAATAATATTCAATCTTGTTCAAATATGCCTTGTCCAACTATCTTCAGTTTGAATTTAGAGTTATTATTGATCTGGACTTGATTATGTGATTATTATTTGGTATATACATTTAAGTAAATAAAATGTATACATAAATTCTGTGGTAATTTGCCAAAAGTTGATGTCCATAAATTTGCAATTTTTCAGGAACGCGGTTTAAAAATTTTTAAAATGACTTGTCTTTACAAAATGCTATTTAATTAGAAAATGGTAGTAGTTCAATGTTTTTTGTTATGTTTCAATAAAAGTATTATTATAAATAGTAGTTTTAATAATATTGGTAAATCAAGTTATGATAAATTCGCGGCGGAATTATGTAGGAAAGATAACTACTATAATTAAAATTGTCGGGAATAATATAAATAATTTGAAAAAACCCGAGTAATTGAATAATAAGACTTTGGTTGTATAACTAGAGTTCTGGGATCTTGTCAAAGTAAAGATTTGATGATTTCTAATGAAATTTATCTCAAAACATCAAAAAATACGGGTTATCACGTTTTGGCAAATTACCACAGAATTGGTACCGTGTGTAGTATAGTATGGGATATAACACCCTTAGATTGAATAAATTAAAACATTATAATTGCTATAAAAATTAATTGTAAATTTTGGTACTGGTATACTGCGAAAAAATTAGCACAAACCTTGTTTGTATTTCAAATTCAGTTTATTACTGATAAATAAAAATATTCCAATTTATTTAGTCTCCATAAATAAGAGATAAAATCAATGAGTTTGTAGATAGTAATTTTTTATTATAATAATTTTAAAGATGGTCCTACTAATAGAGTAATCACTATAATAATTTGATAACTAAAGCTTTAAAATGAATAAATATTTTGGTTTTTAGATAAACTCATTTTTTAGCATAAATGTAAACATTTTTGGAAAATATAGTGGAATATTTTCCTTTGATTTTTACTAAAAATGTCTGTCACTGCTTGCATACTTCTTCTGTGTTATATACATAATGTATTCTATTTTATTATACAACTGTTTTAGAACTAGATATTTGTAATGAATATGTGTCTCTTCTATCTGTATCCTCACAGACAATCAAGCTGCAATTAAAGCACTGCAATCGATAATAATTAACTGAAAGACCGTAATGAACTGTCGCAGTACATGTACGTGTCTCTCAACGTATTAGCGGATTATTTCAACACTACTTGGATCAACAATATACCTGCCCTGATGGTTTTCATCAAGAAAGAAAATCCATCTAGAAGACTTCTTCGTGGACTCACTGAGTGAACTTGAAGCCGTTAGAATCTAAGACCTTCACTGCTTTGTATAAAATGGTTTAACGAGTAGGTTCTTATGCGAGGAAAGTTTCTGTGGTATCACAATGGATCTCACTGGTCTAAGTGTGTATATTCTGCGTATTGCCCGCACGCACTGCTACCTACCTACCTATATCTACCACGTTTCTATTATACATAACATTATTATGTTATTAGTTATTTGCATCAATTTCAGTTTTAAAATTTATTAACGCCATTTTTAATAGTAGATAATTGCATCATTCATTCAATTATTTCATTATTATTCCTTCTCTTACATTATTTTAATTATTTATTTTTTCTCAGATCCTTCATAACTCATACGTAAATTATTTTCATTATCATAAAATTTGTACAAATGAAATATCGTAATTAGCATAAATTCCTAATGTTTTTTAAGGGAATTCATTAGAATCATCAAATATAACATTTTTTTTTTTGGATTTTGTTTTTTTAATTTTTTTATTCTCCTTTCCAACATAATAGATAATACATATTCCTTTATGATTATGTGTATTGATAGTTCATGTAATATTATAACAAGTATTTGAATATTATTTGAATATTTCCAATATATTTATTTATTGGTAATTATTAAAGAGGGCTGTATAATAGAGCTTAAAATCCAAAAAAAGACCTGAAAATTATATTCACCAATAAAATTCGATATAATAAAATATTTAAGTACTACTCTAAATTTAGTTTTTCTTTTATTATTTCTTGAGAAAAATAAATTCGTGATCAAAATTTCTTATTTCATTAATAAAGAACCAATAATGAATATTCTATATATATATTCGTATTCTTGTGTATGGGTGTGTGTGTATACAATATAAAAAAAAAAAAAATTTTTTTGAATTTTTCTATGACAAAATGGAATAACAGTATAATTTGAGTTATTCGGCATTACAAAATATTTGAAGGAAAATGAGTAACAGCATCAGGTGATCCTAAAACCAAAAAAAAAACTTATTTACGGCTAAAAAATATAAATATTCGTATTTACTATTATCACATTATTAACATGTATTTTTTTCATTGGGTTCAGTAGGTTTTAAGGTTTCAAAAGTGATGTGTAAATAAATACAATACAATATTAAACCCATATAATTCTATGGTTCAGTGTCAGTGTTTACAGGTTTTTAGTGCGTATTTATAGAACGAAAAGTGTTTTTATTTAAATAAGTACAGGTAGTATGGTATGTAGATGCAGTTGTCTGGTTGTAGGTGCAGTTTCAATTATTATTCTTTTTTATTTCAAATCTTTTGGTACATTCCGATTATGCGTATTTGTCAATAAATTATAGTTATTAAGTTCTAGATAATCTCTTCTATTCTAAGTTGTAAAAATTATTATTTTTTTTTTTGTTTCCAAACACTAGAAAACGCTTCGTTTATACAAATTTATTGTAGTTTCAGGTACGGTCTAAAATATAGGATTAGGGGGGAAATAGGATGATAGAGGAGAATTTATTAGTTTATTTGATTATATTTCTAGCTATTAAGTATGTTGTTGCACTGAATTATGTTGAACTGGTTTTAAACCTTAATTATTTTTTTTCTGTAAAAATTAGATAAATACTAATGCTGAATATACTCTGTTAGAGAACAAGTTTGAATTGAAAAAAGGAAAAACAAATAAATTAATAAATCTTATTTGGAATTGTTTTATTTTAATTTTAATTTGTTTAATACAATTATTATTAAATTTAAAAATTTACGTATCTGAAACAAAATAAAGAAATAAAATGATCAAAATAAATGTATATTTATATGATATCATAAAACTGCTAAGATAAAAATTGTTCGTATAAACTAATTCGACATGGAGTTGCCTTCGTGTTCAGGGTTTGTTTATTAAACAAATACATATTATCATAAGTACATATATTTATATATATATATATCAATATATATATTTGTAAATTAAAAAATACTACGGTACAAATATCTGAATCATCTCATAACAGATTTTCATCATTATTCTTTTAAATGGAGAAGTAGCGAATATTAAAAAATTTTTAATTTTCAACTAGAAATTTCAATTTAAAAATTATTTTACTCAATGTATAAATATAAAAACACATTTAGCAAATGCCCCAAAGTAAAGGGTTCACCAAATAAATTCACCAAAGTACAGAGTTTTCTTTTTTTCTCGTCAGAGTTAAAACTAAATTTAATTGTTTTTAAAAATAAATTACTACGTATATGGTAGTTGTCCAATATAAAGACACATAAATTGAAGTATAGGAAAACAAATTCATAATGAAATATTGAGTACGATTTTTTATCAAAATTCCACGAATTTTGATGAGTGAGCGAATACCAGTTATTTTTTAAATTGGTAAGATATAAATTTCCACCCGAATGAAGTTTTACATAACAGTGATGATTCGATACCAACGACATTTATGCTATAAAAACTCAAATAATCTCGACGTAAAGCATATGTTCTACACCCAATCCTGAATCATCAAACCTTGATCCTGAATCAGTTAAAAATGCTGCTTTTGGGAGCATAGGGCGGCCACAAAACTCTTCCATCTGACTCTATTCTGCCCTGGGTTTTTAATTACACTTCATTTTCTGTTGTAATTTTCTGGTGGTCTACATCTTCCTCATTTACCCTGTTGATTCCAAACCAATCCCTGCCTTGCTATATTGTTCGTAGGTTTTCTAAAGGTACTGCCTATCCACCTCTATTATCTCTGCTTTATATGTGTACTTATAGGTTCTTGTTTGGCCATTTCCCAGACTTGATTTTTCTAATTGTTCTCTGCCAGAATATTTTACACAGTAAAAAAAACTTAGCTTTTTATAAAATATCTTCTTAATAATAATAATGAAAAATTTTCACATCGAATTTTAAATTCTTAAATTTGATTTATTGTAAAGTACTGTAAAAATGACTTAAACAGTTTTTTCTTTATACCACAAATTTCTTAGTTATTTGTATCATCGATCATAGAATGAAGATATCTCTTTAATTTCCATTCAAAATTTTTTTATTATAAGAACATAATAACGAAAAAAAAAAAAAAAAAAAAAAAAATGTTTGCTATATCTTAAGTCAATTTTATTTTCAAATATAAATATTTTCTTCTCAATATTTTATTTAAGAATAGAAATATACAGAGGAAGAAAGAAAGAGAGCGAGCATATCTATATAAATCTTTAATGGAAACGAAAACAAAAACTAAAAAATCGAAAATACAACAAATATTTTCATTGATTTTGTATAATTTTCGCTCTGTATGCGGTCTATCT
Organism: Argyra leucocephala; assembly: GCA_963942445.1. Taxonomy (NCBI): domain Eukaryota; kingdom Metazoa; phylum Arthropoda; class Insecta; order Diptera; family Dolichopodidae; genus Argyra; species Argyra leucocephala. Next base: position 115,958,918 of record OZ012678.1, on the reverse strand, counting down.
AAGCGTATCTCAAATAAAAATAATATTTGAATGATTAGTATTCTTCTATTCAATTCAACTCACCTAACAAATACTCACCCACATTTAAAGAATCCTTTATTAATGCTAATATAGACTTTTAATAATGTAATTTGAAATGAAATAGTTTTATATATTGTGTGACTAAAATTTTGAGATAGCAGAAGAAAAAAATTTAGTTAGAGGGCCAATCGTTATTATATTATTTTACTATTTAATAGTGTATCGAATTTTTAATATTTTAACAAATCGATTTAATAGCAAGTGATATTGGAAATCGTTAAAAAAAAGAAAGATATAATAATTATAATTTGATATATTATGATTTAACTATGTCTTGTATATTGCTAACTTATGCTAGCTCATTTTCTACTTGTACCTAAATTTATAATTGTAGGTAGTAGTGACTGCCGCTGATACGCTATATACTTAGATCAACACACTATTCATATTACTCTTCATAAATTAGTTAAAATAAAAATAATAATAATAATAAAAATTTGAACCTGCCGAAACTATTGTTGAGAATATAATATAGTTTGAAAATAAATTATAAAAACTGTTGTTCAAACTACATGGAAATTAGATTGACTTTGATAGTGGGGAAAATATTAAAACAAATAAGTTAATATTATTAATTTTTTTATTTTATAAGTTTTATGACTTTGTTTAAAAAAAAAATAAATTTTAAATATTAGAATTAAAAAATTTGCGCATCTCTTAAGAATAAAATGTTTCTGCGAAAATCTTCGTTGAATAAAGTTTATTTTATGAATATTTAGAATCCCGAAGGAAAACTAATTCCTGCTGAATCTACTTTTATTTAATTTTTGTTGGGTTAGTAAATCAGATAAAACCAACTTTAGCAATTTACGATTTGACTGATATCTTGTTTCTGATTTTTCTCCTCGAGGTCGTTTGTGTCAATCAATTGTGGTTTTTCTCAATTAAATATCTAGGTCATCTTTTTCAGATTGTCATTGTAAACAAGTTCACTTCTCCCATGTTTCTTTTTATAATGTACAGTCTTGCAGCTGGTAGTCAACCTACATGGTTATTGCTTAGGAACATAGGTTAATTTTTAGATTATTTTGAAAAAGCTTCCGTCCTGGTTAAGATTGTAAAAATTAATTTTATTCATTCATTCCATATAACATTTTTATTTTCCAAGGTCATCAAAATTATTCTAAAAAATATATCTTGCTTAAATGTAGATTTTCTATGTAATGAAGTAGCGTGCCACACACTATACGACTATATGTAACTCTACCCTGATAATAATTCAAATGTGGGAGAAGAAATTTCTGTTAATGTTGATGTATTGTCTGTAGATAACATTTTATTGTCTTTTCTTATTTGCCTTGTTTTAAACAACTACAATAGTTCTATAATATAATATGTATATTATTATAGAATAGAAGGATAAAATAGGTTGAAGGATATTCTTTTATAATAATGATTATTCCTTTCACACTCCAATTAATATTTTGTCCACATTGTATCTTAAATGTATATCAATGTATAGTACATACATTATTATGCATATTCAAATTATATCTTTAATAATATAATATAATGATACCCATTGAAAACAATGAGTTGATATTATTAAGTTGAAATTGATTTTATTTAAAAAGAGAAGAAGAAGACTATTTTGTTTCTAAGTATATTAGCTTGTAAATTCTAATGAATGAATATTTTAAATTGAAGGACATTATTTTAACTTTTAAAGAATAATTTTCAATAATTAAACTATTATTTGTTTATTGATTTGTATAATTTAACATTTTGTTTTAAAATAATTATAAATTTTTTTATTGTAATTTGAAATTGCAAAAATTAAAGTTAAAGTTTGTGTTTTTTTTCCTATGTAAATTTGAGGATATTTGTAGGAATTGTAAAAATTTTTTATTTTATTTATTTCGAGTTCAAATGCCTTATGAGATTAAAATCTCGTTTGTAGGCTTTATAGAATTAATAAGATCGAATAACTGAATGCAGTTTTGTTGGGCATATGAGGATGTTTCTGCAAGGTAATTTAATTCATTACCGCTTATTATACAGTAAACCCTCCAACTACGCGGTAGATATGTTCTGGAAAAACAACGCGCAAACCGAAACCGCGCACTGTGAACTCGATTTTATATGTAATTATTGGGATAGGTTCCAGATATTAGGAAAAATGCAAAAAATATAAAAAAAAAGTCTTTATTCAACGACTACTACATATGTACATTAATATAAACATAAAAACTATAGAAAACAGTCTTAATTCAACGACTTATACATAACGAATATGCATTATAAATAAAAATAAAAATTGAATATAAATTAAAATTATAGAAAACAATATAAAAACTATAAAAAACAGTCTCAATTCAACGACTTATACATAACGAATATAAACATAAATAAAAATTAAATATAAATAACGTGGTTTTAATCACTGCTACATTCTGATGAGCTTGATTCTAATGATTGTGTTTCTATATGTTTTTGAAAAAAGCTTGTTAACACTGATTGCTTACCAGCTTTTCGCTTTTCTTTATAAATTTCAGCATATGGGGCTAAAGCTGCTGTCAGATTTCTCCGAAATTTTAAGGCACGCTCCATATCTGGGTCCATATCAAGAGCTTCCTGTTTTAGTTGGCTTCCCAGTTTTAAAAAATTTGATAGTTTTTCACTAGTAAACCTTTTCTCTCCTATAATCTCTACATCATCTTCACTTTCATCATTTTCGTCATTATTATTATCGCCGAACTGTGTCAAAATATCGTCAACAGTAATATTTTCTTCATTAGTTATAAGCACTTCCGTGATATCTTCTGTTTCTAAATTTTGAAATCCGTCACCACCAATTGTTCTAGCTAAAGTCACAATTTCTACAATTTCTGGCATTTCAACAACAGCTTCTCTTATACAGCATTCTGGCCATATTTTTTTCCATACAGCATTCATCGTTGAGTTTTTAACTTCATCCCATGCTAATTTAATATTTTTTACGGAAGATAGAATGTTATACTGACGCCAATACTCACGAATTGAAAGTCCATCTGGTCCATCTGTAGCTTCAATTAATTGCCGAAAAGTCCTTCTAAGATAATACCGCTTAAATGCGGCAATTATGCCTTGGTCCATCGGCTGAATTAAAGATGTCGTATTTGGAAGCAGAAATATCACTTTAACATTGGTGTGCAATTCAGCCAAATGTGGTGGATGACTTGTTGCATTGTCAACTATTAACAGAATCTTAAAGGCAATGTTTTTATCTCTACAATAAGACTCAGCTTCTACACAAAAGCAATTTAAAAACCAGTTCTCAAAAAGCTTTGCAGTCATCCAAGCTTTCTTGTTTGATACCCAATGAACTGGGAGTGAGTTTTTTGATACACCTTTAAAAGCACGAGGATTTTCTGATTTATAAATTATTAGTGGTTTATTCTTACAATCGCCAGCTGCATTACCGCAAAACAAAACTGTTAATCTATCTTTAGAAACCTTGAACCCCGGAGCAAATTTCTCTTCTTTAGATGTAAATGTTCTGCTAGGCATCCTTTTCCAAAATAAGCCAGTCTCATCGGCATTGAAAACTTGGCTTGATAAATATCCACCCCCATCAATGATATCTTTTAACGTTTTTGGATATAAAGATGCAGCTAATGTATCAGCACTGGCTGCTTCGCCTGTAAATTTGATATTATGTAGATTTTGCCGATGTTTAAACTTTTCAAACCATCCTTTACTCGCTTGGAATTTAATTTCGCTTGAATTAGATGACCCAGGTTCTTCCTTTTGTAAACGATTAAAGACTAATAACGCTTTAGTTCGAATAACAGCAGCACTAAGTGGCATTCTCTTTTGAATTTGGTCTTCAATCCAAAAGCTTAACACTTTTTCTGTTTTCTCTATTATTGAATTTCGAGGTTTTTTTAATGTTTTTGCAGCTAGCGATGTGGAACAAACTACTGAACTTTTAATTTTTTCTGCATTCAATTTAATCCTCCTTATGCTGGATTCGTTCATATTATTTCTTTTAGCTAAAACTGATATTTTTTCGCCATTTTCTAATTGATTCACAATTTCAAGATTCGCCTCTAATGTCAATATTTTTCTTTTACCAGCTTTTTCCCTTATTATATATAGGGTGAAAAAATTAAAAATACCTATTAAATCAAAATGAGTATTAAATTAAAAATAAAAATAGTTTTGATACAACCGGCATAGCGATCGGACGTGTTATACTGATTTTAAAAGTAATATTGATTGATAATTAATAAAACTTAAAAATAGAATAATAAAATTATAGTTAGCATATTATATTAATAAATAAATTTAATTAAAAATAATTATTACTCAAGAGTGAAAAACAAAAACAAAAAAAAAAAAAAAAAACAAAAAAATCTTAGTGATTTATGACTTAATTAAACTCTGTCGTTGATACGAAGGTCCAATATGACATAATTAAAAATAATGATACCTCTATAGTGTTCAAAAAACAAAAACAAAAAAAATTAAAAATGAATAGCAATAGAAAAAATAATAATATTCTAAAAGAATTAGAAAAATTGAAAAAAGAAAATAAAACTCTAAAGCAACAATTATCAAAGATTACAAGCCAGATGGTCGAAAATAAAAATCAAAACCAGTTTGAAATATTAAATTATGACGAAACTGCAAATACGACACACCACGTGGAAATGGATGAAGAAGATACAACAATAGATAATAATAATGTACTTGACGACTTTATTGAAGTGGCGAGAAATAAAAATAATAACAAAAAAAATATGCAAAAAGATTTACAAAACAAAAATGTGGTTTTTTTGGAGAAAGAAATCAATAAAAACAATAATAATAACAATAATAAAAATAATAATAATAATAATCAAAATAATAATAACAACAACAATATTATTAATAATGATAATAATAATATTAACAATAATAATATAAGAAAAGAAGGAAGGAAATATAAAATACCTCCTATTACCATACAGGATCAAGATATCCATGATTTAAAAAAAATATTCAAAGAAAAACTAAAAATTAAAGACTTTGTGTTTAAAAAAATAAATAATAATAAACATCTAATATTGCTAGAAACCATCAATGACTACACCAAAGTTAAAGAAGTATTACAGGAAATAAATTCAAACTACTTCTCATACACTCCTATGGAATTAAAAAACAAAACCCTAATATTGAAGGGTTTAAATACACAAGACGAGCCGGACCAAATAAAGGAGGAGCTGGAAGCCCTGAATATAAAGGATATAAAAATAGTAAAAGTGGTCAGATTAGTTACAAAGAAATCTATAAAAGAAAATTTTAAACTTCCACTATTTCTGGTACAACTAACCCCCGATAGCGATATTTCAAATATATATAAAATCCAAAGATTAAATCACCAATGTATCCAATGGGAAAAATTGATAAAAAAGGAAATTGCACAATGTAAACGTTGTCAACGATTGGGTCATGCAGCCAGCAACTGCAACATGAACTACAGATGTGTGAAGTGCAATGAAAACCATGAAATTGGAAAATGCAACCTAACATATCAAGAGGACAAAAATTTATTATACTGTGCATTATGTAACAGCAATGGGCATCCTGCAAATTACAGAGGATGCCCCGAATATTTAAATAAACTGAAGATAATCGAAAACAGAAGAAAAGCAAATAATAGGAAATTCCAAGAAAAATTTGAAATGATCAACAACTATGTACAACCGCAATTATCTTACGCTAACTTATTTAGTAATAATACTAACCATAACAATATCAACAATAATAATAGGCCACATAATAATTCATCAAAGACAGGGCAAAATAATGAAAATTACAACATTCTATCACAACTAAACAAAACACTAGAAATCATTAGTAATCAGGTAAATAACATAGAAAGTAAATTAAATGACCACGCCAAAAAAATAGACTTTTTATTCGAAATGCTTCCAACAAATTCTTACTATGACTAGTATAAATAATAGGTTAACTAAATTAAAAATAATTGCTATTAACGTAAATTCAATTATATCACTCAATAAAAGAGCATACCTAGTTTATTTTCTTGAAAAAGTTAGCCCAGATATAGTATTATTGACAGAAACAAAACTAAATCCGAAACATAAACTGGAATTTAAAAATTATAACTTTATTAGAAATGACAGACAACTTGCCGTACAAGGGGGGGGGTACAGCAATTTTAATAAGAAAAAATTTAAAATATTTAAAAGTTAATAATAATATAATAGAAAGTTTTAAGTGCCTAGAAATGAGTATAATAGAAATCAAGTTGAATCAAAATAAAAATTTAAAAATAATAGCACTTTACGCAGGTCACAAATACAGCGAAGAATTTGAAAACGAATTAAATAATACTTTTAGGGTACTAAAACTAAACAAATTGGATAATTACTATGTAATGGCAGGCGACTTCAACGCCAAACATTCAGACTGGTCAAACACTACGGGCAATACTAGAGGAAATATTTTAAAAAAATGGTTAAACAACAATGAGATATTATACAAAGCCAAACTTTATAGCTCCAAAAATCCTACATATCCACGAACCAACTCATTTTTAGATTTAGGAATTATAGATATTAGAATCAGCCTTAGTATGGGCGTACAAAACAAACTAGAAACAATACCATACGACAGTGACCACAATGCTATCGTTATCAATTTAGAACTAGAGAATAATGTTTATTTAAGAGAAGAACCAAATAATATTAACATAAAATTCAATTATAAGGCGGCTAACTGGGAAATATTCAAAAAAAAATTAGATGATAAGGTAATAGGGATAGAAGCTAATGTTGGAATGCTAATACCCAACAATCGTAATCTCGAAAATCAAGAGATAATTAGTTATTTGAATCAAATAGAAAATTTAATTAAACAGACAAGAGAGACATGTGTACCCAAAATCAGATTGGGAAATTCTATTGACAAATATATGAACTATAAAATAAAAAAATTACAAAAATATAAATCCACAATACTAACTGCAATAAAAAACGCATACAAAAGAAATGTCCAACATAACGTTAATAAGATAAATAGATTAAAATCATTATTAAATAATATAAACTCACTCATTACACAAAATATAAATATAGAACGAAATAAGCAATGGGAAAAAACGTTAAAAAATATTCATCCGTCAAATTCTAGAAACATGTTTCCCACTATTAACAAAATATTTAGTAAAAAAAATAACATAAATATTAACGAACTGAGAGTAAAAGAAAGTGACAAAAACTTGCTAACAAACGCTATGATAAACATTAACCAATTACAAAGAGATGAGCAGGGCAGATACATAATTAGGAACCATGAAGCTACACTAAACATCATAGGACACTATGTTGAACAATCACACAATCAGATAGTCTCAGGTAGTCTAGATGATCACTCTATAGAAGTCGAAGAAAAATATTTAGAGTTTAGTAGACAAATAAATATAGATAAGAGAAACAATATTAGGTTAATAAAATTCAATGAATTATGTAAGGCAAACCAACTGGTAGGTAACCAAACCTTTAATAGTTACTTGGTCAAATTTGAGGACCTAAAAGAGGTCTTCACAAATTTGAAAAGTAAAACATCAACGGGAATAGATGGAATTCCAAACATCGTGTTAAAAAATTTGCCAGACAGTATAATTCAGGGTTATTGTACAATATTTAATAACCTGTTAAACAATTGCTATTTTCCAGAAATGTGGAAAATAGCTAAAGTCATTCCAATATTAAAACCGGGAAAGGATAAAACAGACCCAAAAAGCTTCAGACCTATAAACTTATTGCCCAACATAAGCAAAATATTCGAAACAATAGTTAATAAGAATGTATTGATAATTGTAAAACAAAATGATGTTATCCCAGAAAACCAATTTGGGTTCAGGGCAAAACACTCAGCAATACACGCGATTAATAAATTAACTTCGGACATATGTTGGGCGATGAATGAAAAGGAATCTGTTGGGGCATGCCTCATAGATTTAAAAGAAGCCTTTAATTCTGTTTGGATTAGTGGTTTACTATATAAACTATTAAAATATAATTTCCCTACACACTTAGTAAAAATGATTAAAGAAATGTTATGTGGAAAACAATTTATAGTAGAAGATAGAAATTTAAGCACTAAAAAAGTCTTTAAAGTAATAAATGGTTTACAACAAGGAACTGTAAACGCACCACTGTTATTTAATATTTATATCAGTGAGCTATTACAAAAGATAAATCAAAATCAGTCTCGTACAACAAGTTTAGCTTTTGCAGATGATCTTATTATTTACAATGTAAATAAATATGTATCAGAAATTCAAAATAAACTTCAAAAAAAATTTAACGTTATACAAAGTTATGTTGATTCTTGGAAGCTAAGAATAAACTATAGCAAATGTGAAGTTATTTTATTTAGAACATCTCTAGATAAAGCTAACAAAGATGTTAGAAAAAATTGGAGAAAGTTCCACATTAAAACAAGAGACAACATAAAACTGACAAATCAAAAATCGGTAAAATATTTAGGAGTATATTTAACAAATAATTTAAATTATAGATTCCACATAATAAAATGACTAGAAAATGCACGTAAAGCCTTTATGGCATCAAAACAGTTATTTTATGCTAAAGGAATTACAAATAGAGTAAAAATCATAGGGTACCAGGCATTGATAAGACCAATTCTTACATATGCCTGCCCAATATGGTACAATGTTAGTCCGTCATGTATGGAATTATTAAGAAAGTTTGAAAGGAGGTGCATAAGGCATTGTACAAGCAAATTTAGAAAACCTGAAACAGAATATAAACACTACATATCTAACAAATCCCTGTATGAATATAGCAAAATAAGCAAAATAGACCAATTTATAGTAAAATTAACAAGACAACATTACTCTAGAGTAGATTTAGTAACAGAAAATAGTTTGATTGCTCACGCAATTTACCCTGATAATAGGTACATAATAAAAACAATGAGCACGGGTTATATACCACCTGAATCGTGGATATACCTAGATAAAAATAAATTTATACAAAACGATGACAAACTACCCATAATATACCATGTATTTAGGAGATCAACTAACAAAAAAATAGAATATGAATCAAACAAAAAATACGAAAATGATCCGGAAATATTTAGATACGATAGGTACATAACAAAAATAGACTCAAAAGATACAAAAAAATATTGGTGGCAAGAATAAAATCAAATATTGATAGTATCAATAAATTTAGTTGTAAGTTAGATTAAGTAATTTTTAGTATTAGTGTTAAGTAGGATTAGGGTTTTTTAAAAAAAAAAAGTTTAAAGAAAAATTGGTTTTTTTTTAGAATTAAAATTTTTCCAATTAATATTAGAATAAAAATAAATGATTAAACATAATCAAATAACATGTAAAAGAAATAAATTAAAAACTAAGAAAATGATGCATATAAGTGCAAAAAAATTAAATAACTTAGAGCGCCCTAATGAAGGGTCAGTAAGATAAGAAGATGAAATAATTATAATTTTTGTTTAAGTGTTTTTGTCAAAAAAATAATTAAAATATGTAACTAATAAAAAATAAAGCACAATATAAAAAAAAAAAAAAAAAAAAAAAAAATTAAAAATAAAAAATGTCATTTATACTTACTTAATAACACCTTTTAATTGATGTAAGAATTCCCTATACACTTATATCTATTCCACACGAATACTATTTTCTTGAATTTAATACATATCTATTTTAAATTAAACAAACACTTATATAAATATCTTTTAATTAAAATTATGAAATTTTACATCCTCATCCTAACGCAACCACTAGAAAAATGAAACTATCAATTTTCTTTTTGAAATAAAAACTATACACATATATATATGCATTGAAATACGGGGAATCACATGTTCCGTTTCAAACATGAATGAACATGATTTTTTTTGTCAAAAATAGCAAAAAAAAAAACGCGCAGCTACGAATTTTTTACCGCGCAGATAGAAATTTTGGTATTTAAAACTTGGCCGCGCAATTGCGAAACCGTACAATGAAAAACCGCGCAGTTGGAGGGTTTACTGTATGCTAAAACATATTTAATGAGACTGCAATAAGAACACATCCTTCTTTCCTTATTAGCTTTTCAACACTCACTTTAAAACTAATAATACTCATACTTTTTTTTCTTTATTTATTTATTTCCAGAATTCTAAATTTTACAATAATTAATATATATTTATTTATGTAATATTTTACATTAGCTACATGAATTTTGAAAAAAAAAAAAAATTTTTTATTTCAAGCCGTAGCTATCTATCTGGCTTAATATTTTATTTTGAAGTGTACATCCTTACACTATCTTTAATTATTGTGGAAAAAAAGAAAAAATATTTATATTTTAAAAAATTTACATTTAATTGAATTTTTAATTAATTTTAGTTCTAAATTGGAAATTTATTGAATCATGATTTAATGTAATATATTATTTTATTTTTATTTTGAAATGTAATATGTTATCGATATTTTTAATTCAGGCGTTAATTCATTATAAACTTCCAAACAGTTGCAAAGTACATTACTTTTCTGATTATTTGTTTTAAAAACCCTGAAGTAAAAGTTGGATTTATTCCTAGTATTATAGGTATGGATGTCTATACATTTCTGTTTAATATGAAATTGTGTTTGATGAGATTATTTACTACTTTAAATGCCATCATATACAATTCTTTTCTGCAAATATTTTCCAAACTTATGTATCTTTCGTTATATAATTGTTCGCTAGGAAATGTTATTGGATAATAATGTATAATTTCAATTGATTTTTTGTATGTAATATTTAATTTGGATAACGTATATTCGGGTGCTCTGCTCCATACTGGATTAAGATATATTATATTTGATAATATATAGGAACAAACAATAAAATACAACATGTTAGGAGAAAGAAATTTTTGAAGTAGTAGTAGTATGGAGACATTTTCTTAATTATATGTTCAACATGTTCCTTCTATTTTTGTTTACTATCAAGCACCAGACCCAGATAGTTGATAGTTGTTGTCATCAAGCTAATAGGACTACCATTAAGAAGAAAGGAGGTATTTTTTACTTTCTTATTTTCGAAAATCATAATAATTTTAGTTTTTTTTTATATTAACGGCCACACTATGTTTATTAAGCCAATCATTTATCTTCTTCAACTGCCAATCTTAATTCAATTTCGCTATTTTCGGCATAATTAACCACTGCATTATCCACGTAAAGTTGCAAGCACCCTCTAAGATTTATTTTCGTTATATCATTGATGTATATTTTAAAAAAGTCCGGCCCCAGGATAGATCCCTGAGGAACTACTTTTTTTTACCTTTTTTGGACGAATATATGACGTATTGTTTACCCGAACTGGTTGTCGATGAAATAGGTATGAGTGAAAAAATTGTAGTTCGCTTTCTGTGAAATTCAGCAATTGAAACTTTTGTAACAAAATCTCGTGATCAAGACCTAGAAAGATACATGCGACAAATTTAAAGTCGTCAAAATTTTTGAGATGAAGTCAGTCAAGCTTAAGTATGCCGCAATTGTGTTAGAATTAACCTTAAATCCACATTACTCCTTATGAAATATATTGTTATTTTTTAGAAAGTTTAGAAGACGAATTTTTATTATAGTTTCGAAAACTTTTGAGAAATCTGTAAGTACAGATATTGGCCGATAATTAGAACAAATAACTTTGCTACCGCCTTTGTAAATTGGAGTAACTATTGCTTTTTTCAATGACTGAGGAAAACATGATGTTTGAAAAGAAGGTGATTTCGACAAGATTGGACTGAGTGATTCACAAAATCTTTTGATTAGTTTCGTTGATATCATAACCTGTTGCTGCAGTACAATTCAAGGATAGAGTAACTGTTTTAACTTCACCCGTGTTAGTAGAAGTCCAGACAAAGTTTGAATAAATATTAGGTATAAAACTATTCCTATAATTTTGATCAATTTAATCTTTTGGAATACCAATTTTTTCAACAACATTTATAAAAAATTTACTTATACATTCATAAATTTCTGTATCTCCAGAAATAAGACAATTATCGACCTCTAATGATATTGCATGTTGTTTCTGTTGTGTCCTTGTTAAACATAATTTTTTTATAGACACTCCATAGTGCTTTATTGTTATTATGAACAATATGTTCAGCCAGAAATGTTCAGCTTTTCGCTCCAATCAATTTCTAATCTATTTGTTTTTTCACACTTTTGATGTAATTTAGGTAGAATAATCTTTTCGTGCTTAATTAAGTGCGGTACTGCAATTTTACACTGCAATATCTACAATGTTTCGAGTATTTATTTAACAAATTACTGGCTTATCTAATCATTAAATGTGGAAAACTAATGCTATTGTCAGGACTAAGCCTTCTTAAATAGAATAGCCCCATTTTATTTAATTTGTTACCAGATTATGTTTTCAATTATTTTTTGTCATTTATTATATCACAATGACAAAGGGTACTAGAGCAGGACGAAAAACCAATGAAACATTTTTTTTGGCTTCATCGGAAATTGAACCTACTATCTTTCGGTTGAAAGGCAGGCACTCTACCAACTGCGTCATTCAGCTTGTACTTAGATAATATAAAACTTATAATATTATTTAGAAATATTTACAAACTAAACTCTAGAGAGTAAATTGATGTAATTAGTAAAAAAAATGGTAAAAAATTGTATTATAAAAAAGATAATGCAACAAAATAGGTACCAATAATATGTGCGATAAGCCTCTAATAGTCTCGTTTGAATGCTTTTCAATAATATTACATTTATGTAATAACTTAATCAAAATGGATAGATTATAAAAACTGAAAAATAAGGCAATCAGGGTATTTTGAAAGTGAAATAGATTTTTAAAATTTTTGTTAGATCGACAAAAATAAAAATTTAGGATTGTAAAGCTTTGCATGAGCTTTAAACTCCTTAGAGAGACTAATAGATAAATAAAAATAAAATAGATTTACTTTTACTAATATTTGCATATTAATTCAATATAAAAAATGGAAAAATTATTTCAAAAACAAATTAAGAATTATAACTAATATTATAAATAGGGATTTTTTTTTTTATTTCTTTTCACCAATGAGTTGAGTTATGAGTTTTCTTTGTCTGTGTCTCTACACCATAATTTATAATCGCTTTTTTAAATCAGATGATAAAAGGTGCATCAATTGTATAATTATCAAAATAATTCAAAATAAAAAAAAAATTTCTAAAACATACACTTTTGCGGATTATCTTCAATATCAGAAACACGTGGTATTAATATTTTTAATAGAATATTTTAATGAAAAATAACTTGTGTTGATACTGATGTCATTTAATTACTAACATACTAACACAAATTGTGAATATCCCTTGGAAAATATTTTGATGTAGGTTATATTTTACTATTTCTTTGAAATTGTTTGAACAGCGTGTTTTTTGATATTGTTAATTTAATTAGATATTATACAATAGTATATCAGAAGTATGCTCAAAAATAACTGTGGCGCTTAGCTTTTGCAAAATTAGTTTCTGTATGAAAAAACAAATAATAATAACATTTTTGAAGGTTTTTATATGTAATAATCCTTTTTCCCATTTATCCTTTATCTTCTAAACTTTTAGTACCATATTTGAATACAAAAAAGGTCATTTACAGACAATAATTTATAAAACAAAAATTTAATTGAAACTAAAAATGTATATTCCTTGTTGCTGTTAAAACTGTTGAGGCTCTGCGGTTATTATTTTATTCACAATTAATATTAAAAATGTTTTCACACAAATCCTAGAAAATCTCCTTTTAATAAATACAAATAAACAGTCAAATAGATTTTCTTCTTAATATACATTTTTCCTTATATTTTTCTTTTCTTTTGTACTTATTTTAAATTTCTAAATTAGCCTTAAAATAGATTTTATCCTTCGTATATTAAAAATAATTATTTTCTATCACCTGTTCAATTAATATAGGTATAAAATTGAAATAGTTTTACCTGTCCTATATCCACGTATACAAGTTCGTATATATTATTATAATATGTATGTAATAAGTATTTATTAAAAATACGCCAAAGGATATATGCACATAATAATATGTCCCAAAAAGTATATATAGATATATTATTTATATATATATAAACAAAATATTTATATAAAAAAGTTAAAAAAAAAAAATATTTATACCGCATAAAAACATAACGTTACACAAAACCAAGTTAAATAGAAAGTGAGAGAGAGAGAACATACTATAAAGAAAATCAGAGAAAAACCAAAAAATAAATAGAATTTTTTTTCATTTTTGTATTGTTGTGTTTTTTTTTTTTTGATGAGTTTGTTAATCGAAATTTCAAAACATGGCCATTTATAGATACATAGAGATACTTTTCATTTTGGGAAATTTTGTTTTTATCTTTTTTATTCTTTTCTACGACAGAATTTAGGTTTTTATTGTTATACGTAATATAGTTTGTTAGAAATAATATTCATTTGTATGAGAAATGCATATAACTATAAAGTGTTTCTCAAAGTTGAATTTAAATTTATTGTAATCGACATTTTAATCGAATATTTACTATGAAAATTTATTTCTGGCAATCATTGATCATTATTGTTTTTGTGGAGATTCATGTTTGAAGAAATATTTATTAGACGAATGTTTGTGTTAACATCTTATCAAAGCAACATACTCGTGCTGAATTTAAAAAAAAATGATATTTACTGGTCAATGTTAAAGCTGTTGAAATTGTAAAAAAAAATTTCTTGTTAAGCTATGTGCCCACTAAAATAAAACGAATTAATTTGTTGGTGGCTTATTGGATCAATGAATGAGTCAATTATAATTATAATTTCCCTTGCTCGAGAGAACTATATATTTGAGAGAAATTATATATTTGAAGGATTGATCTATTGTAATCTTTTGAATTATTATGTAGATAATAAATAATAAAATGTAAAATAAATTGCAACAAGTTAAGAGTTGTGACTATGGTGTAGTAATCAAAATCGTTTTACATAGTATATAAAAATCAATCCTTAGTATTTTTTATTTTTTTTAAAAATTTGATTAAATGAAGTTCTCCCTAAAATTCTGTTAGGTTTTGAAGTATGAATTTTAGTTTACTTTTTTGGTAAGGTGAATATATTAACCTAACGATTTTGAAATTGATGTAAAGCAAACGGAACACTTTCCAAATAATAATAATACCAATTCATATACATATTTGGTATATTCCACATACCAAAGTTTTGATATTAATGTGAATAACAATTAAGTAATTTCAAAAATATTGTTATACCGTCTGTAACGAACATGCGAACCTGAATGCATATCTTAAACATTATTATATAAATATTGAATCTGCAAAAATCTAATTAATTTTGTGAGTCACTGTACATTTGATATCATTACAATGATAATAAATAGCAATGGCGACTCTTGACATTTTAATTCAGGTATTCACGAAAAAAAATATTATAAAATAAAAGTTTTAAATTTTATTAATTGTTTTATTCTCAAAATTCTATTTTCAAAATATTTATAAAACTATTATTAATTACAAAATAATTTAAAAAAAAGACAATAAATCAGTTCCAGCGGAGTTTGAGCTACTAACTGATTATTAATTATTGGTGCATGACATAACCACCATTACATAATAAAATTTGGACAACACTAATGAACAAACAATATTTGTTGCCAGTTTAAGCCATACTAGGTAATGATCTGGGCATAGTGTAGTATGTACTCCCTATTAACCGAAAGATCCAAAGTTCTATTGCAGATAAAGGCAAAGAAAAAGGGTATTTCGACTTGGTCCAGTATCTTTTATTATTAGAACTACCCTAGTTACAATAGAAGCAATAGAAGTAGTTTTCTGCATATGGAAGTGACAATCCAAACACCTTCATCAGGGTAACGAGGTACCCGTGGTACCACCATATATTTTGTATGAAAAAAATATTTTTTGTACCTATATATTGTAAATATTCATATTTGCGTATTTGTATTATACATATAAATATACTTTTATAGATTCAGAATAAGTCTATAATACATTAAAAATAAAATAAAATAAAATAAACATCAACATTTTCATAGCATATATAATAATATGTCTTATATTTATACACTGATTAAAGAATATTTTATCACCCATATTCTGTTAGACCCATCTCGCGAGATCGCGTGAGAATATCTCTGACGAGATAGTTTTGTATTCTGTTAGACCTTTGACGAGACGAGATAGCCATTTTTTATCTCGTCAAAAATTGTAAGCGATAGAGTATCTCGTCAAAGTATTTTGTGTTTTTTTTATCAAAAAGTTGAATTAAATAAATAAATTGAATAGATAAAATAGTTAAGTAAAGATTAATAAACAATTTTTCATTATTGTTTTTGCATTATTATTAAAATTGTGTTTGTTTTTTCAAAAAAAAAACCATCTTTACTATTACTGTTTTACTACGTTTATGTACTAAACTAAAAAATATATTTAAAACATAAATATATTTATATTTATTTTTCATTTAAAAAATATTTTAAAACTAATACTAAGTTAGTGGGGTTAACACTTTCCAAAAATTTTATAAATCATATTTCGTTTATATACCAATAATTATTTTTGATAGTAAAAAATGATCAGTACTACCAACAAATAAAATGTTCTATCGCGCCGCTTACAGTGTCTAACAGAAAGGCATATTCAGCGAGACGAGCACCAGATAAATTTTTTCTTCTCGTCAACGATGGGTCTAACAGAATATGGGTGTATGTTAATATTCTAGGAATTATTTTTGTTTTCATGTCTGAATAATGCGATACTTCTGGGTACCGAACTACATTTATTTTCATGCCTTGGTATTGAAATGTATTTTGAGTACCAAACTATTTTCATTTTCATCTCTGAATAATGCAAAACGTTTTAATTTTTTCTTTCATACCTTCAGTAGAAATTTTGTTAGCATGCAATTAAATAAATTAAAAACTTTTACAAGTTTAAATTATACAAAAAAATTAAGATATTAATAGAAGTATGAACGAATGCTAAGCTCAAGATCAAGATCATCACATGTTACAACCAAACGAAAGGAGGTGTTGGACAAATTTTTGGATTAATATTCTGTAAAACGAAGAACCAATCGTTGATCACTGACATTGTTTTACAATATGGTTGATATTGCTGGACTGGCAGACCGCAGAATATATTATTTATATGGATCATTATCCAAGATTTTCCACCGCTGATCGTCGCACAAGGTTCCTGAAAAATTTTGCATTTGAGCTGTACAAAATAAATATCCAAACTAGTGCTTTAAATTTCATAATCGTTGGTAATCCATTTATACTTTCAGTAATGCAAGATGTTCTTAGAAGACAAATTCAGCCTTTAATAACAAGCAACCAACAAAAAAGAGACTATACTAGTAGAGTCGAAGTGGTTGGCGGTTTCTACTCATGTAGAAAACTGAACCACAAGCAAAGAAAAACTAGAAAAGCGTTGAATGCAAGAAACCAATTTTTGGTGAACATAGTACAACATTAGCAAAATGTAGTAATTGTTTTGAAGTTACTGGGAGTAATTAATTTGGTCTTTTTTATAGTTTTAATGTTTTTTCTAAATATTCTATGTAATTACCATATCTACTTTAAAATAAATTTTGTATGTAAATAAAATAAATATAAAAACAAAATAATAATATTCAAAATTAAATATACAAATAGCTTTAAAAATAAAATATTATCAAAATAAATAACAAAAAGGGCAATAGAATTCCATACAAAATGTATAGAGATACCTACACAGGTATATCGTCACCCTTCGTGAAGCTGGTTTTTCAAAACAAGGGTAGATCTCAACTCCTGTTGATTATACAAATCTAAATCCTTAAAAATTATTAAATTTACATCTTTTTAGGAGTTGTCAGGGAGTTTGAGCTCGTTAGCCCTTGCAGAACTTTTTTTTTGGGGTTTGAAAATGCAAAAGATACCCGAGTACCTCGTCACACACATAAAGGCTAAACATTAATAGATAGATTTGACTGAAATTTAGTAAATAAATACTTAGAAAAACATTTATTAATACATTGTAAACCGCGAAAAGATATATTTTCATAAGTTATTGTGAAGAACATACAAAAAAAGTGTGCTGATTTATCATTAATATGTTTTAGCATAACGTAAACCGATTATCAGATCTAATCAAAGACTTGAGTTTTTTCTACTTGTTTTCATTAGTATGTCTTTATGCTAATTTTAATGGTATCAAATGGAAAAAACATCATGTTGTAAACTGGGCGTAAATATAATCATTGATGTAATCATTGATGTAATTGTTAAATTATTTTTTAATATTTCGGGTGTAGATTATTGTCTTATTTGTATTTATAGATTGCATAGATGTTCTATTGGTGAATTTTTAAGTGAATTATCTAGCTTTTTATCTGAGGAAAATTCTAAAAACATAATTTTGATAGGTGACCTCAACATTGATATACTTTCTCAGAAACAAAGTTCAATAGATTATTTATTACTTCTTTCTTCTTTTGGGTTCACCTCCTTGGTTTCTGAACCTACACGGCTCGTTTCTGGCACTTGCCTTGATCATATCTTTATTAGGTTACATAAAAATAATCAACAACTATTTGATAGTGATGTCTATGATCTTGGCTTATCCGATCACTGTATGTTGTTCCTAAAATTTTTAAATTCTTCTCCTGTACTTGATTCACATTATTCTTCTTCTATTAATTTCTCCTATAATATTGATTATCCCAAATTAAATAATATTTTAGTTTTTGAGCTTTGGGAAGATGTTTATAACTCTAAGACCCAGCAGCCTATTCTATTTTCTCTAAAACGCTTAGTAAGCATGTTAAATCTTGTATGTCTACTCGTACTTTTACTAATAATACGCACAAGATAAAACCTTGGATGTCTAATGTTCTATTGAAACTTATTCGTAAAAGAAATAAAATATGCCTATCTGTTAAAAAACATCCAAGTAACACTAACTTAATGTTATATTATAAAAAACTCTGTAAAGAAGTTAAAGTTAAAATACGTCAGTGCAAAGACAATTATTATTCCAGACAGTTTAGCGAAAATAGAGGGAAAAGTAAAGCTGAGTGGAAAATTATAAACTCAATTTTAAATAAGGATTGTTCTACTTCTGTTTCCTCTTTGGTAATTAATTCTTAAATAGTATCTGATCCATCAATCTTAGCTAATCACTTTAATAATTTTTTTGTGAATACTTCTGAACAACTAGTAAATAATGTAATTTCTTTGAACGCACAATCTGAGAATTTTGTATCTAATTTATGTGAGGAACCTTTTCAGAGACATAGTTTCTTTTTTCAACCTATAACGTCTTTGGAAATTCATAGACTCATTATGAGTCTTAAAATATCTAATTCTGCACCTAACGATTCTTTTTCCAATAATTTTTTGAAGAAGATTTCGCTACTTATTGTTGATGTTTTAAGTTATGTTTTTAATCTCAGCGTTTATCAAGGAATCTTTCCTGATGAGTTAAAAGTAGCTGAAGTAATTCCCCTTTTTGAAAAAGGAAATGAATTGGAATCTAATAACTACAGACCTATTTCTATACTGCCTGCTATTTCAAAAATTTTTGAGAAAGCTATTAAGTCCAGAATATTACAGTTTCTTGATAAAAGTAAATTTTTTAGTGACGCACAATTTGGTTTTAGGGAAAAACGAAGTACCGAGGATGCACTTATAAAGTTCTGCAGTGAAATTTATGGTGGTATTAACAATGGTAATTTATGTAGTGGTTTATTTATTGATATCACTAAAGCGTTTGATACAGTGAGTCATGATTTACTATTAACTAAAATTAATAATGCGGGGTTTAGAGGTTTTATTTTTAATTGGTTCGAGTCATATCTTAATAATAGGAAGCAACGAGTCAAATTGAATGGAAAGTTCAGTGACCTTCTTAGTATCAAGGTTGGTGTACCCCAAGGTTCAGTATTAGGTCCTGTTCTGTTTCTTATTTTTATTAATTCATTGTTACAACAACAGTTCAAGGGTATACCTACAGCTTTTGCGGATGACACTGCTTTTTCATACAACAATAATAATCTACTTGACTTATTTTGCGATTTAAATTTTGACTTGGACCTAATTCGAAAATGGTTTTATGTTCATAAGTTAGTTATAAGTAATAAAACTAAAATTATACAATTTAGGCTTAATAATTGTCTCCTCGAGAATTTTAGTATTTGGTATCATTCTCCTGATTGTCCTAAATTTCCTTTATTTCCTATACAGTCTCTAAAATCTTTTGTCTTCTCTTCGCCTTGTAGTATTTCTTGTTTCAACATTGAAAGTGTAGATACGTTTAGGTACTTGGGTGTTTTACTGGATAATAAACTGAATTATTCTGCACATACTTCCTATTTAAATAATTATTTTAAAAATGTTTTGCGAAACATTTACCACTTAAATCTGTATTGTTCTTTAAAAGTTATGCTAATGGTGTATTTTGCTCTATTCAGTTCTAAGCTGCAATATGGAATTAGTTGCTGGGGTGGTTCTTATTTTAATAAAATTCAACCTCTTTTCATCGCTCAAAAACACTGTACAAGGATCATTTTAAAAAAAAAATAGACTATTGCCTAGTTTTCCTTTATTTAAAAAGTTGGATATTCTACCACTTACACATTTATACCTGTTTAAAACGTTGAAAATTTTTTTCAATAGGTCGGGCTATCTCGCTCACCGATTTGTTACTAGATATCATCTTAGAATGAATAATTTATACCTTGTAAATGTTCCAAGAGCCCGTACCTCTCATTTTTCCACTTTCATGATTATATAGCTCCAAAAATTTTTAATATGTTACCTTATTCTTTAAGATCGGACAGATCACCTGTTTCATTTTGCAAAAATCTTCGATTTTGGCTTTTTGAACTGGATCACCTTTAAATTGAATCTGTTTTTAATACTATTTAGTTTTAACTTTAATTTAGTTTTTTTTTCTAACTATAATTTTTTTAATTTTCTTTCAGTCTTCTAGTTATTTATTTACTTTTTATTCTTGTTATAATTTTGTATTTAATTCTGCTTACTCTCGTTTATTATTTAAATTTTGCTTTAAAGTTTATGAAATTTTATTTTAAATTTTAATTTTTTCATTATATAATTTTAATTTTAAGATATTTTAGTTTTTCCATATTTAGCTTTAATTTTCTACTTTACTATGAATGTACCCAACAATATTTTATATTTTTATGCCTGTATTTTTGCTTGCAGTTTCATTCATCACATATTCTAATGAATATTCGAATGATCCTATATTTATTCTTATTATTTTTTATTTAGTAAATAGATATTTTAAGTATTGTATTTTACTATAATATGAATAAAAAATGAATTTAAAAATTAAAAAAAAAAAATAAAAAATGTGTTATTTTGAAATTATATATTTGAGGGTGTTTCAACAAATTTAGTTACAAAATAAATTTATATAAATATAAATTTTTTAAAACCTTTAAATCATTTTACTTTTAATAAAAAGAACAAGTTCGATTTATTAATTAATATTCAATCTTGATACATAGATATTTTATATCACCATTGTATCTATAAATATTATTATTATTTGTGTTAACAAACAAAGTTTAGTTGTTTGTGGCTTATAAATTGGCAAGCTAAATTGTTGTTATTTTTTTTGTTTTAATTTATTAGGGAGATTTCTTTAACATTTAGTGTTCGTTGTTTTAATGTTAATTCGGTGGCTGTATAAAAAAGTATATGAAATAGAATAATTTTTTTTTTTTAATAATTTGGAAAATTTTGTTAGTAATGAAAATGAACGCGTTGCTTTATTTTGCGTTTATTTTTACATGATATACAATGATATATATAGAAAAATAATAGGTGTGAAAATACAGTAGCTATATATAAATATATTCAATAATCAATATTCATTAAATTGCAACTATTTGTTCCGAAGTAAAAACTCTTCACGTTGTTTTTATTTATATTGAAATTTTCTAGTCGTCTATGAACGAAATGATCACTTTGACGAATCGCCCCTGATACATAGATATTATAGATACATTTCAAATTTAAGTAAAGTATTAGTAGTAAGATGAGAAGATAAAAAACTTTAGAACAACTTTATGCTTTCTTATATTATTATTATTATATCCTGACATTGTTATCCTTTTTTGTTTTTTTTTTTTATTTTATTTTGTTTTGGTTTTTTATAATAATATAAGGTATATTTATACATAATATTTTGTTGTAACATTTAAGGATAATCTATTTTATATATAACTCTCATACTACTTACTCTATACTCAAAAATAAAGTTAACAATAATACATAGGAGTTGTGTCGTCTAGTAGTATCATAAAATTTTGAGCCTGACTCCTAATACTGTACATATATACTTATATATGGTATAATTTAGTTGGGTTACATGAATGTCTTTAAGAAGTCCTTTATGTCTCTACTTTGTACTTTTTGGTTTATATTATTGTTGTCAGTTTGGTCACATTACTATTATCTATAGGTACATATTATATTGTAATATATTGTGATAATATAGATGTAGATATATATACGAATTACGAATATATAAATACGTCTGTTTGTATATATACAAAATTACTTATATCATGTTAGTTTTGTAAGTATCTACGAATATATTTTTTTTAAATTAGAAATACAGTAATAACAGCAACAAAATAAAAAAAATAAAAAACAAGAAACTATATAAGACAATCATTGTAAGAATTCTACTTTCTCATATATCGAGGTCTAATGCTTAAAGATTATATAGGATTTTTCGCACCAAAGTAAAAAATAATTTTCATTTTTATATAAACACATACGTACAAACATACACACGTGTTATAGTTTTATTTACATTTATTTTTATACATTCATATTATATATAAATATGTAATTGTAATAATATACAAGATTAAAGCGATATCTAAGTTATGTGTATAGTATAAAAATATACTTTTGGGATTCATCAATTTCTAAAAAAATAATTTTTGTTTTTTTTTTTGGTTTTTACTTTAGATTTAAGGATTTAAAAATATTGGATTTATATTTTGTTGTATTTTATTTTCTTTTTATTCATGATAAGGTCAAAAACTTTGGAGAGAAATGTAGAATACAAACTAAAATCGTCAAGCGTTAAATTACAAAATATCAAACTAATATATTTTTTTTAATTTTCCTTTTTTATATATTTTTGTTATTGGATAACTCTTCAATATAGAAATTATAATGGAATTATAACGAATTCTCAGGTGATTCATTATAATTCCTAAAATAAAGGTGGTAGGTACAAGTTTTTGGTTTATTAAAAAAAATCCTTTATTTGGGGTAGTATTAAGTTTGGGGTGGTTTCTGATTGATAAAATTTATATAAATCAATAATATAGGTATAAGATGTGGTGACATTATTGGGTTCAGTCGAAATGTACAGAAAAATTGATCGTTCGTATTTGCTGAAATTTTTGTGGGAATTGAAATGGAAATGTTGGCAATTATAAAGTATTAGCAAAAATAAGGACTATGACTTAGAGAAACATCCGTAGATCAGGTTTCTATTATAACTTTCATAATACCAGATAATGCCTTTTAAATTGCAAAAATAACAATTGAAATATTGTTGTGAAGTTATATAGTTACAAATTCTAGTTCTGTTGTACGGACAAAACGGTATAAGAATGAATAGGTATAATAAAAATATCCTCACTATCGATCATACTGTCGCTATTGCTTCTGATTACATATTCTCCATTCTGTAATCTTTTTGGACCTGGTATTTTTCGGAGAATTTTTCTTTCAAATACACGAGGCAAAATATATGCACGAAATATATCCAAGAAAAAATATCTGCCCAGCGGGTTAACCTAAAAACAAAAAAAAAACCAAAAACCATATTATGCAAAAATACATTCAGAATCTTCATATAATTTATCTTGCAAATTGATTACATTCTTATTTAACAAAAGTTTAGGTTTACGCTACCAAAGGTTTTTTTTCCTTCCCATTAAGTATTTACAATCTAAGTTATTTACAATTAAATAAGATAAATAATTTTGTATATTATACTGGCGCTAAGAAGAGCATGCTATGATATCACTTCACTACTTATTCTATAATTTTATAGGTCGCATTGAATTTTACGTTGCAATCTCCTAGGACCTTGGCTTCTCCTAAGATTATTTGCCAGGATGTTTGAATGTATGTATTTTCAATCTACTTTTGTAGTTTGTGCAATATTTTGTTATTTCATCTTGTGTTGACGAAAACGTGTAAAACATTGTGGATTAAACATTTTGGCCCTTTGAATTTACAACAAAGTTTGATTTAGCTACAACACCCCAGAATTGAGTTCCATATGACTATATAGGCTTATATATGAGTGTCTCAGAACCATAGTGGCCTAACCAACATTAACATTTTATTGAATAAAATGCATTTTAAAAAGTACACAATTGTAAAATGCTTATAAAATCTCTATTTTTAAGGTACCGACTTTAAAAAAAAATGTTTGGGTTTATGTTTTTAAAGTGGACATATTTAGTGGACATATTGTTATTGGACTTTAGTGGACATATTGTTATTGGACTCTAGCTTTAAGAAAACGCCAATTTTCGTGGGTATGGCCACTTTGGCATTACATATAAATGATGAAAATCAAAAAAACTAGAGGCTTAGGCCAAGATATTTTTTAGTAAATTTTTTTATTTCCTCTTTCAAATAATAAATAAAAATGTAATAGATAAATTCAAATCTTGTATTTTTTACTCCTCTTCCGAGTCCGTAAAAATAATATCTTCAATAGTTATAATTCAAATTACAATTATTATAATTTCATACAAAAACTATACCTTGACTGGTATATGTATATATATATAATGTTTAGCTGATACTGGTATCAAATAACGACACTTCTGAAATCTGATTAGATTGAAAATAATCAGACTCAGAATTTGAAAAAATATCTAAATTTTAAATTAAAACGATAATAAACGCTTTCAAATAAACAATCTTTTTTGTGTATAAATACCTGTAGAAGCTGAAAAAGAAGGATTAATTTTCTATCACTAAAATTAACTATAATATTTACACTTTCAAATTGAACTTGAACTTAAAATAAATTATTTACACTCTTAAACTGGAGGAAAAATAACTTTAAAATTACTCAGAGGAATAATATGAGACACAATTAAGAAATAATTGATGACTTACTAAATTAATGAAATTGGTTCATCAAATTTACGAGTGTGGGTCGATTTGTTGAAAAGCAAAATGCGAAATTAACAATGTTGAATAACAAAATGTTGAAAAAAAAATGATGGATAAGAAAAAATTTTTAAAAAAAAAATGCTGAAATCAAAATTTACTCGTATGTAGACTTAAAATAATGTTTGTTTTAATTGTATTTGTCTACTTTAATACGATCATAACCATTATTAATTCGGACATTGAAATTTTTAAAAACTTAAGATTTTGTCTCGAAAAAAAAACCATTTTATTTTCATAGTGAAATAACTCCGCAAATATATAAATATTCTGTAAAAGACGAATAACTCTGATTTTTTAACCAAAAATAAAATTCCTCCAAATTGTGGATCTTGCATATTATACATATACTATATATATACATGTTCTGGAAATAGGGAATACCCTGTAATGTTTTGATTGGTTTATTTTGAATCCTGCTCTTAAATTCCCTCTAATTATTTTTATTAAATATAATTTCCACAAAAAAGCACTTATAACAGTGGGGTTTGTCGTCCCAAACCCCCGCTAAACATTATTATTGAATTTCTTATATTGTTTAAGTACCTACATATTTCGTTAATGATAAAAGTTGATTTGTGTAATTAGATCTAAAATATACTACTTTAAAAAAATGTTGAAAATTTTTTTTCAACATTGAAATTCAAGATTTTGTTTTCAACATTTTTTTTCGACATTTCTTTTTCGACATTTTTTTTTTCAACATATTTTTTTCGGCAAAAAGACCGCCTCTCCTCATTTACTAATACCTATTCATAATAACGGTATCATTTTAAAAGTTAAGTGTACATTAGCATTTTTAAATAATATCGAAATTATAGAAATTTAATTATAACAATAACATTCAAGAAGTGATTATTGAGTTAATTTACTTCTACCATAGTTAATTTAAAAAAAAAAATGTATTATCATTGTTAATTCAATTGTTTGATAAAAATATTATTTGGTTAACCTATAAAAAGACCTACTGTTAAAAGAATAGTTACCCGGGTACACTAAATATTAATAAGAAACGATACATGTAACATTTCAAGCAACAAAATTTAGGTTTTTCAGTTTTCAATTCTGAAACAATGTATTTTTTTATAATATATATTGAAGTAGACAAGTATCTATATGAATTGAGGGTTTTAAATGAACGACTTTCGAAATTACGAACACTCTTACTTTGAAACTTTCAAACAAATATCTTGCTACTAACAAAAAGCTTAAAAACTGATGCATATTGATAAAGACTCTTGTACAAGCTTAAAACTTTTTGTTTATTTAAATTTGAAATCAATTAAAACTCAATTAGAAGGTCAATTATAGGTTATTCAGGTCCATCAAAAATCATCAAATTCTGTAGTAGCTGTTATCATTCCGATTTTCTATTATTTTTTTTTCATTATTTTTAAAATTCGAACATAGTTTAATTTTTTCACAAAATGTTTTAATTTTTTTAAAACCAAAGTGGCCTAACCAACAATGTGGGTTAGGCCGTTTTGGTTTTTAAAAAAATTGTAAATTAGTAAAAGCCAAAACAAATTTTGTGATAAATAATAAGGAAAAAACTATTTCTGAAACTGGAAATTCAAATCACTGATTCTAGGAGACAAACATTACCGATTAAAACAATAAAAATTTTTTTTTTGTATGTGGGTTAGGCCACTATGGTTCTGAGACACTCTATAGCTTTATACTTGTTTTCCAAAGACAATAATTCAAATCTTTTACCCATTAACCAATATGGTAACAAAATGAAAATAACTAATTTAAGAAATGATTTTTAACAATTAATGTAAAGTGATAAAAAAGAAAAATAAAAACTTACATATTTCCCGTATTTTTAAAGGACTTATTTTCACCGTATCATTCGGGTTTATACACTGAGATACGCACTAAACTGGGAAAATTTAATTTACAATATTTAATTTTACCCGGAAAATTGTGTGATGGTTTGTATGGCTCAGTGAATTATTTACAAAATACTTGCCTTTTGGTCGAGTCGAAATTATTTGGAAGCATTCTAGAAGCAAATCGAAATAAAATAACACTCCTTATGATCAACGCGTAATTTATAAGTATTTCAATAGGTCACAACGTTTCTTGTTGATCCATTACTTTTCTGACATCTCCCAAATTTTATTTTATTTTAAAATGAAATTAAAAAAAAAATTAAAAATTAAAATAATCAATTCGAAAGCTTCAGATTTATTTTTTAATTCTATTGTTTCTTTCAATATTTCATTAATTTCGATTTCAATAATCAGGAATGGTCAGGAATAAAAAAATTTTTTTTTTACCTATTGTTTTTTTAATTTATTTGTTTTTGATTGATTAATCCTTGATTTTTAATAGAAAATTAAGCCTTTTGCAGAATTTTCTTTATGAATGGTTTTAATACCTTAATAGTAAGTGAAACCTTTTTAGTCAACACCTTTATTTATTTAACACTTTTATCTATATACCTATGTATGTATTAATATTATATATTCATTATGTATCTGTTTAAAGAATCCTTAAAAAATATTGTTCCTAACTTTTCTCAATTTCAATACAACAACAGTAATTTTCAAATTTATAATATTGCTGTTTAATTCACTACATATCACTACATAACTTCTTTTCCCTTGTTGGGATATTTTCAAAGGTCTGTGTAGTTACTATGTATTTAATAAGAAGGATCAAAATAATAAAGACATTTTGGATTTAAAACATACCGATGGGACTTAATTCAATTTGAAATTATACAACAAAATCGATTTATATAGAAATTTTCAAAATTATATAATTTTTTATACAAATTATATATGTACATTTTTATATATTGTGTATAATGTATATACATACTTTATTTTATTTAAAAGAGTTCTTTATAGTATTTTTTTCCAGTGTTTTCTACATCCTCCTTTTTTTCATTATTATGTTTTGTTGTTTTTTTGGTATTATTATTATTTTCTTTTTTTATTTTATGATATTGATAAAATATTTTTGTTTGTTTTCTTTTGTCAAGTTAAGAATAAACAATCGTAACTCTTGTCAAGCATAAATTTATTTTCTATTTTTCTTAAAAAAAATTTTTAACTTTTAGTTTTTTTTTTCGTTTTTGGACATTGTCAAGTAACTCTAAAAGGATAATTATTGTATCCCTAAATAAATTTTTAAATAATTTTTTTAAAAATAACCTAAGTTGGAATATTTGATTTTTTGTCAGTTTTGTATTTAATTATATTAATTCAGGTTTATATGGCAAACTTGGATTTTATTTTTGTATTTCCTTACGATACGATTTTGAGTAAGGCTTTAAAAATATTTGAATAGTAGTTGAAGAGTTATGAGTAAGGCCTAAACATTAATTCTAATTAATTGTAATTACTTAGACACCAAATGGACAATATATAAACTAATTTTATTTTTGATTTATATGTTTTCAATTAAAATTAAGCTGTCATCAATTATAAATATTTCGAGTTTGTTAATTCCACGACACAAACCAGGGAAATTTTAATTCAATTCTAATTTAAATTCAAATTTATAATAATTATATGAGTATCTGTCCCAATTAGAATTTATCATCTCTTTGGACAAACATGCACACTCTAAAAAATTTGCATTCCATATTCTAGTTGTATTTTAATAATATATAATGATAATTTAAAAAAAAAGAAATTGTTTCTAAATTAAAATCTACGACAGTATTGAAAAAAATCAGTTAAGAGATAAAAAAAAATATTATGGACCTCAGTCTTGCATTATACTTTATTGTGTACACAATATGAAATGCAATATTATCATAATGAAAATGTTTGTCGGTTACTTACACGAGCTTTGTATTAAGATTTATGGAATTTAAATAAATAATTTGATTAATATCGGTTTTAAAAAAAATTAAAACTCATTCTACAGTTATATAAACACTATGAACCTACTTCTTCTACGATCTAATTTGAATATCTTCGACCAATTCATATTTTACTATAAACAAACTTATTAAATTTGCAATTCCCATTACGATTTAATTCTGTTTATAATTTAATTTTCAATTTAGATCAGAGTATAATAAACATATATAATATACATACATACAAACATAATATTTTCGATTTTAAAGTAACATTTTACAGTATTTTATATTCAATTCAAAAGTCCCTTTTTTTGGATCCTTAAAATGTTGTTTATTTTCTATTTGTTGTTGTTGTTGTTGTTTTTTTTAAATTTTAAATTGTTTAGTGAAGCAAATCCTTTTAAATAACTAACTGTCGTTTAGATTTTATTTTCTACTATATTAGGTTTTAGGTTATATTTGTATAACTGTAATTTCATGTTCTCTTATGTTCTTGTTCTTTGTTTAATTCCCACTTATAAATGTGAAAAAGAGAAAAAGTATGGGTTAGTATGAGAAAGAGAGAGAGAGAAAGATGTGAAAAACATCTATTTTACAAAAAAAAAACAAAAATGAGCTTTAATATAAACCACAGCGAAAAATGAAATTATTCACCGCAGATGGTGTTCTCTTTAAAGTTTACCCGTGAATATCGTTGTCACACCAAATTGAGATTTGTTATTCGAATTTTACTCATCTCATCTGCTTAATACGTTCAAATGTTCATTGTTCTTATACTGATGTTTTATAAAGGAATATGTTTATGTTTATTAATTTTATATTAGTAGAAACAATTTTTTTTTTTTGGGCAATCTTAGACATCTATATCTTGCAAATCTGTAAATTAAATTAATTATTTCACAAGTAAGTTTAATAAATAGAATTTCCTACAATTAATATTGCTTACTTTTCTTTGGATAAAGCTTTAGTTTTGATTTTTTTTTTTTTTTTTTTTTTTTTTTTTTTTGCGTGGATTGGTGGGAATCTTCATAGACACAATGAGCCCCGTAGCTTCCATTGTGTGCCAGATTTTTACTGACTAAACCACACCCCTCCCATTAATACTAGTCCAACGGACTAACCATTAATTTATTGCTATTTTGATTTTCTTAAAGAAAATTTTTACGAAATTCTATCGTATTAAATCTAGTGGCTTAGTTCTTTTAAGCCTTCTGACATCATTTTGATTATCTAGCAATTGAGTGGCCTCAACGTTAACATGTCCCTCCAGACGAGCTATATGCTTTGTTGCATATCTTTTTATTTCATTTTCTATGCAAGGAATTTCTAGATCTCTGTGCAAATCACTGTTGCGAACATACCAGGGGGCATTTACCATGTTGCGCAAGACTTTATTTTGGAATTTTTGTATACAAAGTACATGTGTTTGTTTGGCACATCCCCATATTTGTATGCCGTACAACCATATTGGTTTGAGTATCTGATTATATAACAAAATCTTGTTATGTATAGGTAATTTAGAATTACGACCTAAGAGCCAGTACATTTCTCTATACTTATTTTCAAGCTCAAATTTTTTCTTTTTAACGTGCTCTTTCCATCTAAGTTTGACATCTAATGTCATTCCTAGGTATTTAGCATTGTTTTCTTGGGGTATATTGACCCCATTCAGATTTACCAATGGTGGTTGATTTTCTAATTTTTTATTTGTAAAATTTACATGTACTGATTTTAACTCATTGAGTTTAATTTTCCATTTCTTTGTCCAGAGGTATAGCTTGTCGCTTGCTCTTTGCAATTTAATTGTAGCCTCGTCAATATTTGATCCTACTGCCATCAACGCAGTATCGTCAGCGAATGTAGCTACAGTTATATTTTCCATTTCTGGTAAATCATTGATGTAGAGCAAATACAGTATGGGACCCAGAATACTACCTTGAGGCACACCCGTTTTAATATCTCTAATAGTAGAATACTCTTCGTCTTGTTTTATTCTGAATAGTCTGTTTTCTAGATATGATGAGAGTATATCTACGTATTGTTTAGGTAACATATTGTTTAGTTTATTTATTAAGCCTCGATGCCATACTTTATCAAAAGCTTGGGCTACATCTAGAAATATGGTAGAGCATACTTTCTTTTCCTCTAAAGCTTTTTCTATTATGTCTGTTATTCTGTGAATTTGATCGATTGTCGAGTGCTTAGATCTAAAGCCAAATTGATAATTTGGAATCAGATTACTATTTTCTATGATCGGTCTCATTCGAATCAATAATAGTTTTTCAAATAATTTTGATACTATTGGTAGTAATGATATTGGTCTGTAGGATTTGACCTCATTTATGGGCTTACCTGGCTTTGGTATCATAATTATCTCTGCTATTTTCCACATATTCGGCACATACCTTATTCTTATAGCAGCGTTTATAATGCGTGTTAGCATTGTTATAGCTTTTTTCGGAAGTTCTTTCAGGACTTCCGATGTAATTAGATCAAAACCTGGAGCTTTTTTATCTCTGAGTTTTTTAATTTGTTCCACTATTTCACTCTCTGAAAATGGTGATATAACATTTTCTTGCCAATTATTATTTTCTTCAGTGAGATCATCCGACTCTGTCTCGTCTGGACAAAAAATTTCTTCAAGATGATCTGCGAATGTTTCAGCTTTATTTTTATTATCTCTCGCCCATTCACCGCTTTTCATTCTGATTGGCGGGATTTGAGAGATCGAGGTTTTTGTACTCTTTGTTGCTTTCCACAACGAGTAGTTATTTTCTCTTTTAGCTGATAAATTTTTTATATATTTTTCAAAATTTTCATTTTTAAGATCTTTAATTTTTCTTTTAAGATTCTGAGTTAATCTATTTAGCACAGTTTTGTCTGCCGGATCACGCGATTGTTGCCATCTGCGTCTAGCTCTTCTTTTTATTTTTATCATATTTAATATTTCTCTAGGGTAGTTGAATCCTACCGATTTATATTCACAATTTTTTGTATTATTCCATCCAGCATTTTGAATAATTTTAATAAAATTTTCTACTTCAGAATCTATATCACATTTGGATCTTAGTTTTGTTTTTATGTTTATTTTGTTTTCTATTTCTTGTTTAAAGCTAGCCCAGTCAGTTGTCTTGTTCGTTAGCAGAGGTTTCGACTGTTTCTTAATAACCTTTTCATATAGATTTAGTATGACTGCAGAGTGATCTGAGTCCAAATCATGGTTATCTTCTAGCTTAATATAATAGGGTGAAATTTTTTTTGTTATATAAAAATCAAGCAGATCAGGAGTTTTATTTCTATCAGTTGGCCAATAGGTTGGCTTACCGGTAGATTGGTAAATGCAGCCTTTTTCTTTTATAGCTTTTCTTAGCTCTCTTCCTCTCGTAGAGGTTACTCTAGACCCCCAATCTATGTGCTTGGCGTTGTAGTCACCTCCCAGGATAAATCTATCGCCAAGTAGTTTAAGAATTTCTTCAAACATGTTATTCTTTATGTTGTATTTGGGTGGACAGTATAATGCACCGACACAAAGGCTTTGTTTAACAGACATAATTCGTAGCACGATTAGTTGGAATTCATCTATTTCTAGACTAAGTTCCTCGTGGTGCTTAATATCTTTCTTTATTAAAATTGAGCTACCACCTCTGGGTGTATTACTCGGATGGTTTGCGCTGTAGCATGTATAGTCATTTATTTTAAGCGATGACTTATCTGTCATATGTGTTTCTGTCAAGAGACATACATCAATATTTTGTGTTCTCAATAGAATTTCCAAATTATTTTTCTTGTTCAGAATACCATTGGCATTCCACGTGACTATACGAAGTGCGTTCTTAACCATGCCTTGCGGATTTATTTTTTGGTGTATACATATATATTTCATTATGTTTGTTTTCTAATGTGCATAGTCTTGTTGAGATTTCATTCATTGTTTTTATCATATTTTGCATCATCTGCATAATTGTATTTTCAGTCAACTTTTGTGTAGAAACTTTATTTTGTTCTTTCGGGTTTCTTTTTTGACTTAGGTTATTTTGTGTTACCTGTGAATATGATAAGCCTTCTACGACTTTTTTCGACGTAAAAGTTTTAGGTTTCTCTGAAGTTTCAATGCAATTCTGTTTCTGTGCAATAGGTTGCCTAGGTTTTGTCTTTTGTTTTTCTTGTCTATGTTGCATTTGTTTTGGGGCATTTTTTTGTAGCTTCTTTCTTTTTTGCAACTCTCTAGCCACCTGGCAACCACGATAACTCGCTGGGTGTGCCTCAAGGCAATTAGCACATTTAGGCTTAATATTTTTTTTTTCTTTGCAAGAAATTGTTAAGTGGGGACCAGCACATTTAACACACTGAGCTAGACGCTGGCAAAACTTTTGTGTATGGCCAAATCTTTGGCATCTCTTACATTGAGGAATGGTAGTCGTTTTACGAATAGCCTCCATTTTAACCCTCATGTGCTGGATAAATTCAATTTTGAATATTTTGTTTATATCTTCGGAGTTTTCGAATGTTAGCATAAAGAGAGGAAGACGTACCGTAGATTCTTTGTTATTTTCCTTTTTCTTTATTATTTTATTTGTGACTTCTAAAATTTTGAAGCCTCTATCTTTCAATTCATTTTTTATATCTTCAGGTTGGCATGACGGATGTAAATACCTAACCATTACTTTAATAGGCCTGGTGCTCTTATTTTCATAAGTGTGCCATTCAATATTGGCTTCATTTATTGCCTTAGTCAACTCTCTATATTCTTTTTCTTCTTCAACATTAATTTTTAGTTGTTTATTGTTAAGCATATTAACTTTATATTTAATATTGCTTTCTTTTAATTTTTTGTTTATTTGAGGGTATTCCACTACATTACTAAGTATAACTGGAGGAGGTTTACCTTTTCTTTTACTTTTACATTTCGCAACTTCATTTATTTGCACATTTTTCTCTACTTTGTCCGCAACATTTTCTGGGCTTAAAGTAGGTGATTTTTCTGCTTTTCTTTTTTTACAGATTCTTTTTGTTTTAAAGATCCAGTCGGTTTCTCGAGCTAGTTCTTCATCATCTGTATGAAATTCTTCAGCAGTTTTTAGTACTACTTTTTTAGTAGACATGTTTTGTGAATTTTTTAGTTTCACATTTTCTTCTTTAATTATGCAGAGTTCATTTTTCAATTCCCTGCATAAGATTTCTAATTCTGTAACTCTGGCATTAAGTTGATTATTTTTTGCCTCAAGTGCCTTTTCGTTATTATTACCCTCGTCGGGGTTTCTATATCTGTCTTTTTGGGACATGTTTTCGTAGATATTTTGAGACCCTGCTGGAGGTGTTCTCTGGACCCCAGATTTTCTTCTGAATGGGTCAATTAAAGCAGCTCTGCTTTCGTGGTTTTGCAATAAGTGGTCTCCCCCAGAATCCGTGAGACCTGCCTCGAAAGAGGGTGGATTTTCCAGAAGATCTGGATTACCACCTGGGGTATACAATCTTTGAGTTTTATTCATTGCATACTTTTTTTTTTTTGTTTTAATTCGGAGTTCCATCTCCTAGCCTAAGGATAATATTTCCCTTGTACAAGGCGGTACCTTTTATTCCTGCCGTCCCTCTGGGATCAGTCGCAGACCAGAAGCCGCCCATTCTGGGTCAGTCGCTTCTGGATTTTTCTAGGCTTTTAGTGGACTTTTACCACAAGCATGCCTTACTGCGGATATTTCGTACCCCAACCCGCCGGGGTTAGTTTTGATTTGGTGTGCAATAAAAATTGAGTGTCATGAATATTGAGTCGAGTACTATATTTAAATTATCCATTAAAGCCAATGTATAAAAGCATTAAACCCAATGGAATATACTTTGATGGATATAAAACAATGATATTCCGACATTTTTAATTCTATGACTTCAATGTACTTAAGTCAAATAACGAAAAAAAAATTCCGCTTATGTCATCAGTTTCACATATCAACCTTAACATTGCCACTACTATGAGATTTTTTTTCAAAATAACCTTGAAATTTAAGCTGAAATCTCTATTCCACAATTCGGGTATAAAAATTCTGTATTTTATTTAAGTTTTCAAATGTGTGACTTAAGTTGTGTTGACTTGAAGTCATATATTTAATCTGTCAATACATATTGTCTTGTATTTTGTTTTTGTCTTATATAAAATTTTTTTGAGGACACAGAGCTTGGATATAACTCGAATCTCTTGTAATTTTGAAGACTGATTCAGTTTCACGAAACTATTATTTTCTACAAAGTAATTGATTAGGTTTCTGTTGTCATTTTTCTAGTTAATATCTTTCGTAACATTATTTATCCGATAAGATGTTGAATTTTCTCTCCGTGAACCTAGATTCAATTATATGGAATTTGAAAACATACCTACAAAATTGTTGATTTTTGAATTATATTTTTGCTATACTACTGTCAATTTAGATATAATGTGCTCTATTCTGAGAAGCGAATCACTTTTTCATTAGAGCATTATCATACATCATCTTACAAATAACTTGTTATTTTTAGAAGCGAATTATATGATATTTTATAAAACTGGTAGCATTGTATGTTGAATCCTTTAAATTTCCATTGAAGCTGTCAAAAATTTTAATTTTGATATTAAATCATAATTCTGAAATACAATTTTTGTTGTTATTCAGCCAGGTGATATTTATTTTATGATATATCTTCATAAATATATATCAGCCGACTGTTAATATCGATAATAAAAATATAAAATAATATATTTAATAATAAATATGTAATAAAAATATATAAAAAACTAACATTAATTGTTTTAAATTTTATGTTAATTTTAAAATAGTTTTATCTGATTCAATATTTTTTACAAAATTTTTCTTAGAAGTGGGTTTATAATTTTTGTTTATGATAGCTAAATTAGAAAATCGCTTTCATCAGAATACCGGTTGGTTGCGCTATGTTTTTTCATAGAATACCAAAAATAAAAATTTTCGCTATTCAAAATATTTTTCGCTACGCATCAAAAAATTCTGTTCTTAGAATAAGACTAAATATATTGCAGTCTAGTTATTGTGTATTATAACAAGACAGTGTCAATTGAACCCATCATTGTACTCGGCTATCCTGCCACTTCGAAATATAATTTTTATTAGTTAAAATGAATTCGATAAATTAATATAAAACCGATTAAAAATACATTATTTTTATAAGCTGAAATGAATTATAAATTGAATCACTTTATTTAGTAGATGTAGAACCAATTTATGCTAAATAAAATAATATGATTAAGCATTGCGGTAATCTCAAATCAAGAAAATAATATAAATTTTACCCTATAGTATTAACTGAACATTCATATTAATTTTCATATATAAATGTACTGCATCTTCTTATTTTAACGACCTATTTTAAGCAAGTACTGTACCACAAGCTAAACCGAGTCACAAGTTAACAAATTATACATATTGTATATCTTGAGATTATGTTCCTCATTTACAGTACTTTTTTAAAGTATCAAAATTGCTCTAACTGACTTCTCCTGAAAACATTTTTATTAGTTTTTTGTTATATTTGTTATTTTTTTTTTAAATACCCATCATTTTTTGAGGTGTGAATTTTAAATGTATAGATTTGTTTAATACATATATATATATGTGAGGATATCTATGTGTGTAGGTATGTGCAAGCATAGATAGATTATGTAAAACGATTTTTTGAAATCACATTTTGCAGGCAGATGTCAGGATTTAAAAAATTTAAAAAAAAAAAATAAGATTTCGCTAAAAAAAAATTGTATTTTCGGGAATTTATTTTTGTTTTTGGTTTTATTGTAATTTTTTTTTTCTTTTGTAGATAATTTTTAAGAGGTTTATTTTTTAATTTTTCAAAGTTAGTTGTTTTAAGCGTTTAGAGAAAACTTTTTCCATAAATTGATCATTAAAACACAAAAAATTATGTTTCGTATTTTATATAAGCAATAAGTATGAATAATTTAAAATAATATGTTTCCATTTCTGTCTCATTCTAACTCTCTCTTAATATGTCCTTTTCATTATTATAATATATTTCTTTCATTTTTGGTTTATAGAAAATTTTTTTTAGTTACAATGAATATAAAAAAAAATTGTTTGTTTTTTTTTTTTTTTTTGGTTTTTATAAAAGTGGATTAATGGATAAGTGTAATAATGTCCTGTTTTATTTTGCTTTTTCTTATTTTTTTCATTTTTTATTTTTTAAAATGTTCTTTAAATTTAAAGACAGAAATACAAAAAAAAAAAAAAAAAGAATGTTATAAAAAATTTTTTTTAAAATTTTTCACAAATTTATTATGTTTTTTTTTTCCACTCAATACATAGATATTTGTAAATATAGGTATATGGTTAGTTGATGTGACTAGGGTTGTGCGACGATGAAGCCATTATTATTTTTGTTTGTTAATTTGAACTAAGTCTCAAGTGTAATACTTTCGTTATTTTCTGTTTATTTTTCAAACTATATAGAATAGTAAACACTTTTATATTATAGCAAGAATTATAATGAAAAAGTTGAACATTTTTAGGCGACTAAAATAGTTGTTGTTAACATTTTTAAAATCTCCTTAATAATCGAACCGTACATTAAAAAAGGGATAAGAAAAAAAATGGTGTGTTAGAGAGAATATTTTTAATAATTTTTGTATTTTAATTAAATATTAAAAATTTATAAAATAGTTTTTTTTTTTTTTTGGATTATATAAAATATAAGTTTTAATCATTATTTTTAGTAATTTGTTATTCTGAAAGTTTTTCCTTTTAATTGAGAGCAGAAGTATTTTTTTTTTTTGCCCACAGTTGATTCCAAGAAAATTCAGAATTAACTTAATTTTGTAGTAAATATGAAATTCAAAAGAAATTCTGAATAAGATTATAATAAAAAAACATTACTGAAAAAAAACTTAAAAATCTGATTTGAAGTAATCGGACCAAAATGAGATAATTATTAAGAAATGAAAATTATTTTGTCTCTATATCAGAACATTTACATTTCACAGGTCATTGACTGAGAATGAGGAAAAAAAATGAAAACTTTGTTTATAGTAAAGTTTTGTAAACAACTAAACTATTTATCATCATTTCTCTTTCGTATCTAATTCCCAAATAATATTTTTTCGTGTGGTATTTTCTCTTAATACACTACCATACATATTATTAAAATCAAATTGGATTTTTGGAATTTTTTGTGATTTTTGGAACATATTTTCCATATCGCTGGATTTGAAAACATATTTTCCACAGCATTAGTCTATAAATATGGCATCTCTTTGTCTGTCAACTGTCAACAATGGTCTTGCAAAAAAAATTAAAGATAAATATAAACTAAAACTCGAAAAAAGGCTTGAAACCATAATGTATTCAAGCTACGAAAAAGCCATGAAACAGTGGACAAGGTTAAAATAGAACCTCGAAATGCAAAATATGAGAACAGTTTTTTTCATATATTTTTTTATATAAAACAGTTTTTTTCGTATACTAGCTATTCCCGCGTAACATTCGCCGGTCTAGCATTAGTATTATAAATGAAACAACTTATTTTATTTGTTTATTTTCCTTATTTTCTTAAAAAACAATCAATGTTTTAAATATTTTTTTATTACATAATAAATAAGTTAAATTGAAAAACTTAAAACTATAATTCACTTTATTTAATATCTTAAAAATAGTTTAACATTTTAATACTTATTCAAACATTTCATAATATTTTATACTACACTAACACTATCAAAAGATCGTACTCTAGCCAAAGCAAAATACAACTGTGAAATAGAGAATTGTGTTTTTAAGGAAATATTTGAATAAGTATTAAAGTGTTAAACTATTTTTAAGATATTAAATAAAGTGAATTTTAGTTTTAAGTTTTTCAATTTGTAACTTATTTATTATGTAAAATATTGATTTTTTTTAAGAAAATAAAGAAAATAAACAAATAAAATAAATTGTTTCATTTATAATACTAATGCTAGACCGGAGAATGTTACGCCGGGAATAGCTAGTAATTTACAATATAGTTTGATTTATCTATAACTATTTTTTTTATATTTCTTATTTAGGTATTTATTTATTTATTAAACAGTGGACCTGTAGATAAATCCGCAGGCCTACTTCAGGTTTATATTTTTTTTCACTGTATGTATTAAAATTTTATTTTCACAACAGGTAGGTAGGTATTATAATACGTACGGTATCATAAGTTATTATAATTGTAATTATTATTGTTATTTAAATAATAATAATAAAATGAATAAAAAAATGAATAAAATTATAATTTACAATATTTAAAATATACTTAATATGTTTTATATAATAAATAATAATTTTATTTGTTTTTCATAGAATCAAATTGAAAATTTTGACCGCTAATAGTTTTGAAGAAAACTTTTATATAAGGCAGCGTTTATATGTTTTTGAATTGTGTTTATAACGTATAAATGATGTTCATTAAAGTTTGACATCCGGCTTTGTTATAGAATATCATAAATTTTTTTTTCAAATAACAGTGCTCGACACGCATTTTCGTATTTCACAAGTTGAAAAAGTGATTTTGCGAGAAAAGGTATTTATAAACTCCTAATTGTGTTATGCAAATATATTGAAAGATATACATTAAAAAATATAAAAAATGTGTATTAAATATTATTATTGTTTATCAATACAAATACTTAGAATAATCGATTTACTATTTAAATATTTATATTTCATTAACGTTCTGAAATTACTCTGAATATTTATATTTGTTTATAAGTATTTATTATTAGTACTCGTATATTCGTATCTTCGTATTTTGCAAGTTTAGAAAGTGGATTTTGCATGAAGAAATATAGTATAGTTTCAACTATATTTGTTTATCTTTGATATGTAATTAAAACTTTTGAAATAAAATTTGATGTAATTGCAATAAAATTTGTAAATGTAATAAAAATAAGTAAAACAAAACTTTCATGAAACAAAATCTGATGTCTAAACGCCCCCTAACAAATACTATTAATAGAGACGTACATTTTAACAAAATGTGGCGAACAGAGATGTCGCTAGCAGTATATTTATAAAATTAAATGCATTTAAACTAAATGCATACCACACCCACATTAGAAACACAGTAAAATAGCCATAGATACGTTTTTTGAGTTTTTTTTATTATCATAATAGCCCTAACTATTTCAAAACTCATAATAAAAAAACAAAACATTTATTTATAGAATTTGTATTTTTATTTCACTTCTTTTAAATTTTGGTTTTAACGTTTTGGTATGATGAGATATGATCATTATAGTAAAGGTTGCGATTGGTTACGACATTGTTAAATCATATCGAATCATATAGGCCATTCAACTTATGTGTACTAAATTTTTCGTGTATTGAATTGGAGCTTGATAATAATGTCATAACATATTTTGTTTTTCTTGTTCTTATCAGATCGTAAATTTCGGTTTATGATTCTCCATGTACAATATAATATTTATTCAATGCTACTACTGCGCATTTGAATTTATGCTTTTGAATTATTTGTTAATAAAATAAATAAATTTAAATTTTTAGAATTTGTGAACATTTTCTGGGTGAGGTAAAAATTATTTTCTTAATTTACTATTTGTTTTACCGGTAAGTTTTTTTGCTGTAATATAGGAATATTGTAATATTTTAGCAAAGCTATTTTAATTATTTATAAAATGATTGTACTTCCTTTATGATAATAATAATATTCTGATAAGAACCGAAGTCTTTGCTACTTTGTTTTTTTTTTTTAAAATTAATTCATATAATCATATAGTCAATGCTATTGCTCAATAGGTGAATTGTTTTTAGGTTAATTTTAATTTGTTTTTGGTTTTATTTGGTTTTATTGTTTTGTGGTTTATGTCTTTAAATAAAATTTTTCACACTATCGTAATTCTTGATAGTTCTAATAAAGTTGTCTAATCTAGTTGAAAAAAGCTTCGTGTTGTAAAAGCTTTGTGAAAAGTTTAGCAGACGTTTAAGCATATTAATATTTAAGATTAGTAGAAAAACCTGTGCTTGTAAATTAGGACCTGTGTGGGTTTACAGTAACCAGAATTTCTGCTACCTTATATTTTAATTTTTTTCCACTAGATCGTGGCCTTTTAGTGTTTTCAGCCTTCTTATGTCGTCTGATCTGTTTAAGACCTCAATCAGCTTTCGTCTTTAATAGCATAATTCTTTATGACGTCAGTGACGGTTTTTGTTTTCAGATCTCTGTGGATTTCTTCATTTGATTCATAGCGGATACTACAAATGGGGCTAATGTATTGGTTTTCAAAAAAATCAAATCAGATTTCATTAATTTGCTATTGAAAAACGTCGATTATTTGTAATGAAATTATAGCACATTGTTAGGTTAGAAGTATAAAAACTATAAGAGTGTCTTGAAGTAAGTTTTTCTGTTGACTGATCACATACTATGCAAAAAGAAATAGCAAAAAAAAAATTGCGCGTTCAGGTGAAATTTATGACGGTAGTGGAGTAGAGGTAGTGGTTTAGTTGTGGTAAAGAAAGTGGAATATAACTGATTATAAATTAGATAGTTAAAATAAACGAAAAAAAAACTGCATAAAATCCAATATCTGCTGACAATTCCATATAATAACAAAATCGTCTTAATTTTTTAATTTTCATGAATGCTTATAAATATTGTTTTAACTTAATTTAATGTGAAACTAGTATTCGCTCGGTCCTACAAATTCGAAGAAGTTTGATAAATAATCATACCTACTCAATATTTCATTATGAGTTGTTTTCCATCATTTGATACTATATACTTTTGATTTATCTTAAACAACAATCTCATACGTAATACTTTATTTAAAAAAAAATAAATCGGCGAAGCTGCAATTTCGCTACGTCTCCTTTTAAATATTTATATTTTAAAAGAATAATAATGAAAACCGGTTGTGAAATGGTTCAGGTATTTTACCATGCATTTTTAAATTTACAGATTAAAAGTTTTTTGGTTTTCAA
This sequence comes from Argyra leucocephala, assembly GCA_963942445.1. Lineage (NCBI taxonomy): Eukaryota > Metazoa > Arthropoda > Insecta > Diptera > Dolichopodidae > Argyra > Argyra leucocephala. Next base: position 115,916,769 of record OZ012678.1, on the reverse strand, counting down.
ATATGTTGTGTTGCAAGATAAGTGATTTTAGAATGGATGTATAACTAAAATAGTTTCGGTTATGAGGTAACTAAATGGTACTAAAATGGAAATATGCTATTATGAAAGCGAGTTAACACTACAACTGATATAGTTTTTCACATTTTTATTAGTAGATTTCTCATAAAAATTATAAGGAAAAAGCTATTGTGTTTAATTGTGTACCCCAAATCTCTTTGAAAAAAGCAGTTAGGAGGTTCATTCTATATAATGTACTTGGACTGATATTAAAAAAGTACTAGCTAAAACGTTGTTCAGAATTTGCAGATAATTTGTTGACTATGATCTATCCATTTTACTTTCCTACATAAACTCTAAATAACGATCTTCAAAAATATACCGGGTGGTCCACACCATGCGTATCAGCTTTTTAAGAGGGGAAGGAGCCGTTATTTTAAAATTTAAAAAAAAATCGATTAACTAAATCGAGGGTGCTCTATCGATTGGTGATATTTTCAACTTCCGGGAGGGACCAGAAAATCGTTTTCTACGACCAAAAAATTGGAGAGAATGCGCCCGTGACAGACAAGGGTGGAGTGCGATGATGAGTCAGGCCCAAGAAAATCTTCTATTTTATTTGGTTCGTTTTCTATAGAAATTTCTGTAGCGCAGAATATCTTATTGAGCATCGTCGGCATATAATTGAATAGATCAAGATCTAACCGCAATATGTCGTCAATATATTATTATATTTAAAAAGACCTGGTTCTAAGATTGAGACATGAAGTACTAATTTTGTATTATTGAAGTATTACTGAAGTAAGGCTTATACTTTCAATTTTCTACAATGCTTCGCTACAATGATCTTATAGTCCACCCGAATGCTTTTTGAAAATCCAAAGATATGATTGCAACAAATTTTTTGTCACAAGAAGTTGATTAAATTTAGGTATGCTGTGATGTGTTTGAATTCTTTTCGAAGCCATATTGCTCTTCGTGCGGAATGTTGTTATTTGGGAGTAAAATATTGAGGCGGTGTTTTGCAACTAATTCAAATATTTCTAAAAGACTGGTTAACTCAGATATGGGATGGGGACTGGATGGATTTGGAATGTCTGATGTAATGGATCTGTTTTATGAATTGGTATAATTATTGCTCTTTTAATGGAATTAATTTGAATAATATCAGCCAGAGTTGGGTTGACAACTTTTGAATACAGTTAGTAGAAATGGTGTCATTTTGGCTTTATTAATAAAATTTTGTTTTAATTCTCAATTTATTATTTGCTAAATTTATTCAAATATAACAAAGTGTAGGTTGTTTTTATTTTATTTTTTTTTTCAGATTATTATTTTTTCCACTTTTTTTTGTTTTTTGTTTATTTGGTTTTATTTTCCTCAAAACTTTGAATAATCCATTATAATATTAAGGTAAATATAATCTTCTTTTTAACTTTCCAACTTATTAATTTGAGGAGTGAGTATAGTATATTGGATTTATATTACCACTATACTTTAGTATCAATGGTGAATACAAAGTGAAAATATAAAACAAACTTAGTAAGAAAAAAAAACAAAATTTAAAAACTTTGTAATAAAAAATTTTTCCCAAAAAAATGTTCTAATAATCAGAAATTTTGTATTTGGTTTGGTACATCTAGTAATTCTAATTCCATTTTATTGACAGAAATTTCACACTTGGTTGGTTTTGTTCCCATTTAAAAATAAATGATAAAATATTATATAGTAATAGACTTACCCCATTATTCAATCCTATTATTTGATTTATAAAGTTTTGCACCTTAAGGCTTTATCTTGAAAAGACATTTTAATAAAAATAGTTCAATTCTATTTGGATAATTTGAAGGGTCAAAAAATTCCTAATAATAATTTATTTGCCCAGAAAGTAATTTTGGAGAAAAAAAATGCTACTCAATTTGAATGCAATAAATTTACTCTTACCTACAATAATTCAATACTGTAATGTACGTTTTAGACCATTGGGGCTGAAAGACATATTATATAGAAACATATTTTTCTTTTGTTAGTTTTTTTTTCGGCAACGATGTTCATCTATGAAACTATTATTTTTGTTTTTATATTTATCTTCCTTTTTATCACTAAAAACAAAAACAAAAATAGAACAAAACATCACTGGACTTTTTGTTATAATTATTTCCCTGAAATTCTTTCCTTTTGTGTATTTTCAATATAATTTACACTTTATATTTTCTTTCATCTCCTTCTTCTCCACTTTCTGCTTCAATAATAAAACCAAAAACACATAGAATTTCAATTCAGTTGTTTCACATTGTGTTGTCGTTTACATTTTAGCTGCTTTCTCAGTAATTTTTCTAAAGATTACCAATACAATTTCTTTTGTTTGTTTGGTAATAAACGAAAAACTCTGAGCATATAAATATGAAGTGTAAAATGCCGAAAAAATTCACTTGTAATAATAAAAAAAATAAAAAATTTAATAAGAATGAGACGAGGTGGAGGAACAAAATCATTTTTATTAAGAGAAAAACAAAAATAATATAAGGGGAGCAATAAGAAATGTCCTGGTAAAAAAAAAAAATATATCCTTGTTTAGTAGTAAACATTAAAATAGATTTTTATTAACTGAAATGATGATGACTGACTCACTGTAAGCGTTGATTCAAAATAAAAGCAAAAAATAAAAAAATAAAATTAAGAGAATAAAAAAAAGTTTTTGAAAAAAATTTTACCCAAAAGGACAATAACAATAGTCAAAAAACAACTAAAATAAGAACAATAATAACAATCAAAATTATGTTCATCTGAATGCTCAATGTGTAAAAATATAACAATGATAGATGAAAATTGCAGTGAAAAGCTGAAGTGTTTTCAGTAGCCAAATAAAAAAAAAAAAATAACAAATGAAAAAAAAAATAACAAATGAAAAAAAAAAAACAAAAACGCACAAAGAAAGAAAAAAGTAATAAACTTAATTTTAACTTCATATATATGTGGGGAAAAACATTGGAATTACACAAGTCACATACCCATATACATACGAAACACAAAAAAATGTTAGGATCATCATCAGTCAAAAAGGAAAAAAAGAAAAAAAAAATAACAAAACGTCCTGTATTTTAGAATATGTAATACAAATATAACACTACTACTAATCTCGTATTGCCTAAATATAATAGCCATCATTTTGAGCTTAGACAATTCTTTGATGAGGAAGAGAACGAGAGTGGAAAAGTGTTCTTCTTGTAAATTGGATATTTGGTTTATAAAATGAATCAGTAGGGAATTGATTATTGCAAAACACAAAAATAAAAAAAAAATAACATCTTCCTGGTAAAGCAATAATGGGTTAAAACGTTTGTGTTGGATTTTTAATTTGATTTGGAAACCAAAAATGTATACCTACTAGATTAAAGTAAAAATTATTTTGGAATTTTTAATATAAAAAAATTATTCATCATTTTTGGTAATAATAGAACCCAAGAGATTTCAATAATGACGCCATAGATTCTACAAATATTGATTTTTTGACTACACTATACTCTTTGATTTTTACTAACATGTTGAGTTTTTATTTATCAGTTCTTTTCTGATAATGAATTCTTAATTTGACACTTTGCTAATATTAAATAATCGGACTCTTCTATTCTGAGTTTTGATTACATTTATTTTTAATTGAATTTTTTTTGCATTGTGCTGTTAACTGAAACAGTGATAAAACAAAATATCATTTTTGTCAGCTCTACTATTTGTGTGTAGTGTAATATTTTTATATGATTGTTTTCCTTGGTTCGTTTTATTAGCGAATGTAAGAACTAATTGTTTACACTATTGAATGCACTATCGAATTCTTTTCAACTTTGTAATTTGCAATCGAAAATAAAATTAAATAAAAAAATTTTGTGTAGCTGGAGTAAACAAAAATTCGTATCCCTAGTCGTATTACGACCCTAATCATTATTAATACGGACACTAAACAAATTTTAAAAATATTTCATTTTGATAGAATTTTTTAACACACTTACCGAATATGTTTTAATGCAAGTTATAAGACTTATAACCAGACTTTCAAAATTTATTTTTTTTTATTTTTATTTTCTTTTTCTCATATGAGCTCAGTCGCTCGTATAGAGTGTTTAATATAATAAAGTAAAAAATATTATAATAATATAATAATTTAACAGTGTAACAATATAATAAAAGTAATATGTAGTACAGTGGTGAGTTGTAAAAGCAAATTTAAAATTTAAATATATTTAATAATAACAATTTTTTTTTTTTTTTTTAATTCATTAATCTATAATCTAAAGTAAGCCTAAACTATATTAGTGACCATTTTTTTTTTTGAATTTATTAATTAATTATTAACCTAGATTAAATCTAGCTATATTAATGACAAATAGTATTCATTAATTTTTCTTTTAAACTCATTAAATTCATTAATACCTTTTATATACTTAGATAGTTCATTGTAGTACTTATATGCTAAATTGTAGAAATAATCCTGATATGATCAATGTTATCTTGTAGTTTATGCAGTTCATTTTCTGAGATGACTATGGTTAAGTCATCAGCAAATAAGAATGGTTGTCCGTGTAGTTCAATATCAAGTAAACTGCTGATGTAACACGAAAATAATGTTGGGCATAGACAGCTTCCTTGGACGACTCCATAATTTACTTTTGAGGTTTTGTTTTTATAATTTTCGCATTCCGCATATTGTGACCTATAAAGATAACTCTGAAACCAATTGAATTTGAAAGATAACTCTGAACCAATTGTGACTCCCCATTCATAAAGTATTCAAAGCAGTATCTTCCTGTCTATAGAATCAAATTCCTTTTTAAGATCGAAGAATATTATTAATACTTATTAATTTCTAATTTTTGTCCAATCGTGATTGAATCTCAGTGGCCATATTGATTCTTGTTGAATCCATATTGATTCTTGCTATTTAGATTAGCTAAGTTCAAATAATTTGTTAATGCTCATTTACCAAAGTTTCTATTATTTTGCTAATTGGAGATGAAGTAGAGATAGGTCTGAGGTTGTTAAGATCTGTGTAGTTACCACTTTTATATATTGAAATGACCCTATTTGATTTTAGAATTTCAGGCATTACACCTTGAGTGAGAGATGCATTGATAAGTGGTGTTATATTTACTGATAACTCATTTTTGCACGAGTTTAATACTCTGGAAGAAATTTCATCAGGTCCTACAGCATTTGAATTTGATAATTTTTCTATTAATTTCATAGTTTTATACTTTATCGCAAAGCTCAAATTGAAATTTTGAAGTTATTTTTACCTTGGGAATATAAATTGAATTAAATTTTTTTGCCATATCAAACATTTGCAACATTTGATACAAAATAAATTTCACATTAAAATTAATAACATACTTTTATTCATATAAAATATATTTAATACGTTTTATACATACATAAAAGCCTATTTTTCAACTAAAACTAAATACGACCATTTCAAATTCGAGCAGCACTGTATATTTGCCGTCAATGAGAAAGATTTGAGAACAATAAATACCGTTATCGATAATGATTAGAATTTATTGTTTCTATGATAATAAAGCCATCAGAGTAACAATTCGTCCGAATACACAGCAATGGGAAGAACTGGTTGTGAACATAAATCAGATCGCAGAGCAATCACTTGGCATTATCCAACACGAGAGAAAAAACTGGATTAGTGATGCAACTTGGGAACTGATAAAGAAAAGAAGTGACCTTAAGCAGCGTACTTGTAACAGAATTACAAGAGCTATAACAATAGAATACAAAAACATAGCGAAACAAGTAAAGAAAAATGCCAGAAGAGATAAACGCAGACACTTCGAGAAACTCGCAACAAACGCGGAAAGAGTTGCAAATCAAAACAATCCCAGAGAATTATACCTACAAATAGGTAAAATCACTAACCGCAGACACACGAAAATCCAATTAATCAGAGACCGGAACGGTATCCCACTCTCTAATACGGATGACCAACGCCAGAGATGGAAAGAATACTTTCAGGAAACAAGCAACATCAACAACATCCCAATAAATAGTTTCCGAAGTAGTCCGAGTAGTCCAGAACTGAATATCCACACTGAACCACCAAGCTTACAAGAGATTAAAGAGGGCATAATAACGCTAAAACGGAACAGGGTTGCAGGTACAGATGAACTTCCATCAGAATTGCTACAAGCAGATCCGGAATTAGCCGCTGAATTATTAGAACCTCACATCACGAAAGCCTGGGAGGAAGAAAGACTACCGAAATCCTGGAAAAAGGGCCTGATTGTAAAACTTCCCAAAAAAGGAGACCTAAAAAGCTGTTATAATTGGAGAGGTATAACACTGCTGAACATCATATATAAAGTTTTCGCAACCATACTGAATCGGAGAATACAGCCTAAAATTGAACAAAATAGAAGGGACGAACAGGCAGGATTTCGTCCAGAAAGGAGTTGCACAGATCACACCAACACACTACGGCTGATCATAGAACAATCTGTAGAATGGCGCTCTCCGCTATATCTCTTGTTCATCGATTTCAAGAAGGCTTTCGACACGGTTCAACGTATTGCGATATGGAATGCATTAAGAAGAAAAAGAATTCCCGAAAAATTAATAAGATTGTCAGAAGCTTTGTATGAAGATGCAGAATTAGCAGTTCTCCACTGCGGACAAATAAGCGACACGTTCACCACAAATTCTGGAGTAAGGCAAGGATGTGCACTGTCACCACTTCTATTCACGCTTGTAATAGATGAGATAATGAAAGAAACGGGTTCTTCCGGAAGGGGTATAAGGTGGGATCTCTCAAGGACACTTGAGGATCTTGACTATGCGGATGATATATGTCTGCTAGCGCATAGATTCTGCGACATTCAACATAAAGCAAACCTACTTCAGCAAGCAGCGCGCAGAGTCGGGCTAGAAATTAACATAGATAAAACCAAGGCCATGAGAATAAATAATTCCAACACAAACACCATAACCATAGAAGGTCAAACAGTCGAATATGCGAAAGCTTCTCTTACCTAGGTAACATTCTAACAACAAACGGAGGTACAAAAGCAGATGTCAACAACAGACTACGTAAGGCCAGAGCTGCGTTCGGTGAACTAAGTCCAATATGGAAGAATGGCCAAATAACTAGAAAAACAAAGATTAGAACTTTCAAAGCATGTGTAATGTCAACATTTATGTATGGCAGTGAAACTTGGATGACGACAAATAACATCAGTCAAAAACTTCAAGTATTTGCGAACAAATGCCACAGAAGAATATGCAGAATATTCTAGCCAAACACCATCAAAAAAAAAAAATGATAATTAAGCAATTTGGTTGTGATAATCTCTTTAAGATGATGAGTAGCAGGCCATTAAGTGCTGATATTAATAATTCAAACATTTCTGTCAGTAATAACGGAAAACCACTTCGTATAATTTCTAAAACTTTTAAAGTTGCAAAGTCTACAGTTGGAGTTATTAAAAAAAAAGTTTAAAACTATCAGTAATTGCGAAATTAAGAAAAATAAGAAAGCTGGATCAAAAACTAAGGAAACTAATCGAGATAAGTAAAGGGGGACTTCAATGAACTGTGGATCCATAAATTGGGTCTAAGCTTTTATAAAGTAAATAATCCGACACTTTTTATTTAACAATTATTTTTATCACTTCATAGTAATTCTGATTTAGACTAAAGAAAAATCGGATTCACAACCAGTTTTTAAAAGAAAAACGGTTAAAACGGTACAAGGTGATGCAGTGCTGGACATCTATCTAAACCAAGATACCCAATCAATTGTATTCAGTGATGAATTTAAATATGATTGAACTATTGGTGATAATCGGAAAAGGATTATAACAATAAGGAAAGAAGTATAGTAGTTTCCAATAAGTCTGATTAGTTTGGGGTGTATGTCGGTAAAAGCTGTTGAAATTCTGAGTTTCATTGATGGTACAGTAAATTCCGAACAATATATTGATATTTTGGACTGACATTGATAGCCGTCAATTGATCAATTACCAGGTACGAGATAATTCACATTTAAGCAGGATAGTGCTTCACGACATATAGTTAAAATAACAATAAATTAGCATAAAAGTATATCTCTTATAGAGCGGCTATCAAGCAGCCCGGACTTAAATCCAAATGAATCTGTGTGGAGATCAATGAAAAGGACTATGTGTAATAATCCACAATCCACACGCTGGGTGGCGCAGTAGGTAGAGCGGTTGCTTTCAACCGAAAGGTCCCAGGTTCGATTCCCGATGAAGTAAAAAAATGCTTTATGGGGTTTTCGACCTGGTCCAGTACCCTTTGTCATTGGGATAAAATAAATGACAAAAAAATAATTAATGCGAAAGGAGACATAACATTAAATACTTAAGTCCGAAAAGAAAAAAATTACAAAAAATTTAAAGTTATAATTTTAGTACTGTTAGGCAGCGTTTACAGTTCAATATTCTTCAATATTTATTGATGATTTAAGATTGAAGAGAGAGACATTTGTGTCTGATTATTGACTGTTTGTCAGTTTTTCACATATTTCCCAAAACTAATGTAAAAATAGCCAAGTACCATGTAAATATAAAACAAATGTCAAATCTAGAAATATAATATAAAAATAGGCGGTGTCTAGACGATCAGTGGACACTGTCAGTTTTCACTGAAATACATGTATTTTGTTGTTGTTTGAAAAAAAAATAAAAAAAGTTGAAATGCTTTTGACTTGTCGTCAGTTTTTCGATTTCAATCGTTTCGAATTTCATAGCCAACTTTTCTAATCTTAACCGTAACACAGAAAAAAACCATTTTAGAGAAGAAACATTTGAATAATTTGTCAGTTGGAAATTCTAAAAATTAATAAAATTAATTGTTATTATTATTATTATTTCACTTCCACCTGTTACATTAATGGCAATTCTCAGTTTCCGCAATTTGTAAATTTTTTCATTCAAAACTGAACGTGTAGACACTTCTCAGTTTTAACTGACAGTGAAAACTAATTGAATAACTGACCATTTAGACACCGCCATATGAATGTTGCTAAGTTTTTCATTATTTGACATATTTAATTTTGTCTCTCTTAAAAAATATTAAAGCAAAAAGGATAAATTCTATTTTTTTCTTCAATATATATTGATATCAATCTGTGTTTACACATCATTATTTCTTCAATATTCTCTCTCATCAAAAAATACTGTCAATATATATTGAAGTGTAAACGCTGCCTTAATCTCTGGCAAAACATTAAATTCAAGGAAATAGCAAAAAAAAAAAACCAATTGTTACATTATTATTATTCCAAGTTTTAACGATTGTTATTTCTGAAAATTAATTAGATTTAAGCAAATAGTTAACAAGAACGATTATTGGTTGCACAGTTAGCTCACGGTAAGCGTAGCAGTCTAACAGATATGACATCAATCTAAGTAAATATAATAAACGCTATTGTTATCAGAACAAAAGTCCCAAAATTTGACTCAACATTTTAAACAACTATTTTCTTATTAGGCCATGACTACTGGACATACTCAATTCCTTGACATTTGATGCTTTCGGTCCATTAACTGCTATTATAATTTAATTCTTTCCAGTTGAATATCTGAACTTGTTCCTAACAAAACTTTAGTTTAATTTAAAAATTATGAATTAATTAAACAAAATAAAAGTTAATTGCAATAATTAGAAAAATTAATAAACTAAATGGGGTTCAGTGATTAAAAATTGTTACTATACAAAAATATGTATCAAAAATTATACAACAAGATTAATAAACAAAAATAACAAGAATTTCTGAATAAATATTTTTTTTTGTTCAATTGTTTTCAACATTAATTCTTTTAATATTACATATTAAAATATTTTGCCCATCCCTCTATTTAAGGCAAAAATGAAAAACCAATAACAACTTTTAAAATATGACAATTAGAACCATAAAATCTAATTTATATGACAGTTAAATTAAGGCAAAACCATTATTTTCTTAAAACAAAAAAAAAAAAAAATCATCCTAAATTATAATTGAAAATTAGATCTAAAAGCTAAAATTAAATGTTTCTAATTTTATTGAACAAAATAACAATATCAACAACAACAACAACAACAACAAGATATAGCAGACATTTTCCAAATGTGCTTAAAAATATATTTCCTTAACAAACCGCATATTTACTCCTACAAAAAAAAAAAAAAAAGAAAAATGAAAAGAAAAACAAACATCAAAAAATAATAACTGTCCAAACAGTGTAGTAGAATTTAATGGAAAATTTCACCAATTTATATTTTAAAGCCACAAAAATTTTATGCTAAATTAGCATAAATCTGTAATAAAATTGTTGGAATTTTCTTATTCAGTTCTCTCTGTTTAATTTATGAGACATTTCCTTTCTTTTTAATTTTGTTTTTTTTTTCTTTTTTTTTGTATATTGATAAGAGAGAAGGGGAACGTTAAAAATATAACCTTGGAAAATATTAAATAATGAAAAATTATGCCATTATCAAAAATATTTACCGGTCTGTTACAACGTACCTATTATATTTATATTTCAAAAATAAATAAACACAAAAAAAAAGAGAAAATAAAGAAAATTCAAGTCAATTCAAGTAATTCATTAGTACAGTGTTTCATTGTATTAATAAATTAATATGAGAGTTTACAAGACAGTTGGCGACTTTAGATGTAAAGCAAGTTTCAACATATTTCAACGGTTTCATGTAAGTTTGAACGAACTTATGTAGTTTTATGGTTTGAGCTTTTATAAAAGTTTTTAAAACTAAATTTAAATCGAGCCCATTTACGTCCAAACTTTAACTGCTAGGGGAAAATTCGATTATTTAGGTTGAAAATGTCTACTAATGAAACGTGATCATAAAATTATAAAAGTTTTATTTATGTTGAGCGTAGGAACCATGTACGCATGTACCCAATTGGGTACATTGGGCATAATAACATATTTTTTATTAACTTTTTTCAACAGTGTGTTTAAACATTTTTTGCTACTCCAGCGAAATCTTAATGAACAAATAGCACATCTTAAACGGTTTACAAGCTTCTCAGGAAAGTAGCCTATGTTATCTTCAGTCATACTTTTTGAAATAGTGTGTGATTGTCGCTTCGACGTCGAATTAAGTCGAATGTAATATCTTGCAATAATCCGTGTGAACTCTAATTGGTCCCTTTTTAAATTTGAAGCAAGTGAGTACAATTTCCACGCATTTTTCATTGCCATATGAAGAATGTTTGTGAAGAGAATCCACCAGTACTTCTTACAACGTACCTATATTCTATATAAGTTCATATATTGATCATGCAAGTCCACACCTCCCATTCCAATGTTATATTCGTCAAATAAATTTGGTTTCGGTGTCCATCTTTTTCTTTTTTTCATTTGTCCTTCTTTATACTTTTCTTAGGTGTTCTCTATCAAAATATAGTTAGTACGCATTGTGACTAAATTATTGTCTTTCCATTTCACAAAAAGAATTTCGTTTCCTTTGTCAAAACAATAATCATACTTTCCACGGAATTTTTATCGATGGTCTTAGAGTCCGTTAGTGAACTGTTTTTAAGACAATTTTGGCGTAAAGTACCTGTTACACGAAAATCTTTGTTTTTTAGACAAACAATTCATATTTTGTGAAAAAATTGTCAAATAAAATAATAATGATCCTTTCGATACTGAACACACGTGAGTAAATTTGTAACAATATTTCAACCTAAAGGCCCGTTTTTTTCTTGATCGAGTTTTTTTTTACCACAGTATCCGGCTGAGCTTGCCCCCGAAACTAATTTTTACTTTGTAAAAAAAAAGATTTTGTTTGTATAGATCTTTTTTTTGTATATCTTTTGTTGATATAATCTTCGTAAATCTTCGTTTTTTTATACAAAAATTTGTTTCGGCGCTTTTTAAATATAGAGGCGTTGGATGATTAAAAAAAAAATTAAAATAAAACTGATTTAGTTTCGAGAGGAATAATACAAATCTGCAAAAATTGACAAATATATAAATAAAATCAAAAACATAAGTGAGTGAGTTGAGTATGCATTATGTTTTTTATTTGCAGAAATGGAGCCAGACTCAAAGTATTTTTTAATGTAAAATTTAAAAAAAGGAATTGTATGATCGTCGGTATAGTTTTCTAGTTTGTGGTATAACGTAGTCTCTTACAAAATATATGGCAATGTTGAATTATCAAAAAGAATTTCGAATATGTCTTTTGGGTGAAATTCTTTTAATTCGTTCTCAATAGATTCACTTCTTACCTCAGCCCAATTGGGATTTCGTTCAAAAGACCTACCCATTTTATTTGCCATTTTTCGAGGCAGCTCTTCATTTATTTCTCCCACATTATTGAAAAATATTTCAGTACTACCGGGTTTATATTTTGGAAATTCATTTTCAAGCAAATTGTCATCATCAATATCTACATTATCAGTTGGCACATCCGGGTTAGGTAAAATTATTATTTAGCGCTTGGCACGTTGTCTATTACGAAATAGCAAATTGCACTAGCACTAGAAAATGCCGTATATGCTGGATATTGACAAAACACAAATGTACGCAGTTGGGCACAGATGGCGCAAATGAGTTAATAAAGAAATACGATTTTGTTAGCCGACTTAGTTGGGTCAGAAATTACCACCCCGAATTCCTAAATACAAATTCTCCAAGGACAAAATGTCGAGTTAGGTAATTCCAGTTTTTGTACCCAACAGTAGGAAAATAAGATATTTCCTGTTTTGTATATCTAACAGAAGCTAGTTAAAAGAAAATTCGGTAATTGTTTTTGGAAGAATTTGTCTTTGAGAATGTGATATCTAGAGATTTCATATTTATAGGGATCTCGTCCATCAGGATTCCTTTTGGCGATTTTGTACGTTTCCTCTGATTGTATCCATCCTTTTTTCCTTATATAAAATTAATAAATTTTGGAATTATAGGTAGTTATGCAATAATAAAAATATGTGGAAGAGTAAAATAATTATTTGTCCTGCAAATGTACAAAATATTCATCCAATTTGTTTATACTGCTCAATACAAGCTAGCATATAGAAACCATCATGACGAAGGAGTAACATTTTGATATATGGTAGGTAGTTGATACTTCAAAAATGAAATAATTTTGTAACGAGTATTTTATTCTCTGGTATTCTTATTAACCTTTTAAATCACACATGGTGGCTCTAGTACTGAGTTCCTTAAAACAACCAACAATAATTCGAGTTGTGAAATCTAAAAGTCACAATTAAATTCTAATTGGTTTTCCAGAAGCAATTAGAATGGTCACTTCTACCTTCCTACCTCTAATTATTCTGAAAATGCCAATTTAGTTTGGATGGAATAAAAGATGAAATGTTAATTTAAATAAATTATAAAAACTGTGTAATTATTTTATGCATATTCGTAATATACGATATTGTTATAAGAATTATAATCACCGAATTTGATTGAATTTGGATCGGTGGAGTAATAAATATAGCAAATGGTTGAGCACAAAAGCTAAAATTCGATTAATTACAAACTTTTAGAAGTAGATCAAAACATAAGCGGAGAAACATAACCTTATCGATCTTTCATTTTAGTACTATATAAATCAACAAACCAATAAAATGTCTCCAAAATAATAATTAAGTAGTTGAATACCGGGGAGTACAATTACGTCGTAGTTTGAATTTAGCAAATCAAATATGGTATATCAAAAGTTAACATAGCATTCAAAGCTTCAAAACAATTTTTATATAATAAAATCATTATTGTAAAATAGTTGAAATAATATTTTACTAAACTCTTATGACACGAACTCTTGTACACCAATATTGTAAAAGATCAAATGCAAATTTAACGAGAGAAATTTAACGGAAACTCTTCGAAAATTTAAAAGGCAGTTAATAAGGTTTTGTATTAATAATATAGAAACACCGACTCCGATAACAAGTATTACTATAATCTATATAAAAATAATTGTAGCAGGAAGTAAACATAATTAGAATCGTTAATCTATTCATCAAATTAATTCATAAATATTATAATAAAGCGTGAAACATCGCGGAAAATATTTTACTATTATAATAGCATATTCTATCACAATAGAAAGTTACTTTGGCCGTAGCCTTGATAGATCCCGAGAGTTTTATCCTTTTTGTTAAAAACTTTAATATCCAAGTAATTAACAGTTATCATGTTCCTCTATTGTGCCCATTATTAATAGACGTGTAAAACTGTAACCCGGCCCCTATAACCAGGGCAAAATAAACTGTGAAACTTTTTTTTTTTTTTTTAATTATGTTAAGTAGTTTTAGTTAGATTAAGATTAATTAATTTTGAATAAGTTTATGTAGTTTTCAGTAAAAAATTATCAGTTTTGGTCCCAATATTAACTTTTCAGTTTAAAAATTCGGAAATAAAGAAAATTTTGAGGCTGTACATAAATTTTAAAAATTATATATAGAAATATTCATTTATAAAATAAAAACTATAAAATTTGTAAAGAAAAAGCTATTTTTATTATTATTATTTCTTAATTTATTTTAATTAGAATTATAAAAGCAAGCAAGTAAGAGAAGCAAGCACTAGCTACCAGGGCCCATTGGCTTTATATTTGTATTACAGTAGTTTTAATATATATATATTTTTTTTTTTTACATTTTATGAGCTATTTTTTATAAATGACCAGACTAGTTTGAAAATGTAAAAATACTAAAAAATAGCATTTAACTTTAAAAAAAAAACAGTAAAAATTAGTTTAAAGCAATTAGTCAAGTGTAAACTGGAATCTGGATTTATTTTTGACACTTCAACATCCTATAACTAAACCTAAAAACTTAAATATATTACTTTTAGAACTTCATGTACTATTTTTCTTAGGCAACTACTACAGAATATTTTTAGTTTTGTTTCATCGATTTTACGGTTATTGTGCTGATATATTTTTTTTTGGTATTTGTTAGGGTTTCCCGGTGTTGCACAATTGGTCTGACGAAATAAATAGTATTATGCTCAAAATACAACCATTCCATCGTAATATTCGCAGGGCAGCACTTTCCCACAAATTTGTAGTGAGACTTCTTCAAGCCAGACTGTGAAATATGAACGTTTTTTCATCAACCGAAATGCTAAACTATGAATCACCTTACCATCACAAACATATAACTTACGAAGAAACGGGGAAACACGTATCCTTTAAGCTGCCTGTAAATTTTATGTATACTAACTTTTCTATTCTAATCTATTCTATCTATTTTATCATATTTCTTGGATATTCTTTTATAATTTTGTTTACCTTTTGTTTTTTTTTTGTTATTTTTAATCCTTGAAATGACTAGAATTCTGAGAAGGTAGTTAGACTCTTTTTGGCCTCAAACAAACAAAAAAAATAATATGTCAAGTAAAAGCCTGGTGCTTGCATTAATACCTAACCGTTGACATGAGCTAAAATTAATTTAATTCTGATGTAAGTCTCATATGCGTTGCTATAGTTTAAACTGCTTAGAAAAGATAGACAATAATAAAATTTCAGATTTTCAAGTTTGGATATTGTACTTCATTTGTTGGCTTTATATAGCTAGTTTAAATTTAATCAAAGCGCAAATTATTCAGTGTATAAAAAATATTGAAAAGTAACACAAAAATATCCCTAAATCATAAAAAAAATATACCGGGTGTTCCAGAGCATGCGTATCAGCTTTTTAAGAGGGGAAGGAGCCGTTTTTTTTTAATTTAAAAAAAATTTATTAGCTATCTCGATTGCTGGGGACCGGAAATCGATTTTATTAAGACCAAAAATCTCTGAGAAATCGAGATTTTAATATAAAAAAAAAAAAAAAATTTACTTTACACAAGTTTCTTGTTTTTTGACGTAGAATCCGAATTTGCATAAAAAAGTACCCTTTTCATTTGAGAATCTCGATTTCGGCGAAAAAAAAACCCTTTTCCGGTCCTTCCCGAAAGTTGAAAATATCACCAATCGATATACCACCCTCGATTTAGTTAATTACTTTTTTTTTAATCTTAAAATAACGGCTCCTTCCCCTCTTAAAATGCTGATACGCATGCTCTGGAAAACTCGACATATATTATATATAAGTAGTCTTATAGTTAATACACAAAAAAAAAAAGAGAAGATTAGAAAAGAGAGAGTAAAATTACAATGATGACGTCTGTTAAACACATGTCAGCTGTTAAGAGTTAACTGTATTTTGACTGAACTGTTTTCAGTAATTAGAACTTTTTAATAGCATATTAATTTCCACGTTAATTTTTATAAAATTTTGAAAGACAGAAAAAATGTTTTATTAAGTTTCTCAGAATATAGAACTCAAATCATAGAAGTAAGATGTCATGTTTTTTGAATTATTCTTAAGCTGTATTCCATAGTAAATTTATTAGTAATAATTTTTTATAATAATTTTTTTTTGTTTTACCGATACCATCGCTTTTCTGAAGGTAGTTTAGTACTAAATTGCTTGACGTTGCTGTCGTGAATCTCTACTGAATTGTATTAAGCCATCATACTGGGATTGCTTATACAGATATTTATTCCATTTTTAATTTTAAGGTTATACTCCTAGAGTATAATTACATTGTTTTACTAGATAATTGGAAATATTTTATTAATATTAATTTTATTATTACGGCGCACTGTTACAGTAATTGACATTGTCCTTGAAATTTTTTTTGCTTTTAATATTTTTGTTTCTTGACTGACATTCAATACTTAAATGAAATTTATGTATTAAATATATTTTATTAGTAGTAGTATTATAAAATATATAACTTATATATTATTAAGTACATAATATTATTATATTATATATTTATTTTCTATAGTATCTTTAAGTTATTATGAGTTAAGTTAATGGTGTGGTGGCATTTCCACGCAAATTAGTTGAAAAATTTTTGTTTTCACTTTGACAGAAACAATCAAAACCAATTATCTTTTCTAGATTTTATCTACCATGGTAATATTAATAATTATGATGAAATTAATTTGATAAAATCAATAAAATATTAATTAGGTTAATGATGATTTATGAAAAAGTATGATACATAAGAATTGATTTATATCTTTGTTCACCAGGTGCTTTACTTAATTAAGAAATTAATTATGCGCGCATTTGAATTTTATTTTAATATAAATAAAAATCCTTTTTGTTTGTTATTGAATCCTAAATTGTATTTGATTATTACTAATATATAATATTTAAGTTAATATGATTAGTTTGTACTCTCTAGAAACTATGAAATTCATTTTAACTAGAATTTTATATAAATTTTGTACATTGATTTTATCCGGAATGCAATATTATTTTAAATCATTGTTAAAGGACGAGATTAGCATTAGAATATAATATTTAATCACAAAATGCTTATCTATGCAGCATAGTCTCAAGAAATTTAATGTTAAATACGCATAATAAAAAAATAATTTAAGCCAGTTTGAAGATTTGAAAGACTGCAATTTAGGAAGAAGTAGGTATAAGCACTCAACTGAAAGTTATTTATCTGATAACACAAAATTTGATAGATATGATATACCAACATCCAGTATAGAAAGTTATAATTTAAGTTAAGTTCAGGCAATAATGATTTGTTTGAAATTTACAAGACAATTCCCCAAAATTTGTCGTAAAATCTATATTAACATATACTGAGTGACGTAGCAGGTAGAACCTGCATTTCGAAACATATCAGTATCATTTCCCGATGTATCCCGTGAAATCCAGTAACATTTGGATAAAATAAATAACAAAAAAAAAAACAGACTTACATTCTGAAAGTCAGAAGGGCCTGAAAGATTAATTGTTATAAATAAATAAATAAATCTAAATATTCAATAAAATATCATTAATAGTTCAGTATATTGTAGTGAGGCTAGAAAAAGTTTAATGTAAATTTACGTTGTAAAGAAATTAAAAGCATTACTCAATATCTATTTTACGTATTTTATTTTGTTTTATTTTGGATTAATAATGTCGGTATTGTTTTTAATACACCTCTCATGCTACCGTAATTTGATTTATTCGTTATAAATCGTGTACATTGATTTTGAAATGCTACCATGCTTTGATCTAGGCCATATAAAACGTGTAATGCATTGAACAAAGTTTGCAGGCTCAGGTTATTAAACTCTTTTACATCCGATTACACTCTTTGACATGTTTTTTTGGTTCTATCATTGATACAAATTCAAATACAAATTCAATACAACACCTAATGTAAATTATAACAGAAATTTCTAGAGATTTTAAATAAATGAAGTCTCCCTATATATAAATCAAAGCTTTGTTAAAAATTATCTGTAAATTTTTAGCCTTCTCAACATATTCAGTAATTGCACCTCATCATTAATTATTTGCCTTGAATTTTAGGTATGATTTAAAGTATCTTTAATTTATGAGGTAATAATCATTTCTGGAGATCATAAAAAAATCTTTGCCATTAAAATCTCGTATTTCAAAATATCTCGTTTTCCAAAATATCGTTTTAATTCCACAATATTTACCTTAATTATTTTTATGCGTAGTCGCTTAGTATACAAAAACCGGATATCTGCTTTTTCCAGAATTTTTATAAATATTTTTTAATAGGTATAAATTTTGGAAAACTACATTTTAAAAATCAAGAGTATGTTTAAATGACATTTTGAAAATAAAAATTTCCCAACTCGAACCTCATTCCTTTTTATTTATACCAGATAGACAAACCAATGGTGGAATTTCATCAAATTTTTTTTTGTGTGCCTTAATTGAAAAAAATATATAGATTACCATACATTTTATTATAGGATATTTTGCCTAGACTACATGTAGTCCTTTTAAAATATAGGATAAAAAATTTAAAAAAATTTAATGCAGCAGAAATCAAAAAAGAAATCACATTTTTCAATTATTACACATTTTTTAAACAATGGACGATATTTAGAAGTTACAACGAGCTGCATGTAGCATGACATTACATTTGATAACCTGGGTAGGTGCCTTTTTGTAATACTACCTACATGTTTGTTGTTTGACTTTTTCATCTGCGTGCAACAAATGGTCCAACCGATCATAGCCAATTTCAAACGTTGAAGCATTGGAATATCTGGATGTCGACCATATGCTGTTAAAACTGAAGTTGCGTTTCTGTGTGAAATGATAAAATGTTGATTCATTGAGGATTTTGGTAAAACTGAAATATTAGAATACTTATAACGGCGCAATTTGCTTATGTAACTAAAAACAACATTAGGAATATTTGTGCACACTTGTATATATAAGAAAAAATATAAGAGCATTTGTCTATGAATGATGTCTACGTTAAGTCTTCCTGACATATGTGGGAAAACCAATCAATCAATTTTAAACTATTATTCCTAGATCTAAACGAATGAGGAGCATATGGTTGAGCATTTAGTGAACGAACGTTTTTAAAAAAATATTTTAAAAATTACTTTAGGTATAAAATTAATTCTAATATATATTACTTCGTTACTATTTAAAATTTGGTAAGATTTTTGCTTTTCAGAATGAATTGGAATACTAAAAACAGAACTATCCTTTTTATAACCTCATAACAATTGAAATTTATTTTAAAGAAAATTTTGTGTAGGTTTTTCAAATAGAAAATAATCAGTATTTTGTAAGTGTATTTGTATTATTCTTTTTAAGTAAACAAAAGATAAAAAAAAAATATTTTAAATGTCATTAACACAGACAAATAAACGGTATTATTTATATACTTTTATATTAAAAAACGTAGAATCCTTTTTTCATTCCCAGGATTAAGTGTAAATCTTACAATTCTGAATTTGATGAATAAAACTTAATTATTTACTTTACTTTTTTTGTAGGATATATTTGTATAATAGATATATATATATATATATATATATATATTGTATATATATATATATTTTATTATCTATTTATTGTCAAAAGACAAGTAGAGGATAAGAAGGGGATTAAAAAATTTTCTAAATGAAATGTCTCGAAAAAGTTTTTTCTTTTTTTTTAATTCATTTTATTTTAATGTTTTATAATTAATAATTTCCTTAATTCAATTAAATATAATAATTTTCCACAATTTCAATAATATATATTTATTTTTTTTCTTTTTTAATATCATCATCATTTTTTAGGCAATCCTGTAATCTTGATTGTGGAATTGAAGGATTATGTGAATTTATTGAAAATATTGATGCAAACAATCAAAAACTAATGCGTTGTATGTGCCCTTTTGGTAAAAGTGGAAATGGTTGTACCGAAGGTAAGTTAATTAATTTTATATTATTAATTGTATAAATATATACATATATTATAATTAGTTTATTTTTTCTATATAATAATAACACTCACTTTATATGTTGATTTTTCATATAATATTATCAAAAAGAAAATAAAATGAAAAAAATTAAAGAGCACTTCAAGAACTTTATTAAACAGTTTTTTTATTTTTAATATGTCCTTTAATTACCTAGTTGACATATTAAACAATATTTTCATGTATAGATGTGTATTAATTATGAAGGAATCTTTTGAAGCAAATTAAAATGAAAAAAAAAATGAATGACTTAATTAAAATTGTTTAAGTGGTTGTTCTCTTTAATGAGAATCTATTATACTTTTAAAGTATTATAAATAAATTTATCTTCTAGTAAAATATAAAATAGAAAAGTGAATTTATTTTTATAAAGAATACACGTGTTTGAATAAGTCAACCTAAATTTTTTTGAGAACTGAATGTATATTTTTTGATATTTTAATCGTAATATAAATAACGTATTATAATATAGCCTATATCAACTGAGAATGGAATGTACAAGTTTAAAGTCAAAATTAGAGTATAAATTGTGAATTTGAGTAAAGACCGTAAGACTTACAAAACAAAAGATGTTATTGAAAGAGTGTTTCGTTCATTTAACATTACATTGAACTCATTAGTAGGTAGATATTGCAGTGTTAAGCTACCTAGATAGCTTCTAATTTGGATTTGAAAATATTTTCGTGACTTTTATATAGATCGCAAAGATATAATATTAGAATTATAAAAAGGTAAATTAGCTACATTCTTTGGTAGATATACATTTTGTATTATTTTTTTCCATAAGGCTACAATTGCAGGAATTAGTAAAATGTGTACATAAAATTGTTGAAAAGAAATTAGAGGTCCTTCAAAAAAAATAAAACTATCAGTTTTTGTTCCTGCTTGTCGTATTTAATTTAGAGCAAGTATATTAAATGTCTGGAAGTATAGTCGAAACTTTGCTAAATTTTTATTTTCTACGATTGGTGAAAATCTTGAGGTATTCTGTTTTTCAAGAAAGAAAATAAAGATTGATTTTTTTTTCCAAAATTTTCTACTTTGAACCTCAATATCTTCATAAATGCAGCACCAATCATCATCAAATAAATGTTAAAATATGCTCCAAACCGTCATCTTTCTAGAATATATATATATCTAATAGATCAACAGATACAACGGCTTTTATACAAAAACATCAAAACAACAAATATATTGTCAAATGTCCTTTTCGTCCTTAAAGGATAAGATGCCTTACAAAAGATATATATTTTTGGAAGGCTAGCAATTCCAGCCATCCTTGGGTTATGGTCATTAGGTCCTACACCGATACAACATCTCCCTCAGAATCTCCCAAATTTCATTCAAATATAGCATATTGAAGTGTAACCGTCGGGATCATCTCAATTGACTTGATAATACACCGAATGGTTATTTCAATTAATTTATAATATGAGAAAAATATTTTAAATGATTACTTGATTTCATCTACTCTTTAAAAGATCGCAAATTTAATTCCCTTTGTATTCTAGATAGTTTTGAAGTTTGTTTAAAATCAAAAATATTTGAACTCATAAAGAAACTAAGAGAATGTGTTATAAAATAAAGTACTAATTAAATCAAATCAGGTACCCATAAATTTTACAGTGTCAACTTTAAAAACTGTTAAATCCTTAATGCAAATCAGCCAATTTACTTCAAAGTTCCAGAATTATTTAAATTCTTTAATTAAGTAAAAACCCATAACTTAATCAGTTATCGTAGTTATATTTTAAAGATTTTTTTCAAATAGAAAAATTGAAAATTATGAATATGAAAACAAAATTTTATATACAATAATAATTTATTTTAATTTTTTATTATTTAACTAGCTTTGTAACCCGTCATAAATGACGGAAGCAAAATAAATCCTAGTTTCTTTTTTTCTTTCATTAGATTCTTTATTCCGAAATTACAGTACTTATGTTTATATCACTCTTTATTTATTTTTATTTATGTTTATATTGGCCTACACTAATCTTATTTTTTTTTTATATAACAGAAAAAGAAGTACCATACCAACAAATTTGTATAAAATGTTTGTATTTTTGTATGGTATACTCGTACTCACTTCCATTTAGTTATAATTCGTTAGTTGGGTTCCATTTAGTATAAATTATACGGTATTAGCGTTATTGTAGCCTCTGGGAGAGCAAATTTAAAAATGGGATCTTACTTTCATATAAATTTTGTCTTTTGTATAATGTATAGGGATCTTATTTTGCTATATGAATAAACTGTTATTATGGTATTGTGCTATTTTTAAAAAATAATTCAAAATTTTGTATCTAAATTGGTAAAATTTACAAAAAATACAAAAACATTTTCATCAATAATTTTCAATTTAAAAAAAAACAATGTTTTATTATCCGGCGTAGAAGTAGAGTTAATTATCCTACTCTACTTCTATCAAGTTCTATTGATTGAACAGTGAACCTGAACAGTGAAGTGAAAAGTGAACACTTAACACTGAAAATAAAATAATATTTTTGGAATGGAGCATATAGAACATACAGAATACAGATACAGCAAATAATAAAAAAAAAACAAAAAAAAAACAAAAAAAAACAAAAATAATTTTTTTTGAGTGAAGTGACTTACGCACACAATAATGACAAAAATAAAAGCTAGAAGCAATAAAGTAGTATAATGTATAATATTATACAATACAAATATGCTGATACACATGTGTATTATTATGTATAATTTTAAGTAATAAGAATAACCTTTGAGTGAATTATGTTTTTTTTTTGTGTTAAATGCTGTTTGCCTTTTGGTTATTATACCATATTAAACTATTGATTAAATTTCTATTAGTCCTTATTATTATAAATCAAAAAAATTGTTTGTTTTATTTATATTATTATTATTATTTATTATTTTTCCTTATTATTTGCGAAGAAGACTAACATTAAATTAAAAAAATATAGTTCATGCAATCAATTTTTCCTGCAAAGGTTCAGCATGGTAGACAGGGGTTAAAAAAAAGCACCAAAGCAATTTGTATATATATGCATTTGTATACATATGCAATTTGTATATGTGTTGGAGCGTTCCGTCGAACTTACAAACATCCAGATAAATGCAGAATAATATATATATAATACGGTTCAATGAATTTATATAATTGAGATTAGAGATTATAATATAACGAAATATCTTGTAATAATAATCAAAAATAAAGTTTTGAAATATTTTTCTGTTAAATTGCTGAAACTCAGTGCTAAAACCTCGACTAATATAATTATTTTGATTTTCATGAAGCGTTAAAATGCTGGTTATAGTATGATATTGTGGACATTCTATTTGACATGTAATATTATGTCGTAATATACTTTTAATTGTTGACTTTTGATAGTAGTTATTTCATATTATGAATTACAATTTCGTGTACTATTTAATTATTATATGAGCTAAAATAAGTTTGAATATTTGTAATAAGCTGTCCTTTAATAGAAGTTGAAGCAAATTAAATTCCAAATAGCTTTTTATCTCCGAATATAAGAAAACCTTTGTTACACTCAGCCCAGTCTTATAAAAAAGAAGCATTTTCCTTCTGTAAATCAAATATATTTTTTATAGAGCAGCAATTTAAATAATTTGATTCATTTAAATAGCAATTATTGTGCTCCATGTGTTTAGGAATAATTCTTTCTCTCGCGAGTGTTAGTTGGGAACACAAGTGCGAGGATTTACTCTAATTTTAATATTATTTTACATACTCGAACTTTTCTTTACTATTAATAAAAAAAAAAAAAAAAAAAAAAAAAAAAAAATTTTTAAATACAAAAATATAATAATTTGAAAATGTTAAAGTGCAACATTTGTCTTTTAAAAGTTGAAAGATTGGAATTGAATATCCAGTGTATAATATGTATGAAAATCTTTCATGCAAATTGCGCCAAATTAGATAAAAATGAGATTGAATTTATTGAAAAAAGTAAGCAGGGCTACAAGTGCTTAAGTGCGAGAAGAAATTCTACTGTAGCTGACAATTTAACAACTACTCCAATTCTGAATTCATCCTCAGCAACTATGAGAGTTAATTCCGTAAACTGCTCTTCTTTAGTTGACTTTAATTCATTGAATAATACACCTAAAATTAATGAATCTGATGTCACATTACTAACACTTCTAAAGGAAATTAAACTCCTTCAAAAAATAAATTTCGAAGCTGTAAGTAAAATTGAGCAACTAGAAATAAAAAATGCATCTCTCTCACGAAAAGTTGACTCTATGGAAACGAGAATTAATGTCTTGGAACAAAATGAGAAACGTAACTGCATTGATATTGTTGGTATTCCGGACGTATCTTCTATTAACGTAAATGAGAAAGTTTCTCAGCTTTTTACTAATGGCTTACAAGAAAATTTTGTGGCCAGCGACGTCATCAATTGCTACATAAAAAAAACTAAGAATTCATATGCGAAAATTCTCTCTGAGAACAAAAATACGGTTTCCAGTTCAACGTCAAATATTATTTGCGTAGAGTTTGTTTCTGCTGCTATGAAGGAAAGAATCATGAAAAAAAAAAGTAAATTCTACAACAATCTAAATGCGAGTTTATTTGGTAACAACTACAATAATAAGATATACATAAATAATTCTCTCACAGCTTACATGAGAAATTTGTACTCAAAAGCGATGGAAGTTAAAAAAGAGAAAAACTACAGGTATTTATGGACTAATAATTCCTCAATATTATTAAGAAAAAAAGAAGGCGATAGAGCAATCAAAATTAATAATTTGGCTGATATTTTAAATCTTAAATACATTTTTTATTATTGTTATTTCTATTTTTTGCTCTGTATAACTTATTAGTAATATGAACTTAAATGAGACTATTTCTAACTCTGTTAATGTAAATTATTTACCTTTCTGTTAATGTAATTATTTGCCTTCTTTAAATTTAAATTTAAATAATTTAACTTTCAATGTATGTGATAGTGATAATTATGTTGAAAATTTTAACTTTTTTATATCGCATCAAAATATTAGAAGTATGCGCAAGAACTTTGATGCTTACTTGGTTCAATTGCAAGTTCTTGATACAATGCCGAGTATTATTTTTTTAAGCGAAATTTGGATTTTTGAACATGAATTGAATAATTTTAATATTCCGAATTTTAAACTTTATGTTTGTTGTAATGAAAATTATGCATCTGGAGGTGTTGCTGTATTTATTAGAAACGATATTAAGAGTTTTTTCTCAATAGTTAACTTTATTAGCGCTGATGTTGTAAATGTGGTGTGTGAGATTGATAATGTTTCGTATTGTTTTATATGTGTGTATAGGTTCCATGAATATAAAATTGAGGATTTTTTATTAGAATTTTCTAACTATGTCATGAATGTTAAGAATAAAAATTGTATTATTTTGGGTGATATAAATATAGATATATTTGGTAATTCAAAAATTATGGAAGAATATTTAATTTTGATGGCATCAAATGGATTTATTTCCCTTATTAATGAACCGACAAGAATAACGTCAAATTCTTCTACATGTATCGACCATGTTTTTTGTAGGACACAAAAAAATAATAATCATAAAATTAAAGGTTCGGTTTATGATTTTCAAATAACAGACCATTCTATGATAATTATTAAATTACATATTCCTTCTATTAAGCAGCAAATTAAAGATAACATACCTCAATATAAGAAAATTGATTATGATAGATTAATTTTTTTGTTAAATTGTGAGATGTGGGAGAATGTTTATTCTGAAGAAGATCCCTCGATTGCTTTTGATAAATTTTTAAATATTTTGGTCATAAATGTTAGGGATTGCTCTTCGAATACTAATGTCGGTCGGAATAAATCAAGTAAACTTAAACCGTGGATTACTGATTCGGTGTTAAATAAAATCAAAAAACGTAATAATCTAAGGAAACAATGTTTGAAGCATCCAAATAATATTCGCCTAAAGAACTTTTATAATAAACTCTGTCGAGAAATCAAAAACAATGTTAACAGCTGTAAAGATAGGTACTATATTACAGGCTTTGAAACTAATAAGGGAAATAAGAAAAAGGAGTGGCAACTGGTTAATAGTTTGTTGAATAGGGACTCAACTAGTTGTGATGGACTAAGTCTTTCTGTCAATAATGAAATTGTTAATAATTCGTTTGAGGTTGCTAATAACTTTAATCGTTTCTTTGTAAATATCTCCAAACAATTTGAAAATGGAAATTACTTTAGTACATACCCCTCTTCTGATGTTGTTGTTCAGGAGAACTTTGAACGTACTAGTTTCTTTTTTGACAGTATCTCAGCTTTTGAGATTCATAGAATTATAACTAGTTTAAAGAACTCGAACTATGAGACATCTGAGGATGTTTCAAATAACATCCTAAAGAAAATCTCCTTCCAAATTGTGGACATTTTGGCACATATTTTTAATAAGAGTGTCTTATTAGGGCAATTTCCTGAGAAACTAAAAATTGCTGAAGTTATTCAAGTTATTCCCTTATTCAAGAAAGGCGATACACTGGATGTTAACAATTATAGACCTATATCTCTCCTATCCTCTTTCTCGAAGATCTTTGAAAAAGCAATGAAACGGAGATTTTTATATTTTCTCAACAAAACCAACTTCTTCAGTGAAAATCAATTTGGCTTCTTGAAAGGCAAATCAACAGAAAGTGCGTTACTTAAATTCTGTGGAGAGATATATGGTGCATTAAATGAGGGTAAAGTATCCTCAGCATTATTTGTTGATATAACTAAGGCTTTTGATCTTGTGGATCATCATATTTTATTAAATAAACTATATAATGCTGGTTTTAGAGGTTTTATTTATAAATGGCTTAGGTCATATTTGGCTGGTAGAAGACAGAAAGTCAGAATTGGGAATATTTATAGTGCCATACTTAATCTATCCTGTGGTGTTCCTCAGGGCTCTGTACTTGGACCTATCTTGTTCCTAATTTATATTAACTCGCTTTTTTTGCAACATTTTAGAGGGATGGTAACCGCATTTGCAGATGACACTGCCGACTGCGTTTACATATACTTGTAAGAACAATTTTGAGATAGCTGCATGCATGAACTTTGATCTGGATTTAATTAGACACTGGTTTAATAAACATAAATTAGTAATAAGCTGCAAAACTAAGCATATGAATTTTGGTATCTATAATCCTTCTTGTGATAACTTTGATATTTATTATCATGCTCCCAATTGCGCCAAATTTCCAATAGACTGCACTAATAACTGTTTTGGTGGTACTATCCAATGTGATAATAACTGTTTTTTAGTTGAATTTGTAAAATCGTTCAAATATCTTGGCTTATGGGTTGACTCCAGATTGGATTGGAATGATCACGCTTGCTATTTGAAGAATTATCTCCGTAATATTATTAGACAGATTTATCATCTAAGTCTATACTGTTCGGAAAAAATTATGTGCTCCGTTTATTATGCGCTTTTTCATTCAAAAATTCAGTATGGTATTACTTGTTGGGGAGGAGCATACTTTACTAAGATTAGTCAATTACTTGTGTCACAAAAACATGCTATTCGAATAATTTGCGGGAAAAGACGTACTTGTCCGTCTTTTCCTTTATTTTTTAAATTAAAAATACTTCCCATTAGAAATTTATTTTACTATAAAACTTTAAAAATGTTTTTTATGAAGTCTGGATATTTAGATGTTAGATATACTAATAGGTATAACTTGAGAGTTAATTATCGTAATTTGGTTCATGTTCCACGTTGTAGGAAAAGTCATTTTTGTCGTTTCTATGATATTGTAGCACCTAGAATTTTTAATAAACTTCCTGACCACATCAGGCAAATTAGAATTTTATCGAATTTCTTAAAATTATTGAAAGCTTGGCTTTTGGAAATTAATTTTGATAATAGTGAGGAGTTATTAAGAGTTGTTGTTTAGCTGAGTAAGATTTTTGAAGTTCTTGCGATTTATATATGGTGTCTATTTTCATGATTAGCTTAAGTACAATTTTTTTTAACTTTTATTATATTTACTTAATATTGCACTGCATAAAATTATTTTAAATTTTGTATTTTTTATTTTTTATTTTTTATTTTCTCTTTGTATTTAAATTTTAATTTCTCTTTTGCACTTTCCCCACTAAGTTTATTTGTTGATTTTTTTTTTTAAGAAATAAGCATCATTCGATTCTTGCTGTATGCAACAGAATGGTGACTAACTATTTTTATTTTTTATTTTTTTTTCTCTATTAATTAATACTAAATGAATTTGTATTGTACAGATATAATTTTGAATTAATATAACTTTTAGCTATAAGATTAAGTTTATTATTTGTATATACCTACTATATGAATTATATTATATCATAGATTAAGAAAATACGGAAAAAAAAAAAAAAAAAAAAAAAAAAATTATGAGGGTATTGACATATAGGGTTATTAATTTCAATAGAAAATTATTCAAAAGAAATTAGAAAGTTATTCTAATTCTAATAAATCACTGAAGTAATGTGGATAAAATTAAAATTAAAATGAAGTTAATAAGAAAGTGTAAGTCAAAAGTAAGCCAAACAATCAATTTTCTAAATTTTTAAAATTACGTATATAACTAAAAAGCTGGTTGACTCACTGTCTATAACCTTATTGAAAAACTGACAAAAATTTTATTTTGTAAAATCGGTTTATAACGAAATAAGTAGTTGATTCACTGACAATATGGGTATTAAAAATGGACAAAACAAGTACAATAGTCCAAAAATACAACTACACAGCTTAAAAAGGACGGAGTGATTGAAAAATTAAAGTTTGTACATTTGAAAAATTCTGATGACCTTGTGAAGGTCAAACCTACATTTTTCACAACAAAACACCAAGTGTAAGTTGAGTATTTATATGAGTATTTATATTATGATTAGCAATAATTTGAGTATTTAAGTTTGTATTTATATTACTTAAAGTACTTAAGTTGAGTACTTATATTATGATTAGCAATAAATTTAAAAAAATAATTTAGTTTTGTGAAACCGACAGTGGTGTTAAATAAAATTAATAAGACAGAAAATAGTAAAAAATTTCTTCCAAAATTTTTTAATTTGCAAATTAAACAAATAAGACAACCATCTAAACATTTAGTTAATATTGATTTTTTCTTTTTTTTTTTGCATTGAAATAACATCGGACTAAACGATTCTATCATTTTCTCTATTGATTCTATTGATAAAATAATATTGTATGTATGTATTATAAATTATGAATGAGGTAATCATGAATTTTTAGTATTTAAAATTTACTAGTGAGTCCCAGTGCAATTGCACGGTAGTAGCTTTATTTAAAAAATCCTGAATAGCAAATATCAATTTATATGAATCTTATTTATTTTTTTCTGTATAGATAGGTGCCAATCCTCGAAGGACAATGTTAGTAAGGGCTTTAAACCCACTAAAACCACCCCTTTTTTGTCTTTCATACATAACAAATCCATCATAGATCGACTAATGAATTCTTTCTCTCAGAAAATAATTATATGTCTTTTTATCTAATTTGATTAAATTAATTTTAAATTTAATTGGTTATGTTTCTGTATTATTGATTAGAATGTGTTTTTTTGTAAAATATTAAAGTTAAAATTAATTAAAATCTTTATAAAGTGATTTAAAAATTAAATAAGATATAAAGGTGAAAAAAATGAATTTATTTTTCTATTTTTAGTATTTTGTCATAGTATTGGAATTGCTTAACTTTTTTGTGCTATTAGCCTCTTCTTATATCTCTTTAATCTTAATATGTTACGTACCATGAAAAAAAAATCTGATCTTTATCAATTTGATATCAATTATGTATTTTTTTAGTCACAATTCTGTTATAGTCAACAATTTTTTTGAAAGAAAGTAGTAAACTTCATAAGTTCGATGTCGTTTACAGTCACAATAAAATATAATGCCAATTTTTTCAATAAAACAAAAACTCAACAGTGAATTATTTTATTAAAAAACTGATTTATATATTGTGTTTTTCTATTCTTTATTACAAATATGTATATTTTGTGATTACATAGCAGAATTGCTATTGATCAATTGATATTTCATTGAATTTTGTTTATAAAGATGCAATTTTTTTTTACTACGCCTATAGTCACAAAACGGTTATAGTCAGAAATATTACTGAAATTTAGCGAATAACTATAACCGTGTTTTACTGTATATATTTTTTTTAAATAGCAGAAGCAAATGAACTAACATTTATTATTTCATTTTCGAAGAGTATGATCTAAGTTTTGTCTTTCTGTTAGGTTTTCAATTTTTGTTTGTGGTTTCGTTTTTTTTTGCTGTCTTCTATAAGTTTGTGTGTTTATTTAAAATGAAAGAATTTGTATGAAGCCTTCTTAAAAATTGTCTGTGGTTGAAATTTATTTTAGAATAGATGTCACTCTACTCGGAAATAACCGTCGTTTATATGGTATTCACCACCGTTTTGCATATTTTTTTTTTTTGGCTTAAGAACTTGCTAATATATATATATATTTCTGTGGCGTAATTTCCTATTCAACTATTCTTGCTTTTTTACTCCACACGTCGTTCATCTTGTGTATTATATATAAGATTATCCATTAGATTATTAATTACTTAGTATATTAACAACATTATTTTTTAATTATCATACATGAAGCGTATGAAGCAAATATTACAACAAATACACCGATAAAAAATCTAACCCTTTTATTTCGAATGTTCTTCATTGATAAAAATTGATTTTGCCATCAACATTGCCGAGCAATCTTGAAAAATGAGGCTTGAGAAGTAAAAAGGACATTTAGTATCCGAAAATTAATAATCGATAGAAAAAATGTAGGAACGCATTGAACCTCATATTTTATTACCATAAATTTCTTAAATTTCTTTTAACAATTTTTTCAAAATTGATTTTAAATTTAAAATTTTTTGTTTGAAGAAAAACAAATTAATTTTCTTTTCTTTTTATTATTTGTTTTTTTTTTTTTGTAATTAATTTCTTAATAAAATAAAACTTGACATTTAAATTTGAGGTTAACCTTAGAAAATGAACAGATTTTTATAAATTATTCAAATAATTCTTATTGGTTCAAGTTAAGAGATTTTCATAGGTCAAATAATATTTTGTGAAAATATCTAAGGTGACCCACATTTTTAATCGATATTATGAATAGGTATATAGGTAGATATATAATCGACAATCGTATAACTAAATATAAAACTTTTCTAAATATTTATTTAAAACATAGAAAAAAATAATATTTCAAAATGGTTATAATAATAGTATTAAAGTTTTGAAAGCAATGATAATGATGATATCTGACACAAAACTTGAATTAAAAACTTACCTCGAATAATATCAAAATTTTTCTTTAAATTTCGTATTTGTTAGTTTTTCTTTTCTTTTGTTTGTTATTGTCTTTTAAAAGATTTATTATTAAAAGAACAGATGTGTTAATTGTATTTTCCGACAAATTTTGGATATCTATATACTATTCTTAATCTATAAATTCTATATATGTATCTAGGAAGGTTACAATAATAATTGATTTAAGCTTTAAACAAGTATTTTTTTCGATACAGTTATTTTATTTTTATTTAGTTTTATTATTAGTATAAAAGACTTGTAGATAAAAATAGAGCGAGGGAGAACTTGACAAATACCATTTCATATAGTATATCGCTTAGCAATCAATGGCGGAAAAAGGCAATCGAATATGGGATATGCACATGCACAAACTCATAACAATCTTATAACTATAATAAAAATTTCTTCATTAAATAGCTATTCATTTCTAAAAATTAACTCAAACGGGTTATAACAATTTTTCAATTATTATTGTCTTCATACGGGTTCATCAATCAGAAGTTATTGAATCCTAAAACAAAAGATACACTGTATAAAAAAAGCAAACAAAAACAAATTTAAAAACTTTCAGTTCAAAAATAAATTTAGTCAAATTTGTACAATTGACAAACTATTTTGTGATACGGAAGACAAGTAGCAATTAAAGTCTTAGGTACAAACAAAAAAATATTATTAACAAAACAAAAGAGATTTCGATAGACCTGATAGAGATGATAGACCTGTTGCCTATTTCATAGATATTAACAATAATGACAATTTTATAATAATAATAATAATAGTTGTCAAAATATTTGCTTTGAAATAAAATTGACACAATAATTGGAATTTTTCAATTATTTCTGTTTCATTAGCAAAGGTAAATTCTACAAAATTGTTCAAGGTTTGTTTCACATCATGTCACATACATATATCAGTTATGTCAATTTTGTTATTAAAGCAAAAAGAAAATTGCATTTTACAAAATTGTTATAATAATTGTCGGAAAATTTGTGACACACAATTTTAAAAAGAAAAAAAAATTTAATATATTTTGAACTAAAAATGTATATACTTATACAACTGTCAGCTTCCTCCAATTTTATCACACAGTATGGCTTAAGTTTTTCTAATCTTTATTAGTCCATGGCTTTTAATAAATAACTTAACTTTATCTACAAATTTTTTTATTTTTAATGTCATGGGTTAATATATTGCTAAGTTTTTAACAATGCATCTAAGATTTATATAGCTAGAGGTTGTTTTTAATAAAAAAAATTGTCAATAAAAACAATACCAAAGTGAACATGAGATTTATATATTATAAATTATAAAAAAACTTCAAATACTTGTGAAAATATTGTCAAATTGTCACCAATCAATATGGCCACTGGTAGCAAAATGTAGACAATCTCATGATATCAATGTTATCTAATCATTTTAAAGTACGTCTCGAGTTTTTTTAATACTCCGGGTAATTCTAAGCAGACGCGACCCTTTTTAGTTCTCTTCTACTTAATAAACTACGTTTGGATAGGTTAATTGAAAAGAGGATGAGATTTGCAGAAGTTGAAGAAATAAAATCTATTACAAAAATGTAAATTTTCAGTTTAATTTGTAAAGTATACGATTTATAAGACACGTCTAAAAATAAAATTAAAGCGAAGTTTAATAATAATTATATTAATATCGATTCATATTACAAAAATTTAACTTACTATTAAGATCAAATTGAAATTTAAGAATTATATTTTACAAATAACATATTCCATTATATAATATTACACATGTAGAGAATTTGAAAGACATCTGGATTTACTATTAAAATATATTATATTAAAAGTAATTTATAACGTAAAATAACATTCATATAAAAGTCAAACATTCCATAATCAGAGTTTTTTTCCTATAAAATTCTATTTAAAATTTTATTGTTTATTTTAATAATTTCCATTCATTTTATTATTTTTATATAAACTATTTTTTTCTTCAGTTCTAGTGGTACTGCCTCAACTACTACCACTACTACTACTACGACCACCATTGGTTTACACTATTGCATAGTATTATTACTACTACTACCGTTATTTTTTTTTATTAATAATTCTCTGACTGCTACTTTATATTATTTTTTTATTATATATAACAACTCTACTATTGTTTTTAATTTTTTGTGACGTCAACTGGCGCTACAAAATTAAAATGAAAAAAAAAATATAAATAAATAAAAGAATAAAAAAAATATCCGTTATAATAACCATTTCAACTTTATTATTGTTACGGTACTTCTAATGTAACATTATATATTGTACAATATATACACGATTTATACATATAAATTTTATATGTATACATTTTTATTTTTATTATTTTATAACTGAACTCATAGAAAATCCTTGTCTGGATTTCTCTGTATACTTACTTTAAATTAGAATGTTGTGTTATTGTACTGTTAAGGATACTTATGAATTTAATATAGTGATGGTGTTTTTATTTTTTTTTTTGCTCTTATTTCGTTTTTTTTTTCTTTGTTTTCTCTGGTTTATAGTGTCGCGGATTTTTGCACTATTAAAGTAAAGAGTAAAGAAAATTTAATAAAAAAAAAATAGTATTTTAAATGGCTTAGAAAAAAGTTCACAAAAATGAAAAGTTATTTTTTCATGTAATGAGGTTTAATTTTGTACGAAAAACTTTTGTTATGGTCATGTGATGTTGTTTTTCTTATTATTTTTATTAACCATACAAATGATTTTATTTCTATATCAATTACGATATAATTCAAAATTTCAAAAATATTTCAATAATAGAATTTTGTTTTTTGGTTTCGTTGTGTGTTTTTTTTTTTAAATATGACAATGTAGATAAATATTCGGATTACAGGATATTTTGTTAATTTGTAAATTTTGCTTTCAAATTCAGGGGTTTCAGTATGGGAAATTCTAAACAAAATATAAAAATAATAAAATGTAATTTGGATTGTTGCGAATAACTAAAATAAATTACTTGTATTTTAATGGTTTTAGTGAGGCTTCAAATGCTTAATTGTTGATTTTATCAATCGAGTATATTGAAGAGAAAATTCGATTTTTAGAGGTAAAATATAACTTAGAAATAATTCTTTATTAATATTTTTTTATTTATTTAATGAGTGTAATATGCCAAAAATTTTATAAATTCATACTCGGAAAATATTAGAAACATTATAGAAATTTCAAGGCTGATGTTTTACTTGTAACTGCAGCAGTAGAGTGTTATATATAGTAAAGGCGGCAGTATCGTACTTAATGCACGAAAAGGTAATTCTACCGGAGTTGTCGTCAAGAACAGAGAAAAAAAAATAATAATAAAAATGAATTATACTCGTAAACTTATCGATCACTTGGTTTTTTTTTAGCTATCAGTCTTATGACGCTATTTGCCATTTATCAATTAAAATTTAAATTATTAATTGTTGAAATATGAACAAACTTCTGCTATATAATACTAGATTTATTTTAATTTAAAAAAAATACTATAATTTAAAAAAGAAAAACATAATAATGCCGAGTTTTCTTTTATTCAAAAATTTGGATATTCTACCAGTTAGCCATTTATATTTGTTTAAAACGCTGAAAATTAATTTTTTAATAGGTCGGACTATCTCGCTCACCGATTTATAACTAAATATCATCTTAGAATTAATAATTTATATCTTGTAAATGTTCCAAGATCCCGTACCTCTCATTTTTGTCACTTTTATGATTATATAGCTCCAAAAAATTTCAATGTGTTACCTTATTCTTTAAGATCGGACAGATCATCTGTTTCATTTTGCAAAAATTTTCGATTTTGGCTTTTTGAACTGGATCACCTTCAAATTGAATCTTTTTGCCATACGATTTAGCTGTAACTTCAATTTAGTTTTTTTTAATTATATAATTTTTTTAAGTTTTTTTCAGTCTTCTAGTTATTTTTTAACTTTTTATTCTTGCTATAATTTTGTACTTAGTTCTGCTTATTCTGGTTTATTATTTAGATTTTGCTTTAAATTTTATTTTTTAATTATATAATATTAATTTTAAGCTATTTTAGTTTTTTTCCATATTTAGTTTTAATTTTACTATGTTTGTACCCAGCAATATTTTATATTTTTATGCGTGTATTTTTTTTTTTGTAGTTTCATTCGTCACATGTTCTAATAAATATCCGAATGATCCTACATTTATTCTTATTATTTGTTGTTTAGCAAATGTATATTTTAAGTATTGTATTTTATTATAATATGAATAAATGAATTAAAAATCTAAATTTAAAAAACTAGTACATGTCCTAACAGTGTTGGTGAATGTCAGATTATTGTAATGACAAGAATGTTAATAAATTTCTTCTTCTTCTGTTTTGTACTTCTAACACATACGGCCACACTTTTGTACTTCTAACACTTTTGTACTTCTAACATACACATGCCACATGCTAACACATAACTGCATAGCATGCTGCTATTGTCAGGATCATTGCCTTCTTAAATATAAAAGCTTAATTTTATTTTATTTGTTACCAGATTATACTGGACATTAATTAAAAGCATACTGATAGGTTCTTGGACTCCCACGTAACATTTTATTGTTATAAAAACAAAATTAGTGCTACAAAACTTCTATATGACTCCCGATAAGCACTAAAGGTGTTATAATGATGTTTTATGGGAATAATGTGATCAATATTGCTATAAGAATGTTCTTATAGCAATTGAGGGAGTTGTTATAATGGGATTTTGCGCAAGAGATACAGCAATGTTTTTATAAATCTAAAAGTGCGTAATTCTATATCAAGAGTTAGAGTGTTGTTATAAGAATAGAATTGCTAGAATAGCAGTAGTGGTGTTATTATTTTACTGTATTCCTATAATGTTACTAATAAACTTACTGTAGCTTTTAGATAAATACTTTGCGACGGCCATTATTTTCTACAAACATGGTAATTTTTTTAACAAAAACTAAAAAGTTTTATTTTGTATTCTTTTCGCAAAAATACCATTTTTACTTAAAAGAATAATTATTTAAATATCAAATTTGATGTTATGCATTAATTAACATACATTATTAAATATTTTAAAGATGCAATTTAAAAATATATTTTCTGTTATTTATTTAAAAATAGGTTATTTTTAGAGGGCATTGTATTTTTTCGAATTATTTTTATAACAAATGTCAATGAAATTTCATTCCCAGCCAAATTTTGCATTTTGTTCACAATAATTATAAATATTAATACAATTATTTTTGACCGAAACATATTATTTATTAATAAGATATTTTTTATATTATTAATTAATATCTATCTCCCTTTCTCAGGAAATAAATAGAAACTCCATAAAATAATTATTTGAAAATAAAAAATAATACCTTTCTCACTCTCGCATAATATAAATTATTTCAAATGAATATCATTGCAAAATAAAAACATAGACACTTATACATGTATACTAATCCTGTAACAATATTACAGCACTTGCTCCGGTGCCTTATAGGATTCTCCATATTAGTGCTATAACGTATTTATAACCTTTCGCAGGAATTGCGGATCACTCAAATTAACACTAATGCTGCTATAAGAGTGGCTATAATAGTGTTATAAGAGTGCGCAAGAGTCTTATAGTGATAAAACTGTTACGAGGGCTATCAAGTTTTAGTTTTTTTTTAAATTTTGAAATATACTTGTGCTGTTTTTGCTATTCTAATTTTTTTAAATTTTTATTTTTTATTATTATGTTCTTATACATTATGTAATAATACGACTTCATTTTTCGATTTATATTACAAATTAGTTTTTGATTTTAATTTATTTTTAATTTAACTGATTTGGAAATCTTTTCAAGAGTTAAAAAGTAATGTTAAAATGGGAATAATTCTTTAACACTTTTCCATTTGCTGAAATTAAAGCTTTTTTTAATCGACATGGAATCACCCATTTCCAAATATGAAATTAAAAATACCTAAAAAATGTCAATTATATATTCTATTACAAATTCAAAAACTAGTGAAAATCTTTATTACATGGTGTTTTTTTAAATTATATCACTCTTAGTTCTAGAGATGATTGACAAGGTTCCAAATAAAAAAAAAAAATTATGAAATGGAATGAGAAAATCTATTCTTCTTTTTTCATTTAGGTAATATTTTTATTTGTTAGTATTTTCTTAAACTTTGATATATTAGGTAATTATAACACAATAGGTCCATATAATAGTACACTTTATTAATTTAATCTTATGCATAAAGTTATATTAATTCACAATTAATTATATCATTATCGTTGTCCTGTAATTCCATTCGTGGGGCATGGGACGGAAATAAAATTTGGATCATTGAATACCGTTGTTCTAGTTTACACCCACAGTATAGTCATTACGTCATCCATTACTACAAAAAAAGAATATAGGTGGTAAAATACTAACATTAAATAATAGAGAAAAATAAAAATTGCAGTTGCAGATAACAAATCGAATGCTGGTTATTTCTTAATAAATTCATAAAATTGAAATCAGTTATGTGAAAAAGTGGAAAATATAAAGAAATTAAAAATTTAAACACAAAAATAGAAATAAAATTATAAAATAAAATTAAAATAAATTTATGCAGTGCATATCTAATTGAATATCTAAATATGTACAAAGAAAGATTTTATAGGAAATTATGGAAATAGATAAATATTGCTTTAAATTGCAAGAACAAAAACAAAAATCTTATTTAGCTTAATAACTCCTCACTTCGACCAAATTTAACCTTAAAACTATCAATAATTTTAAAAATTGAGCAATGCCCCTATATTTTCTAGCCAAGTCATACGAAGATTTTGCTCGAATATATCGAATTACGATTTATCGATATATTCGGGATAAATCGATTATTAAATATTTTTCTATGTTAACCCTAAATTAATATTTTTAGTAAAAATTAGTACCTAGAAGCAAATACAAAATGGCATATCTCTTAAAGCATATTAATTCAACCTTTAAGTTCACTTAGAAGATTTTATATCAGATCGAAAATAATTTAAAGCCATCAGTGTTTATTCAATTTGTGAAAAAAATAGTTAAAGACAATAGAGATGGTACAAATTTCTCACAGTTACGGTTATATATGGGTTAATATTCCCTATTTGCAAATAAAATGAAGATCGGATTTATTCCTAAATATTATAGCTATCAGTCTGATTAATTTTTTTTTTTTTCTTGCTTTATTTGTGTTTATACTATTACAAATTTATTAATCTTAAAAACTAGATTTCTTATTGTTTCTATATTTTTTTTTAGTCTTCTGTCTCTTACATTGGAGTTATTAGATCTATTTTAATTTTAGTTCATTGACTTATGTATTATGTTAATTTTATTCTTTTTATGTGTTTAATTTATAATTCTTTTTTTTTTGGTAAAATTAAAAAAAAAAAAACCCAAAATGCATTTCTAATTAATAAATTAATACTTAACCTAATACTAAACCTAAAAAATAAAATAGAACACTGTTGTGCTATTTAATAGCCTTAGTCTCTCCACCAAAATTTCCTATTATTTCTATTAAAACACTTTCTGTCTCATTCAGTTATATTCATATTTTATGTTAAATTTTCAGATTATACTTTATTTTTTGGTCGTTACTTTTTCTTTAAATATGATAAATAATTGACAGGCCGTCGTCGTTTTGTAAATATCCTTGAAATATAAATATATGAATGTTTCTGGTGGCACCAGTACGTTTTTCATTGACATTTTAAAGTATAATGTATTAGGGTAATACATAAAGACAGATAAAAGTATTGTCTTCTATCTCTGTAATTCTAATTAAAATTCATTCTTCACAGTTTAAAAACAAATGAATCAATTCTTTCAATGTTTGCTGATTTATAGTGAAATATTTTTTATAATTGGTTTCTGAATCCTTACTTTTAACATTACATGGTCTAAGTATCTGTCTTTCTAATTTTCTTATTTTCTCAAATTTAATGCACTGGTATTATACCATATTTGACATCCATATGTTAAAATTGGTCTAATGAGTGATTTATAAGTAAATATTTTAACGTTTTTGTTTATATTTCTATTATAAAGTAAGCTTTTACTCATCATAGTGCCTTTCTTCGCCTTTATTATTTGTTTCTCTATATGTTCTTTAAAGGTAAGTATATTATTAAGATATTACGCCCAAGTATTTCAAATTATTTTTATGCTGTATTTGTCCATTTTTTCATGTTTGAATTTTGAAATCTCTTCAATACTTTTTTATTTTGCTATTTCTGTTTTACTCTCGTTTATAATTAGATTCCAATTATAAAAAAAAGTTTTCTACTCGATTATAGAATCTTTGTAGCCTGTCTTCCGTTTCAGTGACTTTAAAATCACTAGAATAGATCACTATATCATCTACGTATGTTATTTCTTTACTACCATCCTTGGTACTGACCTCATTTTTAAATATATCGGCTAACAATATATTAAAAAGAGTCGGAGCTAAAATTGTGCCTTGCTGGACACCTGATTGTACGTTAAACTGTATTGTCGATAGTTGTTCCATATTAGATACAATAAACTTTTTAACTTTTTAACTTTTTCTCTTATCATATCAGCTATAATTAGGGTTAGTATTCGTGGAATCCTATATAATTCCATTTTTTAAATTAATCCTTCGAACCAGAGTGTATCGAATGCTGTTTTTAAATCAATTAAACATGCTTCCATACATTTATTACCATTGAGGCTCCAACATATATCAGAGGTTAATTTATTTATTGCGTGAACTGT
Source organism: Argyra leucocephala (assembly GCA_963942445.1). Lineage (NCBI taxonomy): Eukaryota > Metazoa > Arthropoda > Insecta > Diptera > Dolichopodidae > Argyra > Argyra leucocephala. The sequence goes on along the minus strand of OZ012678.1, from coordinate 115,876,367 downwards.
TGAATTTTTGTTTTTTAACCCAAATTCTTCCTCTGGTATGATTTTTTTTCTTTAATGACACAATCCAATTTTTTTTTTTATTATTTTTTCAAATATTTTACTGATATTTGGAAGTAAGTTGATTGGTCTATAACTTTCTATATCTGCTGGGTTTTTACCTGGCTTTATAATTGGAATTATTTTTGAACATTTCCATTTGTTCGGAAAATAGCTGTCATTTATCATATTGTTGAACAATCTACAGTAGCTACTTATTATGCTTTTAGGTAACTTTCTGAGTATAAAATTTGGAGTTTCATCAGTGCCGTATGATGTTTTATTATTTACTTGCCTGAAGATGTCATAAAGCTCTTCTTCATTTTTAAAAGTGTTATTATAATTGTATATACTTTATTATATACAATTTCATTTCCAATTTTTGTTAAACTTAATATGATTTTCATTTTTATTGTGCTTATCTATTAATTTCTTATTAATATGGTTTGAGACTTTATTTACATTTCTATTAATTTCATTATTTTCTTTATTTCTTTTTTCAGAATATATACTTTTTCGTAAAATTTTCCCAATAAATTTATTTTATCTAAATTATTAAGTCACAACATAACAGTCTGATTTAATATGTTTTCATATTTTCATTACTATAAATTTAATTTGAATATTATGAGTTTTTGTTTAACAAAATGTCAATTTCATATACTTTATGCAAAAATGTTCAACACTAATTTACCTTTTTCATTAATATAAGCTCTTGCCATATACATTGTTTTTTTACTAATCTTCTAAGGTATGGTAAGTTTTCCTAATATAATATTTCCCATAATTTAAATTCTTACTTTTTTAACTACTCTTAGACTGTATAATCTACACAATACACATCATATAAGTATTTTTCACTGTATTTTCACTAATAGCTCTTGGGTTAATCTGTCAATAAAAAACAAACAATGAAGAAGAAAAAAAACATTTATAAATAAACAAAAATTGAAATTACAAAATTTAATGTCCTATGTATAATTTATATTAAGTAAAGTATACAAAAAAACAAAACATATAAATAATGCACGTATTCACCACCAGAATTCTATTATATTATATTATTTAGTATTATTTTACACAATTGCAAAATCATGTTGTTTTATAACAGATTTTCTAAGATTGATTAAACATGCAATTTTTAGCGGATAAAATGTTATTAAATGGGTTCACAAAAAAAAAACAAAAAAACAAAAAAATAAATAAAATTAGGATATTTGCTTAAGCATTATTTATTCATATGATGTTAATATTATATTAATGCATTGTGTATGTACGTATTCTTTTTTTAACGGAATCACAAAAACGTATATATTTAAAATAAATTAAAAATAAAACAAAAATATTTGATTTGAAATTTGCGTTATTTACCATAATGCGAAATTTAGTTTTATATGAAATTGAATAAATATAGCTTTTAAAAAACTTTTTTTTATTATATACTTTATTTTTTTTTTGGGAATATTACATTTTAATTCCATATGGAAGTAATGTACCATATATCCGTTAATGAATTTTAAAATTCAATTTTGTAAATGAATTATTTTTACTTATTCATTTATTTATTTATGTTCTTTTTATTCTCAATAATGGTTTGAACCGTTATTTTGAATGTTTTTATCCACATTCTTCTTACATATACAATCATTTGCCTTTCCTTACTCTATTATTTTGGTATATTTGTTGTGAATTTGCTTAAATAGAAAATAATAATAGTATTAAATTGTGTTTTTATGTTAGAAAATAATATAATGACGGTACATATTGAAATATATTTAGAGGTAGCACTCAGTGGCGTAATTTGTAGAATTTGTAGCAGTATTTGGTTAAAAAAAATTTTTTTTAATTACAAAAAAAAAGATTTTAGTGACACAAAATAATAAATATATAGAAAAAAATTGTTTACTGTTATTTTAGTTTTTCAAATAATTTCCAAAGCTTAGAGCCACAGAACGTAAGTTTTCTTCCTTTTGTTCATAGTATAGAAAAAGTTCCTGTGTCATTACAATGTTTTATAATTAAATTGTAGCGGATTCTTCAGGTGTTTGGACCTGCAATACTGTATATCAAACTGGTTGTGACACTCAATCGGTTTTTGCTTAGTAATTGATTTGTCTAGTTCGCATTATATGGTTTGGGTCATAATAAGTATTGCCAATGTGTTGCAGATTTTAGTTTTGCTATTATTTATTATTGAAAATATGAATGATTACGTTATATGTATATCAATTTTACATTTGCCCATTTTGGGATCTAAACAGTATTTTGATGATGTGGGTTGTGATGATGTGTTTTGTTGACTTATTTTTGTAAATCAGTAAAGATCAGGTTGTTTTTTATATTCACTAGTTAAACCTGCACATGTTTATATTGTAACTAAACTTAACAAATTTTTCTTTATATCTATAAACTGGATCTAAAATATACAGCAAAAATGACTGAGTAGGTTAAAAATTCAATGTGAGTGTCATAACTGTTCAGTTCTGAACACCAGGAGCTAGCAAGCGAGAACTTTGCCAAATTTCACACCCATTTTTTGTATATTGCTTCCCATCAATTAAACCTTAAATACTTGTTTAAATAAAAAAAACACACAATTGATTTAAATATATAAGAATTCATGTTGTGTGTATTCTATGAAATGGCTGTATTACTTACTTCCTTTTAATTCTAGTAGTTATATATGTGCTTGAAATTTAAATTCCAATAATCTGAGTAAAAATAAAAATCCTAATTAAAATTTCGAAATAATATTCTGTCATGTGAATGTGAAATATAAAAAAAAATCATAAACAGAAACAGAAATAACATCTACATACATTTTTTGGGAATTATTCTAAAACAAACAAAAATATTTCAAAATCAGAATTGAACTAACACAAATATTTACTGTTAATATTTCATATGCAGGCCTGAAAGAAAAATAATTATAATAGAAGTGTAAACAAATATTTAAAAAATTGATTTTAAGCATTAGTACATAAGAAAAATTAAATGGGCAGTAAATTCGACCTCATGTGTAGTATCGCTAATTTTAGGTGCGAATGTTGTTCAGGAGATGCTTTTTTGTCTGCAAAAAGACAGATCCATAGAGAAAAGGTGTACCGAATTAGATATTTTAATAGAACCAGAATTTTTAATACAACATAAACCAAAGCGAGCAAATGAAGCGGGTCAGTTTCGTATTTAATATAATTTAAATCTAATTTTTGAAAAGATCTAATTTTTAATTTATTCACTCTTTTTATGTATTTATAGTCTTTGAAAAACTTTCGAAATTTGAAAAATTTATTGAACCAACCTACACTTTACAGTTATTTTTTATATATTCATTGATTTCGTGTATTACACCACCATCATTTACTTGTTCTAATAACAGATAATTTTTTTTTGGTATAAAATTTAATTGTGAAAGAAATCGTGGTGTCTTTTATTTAGGCAAATACATTTAAGATCAGATGTCAAGAAGTTTTTTCAATTAAATATTCTGATTGCAGTTACGATTTGGAATGCAACATACTTAATAGGTATAGTGAACACGAATTTCTAAAACTGGAGTGCAATGTTAATGACGATGCAATTTGATTTTGAAAGAAGAACGGGTACAAGATAATTTCAATTTGATTTTGAAAGAAGAACGGGTACAAGATAATTTCTTTTTGGTTCAAGTACTCGTACAAATTTGCTCTTATATCAAGAAAGTATTTTTGGATTATGACAATTTATTTAATGAAGTCCAATATCATAAAGTCCTTATTAATTTTATAAACGATATTTATTAAAAAGCAATTCAAAGCACTGACAAACAATTATACTGAAGTCAGACAATAACTTTTTAACCTGGTCCCTTTGCCATTAAGATAAAAGAAAAAAACGTTAAACGTAAAAAAAAATAAACGAGGAGTGCGACAATGTTCCCACGTACCATTATTGTTACAAAAACAAAATTAGTGCTATAGAACTCCTCATATAGCACTAACGATTTTATAATGATGTTTTTAGGGGAATAATGTTATTAATATTGCTATAAGAATGTTCTTATAGCAATTGCGAGAGTTGTTATAATGGGAATGTTGTTATAAGTTTAAAATTGCGTAGTCCTATATCAAGAGTTAAAGTGTTGTTATAAGAATAGAATTGCTAGACTAGTAGTAGTAGTAGTGTTATTATTTTACTGTGTATATCTATAATGTTACTAATTTTTATTTTTTTTTTAGAATAAATATTTTTTTTCAAGATTTTTGCTTCTCAGATTTTTTTTTCGAGGTTTTTGACGTTCGAAATTTAGAGTAATATTTTGCAACGGATATTAGAAGAAATATTTTGCAATTATTTTCTACAAACATAGTAAAAACAAATTTTTTTTTCTAGATTAACTGAAAAGCTTTATTTTGCATTCTTTTCGCAAAAATATCACTTTTACTTAAAAGAATAATTATTTAAATATAAAATTTGTGAATGAATTTCATTTCAAAATTAAAACATATACAATAATACATAATATGTATACTAATCTACAATAATATTACAACAATTGCTCCGGTGCTTTATATGATTCTCCATTTTAGTGCTATAACGGATTGATAAAAAAAACCTAGAAAAAAAAATCTGGGAAGCAAAAATCTTGAAAAAAAATATATTAAAAAAAAAATTCATGAATTTTAAATTTCGAATTCGAGATTTTTTAATAACATTTTTTTACAGAAAAAAAATCTCAATGATACAAAATCCCAAAAAGAAAAATTCCAAGAAACTATTAACATTTATTTATATGTATAGCTGAGGTTCTTAGTTAGGAGAGATTTTCAGAGTTTCATTCAAAATCAATGTCATACATAGTCATAGTTTTACAGAATATTTATCAAAATCACAGTTGACCATTTTTCCAGAATATTTATTGTATATTAGAATCTGAATCATATTTAATTTTTATATATTTTAAAAAAATTTGGTTCCAAACATAAGAAATTTTTTTAGTTTTTGTGGGACTTTCGTTTTTAGTTTTAGGGAATTTCGTACAGCATTTCAGTCATTTAAAGACTCCCAGAACCGCAAGAATTTTATTCAAACCCAAAATAAAATGAGTAAAAACGTTAAATGCATAAAACATATTATTTTTTAACTCGAGATTTTGTAACACTGGTATTTTGAAATTTGAAATTCTTTTTTTGCTGGGATTTTGATATTGGGATTTTGGACCTAACTCTTCGTAACTATACCCAATAATTTTTATTTTATATTTTTTTTCGAGATCTTTGTTAATTCGATATTTTTTTATTCGAGTTTGTTTTTTTCGAGATTTTTGTTAGTTTAAAATTTTTTTTTCGAGATATGGAGGGTGAATTCACTTGAAATATATGTTAAAATAAACGGAACTTATATCAATAACATTGTTTTTTTTTTTAATATAAATTTTATTTTTTCCCGCTATTTTTACATTTTTACATTAGTCTAGCCTACAAAAATTTACAAAAACAGCTATTTATTTCTATAATTTTATTAACATTTAAGCAATTTTTTCATTTTTATGTTAGTTTTATGTACAGGTTTAGGAATTTTTTATACTATGTACAAACTTTACAAAGTTTTTTTGTCTACGAATTATATTATTGGGAAAATAGGGAATAAAAACCAATAGTTATTTATTATAAACATAGCATAACTTAATCTATCTTAATCTAACTAAAACTGCTTTATATCAATAACATTTGACACGCCGATTGATCAAACAACGCTTCTTATAAACAAAATTAAATTACATACACCATTTATTTGACAAAAAAATTCATCATAGCGTAAATTTTGGTCTAAAAATCAACGCCTATAAAACAAAATTTATATTCACTAATATATGCAAACCACCATATGTAACAACTATTATACACAGTTAACGTCGACAATCTTCAAATTGATGGTGTATGCAACATCAAATATCTTAGGTATTAGCCAAATTAACATTACACATGTGAACGAGAAATAAGATGTGGTATTGAAAAGGCGAGAGATGTATTTAGTAAATATCGAAACGTACTTTATTGCACATAATTAAATTTATATCTTCGTTTGCGTTTTGTGAATTTTTATGTATGGTCTATATTACTGTTATACTAATATGAAGTCTTGTACTTTAGAATCAACAATATGAATTAACTACAGGAATGTGAAATGTGGTTATATTAAAAAAATGCTTAAAATAAAATAAGACGAAGACATTGTTTTTGCATATTTTGGACATGTGATAAGCCAGGGTCATAGATACGAACTTCTACAAATCATCGTGCAAAGAAAAATTAAAAGCAAAAGGAGAATAAAATGGCTGAAAAAAAACTAAATAACATCTAAGACATATTATGAGCACTTATATTCAATAGAAAATGGGCATCGAGGAGACGGAAAATAAAATTAATGAATTTAAACCTTTAGAAAATCTGTAAATTTTAAATTTAAAAATTTAATTTAATTAGTGCTGATTTAGAAATAAGGTTAATTTATTTAAAATTTAATTAGCAATTTTAGACAATAAATTTTTTACAATTTGAGGAGGTTATTTTTAAAATTTTGTGGGTGGAATAAATTAATATTTCATAAATATATGTTGCAAAAAAACAATTAATGACCTCTTAAAAGTGATGGTTATTGTGTTATAAATTTCATAATTCAGTGGGAAATGTTTTTATTTTCAATCAAATCAGAATAGGAGATGGCTCATTTTGTCATTCACAAGATTTTTAACTTTCAATGTCAAAATTAATAATTTCAATATAAATATTATGAAATTAACAATCCTACAAGAACTCTTTGAACATTTAAAAATTTATTATGACGGGGTCAAAATTTTACATCTTTTCCCAAAGCTATTTTTTGTAGAAGTTTCTTTTTAGTAATTTACAAAAATTTTACTGCCCGCCTGAAAATGAAATTTTATAGGTATTGAAATTATATTATTTAATTAAGAGTTTTTTTTTGGTATTATTTCATAGCGTCTTTTAATATTTAATAATTTTTTATTATTGATTAGCAATAAATCTGTGATTTCAAAAACACAAAACCAAAAAAAAAATAAAAATAAAAACAAAATGGTTCAAATTTGCTTAACCAATGGTCAATGACATAAATTTAAACCACATTTTTGAATAGAATATTTTAAATAACTACTGATTGTGGTATTCATTTTGAATGGTCTTCATTACAAAAATACTCATAATAGTTATTGTCTCTTTCATAAATATAAATAAACATATTGCATATGTTGGTACATACATAATATTATATATCTAGTATGTATATGATTTTTTATGATGATAAAAATTAAATTATTTGTTTTAATTTAATTTAATTAAAATAAAAAATATTTTAAAATTTTATAAAATATCTTCAAAATATTTCTTGAGTTATCAAAATTTTATGATTGCGTAAGAAAATTTATTGCTAAAATGTAAATTTTATAATTTTAAAAAATTCTTTTAATTATGATTAAATAAATGTTTTTGTATTTAATTAAATTTTAAAGAAAATTTTAATAAAATATTCATTTCATCATTATAGATACTATATGTTAAAATATACTTTTTCTTAAATTTTTGACATAGTTAAATATTAGCTTGTATTAATTACAAAGAAAAAGTGTTGTTTTTGTTTAATTATAGTTAAGTTGGTTAGTTTAAAAATGGATTTCTAAATTTCCCTACGTCACAGTACTCAGCGATAGCACGTGAAGATAAGTTACAATACAACTAAACGGTTACTTACCGTTACAAAACTTTAATCAGCATGAATCTGTAGATAATAAAAATATATCTTTGGGATAATGTGATACAAGTTGTCAAACATAAAGTGCTCTATTCATCCCTCCTGATCATATTGTTTGCAAAATGTTTTTATTTACTGAAAAGAGTGAAGAGCGTCCATAGCTCAATATATGTATATAAAAATTAATTAGAAAACAACATCTAGAGAATAGAAATTGAAATATAAAACAACTAATATTTAAAAGCATTTTATTTTTGCAACGTCTGCATAGTGTGTCATACTATTATTAGATTTAAATACGATAGGTTGTAAAATTAAATATATGTAAAAAAAAAAAAAAACTTTTTTAAAACGAACTAAAAAGTATAAAATAATATTGCTATAAAGACTCTTGATTCCATACAGATTGTTCTGAAAATTTGTGACTATGATTTTTTGATAGCCATGCACACGTGAATAGTTCATCTAAGTCAATTAAACTTTTATTACATTTTAAGTTATGTGAACTGTGCGAGCTTTCTCTACAGTAGCTATACCCTAAAGTTCTTACAATTATTTATTGCATGCTTTTTTCGTCTTAGATCTTGCAAGTTTTTCAATAGCTATTTGTATAAATTTATATTTCCAAATTTTCTTCACAATCTGTATCTGGCTAGAAATTTTTTTTTTTTCATTTTTAGTCATAATAAATAAATATAGAGTTCAAATTAAGTTGACTCTATAATATTGTATTCTATATCTCATAGTTTCTGAGATATAGATTTAAGTAGAAAATGTTATGCCATCCAAGCTCTGTACCAACCAAATTTGTATCAAATTAGGGCAGTGATTCTTGAGATATCAATTTCGGGCAAATAAGAGCTTTGACAAAGGCCGGCGTGTTGCCTGAAATTTGATTGCAAAATTTGTAACTAACAGACTGTAACCAAATGACTGTTATGTCAATTATTTTGTATGTTACTCAACTTTCACTAATTCTGTTTGTAAATAATTTATATTTAAAACCTCCATTTGGCAATGTAGATCAACTTGTTGAGATTATTTATTAGAAAATTTAATTAAACCAAATCTAATGTCCATATTTTTATGGTATTTCTAAATTTAGTGTGGCCATTAAGTGTATTGTAAAGTCCATATTATCTAATCCATGTTATCAATTATTTTTTAAAAATCTGGAGATAGTTTTCAGTAAATTGGATTCAGTAAATTTCAGTAACGTGGCTTTTGTTTTGTAACTTTGGTTATTTGTCTGCCGGTAGAAATCATTGCTTCTCCTAGTATCACTAAAAATTTTAGAAATTGAGTTTTTTTTCTTATGCATATCTTCTTGAACTGTGTGCATTTACACCGGATTGCATCAATAACTTGATCCACCATTTGTTGATTTTTGGTTGAAGTCGTATGATCCAACCATTTTTTGATCAGATGAATCAACTCATCATATTATTATAGCACTTAATTGATTTCGGTTAAAACACTTCGACTCTCTGTTTTCTTTACACAATACATGTCTTTGGCCTGATGATGTTTACTTAGTAAAATTACCTCTTTTGAGTCCATCCAACTTGCTGCTACAGTCCCTGAGCAATTAATTTTGTTCTCCGATTCATTTCATTTGAGAGTTTTTTTTTCCAAATTTTGACAAATTTATACGCTTTGTAATCACGGTTCCTAAGGATGGCTAGATATTACTCTGCATCAATTTTACACTTGTAAAAAATCTGGCATATGCTAACATTACGTTTGATTCTCGAATTCCATTATACCAATTATTTAAAAACTTTTTATCTAAGAGTAAATATTCGTTTCGCGTCCTAAATTTTTGTCAGCATAAACTTTAAAGTCGTAAGCATATCTGGTCTTAGAATCACATCTTTTCCAAATTTTTATTCCTCGCTTTATTGGCTTCATTGAAAGATATCGGTTTAGAAAAGATCTTACTATGAATTTACACATAGATTCGTTTATGCTCTGAAACGTACTTTAACTTCTTGCTGCAGGATGTGAAGATTTCAAACAATTAACCAACTCTTCTATGTAATAAAATTTTGTGCAATTAGATTGTTTTTTTGGATTATTGAAGTAAAGTTTCGACATTAAAATTTGAAAACGATTTGGTGAAATACATTTTTTAATATACTCATTCCCTATAGACGAATTGCTGTTCCAATAGTCACTGATGTTAGGAACCTTACAGTAGCACATAACGAGTGTGGCACCTAAAACAATTATAATTTATTCTTCATCTGTTGGTGAATTCGATTTGCTTTTTCTTCGATTTTCAATTAAAATTCTCTTATTTATACATTCAGTAATGAAAATTAGTTAACTTTTTGAGAATATTTTGTGGATTACATCAAAATGAAATGAACCAGTGATTCACTCTCATAAGCAATTCGGTTGCTTTATAATGTCGGTATAGAAAATTTCGCATCTAAAAACGAATTTGGATTCACCCATATAATTGAATTGTTGTCAGGACTTTTATTCATTTGAAGATTTCCATTTGATTCACAATTTATATTAAACTGACCCACTTCGTTTGGGATATATTCAGAATTTGAATCCTCAAATTCTTGAAATGATCTTGAAATGATCTTGAACTGACTGAACTGGACTCGTCATCAGAAGTTGACTGCTGCATTTCATCTTCAATTTCATATGCACGTAAATATTGTTACATTTCCGAGTAAAAATAAAAATAGTAAAATTTCAATACTAGTGGGATTCTATCCCACCAAAAATATTATTGGAAAAAAATATCCTAATATTTATTTGAGCTTGGATAATTTGATAATTTTTAATAACTTTGTGTACTTACCACACAGAATTTAAAAATACAACAACGTAAATAATTTTGTTGTTTTTTAATAAAAATAAATAATGTAACATGGACCGACCCGTACTTGTTTAAATTCTAAACAAAACTAATTTATAACACAAATTTTAATTGACTGCACGTGTTTGAACTGAGATTAAAAAAATTGCAGCAAAAAACCAAGGCATTACATTTGATTAAAAATACCATTAAATACCATTGGGATAAAATTAGAATTAAAATAACTAAATATTTTTCATACTGAAGGGTTTTAAAATTAGCTTGTGACATATTGTCCCTAGGTTAGTCAAAGGGTTAAAGATAACATGTAATAGACAGTTCCACCACCGTATTCTCGTAACGAAATGAATACTACTATATAAAATCCCAAACATTCCCATAGTTAAGAAAAATGTAAGGAATTAAAATCATCGAACAGGTCTTTAGGCTTGAAGTGTTTCAATCTTCTTGTAATGATTAATTTAGCAGATTAGCTACCAGTTGCTTTGAATATACAAGTAATCTTTCATATTATCTTTTACTAAATTTTCTTAATGTTCCTTTAATGGATCTCATGTTTAAATCCTTTCTTACATCGAAATTTGACACAAAGCAACCGGCACTGACTATTTTGCGAAGACCTTTTGCTGGGAATTTTTGCAGAATTATAATCATATGGGCATTTAGAATTGTTTTTTATATAGCAACAGCTTGATTCAAATTAAACCCATGCTATGTGTTTAAGCTAATGTGTATATTAGTTAGCTGATTGTTTTTAATATCGACGGGCTTTTTTATATTTGTCTTCGATCCAGAAGCAGGTCTAGCGTCCTTATCGTTTCTCCTTGTCGTAATACTATACTTTACGAATTAAAGGTTATAAAAAATAATAGTTTTTTTGACTATAGACAACTACGAAAATGATAAAATTATACAAATTTTTGAATTCTGTTAAGAATTTTTTATAGCAAAAAAATTTCACAATGTACAAGAATTATCAGAACTATTTTACAGTTGAACAAAACGAAGCATAACTTTAATATTTAATAAATTTTTATAAAATAAATTTTGCATACAATTTTAAAAAATATTTGAAATTTTATTTACTTATGCAAACGTCATAATTGTATATGAACTACAAAATAATTAATTCTAATGAACAAATTCAAAATTCTGAGTTTAAATTAAAAATGTTTCGGTTAACACTAAACACGTGTTTCTAATTAAAAGTTTTTAAAAATTTATTTCAACAGTTTTTTTTTTTTGTGTTTTTTTTTTGGTTTTTTATTAATTAGAAAACAATTAGGTTTATTGTTCATTCATTCACATGTTCCAAACTTCATAATATTAAAATTATTTTTTATTCTATTAAATCATATTAAATTCTATACCGCATTTTAATTTAAATGAATAATATAAAATAAGAACAAAAAAAAAATTATAAACGATAAATATTTCAAAAACCTTACATTTTCACATAGGCATATTTTATTAATATTATTATTCAAAATATCTACATAAATTATAGTGTGTGTCTGTACAAATAGTAGAGTGGGATTTTAACAAATTATTGCAACAAAATATTTAAATAAAAATTATTTATATTTCATTTATGAGAGAGTATCTTATAGATACATAGATATTATTATCGCTTATATTATGAATACTATAAATTTTTTTATAGTTCCAACCCTAACTCCTTTTACGCATCTACTTGGTATAAAAAATCACATAAGAACATACGTTTTTCTTCTTTATTTGTTTTGTATTTTGTTGTTATTTTTTTATTTTTGATATGTCAATTGATGCAAATGTGAAAAACTACATCTATTTTAGAGTAACTTCGTCTTCATATAATATCAGAGTTTTATTTTAATTTAAGTGATAACTAAATTGTAAACATATTCAGAATTAATTTCAAACAACAACTGAACATTTCTTTTTAAACATTCAGAGCCACTATTACGTGGACTCCTGTACATGAAGGAATGGAATACAAGATAATGAGAAAACAGATATCTTTGCAAAAACGGGTGCGATAAGTCAATTATTAGGACGAAAACCGAAACGCTCAAACACATATCTACAAAGATTGTTTGTTTAGGACTATTGCAGTTTTATATCTTCTTCAAATTCAATATTACCCAATTAAATCAGATAAACAATGCCAGAATACTGACATAATTTGTCACAGAACACGGTCCATTTAACAAATGTCTGTTCAAAAATGATAGGTCCAACACAGATAAATGCAATATAAGTGACAGACACTATATTGGTTGGAAAAATAATAATTTAGTTTTCGTTTTACTACCATCTATTAGTCTATTTCTGATAATAAAATGTGGACATTATGAAGATTACATTTGATTTCGAATACATTTTTCATTCGATAGAATACTTATTTGTTCATTTTTATGTCCAATTTTAACAAGGATCAAAAACGCTGATATACGTTTAAATTGCCAGAATTATAAAATATCGATGTTATATTTTTTTTAAATAAAATTACTGTTTTATTTCTATAATACTCGATTTTAAATTTTCCGGGATAAATCGTGCTTTTAAATTTTCCAGAATGAAAATGTCTCAGAGATTAATATTATATAAATAAATAATTTCTTTGGGCGCTTACCAATTGGTGCAGTACTCAACTAAGCCAGTAATACAGGTGTTAATAACTATGTATGTAATTGCTGTTCATTGAATTAGAGGTAGATTAAATTAACTGCCTTTAACAGTTGTTGGAGATATGTTTTTGCTACAGTCAAAAATGATAAGCCGGAATTAAGAAAAAAGGTAATACTTGCTGTCATCATTCGACAAAGAAAAACATTTAGAAGTCGGGACAGTGTGTTCATATATTTTGAAGACAATTCAGGCGTAAGAGTGAACAATAAAGGTGAAATGAAAAGCTCACCCATAATAGGTCCTGTTGCTGTCGAATGTGCAGATTTATGGCCTAGTATTACATCAAATGTTAATTCTATAGCTTAAAATGAGAAAATACAAATATAGAAGAGAAATTTTTTTTTGTTTATTTTGAGAAAATTAATTGTAAAGGTTTTTTTAATTCCCTTTTCTCTTCTTCATGCTAAATACGCGTTATTATCGTTTTAAAGAGAAAATAACTCTTATACATTGAATTCTCGGATGCCGGGGGTTAGTTATGAAACTAGAAAAAAAATTTTTTGCTGGAATAAAATGTAATGAAAATTAAAAGATGTTCTGAATAAAAAAAAATAGTATCTATGTCTACATGCATAGGTATGTCCTAAACGATGTTTCCTTAAATATAAATAATTAAAATATTTAAATTAAGAAATACAAACTAAAACAATAGTATCTTAACATACTATGTTTTAATGTTGCAATACTTACGCTAAGACTAGTTTAGTAGTGATTTTTGCTCTTAATGCGCTTAATTAAATAAAACAGACCCATTTATTGGAATTAAGGCACATAATATTTTACTACATATTTAATTTTTTATAAATAAAAAATCAAGGAAGCTAAGAAAGCATTTCGGGAGCGTAAAGTAAAAAATATGACAGCAAAATGTTTTTTTATAAGTATTTATAATCATATTACAATAACGAAAATTGCTTAAACCACAATCGATGTGAGATGTGAAAATATTGAAAACTGTTAATTGTGGAAAAACGAGAATTCATACAAACAAACTGATAAGAATCGTAGGAAGAACTAGATACATGGATTATGGAGGTAAACATTTTTAATAAATGTATAACAGATTTGCTGTAGTATGTGGTAAAATAAAATACAACTTTTAATAGCAGATAGTAGTGTAGTAGTAAGATCTAAATTTGGTAACACTTTTAAATTCGTTAATTAAAAGTTTAATAGTACCAATAATTAAATATTATGTTTGTATATTATATTGTGATTACTGTTATACTTAATTTATTGTGTAAAAGTTTTTAATAAATTCTTCTTTTGATGAATTTTAACAATAAATATGCGTTTTAGTTGACGTTATTACTTTGTATAAGTAACAAGTAGTAAAAAGAAGTTTTATTTTAAGTTAGAGTGTTGTAAAAAATCTTTGCTCCATCGAATAAGCATTTATTGCATCCATTTAATTAACGGAATATTTATACTATTAACGTATTAACATAATTAATTATTTGTCCATATGGCTCTTTAAAGAATTAAGCCGATAAAATCATCAAAAAATTGTAATTAAAAGCAAAATTATAGTTTACCACTTTTCTGATTTATTCTGAAAAACATTCTTACATCATAACTAAAAATACAATACAGACATAAATTTGCAAAATTGTACATATTTAAAAGTTTGAAGGCACAATCCAACATTTTTATTTCTAGAAAATATTAAAAAAACAAAATAAGAGAAATAAAATATTAAAATGTCATAAAATAGCATAAATGAATATACTAGATACTAAAAAAAAGTGTTTATAAAATTTTTTTTAAAAAAAACCCTCAAGTCTTCCTGGTCAACTTCATATTTCAATTTTTATTATTTATTATTTTATTTCATTTTAATTTTTATTTATTTATCTGTTTTGCTTTTTTTTATTTTTTTTTTTTTTGTTTTTTAAATCTCAGACATTTTATTATAGCATTTTTATTTTCTCTTTACCAAACAATTATTTTGTATTTATGTTTGTTGTTAGTTATTTTTTAAAGGCAATTTTAAGTACTTTTGAATTAAATAAAAATAAATATAAATAAAAATATAAATTTAAAGTTTTTATAATGTAAACCAAATATTAAATGTATTTATGGTAAATACAATTTTAATGCGTATTTAAAACTAAAATAAATAAAAATAAATAAAAATTAAATAAATAAAAAGAAAATGAAAATGAAAATAAAATATGAGAAACATTGGGAGATTTATTAAAATAAAAAAAAATTAATAAAATAAAATTTTTGGGGCAATTTAAATGTTACTTGATTTTTTAGTATTGCAATGGGAAGATACCCTACAGGAAATTATTTGTATGAATTTTATTTATTTATTTTACTTTATTTTAATTTCTGAAGAACTACTTCAAAAAAACAGAATATTTTTGATATTTTGATCAGTGATAGAAAATGAAAAAAAAAGAAAATCGAAACGTAATGCCATCTTTTTTATAACAAAAACATTAAATTTAAAATTTGAACATTATGGATTTCATTTAATAATGGAATTTTTCATTATTGTTACGTTTATAATGTTATGTTTATGTATAATAAAACAGAAAAAAAAGTTAGGAACGATTTAATATTGCATTTATTTAATAACTAATTCGATTAAAAAAATTGATATATAAATTAAACTTTAAAAAAAATTAAACTTCAATTGATTTATTTTGAGAAAAATATTTTAAAAGTTATAAAAAAATAGAGTAAGTAAAAGTACTCGAAATTAAATAACGTTTGTAACGGCATTTTTTTTTAAAATTACCTTTCGTTGTAACGTTGTAACGTTAATTGTGTAATTTTCGATTTCGTTTTCCGTAAAGTTATTCATAAAATAAATAAAAAACTGGAGCTCTTCCTCAAAAAAATAAATAAATAAGTAAACAAGAATGGTCTCTGTATATATAATGATCTGTCAAAGATACAATTTCCATTAACTCATCGCTCAGTGGATCATCGAAGACAATGTATGGTTCATTAGGAAGCAAATGTATCAGATTGGTACCAGCATTTAATATAACACCCAAAATGTTAATACTAGAGCAATGTCAAGATCAAGATATCTAAAACAAATCAACTCTTGACGTGGTCAACTGTTTGTTGACAATTGAATGTTTCTATAATGATTTAAACATACCAACAATTTTCTTTTTTACAGCTTCATAAAAGTCTTGTATAAAATTTTATGAAAATCTGACACGGGACTATTACCTCTTAATTATTAATAATAAACATAATTTAAAAGCAGAGTTGAATGCATTGAATATTTTGTTTTTTTATTATTTCTGAATTAAAGTTGTATTTCCCTCGCAGGTACTCTCGCAGCTACACATTAATCATTTTGCTTGTAACAGGATATTAATTTTGGAGGTTTTCCTGTGTTATGTAATTGCTCTGAATTTTGCTCATGTGTAACATTTCAGTATAGTATCTGTTCTGGTAAAGATTTATATTGCCATTCCTAATTTAGCCAACCGCCAGATAATTCTAAAACTATTTTTATATACAATTTTCTGAAGTAATTTATGCAGCTAAACGTCAATCTCATTTAATGCATTCAACCTCAGACATAATATGAGCTTGAGTTTGAATGACAAGTTATTGAAGTTTCAAACTATATATAACAATATATTTACATACGTTGGCACATACGTTGACTGAAAGTGCCTTGTCGTTGGAAACCAGAAAACTGCTCATCTACTGTCTTGCATTCGTGTAATATAAAAATCTTATCATAATTTCTGATTAGTTAGGCATCTCTATTGGACTTACTTTATTGTCAAAACTTATAGTTTTTGTCAAATATTTAAAATTTTTTGTAAGATTTTCCATTTTTTATGTTTAAATATGACAATTTACAATTTTAATTGAAACAAATCTTCTTGAATCTTCGATTCAACTCGGTTCAATTACAAGAAATCAAAAAAATTAAAATTATCATACTTTAATGGTTTCAAAAATATTTGAAAGATAAAAAAAATTTAGTTTTGTACACAAACATTGAACTATGGTTAAGATTATATTATTTTTCTAAGATTTATATTTTTGACACTGCAACATAAAAATATTAATTATTGTGTAAATTTACATCGTACACATATTTCATCATATATATTTATGACTATATAAACAAGATAACCAATATTTTAACATATGGATTGCCCCAAATAATAATAAATTATTTAAAGTATATGATTTTTATTTATTATTTATTATTTTATTTAATTATTTACAATTTTCTGTCATTACAGTATGTCTGATGTTTTTTGTTTGCCATTTATAATTTGCAGCAGTTACATTTTTATTTTTAAATTTATAAAAAATATCATAATGTTCATATTATATAGAGAATACAGATGTACATGTTTATTGAGTCATAATGACAGTTCAATAACATATAGTTCAATACTTTTAAATAATAATTTATGTTCATAATTTATAAATTATTTTATTTTTGTACAGAGTGTTACTGTCCATATGCACATATACATTATAAATACATAATATTATATACTTAAGTATGACCATTTTATATTTCTATATTTTATAAGATTCGAAATATCTAAAATTTTTATTTTTAATTTTCATATTCAGTACTTTGTAAATTTATAAATGGTGATTCGGAATAAAAAACAATTAAAAAAATCTGATAGACATTGAATTGAACATTGAAGAGATTATTTATAATGTTAATTGATTTGAAAGTGATTGAATGTTTTTAATTTGAGTTTTCACTCAATATTGAGTACAATATACGTTTTTTTTTTGTCTGTATTTTTTAATATGATATTTCACATACAATTCATTTATTATGTAATTTTGTAATTTAAATTTTTAATAATATTGAAAAGAAATGTTTACATTCTAAATCTAAATATTAATTTTATTGTGACCGTAGCATAGTCTGATCTTCTAATTTTTTGATTATCAGACATGTTTTTATATAATAAATTTTTCTTCTGATATTTAAAATTATAAATTGACTTTTTTTTTTATAAAATATAACAAAAAGGAATTTGAAATAAAAATATTCTAGAAAATCTGTTGTAATTCGGGGATTCCACATAATGAATCAATATGATTTTGAAGTCTGAAGAATATATCTTGGAGTTTTTTTTTAGTGTATTTTATTTTTATGCTCTTTACAGTAGCTTAGGTAGAATCACATTTTCGTGCTTAATGAAGTACGAAACTGCAAGTTTATACTATTATTTCTACAATATTTCCAGCATTTATTTATCAAATTACTGGAATGATTAAATAACTTAAATGTGGAAAACTAGTGCTATTATCAGGAACCAAGCCTTTCTAAATAGAGCAGATTCATTTTATTTAATTTCCTACTAATATTTGTGATTTATTTTATCCCAATGACAAAGGGCACTAGATTAGATCGAAAAACCAATAAAATATTTTATTGCTTCATCGGGAATCGAATCTGGGACCTTTCGGTTGAAAGGCAGGCGCTCTACCTAATGCGCCACCCGGCTATAATGACATTCAGTTATATAAAATATATAGAAGTTAAGATAAAAAAAAATAAATAACTTTGTATAATTTATTTTAAGTTTTTTTGTGTATTTGTTGGTAGCACTGCTCGCATTCATTTAAAAATTTGGGATTGATTGAATAATGAAAATTATGCCAATATAATAATCGCAAGGGTTTGTTTTGTTCATTTGTTCCATGATGAATTTAGGCATTTTTATTTTTATAAATAATTAAAATTAATTGGTTTTTGCATTTTAATTTTATTATAAGCATAGTTCATGTTGAGTAGTGGCATCTGTATGCGTTCATTTAGATATAATTTAAGCTGTTGAAATAATGATTTCCATGTGTTTTTCATTGGAACAATTTATTAAACTACTTTTATTACAATCCCAGCGGTTAATTTTTATGTTATTTTGTTTTTACTTTATTATTAGGTTACTGATGGTCTTGTCGACCAACCAAAAAATTTACACTATGGTGTTTTTAACATAAAATATTAGCTTAAGGTGACCCAGTGGCTTACTTAAATTTAAAAGTTAATTACAAAGTTATGAACACTTTTCCTATCATAATTAATTATGTTATTTTTATGTCATATTATTTAGTCATCGCTTATTTATATCACCAATTCGAAGGGCTTAGTAGTCTTTAATCTTCAGTTGGTTTGTTCCAAGAGTTGTTGCAGATTACTTAAACATGTTGTAATAATCTTGTGTTATGTGTTCTCAGAATTGTTTTATTACTGCATACACTTGGTTGATGTTCAGATGGTGGTTTATGTCACTATTTTTGATGTACTAGAAGCATCAACCATACTCCTTAATACTCCTTTTTTAAAGATTTGGATGGGTTCAATATGAATTTTTATAGTGAAGAAATTGTCTGCTTTCTGGGCGGATTCGCAAATAGTGATTATGAATCAAGATAAAAATCAATGCGTGATTATATTATTTTCTGTTTTGTTAGAATTTATTTGATTATGTTTTTTAAAGCTTATACAAATATTGCTTAATGAGATTTTGGAACTGTTAATTTTAAAACAAATCGGCAGCCAATTCGCCACGTGTGCATGTTAAGCAATCAAATATATAGACTAGGTTTGGTTAAAAATCTCACTTTTCAAACTGTCGTTTGGTTAAAATATGGATTTTAAAAATATCGTTTTTCAAAATCTCAGTTCAAAAAATCGGCTATAGCTAATATGGTTTAGTTCAAAAAATTTCATTGATTTGAATAAGTAATATCTTATTTGACATTCATAACTACTACTTTATATAATTTTATTTCCATATTT
Organism: Argyra leucocephala; assembly: GCA_963942445.1. Lineage (NCBI taxonomy): Eukaryota > Metazoa > Arthropoda > Insecta > Diptera > Dolichopodidae > Argyra > Argyra leucocephala. The sequence goes on along the minus strand of OZ012678.1, from coordinate 115,856,301 downwards.
GTACATAAATACTAATTTTGGAGTCCTTCAAAATATCCAACCCATAAAGACAAAAACAAAATTCAAACTATTAAAAATGGATTTGTACTAAAAACTATGATCATTAACTGGTTTAGAACAAAATACAATAATCCACTTTTAATATTGTTGTCTATTAAAATAAATCTATAAAAAAACAATTTCAAATAAAATAATAATACTCGTAGTGCAATATACCAAGATAATCTTTTTAAAATTATTAAATGTTATAGTTGTGCATATCTTATGAGATAAGTTTTCAATTTTTATCTTTTAAAATAAAGTTTTTATAAAATTTTAAAGTAAGTAAAATATAAATACCAGAACTTTCTTAGTGTTGCTGTTCGAGACAAATTGAGAAAACTGAAATTTTAGAATTGTATCGTCTTAAGAACTGCCAATAATATTATTGAATTCTATTGCATAACTGTAGAATTTCAAGAAAGAAATTCGATAACGATCATTTATACAAAAAACTTATTATCATAAGGTCACATCACCCTTAAATATCATTCGAATTAGATACCCTCTTTTTCCGCAGAATATTCTATTTGTTTCGATTTGTACAATCACTCCTGCATCTGTGGTCTTTGGAAACTATGTATAACTTTAATGGTTATAAAATTATAAATGTACAACAATTAATGATGAAAATGTTATTCGTGGATTTGAGAGAAAAATACTAGCACCAACACCGGATTGAATATAGTATGCTTCACTAAAGCCCAAACACTAAAATAAACTAGAAATGTCAAAATTAATAAACCAGAAATTATAGTCTAATAAATTATAGGAATAAATTATATTCGCACTTATCTAACTTGGGTAAGAGGATTATCGAAAATTTAAATGGGTAGACATTTATTATTCAAACTAATATTCAAACAATAATTATTATACTAAAGTTTTTCTAATCTATTTGCATACAAAAAAATACGGACAAGCTGTTAAAATTAACACCAAGTTGCACTTACAAATGAAATGCTGATAAATGTTAAATTAAATAACACTTGATGAATGTGTGATAACAAGCGTTACACCTTCAGCGTCCCCCTTTCATGTACAAATGTATCGTCCAGTGATTATTCCCATTTTTTTGTCCAACTACCGTAATCACGATTTTATGTACAATATTAGAATTTGTAATTGGAAAAAGGGAAATTTCTGTATTACTGCTGATCATGGTACATGATAACAAAATGGAGATTTCAGAAATTTTGGTTGTAAAATAAAACAAGATTAGAAATCTTTAAATTAAAGACATATAAATATTCAGATTGCGCCAATGGAAAAATAAAAATACAAAATAATTTTTTTTTATCTGTACAATTGGTAGTACTATTAATAAACCTAATTGGTCAAAGTGATCTTAAACTGTAGAAGTATTGCTGTTAAACATTGAACTTTATAATCATAATAATAAAATAGAGGTTGAAAAAAAGTTATCCTGAACTGTACTTTAAACAAAAAAATGAATTTATTAATGTCCTGTAATGTCCGTTCAGTTGAATATAGGTCATAATTTATTGATATAAAACTAGTTTTATTAATAGAAAACACGTTCGTAATTGACTTTGATTATGATTATTATGGCACATATATAGTAAAAAAATATTGATCGATTTCATTTAGGTAACAACAGGTATAACCCGTTGTAGGTCACAATAATTATTATACTAAGATGATTCGGTTTTAATTTTTTTTTTTTTTTCAAATTTTATCTATACTTCTAAAAGGGAAAGTTTGTTTGTTTATCTGTTCCCTACACACGCCCGTGTTTCAAAGATAATTTTGCATAATTATTCATTATAGAAAAAGGAACCGGATGTGGTATTTTACAAAGGTATCAAATGACAGGTCCAGGTAATTGCTATACCACTGCTAGCACTTATTAGGTCCTATATTTCAAAAAACAATTATGCTATAGACATGAAAATTTATACATAGGTACTCTATCAAAAATAAAAAAACACGATTGTTACCGATTTCGAAAATAACATTTGTAATAAGCTATAATAAATTTATTAGAGCTTGGTGAAAGAAAAATTTCAGAAGACTTAATGACAAAACTGAAATTGGAACCATTCAACGTATTAAAGAGTTAAAAAATTTACATGATTATGTGAATTAGCTCCTAAAAAATTTGACAGTTCGTTTTATTAATCAGAAACTACTTCACACTAATTGGAATTAAAAGTAGCAGTTCCATTAGCGTTTCTACGAAATTTGCGCAGACAAAACTATATTAGTAGATTAATAATGAGAACTTTGCATTCTCATTTCTTTGAAGCATGAATTCAAACTGATTGTTAAACCTTTCTTTTTAGAATAACGCTAATATAAGAAGTACCGTTTGAGCTGAAACACTTTTACAATTTCACGTGAGATTTAGTTTTATCAGAGCCAAGACAAATTTTAAAATTTTTTGGTCTTCAACTGAAATAAAATTGATTCTTTTATGGACAATGTGAGATGATCACGGGTAGGAACAGCAACGAATGTGTTTGTTTATACATACTCCTTCAGAAAAAGCTCGACATATTGTTAAAAAGTAATATTGTAGCTTAAGTTGTAGTATTGTTGACTTTGTTATCGTAGTCAAAAAAAATATAATGTAATATTTTTGATAAACCATGTTTTTTTAATTCTGTTCATAAATCAAACTTTATTGAATTAAATTCTATACAGTTGGTGTTCGACCCGGACAACGTGGGGTAATTTTCCTAGTATGGAATAAAATTGATTACTTAATTGATAACAACCATTATTGTATTGTATATTTTATTTAACTTTATAACTGTTAGTTTTTAACTTTCACAATAATAATTGATAACTGACAATAAGTTTTCACATTAATTTCTCATTATTGCACCACATTTTATTTTTCTACAATTTCAAATTATATTTTCTAGATCTAGTTTCAACGTCACGTATATTCAATTTTAATTGATCAAATTTAAGAACCATTCAATGTCAGCCTTGAATTGTGACAACATCTTATCCCCGAGAAATAAAATAAAAACATTCTTTAAAAAGTTTAACAATTGTTTGTTTTGTTTTTATTTTAAAGATAAAAAAAGAGAAAAAATCAAAAAAACTTAAAACTTTTTACCCATTTTCTTGTTTTGTTATTTTTGTTGTTTTATCCTAACAGAATTAAAATATCCTGTACGAAATTATTGTGCAAAAGTTGCAATTTTATTCTTATATCTTACATTTTTTTGTTTTAATTTTTGTTTTATTTTCTTTTTTGTGTAGTTTTATTTATTTTCAGGATAATATAGTTAAGATGTTCCAAGACTTTTTTTCAAAATAAATTCGATTTCTTCATTTTTTTTTCATTATTGTGTTTTTATATTTTTTTTCCTGAATTTGATTAAGAACAAAAACAAAAAAAAATGATGTAAACGTGCTGGGTCCAACTCTTTCATTAAATAATAAATAAAAGAAAAAAAAATTATAATAGTAACAAATTTGTATTCGAAGTGGGTGTAGTAAATATGATAGCAATTCAAAGGGATAATTTTACTATCACATAATTTGTTAAGTTTTGTTTGAACAGATTTTGTAGCTGTACTATAAAAAATAATATTAATTTAAGACTCAAGTAAATTTTGATTGTCTGTTAGTTACTGTCGTATGTATTCTATTTTTTAATTGGATTTATTTTTAAGATAAATTAACAATTCTATTATAAATTTCATCGTATATTTTTCCGACAAATTAATGGTGGTATGTTTGACAATTTTCCCGATGAATATATGGGCTCTTCTGAGAGAGATGTTGTATCGGTGTAGGAGATAATGACCATATTCAAAGGATAGCTGGAATGGCTAGCTTTTCAAAAATATATATCTTTAGTGGGGAATCTTATTCTTTAAAGGCGAAAAGGACATTTGAAAGTATCCTTGTTGTTTTCATGTTTGTATCCTTGTTGTTGCTTTACATAAAAACAAATTTTGGAAATACTTCAGAAGATTGTTAATTCGTAAAAGGCAAATTCCCAGTTTTATATAGAAAAAGGGTAAGAAAAAACATTTTTTTTTTAAAACACTAAACTATTCGACGTAGACATAAAGTATGTATGATGAGTTATAGTAAAAAAAGGTACCTTTCCAACAGTATTTAAATATTGCAGAGGTTTAATAGTAAAATCTTGAGGTATTTGGTTTTTCAAGAAAGAAACTAAAAGTTGTTTGTTTTTTCCAAAATTTTCTACTTTGAACATCAATATCTCCATAACGGCAGCACCAATAGTCATCAAATATGTTAATGTTAAAATATGCTCCAAGCCGTCATCTTTCTAGAATATATAACTGAATATATATATATATATCTACATATCTATCTAATGAATCAACAAATATAAGGTTTTTATACAAAATCATCAAAACAACAAGAAGGATACTTTCATATGTCCTTTTCGTCCTTAAAGGATAAAACATGCCACTAAAGATATATATTTTTGAAAAGCTAGCAATTCCAGCTATCCTTCGGATGTGATCATTAGGTCCTACGCCGATACAACCTCTCCTTCAGAATCCCCGAATAGGTCGATACGTATACTATATAACGATACGTCGAAGAAATTTTAGTTATCATGAATTCAATAGGTGAATAAAAATTTGGGATAACAACACGCTTTTCGAAACATCAAAACTAGATGTTTTTCTTCGATTTTTTATTGAAATTTTATTGTAAAGTTGGCAGCCATCATAAATGCAGGCGTCATAATATATTCTAAGTTTAGGGTCCTTGGGAATATGATGAAAGTCTTCCCAAAGCCATTCTGGCTAAATTTAACTGATTTTTAATGTCTGGCTTAATGCCTCTTTTTATAGTAATTATACTACCAAGGTAACTGAATTTGATAACATCTTCTACTAATCTCTTATTTTAATTATTCGGTGATGTATAGTTCGATATCAAATCCGGGGTGACCTCGAGAAAGATAAAATTTGTCTATTGTGCTAAATGGTAGATGTTGCGAACATTATCAAATAGAATAGTGATTATTCAAGTAAATTTTTAATTTAACGATTCTAGTGTACTTTCAAGCAGAGAAGTACCGATTACACAAACAACTATTTTTCTAAAAGAACTAAGAGTTCATATTTTAATAGATTTCAATTGATTTTGTATAATTTTGTAACAACTTTGTTTTGCATAATTTTCTTTATAAATTTATAAACCAAGCTTCTATACACATTTTTATGTCTCTTGCTCATACAATTTTTGAAGATTGATAAATAACTAAATAAATTAAATTCAGCTGACCAGTATTTTGAAATTTATTTTCATGATGACATTTTTATTATAATTTCTAGAGCATCATTAACTATCTCATAAACATTTTAAATACTTTTTATTTGTTTTTACGTAAAACCTAAATGAAAATAAATAAAATTATTTTTCTATTAATTTTAATAAATAAACGTTTACCCATACCTATAATCATTCAAAAATAATTTTCATCCAAATGTTCATAAATATTTAAATTACTTTAAAAATACATTAAAAATTCAAATTTAAAAAATGAATATGAATCCGTGTTGCTGCTGCGTATATTGTTAATTTCCCATGAAAATATTTCCAATATATTAATGTAAAGTTTTTTTTTATTTTCTTGTTTTTGTTTTTGTTTTTATGAAAATTATTGTATACTAACCTACAACAACAATATGTTTATAATATCCCAAATGACAATAAAGGGAATTATAATTATTATATAATAGTGTAGTCTTATTTAATATGCATACTTAATAATATACACATGTAAATACATATACATAGAGGTGCTATAGAATTACAGTGATTTTATTATTATGCATTATGAAATAAACTTAAAAACAAGGATTTTTCCCATTTTACCCTAAAATTATTTAATAATATTCATTATAGTGTATTATGTATGTATTTATATGTTTATATATAATATCATTGACCATTATTAGTTCAGTTCCATTTAAATCATTTTAAAATAATATTATTAGGGAGAAATTTTTTTGAAAATATCTATATAATATATTAGGTATACCTATGTATAATATTATAATATATTTAATTTGACCCAAAGGTATAAATTTTCCACCCATTATATAATATAGATATATATAATTTTATTTAAATGTTGTGTAGTACATCTATTTTATAAACCGAAATTAAAATAATATATGAATAATTATTTATTTAGATGTAGATGAATTATGTAAGTGTGTGGCGGAGGAAGGCGGAAGCCTAATGCATTTTGTATAGTGGGAAATTTTCTATCATTATTTTCTAATTATATTTTATATTAAATTAAATAAATTTATTATTTTCATTTAATACCTTAAATATAAATTTCACAAATATTTGTCCATCGTTTCAGTTAATTCATTAAAATAATTTAATTTAATGATAATAGATTTTTTGATAAAAATCAGTACAGATTTTAGATCAACATTGCATAAATTTCATGAAATATTTCAAAACAATGGTTTGAAATTTAAAAAAAAAATTTTTATTTTAAAAGTAATTTCATCTTAACTACAACCAAATTTTAATACAAGAACTAGTATTCAGCTCAACCTATCAATTTAAATAAGATAACTTCTTATATGGCTTAGATACTATATATTTTTTTTTTATCATGATCTACATTAGATAGTAATAATCTCTTCGCGTATCATAATAATAAGAACACCTGAAATTTAATGGATAGGAAATTGCTATACGTGGGGGAAAATATAATCCAACGATAAGAAATTGTACTATAGTAAGAATAAGTCTTATAAAATATGAAGAAAATTTGTCTACAAATTTATAAAAAAAAAATATAAAAACAAAATAAATCAATTGAAATCTAAAAAACTAAATCAAAAAAATTTAAATTATATAAAAAATATTAAAAAATAGTTAATTACAACAATAATAATAATATGAAAAGCTAAGTAAAGTACAGTTAAATGATTATTTGATCTGTTCAAAAATTGTTTTGAAAATGTCCTTTTTTAGTATAGAAACAATTTGAAAGTGAATTCTAGAGTTTTATTGTATGACCTAAAAATAAACTATTATTAAAAATGTGAATCCTAGAGAATTGGAAACTTTCATAACGCTACTAGAACACCCCAATTTAATTAAATCATACTGTACCGAACTATTAATAATCTTATGGTTAATACAAAGATCGATAAATGAAAAAATCTAGAAAATCAAAGCTCAAGAATGAGTGAAAACAAATCGTATTTTTTTTTTTACTTCTTTTTATTTACAATCTCTATACTAAAACACAATAATTAAATATTTTGTTCTGTGTAGAATTTATCTTGAAGTATCTACATACGTAATTAATTTCACTTTAAAATATCTCTAGGTGAAATTTTTTTAAGTCTTGTGGTTCTACACGTCTTCATCAGCGTTTCGGTTAAAATATTTTGATGTTGCTTCAATTTATTCTTTTAGTTGTTGGTGTATTTTGCTAATTGATTGTGAACTGAGAGAATGCGTAAATCATTTTCGACAACTTGATTTGGCACGAACATTGACACAGCATTTACAATATATCTTGTAACTTTATCCTAAAATCCTTAGATGATTTTGCACGTTACTGCATTTTCCATAGTTGAATGCCATAAGTCCAGATTGCTTTCAGTATGGAATTATACCACAGCATCTTGTTTTCTAAGGAGACCTGTGATTTTCTCCCTATGAGCCTATACATATTTTTCTACTTAATACGGAAGCGTTTTCTTTAGTATTCAATGTGATTTCGCATATCTAAGTGTATAATATTAATTATTATTTTTTAATGAAACTGACGGGCAATTTGAAATTAATTTGAAATGCATTTTGAAATGAAACTGACGTGAATTTTAATTAATTTATTTAAAACGTCCATTTATCAAGCAATATTTTTGTAGTAGATTTAAATGACTTTGCAACATGTGAGTGGCTAAATATGAATCATTGTGGGAAACCATAATCGCAACACTCTGAACTGAAAAAATATATCTTATAACAGAATTGATAGCCATGTTGATTTTTCCAGTGTTGCTAGAATTAAACTTTTCCATAACCTCACACCCATATAGATCAGTACACGAAAGGACACATTTATTTTTGACTATTTTTGTCAGTACTGAAGAGTCAAAAATATATGGGGTTCCATGAGTGCACACTGACTAGTTGCCAGTAATGATCTAAGGCCATTGCAAATTCTTCTTAAAAGCAAAGTAATATAACCATTCCAAAGTAAAAGTTTTTAAATTGTTAGGACAACTTCAAGGTACAAACGAACAGGCCTTAAATTTGATCACCAAAGAATAGACCTCATGACTTTTTTATAGTAATTTTGTGTAATTGATTCTTAATAAAAAAAGAATGTTAACAGATGCATCGAATAATGACTTGAAAAAAATATTTATTATAAACTAGGTATGTTATATTTTTTCTAACTACTACTAACTACAGATAATCAGCCGTAGATAACGGTGAATTCGATTGGACATAAAATTATTCGAATTTTCTCGATTCGATTCGATAAGAATTCTTTAACGGTGAGTTTTTAATGTTAAAATTTTACAGAATGTATACGTAAGTTTTTCTTTTCTGTAAAAGATCTTGAATCAGTTGTTACTGTCATTTCTCCTGAAATTGACTCCAGTGAAATATTTCGGCTATTAAGTTGTGTTTGATTTTCTTGTTTCTCTCTTTGATTTTGCTGTTGTATTTCAAGTCTATAAACGATTTTGAATCAAATAATCCATCAATAATCCATTTAAACAATTTCTGATGTTGAATAACACTTTCTATGTGTACGAATCACAAACTCAAAACTAACAAAACTCACTCAACATGTTATAACACTAACATCAAGAATAATTGTAGCTTGAATAGTCTACCAACAGTTTTTTTTAACTAATCCTTATTCTATTATAATATAAGTTTTTTAAATTATACTTTACCTATATAGAGTCTTTACCTTTTTTAAACCATTGTGCTAAATGTTTATTTTTTAGCAGATGTATAAGCAATTCAAATTTATTAGCTGCAGTAAATTTTGACTCAAATCAATAATAAATAATTAACTAAATAACTAACTGAATAACAAAATAAATTTAACTGACATGTTTTTTTAAATATTTTTCGTATTTCGAAACAAAACACTTCCAAACACAAGAACAAAAGTGGTTCTTCGTTTATAAAATTTTGAACGAGAAAATTTTCGATCAAAAATATTCGAGTTATTTTTAAGTAGAATTCGCCGGTTGAAAATTTACGAACGAGTACTCGATTTTTATTCGATCTAATTCACCGGTACGGCTGAATATCACCTTGTCATCTGTTGATCGAACAGCTCATATGAACATTAACATCGTTTACAACTCTAATAATTCTGCTCTATCATGTGCAACTGTCCTCGATCCTTTAAGTGTAATTTTTCGATAGTTGTGCTCGATTTCTTTCTTTATATTGATCTACTTCTTGTTGCATAATTTTATGGCATTGTGTTTATTATTAATTTGGCATTCGTTTGAACATTCATTCTCATTACAGGCCCGTCTTAATTTTTGTGCCTTAATAAATTTTATAATATTGTGTTCATCAATCGGTATTTCTATTGCCTCGTTTGATCTTATTTGATATTCACCATCGTCACTTATTTTTGGACCAAATATTTTTCTCAGTATTCTATATTTTCGTCACTAATTGTCCATTGCCAGTATCTTATACATTCTTAATTTAATCTTTCAGTTTAAAATTTTAGATTTGCCGAATTGGCATACCTGTAATAATAACATATTTATGTTTTTGAGCTTCAACTTCAATTTGTTTTTTTATTCTATTCCGTCCATCGTAATTTTGTGACAAGTTTCATTCACTGAATTGTTGTACCATTAATATTAACTGGTTCTGGAATTCTAGTACTTTTATTATTTTTAAAGTTATCGATTTTACATAATTTAAACTAATTTTACACTTTTTATCTAATAATGAATTTTTATACCAGCCAAAACTGTAAATGAAAAATAATTGTATCGTAACCAAATGTAACTATTTTGAAGGATATTTTAATTAAAAAATAATCTAATTAACTAATTCGCGCGTCATTCTCTTGTAACAAAATATTAAGTTTAATTCACAATTCGTTACATTAACATTATAAAATGCGCTGAATTCAACAAAAAAAAAAAATTAAAAATTTAAATTTCTTAAAATATTTTATGTTAATATGTTATGTTCTCACTTTATTTTACATCAAAATATTTGGCTGGTACTCTCAGTTTATTATGACATGTACTCGTATGTAAATATCTTTTTAAAAGTGAAAAAAGAATTTTATTAAAAAATTGTTCAAAGTTTTAGCAAAGATTTTCAAAGAAGAATGCGAGAAAGAATTTAATTGTCATAAACTATATATTCTGAAATCACACACAATAATAATTTTGTAAGATTTTAAAAAGAATTTTGCATAGAAATAAAAATAAGAGAATAAAAACATAATATTTAAAAAGTTTTCTTTAGAATTTTAAAATTAAATTTTTTGAATAAGATTTAATTATTTTAATCCATTTAAATATTAGTCCCTATTAGTTGAATTTAAATGAAATGAGTGGTTGGTTATTTTTTTTAATTATATTAAATATTTTAGATACCATCAATTCTATAGGGCTATATAAAGGGCTATCTCTATTCGTAATTTCATGTAGCTACTATTACATACAAATGCATAATATATAATATATTATATGTATGTACAAACTTTTCCATTGTGAAACAAATAAAATTTAGATATAAATATAATTCTATATTTGTGGTGGTGATGCTGAGCTTTTTATATTGAGAATTAATTTATTTTTTAATGGGAATTTCTTGTTTTCAAAAAAATAAAAAGATTTAAAAATGATTAAAAAAAATTTCATTTTTTTTCTAATTTTGTTTTTACATTTTTAATTGTTTTTAATCTTTTTATGATCAAAAACAAACTAATTGTATTAGAATCTATGTATGTATTTGTATTTCGATATATTAATGTACGAGAATGTTCTGAAAAATTGTGAAAAAATTATATTTAAAAATTCCATTGAATAAAGCTTCTGTATATGTTATTATGTTTACTAGTGAATCCCTGTGCAATTGCAAAGTGGTGATTTTATTTAAAATTCTTTGTTATTATTATTATTGATTCATTTTATTGAATATAAATTTTCCACCCATCTCAGACTTTTGATTTATAATTCAATTTTATTGCATTTATGTTGCCATCTCATTTTCCATTTAACAATAAAAGGGATAAAAAAACTTCAAAAAGTTGAAATTAAAAATTGAACGCCAAAAATATGGATTAGCAAATTTTTTGACATTTTACTTTTTCGTTGCATTTATTTTTTACGTTTAGTCATTTTATTTGTTCATGCCGAAGCTTTTGTTATTTCTTCTGTTTCTCAGAATGTAAGCATTATATAATACCTGCCATAGATTGGATATGAGTCCAAATTCAGTATATAAAAAAAGAAGGCTGATCGGCGAACAATCATACAACTCAACCTCAAAAATATCTAAATAAATTGATCTAAAAGATATACTGTATCATTACGATGTATGAATATTGACTATAGTTCTACTGATTCTCCCAAATAATTGTATTTTAAAAGGTACATTATAATTCGAGTTGAGTACAAAACACTGAATAAATTTGACAGTAGTAGACAAAATTTTCGAATCTATGTTAACACGTTTTGTAAAATTATTTTCCTTTTAATTACGACTATTTTCAACAATTTGACATTCTTAATAGAGAACATCCTTAAATATTAATAACGACTAAAAATGTTGTCCTTTGGTGACTGTGCTTTGTTTTACTATCCTCAAAAACCAAAGGAGTCACAGAATGAAAATGGGTGTTTAAGTACTCTCTCAAAAAATACCTTACCGTTTTCCAAAAATTCGCACTGGTTCGGGTAGTTGCCAGTTGCAGAGTTTTTCAAAACTCAAAGCTGTCTAGTCTCGCGCAAAATTACCCCATTTAAACTCACCCTATTATTCGGGGGAGTGCGTATTCAGCGAACCAAGCACTTGAATATTCTGGACGTGAAAGTGAATAATAAAATGATATGGAATGACCATATCTTTGAAATTGCTAAAAATGCCACGAGATGTTTGGGTAGATTCAGTCGCTGCAAAACGTATTTTTCTTCCCAGCATATCCTAAATATCTATAATACATACATACGACCCAAGTTAGAATGCAGCTCAACGCACTAAATTTTCTAAACAAAGTTCAAAATCGTACCATTCGTCTTACTGACAACCCCAATGTGACATCCTTCTTTGTACCACTTGAAAATCGTCATGTTGTTGGAGCACTTTCCCTATTTTGTAAATGTCTCGTAGACTTAGGAACTTGTTCAGATGATATAACCCTAATGCCACCCACCTCTCAAATATTTCCGCCGACGAACAAGAGAGACATCAAGTAAGTGCCCACCCCTACTCAAAGCAAATTCCAAGGTGGCTATAGAGCTTTGTTTGTAGTAAAATTTTCCCGAATGTGGAACCATATTCCAACAAAAGTGTTTCCCTAATGCAAAAATATACTTACGTACAATCTATAAAGCTCAAGAGTATCTCTAATATTAACAAATTGATTCAAAATGTCCCTACTGATCAAAGGTATATTTTTCTTTCTACAATCCTCAATTAGTCCAATCTGTACATTCATGTATAAAGGTCAGATTTTTCGGTTTTGTAAACAAAAATTCGAGAAAACTCATAACGATAACATTCAATTTACTTTCACGATAACATTCAATTTACATTCAATTTAACTTTAATATAATAAACATTTCAAATGTAAAACGACATTTCAAAATGGCCTTATTTCTAGGCCTAATTTTTTAAATAATAGATTATATATTATATTTATACTAGGGGCCCCTGTTGAGTAATTATATTTCAAGTTGAAGTCAAATTTAAAGTTTTTAAAAAAACAGTAATTTACGTACTGACATAGACTTCGCACGATATAGCAGAAACCACTCGTGTTTAATAAAAAGTTTTGTGGTTAGTAAGTTTTATTTAGGACACATAAATACACGTCCCTCATATACTGCTTCGTTTCTGATATATTCCCTATAGCAAGTGGCATTTAGTGGATAAAATTACTAAAAATAAAACAATTTGTCATTAAAGAGGTATGTATATATATACCTACATAATACATAATTTTAATAAAAACTATATTATTACTAAAAATAACCAAAATTTAGAAACATTTACTTAAAAAGATAAAAATGAAGAATTCAAGTGATTTGTTTTTTTGTTGTTTTTATATTTTTTATGTTAGATGAATTTGTTTTTTTGTTTTTTTTTTGCATATATTTTTTATTTTAGATGAATTTGTATTATTTTCATAAGATCTCACGTATGCATAATGTATTTTCTGAATAATAAAATCATATGAGTACAAAATTTTGAACTGTGTGCGCATTTTTGTTTTATATACAATCTTATATATTATATATATTAGAAGTTAATTAATGAGTAGGAGAATCGAAATAAAATGAAAAGCTGTCTACTGCGCAGGACCTTAAATGCTTGTCAATTATAATTATAGATTTTTTTTTTTGCTATTAGATATCTACAAGAATCTGTTTTGTTGCTATGGTGCAGTTTTTAGAATTAAGTCAGTTTTAAAAAAAAGAAATTGTTTTGACTAGTACTAAGTGTAGGTTATTTAAACAATTATAAATTTCTTGTACCTGACAATAAAGCGAAACAGCTATAATTTGGAGTACAAAAAGTGACGTCACCATACATGAAAACTCATATCATCCACATCAACATAAAATAGTGGCTTATAATAGTTTTGTACATAGATTATTAAATGTTTCATAGATTATATCAGACTATAACGAGAAGGTAGAAACACTAAAATACATAGCAGTAACCAACGGTTACAATAGCAATATAATCAGTAATTTAATAAGGAAACATAATAGCAAATATAACAGTAACAAAACATACAATTAATTAAAGAACTAAATATATATCAGCAGAATTCTCTAATTTCATCCCATATCGAATAAAAAACACAATAAGTAAATATAAATACCTTATAGAACCAATAACAATATGGGTAATACACTCAGGGAAAAAAGCGAAATAATAATAGAAGATTCAACAGGCGTCTTTTAAAATAAATGCGAAACATGCGACAAATTCTATATAGGCCAAACAAGTAGGCCATTTCTCAAAACATACAAGGAGCATCTACCTGTAAAAAACATAATAAACTGCACATCAAATTACGTAGCACACATAATACAAGTCGAAGGTCATGAATCTGGTGATTTTCAAAGTAATTTCATACCGTTGCATAAAAGGTCCAAAAGGTAGAATAATGGACACTCTTGAAGAGTATGAAATATATAAGAACAACAACACCGAAATTTTGAATGACAAACTCACGGTCAAGAGTAATGTATTATATGACACTGCAATAAAAGTAACCAAATAAATGGTAAAAAATTACCTAAATTAGTTTAGAAACATAATTTTAATTTTTATATAAATATAAGTAATTATAATAACTTATACACTGTTTACTGAAGATGACAACTTCAATGTTGTCGAAACATGTCTAATTTTTAATTTTAATTTTTAAATTTAAAAAAAGAGAAACGTCCTAATTACAATATAAAAAATGTTTTATTTGTGGCGTGGAAAAAAATTAGAAACTACTAAAGTATAAGAATTTATTATTATAGTTGTTATCGCCATATATAACCTTTAGTAGAAGAGGCAATTTTTATTTTCCATTAAATTTTTAGCTCAAATCGGTGAATTACATTTACCTCACCACTTTTGGTGATTATGCTAGAGATAGAGACATAAAAATATTTACTTCGAAAAAAATTAATATTTTAGTTAATTGTAGTGTTCAGGTTATAGTTACTTTGAAACTCTATATTGAAGATTATGAATATAAAATAGTTTTATTTAGCTAAATTTAAAAATTTTGTTTTTTTTTTTTTTGGTTTGGTAACTTCCGCTATTGGAATTTTTCAAACAACCGTCGTATTTAATTGTATACAAAAATGTCGATTAATATTATTTAAATGAAACTGACCGCAAATTAGTGAACTGAATTCGGAAAGTGTTTGTGGTATAGAAAAACTTTTAAGGATAATATTATTTTCTTTCTTTTTTTCTATATACATTCACATAGCTATACAGCATAGCTATACATATATATATATCTACCTATGTATGTGTTAATATGCTTATTGCAAACATTATAAAAGATATTTTTTTGTTTTTGAGATTTGAACTCTTAAAAAAAAAAATCCTTTAATTTTTTTATTTTATCAAATTCCCGATGAATTTCATTAAAAAATTTCAAAATTAAATTTTTTATATTAGCATAAAAATTAAAATGAAAGAAATTTAATTTGAAAAAAAAAACGAAAAAAAAAAACTACAAAAAGAAAAACTAAAAATGAAACGGAATATTTAAAGGATTCTATAATGTATAAAATTATAAGTCTCGCAACAAAAAAAAAAAAAAATAATAATTTTGAAAAGATGACGACCTCTTGTTAACCTTTGTCCAATTTAATAAATTTTACGTAAAACTGATTTGAGAGAACACGCGTTTGACCTTAGGTGGATGAATATTATTTTAATAATTTTTTTATGTTCGTGACATGTTTTTTCTGTACTCCATTAGAGAAATTTCCTTTAACTATTATTTCACTTTAACCCAGTTATTTATTTATATCGTTTTACAAGTCCTTTTCGTTTTATTTTAAATTACCTGTAGGTGTTTTTAATACCTAAAAAAGAAAAGTAAAGAAAATTTATGAGATTTAATTTATTTGAAAATTTAATTTTAAATTAATTTTTTGTTTTATAGTATACATATTTTGCGTGACATTTTTTTTTCTTATACTCTCTTTGAAAGAGTTTTGTATTAGCATAATATTTTCATTTTAAAAAATCATTTTCTATTAATGAAAGAACTTACATGAAGGGTCATTTGGTTAGATAATACCATTATGATTAGCTAATTTTTATTAAGATAAAAATAATAAGAAAACCGAAACTTGGTAAAGTATATTCTTCTTTCTCATATTGAAATGAAATAGTTCTACGAGTATCTAAAGATAAAAAATAACAATAACCTATTGCGACTATGTAAAATTTATTTTTTATAATAAAATATATATTATTAATGTATCAACTACATAACCTCAGAAAACTTCTGCAGGATAAATCCCCCAAACCTATTGGCCTTTATCAAAAGGGTCGACTAAGTTGAAGGGTGGAGGACGGCATAAAGGGCTAAAAAGCCCTGACAAATTAGGGTCACCTCCGTAGGGAAAAAAAAAATGTATCAACTGAGTGTTTTCGAGTGGTAATTCACGTTTTTATCTATACTTTTTTATTTAAAGTTCAATTCTACAATAACACTCTTGCCATCAAGCTTTGTAATTACTAAGTGATGTTGTATTATTTTTTTTATTTTTTACGAACTATGTAGACTGAGGATGTTAGATGGACTTGATTATGAATTGAACAATATTCTTTATTATCTGTTAATAAAAGTAAGAGTATTTTTAAAATGTGGAATATTTCCATTAGAAATAACATAATAAAATTTAAATAAATTTATGTAAATTGAATTATTGGGATTGATGAATTTTAAAATATATCGAGTACAATATCATCAGATAGATAAAATATTTAAATATTTTCTTACATCAAATACTTAGAATAAAAAATATGTAATTATAATGTTTGAACATTATGAAAATTATGAAAATTTTAATTTTAGTATATTTTTGGCGAATAAAATTTGGGGAAAAATTAAATTTATGAAATTTTTATATTTTGAAATTTAGAAAACCCCCACCTATACAATTGCTAATCTAAATGGAGCCACATTCAAAATGATTAAATAATAAAGTTGAAATTAATCCAGAAAAAATATTTTTTAAAATAATTGTAGATTTTTTTTTATTGTATTTTCATAGAATTGAATTTAGCAAACAGTATAATACTAAACATTTTTTACAAATAATTTCAAGATTTTAAGAATATTTTTTAAATATATTTATGAATAAAAATACTTTAAGGATCTTGTATAAATACTTTTTGTATGTTATTGGTATCCTTATGAATCGCTCTGTTAATAATCGCTCTGTCTGTAATAGCCTTCCTAATTTTATAGCCTAGAGTACCTATTTGATCCCGTACTTGCCACTTCATTAGATTTATTTCTTCTGCAATCCTACCAATTAGGTTGGATTCATAGGATTAACACTCATAGCTCATTTTTAATTTTGATAAATGCAATAAATCTGGAATCTCATACACCAAATATATCCGTACAGATAAAGGTCAAAAGTGACTAAGAATATAGAAAAAATTAAGTGCATTAGAGTGGTACACAGTCATACTATTAAAATATCATATATCATAGTATCTATTAAAATAAGGTTTACCTAATTTTATTTTCTTGTATTTAACAATTTTTCTGTAGCTTCTAGAACTAATAATTTTTCTGTAGAACTAGCCTGTTAGATAATCTATTTATGTTATTGGTTTAACCACCAAAGATGAGTATTTATTAATTTTTTATCCTTATGTGGGATATACATGTCATATTTGAGTGAATTGGTCTCTAAAATGTGCGGGATATATTCTATGCACTTGCATGTAGCCCGTCTATTATATTGATATAATAGAGAGACATGCTCGTTTTCATGCTATTTTTAATATACTCTTCATTATGGTAATATATAGGAAATATTAGACCATTTTCTATTGTGGTAAGAGATCTATTAAAATGATTAGGAATTGTTTTTATCAAAAAATTATCGAATATTACGATACTAGCTTTTCGGTACAAAAACTTATTGGAAGCAAAATGTTTGTAGTTGGTTTCGAGTTTTCTGTGTAGATTTATGCAGGCTCTTATGCATTTTCTTTCAAATTTTTTTATTTTCCCCATTAGACTATCACTTGTGTTGAACCAAATGGGCCCAGCATATGAAATAACCAGTCTAATGAGAGGTTGATATGCTAAAATTTATTTACTCTTTAATTGATAATTTTTTTATAGAAAAGTTAGAAATAATTATGACTAACTTTTTCCTGTCAATTATGGCGTCCTTCAGCTTTTATTTGAAAGTCAACAGTTTTCCGAAAAATAATTGCTTGCCATTTATCAACGTTAATTTTCAGTAACCATACCTTGCAATAATCAATAGTAAGATTGAACTGTTTCTGAACGTTTGTTGTTGTTTGTGCGACCCTATTGCCGCGGCAGAAATAATTACCGTTAAAGTTTCCAAGCACTTCCAACAATTCTGTTAAAATAAATGACGGTACCCTGTTCCGAACCACTTTTAATCACGAATTTTTTTTCAATATTTGAGTTATTGGCTATTCTGAATTCATTGTCGGATATTATATCCATTATTAATCTTGTTAAATTGTTTGGAAATTGATAATTTAATAATTTTTATATCAGGCCATCAATCCAAATACTATTAAATGCCTTCTCTAAATCTATAAGCCACGCGCCTACCCCTATTTATATACCAGCATACATCGGTGGTTAGTTTATTTAAAGCGTGTATAGTGTGCTATGCTTATTTCTGAACTCGTATAAAAAAAGTTATATAGTATAATTACATTGTATATATCCAACAATAATGTAAATTCATTGTTGATGTTAGTGCAGATCGTTCCAAATTGATAAATAAAATGTAATTAAAATGTTAAAAATTATTATTTCAATGTTTCAGTATATTTGTACATATTCAAAATTATTATATTATTTCCCGTTTGATTAAAATTAATTTGATATAAAAAACGGACACACTGACAAAGATATTTTTTTATATTTTATATGAATAAATTTTCTTTGAATGTCTACACATTATGAGAAAATTGTTCACGCATTATGAAAAATCAAAGATCAATTTCAAAATAAAAAAAAAAAAAATAAAATACAAAATGGAAAAATATTCAAAATAACTAATTTAAAAATGAACATGTACAAAAAGGACGAAATAGAATTATTTTATTTTTATTAAAGAAGTCAATAAACCCCACAAAATATGCTAATTTTCAAATATTTCAACTTACTTATGTCATATATTTTGTTTTTTGTTTTTAAGTTTTCCAATAATTTATTTTTTTTCAAGTTTTGTTTTTTCTAACCCCAATTGTGTGTGTAGGATTTTTTTATTTTTGTGTCATAAATTATATCTGTAATCCTTTCATTAAATATCATCATGACAACTCTACTGAGAACAGATTTCTTTTTTCACTTCCAAAAGGAGAATGGTTTCTAGTTTTAAAAATTCCCTATGAAAAATTCCTTAAAATTTTATTTCCTATTCAAAGAAAAAAAAAATAAAACTATGAAAAAAAAACATGCAAATTACTTAAATTTACAGTCATGTCCTTAGGGTGTAAATATTTTTCTAACAATAACAGTAAAAAAAAAATTCATTCCACTTTCTAAGATGGCAAAACCATATAAACGCTTTGCTATAAAAACAAAAAAATTTTGTTTGTTTTCTTTTAATTTTTTTATTATTCTATTCTGTAAGTATATGTATATGTCATAATATTACAATACATATACAAAAAATGCAAAATTAGGCACAAACTTTTGAAATTATAAAAAGGGGAGTCTGGTTTAAAGGAACAAAAAAAAATTATATCTTTAAGATAAAAGTTCAATGTTCACGCATTTTTTTATTCATATAAAAAAGAAGTAAAAAAAGGCAGAAAAAAATTGCGAAAACATCTACATATGACCCGGGATGAATCTTAAAAGAATCTTTTACTTAAACTGGTACATAGTATCCATTAAATTTATATTTTACTGTTATTATACGCTAGTAAAAATATTTTTTTTTTATATTTTTGTTCTTAAGTTCGAATTTTATGATATTTTTAACGTTACTTTTATGAGATATTTTTTTTTTTGCTTTTGTAAAATATAACAAATGTCATATCAACGAAATTTTCTAGTGTCGTTTAATAGTATATTTTCATAAATATTTAAATGTGTGAAGATGTGATTGTTAAGGGTTATTTTAAATAAAAATATTCTACATATAAAAATTTATTGGAACCATCTTAAACGTTGTGTTCAAATGACCAAAAGATATAAATATGATTTTTTTTTAGTTTATTTTGAGACAAGTAAATTTGTCATTCTTATATTATACAGTTATATATTCTAGACTTGTAAAACGTTGTAGGAAAATTATATAACTACTAATCTGAGGAGATTAACAGTTTGTTATGATACTATTTTATTTCATATGAATTTTGACTGTTTTAAATTGCATAATTTTAGGTTTAGAGACAGTTGAAATATACGATGTATTTCTAGTCTATACATGTTTGTATACATTAACAACTGTAAGACTCTTTTGTTCTATCTGGAAAATATTTTCAATATTAATCATTGAGAAATGTATATTTGTGTATGCAGAAATGAGCCTGGTATAAACTAAAAAATATTGTTATATTGAATGTGAAATGAATTTCAGAATGTTTCGAATAAGTGTTTCTCTTTTTCATCTTGAATCACGTATTGAGTGCCTATTTTTTTTAATTTATCTTAACTGCCATATCAGTTTTGTGATGACGATGTCCAACGTTCATGTCATCTATTGGGTGGGAGTTCTTTCTGATAAACGTTTGAAGTTACACGCTGGGTGGCACAGTAGGTAAAGAGCCTGCCTTTCAACCGAAAGGTCCCAGGTTCTATTCCCGATGAAGCAAAATAAAAAATGTTTTATGGATTTTTCGACCTGGTGCAGTACCCTTTGTCATTGGGATATAATAAATGGCGAAAAATAATTGAGAGTATAATCTGGTAACAAATTAAATAAAAACTAAACTATTCTATTTAAGAAGGCTTAGTTCCTGACAATAGCAGTAGTTTGCCACATTTAATGAGTTGATAAGCCAGTAATTTGTTAAATAAATACTCGAAATATTGTAGATTGTAGTGTAAAAATTGCAGTACCGTACTTAATTAAGCACGAAAAGGTGATTCTACCTAAGTTACTGTAGAGTGTAAAAACAAAAAAAAAAAAAATATTCACATGATCTTACCAGTTCTTCTTCTACTTTGACTCTAACGGACAATATTTGGTTATAGATATAAAACAGTTTTTGTTTTCTACGCTTCTTGTCTTTTAATGTGTAGCCACATATTTGGCTTCGAGTTCACAATTTTGTGATTTGAATTTTTTGTGTAGGTTATCGGAACAACGTAATTAGTAGTAGGGACCGAACACAGCTTTTGAATATTCGTGTTTTATTTTATATTCGTCTGCATTTGTTTATTTGTGTATGGATATGTGAAAATTTAGCTGTGTTGAGTAGAATCAGTAATTATATTAATAAGTAAGTTAAGTAGAATGTGATTAGAACCTAGAGTTATGAACATAATTTATATATATGTATATATATATTGTATTTGTAACTATTTTACTGTTATATTGTTGAAGTTTTTTTATATTGCAATATTGCATTTTGTAAAAATAACATGTTGTAGTAAATGAATAAATAAGTAAATAAATATTTGATATCACTAATGTAATTTCTAGAGCGCAAAACATAGTTTTTTTAAAATTAATTTTAATATTAACTCATTAACTAACTGCATACTAACAAAATAAATTTAAGTTACCAAAACACCTGGGTTAGTTAACTAAACTTTGTAAAATTTCCATTTATTAATTCCATGGATACATAATCTGGTTAAGGGCAAACATTTAGGTAGCTCGTAAAAATATGCAGTCAGTCCGATACTGTTTGGCTTATAATTGAAATTAAAAAAATATATTTAGTAAGTGGTTAGCATCGGAATGATTAAAATGATATTCATATCATATCTTTATAATTACAAGCCTAATACCATTCAACATATTAAGCATATTTAACTCAATGTTATTTTTTTCAGTAAAAAAAAACTATTATTATCAGAAGACTGACAGGAAGGTGCTTGTTATTAAATTATATAATAATTATTCAAATCTCTTTTTTCAATAGTACAGAAAACAATATAAGTCAATTATAATTATTTTCTTGAGATATTAGTTCAGTTCTATTAGGAAATCAAAAATTGTTTTTAGCAGTTGAGACTTATATTAGGTATTGTTGAAAACTTTTTTCAATATAGTTTCTGATTAATGAGTGTTACTAAAAATACATAATAGTGTTCTATGTTGTGGTTTTGGTAAATTTTGCAGTCATATTAAATAGATTTTAATTTATTTGAATATTGTTTTAAATGTTTAAAATGAAAGCTTACTTGAATTACAGAAAAAAATTTTTCAATATACAAAATCTCAACAACGAAAAGCATGTCGCAATATACTAAAGTCCAGGCTTTTATTTTAGTTTTATTTCTACTACCACAAATATTACTTTAATAATTGTTATATTTCTTGTTTGCGAAACAGAAATATGAACCTTTCTCAGAGTTGTGAAAATTGTTTAGTTGTGTGATGCTGCTGTTCGATCCAAAAAAAAAGCGATATTTTTCCGAGTTTGAAAAAAATATATAATATATTTTGCGTAGTCACTGTTGAAAGCAATAAACAAAATAGCTCTATCCAGAATTTTTTTTTTGTGCATTGTATTTTTTTTGTTGGGATTTTGACTTTGTGACGTCCGTTCTTAGAATTTTAATTTTGGAATATTGTACCATACCCGTTTATAATGTAATGCAATTCAACATTTCTTTCTCCTTGCTTGATGTTATAAGAAAACTGTTATAGGGTTATAGGGAAAAAATGTCGTTGAATTAATGAATAATAATTACCAGAGAAACAACATTGAATTTAAAAGAAAGTTGAAAAAAGTACTTATATATAATTCTGTGATTCCAAAAATAGTTTTAAGTCGGACTAATATAAAAGAAAATAGCCTGAAATAAAATTAAACCGTATTTTAAATGTAATTGTAATGATACTATGGGTCCAAACTCATTTAAAAAAAAACTTTTTTCAATATTTTTTTAAATACTTTTTTAAAAAATTTTTTTTGTTTTGAAACATACCCTACAGTAGCAATGATCCACTCACTTTATTTCATTTTCTTCCACTTCATTTCATGTACTTTATTTTGCCTCCATTTTATTGTCATATTATGATTAAACGAAACATTTTCCAAAATTAAAGACAAAATAAAAGAGAATAGTTAAAATTTGGATTTTTTTTTTTTAGAAAAAATCGTTTAGACTGGCGTATGCGTTGAAAATGTATTCATGGAAAATTAAATTTTCTTTTTGTATTAAATTTTGAATGTACCACAGTTAAAATAATGTAAGAGTTTAATAAGAAAAAAGAATTTAAATAACGAGGTCATAATCAAATTATAAATAAAATAAAATATATGAGGTTGAAATTTATAAATCGTATAGGTATACATAAATTCTGATAATTTAGACCTTTCCCATTACAAACGCATAACCCAAGTTTATTGATATTGCGTATTTGAATTGAAATTATAACAGTTTCCTTATTCTTTTTTATATTATTTTTTGTATGAATTAATTCGGTTTGGTAATTTGAATTTATTGTTTTAGTGATATTCTATCATATATACTAAAAGCACAATAAATAATCCAGTTAGCGCTCAGATCATTGAAAGTACCTTTCATTTTAAAGATCATACTTGTAGTTTTTATTTCAGAATTTTAAATACTTTATTTTATCAACCCATTAATTTATCAGTCCATAAAAAATATTTATATTTTTTTACTTAGGCAAAACAGTGTGATAAAAGTTCTGGCTTCTGGCGTATTATAGCATCGTTACTTGTATGAGGATTTGTGAAACAGTTTATTAAAATACTTATTAATCCATTTGAAAAACTAAAATAAAGGAATGAATACTTTAAAATAATTAAATTGTGTTTAAGTAGGTAACATTGGAGGTAATTGCTACAAGGCGTGCTTCATAAGCCCTAATATGGTGATAAGTCCTTTATAAATAAATTTATAAATAACAAAAATTGTAATAAGGAGGTAACACATATACGATAGTAGTGGGTGTTCTGTATATTTCAATTTTTTTCGCAATAAAACAATTTATGTATTTCGTAATTTTGGTTTGAATAGGCTGTAATACAAATTTATGATAGTTAGCGAATATTCCGGTTAAATGAACACTTTATCTTAATATGTTTTATTTCGTTAGACCTGTTATTAATAAAATATTAAAAATTGTTGCTGCTACATTTCTATGGTAGCTTAATGAGTTTAGGCTTTACAATAATTTATCATTTTTATGGCTCGCTTATAACAGTCCCTCCAGTTCTTAGATAAGGTACATTAAGTACTGTAGATGTAAACCTAATAAATTAGGAGAATATCAAAATATTGTAAATATATTCTATATTTCTGCTGAAGAGTCACATAAAATACCTTTCACAACTGGAAAAGCTATAGCTATGCCACGAAAATTTGATGTTAATAATCTTTTTCAGGCATATGGAATGAATCAAGGAATGTATCGATAGTAAACTTTTCAATGATTCAACTTGAACATGAAATTTAAATTTATTATTTTTATTATTATTATTATATACAGTTATTATTATTAATTAGCATTATGATTAATTATTATTATTATTATATTATTATATTATTATTATTATTATTTTTATAATCATCGTTATTATTATTATATTTTGATATTTTTATTATTATCCTAATAACTATATTATTATTCTTCTTATTATTATTACTATCATAATATATGATAATAATAATAAAAATAATACAAATAACAATAACAATAATAATTTTAATGAAAATAACAACAATAATTGTATGTTGTTATTTTTATTAATATTATTAGTATTATTATTATATTATTATTATTAATATTATTATTATTATTATATTATTATTATTATTATTATGATTATTATTATTATTATTATTGTTATTTTTATTATTATTATTATTATTAATTTTATTAATTACAATTTAAAATCATAAACAATATTTAAGCAATAGCTACCCAAACTATCGGGTTAAATAGATCCTATACATTTATTTATTATACACAAGAACTTGTATCAAGACTGAAGACCTTCTTCTAGCTTAAAAAATTTAATAAATTTGGAAATCATCATACCTAAAATCATACTAAATTTTTGAATCATACTGACCAATATTATAAAGCTTTATATCTTAAAAATATTTTTTGCAGAATTTTAACAAATATTTAATAAATCTTAGGCGTATAATTTAAAGTTTCAAAAAGAACATTTTCCTTGTCTGAGAAAATTTTTAAAAATTATCTCTTAGCTTCTCTCTATGGCTTGGAGTTTTATGAAGTTAAAATTTTTATAAATTCTTTTTGTTCTTTATGTTTTTCTAATGTTGGTATTTTAATGAAGATCTCATGTAACTCCTAATCAATAAGCTGTAACAAGAAAAAAAAGTTTTGTAATATTCTGGATGATTCATGATTTCACCACCCACCATGGAACAGTATGAATATTAGTATATTATAAAAAAAAAAAAAGAACACCAAAACTTTGAATTCTTTAGATTATCAAAAATCACAAAAAAAAAAAACAAAAACATGACAAACAACTCAATGTTAATATCAAGCTCAAAACAAGGAAGACATGTCACGTGCATTTACGTTATTATTTTTTCATGCAAAAATAATGAGGAAAAACAAAAACAAACAAAAAAAAAAATAAAAACATTTTTATCAAGAAGAGAAGAGGAAAATTTTTATGAGTCCTTAAAGAAAATTCACCTAACATATTGTTAAAACTTTGAAAATATTTACATTATACATATTTTCTAATTTGGTTGAGAGGGGAAAGTGTTGTATTAAAGTGAGAATAAAGAACATTTCATTCTGTTTTTTGTTTTTATTTTTTCGCAACAAAAAAAAAAATTGGAAAAAACGACGTTAATTTTCTTACGAACCTAAAAGCTGTCTATATGATTTGTTATTTTGAAATTTGAAAATATCAAAAAATTTTACTCTCAATTTATTTTAATAAATTTGTATTAACTCGACAGTGACAGTCGCTTAAAATCGAATACTTGAAATTTTTGGTTTTTTTTATAAAAATATTATGGTAATTATGGTTATAAAATTTCATAGAACTCAGTGAAAATATGTAGTTTTAAATTAAATGTGGCAAGGAATCTAAAAAATCGGTTTCTTATTTAATTACCTATATACTTATTTTCTCTGCCATCAAAAAAGATGATAAGTCACTTAATGAAATTTTGTTAATTATACAACTTCAATGTTGAAATATGATGGTCTTTGTGTGTAATAAAATTAAAATGTTTAACTTTAAGTTAATAGTAAGCTTCATTCTCCGTCTATTTACCTATTCAAGATATTGTATAATAAGTTTTTTTCGCTGGTGCATCCTTCCTTCTTCTATATCGATTGACCCGAGGTAATTATAATATTTTACTATTCGATATATTGCAATCAATATTATGAGCGGTATATACCCAATCTGTTGTCCATATTTTGGTACGTTAAATGTTGTAGCACATGGTTAGCAAATTTATTATTTTTCATCCACCGTTGCTCTTATTATTTCTGCAGTAACTCCATCTAAACAGAGCGCAAAGTAAGTATTAACATTAAATATGTTGCTATTTAAGTATAACTATAAAGTATAATGAAAACCTCAGAATTTTTGATTTATATACGACTCTGTTATGCCAAAAATCGAATCAAATACTTTTTCAACATCAAGTGTCAATTGTAATTATTTCAAATTATTGTTTTGTGGATTAAATTTGTGATTCTTACTTGATGATAATACTGCCTGGACGGAATCCGAACTGTTCCGAAGGTAATATACAATTTTCATTAATGATATTAATAATTTTATCTTTTAAATATTTTTCTAGATTATAATTTAGCAAGGTCAGTAAACTGATTGGTCTGTAGCTAGGAAGATCGGATTTCGTCTTGTTTGGCTTGCTTATAGGAACAATTTTTGTGATTTTCCAAACCTGTATAAAATATCCAATTTCTAAGCATGCTTTCAGAATGGCATAGAAATAAATAAGAGACTTTTTTAAAATATTTTTTAGTAAAATATTTTTAATATGATTAGGGTTGTTGCTTTATTATTTCTACTATCATGAATTATGTTTTTTAATTTCATTAACATTTATGAATATAAAAAAACTAACATAAGTATTTGAAATTTCTACAGCGGTTTCTGCAATAAGTTCTTTGGTTTGGGCATGTAATATTAAACCTTTGTAAATATTTTATATGTGTATAATGCGACTGCTAAATATAGTAAAGTTTGTGTACAGTTTAAAAATATATGCATAATTCAACTCAAAACACCAACAACAATGCAAAGTAAATATGTATCATAATTCATCTCTCATCTTAATGCATTAATATTATTTTCTCTCTACATTTTGCTTATATTCTACGTCTGCCTAGTACCTAACCTATACCTACACATTTGTCACCCTTCCATATTACATAATCACATTTACGAAATTGATTAATTCTCTCAATTCTCTTTGTTTCATTCATAATTAATGTTTTTTTCATTATTATTGTTGACTGTTGTTGTTATAAAGGCTTTAGCATCTGACAAAAACAAAATTAGAATATATAAGATATTTCACAATAATTTTTGGGTATTTCGCAATAATAGCTATCTATTTCACAATAAATGCAATAATTTCGTAATAGTTGTTCTCTATTTTCCAATAATTGTTATAACTTCATAATAATTGTTATAATTTCACAATAATAGTTATCTATTTCACAATAAATGCTCTAATTACGTAATAATTGTTATAATTTCGCAAGATAAGGGTTAAAATATTTTATACATTTTTGTTTCTCTTCTATTCTTAGATATAAAAGGAAAAGTTTAGTTGTTCGCTGCGCTCACAGCTTTAAAGATAAGGTTTTGAAATTTAGAAGTGTTATGCATGAATAAAAAAAGAGCCGGATGCGGTAATTATGAAATGGCAGTTTCATATAGCTGCCGTACAACTCTTAGGAACCATCAAGTATATTTAAAAAACCAAAGTTTTCCCAGATCTGAAAATGAACAGTTCGGGACTTTTTTAAAAATAAAAAAATATGACTGTCACCGATTTCGAAAATTTGGACTGGTTCGGATTACAACTCCTTGCACCTGTCAGGAATATTTTTACACTTAGATACTCTAACAAAAATAAAAAAAAAATTATAATACAAAATATACCGAAATTCGGACCAATTCTGGTAGGTGCCATACAATTCCTAGCATCCATCAGAAGTATTTTAAAAACAATTATGTTACAGATATGAAAATTACTTTTAGCTATTGTTTCAAAGATAGAGAAAAACGACTACGGTTACCGATTTCAAGAATTCGGACTGGTTCGGGTCGGTTCCATATATTTCCTGTCACATATCAGGAATATTTATAGAACCAATTATGTTGCAGACATGAAAATTTATACAGAGGTACTCTATCAAAAATAAACAAACACAAATTTTACAGTTTATTGAAATTTTGGATTGCTTCCGGTAGCTGCCATGCAACTCCTAGCACCAGTCAGGAATATTTCAAAAACCACTTATGTTAAATACATGAAAACTTACACTCAAATACTCTTTCAAAAATAAAGAAATACGTTACTGTTACTTATTTGCACGGTTTCTTCCACACCAATTGGAATTACAAGTAGCAGTTCCAATATTGCTTCTACAAAATTTGAAGCACCCAAAACTATGGTACTAGACTAATAATAAGAACTTTCCATAGTCATTTCAATGTAGAATAATTTCAAATTGATTGTGGAAAAGACGAACTTATCTTTATTCCGAGAATCCTGATAATATCATTAGAAATAGTTTAGCTTAAACACGCTTATAATTTTCAGTTAGATTAGGTTGTGCCATATGTTCATTTGCTCCAAAATGTTTTGGTTTGACAACGAATTGTTTCTCTAATGAACAAATGAGGGAGATAACGGGTAGGAATAGCAACTAACGTGCTTTTGTCTATACTCCATCAGAA
The DNA here is from genome assembly GCA_963942445.1 of Argyra leucocephala. Taxonomy (NCBI): domain Eukaryota; kingdom Metazoa; phylum Arthropoda; class Insecta; order Diptera; family Dolichopodidae; genus Argyra; species Argyra leucocephala. The sequence continues at coordinate 115,827,204 of OZ012678.1, read as the reverse complement.
AAAAACCCGAAATATTGCTTACATAAAAAATTGTAGCCTAAGTTGTAGAATTGTTGATTTGGTTATTGTAGTGAAATCTTTAGAAATTAGAATTTATTCACGAAATTATAGCTCGAACAAATAGTTTTAAAATTTTTAATTTAAATTTTTCTTTGTTTTATTTGAGTGAAACTCAGTGTACCCATCTTTGTTTACTTTTTTCTTTGTTTATTTTTACCTGTATATAATAATATTGTGAAGTAAACGAATGCGTTTATTTTGAATAACAATGAGATGGAAATTTTATAATGTTATCTTCTAATAATTAGAATATAATATACATATACGTAGATATCATGTGCATAAATATATATATATACATAATATGTATAATTACATTTATTTTGTCTTGAATATATTAAAGCTTAATTGAAGTAAAACGATGTTAAAGCAAAACGCTGAAATTTTTTAAATAAAATTAAAATTTTTTCACTTTTAAATAAAATATTTTAAAAATGTGTTAACTGGTTGCAAATGAAATGCGAGTTTTTGTTTTTCTTTTTCTTTTTTAAATAATTCAAAGAAAATTTTTAATCAAAAGTGAGTGAATGTTAAAGTATTGTAAATAAAAATAATGAGAAATGCCGGATTGAATGGAAAAATAATTAAAAATTTTGATTGTATAAAGGGTATAATATAATATATATGTATATGTTGGGAGGGACTAATGGTTTAATGTTCTAGGAATTTTTCTTTTGGAACTCAGAAGCAAACAATAACGTATTTTTTTAACACGAGGTTGTAGATAGAAGCAGGATATTAAATTTGAAATTCACTTTGAATTATTTTGCTTTTTTTTTACTATTTTCTTCAATTAAAATTTTTTTACTCCATATATTCTTCTATCATTATTATTATCTTGTGGTTTTTATTTTTATTTTATCAACATCTTTCGAAGATTAGTGCACTATCAAATAATGATCTGGTTTTCTTTAGTGAAGGATAAATTTTGTTATTTAATATCAGGTTTGTAAATTATAATTTGTTTTAAAATTGTCGATCAATTTCTATTCCCATTACAGTTTTTATTTTCATGACATTTATGTTCCTAAGAGAGATTAAGATCGTTCTGGTTTGTTGATTAAATTTTAATATTTTGTTCACTCTTTGAATTCTAAGCTATAAGTCAGTTGCAATTAAAATTAGAGTAAACATTTTGATTAGCATGGTCAGTTGGTCAAATAGATTAAAGTGGGCTCTAAAAATATGTAAATACACTGATGGAAATTTATGTAGTTGCTTCTGGAAATGCAATTAGCACTTAATTGTGCCTTTTTGATGCCAAGACCCGCTAGTGACTGTTTTTTTTATTGCTGTTGGTTGTTTTAGGGGAATACTCTCCAATACTAGATATCTAGCGCCAGCCTGTGCTTTAAAAATAGATTTGAGTTTACTATATTTTTTTAAGCTAATTTTAAAAAACAATTTCTGAGACCAGCGTCTATAGTACTGAGATAATTTATTTATCATTATCATCATTTTATAGCGCTACAGCTGTGGGTGAACTTTGACCTTCATCACTATGCTCCTCCAACAAGGTCGATTTTGTACCACTTGTCTCCAATTTGGGATTTGTAGGGTTTGAGCATCGTTGTTGATGTTGTCTGGGGTTTCTATGCAGGACCAACCTTCCATTATTGTAATCTTTTTATGCACAGATTTTCCACCTTTTTTTATAAGCTCAGCTGGTAGCTTGTCTTTTCCAGGAGCTCTTCCATTCTTTAATTTAGAAATAGCTTGTGTTACTTCTTCCTATGAAGGTGTCATAATTAATGACTCTCTAGCAATTTATTGTAATTAAATAAAAGAGGTTTTTTTTATTGGTAAAGTTCAATTTATGAAGGCACTTTAAGAAGTATAAATTTGTTTTATAATTAAGTTACCATTGTGCAGTTAAAAAAAAAAAATTGGTTCCTATCTGTAATGGAGAAGGAGCCTTTATTCTGTCTGGATATTTTCATGCAAAGAAAATAAACTTCAAATTGAATCAAATTAAATTATTTAAAAAAAACAAGGAATATATAAAAATAGAGCATGGCAATAACTCGAAGATATAAGGTATTATAATGAAAACATAATCAGAAGAAGTGAAGAGTAAGAAAAATACGTGACGCATTCGAATCGGTCATTTAGGATGTATCATAAAGTAGTGAGAATTAAAAGTTCGATGGTCAGCAGAAATGAAAAACCAATTTGAAAAAAAACAGGAATACAGAAATTCATGTTGTAACCCGGAAAATATTCAGAAGAAGAAGAGAAGAGGAGTAAACAAACTTCACACAGTTCAGCAAAATATATAAAATAAATAATTCTTATTTAAAATTTCATTATAATAATTTTTGGATCTTTAATATTTAAGTATTGAAAAACCCATATCATATTAGTGTCATTTAAGACACGAACTTTTTTTTGTTTTCGTTTTTTTTTTTTTTTGTTTTTCTTATAATACACTCTTGTTTCATTTTCATATTATACTCATAAAAAAGTATTTAAATAAACGCACATAAATTCCATGATGAAATATCAAAATACGATTAAATCTGATGATGTGTAATTCGAGTATCGAGTGAGAAGCGATGTTACAAACATGAAATGGAAATTTGAAAACATCACCAATACATGCATAGAATACGAATATAAAATTTTATTACAAAATTCAACAATAATAATAAGGAAACTGAAAAGAAAAATTATGAGAAGATAGATCCTATATATAATATTCTCTATATGCTAAATATAGAGTGTTATTTCTTTAAAGGATATTCAAAGGATATTCATATAGGATATCCGACAAAAAGTATTTATTGTTATTATGCTAACGATTTTGATTCTGGATTGCATTAATACGTTAATATATTATGTATTTTATATTTATATATAGATTATATGTTGATACATAAATATGGATATACAGAGTGATAGAGAGAGATAGAAATGATTAGAAAGAGAAAAGAAAAACAAAATTAATATTAAAAATGAAAATCATAAATAGTCATAAAATTTTATTGGCAGCATTTTTGTGAGCATAAATTTTCGAAGAAAAAAAAATTTAAAACAAAAATATTTACAAAAAAAACGAGCGGAAAAACAGAGCGATAAAAAAAATATTTTCCTCTTGATTATGTGAAAATGATTTTATGAGCGAATTTTAATAATAAAAAAAAATTGTTTTTGTTTTTTTTTCGCTCTTTATTTCGCAATATTAAATTGGTAAAACAAAAAAAAAATTAATTTTTGTTTTTTGTTTTTAGCCCCTAAGATAAATTTTCCATTTAGAATTATGTTGATGAATTCGCTACTAAAAACAAAAAAAAAAGAAATTTCTTATTTTGTTATTTTCTTTATAATTGACATATGGTGAGGGGGTTGAAATTGTATTAAAATTTTTATTTTTATTTCTTTGATTTTCGTAATTTTTCGTTTGTTTTCGTAACAGGAGAATTGTGCAAAAAACATTCAAATAATTTTTCAATATTAATGATTGGGCGTATTTTTATTAACACATAAAAACAATAAAGAAAATTTGGAAATATTACAATGTGTGTTTATAGTTTAATTTGCAAGAAAGTTTATAATATTGCCATTTTTAATAGTTTTTCTTCGCTTAATTTGTTAGTAATTACTATTGCTTTTTTTGATTTTAAGTGTTGTAGTAAGTTAATGCCATGATTATATGAGTGTACGAAAACTGAATTAATTTAATAATATAATTATTAATTTATAATTAATTATAATATTTAATAGCAACACAAGTTTAACTGTTCAAATCAAAATAATTAGAATTATTTTATTTTATTATCACTGGATCTTAAGATAATGAGTGATTATGATGTGTAATCAGGAATGATTTAAGTTGAGTTATATTCTTTTTTATTTCCTTTTTTTTTGGTTATTTTCTTTTTTTTTTTAAATATGAATGATATTATTTTATTCTAAATGCACGTTCTTTTTTTCGTGATGTGATATAAGAAGCTTATTACCTGTCTAGTCCACTCTTATTTTAAATTCTAATTCGAGAATTCTTTTAACATCTATTAAGTTAAGTTTTCATCCTATCATGACCAATATAGGTGTTCAGTATATGTCATCATTATGAGTGACTTCTAAAATGCAGAAAAAAAAAATTTTCTAATACAGTTTAAATTTAGTTGTACTATGGATTATAAAATGTATATAATATTATATATTTTTTTTTTAATTTTAAGGTTAAATATTACCATCTTATTTTTTTATTAAAATAAATTTAACTATTTTTAAAATCTGCTTATAAGCAGAGCTTGTGTGAGATTAGAGAAATCTATATTTCTGCTCTTCTATGTTTTTTTCTATTACACTAAATCGTACAGTCTTAGTCGTTTCAGTCTTATTATATCATAAGATCTGTCTAATAGTTCAATCGTCTTAAGAACGCTATGTTGAATCAATCGATTCTCGTGTTTAATGTCATAGTCATTAACTACGTAACCTATTTTTTTATCTCTATAAATACCTTGTGGTTTGAATCATAGCGATATGCAATTCGTGATATTTCAAAGAAATTCATTTGGCAGCGCTGTATAAATAAATTAAAAATTTTTTGTACATACATTCCATATTTACTGTTTAAGATTTTGGTGCCTGGATATTATTTATATAATACATAATAATGTGGTGCTTTTCGTCTTAATGCGTAAGTAATGTATACCGATTTTTGCCCGTTCAATTTAATTTTTCAGTTTTGTGTCAATTTGTTTACTTCATTCAGCCCATCCTGAAATTGCTCTTATGTTGCTTGTCTTTGTAAATCGCTTTGGCCATTAGAGCCGTGTCATCTGCAAATACTGCAATTTCGGTTTTGTAATATATATAATAAAACTTTTGGTACATTTTGGAATACCATTTTGCCAATATAAATATACATACAATATACGTTTTGACATTTTAATTATTAATTTGTATTTTTGTAATATAACTCGTTAATAATCTGGCTTTTTGTTTATCTGTCATCATATAAAATTCAATATTACCAGATCGTTATAGGTCAGAATTAATTTTCAACTTAAAAATATATTTTATTAAGATATTTTTTTTACAATGTAGCAATGAACTTATTTTTCTGCCGAAAATAAGCTATAATTTTGTTAATTCTGGTAACTCAATCAATAACATATTATATACAAAATCAAGTTTGAATTATGTCGTTAGAACATCTGCTCTTATTTTGTGTTTCCACTACGTAAAATATTTTAAATATTTTGGAATAGTGTACAAACTATTCTTTTTGATATACATTTTCGAAGAAAATTAATGAGATTTTATGGTTTCACGGCATTTTGAAAGTCACAGTATATGTTTTTCTGACTCAAACTAAAACTAAGCTTAAATGTAATTATTAATTGCGTTTAATATTTTAATTTTATTAGTCTAACTGTGAGTGTGTTTTCCAATAATTTCCATTTATAACATTAATAACAGTTATACTAAAACGTAGATTAACGTAATGCACTCACTAATTTTTAATAATTGTAAATACATACATAGGAATGCTAATAGAAGTATAATTTTTTAATATCAGTTACATATCTATATTCATGCCTAGCCTAGGTGTAGGTACACTTATAATTTCTTCATGTGTAAATTAGCTTTAAAACGTTAATATTTGTTAAACATATATGTCATATAAGTTGTTAAAAATATTTTCTCTGAATTTCTTCATGATTTTAAAATATTTATATATAATATCAAAATTGTGATCGTACCATAAAGTGTTAAACCCGATTGAAATTATTACTGAGTACATAAAATGAAATAAAGTTATATAAAAAACTTTGTGATCTATCCAATTTTTACTAAATTATTTCTTAATTTTTTAAAATAAGCCTCGATAATGCTTATATAACGTCTTAAATTTAAATTTGCTGTTATATACTTTTAACATAATTGAAATAGATCTTAAGCTTAATTGTATATGGAATCAAATTAAATTATTGAATTATTAAAAAAAGTCATTCTTATTCTGTAAAAAAATATAACTTAAACTAAATAAGTAGTTTAAGAAACGAAATAATTATAAAAAAATTTAAGCAAGTTGAATTATTAAATTTTTTTGTACCTAATGACTTCTTTGTTTACTAAAGATAAAGTGTTTTCGTTTTTCTTTTAAGAGGTATAATAATTTACACTAATATTTTCAAATTTATTATTATTATAACATCATTATATTTTTTTTTATATTTACAGATTTAATCACATCAGTTCCAAGATTCACACAAAAATCATGGATAGCTTTTTCAGCTTTAAGAGGAGCCTATAAACATGTTCAGGTGAGTGAAATTTTTATCAAAAATTAGGAAGTGAATAACATTATACTTTGTACATTTTGCACTTATTGTCATTTTAATTTTCCTTTTATACTTTCTCTTAATGGGTCCTACTGTAACGAATGTCACTATCATTAATTTTTCGTGGAATGTATCATTCACTTTTGGACGTTATCGTAATGATTTAAAAATGATAAGTCAAAAAATATTGCAGTTGCAACTATTTATTTTATACAGAAGTCGGTGTCATGAATAAAAAAAATGATCGATACAGCTGTTTATCATTCACATTAAATAAAATAATAATTTAAAAAATATAGAATGTAAACTTTTATTATATTGAAAAAGATTTAAAATGACGTAATGTTAATAGGTATATTTGTATTTTTTATTAATATTATTAGTATTCTTTATTTAATTTCTTAATTCACTTCTTCGATTGACAAATAGATATGAAACACTTTTTTCGATGTTATAAATTTGCTAAACCATGAAAAATTTAACTGTCAACATAAATACATGAAAATTGTCAACAAAAAATGACAGCATCATTCACAATAAAAAGAAAGGTTCATTCATTAATCATTCATGACACCGTTTTGTCTCTATTATTCATTTTGACTTTCATTACATTTTAGTGGCAATGGTGACAGAAGCTAAATATTTTAAAAATAATATAAAATCAGTAGTGACTTTCACGATTAGCCAGAACAAATTTTATTGAACTACTTGAACTATGACAGTAATTCGTAAAAATTCTATTTAAGATATTTTCCATAAATTTCTAATTATTTTTATAATTTTATATTTTTATATTTTTATTAAAATCTATTCACTAATTGTAGTAATAATAAGTATTAGGCAAAACTACGTCTACATTAATGCATAGATTTATATATGTGTTTCTATTTTTTTATAATTGTCATAATTAAATTGATTTTTTATTATCTTTAATTTCCAATACGTTATTTCCTATTAATTTTTTACTTTTAAATAGATACGAGTTGAATTTCGTCCAGAATCATTTGATGGTATCATATTATTAACCGGTGAACGAGATGATCTTACTGGTGATTTTATGGCATTACTTATACATCAAGGATTTGTAGAGTTTTGGTAAGGATTTAAAATATATATATATATACTAAGTTAGATATTTAATTTTATAAAGTACGTATTTGTTTATACGTCATAATTTATAACATATTCGACGAAGTCATAATATGTACAGACAATCAAATTTTTTTATATTATTTAAATCTATGAAAATGGAAATGGTAAAGATATTTTGATAAATTTTTTTATAATTCGATTAAAAATTGGATTTATTTTGTTGTAAAAATAAGTTTATTCTTTTTTTTTTTTTTATTTTAACAGTTGATAGAGTAAAATTTATATTGTAAAATATTACTAAGAAATACTGACGCATTTTACGAAAAATTGTATGATTATTATATACTGGTTATGTTATCTAACTATTACGGCAATGGTGATATATTTGACTTCAGATGGTGGTATAAAACATTTAACGCAATAGCGCTATAACAACATGTTCTCACTTTAGCAAAAGAGAGAATAATCATGGCCCATCCCTACCCTGTACATAAATTTTGACTACAAATTAAATTCAGCAAAATCTACCAGATTTTGAAAAGGATTTAAATCTACATATGACAACATTAATCTACAAGATTTGCCGTACGGAAGGTTGATTTTGTATTCTCAAAGTTTGCTAGATGTACAGTATTTTGTTTAAATCTTCCTCAAAATCTCCACATTTAATTTTATGTTAACTAAATATTCAGTTAATTCAACGCATGAATTTTTAAGTTTATTTTTTAAAAAAATTTACAATCGTGTTCGTTTCTAAAAAGAGTTTTGAAAATAGAACAAAAAAAATACTGTAAATAACAAAAAAATAAAAAAAGTGTGATTTGAAAATTGAACAAATAAAAATAAAAATAAATAAAATACATACATATATACATATATGTATAGAAAAGTGGATAAAGAAATATTGATGGAATTGTGTGAAGAACAAATGTGCATACATAATTCAACACTTTTCATTGTTATTATTTTTGTAAGCAAATAATTTTTTTTTACCTTCAAGTAAGAGTCAAACAAAATCTTTTAAATGTAGAGCAGTGTGAACCCTGAAATCTACATTTTTAAAATCTGGTAGATTTTTCTCAAATAAGAACATGCTATAAGATACCGATACAAAATTAGGTTATTTAATTAGGCATTTATATAAGAACAATTATAGACGCCGTGTATTTAAATACAAAAGACACAATCAGGATACAGCTAAGATGCAATTACAAAATTGAAATATTTTTTAATCTTGTGTCAGGTAGCTGTCTAAATCAGATATTTTATGTATTTTTTTTTCGTTTTTTTCTTTTTTTTTTGTACTTAATTGGAACTTATAAATTTAAAATTATTTTTTGATTTTATGAATATATTAAAAAATAAAAGTAATGTCTTTTGATGAGAAATTGATAGGTATTTCAAATATCTATTACACACATTAAGGCAATAGAAATAAAACAATAATAACAATAATATTATAATAATATTAATTAGTAATATATTTTTATTTAATTTGACAATCAAAAATTATTTAAAATGCTTTTATATCTTTTTTTTTTAGAACAATTTGTGTTCATTGAGGTAATCGTATTTCGTATTTCGTATTTTGTAGTTTTCTTATTTTGTATTTACATTAATCACTGGAGAGCTAGTAAGAATTTCAATTTTGCTACCACTAAAATATACGTACTGTTCCTAATTTTGCTACTCAAAAATAAATGTAGCTAGTTTTCTACTTTTAAATTAGTTAATATATGTGTATACGGAAATTTTAAAAGAAAATTTAGCCAAGACTTTATTCTGTTCCTCTTATTGCGTTCGAATTAAATAAAACAAACATTAGTCTGTATATTGTAATTTTATTCTATTGCTATTTCATTTATATTGTATAGTAAGATTGACTAAAGTGTGATATTTTTTTAAGTGATCATTTGATAAGAGTTTTTCAAATATTCGTTTTATACTACTTAATAATGTGAACTATAGTCATAAATTATCTCAATAGAAACTATACCAATTTAGTTTTCTGTAAAATTTAGTTTAATATTGATATAACAATTCAGTAAGTCTAAAGTTTGCCACCCCTAGTTATTATATATATAATTTTCTGCATTTATCTGAATGTTTGTAAGTTCGACGGAATACTCCAACACATATACAAATTGCAATATATATACAAATTGTAACATCATAAAATTATTATGCTTAAAAGAGAGTTGATTGTAACATCATAAAATTATTGAAAGTTTATATTATATAGTTAGATTTTGTTTTCATTAAAAATATTATTTGAATTTAGTATTTCTATATTAATTTAAATTGAAATTATCTTTTTGACTAACTTATATTATAATTAATTGAATACAATAGAATGTCTAAAAATATTGATTATTTAGAATTATTGAGGTCTTAGGATAATATATGTTTAAATTTCCAATGATGGCAAATAAGATGTCACTAAAATGATCAAGTAAATAACCCTTAGGGAATTGAAAATTTTGCACCTTACTACAAAAATTATGTTAATATGGTAATTAAAAGCATTCTAATAATTCTAATAAAGGTATGATATTGATAAATTAATAGCAAATACATATTTTTCTTAAACTTGAAAGGAAAACTCTAATGAAGGAAGAAATGCTAGAATTTATATTGCTTCCGTCATTTATGACGGGTTACAAAACTAGTACTATATAATAATATGTTTATCAGTTTAGATTGTTTAATTCAAAATTTGAATCAAATGGAAATATTCTTTGTATTTTTCACTAAAATTAACGTTATGTTCTTGTTGATCGAAAACAACCAGAAAGAAATTTAATTAATGCATTCTTTTTTCAACTAAATAGTGAGACAATTCGAGTATGCAAACTATTCTTCAAAAATACACTTGACACCAGCGATCGTTCAATCCGAACTGTTCCCCAAAAAAAACACATAGTTGCAAATGCTTGCAGATTGATTGTAAAGATAAAAATATCGAATTGGCAAGCTATGATGTTTTCTATAAAATATTTACCATTGAATTTAATATTTCAATTTTTACCTTCAAAAAGGATTTGAGTCCAACATGTACCACTTACGATAATGCAGTCCTAGAAGAAAAAGATAAATTACAAGATGTGTATGATAACCATTTAATAGAAAAAGAGTTGTCAAGAGAAGAAAAAAAAACTGATAAGGAAAATTCCAAAGCATTAGTTGCAGTATATGATTTACAGGTCGTGTTTCAAATACCTAAAGGAAATCTTTCAACTTTTTACTATTTATGATTTGAAATAAAATGAATGCTATTTTTATGTTTGGGATCAATCTCATGGAAATAGAGATTTCAATGAGCTTGGAAGCTGTATTTTAAATTTCATAAACCAAAAAACTATAGCTGGTGATGAAGAAGAAGTGTTGTTTTCAGATAATTATGCCGGACTGCAAAAAAATAAATTTATGATCGCTCTTTATCTTTATGCTTGTAGTCACCTAAGAGTAATATAAGAAGTATTACTCATAAATATCTTATAAATGGTCATTCTCAAAATGAGGGTGACTCTGCGCATTCTTTAATAAAGAAACAAGTAAAACGTTAATTAAAAAGAGGTCCCGTGCATACACCTGAATCATTTGTTTCTTCTATCCGAGCGCCAAAAAACACTGGAAAACAATTTAACGTGATTGAATTCTCTTATGAAGATTTTTTGAATATAAAATCACTAGCGAACGAAATTGGACATTTAAATATGTCCAGTATAAAACTCAATGATGTAAAAGTACTACGAACTGAACGTCAATCACCAACGTCGCTTTTCAAAACTTCATATAAAGACGAACTTATTTCACATTTTACTAAGGAAAGCTTCCAGACAAAACCTGGAATTTCTGAGAAATAGCAAAAGATCTTCTGGAACTGCTTGAAAAAACCCATATTCCAAAGGTTCTTTAAAAATTTATATATAGCCTGATTTTTTTTCAAGTTTAATTTAATTAAGTTTTTGCGATTTATTTTTAACTTTAAGACCAGAATTAATTTTTGTTTTGCTCAAGAAGATTATTTTATTTTATGTTAAAGTTATGTTACTTATTTTAATTTAAAATTAAAAATATTTTTGCGATTTTTCGTTAAAAAATTTATATTGAATTATTATTTAAAATAAAATTAAAAGGTAAATAGTATATTTTTTTATACCTCTTTAACTATCTAACTATTCTAAATGTTAAAAAAATATAAGTAATAAACTAAATTAAGAAGTATAAATCATTAAATTTTTAATACAAGACTGACATAAGTAAAAATAATTCGTTATTTTTTTTATTTCGTTAAGCGTTGTAACGTCACAATTCTATTTAAGTCGTCGTACAAAACAGATTCTGCTGCAACAACGACCTACATTGGAACCCAAGTCCTTTTAAAGACTCTAAGTATTTTAAATAGTTATCTATCGAGTTCGTTGCACTTTTTCTTTGTAGCTTAATGTTTTTAGAATACAAAGTTTTAATTTGAAGGAGAAACATTATGTATTAGCCGGGATATAATAGTTTAAAACCTTAAGATGCGTCTAGCAAAAACTATGTTTTTTGAGTTATGCCGTTGTTGTTTTAAACAAGCGATTTGTTTTTTATTTCGTTTTTAAGGTAATAAAATTATATTCAATAAATAATAATAATAATAATATGTCGTTTTAGCAAAATTAAAAATAACACAGCATCAAACTCTTTCATCTACTTAAAGAAATATGATGGCCCACATCTCCTTAAGAAAAGGGCCAAAAGTTTTTGCATGCATGAAAAATAAAGTTCAATTCATTCAAGAAATATGATTGAATATGGGTGAAAACGTTGAATTTGTTTATCTCATTTAGAATAGATTCCATTTAATTACCTAAACTTAGAAAATATTTATTTATTTATTTTTAGTAATCGAATATTTAAAAATAAAACTTTAAATCCTTTAATAAATCAATTAGATATATAATTCAATTATAGTATCAAATTTTATTGTGCTCTTTACTCTTTGATATTTAGATAAAATATTGTTAAATTTATTTACTTTCATTTTACCAAAATAACCAATATAAATTTTGTTCCTTCTTTTTTATACACACACACGTGTACATTTATTTATTATATTATTATTTTTACTTCCACCCATAAACAAATCATCAATCTATCTATCAACTGCTCGTATATACATCCATATGTCTATAAGTATATTTAAGTGGTAATAACGATTTGAACCTTAACCCGTCCCAAAACAAAAAAAAAATAAGAAAAAAAAAATAAGACCCAGACATTTTAATAGAAAAATATCAATCTTACTTTTTTTTATTTTTATTACATTCATATAATCAATCCCTCCATTACAGTGGCTAAAAAGGATATTTCAGCATAAATAACACAAGCAAAAATATAGAAAAGAAACTGAAACTAAAATTTTTAGGCGCTCTCATTCTTCACTGTTTTTGTTTTTTAATGCAATAAACAAAAAAAAAAGTGAAACAAAAAAAATACTCACTTTAGATTAATTTTAATGGTGAAGAAAACCAGAATAAAAATTACATATAATTACAAGAAATTGATAGACTTTTCCGAATACGCTTGGTATGGCAGTCGAAAGAATAGGATATTTTAGCCATTTCATAGCATATGATTTTTTGGATCATAATCTGCCTTATTATACAATAAAACCAGTCTGAATTTTGTTTCATTTCCCTCAGAGAACTTGTTAAATCTCTAATCGTATTTTTATCTTAAACAATATAATATGTTTCTCAAAATTAGGGTGTCCTTAAATATATTTGTATGCAGTTTTGTGTGAAAGAAAAATATTTGAAAAATTTTGTTATTAACCACTAAAGTTTAGTTTACTACCATATAATCTTGAAATTATACATCACAATATTATTACATCAGGTCGATTTATTTTAACTGTCTATTAAATGTTTAATTACCTTGTTAGAAAATGTCTTGTTGCTTTGTCGATACTTTCAAATGTTCGGAAATTTGCTTGTCGTTACTTTCAAATGTTCGGGAAAATTAATTTCATGTTGGACATAAAACATATTTTTAATAGGCTGTTTCATCTTCTACCTTATCTCTATCGATCATCATGTTCCAGATTCTGAATTCTCCTCCTAAAAGTCATTTGACAGAAGTTTAGTTTTAGTTTAGTTTTAGTTTAAGTCCAAACCTTCTGGGATGCTTATAATTGAAATAGTTATCCGTTTTAACCTTAGTGGTAATATCAATTCTTTAACATGATAATAGTTAGAAAAGTGCTTCTGGTTTAGTATATGTTGGATAAGTCTATCTATGTTGGCAATCATATCTATTGACCTGTGAAATTAATTTTCAATAGGCTGTTTCATCTTCTTCCTTGCCGTTACGGGTTATTATGTCCCTGATTTTATAGGTTCTATATATATTCTCCTGTCAAAATTAATGATTTCAAACCTTCTGTCATATTTGTCGTTTAGATGTTATCAGTTTTAATGCACACCTTAATGCTAATATCAACTTTTTTAAATCGTAGGTTTATTTCTATTTTCGGACAAACGTTTTAGAATAGTTTCGAATAAATCGAGTTTAAAGTTTGAAGTTTAATAAATAAAAAAACTTGCATTACTTTACAAATTATAAGCAAAATTTGGTCTTTTCGTTATCTGACAATTCAGTGGCGTTTGTCCGAAAATAAAAAATTGACCGACGACATGATAGTAGTTAAGGGAGCGTTTGTGGTTCGGTATACGTGGTTTGACCATGTTGGCAATCATATCTATTCAACCTATGTTTTTCAAAGTTTTGATTGCTTATTTATTCAGTAATAGATTGTCAGAGACTAAAGATGTAGCAGGATTACTCCTCTTCGGAAGGATCACTAATATTGTATCATTGCTAGCGAGTTGAACTATTTTAGTTTACCGGAATGTCACTATGATCTGGAGCTCAAGATAGAAGTGTGTTGTGTGAACATGACGATCTGTCATTTCGTTGATAGATTGATTTTAGTAATTTAATTGCACTTCGACTATCTGTAAGAATACAAATATTACTCAGAGAAATACACAGTGACTGAACCACTATTAATTTTATGGTTGTCACTTCCGCCTTAAACACATTTATTTGAATTCGGAATTAATATTAATATTTTTTTCTATTGTATTCGAACAATAGTAATAAGTTTTCTTTCTATTTTTGTAAATTTATTTTTTTTTCTTTGTATGATTGATCTATATGATCAAAAGATCAATAAATTTAATTTATTTTAAGAATTTGTAATGTAATATTTTATAATTAAAATTAATAAAGAAAAAAAAAAGGTTTTAGCCCCCCAATCCTATGACATATATTATAATTGTAATAGAAACAGAAACAAAATGGTGATTCATAAAACAAAATGTAAGATTGGCAATTAACTAGTAAACTAGTAAACTAACTGGTAACTACAGCAAAATTGTAGTAAAAAGTTTTATGTATTCATTTTACGGGGCGCTATTACCGCAGCTTCAGTCAAAATTGAAGTATGGATAAAAAAATATTTAAAATCCAAAAATGATAATTTATGAGGGCGAAGTTTGCTCACTTTACAATTTAATACGTATAGGAGTATATCATAACAAAAATTGTAAGGAAAAACCTATTATATTATGTAAATGTATATGCCAAATCTCTTTGTAAAAACAGTTAGGGTGTTCATCCTATATTGTTGCTATCTTGATTTTCATATGTACTTGGAATTATATAAATTAAAAAAATAAACAATGGACAGTAATTAGTATAGAATAACTATTATGTATTAAAAAAGATAGCATACAAGAAAGCATCTTGAATATTTGATTGAAATGAAGAATTATTATAATAGATGATGATGTCAAGATTTGATTAGCTAGATGTCAAAAATAATATAGCTAGTAGAATTGGTTTAAAATTGCCTAAATTTCTGAGCTACATTTTGTGCTAAATGACGATTATCTATAGTAAAAAAGAAAGTAAAAAAAATAAAACAATTACTTATTTTATTTAAAATTTATATAAAGTACACCCTAATACAAACTTATACAAACATGCATACATACATTTATAGTACACGTTCTTTCTTATTGTTATATTTACATAAAACCAGTAAGTCCTTAGGGCTATTTGTTTTATCTTGGAATTAAAATAATGACGAACCGTGTTTCATTTTAGTCATATTTTATTTTTGTTGTTATTTTTTTTTCTGAGATATAAAGATAGAACAGATTTTACTTTCGTATTTAAGATTTCTGTTTATTCGACAGGATTTGAAGATCTTATTTTTAGTTTGTTGTTTTTTTTTTACAACTTAACTTTGTTCTCTTTACAAGTTTGTATTGTAGTTCTTATTTAAACAATTTAATTTTTTGTTTTTGTTGTTTTTGTGAATAAATTAATGGAAGTGAATTTGAAAATTGAAGGAAAGTGAATGATGCGGTTTTAGATTAAATTGTATTAAAAACAATAAGTTTTAAGAATATTAACATAGAAATGAAGAGTAAATTTTGACAGGAGAAAATAGTTTTTTGGATTTTAAGTTATACTTTTTTATTTGTCCACAAGTTAAAAAAAAATAATTTATTATTCTAACACTGTTAGAATATTTAAAAAAAAAAAAAACAAAAAAAATTGTATGGAAGGAAGTTTATTTAAAGTAAAATTGAATACTAACATTTTGAAATAAGAAGTTGTCTTAAAGTTTTATAAACTTTTTTTTTAGTTATTTTGTAAAAGTTTGACAATTGCTTAGTATTAAATAGTAGTTACCGATATCTTTTGAAAATTTTTGGGTATATATGTTTAAGCTGTTAAATATAAATTAGGATTTAATTTAATTAAATATTTCATAGAGTAAATTAAAGTTTTTGTCAAATTTTTGATCAAATTTTTAAATTGAAAATCACCTTTTGGTGGATGATTTTCCTAATGAAGTGTTAATAGAATTAAATTGCGAAATGTAACTGCATACGTGCTTAATTCTAATATAGTTTGAGGGCAAATCTGCAAAATATGGAAATTACTTTAATTCAGTATGTGATGATATTGAAGATCTTTATTAAATTATACAAAATTATATTAAGGGATTTCAAAAAGTATTACAAAATCATTTGGTGAAAATATTTATATACTTACATCAGCGGACCTGTATATTAATATTCAAGTCATTAGTCATATTTATGTTCAAAATGTATTTTGCCTGTTTTGGGTTTAGGCACAAGGTTGAGAGTTATGGTAGAAGCTACTTATTTCTATAATTTATGTTATGAAGTGGGTTTGATCAAAATATGGGGCTCTTGTTTTCTGCTGGTATACCATAAATTTCATTCAAAATGCTCCAAGCAATTATTCTTGTATTGAGAACGAAAAATTTCAATTTCAGAAGCAATGAGGATATATACAATTCTTAATGAAAACTAATGAAAACTATGTTATAATAGTTTCCTCATGAAAACAACTAAATACATTTTCATTTTCCTCCCTTTTTCCTTCTTGAATTATCTAACCAATATTTTGTACAAATAGTGCTAGTTATGCTTTAAAGGACCTATACTAATGCTCTGACTCAACTTTATGTCACTACTTTATTATTTCTTTTTCGTTACCAAAAACGAAAATTATATTTTTACTTAATAATTATGAACGTTAAATCTTCTACTTAAAAGTCTTCTAAGTGTTCTAATTCGGTTTGACGAAATGGAAACGTTTAAAAACTAATAGGGTTGTAATTGGCGCTGAGAAGGAAGAAGAAAAGTATTATATAAATTTAATTGAAGTAAAAACCGTAATCACGTTTCATATATAACTTCTGGAAGTTGTATTTTAGACTGTAATTTGAATATCACACATCGGAATGATAGTAATTCTTTATTTGTGACGAAAACTTGAAACTATGAACAAACTTATGCAGCATGATGTCTTCGATATTTCTACTGTGTAGAGGTGAATATTTAGAGCTACTCTTAATCCGTAATTAAGCTGTTTCAGGGGAGGAAAGCGACGCTTTTGTTTCTACTGAACATATTTTACAAATCACGACTAGCTATAAAGCAGAAAAAATTTCCCTAACAACATGACGATGTTAAGGATGAACTTGCATATATGTATAGAATGATTTTGAACACTTTCAGAGTTGTTCAAAAAGATACAACCATTTGCTCAATTGTATGCGAGTTATATTGCATAGTGAATTATTTTATATAATCTTTGTAGATATTGTGTAGTTTAAACAGTGAAAAACAGCTTTACATAATATTAACTTAAATAATTCAAACATTTGGCAAATTCATTTTGCTATATCAAAACTATGTTCGAAATATTTAATGGTACTGAAGCTTCAAGTTAATGGTTTAACAATAACAGAACAGATGTTCTTACTATAAAAGAATTTCCATAGCCGGACTTAAACCATCTCGGAATTTCCACTGTGAAAGGGTGGGCACTTGATGCCTCTCGTGTTGTGCGATTGAATTGCTTGAGAGGAGGAAGAAGTGATTTTAATTCCTCGGAACAAGTGCCAACACCAAGCAGATATCTATAAAATAGAGTAAGTGCTCCAACAATACGACGATGACCAAGTGGTATAAGGGATGAGGTCACATTTATGTCGCCTATAAGACGAATGCCGCGGTTTTGAGCTTTGTCCAAAAATTTTAAAACAATTTTTGGTAAATGTGAGTTATACTCGAGCTTGGGTCGTATATATGCTTTATAGATTTTTAAAAGGTCTCGAGATGAAAAATAAGTTTTGCAGCGGCTCAAAAATCCTAAACATTTTGCGGCGCTTTTCGCAATATCGAAAATATGCTCATTCCAGTGCATATTTTGGTTCACTCGCATTTCGAGAATGTTCAGATCTTTGAGTCGCTGGATACCTTCATTTTGAAGCCGGAGGATTGGTTCGAATGTTGTTAGCTTGTTACTAACAAAACAGCTTTTTTTGAAGTGTTAAACTCGACTCTGTTAGCTTTACCCCAGTCGACAATTTTGGCAAGGTCGTGATTGAGCGCGCCGGCCATCATTGTTCTTTTGTAGGTGACTGCGGAAGCTGTTTATTAGTTTGTTTTAGAAAATCATATGATGCTACTAGAGTGCTGTCATCAGCAAAACAATGGATTGGATTGAAAGTTAATTTGAGAAGGTCATTAATGAAAATGAGAAATAGGGTGGGGGAAAGGACAGAGCCTTGTGGAACACCAGTATTGATTTGAAGTTGGTCGGAAAAAGAACCGTCAACTGAAACTATGATAGATCGATTTAAAAGAAAACTTTCAATCCATTTAGAAAAGGTTGAACCAAGGCCTATAGCTTATAGCCAAACTCGATCAAAAGCCTTAGATATATCCAGAGCTACAACAGTAGCTTCACCAGATTGATGCAGGCTGGTGTTGAGCTTCTCGCAGAGGCATGTCATGAGATCACCGGTGGAACGTTGGGCTCGAAAACCGTATTGGCTATCATGAATTATACCTCTACTGTCAAGATATTTCTTCAGCTTATGATTAATTAAGATTTCCATCGTTTTTGAAATAATGGAAGTAATAGCTATGGGCCTATAGTTTGAAGGATTGCTTTTGTCACCTTTTTTAGGAATAGGATAAACTTGGGCAACTTTCCAATAGGACGGGTAAGTTCCTGAAGAAAAGGACAAATGGAATAAGTTGCGCAGAGGTTTAGAAATAGCGAAGGCAATGTGTCGCAGCACAATTGCAGGTATACCATCAGGACCGGTAGATTTTTTTATAGTTTTCAGGACCGGTAGACTGGTAGATTTTTCTATAGTTATACAATATTATTCATTTGTTTCACATAATTCGTTTTATTTCAATCTTCTGAAGCTGAAATTCATAATTTTTAACATGTTATTATGTTAGGCTGATATTTTAAACTTAGTTGGTCAATGAGTATAATTTTCGCTAACTTATCTTCACTCATTCTATTTATTATCTGCTTCCTTTAATTTAGTTGTCCAGTGCGAATCCAGTTAACAGTATCCTGTATCTTATAGACATATTTTGTTTTTTTTTTTGTATTTTTGAGCATTTTCGGGCTAGACTGTCTCTATTTTGTTTTGGATATATTCACTGTGCTTTAATTCGCATATTTTAATACAAAATTTAATATAACACGTATTTTGATTTCTATGAGCATGTATTGTTGTTTTTCATAGCTCGGAAATAATTCATTATGGCAGCCAATGTTTTTTTTGTCATATCAGGCAATTGTATTACCTTAGAGAGCTGGTACTATTTAAAACCAATATTCTTATACTGTCAGATTTATGCTTAGAGCAAGCACATCAGACGTCTATTACTAGACGAAAGCTTGCTTTATTTAATTGTGCAATAACTCATCATCCAGTAGGGTTAGTAAAACACCGCCACCTTTGATTAAAAAATTTAAAAATAAACTAAACCAGGTACATGCTGTTAGTAGAAGGGTAAAAAGTCATAAATTAATACCTACGTTAATAGCTATACATTTAATAAAAACACTTCAAAAAGTTAGGCCAAAAAAATATCAAAGCTAAAAAGAGCAACAGTTGTTAGTTAGTCTCAGTTGAACGTACATTAAGACGTAATCGTTTTTTAATTGTTAAAACACTTAGTTGACGATCAAAAGAACTAGAGTTAGAATTTACTTCACGGAGCATTCTAGTGATTGGCTCGAATCTACCATATTCCGTAGGGTGGAAGGGAATGTGGAACAACTCAACGGTTCTGAGATTATTCCGATTGGATCTTGCAACCAAATAATTTGAAATTTCAGGGGCTAGCGTTACACCCGAAAGGATCTGGTGAATAAAAGAGATATCTGCAATTATTCGACGATCAGACAACGACTGTAAATCAATGAGTTTAAGACGGTGGTAATAAGGTGGAAGCCGCAATGGATCATTCCACGAAAAGTTACTCAAAGCAAAACGTAAGAACTTTCGTTGAACCGATTCAATTCGGTTAATGTCAGTCAAGTAATGTGGAGACCACACTTGACTGGCATATTCAAGGGTAGACCTTACATAAGTAACATAAAGATGTTTCGTGAGGTAGGGGTCAGAAAATTCTTTACACCAACGTTTAATGAAACCTAAAGAAGAATTTGCTTTGCTCACTATCTTATCATAATGTAGCTTAAAGCTCAGTTTAGTGTCAAGCGTTAACCCGAGGTCTATAATAGAATTCGCTCTTGAAAGCTGACAGCCATTTAGTTGGTAGCTGAACCAAATTGTCCGAATGGAATTTTTCCTAGAAAAGGTAATGACTTGGCATTTAGAAGTGTTCAATTCAAGTCCATTTTTTGAACACCAAGAAGCGAAATTGTTAAAATCGTTTTGTAACTTTAAGCAATCCGATGAGGAAGATATAGGAGTAAAAAGCTTTGAGTCATCAGCAAAACTAAGAAGTTTAGAAAAAGTTATCACTTTAGGAGCATCAATTGTTGAAACTATAAAACTAAGGGGTCCTATATGACTACCTTGAGGAACACCAGAAGACGCTGAATATTGGTCAGAAATCGCAGTTTTAAATAAAACTGAGTATTCCCGAGAAGAGAGGTAAGACTCAAGCCAGTTAAGGCTATGCGGTGAAAAACCTATAATTTTGTGCTTGAGTAATATGATACTATGAGGAATTTTGTCAAATGCTTTACTTATGTCAGTAAAAATGGTGTCAACTTGAGAACCATTCTCCATTGAGGTCATTGCCTGGGAGACAAAGTCAACTATATTGGTAGTTGTTGACCTACCTCTTTGGAAACCGTGTTGCTCAACACAAATAAAACGTTTACAATAATCATATAAGAAATCATATATCATACGCTCAAAAAGTTTAGGAATACACGAGAGCTTGGCGATGGGCCTATAATTGGTGCATTCATTTCTGGAGTCTTTTTTATGAACTGGAATAATGTAAAACTTTTTCCATAAACAGGGGAAAATGCCCGATTGAAGGGATAAATTAAACAGAAAATAAATGGGATGCAATAAGTTAATCATGCATTCCTTAAGAAGAATCGGAGGAATACCGTCAGGGCCGGAAGAAAAATCGTCTTTTAATAATGAAATATGTTTCAACAATAGTTCCGCAGTTATAAGAATGTTTTTGATTTCAAAGGTAATAACTTGATTACTCTGAGAGAAGTCATTCAGATTGCTAAAATTTGAAAAAGTAGAGGAAAAAAAGGATGCAAAAAGATTCGCAATAGTAGTCGGATCATTAGAAGATCTTCCCAAATAATTTAAAGTTGCAGGATATCCATCAGTTTTACGTTTAGTATTGATAAATTCATGAAACTTTTTCGGATCAGAGAAAATACATGACTTCATTCTGATAAGATAAGACTTATAATTTCTGTCAAGTAGGGCTTTAAACTTTTCAAACAATTGGGAATAAATGAGATAGTCAGAACGGAGTTTGGATTTGAGAAATTTACTCCATGCAGCATTCCTTTGATTTCGTAAAGAACGAATATTGTTGTCGTACCAAGGAGGTGACAAATTTGTGTTTTTTATAGGTTCATAGGGAACTGCCATTGAGATACATTCAAATAGACGGATATAAAATTCGTTGAGACAATAGTTGATATCATTTATAATGAAAACATCTGAAAAATTGATTAACCGTAATTGGTTATTGAGAAGATTAAAATTATCTTTTCGGAAGTTGAATCTATAAGAAGTCTCAAAGGGAGTTTCCTCCCTCAGCGTATCATAACAATAAGTTACGATTAGAGGTGGATGGTGAGCATCAATGTTGCAAAAAAAGAGGTTACTCCTTTCGACGTAAGAGTTTTCAGCGTCAGATACAAAAACTAAGTCGAGTTGTCTACCGAGAGAATTTTTGATATTAGAAATTTGCAGAAGATTACAGCTATAAAGATCGTCAATAAATTCAGTTTCACAAGAGTTCGACATTGCAGTATTATTATTTGACGCAACCAGACCACAATTGTCCTCATCATAGGACCAAATTAAGTTTGATAGGTTAAAGTCACCTAGTAAACAAAAATTGTCGGTTGGTTCTAGATTTTCGATGAAACATAATAAGGCTTCAGAGAGCGCCTTAAACTTAATTGGTCTTTCATTGATTGGAATACTAGAAGATAAATAACAATTTATTAAATATAAATTATTATGACTGAACGTTAATTTAACACAAATCAGTTCGAAACCATTTGTATTGGGAATAGTAACAGAGTTACTTTGAAAAGTTGAGCGAACCGCTAAGAGGACACCACCACCACGTTCACCTAGTGAAGAATTAACGCGATCGTTCCTATAAACAGAAAAATCTGAGGTAAATAACTCTTGCGAGACAATATTGCTGGTTAGCCATGTCTCAGTCAAAGCAATAACATCATGAGGAAACGATTGGGACTGTTGAAAGAACTGGCAAGTTCTTGTACGTAATCCTCTCACGGTTTGATAGAAGATGGTGAGACAATTGAGTTTTTTGAAATTGAATTCGAAGTTCCAGTAGTCTCTCTTCGTTTACGCGGAATAAATTCTTTAACAATAATTCCAGCAGGCCAGTGAGGAGACTTTGACAGAGTGTCAAAATGAGTTTTAGACATTGTCAGTTTAAAAGAAGCGTGTTGCTTCTCAGCAATTTTCACGCAGTGAATGACGTTATTTGAAGTTGTAATCTTGCAGTTAACTTCAATATGTTGAAGTACATCTGTAGAAGTAGTACTCGGAAGAAGTCGAGAGATAAATAAGACCTTGGATTTAGGAACAACTTTTAAGAAATTAGAATTTGCAAGGGCATTATGAACAACAACCCCGGAAGTTAGAACCGCATTGTTAGTTGTGATATTAATTCCAGCAGTCTGAGAAGGCTTATTTAAGCTGTTAACAGCAATCTTAGTACCACTACTAGTGGTAGCTTTATTAAGATTAATAATGTTGGCAAGGGTTGAACCATCATTACTAGGTTTTTTTGCAGAAATACTTGGTGATTTTGGTTTTGGTTTTTTGGTGCCGCTTGATTTGCTAACTGTCGGATTGGGCCTATTGAGTGATGTTGGCGACTTAGGTTGACTCCTGGTTTTGACACCGACTTGTATTTCGCTAGATTCGTTTAAACTTACAGACGAATTATAAAATTGATCAGTATGTTTGAAGTTTCTCAATGAAGAAAAAGCTTCAGAAAGGCAAGAAAAATTGGTTTGGAAGTTCAGAACATCTCTGCTGATTTTTTGAAATTCAGCTTCAATCACTGAAAGCATAGAAACTAAAGCACTGAAAAAGATCTTGCGGCAATTTTTGCAATACCAATAGACCCCAGGTTCCGTTCTCACTTTATCAACGAGGGAACCTAATAGTCCTTCGCATTTAGCATGAAAGGATTGTTTACACAATCCAGAGCAGCAAATGAAAATTTCTGATTTCCGATCGCGACAATCTTCACTAGAGCAAGTATGGTTAACCATATTAGAAATTAGGAAATCAATAAGGAAACAGCAAAAGTCCAATTAAGAAACAAAAATAAATTTTAATAAAAGAAGTACAACAGATATTTTCAAAAAAAAAACAAAAAAATAAATTTTTTTTTCCTTTTTTCCTTTTTATTTCTTGTCTTCCTTTATTTTTGATTTACTATCTTGCTAAAAATAATGAATTGGAAAAAAAAAAGTAAATTAAAAATCTTTTATATGGTCCACCCTACTTAAGTAAATGTTAATTTGTAATAATTTAGTATATTACATATACAGGCGTTGCATATGCTATACAATTAAACACTTAACGAAGAAATTAAAACAATAAAATTGAGAAAATTGAGAAGAGTACCGTTACCGTAAGTAAAGTGAGTAAAAAGAAAAGAAAAAAATAAGAGTAGCTGAGTGAAGTAAACACTTTTATATTAATTTAAAGAAGTAATACTTATATGTGTGTAATAAATAGAAATAAAATAATCCCTTGATCTTTCTTATATTGAAATAAAAAAGAAAGGAATTTAATTTAATATTAAGTTTAAAATGGATGCCAGATTTATACCAATTCTTAAACTTTTTTTTTTTATATACAATAAAAAAAGCTAAGATCTGTAATCAAACCAACAAACAAATAAACAAAATTAAAGAAAAAGAAATTTAGTGTATACTTACAAAAAATGATCTTCTTACCAAATAAAAAACAAAAAGAAAATAACAATAATAATAATTTTGAAATAATCACAACACAACACAAGTATTGATAAATGTCATTTGGACAACACAATAAAAGATATTGCAAATATGTACCAAAAATTTAATTATTTTTATTAGAAGAACAAACCAAACAAAAATTATTAGCGATTAAGTACCTACTTTTATAAAGTTTAAACAAAAAAATAAAAGTTAAATTACAATAAAATAATGTATTAAAAAAAAGAAAAATTTATCACAGAAACATGCAACATCCAACTAGTTTACACGAGAAAAAAACTGAGACTTCTTGATGTTCAAATGACTTTAATAAATATTTTACATCGTATAAATATTCTTTCGAAATAATCGTGAGTTTGATTTTTGTTGAGAAAACCTCCTTTTTATATAATTTTGCAGTAAATTGCAGCAATTAAAATGCAGCGTTCACTAAAACTTATACTACGTGTAGTTACAGAATATAATTCTAATATTCTTAACAAATTTTCAATACTATATTTTCCCCGAAGAAATGTAAAATAATTAAAAATTCATGAATGTTAGAACTAGAAATTGTAATTATTATAAAATATCAAGTATCATATAATTCATCTTCATTGAGTTCAAGTAACAGCACTACGAGGGACTTAAATGACGGTCAACCAAGCCAACTATATTATGCAAATGATTACAATATGGGTCTAATTGTGCATAACACAATGTGTGTTGTGGAGTGTTTTTACGGAAATAAGTAAAAATGAACTTAAATATTTTTCATTATATATTCCATAATTCGGTACCGTTTATACAATCCATACAGGAGAAATATTTTTTACTTAATTTAATCACTTGGCTTGGAACTCCATAAAAGAAATAATATCGTATGAGAAAACAATTCTTTATATGCTATACACTAATGCATATAACGGTAATTCATTATATTATATACATGACTAGATATACGAAAATAAATCCCATTGTAACCTTCTATGACCATTTTAAAAAATGAATTTCATTGACATTTTGACATGGAATTAATATTTTGGCACAATTTTCAAAAAAGCAATCAATTTAGTAAATCTCATATTAATTTAAAGAATTTCCACTTATAGAAGTAGTAGTTTGTTCCATTGTGTTTTTTTGTTTTGTTCTTTAAGGATTTCAAAATTTTAAATATGCACAACATATAACTGGACATTAGAGAGAGATAAAATGAAGGAAAAAAAATCTGTTTTTAACTTTTACCTTCTTAACCTTACTAACATGACATAAAAAATTTTGGATTCAAAGAATATTCAAGTAGAATTGAATAGATATGGTATAGTAGAAAAGCAGAACATAAGAATTTGAATGTTCATATAATTTATGTTCTAACACCTACACATTAAAAATTTATTGCATACATAATATATGCAGTTGCAAGCAAAAATGAAAGAATAAAATTAGATAAATGTTTTGAATAATGTAATAGTAGTAGATTATGGTATGGTATGGTATTTTTCAAAGTTTAGAAACATCTATGTTTTACTACTCTACTCTACAGGGTGAGATACTTTCTAGTACATTATTTTTCTGCGTCCGTATTTTTAATGTTAACTGTATTTCGACAGTTTTAACAACAGGTGATTTAAAATAATTAAAATGTTCAAAAACTAATGTACCCGTACGTACTACAATGCAGCTCTAAAATTGAATCAGTTTTCTGCCAGACCAACAGTTTTTAAGTAAAGCAAGTGTCAATTTATTTTCTAGTTTTTAATATAAATTTTTAAACTATACTAGGACTTAAACCGTCCTATTATAAAATGGCATAAGGATTGTATTAAGATGTATAGTACACTTTGCTATAAATGACAAAATATAAATACTGACTGAGCAATAGAAAAACACAGTAATACTCACACATCATTTAATCCTGCTTAACATTTTTTTTTCACCTTTAAGTCTTTACTTTGTTTATAAAGATAAATAAAATCGAGATTTTAAATAACGGTATAAGAGTAAAAATTCGAAAAAATGTATTATAATATTATATTATAGAATTATGTATGTCGAATTCGAAAAACTAATAGTTATAACGGTATAAACACAGATACCTACATGATTTTCATTTTGTACCGCAGAATTTATCTAGATTAGGTAATTTTTATAATTTTTGTTCAAATAAATCAACTACGTTCAAATATTCTGATTTTTTCCAAATAAGTATAAAAAAAACTAATCCAAACTATGATTTATAACTACTCTAGTTGTTGTAAGTTATTGCAAGCCTAGTTAACAAATAATTTTTTATTTAATTGTAAATATCGATATTTAAGAATTAACATACTTCCTTTATTAGTGATTGCGACTAACTTTGATAACTACTTTGCTATTACCCAATTATTGGTAATTCTGTCATAGTGTACAGAAAATGTGTTATTGAAAGAGTAAAGAAATAATATGGAATTATTAAAAACACCAGCGTTAAGATAGTTAAAGTTTGATTACCGTAACTATTAGTCGGATGAGGTTTCTTGTAAAAAGGAACAAATTTTCTATTACTTTACTACGGTCATTTAAGGAACAGAGAGCCATGGCATATTTTTTTTTTTTGTTTTATGTAAACTTTTATTATTTACCTGTAAAATACAAACTTAGAACTACTTTAGCCTAGAAAAAGTATAAGAAAAACTGCTTTAGTATAACTAATTACTATTAACATTTAAACTAATTTTTAAATTTATATTAATTTTAATTTTTTATGTTAACTTTATTGCTTATTATTTACTTTGATTCACTTGTAACTATTAATGTATATTAACATGTTTAATCTTATATTATGAGTTGTAAAAATTAGGTTTAAAAATCAATATTATGTCTTTAGCATGCTATAGCTTAGTATTTTTCTTAGATAAAAATCAGCAAAGTTAGTCTGGCTTCAAAGCTTTCAAATGTTAAAATTTACTATATAGCAATTTGATGAAACGAAAACCAGGACATTTATTTAATATATTAATAGGCTAATAATGCCCTAAAACATTCCTTCTTGGTGAATAAAAGTTTTTATTTTTTCTACGTTAATTTATTATCTATATTAGTATTTTAAAATTTTTTACAAAACTTCTAATAGATATTCAGAAAATTTTTATGACAAATGTATACAATTTTGAATAGTGTGTTGGCTTGTAATGGTACATTTCAGCAAATATAC
This sequence comes from Argyra leucocephala, assembly GCA_963942445.1. Lineage (NCBI taxonomy): Eukaryota > Metazoa > Arthropoda > Insecta > Diptera > Dolichopodidae > Argyra > Argyra leucocephala. The sequence continues at coordinate 115,799,454 of OZ012678.1, read as the reverse complement.
TCCTATGTTCTACATTATAATTGCCAGCATCAGGTGACAAAACCTAAACGGAAGGTCCGCTGTTGAGAAACGTTTTAATCTTCTGTGTTGACTACCTGGTTGTCTCCACAGTTTTTCCACCAGTGTATTTGGGTCGTTTCCTAACCGGGTGCAATATATTTTTGTTGTAGAAATTATTTCCTCTTTTACAGATCTCACTTGTAAATCATTTCTTATGGATGAGTTTTGAACATACCAAGGAGCATTGACAATGCTCTGAGTACTTTGCTTAAAAATGTTCAATAATTTCTATATTTGAATTGCTTGTCGTACTCTACAGTTCGATACCGTTAGTCTATATTGGCTTCAGTATACATTTAGAACCTTAATTTATACAGAGAGTTTTGAATTTCTGCCAAATAGCCAATATAAGTTAAAAAATTTTAGGCGTAGCTGTTTGCTTTTTGCTGCAATATGCTTTCTCCGGGTTAATTTTTGGTCCAAGTAAATACCCAAATATTTAATCGAATTCGCCATTGGTAACATGTTGTTATTGATTTTGACTGAAAGATAGATTTCTTTCCTAGCAGTGAAAGTGGACAGATCAAAGTGAATAAAAGTTAGTAGTAACACGAACCAAAAAAATCTAAACTCGGTAAAAATAACTTTCCATGAAATGGTGAATAATAGTAGTAAAACTTCAAAAAAATTTGAATCACCTTTTTTGGTAAGTATCGCATCGCATTTGCTGTAATCTATTAGGAATAAGAACAAAATTAATAAAATGATGAATTATAATAAAAAATATTAATATGAAGCCTTTTGAAATTAGAAGCATAGAGAATAAATATTAAAATCTTTTGATAATGTTATGTCAAATTCAAAGACAGCCTACGAAAATTATTGTTCATTAAAAACAATTTAATTGTTTTGATCTGACAGATTACATTTTTTAATAATTATTATTTGTTATAATTATTGTTCTTGCTTTCAAAAGTTTTACGATATACTCAATTTTCTCAAATATTTTTTACATAGAGTTTAAATGGTAGAAAAAATTACTTTGCAGGTCGCCCGGCTTTAATGACAGAAGTAAACATAAATTTGGCCATTTTGTACGATCTGAGGTCTTAATGATCATTAATAATTGATGTAATCTGTCTTTGGGATTACTGTCATCTAAAAAAACTGAATTTAAACTGAAATATTTTAATGAAGAAAAAAAAAATATTTCTTTAAAGTTAGGCCGGCGAATATTACGCCGGAAATAGCTAGTAATAATTATTTATTTTAATAAAAGAGTTCAATATCTGTCTTGATTCAAAGCTTTCAAAGTGATTAAGGTTTATATCTGTAGATTTGAAGAATTTTTAAGGGTCTTGTGTATTTTGGATAACAATAATATAAAATTAATTTATTGATAAACAATTAGTAGGATCAAAGTTGCAATTGTTAACCAATATAAATTAAGTATTTGTTGTTATTTATTGTAAATTTGAATTATTTTAATAAGAAAAGAAAGTTTATTGATTTAATTTTGTTTGTCACTGTATATATTCATATTATATACATTTAAGTATATTTATATAAAATTTTAATATTTGTTTTAATATAATGGAGAAGAAAATACGTGTAGAAAATACTTTCATATAAAAGGCTAAAATATTTCTTTTAATACTTTCTTTTTTGTTTTTTTTTATTTTATTTTATTTTTTTTTTTGTTTTGTTTTTTTTTTTCTTAAGATAAAGGATATGAACTCAGAATCTTTTCAACTCCTGTACTGTTATTATATTTTGGATTATAATTCTAAAACTTTTCATAGTTTGTTCGTTATCTTTGGTTTGTTTTTGGTTTATCTCTTGACATCTGTTCCATCAAATGCAATTTCAAGTCACGCAAGCCTTGTGAATAACAAAACAAAAAAAAAAAAAACAACAAAACAAAAAAAATTATAACAATATGTGATACATGTAAAGGACGATGTCATACTATGATAAAAGAACATTTTGCAAAATTTTCTTATAAAATTTGAATTCAAAGAAGTTGTTATGATATTTTATGTGATCTAAATAAGAGGGTGTTCATAAAATAAAGATTTTGTTTAGTATCACATTTGTTTGAAATAATTTATTAAGTAAATTTTCAATTCAATTCTTTAAAATTTAATTTTTATATAGTGAATACGAGAATATTTTCATAATAGTGAAAATGGTAAGATAAAAAAATGTTTATTATCTTTAAAAATAATAATTTAAAAATAATATTAAAACAACATTTTAATTTTTTATATGCAGCTATATTTTTTTTTCTTTAACTCTATTAAAACAATATTTCTGAGATTCCTGAATATTTTGAATTCTAAAATATTACAAATATATTCTATGTTCAATACTTTGTTCTTCTTCTACTGCAATTTTATTTCTGCAAACTCTTTAAGAGATTACTAGATTTTTTTTTTACATGTCATAAATTGGGGACTATTCTAAAAATTGGCCAGGGCATCTGGCTGTGCAAACCAATTCTACAATTGTTCTCAGCCAAGACATTTGCTTTTTTCCGATTTTTCACTGAATTGGGTCCTTCAGTAACTATTTGAAGCAGTTCGTACTTGTATTTCCTTATTATATAGCAGAAATAACTTGTCTTTCAGCGTTTGATGGCTTGGAGTAGTACTGCAAATTTCGATGTTTATTGCCAACAAATGTCAGTAGCCATATTTCAACAACTTCAAATTTATTTAATATTTTCATTTTTTAACACAAAGCTTCTATAACATTCAAATGTACGGACCTAACATAACACTTAAAATAACATAATCAGAGTTATGTCACGATTTAAGAGTACTTTTTTTGTATTTGCAAAATGATGATCTTGTCATTTATCTTTTATACATTATCTCCTTGTTCGCATTCCAATTCTCTTAAAGCTAACAACGAAAACTGGTTAACTTCATCATCTAGATGTTGCAGATCATGTAAATTGTCAGCTAGTGTGTTGCATCAAACATCAATTATTCTGCTTCCAGAGAATTATTATGAGTCATCATTCTTTGAAAAAATAAATCTCATCTGAATATAGAATTTTAAGCCAGGATCTGGAAATGTTCATTCATATTCTCTTTTATCGTCATTACTTGTATCAATAGACAGTTGATTTAATCTAATCATTAAAAACAAAAAAGCACTACTAAATTGATTTAATCTAAGATATATGGGGAGCATAATCTGTGTTAAACGCAATTTGTTCGTGATAGTATAATATAATGATATTATTGACCTTTCTCAGATAGTCCAATCTCAAGTAGAATTCGTTTGAGTTTCGATTCAGTTTTTAAATAAGATTGTTTTTTAACTTACGTAACTTTTCTGGTAAAGCTATCATGAATTTCAACTAAAATTATTGTTTAGTTTTAGTACGTCAAGCTACTGATCCATGGAGAATTATTTTTTTATTATAATTTCTTACATATCGCAACTTAAAAGGATTTTATTTCAAGAAAAAATATTTTTGTTTGTAAAACGAGAGTAACACCATTTAAGAATGTAAGAAAGTTCTTTCCAATTTCTTCTAGTCAACACTAACAAAAAGAAAAAAAAAACAAAAACAGAAACAACAAAAAAAATTTCAACTTTTACTTTAAAATGCAACATGAGAAGTTCATTTTAAAAAATTTTATGAAACATTTTTTTTATTTTAATTTTTTTTTTTTTATTTTTTCCTCTTAAGTTGAACAAGAGCGTATTAAAAAGTAATACAAGTAAAAAAAAAAAGAAATGTATTTTTGAAAATGTCGTTTTAAAAAATGACCTTAAGGTTGCATGCATAATTTAAATTTGATGATAAAAAAAAAAAATAAAAACAGTCATCTAAATCCTTGAATAGTACTGTAAGTGCAGTCTAGAATCTTATAGGTATATGGAAACTGTATAAATTTAAGTTCTTGTTGTATGAAGAAAACTGATTTTTACAAAATTAAAATTTTTAGGACTGTTTCATAGTTTTTTCGTTAATATTATTTAAAATATCGATTAAAGTTGATGTTATCGTAAAAATTTTCCAATACGAATAAGAGGAGTCTATTATACAAGCTGTTTTATGTATTTTTTTGATAGCACTATCTGCGGTACTATGATTAAGAAGAACTTAAGTTAATAACAAGTTAATTTTCAGATCGATGATAGGTTTAGTTGTCGTCGGATGTGATATAGTTTTTTTTTTTTTTTTTTTTTTTTTGTATAATTTTCCATTTATTTGTGTCATTTGACTACTAATCAAAAAGTTTTAGATTCGAGTCTCCCTCATAGCATGGATGTTTTAAAAATTGTGATTTTATTAATATTTCAAATTAATTTGGACCTTAATATTTTGTTATGATTGAAATAAAATGGAGCTGTACTATTATGAGGTCGAATTACTCTACAATAGATCGGTAGTTAATCTATATAAATTAGAAATAAAAAAAATAAATTATTTTGTGTGATGGTCATGCTTAATGGAAGTTAGTGTCAGTCATCCTATAAGGTATAACTTTTCAGCTTATAAGTCGATTTATGTATACCTAGTTATATTTAGGAAAATTATATGATTTTATAAAAAGAATTATTGTGTTTTATAATTCAATAAGTTTTTGTAGACTTATAAACTCTATTTTTACGTCTGTGACAAGTTTTTACACTGAAACAAAAAATAGTAATCATTAATGAAACCAACATGCATATCTCTGACAATACAACTGTCATAAAAACCTTATTTATATTTGTTTCTTTTTTAATTAGAAAATATTTTGTGTACCATATTTAGCGCTTTAGTAAGATTTTATTAAACTTTATTCTGGCGATAATATTAAAAAAAAATTCTGACGATCTAAACTTGAAAAACTACTTACTATCTATATAATATTTATATTGTATTACAATTTATTTATATAATATTTTATTTGTCGTACAAAATCAAAACTAACCCATAAAAAATTCGTCACAGAGCTTGGTAAAAATACTTTATAATTATTTTCGTTACGGATATTATTTGGTAAAAAGTTCAAAAGTACCACAAATTTTACAAAAATCAATCAAAAGAGGAATCAGAAGATTTAGAGATGACAGTGACTTTCCGAATACTATCCTATCAGCTAGACATGATATCACCAATTTGAAAATGCTTTTATACATAAAACACGTATATCTGAATTTAAGAAAATTTTCAAATGTAAAACCAAGTGCAGTTTTAGATACATCTTTATTTCGATTATACTTTTGTTTATTGGTGCAAGTTGTCTACAAGCGTTGAAGATAATTTACAATCTGTTCAATTCGCCAGCGTTTATACCTGAAAAGACAACGTCGCAATATAAGAAATGTGTAAATATAAATAATTAGCCATTCAGTTTGGAAAAATAATAACAATCAGAAAACTGAAACAACATTTCAGGTCCTGGAAAGAAATCCGACAAAAATATATATACCGGGTGGTCCAGACCATGCGGTTTTTAAGCTTTTTAAGAGGGGAAGGAGTTGGTATTTTAAAATTTAGAAAAAAGTTTGTTAACTAAGTCGAGGGTGCTCTATCGATTGGTGGTATTTTCAACTTTCGGAAGGGCCGAAAATCGGTTTTTTAAGACCAAAAATTGCCGAAACTGGCCGAAATCGAGATTTTTAAATGGGAAGGTCTATTTTTTAATACATATTCAGATTCTACGACAAAACATAAGAAAAATATGTTAAATGATTTTATTTTGTTTTCTTAGTATTTTTCTTCAAAATTAATAACAATAAAACAAAAATACTCTATATTTTCCTTTGGTAAACTAAAATTAATGACAATCATTTTTATAAATTAATTTGCTTTTCATGTTATCATATTTTTTATTTCAGTTTTGGGTTCCTACAAAGTTTGAACAAAAAGAAAAAAAAAACAAAAAAACACCATAAAAAAAATTTACTTTACAAAAGTTTTTTATTTTTTGACGTAGAATCCGAATTTGCATAAAAAACTACCCCCTCTAATTGGAAAATCTCGATTTCGGCCAATTTCGGCGATTGTTGATCTTAAAAAACCGATTTGCGGCCCTTTCCACAAGTTGAAAATACCACCAATCGATAGACCACCCTCGATTTAAATAATATATTTTTTTTAATTCTAAAATAACCGCTCCTACCCCTCTTAAAAAGCTGATACGCATGCTCTGAAACACCCGGTATATACTCTCATAAATGTATAGCAAAACGATATGCATTATTGCACTCAATAGAACCGATCACAGATTCTAAGTAGAGTAATGCACAGAGGTTTTTTAACTAGTGAGAATACTGAGTTGGGGGGAATAATGAGATTAGAGATACTAACAATAGATAACCCAGTTCAGTTAATCTAATTGAATTTTGAACATTTCTAAGTATAACGACTTTTTTTTGTTTTTCTATCTTTGAATCTATCTCAAATCCTATCTTTTATTATTTATACCAACACTAACTCATAATGTTAAATCTTAATTAGGTAGCCGAGGTAAGCTCTCAACTGTTACTTTAAAATGCAACAGGACAAGTTCATTTTAAAAAAATTGTATGAAACATTTATACATCAATAACTATTATTGATTAAATTGGAAAATCGGGATTATAAGAGATACATTGTAGTTATTGCAACAAGATCTATACTTTTTTCCATTGAAATTCAACATTTTTTCAAACAAATTAAACAATTTTTCATTCAAATTCAACATTTTGCCAAACAATTTGTTTGAAGAAATGTTGAATTTATTTCAAAAAATGTGAATTAGAATGAAAAAATTATATATACCACATTTTAGGATGAACATGCAAATCATCCCTATCTGTCATTTTCACGTTAAAAATAATATTATAAATAAAATTAATATCTGCGAAAAGGTATATAATTACTGTTACCTATTCAGTAAACACAAATAAGACAATATGTTTTGTCAGCTGAGCACAAAACATTGCAGAAGTTTGTAAGGAGTAGATGAATACCAAATTATTGTATCTGTATGATAATCGTATATATTAAAATTAAAAGAAAAATATTCGATCATTTTCAAGATATTCAATTCACAACAAAATTTCAATTTCTGACCACATATTTTGCTAATCCAAATAAAAAGAAAGTTTATACATCGTAACTTTAAAATGTTTAGATACATAGACTCTATTTTCTTGGAAAATTAAGTAGATTTATAAAATAATTCGGTTTCGATCCATTTCCATCTTGTAAACATCATTATTTTGGACTACATTTGAACTATAACTAAAACTATCCTATATGAGTTTATTAACTTTAAAAACTAATTCATGTACGTCAGCAAATTTAGTAGCTTAGTACCTCAATGTTACTGAGATCGAAGTTTGATAAATTAATTATTATTCTAATTAAAATAATCCTGATTGATGGGACAAACTCTAAAAATTAATTTAAATTAAAAATAATAAAATTGTGTTCCATATGTTTTTGGGTGTTAATTTAATGAGTACACTGCTATATGCCATTACATAGAACTTCATTAGCAATTAGTAAAAGATTAAGTCCACACAAATATCTTTAAGACCAAAAATGGGCGCGACGGTCCCACACAAAAATTTAACCTTTTTTTAGATTTAATTTATTCCGAGAGGGATTCCGGAAATAAGTTTATTGTGATAAAAAAATTTAACCTACTAACAAGCTACTTCGCATTGGCGCGTATCATTGCACTCTTTAAATTATCACCCTCCACAAAGTTATAAATACATATAAATTTTGTTAATTTCAATTTGGCTAAAAAACAACAACAACTCTATTTTTTATAAATTATTCAATAAAAATTAAAAGAAACTTTAAACAAAAAAAATTTCAATTTTTCCTTATTTGATCTCACAAATATTATTTTTGGTTTTTTATTTCTAGTAAATTTAAAAATCTTAAAGAATTTTTAACTAAAACTAAAAACAAAAAAAAAATGAATTTTGTTTTGAAAAGAAATAATGTAAAATCAATTTTACAGACCCTTTTGGTCTATACACAAAAAAAAGAACAACAAAAACATAAAAAGCTGAAGAAATAAAAATCAAAATTTAAATATTAAAATAACAGGAATTCAAATTTGAAAATATTCGTAATAAAAATAAGAAAAAAAAACAAAAAACCAAACAACAAGTAAAGAAAACCTTAATGGAAGAGTAGAAAAAAGATAATTTAACCAAAAAATATTGAACTAGACTAACAGAAGAACCAACTAAAAAAAATTCCCTTCAGTTGAAAGGATAAGAAAAAAATTAAAGAGGAAAGAAAATGTATACATGATTGTGTATATATATAAATATGTATATATATATATTAATATATACTATAGTTTAATATTTGTATATTAAAAAACAAAAAAAGTCATAGGAATCTTAAGAAAAGAGAAAAAAATGTTTCAAGGAGTAAAAAAAGGGATATCGAAAATGCATATTAAATTCAGGATATGCACGATTTCTACTTACTTGTTTGCGTTCTTGTCTCTTTCTTTTTTTTTTTTTGTTCTTTTTTTGTCGTATTCTACATGCAAAATTTCTTTCATATGATTAGATTTTCTTCATGTTATGTTTTCTTTTGGATTTTCTTATAAATATTTTAATAATATAAAGGATATATTATGCTTTATATTATATACATATATATAAATATATATCTACATATAGAATCATTCAAAAATCTTTCCATCACTATTTTCTATTTACCGTATATTCATTTTTGTGTAGTATTTTTTTGTTTTGTTTTGTTATTCCTTTTTTTCTGGTGTTTTGGTGAATTTACTTTTCTCATTCTATTTTGGTTATTTCAAAGAATTGCATTCTTGTTTTGTTATTATTATCTTTTTATTTATTATTTTCTATTTTTCCATTTAAATATTTTTCTTTATTATTTTCTTCTCTAAGAAAGAGAATTACAAAAACAAAAAAATAATAAAAAAAAAAAAACATCCGAATCATAAGAATTTCTATAAGATTATATTTTTATTTAGACAGGATTATAGATAGAAAATATTGCATGTTCTTTATGGTAAACATTGTAAAAGTGAAGTGAATAGAAAATAATAATGTATTATAACTACTACTATGCTTTTTCTATTTAGTTTATCGAAATATTGATAAGGAAAATAATAAAAAAAAATTAGTTGACTTGGATAGATAATTTTTGTAAAGATATACTCATCGTGTTGGTATAATGATTTTTTGTATTTCAACATTGTGAATGCTTCCTATGTGTAAAGTAGATTATGAAAAAAATATTTTTTTTTTTGTATCCGGGTGAAGTCAATTCATCATAAATTCGGAACAATTACTGTCGGGTTCTTTTATTTTCCGATCATTTTGAAACATGTTGAAAATTATTTTGATTTGTTTTTTGAAATATTTGCAATGCTTAAAATTATTGCCCTGATTAAATCGAAAATTTGAAAAAAGTTTAAAATGATTAATTTAAAACAGATTTCAATCAAATTCAATAAAGTCAACTGCTGTACTGATTGGGATGTAATATTTGTACAATAATTTGATTGTGTCAAATGAGCCAAATAGTTTTTGATTGCTAGAGAAATCAATATATTTTTTTGTTATTTTTGTTAAGGTTTTATTTGATAGTAAAATCTTCAACTTTATAATTCACCTAAAAATAAATATGGGTGGTAGATATTTTTTCGAAATAGTTTTGGCCGGAAAAATTGGGATTAAATTTATTTATTTATTTTTAAATGACGGGTTATTTAAGCATACCCCAAATTACATTTTTAATGTCATAGAAGCATTAATACTACTTTAATGCTAACTATTTATAATGTTTCAAGTAGGAAAATTGGTCATATTACTGTTTTAACTTATATCTACAAAGTGGCGACTTTATATGGATTAATTGTTGATACATGTGTCGAATAAAAAATTGCGTGCTACTAAAGACATTTACCATGCTTTTATAAATCAATTTTATAAACATTTATAAATTTAAAAAGTAAGGCAAAGGCATTATAGAAACAGGATAAAGCACACACGTGTAGAAGTAACTGCCAGAAAAAAATATTACTTGAAATCAGATAAAAATAACATTTATGACTCAGATTGTACCATTACGTTATAAAAAAAAACTTTTAACAAATGAGTAGGGATCTCATATATATGAGAATTTAGAAAGTTTAAAGCTATGTGCATATAGGGCAATAATGAGAGTTTCATGAGCTAACTCGATATTGTTCGAACATTTCAATATTAAAGTATTCGCATATGAAATACGGACTTTTAAAAAAATTAGTGGTATTTGACATATTTTGTGGATATTTCCAGGCCATTTGAGGAATGATAGTTGATGGTAGAAGTAATGGAAGTAAAGCAATTTGTCAATATTCCATTTATTGGGCACACTACTTACAGCTTTTCATATAAATTACACATATATGACACAAGACAGGTGAATTTAGAAAATTAGACTTGAAAAGTAACTAAAATTATTGTAGCTACGCCCTAAATATGGTAAATCGAAGACAAAGAAGAAGAAACATTTCATTTAATATTTATTAAAAAAATTAGAAAGAAAAAACTAAAACATAAAAAAAAAAAAATATTAGTCACAAGTTGAGTAAGAAAGCATTGTTGGGCATAATTTGGTATGCGTTTAGTCATAATAGCATTTTTACCTTCATTAACAATATTTTCACTAGCTGTATTAGTATTATCTATTTTTTATCATTAAGTAATCATAATTAACAGGAACTACCAGGGATTAGTCAGAACGTGAAAATCAAAGTTTCTTACGTTTTTGTTAGTTTTTTGTATTTTTTTTTTGTGATTTGTGAGTAAAAATATGGGATGGTGAAACACATATAACACTCAAGATTATTAAATTAACAACTGATTAATTTAGTATAATATATTTGAATTATAGAAGAAAAATTGTATGGATTAAGTATAGATTTTCTCAGTCCATAGAAATATAACTATTTAAAAATCATTATTTTTATTCGTTGATTTATTTCCAATTACAAATCACAATGTATTATTTTTGGTGCGATATTTTAAATTATTCAAACAAAAATCTAACAATGAGTTTGTAAAATAACCACGTTTGTAATCATTTGTCTGTATGACTTTGGATACACCCTTATCAAGCTTATTGGATAGATATCCAATGCAGATATTTTCAAAATGTCCAAACAACGAAAATGTCCAAACTAACTATTCAGTCATATTAAACCGAACTCTATATTTTATTATTAGTATGAATGTTTGTATGTATATTAATGTTAATTAAATAGAAAGAATATGATTAATGCCTGGCAATTTGACAAAACCTTGACAGATAAACCTTCACTTAATTGGTCCTATTCTTGGTCTGAGTTTCTTTTTTCTATGTATAGACAGTAAGTATGCACCTACATTGCATTATAATAAAGTACTCGGGTAAAACGTATTTGTTAAAAAGATAAAAATGTCAAATTTTCACTCTGCAAGATATCGGTTTGGCAAGTTTGAAAATAATATCAAATAACATAAACAAATTATATAATATTCTGTAAAAGGCAGGAGTTGCACTCAGATTTTGTAATCAACTCTAAAATTTCTTCTAATTCGGTATCTACCATATACATAAATATGCGGGTTCCAACTCTGGATAAACGAGATATTTCCTTTTTTGTATTCAACAGCTATGCATACAAATTTTTATTTATATTTATGACTATGCATAAAAATGCCGCCCCAAATACCCGGTACTCGTTTGTTGAAACACTGTTTTTACCTATTTCGCATTTGAGTAAAAATTATAATACGGCATTTTTTTATTGTTACAACAAACTTTTCAGTATATTAACACATTAACTTACAAAGTTTGTGCTGAAGAAACATTTTTTTCAATTTTTTGAAACTTTTGCGAATTGGAAATTTGTTAAGATAGAAATTTGCTAATTGATTTTTTGCATGTAAGTTTTTTAATAAGTGAACTTAGATGAAATAGCTAGATCTTTGTCATATGAGTTTTGGCAAGTATTACAGTTCCAAATTATTCAATTCATCTTAAAATTTGAATAGTTTTCAAATAAAAAAATTTACTTGATCTGTTCCACTAGAAATTAAAATTCTAAATAATTATTTTTATATTAATTATGTTTAATTTTTTAGCTATTTCAATTTTGTAACTTCATTATACAACTAACAATGTTGATTAATATATTTGTGATTCACCATAAAAAATACTTAACTTGCTGAAAGATAAAGAAAGAACATAACGTACTTAGGACTAAACTAAGAAGGAAACAACTTAAATATATAATTGGTTGATGAGAGTGTAAAACTAAAAAAAATTAAACAACATAATAATTTTCAAAATCTGTTATAAACGAAAGATTAGCCCTGAAATATCTCAGTGAATTTATTTCTCCCATACTTTGCAAAGAAAATGATTACGTGTATATAATTGAAAGTTTCATAAGACAGTCGCTTCATAAGCAATTTATATACATCGTTACATATTATGTTCATGAAATAAAATTGTTCATGGAATATGAGTAACACAAAAACCAAGAAGATATACAAAAAAAAAAAAAAAAAACAAAAAACACAAAAAGAAAAAAAAATTAAATAAAATTTTTAAAGATACGTTCGTGAAAAATATAACGATATTGAAATAATATACGCTAAAAGTGTACGTCATGGAACAATCCTTTATATTATAATATATTTTTTTGAATTCTCTGTCATATCTCTGTTTATGATTTAATATCTATATTATTATGATTTAGAATTTTATTTTATTTTAGGTTTTTCTTTTTCTTCAAGATGACTATAATAGAGAAGAGGTAGAGGATTCCGAATTGATATCAATATTAAAATTATTCTTTATATTTTAAGATTAGATATAATATTTTATTATAAATCTTTACAATCGCTGACGAATTGATGTTATATGTTAAACAAAAATTCGTAGAAATTTTGTGTATTTGTTGTTATTTTTTGTAAATTACGTAGGTAAAATGTATTTACATAATTCATAACAATTGATTTTGAAATTGGTTATTTTGAAAAGTTTATTAATATTTGCTATTCTATGCTACAGACATGTATAATGGCACAATATATGAATAAAGAAGTTTATCTATAATTAGAGGTGCTTAGGATTTCATAATGAATTCATCTAAATTTAATTTAATAAAAAAAAGGTTCGGTTATTGAATATGCAAGAAATGATATATTTTGATTATGGAATGCAATTTTTCAGAACTACTTCGAACTTAGGTAAACTAAATAATATAAATAGTAGTAATATTATTAAAGTATAGTGTTCATCTAACACTAATGGAAGTTATCAGTAGGTGTTTTAGTGTTAGGCAAATTGATTAATTTCTGGTTTTGACCTCTGCTTGATTTTATACCTTATTTATTTATTTATTTACGAGCTTAATACAAGCAAGTTACAATAGTTCATTCATAACTAATTTAAAAGCTAAAATTAAACATTCCAAAAATAATAAAGAGAAAAAAAATTAATAATAAAGTTAAATTAAAAATTTATATTACAAAATTAAAAAATCTTACATTTAATCATTTACAATAAAAATGAAAATACGTTTAATTAAGAAGGCAGATCAAAAAAGATTTATCAAAAATTTCAGTTACACAAATACAGATTATTTTTTAATGATTGCTTAGTTATGGAAAAGTTAATGGGGGATTTATATGAATTACAGAGAGACATCATCCTATTAATTGGTTCATATTTATCATAATTAGTTCGATAAAACTGCAAATTAAACATATTAGTGGATCTTAGTTTAGAATGTGAACAAAAATTAAGTTTAGCAAACAGAAGAGAAGACGAAATGTTGCCTTTACTTAATTCAATTAGGAATACTATATCAGCAACTTTACGACGTTTTTCAAAGAGTATTGAGATGTAATAAGTTTATTCTATGTTCATAAGGAGGTAATCTATAAAGATCAACCAAAGGAAGAAAACGTAGAGCAAATCTAAGAAATTTTTTTTTTGAACCTATTCGATTCTATCTATATGAACACCGTAAAAAGGGCACAATACTTGACTGGCATATTCCAAATTAAGTCTGACCAAGCATGTATAAAGACATTTTAATACATAAGGATCATCAAATTCTCTTGCCCAACGTTTAGAATATTTACGTCATTCGTCATAGAATTCGATTTGTTTAATATATCAGAGTAATGAAGATGGAATAAAAGCTTGCTATCGAAAAGTACCCGTAAGCCTTTAGTTGATGTAACTTTTGAAATTAATTGTGTATTAAAAAAAAATACATAAGAAATTGGACAATTGGACATAATCGGTGTGTAAAAGTAATAAAAGCACATTTGATAACATTGAGCTTAAGATTATTGTTGGAACACCATTTATAAAAACGATTCAGATATTAAAATCTTGTTACAACTTCTATGAATATGTTGTACAACTTCACGGTTTTGATTAATTCGCCTTATACTAAGATGTATATTTAGTCTAGTACTAAAGTACCCCAGTAATGTTATTAACATGAAATTTACGTTAAATAAGTAAAAAATACATGGGTAATTAAGCCTATATAATTGACATATCATTGACAAATGAAAAAAAATTCGAATGAAAAAATTATTGCCTTGGTTGTAATACTAATGAAAATTGAATAAAACTTTTACTATCCTGTTTTTCTTTAAAAATTTAAAATGTTTCACCTGTAAAGAGAATACTTCTAAACTCTGTAAAATACAATGAAGAAAAAAAATATATATGGAAAGAAACAAAACAATGAATTCAAATTAAGAAACTAATGATAAAATATTGAATTGAATTTTTTTAATGCACTGAATTTTGTAATTGCATTAAATTGGTTGCATTACATTTTGAATGATAGTGAAATGAGATTGATGAAATGTTTTTCATTATCCCCCCAGGGAAAAATCCTATAAAATTAAAATTATTTTTTATTAATTCAATTAGATTTTACTATTAATATTCGTCAATAGGATATACAGTTTTAAAATAACAATTTGAATATTATTAAATCTATAGTTGAAATGTACCATTAATTTAATCCTGTCCTAAAATTTTATTAATTAAACTAGTCCTGTAAATGTTATAGTCCATCACATTATAATTGAATAGTATATCCTATTATAATAATAGTTTTAATAATATTAATTTAATAAATTTAATAGTATGCATACTATCATTTTTATAGTATTGTCGAAGTCGTATACTTTTTCTATAATAGGAGCATCACATTCATTTTAATATTAAATATTATTCCTTTTATACTTCATATTAATTTAATGGGGTAAATTCTATTTTTCTGGTACCTATATTTGTTATTTAATGTTAAAGCTGTTCAAATTATAATATTAATATTAATTATTTATTAAATCATTTTATTCTATAAACATTATTTAATTTTACTTGTACTATTAAACAGACTTGTTTGTACCTTATCATAAAAATAGAAATAAAGCTTAAATTATCAAAATAACTAATAACAGTAACAGTAATAACTAACTAATATTAAACATATAAATATATTAAAATTAGATTTAACAAAAAGAAAAAATAATTTTAAGATTAAATATTTATAACAATAATAAATAAAATAATAATCATGCCACGGTTTGCATAAGATATAAGGCCCAATTTTGTGTAAAACTATACTTCTTCGATTTGATAAAGTGAACATTTTTTAATATTCAACCTTAATATTTTGTTTCAGCACTATTATTTGAATAACGTTTATTTTTATTTTTATTTTTAATGTCCACTCAAATATAGTATCTATTTAATGTATTAACTTTTAACTTTAATAAACATTTTTTATCGAAATTAGATTTTTTTAAACTATATTATAACATTTAACTTAAGCACTATTAAAGCTTATTTTTGTTTTTAAATTTCTATTTATTCTTTTATTTCAATTATTTCTAATTTATTCTTCTCTTTATTTTTAAATTTACTTTTAATACTTTAATTTTTTAATTTATTTTTTTAATCTTTTAACTTTTTTTGCTCCCTCAATTCAAGCAAATCAAGTTAGAACAGGTGATATTATCTCTTAAAACAGATTTCTACTTTTGAACAAATATTGCATTGCTGGGTCCTATATAGGTTATGTTCAGGTTTTTGAATGGTTTCCGAATGGTATCGTTGATTTTATAGTATATACTATTAAATATATGTGTCATTATTAAAAAAAAAAGCGTGGCAAGTACAGTACACAGTGACAGTATTATAGTTTAAAACCATAAAAACAATAGTATGCGTACAATATTTAATAATACATGTGGTTAACCATACCATTAAATTCATTCTGGTAATGTTATTAAAAATTAACTATTTTGTAATATTGAAGTAATAGTATAATCTAATAAATACAATTAGTAGAACAGTTTTAAATTTATAGTATTTCTAATTACATTAATGCAGTCTATTATTGATATAATAATAGTATGCATCTTATTAAATCAAAACTACAAAACATTTTGTTTTAAACAGAAAACTATTGTTTTTATAGTAAAAAACTATTGATACTCGTCCTATTGAATAAATAACTGTACTATTAAACATTTGATAGTATGCTTTTCTCTGAGTGCCATCTTTACAACTCTATGTTCACAGTTACCCCACGTAACATTTTATTGTTATAAAAACAAAATTAGTGCTACAAGACTTCTATATGACTCCCGATAAGCACTAAAGGTGTAATAATGATGCTTTTATGCGAATAATGTGATTAATATTGCTATAAGAATATTCTTATAGCGATTGCGGGAGTTGTTATAATGGGATTTTCCGCAAGTGATACAGCAATGTTTTTATAAATCTAAAAGTGCGTAATCCTATATCAAGAGTTAAAGTGTTGTTATAAGAATAGAATTGCTAGAATAGCAGTAGTGGTTTTATTATTTTACTGTATTCCTATAATGTTATTAATAAACTTACTGTAGCTTTTAGATAAATATTTCGCGACGGCCATTATTTTCTACAAACGAGGTAAATTTTTTTTAAATAAACAAAAACTGAAAAGTTTTATTTTGCATTCTTTTCGAAAAAATATCATTTTTACTTAAAAGAATAATTATTTAAATATCAAATTTGATGTTATGTATTAATTAACATACATTATTAAATATTTTAAAGATGCAGTTTAAAAATATATTTTCTGTTATTTATTTAAAAATAGGTTATTTTTAGAGGGCATTGTATTTTTTCGAATTATTTTTATAACAAATGTCAATGAAATTTCATTCCCAGCCAAATTTTGCATTTTGTTCACAATAATTATAAATATTAATACAATTATTTTTGACCGAAACATATTATTTATTAATAAGACATTTTTTATATTATTAATGAATATCTATCTCCCTTTTTCAGGAAATAAATAGAAACTCTATAAAATTATTATTTGAAAAGAAAAATTATATCTTTCTCACTCTCGCATAACATAAATTATTTCAAATGAATATCATTTCAAAATAAAAACATATACACTTATGCATGTATACAAATCCTGTAACAATATTACAGCACTTGCTCCGGTGCCTTATAGGATTCTCCATTTTAGTGCTATAACGTATTTATAACCTTTCGCAGCAATTGTGGAGCACTCAAATTAACACTAATACCGCTATCAGAATGTTTATAATAGTGTTATAAGAGTGCGCAAGGGTCTTATAGCGATAAAATTGTTAAGTGGGACACTACCAGTGTTTCAATAAAATTGAAATTTTAAAATATGGAATTGATCTCTGCATCATCATTGAAAATAAGCAGTAAAAAATTAAATTCATTATTTTGATCATTATCATTGAATTTTGAAAATGAAAAACAATGCTATGTGTTTTTCATTAGCCAGCTTTTTCATCAATTAATTCTTCTTAGCCGCACTTAGTTGTTTCTCCTAAAAAAAGCTTTAAAACGAGTTTGACGGAAACAAAACGACGAAAAAATTGTTGCGAGGTTTCCAACTGAAATTTAACTGCCTCGCAAATTGTAGCTCATTAATCCATTTACTTAAAACATCCATACAATTTTTTAAACAAGTTAGACATTTTTTCTAAATTTGCGATGTAAAATTATTTTATTGGAAGATAACTAAATGATTTCAAATAAACGTAAGAATGTAGGATTAAATAAAACAGTGAAAAGTTTTTTTTCAAAATTCACAAAGTATCTAGTATATTAAATTTAAATATGATTGTAGCAATGATTTATGAAAATAAATATATTTTTTTGCTACACTTTAAATTAATTTTTTTAATTGTCAAAATGGAAAATATTTTTTTATTTGTTTTTTTTTTTAGTTTATTCTATTGTTTTTGTATTTCTTTACATAATATTAATTTTGTTTTTGACTTTCTAACCGCACAGAGTTCAAACTTATGATGAACCGATGAAAAAATTGGAATGATAACATTTACGCACCCATATGAATATGTAGTTGCAATTGAGGACATAATCTAAGCGCTGAGAGCTGATTTTTGCAATAGATTTTGTTAACTGCAATTGCAATTCAATGTGAACTCATCCAATTACCGCGCGATCTATTATCACTTTATTATCTATTATTTCTTTTATGAAAGAGAGTTGGTCTAGCATTTAAGATATATAGTTTTGTGGTATACTTTATTGAAATCATTAAACCGTGCATGGGACTTTCGACTAGTTTAGTTAATATAAATAGTTCTTTATATTTTGTAATACATTTTTTGTTGATTTTTTCCTTAATCAATTGGTTTTTTAGCTAAATTTACAATTCAAAGTGCTGAAATCAATTATTTGAAGATATCAATACAAAAAGTCCTGAAATCAATATTTGATATCTTGGTGAGATTAGTTTGAAAATTACGATGAAAACAGACTACTAATATGATCTTTTCTTGAAGCTAGATATGAATGTATTAAGAATATGGTGAATTTCAATCTCATTTTGTCATCGGTTTGTACAGTTAATGTGAGCATTATTATTATTTCTATGAATGTCAAGATTTATTTTATGGATTTGCCCAACTATATAATATGTATGTATTCGGAAGTAAGCTGTAAGTGGAAAAGTTAAACTATGATCAAACGTCAAAAAATCCGTTAAGTAAAGTTGAGAAATATCTAATTATTAGATTATACAAAAATTAGAAATATTTAAAAAAACAAAGGATATTTTCAATTTGCCCATGTCCATTTTATATTTCGGTGTGTTGAAAATGTATTTTAAAACCTTGGAGGGATAATCTACGTAAATTTTACTCACACATTTTTTTTTTAGCCTATTACGAAGCAAACATAGCTTTTAAAATCTTATAACTGTACTTTCATGTTTAAGACCCAACCATAATGAACTTTAGCTGGCTTAAGCCAACTTAAGGAAATGTACGATTACATGGTAATTGTATTATGCAACCATAATAGGAATATCAGAGAATTTCGTCAAGTTTTCGTTAACTTTAGCTAGCTTGAGGAAAGTGCGGTTTCATTGGCACATTCCGTACGGAAATTTGACATTTGATTTAGGAGCTGTTATTACTTATTGAAAATTTGTGATATATGTATAATAAAATTATTTAATTATTTAATAATTTACATACTTCATAACAAATTAATTATACATACTTAAAAAGGAAAAACATTAATAATATAAAATAATAATAACAAAATAAATAAAACATTAATTAAAATATATTTAAAATAACACGGAAAACAAAATTCGATTAATAATAAAATTTAAAATATATGTATATGAAAAAACAGAATTAAAATAACAAACAAAAAATACAATTTATATTTAACAAAACTTCTGTTTATCTATGTATTTTTATTTACATTTATAATTTAGCAATAGTCAAAATCACTTAAGTTAGGTAAAGTGTATTATGGGTAACTAAAGCAAATTACAAAACTTTAGCTGGCTTTTCGTTTAGTGTTAACATTAGCTTAATCCAACTTAAGTTCATTATATGATTAGGCCTTAACATCATATTTTGAAGTAAACAAACAAAAAAATAAACAAGTAATTTGTATTTGAATGTTGAAAGGTATAGACGTTCTAATAAAAGTCGGTGACTAAATTTTACTAATATTTACCTAAATAGGAATATTCATGTGTGTCAATTGTACTCATGCTTACCTAAATAAATAGTGAATAAATTTTACATACGTTTAGCTAAATAGTAGATAAAATCAATTTAAATCTACTTTCGCTTCATCCCTAAAGTACTGCAATAATTATTTGTAATTACAGAAAAATATGATAAACCACTACTTTTGGTTCTAATTGCAATATATCTATAATTATGTGGCGATCGCCAAATAAATATCTTATTTTTATTATTATATTTTTTATGTTATGAATTACTGTTATGAATCAAATCATTTTAATAAAAATTATTTTTCTAAATATTTTTAATTGTATATCAATTTCCGATATTGCTTTTGCACTTTTTCATAAGATTCAGTAAAAGTGACTAAAATTTACTCATGTTTACCTCTAAGCAATAATAAAATAAGTATGTATAATGCAACTTTATCATATAACAAGCTCGCATACATTCCACGAAGAATGACGGCATGGTTAACATACATTTCATATCCCTTTGTCACCAAAAGTCCCCTCTACAAAATCAGTTTGTTGGCAAAGGGGTATTAAACGTATATTAATCATGGCGTTAGCACTCTTCGTGGAATATAGGCCAATGTCATTTAATGACTTATATGTTGTTGAATAAAATTATTATTTTTAATAAAATATCATTACACGTTTAAACGTTGAAGAACAACCTCATTTTTTATTTTAATATGGTCTAGCAGATTTTTGTTTGATTAAATTATGGGTTAGACTGATAAAAAGGACATCTGAAGTTGAACTTTTCAAGTCATATAGTTGTCGTTAATTTATTTTCCTGTCTTACTTAAAAATAATTTGATGCCAATTTGCCTTTTCCGATTACACACGTAGGTATAAACAAAGATATTCTTCTATGATCTAATTTGTAATTGAGGGCATAAAAATGTTCAGAAAAATGTGTTATCCAATAAAATGTGTTATGACAAGCAAGATTTTAAATCCGGTAGATAGTACTTGTGATACAAGGTAGAATAGCAACATAAGAACAGTTACTTTGAAAGAATATTCACTTTGTGAAAAATTACTGTTAAAAACAAAACGAAGCCCAGATTAGATAACGACAATAGATCTGACCTATTCCAAAGTCCTATTTTCTTAAAAAAAGTGAAAGAAATAAGTGGTGGTTTTAATACACGAGTTTACTTACTATGCTGTATTATTTTTATTTAATATAAATTGTTTATTGCGATCGTAATGTATTTTAATTACTTAAATTTATGTATTTAGCCATAATCTGTGCTGGACGTTATTATAAATACGTATACTTGCAAGCATATAGTTACATAATATATCTAATAGATGGTGTCTTTCAAAGATATATTTCAGCCAGTTACTATTTCCGGTTACTGTGCACGCACGGAAATGAAAGACACCGTTGTTAGAATAAAACTCACTCTCAGATGGACCATTGAGGAAAACGGAATTAAAACCCTAAAATCTATTGTTGTAAATCTTAATTTATAGTGTAAATATGTAATTATTAATTGTAGTGTTCTATTAAAGTAATTATAATTATTTATATTTACATAGTTGACATTTAATTTATTTTTAAAAGTGTAAAAACAATTGAAAATATTTGATAAAATAATAATTAAATTGATTTATTAGAAATAAAAATAAATAAAAATATTTCGAAGAAGAAATATTAACTATATTCTTAAATAAATTTATCGTATTACCTCTTAATTTTTTTCTTTTAATGTTCACCTTCTGAATTAAAACAACAAAATCGTTTTCAACACCCACTGGTTGCTTGAAATATTATTATTAATTTTCAAATCTAATTAAATTCATATTAAAGCATTTTAAAATAAAATGAATTCATAGATCAAATTAATTATCTTATACTTTCAACTTAATTTTATTTATATTTTGATTTTTTTTTTTTAATTAAAAAAAATAACATTTTAAACACACACACAAACATTTTATTTTGTTTTTATTTCAAATTCTCTTCCTTAAAATTAAAAAAAAAAAAAAAACAATAGGTATAGCTGTATAAAAAATCTTGTCCTTGAACTTTAAATTTATACCTTAAGCTCAAGTAACCTTCATTTTTACCATTCCACCACCAGTTTGCCGGTGCTTTGAAAAGAACAAAAAATAAAAAAAAAGTTGTCATAAATTAATTAACTGCCATTAAAAAAACAACAAGTCATCATCTAATGAGTTCTAATCTCTCATCCTCATTTGATTTCTGCATATTACTCGTACATCACAGAACCACATATTATTTTTTAACTTCTTGTTTTAAGTTTCGTTTTCGTTTCATTTCATTCGTTATACATTACCATTATGTTTGCATAGGTTTGGATATGTCATTAAAAATATTGTACTACCTACCTACATATACATATGGCCAAACTAATATAATCTACCTACTTTATGTTTTCATTGAAATAGTAGTACCATGTAAAAAAAAATGTAGATCTATCTTCATTGTTATCTTATATAACTTAACCTGTATGAAAACTTTGATAATTTTTCTATTTTACAAGAGGAAACCTTAATTTGCTTAGATGAATGACACCATATGACTATTAAATTGTATCGCATACAAACATTGTGTATAGACATGTCATACCTACTGTATGTAAATGCACAGTCAATGAAAAAAATATTCTGAATATGGTGGTACCTGAAAACATAGAAATGAAGATGAATATTTTAGAGAAGAAATTTTTGTGTTTTTTTAATAAGAAAATAATTTATGAGGTTATTATTCTACTGAGTAGTTAAAAAATTTGAAAGTTTGCTGAGATTAATTTAAATAGAGATACAGATAATATCGACAATTTTCTGATAAACTACTGTTATAATAAAAACTGCAACTGAACTAAATAATTTGCCATGAGAATTTGATTTATTGAAGTAGTTCAGTTCAGTTTCAAATAAATTTTTTAATTTGAGCTTGTTAACAATTTTCCTCCATCCTGGTTTGTCTTGGTCAACCTCTATCTGGTAACAACAATTTTGTTGTAAACTTCGTTTAATCCACTTTGTATTGGTCTGATTCCTGATTTACTGTTGTACTCAACCTAGATAAATATTATGTGTTATTCTATTTGTATTCTTTGATTGTATAACATTGTGTTGTGTCCATCTTATCACTTGCGTATAATAAATTTTACATTTTTTTGGCCTTTGGTTAGTGTTATTTTACATTCCCATTTAATCTGATATGGTGTTCATTATCATAATTTATTTTCAGGCCAAATTTATTTTTCTTGGTATTGTTTATTTTAGTTACTATTATCATCGGACAGGTTGGGTAGTTTTCACAGTCATTTGTCTCTTTATTTGAAGAATCAACCTTGTATTTTTCATTATGCTTTGTTTTATGTTTTTTATTTATTTCAAAATTAAATATTTCTACAGTTTACAGGGTATATAACAAAATATGATTTATATATATAATTATATAAATATAAAACAAGTTATCAACAACTATACAAATAAAGTAGAATTAACATTAAAACTAGCTAATCGAAAACTAAGGTAATATTATTTTATGGTTTTGGCAATATCGTAAAAACAATGTTAAATTTAGGAATGTTAAACAGTGTTATATTTATTTATAAATTATATAAAGCTGGTCGAAGTAACGTTTTTGACATACTTTCTTCTTACTTACAGTAGACTTCACAAATTCAAAACTTATAGTACTTTGCTGGTCGGATATGATCTGTTTTACATTATAAAGGTACTATTATGCTAAATAGTTTAATTTACATGCTTATATTCAATCAGTAAATTGAAAAGGTATGGTACGAATAGATATTTAAAAAGATACGTAGCGAAAATAAATATTGTTTTCAAATATTTTTTAAATTTCAATTAGAAATTTTTATTTAAAATTTCATTCCATCTATAAGTCTATTTAACATAGAAAGATTTTAATTTACCAATTAGTCGCATAATTCACGCATCGTCAGAATTAAATTTAAATTTAATATTTTTTAGTATTAATTAGGTATTACGCATCCGATTGTTGTCTTAATTCAATAAAAAAATAAACTATATTTTATCAATTATAAATTTAAATGATGGAAAGCAATAATTCAATTAATATTTAAATTAAGTACTATTTTCGAAATGTACGATTGTATACACTGGCAGAAACTAGTTGAAATTTATTGTAGAGATTAATTACAACATTTTTTTTTTGTCTTTATTCTATACAACTATTTACGTAAAATATAAAAAGATATTGAGTATAATGTTGGAATTAAAACTGACATGATGCAATTAGACATGTAATCTAAGTGACTGAATATTCAAATTTATATTTATGGAGTCTCAGGTAAAGTAAATCTAGTAGACAAATCCAGCGGTCTGAAATTTCTTAATTTGCTCTTGCTTGTTCGTTCATTATTGATGAGTTGAGGAGCAAGCAAATCTGAATGGTTGTCCAGTCGAACAGAATATTTTTCAACTTTCTTTTTAATGAATTGCTTAACATATGGGATATTGAAATCTGATCTAAATGTGTTATTTTTTTTAGATTTTTAATTAATTTATTCATATTATAGTAAAATCCAATTCTTTAAATATACATTTACTAAACAAAAAATAATAATAATAAATATAGGGTCATTCAGATATTCATTAGAGTATGTGATGAATGAAACTACAAAAAAAAATACAGGCATAAAAATATAAAATATTGTTGTGTACAAACATAGTAAAGTAGAAAATTAAAGCTAAATATGGAAAAACTAAAATAGTTTAAAATTAAAATTATATAATGAAAAAATAAAATTTAAAACAAATTTAAATAGTAAAAGAGAGTAAGCAGAATTAAGTAAAAAATTATAGCAAGAATAAAAAATAAAGAAATAACTAGAATTTTGAAAGAAAATTAAAAAAATTATAGTTAGAAAAAAACCAAATTGAAGTTAAAAATAAACCGTATTAAAAACAGATTCAATTTGAAGGTGATCCAGCTCAAAAAGCCAAAATCGAAAATTTTTGCAAAATGAAACAGATGATCTGTGCGATCTTAAAGAATAAGGTAACATATTAAAAATTTTTGGAACTATATAATCATAAAAGTGGAAAAATGAGAGGTACGAACTCTTGGACATTTACAAGGTATAAATTATTACTTCTAAGATGATATCTAGTTATAAATCGGTGAGAGAGATAGCCCAACCTATTGAAAAAAATCTCCAACGTTTCAAATTATTTCTAATATTTCTGCTCATGGGACTTTGGGACATTTTAAAACGTAGAAAAAAAATTATTATCTAAATCGAGGGTGCTCTATCGATTGGTGATATTTTCAACTCCCGGGAAAGACCGGAAAAAAGTTTTTTTAAGCTCAAAATTCGCCAAAATTGAGAGATTTTCAAATAGAATGAAGTACTTTTTTATGCAAAATTTGGATTCTACGACAAAAAAAAGAAACTTCGAGGCTAGTTTGTGGAACTCCGACTAAAATTGAGTAAATATTGGATATTATTCTGCTCCGTATTCTTCTCTAAATTTCCTGTTGATTATATTATATGACTCTAGTAATTTATGCCTGAAGGACATTGACCATTTTATATTATATCAGTTCTTCATGCCATACTTTATCGAATGCCTGTGAAGTTTCAAGAGAGCATTACAATATTGTTTTTCATCGAACCCTCGAGATACAGATAGTTTAAACTTCAGTAACCAAAACTAAGCTCACGGAAATATTAAACTTCATTTCCTGCTAGTGTTGTTATTATTTAGTTCATTCATATAAGTTCAATGAATGTGTATAAGAATTGATTAATCAAACGATAATATGTGTTAAAAACAAATTACAAATGTATGAATAAACATTTCACAATTATTATTATAGTTTTCTATAGAATAAGTCGAAATATAAAAACAAAAAGAAATAAATTAATTCAGTCTTAACACAAAAAGAAAAAGATCCTCGCCTGCTCGCTTTTTTAGTGTTTTTTTACTGAATATATAAATTGTATATCAGGTTTATTCAAAAGGTTGGGATACGTTAAAATATGAGTTTCTCAAACAACTTAAATAATATGGCAGTAGCGATAAAGGGACGAGTAAGATTACATGGTGACTATACTAAATTATTACGTCAAAATTTTTTGCTCAAAAATATTTTTCCCATTTTACAATAATTTTCCAAGTTATGTATTCAAATACTTTCTTAATTGACTGTACATTTCTTTTACTTTCTATGTATCTAATGAACTTTTATACACATTTAAAAAGTAGCTTTCTCTAAACTAATTTTCTATTCAGGTAATCATTTCACTGTCATTTTTGTTACCTTCTTAATTAAAGTAATAAAAAACTTTTAATTTTTCAACACAGGTGACATATAAGAATACTTTATGACACTTAGTAAAAAATAAAAAAAAAAACAGAAAATAATAATAAGAAAAAAAAAATAAATAAAATGAGGCTTAAAGTGAAAAATCTTTTAAAAAAAATTATTTTTATTTTGGCACGAATTTTGAGTTCTGGGTGTCACTTAAACTAATAAACTTAAAAATATATTGTTGTATATGTTTGTATCATTCAAATACGTAACAAACACACGTATGCATATGCTTCTGGTGTGTGATAATCAAATTATAATTCATTTATGTAGCTTGTCATCATTTGTAAGGAAATTTTTAGAGAGAACAGATTTTTGTTAAGCAACTTTTGACTTTATTTTTGTTAGAAAAAAATTCCTTCTTTTGTTTTTATTTTTTTTTTAATATTGTGCAACGTTATTGGTATATACTTAGTGTTACGTATAGTGATTTTATTACAAAATATCAACAGGAAAACTATTATAAAATTTTATGTACTTTTATTGGCTATGAAATTTTAGATATTTTTCAGAAAAAGTAATGAGTCTATATGACAATGACAAATTCAGTTCTAGAAACATGATTTGTTTTTCAACAAATAAATTAATTTTGATGAAAAATACGGTATTAAAAAATGTGTTTCATTATTTGATATTCGATTTCAATGCAACGATATTGATTTTGATCAAACAAAATTGTTTCTATGTTCAATCTGTATTAGCTTTTGATAATGAGCCACTTGAATATTTCATATTATTTCTTTGTAATCGTTGTTTGTAATAGTTGTTTGCAAGTCTTTGGTGGTTAATTTTAATAAACCTGAAAATTTGGAAATTTAAATATTGAGCCATGAACATTTCAAATTTATATTTTGAGATTACTTGTTATATTTTTGATAGATTTTATAATTTAGTTTTATTTGAAACAGTAGTGGTGTTAATAATTTGGACACAAGATATTGACCATTCAGACTGCTGTTGGAAGAAATTTAAAATTATTTTAAGTTTTAGCACCTGGTCATTGGCATAAAAGTCGCTGGTAGCAAATTAAATAAAATGAAACTATTCTATTTAAGAAGGCTTAGTTGCTGACAATAGCAGTAGTTTTCCACATTTATGACACACTTATGACAGAGATGATAAATAAATGCTCTAAATATTGTAGATATTGTAGTGTAAGCTTGCAGTACCGTACTTAATTAAGCACGAAAAGGTGATTCTACATAAGTTACTGTCAAGAACATATAAAAAAACAGAATTATATTTCACTAAATCCGATGCATCGCCTTTTGTTAGAAAATAACAGTATCATCTCTCATCGAGTTAAAATTTTCTTCTATTGTTAATCTTCATCTTATCATTATTAATATATTTTGTTGCCATTTGTTGTAATATTTATGAAGTGCCAAGCTGACATAATCGCTCGGTACGGACATGAGCATTATTTTATCAAACCGTTTCCAGCCTCTCAAAATTTGAATTATGCATTCCTATAGTAAGAAAAATATCGAAGTATGCAGTTAATTTTCAAATTTAAATTTTTTGATGCTACTCTGTAATTTCTTTCTTCTTTCACGTTATAGTCTATCGGGTATAGAGCTCGATCATTTTTATTAATGCTTCGACATATAATTATGTATGCATAGTTAGGTGCCTAATTGTAAAAAAAATATTTGTAAGTCACTTAAATTTTTGTACTTGAGTTGGGGCCCTTAGAGTTGTATCTCATGAAATATATTTTTCTGACAAAAATGTTTTAGTGGGGTTCCACTACTTAATGAAATCTTTCCCAGCAAAAAATCTCAAAAAACTAGTCAGAACCATCATTACCTAATATGTCTTCAGGTTCAGCTTCAGAATTGAAATCCTATTCATTTTTTTGAGTTGCCTCCCGAACCAATTTCAATCGTAACATTGTTTCACTCGTCATTAGGAATTATTCTATTAAATACGTACAACAAAACAGAACGAGCGAATGAGCTATTAAATAGATCAGATGACATAAGAAGGCTGAAATGACTATAACCCTCCGATCTAATGGCATAAAATAAGAATATAAAGGATCGGGAATATTGATTCATGTAAACCTACCCAGGTTTTGCTTTTTCAGTATAGTTTAAGTGTAGTAGTAATTTATTCAAATATGCAATAGAGATTGTACGATAATAACCTAAAGATTATTAAAAAAAGTGTAACATCAAAATAAAACAACAATATTTTTCCGACTTTTTAGCTCATTGCAGATAGAATCCTCAGATCTTAATTTTTGATAGTTATTTCGCCGTATAATTTAATTACAATACTGTTTTCAATCTTAGACACAAACCCAAATTACAATTAAATTATAGTATACTTTACAGTTATGAAAATTAATTTTATAAAATGTTCTGAAAAAAATGAAATTTTCAACTAAAAGAAAAAATTTCATTTTCATACACTGTAATTTAATTTTTATGCTATCATCATCATAATATTATTATTGAGTGTCAAAGTGTAATTTTTATTTACATCAAAACGGCAAGATTTGTTGCTCTAAATTCACTTTAACCTTTTAAAATAATATGCAGACATTTCCTCATTAAATTTTACTTTGGTGTTTTGTGTATATATATATACATATTATATATTTTTTTTTAATTTAAAGTGTTAGTATATGGATACAATATAACTGTTTCATAACACATAAAATATAAGCACAAAAAGAAAACAAAAATGTTAAACAAAACAAAAAAATTAACGATGTGTTTAGTTAATAATTTTCCCATGACATAAAGTTGTAATGACAACGAAAAACTTTTTACTCTTTTATTTTTAAAACACAGTGCATATTATACATAATATATATGTATATTTTGACTTATTTACCCATAATATATTGTATAATAAGTATTAATATTATGTTAAGGACGTGTTTTTTATTTTCTAATTTTATATAATGTCATGTACCTAGAATCAACTCTTATAAAATACAATCATATTTACTGATGACTAACTGGCTATATATAAAAAATATTTGCATAACATATAAAAATAATGAGTTTAACTTTTTACTTTTTGTTTTTTGCCTTTTTACTAACGGTAATTGAACTTATTTAATTTTACAGGTTTGACTGTGGTTCAGGTGTTGGTACTGTACGTTCAAAAGAAACTGTTGAATTAAATCAATGGAATGTAATCACAATTTATCGTCATCGTTGGGATGCTTGGTTAACGCTTAATCATGGTCAACGTATTCAGGGTCGTTCAAAGGTAAGTTTTAAATTAATAAAAAAGAAAAAAAAAACCATCAAAAACAGAAAAAAATAATAACTGTCAAAATATTATGTTTGTTTCAAAGTTAAAATACAAAAATGAGAAAGTTATATTAATATACTTTTGCAAAATCAAAAAAACAAAATAAGTAGGGATGAGAACTACTCTATATATATATATATAATTTTTTATGTTGATTTTATTTTATGGTTTTTTCTTCTGTAAACAGGAGTAGAGAA
Source organism: Argyra leucocephala (assembly GCA_963942445.1). Taxonomy (NCBI): domain Eukaryota; kingdom Metazoa; phylum Arthropoda; class Insecta; order Diptera; family Dolichopodidae; genus Argyra; species Argyra leucocephala. The sequence goes on along the minus strand of OZ012678.1, from coordinate 115,769,548 downwards.
AATGTGAAAAGTATGTAGATTTAATTAAATAACAGTAGGTATCATTGTAAATTATACACAATATTATATTATATATTATCTTATATACATGCATTATGTTAATGAAGGTTTGAACAGTAAATACCAAAAATATAAAATATTTCAAAAATATGATAAAAATATTTTTTTTTTAATAATGCTTTTCTAGCATTATAAAAATTGTCAAAAACAGTATTATTAAAATAAAATAATTTTTATGTTTTTTAGTTAATTCGACGTATATTAATTTTTTTATTTTTGAAAGAGATTAGGTGAAACACAAACGCAAATAAAAGAGTAAAATTTTTGCAATTTTACAAAAAATGGGATTGGAATTATTAATGTACGGTGGTTGTCAAGCCAATACTTATGTATGGTATTGTGGTACGATGCACAGCCGTAAAGCTGGATTTCCACATGTGCCTTTTTACCGTCACGGTCGTTTTTAAAGCACTTTATTTTTCCGTGACGGTAGCCACGCATACTAAGAAATTTAGATGACAAGCAATAAAAATTACTTGAGTATTTTAAATTTTGAAGTTAGTTATATAGTGAAGTAAACTTATTTGGATTTAAGTTTGAAAATTACAAAAATAAAAAAATTGATTACCTTACTGTCTATTTGTATTTTAAATTTAACCTATACATATTTGAAATATTTTAAATTTTAAAATATAAATAAAATTTAAAATACTTAGTAGATAAATTGCATTTATTTATTTACATTTATTTATTTCAAATCATATTATATCAAACATTTCAAAGTATGCGTGATTGAAAACGGTCACATGTGGAAATTGTTTTCAAAAAACCGTCACAGAAAAGATAGTAAAACCGGGACATGTGAAAATCCACCTTAAATATGATTACATATCACATACACTTAGCGAAAATTCAAAAGATCAGCCTCCATATGTATAAGTAAAGCACTAAAGAACAACTTTTTCCTTGGAAATGGATACACTGTCCCATATCATACCTCTAAATATCTAAAAAAAAGAAATTTTATCCAGAACCCTTGTCAGAAGCCAAATCGAATTGGACCCACAATTAAATGACAATCACAATTATATGGACACAAAACTCATCTATTATAAAAAATAAAGCAAAAAATTCTGGAAAGCCTACATCATAGTTTTAATAAACTACCTATCTTAGTGGTTATGTCAGACCGGCATTCTAAACAAAGAAAAAACTGAAAGAATAATACAGTTCTGACGGAATAATAAATGAATCCATTACACTGATGATGGCTATGAAATGAATGACAGAATGGGAACTGAAATTTTCTTAGAAAACCTACCAAAATACTATAAAAGAAGGCTGGCCGAATATACAGCTTATAATTTGTTAAAAATATTTGTATTCTTACAGATAGTCGAGATGTAATAAAATTATTAGAATTGGATTCTGACAACGCAATGAGCGTTGTAGAGTGCCCCACTTCTCTTCTCAAGGCCACAGTTAAATTCCAGGAAATTATAATGCAGATCAACTCGCTAGAGAGAACCCAACTTTAGAAATCATTTTGCAAAGAAGTAATTTGAGTTTACGTCTAGCCACTTTTTTTATGTAATTTTTCACAAGAAAGCAATTAAAACTGCAAATGTCAGATGGTCGAGTAAATGCAACCATGGTAAACCAGATGTACTATCTTAATTTACTGACATTGAAAATAGCACAATGGTAGGGTTGTAATATGTCATTGTGTCATTGTTAAGCATTCCAAAAGGTTGGATTCGCTTCAAATGATTTTTGCGTGTGCTGTATAGTAATAAAGAAAAGGATGAAACTGTTCTGGACTGTTCTGACATTTAACTTCGATATTGTAATGTGTCATCTAATATTATGATATTAATTAATAATATTGTAATATAAACGTAGTACATATTGACATTAACAAACAAAGGCATAACAATATTACGAATCAAAGCGGAAATGATGTGTATCAGCGCATTATGATGCGAAATGCGAAATGAATAAAAATAAAAATTTAAGGAAATTTGAAATATACGTTTAATTTTTGGTTTTATTTTTAAAATTTATTTTGTTTCATTGTCAAATTAAATTAAAATGGATAAAAATAAAAGGAAGAGGCAAATTTTGAATACAATTTGAAAAAAATTATCACTGTTTAGCGAAAAGTTTTATGCGAGAAAAATTTCGGTGTTAACATAATTAACTACAAGTCCGCTGAGGAAAACAAAAAATAAAACTAAATAACTGTTCTAACCCAACTTGTGACTAATAATTTATTTTTATTATGCAAATATCGATATTTTTGTAACAATTTACTTCCTTCATCAGTGCTTGAGACTAATCTAAGTTTTATGAAATTGTTAAACTGACATAAGACTTTGATTTCTTTATGTTTGGTAAATATGTAATGAAAACATCTTAATTTTACAAAGATGTACCTGTTATTTTATAAGCGAAGGGCTATACTAACCATCTATTAATTAGTCTCTAATAATCTTCGTGATTTATTTTTACTTATCAGTATTATACATTTTATGTTGTATCTACAAAATATATATATCATCTACCTTAATGCAAAAAGCAAATCATTAATAACCAAATGTTATAAATAAAATGTACATGTTTAAATTTACCTAAAATCTCAAATCTGTGCTAAATGGAAAAATCAATACAATGGCAAAGATATTCCAATATATTTAGGTTACGATTTGATTAGTTATTGTTAGTTTCTAAAAATTATAAAGACTCAGTAAAAACTTAAGCTAAATAATATAATGTTGTATAGGGAGGTTCCGATGGATGTATTTGTCATTATCAGGTCAAAACATCCTTGCAAAAATTTTACCATTATTTCCAACCAAATGTTTTAACCCATTAAAATCATTGAAAATAGCTTATCGTCGCTTAAATTATTACCAAACCAGTTTTTTTTATCTACAGTAATTTTTTAATTGCACATTTTACCAATTTCAAGGCACTAAAAAATTATATATATATATTATAACTATATAACTATAATTGAATAAAAAAGTAAAACTTGATAAAAAAAATTAATATTGTTTTTTTTTACTTGAAATTTTTAAGTAATCTACCGAATTACCTGAAAGTCAATTCATTGACATGAGTTCAATAAATTAATAATAAAAAAAAAAAATATCCTTCCACGATAATAAAATTTCATCCTTTCTATATAATCCAGAGATTTTCATAGAAACGTCAAAATTAAGCGATTTTTATTTTATTTATATTTATTTTTAAATTTTTTCTTATTTTTTCAGTTACCATTAGTTCATGACCCGTTTCAATTAAAATAATATGATGCTGGTTGAATATCAACCGCCTCAAGCGTATCAATTCTTTAATACTGATAAAATATTGAAAGAAATTTGAATTTGTTTGTGCGTTACTGGTTTTTTTTTCTTTTTTTTTAAATGAAAAAGTAAATTCTGAAATTTTATCAATAAATAAAAAAAAAGAAGAAAATTAATAAAATAATATTTTTGGGATGTTGAATGTTGAAATGTCGCCAACGTGTTGGTGTAGTATGGCAGTAAAAGTTCGATTTTTAAAGGAAATTGAAAAGAAAAAATATTTAGGAAAATTTTTTCTAAGAAAAATATACAGTTTGAAGACAAAGTAATAAATCATTCAACTTTAAATCCGCCACTAATCTTTTCTCGAACATCAATTCATTATATATGTATATTAAAAAAAAAAAAACAAAAAATAATAAAAATAAATAAAAAAATAAAATATCCTTAAATAATGCCGTAAGGCCTAAATAAAAAAAATATATTTACATTATTTACTAATATTATTTTTTGTGTTTTGTTTTATTGAAGATATCCGTCATCTGGAACACAACACAAAAATCTTACAATTTTTTTCCATTTTTCAAAAATTTTTTTTTTTTATTTTAATTTTATTTTCTTTATTTTTTTTTTAAATCAATGTTTTTGTAAATTTGTAATGGTTCATTTGATTGAATTTTCTCATCAATATAGCAAAGTATCTAAAGCTGAATGACATACTTTTACTCTTCTATCCATAAAATTTTAAAATCAAATTACATAGGGTATGTTTGGAAAAAAAATAGATAACATCATTAAAAATTAATAAACTTGCTTAGTTTTTCCGAAATAAGTATAGTCTAGTTTTACAAATTAAATTTACAAATTAATTTTTATTACAGAAAAAGATTTTTTCTTTCAATAATGTCGAATTCAAGTTTTCTTAGCTTCTAGGTATAGCAAAGAGCTTCAGTTAAGTTTCGCCATTCAACTTAAGTTCATTCCATGATGGTTTTCATATTGTTACAATTTTAACAATACTCCGTGACATCGTAAATGTATCGACAACGTCGCCAACATATTGACGTAAATGTAAAAGAAAAAGTTGTTTACTTTGTCTCATGATCCGTAATTAATTTCACAGTGTATCCGCGACTCATTTTCACGACACGGGTTGTTAAATTATGTATCCGACAATTAGTTGATACACAGTATAGTTTGGTACAGTTATGTTGAGTTTTTTTTTATTAATCAAGTAATAAGTTTAAAAATTTAAAAAATATAAATTTTACTTCGTGTTTCAAGAATAAATTTAAAAATGTTTTTTTTTTTTTTTAATTTACTTTAATTTTAATAGGAAATGGACTCAAGAAAAAAAGATCTTTTCATTAAATATAACGCTTAAGCACAAAAAAGATTTTTCTTCAAAAAAAAACAAAAACCTTTTTTTACGAAATTCTTCATATTAAATCTCTATATATAATCTGTCACAAATACATTCAATTCAAATATTTTAAAAATTTACCCACAAAATAGATATCGACAAAAGTATGATATTTTGACATTTGATTTGACGGTTTATTTCAGAGATATTGTGTTTAGAGTGATCGGAATTGTAAGCAACGTACATTGTATCGCCAACACAATGTTTTCGTTTCAGAAAATTTGACATATTGTATTTGTATGTAAATGGTATCGGTTGAGTTTTTTTTGATACATTTCCTTTGTCACCTACTCTGTATATATTATACGGTATTATTCTGTAATTAAACTTTAATTTGTTACATAATCTACATGAGCTGATAGCTCTTTGAATCAAAAATAAAATAAAATAAAAAAAAATTTCCTAGCTAGTTGATCTTCATCAGGTATTTTTATAATTTTAAGATTTTAGGAATCTTTTTTTCTTAATATCGAGATTTGTATTGGACATTCTGGTATCTGATGATGGTATTTGTCACTAATTCTGGTATTTAATGAATTAAGTGATGAAAGCATTAAGAGTTTTGTGTTGTGTTTTCTCTAGTATCTACTGAGTTCATTGGACGAGCGGTCATTGAAAGTATCTAAAAAAAAAGCTCGACTCAAGTCGTGGCATCAAAAAGACTAATATCTTTCGAAGAAGCAAGTGAAATGGTCATTTAAACTAACTTTTTTACCTTTTCATACCACCCATTATTCTCAATTTTCATCATATAAGTTTAAATTAATTAAAATGTTGAAATGTTATACTATTATTTTCTACTTCAGGTTGTTTCGTTCTAAGCGTTGTAGTTTTCTTAATATACTTTATGGGTGTTTATTAACTGCTGATTTTTACATTATACATCGACTTATATCAAACTTATATAATATAGATTGAATGTCAAAACCTTATGCGTTCACACATTTCATACAATATTTAAATTTACTTAGATTTTTAAAATTTTGAACATTTTCAATGTTATTTTCATTAGTTTTGAGGTTAATATTATTGTTTGCGCTTATTTTTATAAATTGAGTTTTATTTGTATTTATTTTGTTACGATTGGATACAAATTAGTTATTTATGTTAATTATTTACTTTAAGCCAATTCGAACCAAGGGAGATGTTTGATATTTTTCCTTCTTTCCCTTTTTCAAAGTAATATTGAATATTTGTCATTCCCCAAGTGTGACTTAGATTTTACTTTTGAATTCTGTACACAGATATTGTTAATTAATAACTGATTTGTTTCTGTTGGTAATTTTTACATTCTTTTTGTTGTTTTCAGAATAAATTTTATAAAAAAAAGTCAAAAAATATGTTTTTTTTACACTCTTGACAGTAACTTAGGTAGAATCACCATTTTGTTCTTAATTAAGTACGGTACTGCAATTTTACACTACAATATCTACAATATTTCGAGTATTTATTTAACAATTTACTGGCTTATCTACTCATTAAATGTTAATGTATTAAATTTGTTAATGTATTAAACTACTGCTATTGTCAGGAACTAAGCTTTCTTAAATAGAATAGCTCCATTTTATTTAATTTGTTAACTGATTATGTATTATGGCAATATTGTTTTTACTTCTAAAAATTAATTAATTTTACATAAATTTATTAAAATAGTGCGACAAATAGTCTACATCTATCTAGTGTGAAGTGCGAAGTATTAATGCTAGTTTTAGGTTCGGAACGCTTTAAGTCTTATTGTTTCATAAGTTTCCAAAATATGCTTCGAATTTGTTTTCGACTTAATAAATTCTATTCGTTAACATTTGAACATTTGGTGTGTATCACTGTATATCGTTAATCTAAAGCTTTATAATAGCTATTACTGTATTAAATTTTTACTTAGCTCTCTTCATTGACGGATAAGTTTGTTCTGTTTAAAAAAAGACACTTGCAATTCTGATTCTGCCTATTATCTTTATGTTCTAGTGAGCATCCTAAGAGTGAAGCTGGTATTATTTTTTTTCATACTTCGATAAAAATTCTTCTTCAACTATTTAGATATGATTTGATTCCGCGATTTTCTTCTTTTACTTCTTATATTTTTTTATATTAGTATTATATTTTTACGGTACGGTACGGTACTGCAAGTTTTTACCACATATTTTACTCCAATGTTTTTTCGAGTATTTACAAATTTATCAACTCATTAAATGCGGAAACTACTATTATTGTCAGCAGTCAAGCCTTCTGAAATAGAATAACTCCATTTTTTTAAGTTATTTACCAGATTATATTCTGAATCATATTTTTACATTTATTTGTTTTATCCTAATGACAAAGGGTACTGGACCAGATCGAAAAACCCATAAAGAATATTTTGCTTAATCAGGAATCAAACCTAGGACCTTTCGGTTTAAAAGTCCAGGGTTAAGGTTACCTGCTGCGCAACTCAGCGTACATCTTAATATATTTCAGGTTACGAGTTGTATTCATATATGTTAGTATCTTCAATCACATAATTATCTCAATATCAGCAACGCTTTGGTTACTACGTACTTTATTTATCCTTGTAGAGTATGGTAAATATTCTTAATTTCAAATTCTATGTACTTGAATTACATTACTTACACAATTTGTCTTTGAAGAATAGCGACTTCCAATTCATTTTGTTAACGCATTGATGGGATTCAATTGATGAATGCGTTAATAAAATAAAGCAGGACTTAAGAAGTTTTGACTCATACCTAAAACAAAGGATTTTAAAAATAAATATTAAAAATAGCAAAGGTAATGCCAGTTAAAGGATATTTTGGATGAAATAGCTTGTCACTAGATGAAACAATGGAAGAAGTGGATGAAATTAAATATCTTGGTGTTTTAATTGATAACAAGTTAATTTTTTTTAAATTTCTATTCGTAATTCATTAAAACGCATTTTTATTATATCTGCAGAAAAAATTCAAGAAAATAAAAAAATAAATTTTCTATTCGTAATTCGAAGGCGATTTTCTCTTAGTATTGCAATTAAAATTTTAATACAATGCCAAATGCAAACCTCGTTTTCAATATTGCGCAACTATCATATAGTTTTTCTTCAAAGGAAATGACTAATAAGCTACAAAACTTACAAAATGGCGAATGTAAGTAGTGGCGATTCTGGAAGTGTAGCAGGTATAGATCCATGAAATGTATATTGAAATATCTTCAATGGTTTTCAATGAATCAAAGACTACAGCTGAATGTCTTATAATATTTGTATATAAAATGAAGCACACCTAGTTATCTGGGTAATAGTAAGTAATATTTGTACTAAATTGTATTTTTAGTTATATTGTAAATAAAATAACTCTTTTAAGCTAAATATATGAACAAATAAAAGAAATAGCTTCCATCTAGCTTGAGTTGTTATTTTCAAAATAATATGCGAATGTTAGTTTCTGAATTATTCAATTATTTCTTTAAATAGCTGGCTAAAGATTTTAAACGAATATAAATGAAGATTATATACGAATCTAAGCATTAAAATAAATTCTTATGTTCTGATTAGTATTGAATGTATAATTTCTATTATGAGGATTCAATATTGTCGTTGTTCAGTATATCAATCAATTTCATCATACTTAATCTACTTTTATAAGTTTTGAAATAAGTGAAAGATAAGAATTTTATGTATTTATTTTATTTTATGTTTTACTCTATTAATATATGCAGCTTACAACTAAACTATATCTGATTCCTAAAACTATGTTTAAATTAAAATTCTTAGCTGAGCTTAAGTTATCGTTTAGTATATCATTGTAAGAAGTATTGTAATTAAATTATTTTATCATTGTTAAAGTAATAACATAAATTTTAGAAAGCTTACTTCAATAATATATTTTGTATGCATGTGTTATTTAAAGCCAAGTACTAGATGTAAGTGCTATATATTCATGAAATAAAATCACCACATTATAATGAGAGGAAGGAGACGCCACAATACAATATACAACTAATTCACGTACTATAATAGATCTAATTAGAATTAAATAAATTGTTATAGCTTGAAATCTGTCTATACTTGAACTTTGAACATTGTGATGGAACCTATAATTTTTTTCTCCAATTTATTTATTAGTTATTTCTCTCTAACGTAACTATGATTTTTCTAATTTAGCAAATGAAGTTCTAAAATTTTTATGAAACAAAAAAAATTTAAATACAAAAATGTTTTCAGGTCAAATGTTTAAAGACCAAAAATTTGGTTGTCTTGTTTTTACTTAACGTTATTTTTTTTCATGAAAACAAAAAAAAAAAAAAACAAAACTTAATGGTGGTAATTTGCCTTTTCTTTTTCTAAAATTCTAAATGTAAGAGTATTTTTTTTTTTATACTTCATGACCTGACTAGGAACTCATTGAAAAAAAATTAATAAAAAAAAGAACCTAAATTTCTATATGTAAATTGTAAAAAAAAGCCTAAAAAAACTGTAATTCCTCATGTTTTAAATAACAGAAAAAAAAACAACAACAACAAATGAAAAGAAAAATTTAAAGGATATCATCCCTTAACTTTGCTTTTCTTTTATTAAAATCTAAGGATAAATATGTAGGCATACTGTATATATGTATATATATATATATATATATATATATATATATCTATCTATCTATACTATATATATATATATACTATATAGATATATATATATATATATATATTAATATTATTTGCATAGCCGGAGCTTAGATTCAGTGTAAGTAAAAATTATTTTAAAATTTACACTCCAGTTATTTTCAGGGATGTTTCCCATTTGCTTTCAAAGCAGATTCTACCTAAAAAATTAAAAATGTATAAAGTTTTTGGCGAATTTTTCAGAATTAATGTTCCAACCAAAAATAGTTGGTTTAAACATTTAAAACTGGACTTGAATTGTAATTTTGAACTAAAGTAACAACAGAAATTGACTTAGCAGCATGGCTTGCTATTGGTCAGTGAGCCGTATATTGATCCACTTTTGCTACCACTTCTGATATATTAGTGCTGGACCTGGCTTAAAGTTTTTTCGTGGTTCTGCTGATATTATCTTGATATCTTGTTTTGCTTAATGTGGCCTCAAGTAGTTAGTCTATGCCACTCTTTATAAGATCTTGCCAGATACCTGATGACTTAATAGAGATTGAATATATTCCGGAAGGGGCCCGTCTATATTAGAATCTTAGATGATCAATTCATCAAATCTTTCGTTATTATAAATTAAGTAGAAATATAACTTTTATTAGACTGATTTATAGAAAATAGACTAATAACAATATATAGAATTTTTAAATTATATAATTCCACTTAACAATTTATTTTCTTAACACATTTTATATTTCATTGTTGAATAATAAAATCATATAAAACACTTCATTTGAACATCTTATGTTTCATATCTCTGCTATTCCTTTTTTAAACAATTTAATTGGATATGTTCTACTCAGAACATTTAATTAAAAGTAAATAGAGTAAAAACAAACTTATAACATTGATGAAGAATTTATATTTAATTCCTAATCAGTGCTTGTACCTGTGTTCCACAAAACTTTTATTCTCTATTTTTCAAAATTTATCTACCAATTTTTTCTATCAAAATCTGATGAAAAGTTTTCTAAAAAATATTTCTCTGACAATTTTTAACTGAAATTTCTTTAAATTTCTTTTCACCAATTTTCTAACTGATACATTTTAGTGACATTCTTACTTAATCTTTTTCCGAAAGAGCTAAAAAGAAGATAATTATTTCGAATTAAGACAATCACATCTACTTCCACCAACCTAAATTTCTAAAAATAGAAAAAATTTTATTTCAATCTCAATTCAATTATCTTTCACTTTAATTTCGGTTTCAATAAATTGAAAAGCATTTTGTGAATTCATATCAAAATTTGCTAAAAAAGAACAAAACAAAAGAAAAAAAAAAAAAAAATGTTAATAGCTAAAAATAAAAATTCATTAGGAAAATTTTTAAATTTATTCAAAGGAAAATTTCTTTTATATAGAAAAAAAAAATCTCACAAAATGTCGTCGACAAGAGAAAAAATTTAAGACAAAAATAAATATAAACACCAACAAACATCAGCAAACACCCAAAAAAAGAACAAAAAATAATAATTAATTATTTACATAGGAAACCCAAAAATTTGTTTTAAAGAAAAAAAACATAGACATTGCCGTTGTCTCCCTTTATTTTCTCATTTAATTTTTCTCGTAATCCTTTTCAACTCTTTTTTTTTTTTTTAATCTTCTTTCTTTTTAAATTATGTTGTCTTAAATTTATATATGTATACATATATATGTATATAAAAACATAAATTTGTACATAAATATCTTAAAAGTGGATTCTCCCTATTAATTCTTAAGTACTTTATTTGGCACAAAAAAAATAGAAACAAAAAACAATAAAAAATAGGACAAAACAACACCAATAACGGCACAGCAACGAAAATAGATAGTAAAAATGTGAAAAAAGTGTTTCTATTTTGAAATAAGAACAAAAAAATATAGAATTTAAAACAAACCAAGAACACAACACAAAAAATTTGTGTGGCAGAAGTAGTGGCCAATTTGATTTCACCATTCGGCTCAATAATTTTTTTTTTAAAGAAATTTCCTATCAGTCTGAACTGAATAAAAATGTTTTTGCTGTTTTTGTTGTTGTTATAGCTCTATATTCGAAGAATATACGTTTCGCTAGAAAAATGAAAAAAAAACTAACTCTACAATTCGTCCTTTAAATACAGTGAGTTCCAAAAATGTATTAATAAACCAAACTTTAACTACACACATCCACTCACTCTTTTGTTTGAATTCCAACAAAAAAAAATGTTACTGAATATTGTCTCTTGTATCTTGTGTAATCATTTAGGAAAAGGTAAAAATGATAAAACAAAGTACAAGCGATACTATTTGGTAGTATTTGTTTTTTGAGATTCAAACAAAGGTCGAAAGCTGTGTGTATAGATTAAAACTAAGTATGCTGTTAAAAATTTTTGCCAAAAATTAATAAAAAAACTACTGCAAAATCGGTAACAAAATTTTATCAGAAATTCGTTTAATAACATGTAGCATTATTTGCTCATTTGACAATCAACAACGTGTGAAAATAAAATCTAACTATTTATCTTAAATAGCTAAACCTAGTAGTATCAAGTAATCTATCTATTCTTAATCTATCTATTATCTTAAATAAACTATTTAAAAAATAAATAAATGGTAAGTAAAATAAAGTGAACCTTAAAAAATATTATTTAAAAATGGAACCTTTAAAATAATATTTTTTAAGATTTACTTTATTTTACATAGATTTATTTTATTTTACTTTGTATACTTCGATTATTCACTTTATTTTACTAAATAAAACGTGACTTATTGTCTAATGTCAAAATTTTGCAAAAAAAATTTTAAATACTCGGGTATATAAATGAGGAGCAAAAATTTTAAAGCTTAATACCTGGCAGTCAAAACAAGAACATCCATTTTCACCATACTAACAGCGTACTACAAAGCAAAATTTGAAGCAATTTTCTACAACAACAACTCATTTTTCTACAACAACAAATGACATGTTAAATAAATAATGTTAAATTTTTGCACAGCATACGTAGCTGAAACCCAAAAATAATTTGAAAATTGATATAATTTTGTTGTAAGTCCGGCACTAACCGCAACATTTAAAAAAAATTAAAAATCAAATAAATTCTCTTCTTTACAAATGCAACATAATGTTCGTGTTTTAACATCAGCAGATCGAGAACAAATATGACACCTTTGACGTTTACTGGCTGTATCGATAGCTATTTCTTCGTCTGTTGCAAGGCGTATTAGATTCGCTACTTTTCTTTCATTGCTCTAGGGTTGGATAGACGATTTAATATATTTGTTTGCACCAGTTGAATAGCCAACTTCTTCCAGAACAATTTACGTTGAGATGATATTAAAAAATAAAACCATTGGCCATTGTTTAGTCTTCCTTTTGCACGTGTATGTTCTCACTAATTTGTCTGGTGTATCAGCTCCGCCTTTAGTTAAATTGTAATCCAATATGATGTTGGGTTTATTTGAATCAGAGTCAGCACCTTTATCGTACTGGAAAGTTCATAGTTACAAGACGTTCTTATTTGGCTTTGTACAGTAGCTTACCAATGTAAGATTCTCGTCAAAACAAAACTCTGAAGAAATCATATCTCTTTTCTTGATTTCTGCCTTGCTGGTAAATCCTTTTGGCAGACCGGGTTTATTTGAACGAATTTCCCCATTTATTTTTGTTTTTTTTTTTCTTATTAGATGTTCAGCCGATATACAACTTGTGAAGAAGTTATCCATGGTTATAGTTCGCCCTATGTATAGTATGGTACGTATGTTTTAGACTTATAATCTTATAATATAACACTAACTTAATGTTATATTATAAGAAACTATGTAAAGAAGTTAAAGTTAAAATACGTCAGTGCAAAGACAATTATTATTCCAGACTGTTTGGCGAAAATAGAGGGAAAAGTAAAGCTGAGTGGAAAATTATAAACTCAATTTTAAATAAGAATTGTTCTACATCTGTTTCCTCTTTGGTAATTAATTCTCAAATAGTATCTGATCCATCAATCTTAGCTAATCACTTTAATAATTTTTTTGTGAATACTTCTGAACAACTAGTAAATAATGTAATTTCTTTGAACGCACAATCTGAGAATTTTGTATCTAATTTATGTGAGGAACCTTTTCAGAGACATAGTTTCTTTTTTGAACCTATAACGTCTTTGGAAATTCATAGACTCATTATGAGTCTTAAAATATCTAATTCTGCACCTAACGATTCTTTTTCCAATAATTTTTTGAAGAAGATTTCGCTACTTATTGTTGATGTTTTAAGTTATGTTTTTAATCTCAGCGTTTCTCAAGGAATCTTTCCTGATGAGTTAAAAGTAGCTGAAGTAATTCCCCTTTTTAAAAAAGGAAATGTATTGGAATCTAATAACTACAGACCTATTTCTATACTGCCTGCTATTTCAAAAATTTTTGAGAAAGCTATTAAGTCCAGAATATTACAGTTTCTTGATAAAAGTAAATTTTTTAGTGACGCACAATTTGGTTTTAGGAAAAAACGAAGTACCGAGGATGTACTTATAAAGTTCTGCAGTGAAATTTATGGTGGTATTAACAATGGTAATTTCTGTAGTGGTTTATTTATAGATATCACTAAAGCGTTTGATACAGTAAGTCATGATTTACTATTAACTAAAATTTATAATGCGGGGTTTAGAGGTTTTATTTTTAATTGGTTCGAGTCATATCTTAATAATAGGAAGCAACGAGTCAAATTGAATGGAAAGTTCAGTGACCTTCTTAGTATCAAGGTTGGTGTACCCCAAGGTTCAGTATTAGGTCCTGTTCTGTTTCTTATTTTTATTAATTCATTATTGCAACAACAGTTCAAGGGTATACCTACAGCTTTTGCGGATGACACTGCTTTTTCATACAACAATAATAATCTACTTGACTTATTTTGCGATTTAAATTTTGACTTGGACCTAATTCGAAAATGGTTATATGTTCATAAATTAGTTATAAGTAATAAAACTAAAATTATGCAATTAAGGCTTAATAATTGTCTCCTCGAGAATCTTAGTATTTGGTATCATTCTCCTCATTGTCCTAAATTTCCTTTATTTCCTATACAGTCTCTAAACTCTTTTGTCTTCTCTTCGCCTTGTAGTATTTCTTGTTTTAACATTGAAAGTGTAGATACGTTTAGGTACTTGGGTGTTTTACTTGATAATAAACTGAATTGGTCTGCACATACTTCCTATTTAAATAATTATTTTAAGAATGTTTTGCGAAACATTTACCACTTAAATCTGTATTGTTCTTTAAAAGTTATGCTAATGGTGTATTTTGCTCTATTCAGTTCTAAGCTGCAATATGGAATTAGTTGCTGGGGTGGTTCTTATTTTAATAAAATTCAACCTCTTCTCATCGCTCAAAAACACTGTATAAGGATAATTTAAAAAAAAAATAGACTATTGCCTAGTATTCCTTTATTTAAAAAGTTGGATATTCTACCACTTAGACATTTATATCTGTTTAAAACATTGAAAATTTTTTTCAATAGGTCGGGCTATCTCGCTCACCGATTTGTTACTAGATATCATCTTAGAATTAATAATTTATACCTTGTAAATGTTCCAAGAGCCCGTACCTCTCATTTTTGCCACTTTTATGATTATATAGCTCCAAAATTTTTTAATATGTTACCTTATTCTTTAAGATCGGATAGATCACCTGTTTCATTTTGCAAAAATCTTCGATTTTGGTTTTTTGAACTGGATCACCTTCAAATTGAATCTGTTTTTAATACTATTTAGTTTTAACTTTAATTTAGTTTTTTTTCTAACTATAATTTTTTTAATTTTCTTTCAGTCTTCTAGTTATTAATTTACTTTTTATTCTTGTTATAATTTTGTATTTAATTCTGCTTACTCTCGTTTATTATTTAAATTTTGCTTTAAATTTTATGAAATTTTATTTTAAATTTTATTTTTTTCATTATATAATTTTAATTTTAAGATATTTTAGTTTTTTCATATTTAGCTTTAATTTTCTAGTTTACTATGTATGTACCCAACAATATTTTATATTTTTAATGCTTGTATTTTTGCTTGCAGTTTCATTCATCACATATTCTAATGAATATCCGAATGATCCTATATTTATTCTTATTATTTTTATTTAGTAAATGTATATTTTTAAGTATTGTATTTTACTATAATATGAATAAATGAATTAAAAATCTAAAAAATAAACTAGGAAATAAATACAATGAATAACCAGTTGAACGTGGCTCTAACTGATTAAAATAAAAATAACTATAAAGATTTTTTTTCTGTATATGTATTATGATTTGTCATAGAAAATACATGAAACAAATGGGCGATCACGTTGACCTCAGTGCATAGATATGCGTATAGTTTTTGTCAAACGGTGATAACTACTTGATATACAATCGAATTTGATCCCGTTTTTTGTGTTTAGAAAATACTAATTGAGGCTTTCATAGACTGATTGATTGATTGATTGAGATCAATTTGACCCCAATGCACAGAGGAAAGGTTAAGAAAATACAGGAAATTATATACTCAAATATTTTTTTAATTTTGCAATCAAGTGTGACACTTCTTTCCATTCAATTCTATTAATTTATTTACCCAAATATTCACATTTATGCACAAAACTAAATGGGCAACTTAGATAGACACAAAGGTGGAACATTTTACAGAGATGAGATCTTGTACTAATTAATCTAAACAACTGAAATACACACCTCTATCATAATAGACTAAAAAAGTTACTGTTGTTTTATGTGGCGATTAACACAACAGTTTTGTATCATATTAGTTTTTTTTCAACTAATTCCTCCTAGGCAAAAATCTGGGATGAAAATTTTGACAAAACATGTGAAAATTTTCGTATTTGCAATCCAATTATTATATTCTCATGTGAATCACATTGCCTAGTCTATTAATACAAGGGTGATCATTTATTTGTTTCTATGTTCTAAAATGGTCTATGATCTTTTTCTAAAGTAAAATTTTCCACACTTTTACCTTTAGGAAATTTCCTGCTGTCAAAAACAATTTTTTTGTCTTGTCAGTTTTAAAATAAACAAAAAATAAAAGTGGAAAAAAACAACATAAAACATAAAAGATACGACAAAAGTCTATTAAAAAATGGGGACAAAACAGAAGAGATTATTTCATTGAAATATATCCAAGATCATACAAATTTGTAGGTATATAATTTTTTCCGCAAATAGATTCTTTATACTTCGTCGACATAACATAGCTGTAGTTGACTGAGATTGTGTCTAGAACTTCATCAATAGCGTCCTCAACATCTGCAGTTTCTAAAAATAAAATGCAAATAAAATTGGTATATATATATATATCTATGTATGTTTATGGTGTTTATACTATATTACATCATATAAGTATCGTAGTGAAAAAAAATATTAGAATACTAGCGTTTTAACCCGCCATAAATGATTGAACCAAAATAAATTATAGCATTTATTTCGTTTATTAGTAAATGACTCTATATATTTTATACATATAACTAATGATTGGTTACCAAACGTTTCTAGTAGCTCACCAATCTCATTAAGCGCTACGTTAATTAAATTGCCGGTAACTTGCTTTAGCTTTTTTTCTTGACATTTTGCATATATTATTTGGAATGAAATTAGTTATCAATTCAATTCAAAACAATAAAAAATTCAACATCAAATTAACAAACAACAACTAACAAAGTATTATAATATTATACACTTTAAAATATTGTCATTATTTTGCTTGATTAAATTTTTATATTGCCAATTATTAATGGTCGTTCAAGTGATATTTTATTTTAGAACGTTGGAAAAAAGTTTAAAAAAAGGGAAAACCACTATTGAGATTGTGAGAGAAAAATTGGAAAAGTATAAAGTTTATTATTATTATTTTATATTGAATATAATTTAAATTATGCAAAGTAGTGACTTACAAACCAGGGTTAAGCCGATAAAGTTTAATTTAAAACCACATTTCTAGTTGTATTCGTTGAATCCTGTAATATCTTTTAAACACCATATTCGAAGAAAAAATTTACTAGAAGCTTTCCACGATGCTCAATAGTAAAAGCAAAACAAAAATATTCATAGCTCCACCATAAAATTAGAAAAATTTAAAAAATATATGAGTTAATAATGACATTATTGAAGAATAAAGCATACATTTGTTTAAAGAAAACCATGAGCAAATCAGAAAACTAGCAAAAAAAGATGAACCATCAAATTTATAAAGAAAATAAACCTAGATTCAACAAAAAAAGAAACCGATTAATGTTGAATAGAAAGTACTAATTGAAAAGAATACAATTTGAAACCGGACTTCAGATATGTCCCGAATTGATTATTCCTTAACGTGTTTATAGTATATTAATGTACCAACGAATTGTAGCCCCTTACACCAACATAGAAAAATCGAGATAAAATAACCACTGTTATTCGAAAGGTATTTCCTGTCAAAATTTGGTTTGATTCTGAGATCCTTAAGTCAAATTAGTGCTATGGCATTTAATCGTTTATGTCAAAATTATCTAAAAGTGTTTTTGTCACAAATGCTTATCGGAAAATCAGCTTCATTATGAATTGTATCAATCATTTCAATTTATCCTTGGTAGGTAAATAACATATTTTATTTTTGAATTGATTTTACTTAGAAAACAACCGTATACGTAAATAATAATTTACTTAAAAAAAAAATGTTTGTAGGTAGATATGTTAAAACGTCTTACATGGGGTGAAATTTTAAATTGAAATTTGTAATTAAAAATTAAAAAAATTAAAAAAAATATATAATATTGCTTAGTCTTCTTTTAAATATCAATCATTTTAAAAAATAATAATGAACATCGGTTGTTAGATGGATCAAATTTGAACCGTACTTTTTCTATATCTATAAATTAAACATACTTAAATTATGTATTTTCAAATGACTATGACCAATGACATTAAAGAAACGGGGTATGACTATTCATATTCATATAGAACTATCTGGAACAGGTTACTGAATAAAACTAATATTTCACTATTTTTCTTGTATGTACTTTAAATTTTAGTTTGATTATTGGCCGTCAGATGGTTTTTTATGTAGATTTTAATAAATATATAATTTTGCTCCTAGTTTTTTTTTTTAAATAAATTGTCAGTTTTGTCATAAAGTTATAATAATATACATATACAATGTATGTATGTAAGATCTTTTAATAACTTATTCAAAACTTTTTAAATTTAAAAAATTTTAGTCATAAATTAAGATAATATGTTTCTTTTTTATTAAAATTAAATATTATAAAATCTGTAAAATAAATTTGAACAATAAAATTTTAACATAGGTGTTATATACATAACATTTCACCAATGTACTAATGAGACTTACTAACCAAAATACAGTACAAATTAGATTATATTTATATTACCTACATTTTAGCTATTTGAGTATACGTAGATAGGCAGGGTAAATGCTAATTGGTATAATAATATATTATATTCATACATCTACATGATACATCATAGTGTCAAAACTGTCAACTGTGAATATATTCCATGTATGGATAAGTAATAAACTTACATAATTTGTATACTTAGATTTATTATAAACTAAACGGTTTCGTATTTTGTTGAAATAATAATTAAAAATTATTTTTTTTTATTAAAAAAATATTTTTTTTTGTTATTAATTATATTATATTATAAAAATTATTATTATAATACATAATAATAAAAAAAATATTTGTTTAATATAAAAAAAAAAATGAATTAATAGAGAATCGAACTCACAAAAATTTGTGATATTAAAACCTATATTAATAATATTATCCTACTAATTAATTTTTTTTCCTACTAAAAGTGCAAAAAACCAAATGCGATAAATAAAAAAAAATAAAAAAAAATTGACTCAAAAAAATCGACAAAAAAAATTTATTGAATGAAAAAAAAAAAACGAAGCACACGAAAAACCACGAACGTTACCCATAATGTTAATCAGCTTCATAATAATTATTACTCATCTCCACAATCAATGGTAGTTTGAATTCGAATATAAAAAACCGCTTTTTCTTTCTTTTATAATCAAGTCTTAAAAAGTCAAGTCTCAAAAAATAATTTCCGAAAAATATTCTAAGAGTTCCATAACAGATATTTAAACACATGGATTCAATTCAATAACATTTGTCCAAAACTTAGAAATTCCGTTGACTAGCTAACCGCTTCATTTTCTTTTGACTGTATCATTGCTATTTCAATTTTACAATTTAAGTTTTAAGAAATACTTTACTACGAGGAAATAATGTATAAAAATTACTTCCATTACAAATTCTTCTGAGCCAGTCAAAATTTCGGAAAGGGGTAAAGTGCATGTTTGTTTGTTTTTGAGAGATTATATCTAATTACCGATAATCAGGTCTGTGCTAGTTCAGTTATTGAAATATTCCTGATAAGTGTTGAGAATTATATGGCAGCTAGCCAAACCACTCCAAATTTTGGAAAAGGATAGAAGATGTGTTTATTTATTTTTCAAAAGCTACATATTATTACATAATGTATTGAAATATATTCTAATGGGTGCTAGAAGTTGTATGTCAGCTATCAGAACCAAACTGAATTTTGATGCAAACGATAAAGAACGTGATTGTTTATTTTTGAAAATAGTACCCAACTAAAAGTTTCCTGGTCTATAACCCCTAGTTTTTTAAATATTCCTAATGGAACAACAAACAAACCAACAAACAAACTTTAACTTTTATAAGTATAAAAATAATGACCTCCTTCAAAAATGATATCATTTTTAAAATTTGCTACAAAATCTGTAATAACCTGTTTATTAATAATATGCTTTGAACATCAAGTTACTCAAAGCATCGAGTTGTCATACGAGTAGACTTAAATATTTTTCATTTTCTAAAAAATTTCCAATCATAAGGGTATAAAGAAAAGTACCCGTTCTTTATTAAAACTACAAAAATTTAATACATGTATTTTTTTCACACTCCCTGTATCAAGTTTATCTACATCACAATTTAGAAAGTTTACATTTACAATCAAAATAATTTTACTTTTTTTTATTTTTTTGTTGTTTGCTTTTTTTGGTCCTCTTACTCTACGAAGTTAACATCACATTACTTGTGGTTTGGTCTTGATTTAAAATTAATGAAGAGTGTCTAATTACTGTTATGTAAAATAGAAACGGATAAGGGTGTAAGATGTATTCAACCATCATCATTCGAAATCAGAGATGAAAACAAAAACAACAAAAAAATAAATAAAAAAGAAAACATAAAAAGAAACATGATAAAATTTAATTTTTTGGTAAATATTTTCTTTTTTGTTTGTTGCTTTTTTTGTTCTTGAAATTTGTTCTTGTTTGTTGTATCTGCATTGAAGTTACTTTTAAGTAACTCAGCAATATGGTTTGAAATGATTGGTCTGGTAACAGTGGTTATTTTGATATATGTATCTAACAACCAGAAAATATAGAACGGGATGACAACAAAGGAAAAATTAAAAATAAGCCAAATTCAAGTAATGCGTAATGGCATTCTAAAATCTTAGTTTTTTAAGGATGATAATTGAAATATTTTGGATGGGATTAGGTATTACAGTGAGTAAATTTAAGACAATTACTATAGTTAACCTTTTAGATATAAAATGACGTTGAAAGCACAATAATGAATAATTTTCAATTAGTTTGAAAAATGATTAAAATACTGGCTCTTTTAAAAGCAGTTTATAAACTATTACGTAAAAATATTTCGAGCTCTGGTTAAAAACTGAAGAAAAATAACAGTAAATTGACTTTTTAAATGTAAGCAAAGATAAATTTTTTTATAAAATTTTAACCTTCGTATTTATTTTACTTATTTATTTGTTCATACTACTGCTTCTAAAGTTCACACGGTTGATATTTTCAACGTTACTATTTCAGCTAGTCACATCGGACCCACTTACCATCTGGAAGAAAAAACTATAAAGATGACAACAATGTGAATGGTACCTATATATATAACCAATTTGTTGTATAATTTAAAATTGTCATTGATCTTAAAGGATCATGATGACACCTAAAGAATCGCACGTATTATTTGAAAATTTTGTGGAAATCGACTAATTTAATTGAGTTTTGTGGAGTTTGTGATAAAAAATTAATAAAGAAAATCATTCGTATTGTATCGTTATTTTCGGCATGTTAATACTAATTTCGGCATGTTGAAACCATTAGATATCCATGGAATCGAGAACTGTAGTCAGGCTAAAAGCCAATTCACAGTGGAAATCAAAAATTAAATTGCCATTCTTCTATTATGGAATACAAGAAATTTATTCTAGAAAACTTAGATCTGATTCTTACTGGATATTTCTTTGAAAAATCATATCAAACCCATATTCCGTCTAGGAAAGTTGGAAGAGTACGACGGTTTTAACCAAGGAATACGTACACTTTTACACTGATGGTTCAAAACTGAATGACAGAGTCAGGGATGGGGTCTACTCGGAAAACCTAAATATCAGTATATCCTTTAGCCAACCAAACATTGCAGTGTGTTTCAGGCGGAGGTCGAGACAATAAAAGAGGTCGAGACAATAGAAGAAATACGGCTGAGATCCAGCGTAACCGTGTTGGGGTGTCGCAGTTCTCTGGACGAACTAACCGATCTGCTCAATATATCGTTGCGATGGGTACCAGGACACAGTGATATTCCGGGTAACTCCATTACAGATCAACTTGTTACAGAGGGTACTATATTAGAAATCCTTCCGGAAAGAAGCAGTCTGAGTGCACGTCTAGCACGTCTAGCACGTCTAGCACGTCTAGCACGTCTACCTTTAATTTATTGCTTCGCAAAAATTCAATAAAAGCTTCAAAATTCAGATGGTCAGTTAGACCAAACTGCAACATCACCAAGCAAATCTGGCCTATGCTGAAACGAACCCCTAACCTACTAACTCTGACAAGGTTGGACATTAGCACTATGGTAGGGGACTTGGAAACTTGGATTCCACTCAAACGACTTTTGCAGAACAAATAGAAAGGAGGAGGATGATTAAACTGTCCAACACCTACTCTGTTCCTGCTCTAGTCTTTAACATAAAAGGAAAACCCTTATAGTGGCCTTCTTTCTGGACTGGCTGGATGACTTTGAAGGCACTAAAATCAAAGATCTTCGTTAAAAGCTCAAATTGGCTTAACGAGTAGAGTTTAATAGAGTCTTGTCGGCAGCCACTACTGCCTACGTACCTAATACTAATTTAATAAAAGTTTATTCCACATTCATTAGTAAAAAAAATAGTAATAAGCAGGATTAATTACTCGAAACTCATTTTAAATATTCAAAATTTCAAATTGTAATATTTGATAAACAATATATGTAAACAAAGTGCTTGTTTTTTTGGTTTATCAGATATTGTTAGCTTACTCTAACATGATAAAATGATATTTTGAAAATCTTACAAAGCTTCTTCTCTTTCTTTTTTACTATATATTAAATAAAATAAAATTAGGAGAATCTTTTGAAATTAATTGCAAGGATACTATTATTAAATACCGATCCCTATGAATTGTAATATGTACTTGCAGAAGGCTACTAATCTCTGTGTTTAAATTTTAAATTTTGCGTCAAAGGTAAGCAGACGCTTCATACCCCTTTACCAACCAACTAATTTTGTGGTGCAGGTTTTACTGATTGATGAGAGAGAGAATTTTCTACGAAAATTATTTTTGTCGAACACGTGATTTTTTTACTAACACATAGAAAAGTGTAATAAGATATTTCTTTTGAGTTTGGATTTTTTTTGCCTCATACATAAAATTATTCAAATATTTACACATACATGTAAAATAAAAATCATTTTAGTTAATCAAAGTCCAGTAAAAATAAAATATCATGAATCAAAGTCCAAAAACAGGCATTTTATGTTAAGAAATTAGTCAATCAAGTTTGTAATTCAATAATATTATATTGATCTTGTTGCAGCTGAAAATGTTGTGGATGTTAGTGGGATTAATGGTTTTAGCCATTTCAGGATTTTTTATCATTATATACATACATACATGGCTCACTTCGGTCAGAATCAAACAGAAGCTACAAGTATTCATCAACAAGTGCTTGAGAATTATATGCAGAATATTCTGGCCGGCAAGAATTAGCAACGAGGATTTATGGATGATAACTGGAGAAGAGCCTATCAACAGACAAATAAATAGGAAAAAATGGAAATGGATAGGTCATACACTAAGGAAATCAGAAAGTGATATAGCAAGAAGAGCTCTAGAGTGGAATCCACAAGGACAAAGAAGACCCGGCAGACCATACAACACATGGAGACGCACAATCGATCAAGAATTAACAATCAACAATTATACCTGGGACGATATTAAGGAAGTAGTACTCAACAGAGAGGAATGGAGGTTCACTATCGAAGCTCTATGCTACCACGCGGATCAATAGGAGAAAAAAAAAATATACATACATATATACATATATTAAAAAATATTTAAAATAAATAGATATTAAAAAATTACTTTTACAACTAATTAAAAATATTTAAAAACATTAAAAAATTGGAAACAAAGTAAATACAAAAATAAAAATCATCGTACATAAAACACTAAATATATACATATGAACATAATATGTATATATATAATTTATTGTGATTATTTTGATTTATGTACCACTTATGTATTTAGAAATGTCTGCAATATAATTACTTTGGCTGAAAATTAAATGACAAGTTCTAAAAGTAAGGAAGTTCATTGTAATGAGATTGCTAGTTATAAAGAGAAACTTTTTCAGTCCACGATCAATTGTCTTTCTCCGTCAGAACTAGATCAATTAAATATGCAGAATTCAAATAAATATTTTTATTATATTTACGTGTCAATTTTGGGATCACACCGAAATCCAACAAAATTAAATCCGTAATAAAAAAATCCGTAAAAATCGAAATCCATAATTTCAAAATCTGCAAATCACAAATGCCGTCAAATAAGACAACAGATGGCAGTTAATATTTTTTTTTATTAAATTTTCAGCACTTCCACATATTTGTATATTGTTATGCCTGTTTCTGACATATTTCGGGATTTTCCCGTTTTTAAAGACAACAATGTGTGTCATTTATATTATTTGAAAACGAAAGATAGTGTTGTTACTTATTGTTATTTAAAAGTTATAAAGAAGTTTTACTTGGAAAAAAATGTAGAAGGTAGTGGGTTTGGGGGTATTTTGTTTATTTTATTATATATGTTACTAAAACTTTGCCGTCTGCGAAAGCAGGGTTTCAATAAATAGGTACCGGGGGCTTGGGGGCAGCAACCACCACATTAAAAATAAATTTTGTTTTTTTTTACAGTTTTTACTAACCTTGCTATTTTACTAAAATTTGGATATTGTCGCATTTGGATTTTGAAAAATGGTTTATTCCACCTACAAGCTGTTTTTGGGAATTTCCGAGTGAGTGTAATTTTGCGGATTTTGTACGTATGGATTTTAATTTTTTACGGATTTTGATTTATGGATTTTGTTTTTATGAATTTCGATACCAACCCAAATTTTTTTAAATGCCTTTACTCCCGTTCTTTTTTCATTTGTTAAGGTTCTGTGCCATTTACATAAGCTTTACTTTCTTTAATTATTTTTTTTATAGTATTATTAAATCAACATTAAATGCAAATAAACCGATGTATGTAAAAACATCAGGTTTTATTTCTAACATTTCCAAATCTTTTAGTTGACCTTCGAATTCAACGTTTTTTTTAGCTGGATTTTTATCATCGAAATGCATTATAAATTTTCATTTAAATGCTTGGTAATAATATTGATTTTTTTTTTATTTTGTCAATTTACTACATTTAAAAGAGCAACTGATTTAAAGCAAAATTCCCGGTTAACGTGATTTATTTAGGAAAATTATAATAAATACTAGCTATTCCCGGCATAACATTCGCCGGTCTAGCATTAGCATTATAAATGAAACAACTTATTTTATTTATTTATTTTCTTAAAAAAAATCAATGTTTACATATTTTTTTTATTACATAATAAATAAGTTAAATTGAAAAACTTAAAACTATAATTCACTTTATTTAATATCTTAAAAATAGTTTAACATTTTAATACTTATTCAAACATTTCATAATATTTTATACTGCACTTACACTATCAAAAGATCGTACTCTAGACAAAGCAACATATAACTGTGAAATAGACAATTGTGTATTTAGTGAAATATTATATTATAATTGCATAAAATATGAGCACATTATTTAACCATATATTTTTATATATGAAGAATGAAATACATCACATAAATTAAGAATTATTAAAACAATTAAAAATCAAAAAAATATTTCATATCACTTTATATTTCAGTCTTATAATAGTCATGGTAAAAATACAATACAGTTTAAAATAGGGTTGCCAGAATATTTCTTTTAAAGAGCACATGTACTCTTTTTTCAACACGATCGTATTCTTGACTCTCTTTCTTCGTTCGGATCTTTCGTATCTCTTTTTGCTCTCTTTTTCCCTTAAACTGAATTTATATTATTTTTATAATGAAAAAAATATTTCCTCCCATGAATTTAAGAAAAAACCTTTAAATCTGAAATGGATTTAATATTTCAAAGGCAAAAATGTAAGATTTTATGAGAGAAAACGTCTAAATATAGACAATGTTAGTCGTCACATGCAATTATATATAAATATACAACTGCAAAGAATTTTACAATGAAATAAAATGTGGTAATAAATTTATAATAGAAGTAATTAACTCAAATCAAACGACAAATTATGAAACAGAGGCTTGTAAAATTGAAATATTGTGATTTGTTGCTGGAATAAATTTATATTATGTTTATTATAAAGTATATTATATTAATATAAAACATAATTAATTTATATAAAATATTTTTAATGTTATGTGTTCTGGTTTTATGAAGAAAACAACTGATGAAATAAAGTCTTATTTATTAATTTATTTTAACAGTTGATTCTACATATAAATCTGCAGGTCAGCTTTATAGTTCCTTTTCCCTTTCGAAATGTGGGTCTTTTTTTATTAAATTATATTAATTATTTGGTATAATATATTTTTTGTATATATATCTATATTTTAATTTTATATACACCCTTCTCTTTTTGTCCTCTTTTTTGCCGAAGAAACTCTCTTTTTAAACTTTTCCCTTCTGGCAACCCTAGTTTAAAACAGTTTAAAATTTTGAAATTAAATATTCAGTTAATTTTTGCTATAATTCTAACCTTTTATTTTCTAGTTCTAGCATGGCTTTAAGTAATTCATTGCGTTTTTACGAATGCAAAACTCTGCTTAATAATTTCATTGTAGTTTTTTGTTTTCTCTAGCTTGTACTAATATTAATTTAGCATTATTTTTTTTGTTAGATCGATATGATGAGTTATTATTGAAGTTGTTGGTGCAGTTGAGGAGGTAGTTTGTTCTGACGCACTTGCAGTAGTTGATTCCTAAAAAAAATATTTCACTCCAATTACAATTAAATTTTTGGTCTTGTCTTGTATTATAATATTATATTCTTTTTATATCAATTTACTTGCAATAATTATAAGTTATTTTTCACCATCATTAATAATATTTTCAATCTCAAACGATTCTACAATGACATCAAAATATTTATTTCCAAAACTTAAAATAATCGTATGTATACAATATAACATAATTTTTTAAAATAGAAAATATTGCTGATATGAAAACGTCAAATTTTGATTTTTTTTTTTCAATTACGATATTTCGAACTTTTTTTTCTAATAGATGTCTCTTTTCATAAGTTAATGATCATTCATGAGTTAAATACGATCTATAATGGTCATTTTGCTGTAATATCGTAATATCGTAATATTTTAACAAAGCTATTTTTATAAATCGATATAATAATTATATTCTGATAATTCGGTTCTTGTCTTTGCTACTTGGTTTTTTTTTTTTAAATTAATTCACAATATAATCAGATATAGTCAATGCTATTGCTCAATAGGTGAATTTTTTTTAGTTTAATTTTAATTTGTTTTTGGTTTTATTTGGTTTTATCGTTTTGTGGTTTAAGTCTTTAAAAAAATTTGTTCACACTATCGTAATTCGTAATAGTTCTAATAAAGTTGACTAATATAGTTGAAAAAAGCTTTGTGAAAAGTTTAACAGACGTTTAAGCGTATTAATATATAAGATTCTTTAAAATTTGAGTAATTTTTCCACTAGGTTGCTATTTATGTTGAACCAGATTGGGACCGCTTATGTTAAAGTTATGTTTAGTAGGTTATAACTTTAACTCTTCTATGTATGCATGTTTTTATTGTGCAATAGCTTTTTAGAAGTTATCTGATTTGTTACCTTTCAAGACTACATTTAAATTTATTCTATAAATTCCAAGTTTTTATTAATAGTGAAATATTTAGGAGAAGCAGTCCTAAATATTTCCCTATTTTTCTATTTCAATTTTTATTTTTTCGCTGTAAAACTTTTCTATACTTTCTCTTGGTGTTGTGGTTAACCTTATTCTATACATGACGATTATTTTTTCACACTTATTAAAATTAATTTTAAAAAACCATATTTTGCAGTAATTTTTACAATTTCTTTACTTTATCTTGTCTCTGAGTAAAACATTATATCGTCTCCGAAAGCTAATGTATAATTCATTCCCTTTATTCTATCTAATAATATTATTCTAATAGTTCAATATTATGTAAGTAGTTTGAACAAATGGATAGGTGAGCTGCAAGAGTAATTATTGTAATTGTTGTAAAAATCTTAATTTAAATTTATAAATTTTAATTACCGTTCCCTTTTGAAATCCATTTTTAGTTGGAAATTTTTTTTTTCTATCTGGAAAATTGGCTATATAAAACTTATTATTGTTGATATATTTTTATCATCAGTGAATATTAATTTATTATTCTATTATTTATTTATTTAATTCAAAATATACAATGTTTCTCTTACTATACTGATTATTTCTTATTTTTACAGAGTTTAGACTAAAGAAATGTTGTCTTTACAGCTGAAATATTTACAAATTATGATTTTAAAAGCTATTTAGAAATACATTATTTAGAAGGAAAACTGAAAAAACCTTTTGTGTTATCAGTGAATACAGATAAATAAATATTTAAGAAATTAATGTTAATATTAACATTGCGTACTATAAAATATCAGCATTACATATCCAATCTATTCAACTGATATTCACTTCATTTTTAATAAGCAGAATTTTGACAATGATTAGATATTGTTCTCTTTTAAACTAGATATTTTATTTTAGAACTAGAATTTAAAAAATGTTATTATGCTTATTTTCAATTTTCTTGTTAACCATTATCAAAATTAAATTCGTTTTAAAATATTATTTTTTTTTTTTATGAAAATTACAAATTGGGAAACATTTTATCAAAAAAATTTCGATAAGAAAAAAAAATACTAACGACAAAATAAAATTAAAAATCTGTATTCAATTGCCATCAAGTCCTTTAATGTAATTTCATACGAATACAATAACAAACATATTATATGTACAGATACATTATATTATACGTTATATTATATAATATGTACCTACGAGCGTGTATATTGTTGGCAAATTAAGGATTTTTTTTTTTTTTTTTTTTTTTTTTTTTAATCCGACTTTTTATGTTATATGAATGTGTAATCTTATATTCAAGGACTTTTCTTATTATAAAAGAGATTTATTTACGAATTAAAAAGCTAAAAATATAACAACAACAAAATAAAAACTTTTCTTATTTTTTTCTTCTATTGAAAATTTAAATGCTTTGATTTAAAAAACAAAACATAGTGTATAAAAATTGTGAATCTTGTTAAATATAGGATATTTTCATGGTAAATCAGGACTGCACTAACCAAAAATATATAGTATTTAGTATTTTATCTACTCAGACTTAAATTTTGATGCGAGTTGGATATACATAGTCCTGTTTTTTTGTATAAAGGAATATAAAAACAAAAACAAGCGAAATTGCGCAGCATCATTATAGGGCGACATTTGAAAGTGTAACAGTAGACATTAAATTAGAAAAAAAACCATAAAAAAGTTTTATCAATAAAATATCCATTGGACGTGTAAACATATGGGACTGAGATTTATAGCGAAGTGCATAAAAGATCTAACACTGAAAAGTCAGACAATTTTGGGCGGATCAGCAATGTCATATTGAAAGCTATCAGCAATACGATACGAAAATTGACAAAAAAGTATATAAAAAATTTAGCTCAAGATTTTACAAAGTAACAAGCGTAAATGATAGAACTGCAGAAAAGAATCCTGAAGCACAAGAAAAAGTAAAAAATTATTGCGAGCATTGTGTTGTAGTGGGCAATGAAACTAACCTTTAAGCTGAATTAAGATAACAAACTTATAAAGCCAATAAAAGTCTTAATAAAAAATTAAAATGCACTATAAAGTAAAAGGAAAATTTATACAGAAGACAACTTCAATAAAACCTTATTTTAATTTATACTCAATCATCGTGCGTTTTTTGGTTTGATTT
This sequence comes from Argyra leucocephala, assembly GCA_963942445.1. Classification (NCBI taxonomy): domain Eukaryota; kingdom Metazoa; phylum Arthropoda; class Insecta; order Diptera; family Dolichopodidae; genus Argyra; species Argyra leucocephala. The sequence goes on along the minus strand of OZ012678.1, from coordinate 115,739,695 downwards.
AGCAATGTCGTATTGTGTTAGAATGTGTAGAAAATAGAAGAAATGAAACAATATTTATTTGGTACTTTGAGACTTCTATCATCATAATGATTAGAAAACCAGGAAAAGGCAAAAATAAAATTGATTCATATTGACCTATAAACCTGTTACTTAGAATTGGCAAAGTGTTTGAAAAATATTTCATTCAAATATTAACAAAGTGATTATTCCACTTCACCAGTTCGGCTTCCAGGAAAAACACACCACCATCGAGCAAATACATAGCATTTCCATATTGTTAGACTTCGTTCAGGCGACAGAGTTTGGCAGGACGACCTAATTTTGAAAATCAAACCTTAATCTACCACCTCAAGCTTTCAAATAATTATAAAATCAAGCACAAATCGATAATAATAAAAAAACATCAAATTAAAGCTGATTAACCACAAGAACGGTGCACTTGAGCCAATGCTCTGTACTTAATATTTACCTCTGACCTTTAAGAACAGTCAAGTGTTTATACGTACTTTCGTAGACGAAATGGGTATATTTAGCCACATCCCAACAGTTACAGTACCACCGAAAACTGGCTCAAGAAATGGAAAAGAGTTAAAAAAAACAGAGAGAAGCATGTTCATCTCTCCAAGTTTTTTATCAGATTGTTCTGTGTAAAATAAAAAATTCAAACCATTTTTTTTTATTTTATTTATCAAAAGACAAATTCTATCAATTCAAAAATATCAAATACAAAAACCAATCAATAATCTTAAAATCGAAGATTTTATTCAAATGATATCCTGACAGTTGTTAAACCATCTGGTTCGCGTGTCTAACAAAATGTATGGGGGTTATATGTAGACGTGACACTTCCAGATCTATTTTACTTAAAATATATTTTCGAAATAGCAATTTGTTGAAATTTTTCATTATATTGCATTCTAAACGGATTTTAAATTTCCTACAACTTTAAAAATTTCCTCTTCCAGTATGTTTAAAAGAAAGTAAAAAATTAAAAAAAAAAATTAGTATTGAGAAAAAAAAATTTTATTCTTAAAAAGAAAAATCAATGGTATTGAAAGAAAGATGTTTTGTTTTCTCTTTTTTCTTCTTTTTTTGTTTTGAAATCCAAGGAATATTACCATGGAATCTTAAATATAAAAAATCAGAAATAGCATAACATAACATAAAACATGTTATGTGGCTGGTTTCTTTTTCAGAAACGAAGCAAGAAAGTATTAAATTGTAATTTATTAACATTTTCCCAAAAAAAAAAAAAAAAACAAAAGAAAGTAAAAAACAAAAAAAATATTTAAAAAAAAAAGAAAAAATAAAAGCAAATCTGAAAATTTGGTTTCTTTTGAATTTAAAAAATTAAAATGACATAAAAAATTTTAAAAAAGAAAATCTGAAGGATATTTTTAAAAATAGGCTTTAAGAAAAATTCGGGCTTTTTTATTCTGAAAACAAATACAATTTTTTTTCCTCTTATATTTTTGTAGTCTTTTAATTGGTTTTTAGTATTTTGTTTTTTTGAATAAATCCAAAAACAAGATTTTATATATTGTGATTAATTAAATTCCATTTTAAATAATATGTTAACCTACTTTAAAAGTGGGCTTGATTGAATATTTAATTTGGAAATGTATTGTTAATAAGAATGTAGGTGCCATTAAGTAAAAATCAATTTTTATGGTGGGCGTTTAAATCAGTACAAGTCTTTTCTTGCCAAAAATATTATATAAGTTTGATAAAAATGGAATCTAGAATCCAGTTTCCTTCTTCTGTATGAACAAATTATAAGTCAATTCCATCGATGAAAAGTGGTAATAACAGTAGAACTAAATAACTTATAAAGTTCATATCAAGAGTGTAAAAAACAAACCCAAGAGTGTAAAAAAGTTAAACGATCAAAAAAGGTATAAGCACAGATTAGTAATTATACAGACGAAGCAATTCTAATAAAAAATCCGAGATAAAAAAATTTAATAGCGGACATCTAACAGAGAGCATTTTAGCAGACAGTTTTTGCGAAACAAAAATAATGAAAACAAAAGCATTTTTAAAAGTTTTTTGCAGCGATAAACCAGTTTTTTCTTTTTATACGGTTTATCCTTTATTGCTAATTTACAGGAATGTATGTGTTTTCTTATTTTATTAAATTAAATTTATTGAGTTTGTATGCGAGTTGTAATAGCGGACAATTATTTCTAAATATGAATTTTTGTGACGTTGCTAAAATGAAAAATAGTATTTTGAGTTGATATGAAAATGAAAAATTAATAATGTGTGGAAGATTTCTTTTAGAACAAAGTTTTTAGTAACAGACCACCGTAGTTTTGGCTTCTTCAACTTTCGTAGAAGCAATATTGAAGCTACTACTTTTAATTCCAATTGATGAGGAGGAACAACTTCATTTTCATTGATAACTGTACCTATCGATTTTGTACACATGGACCCCCTGGAACACTCAGCAGTATTTTCTGATTAATAAAACGAATCGTCACATTTTTGTGGCTAATTCACATAGCTACTTCACATAGTCATGTAAAAATTTTATACAGATTCCTAAATTCGAAAATACTTTTTCAGGACAATACATGTTTTTTATTTTTCATAGAGTGCCTATGAATAAATTTTAAAGTCTGTAACACAATATTTTTTTGAAACATTTCTGATAGAGCAAGTAAGTGTAAATATTTATGCCTGAAACACAATTGGTTTTTTAAATACTGCAGAGACGTGCTAGCAGTTGTACGTCAGCAACCCAAACCAAACCAAATTTTAAATTTTCGAAATCGGTCACTGTCGGGATTCTTTATTTGTGAAAGAGTATCTCAGCGGAAATTTTCATGCCTGTAACACTATTGGTTTTTGAAATATTCCTGAGACGTACGAGCTAGGAGTTGTACGGCAGCAACCCGAACCAGACAAAATTTTTGAAATCGATAACAATCGAAGTTCTTTATTTGTGGAAGAATATCTAAGTGTAAGTTTTCATGCCTGTAACACAATTGGTTTTTGAAATAATGAAGAAGTTGAACGGCAGCAACCCGAACCAGTCCAAATTTTCGAAATCGGTAACAGTCGTATTTCTTTATTAGTGAAAGAGAATCTAAATGTAAATTTTCATACCAGTTACACGCATGATTTTTCACGCATGAGTCTTACTAGGAGTTGTACGGTAGCAACCCGAACCTGTCATCTGATGGCTTTGTAAAACCTTATTTGACCTTGAATAACTGTGCAAAATTTCAGAATTCTATCTTTAAAACTGTGGGCGTGTATATAGCGAACAAACAAACAAACAAACTTTGCCTTTTATAAGTATAGATTTTTGAAGATAATATTGCAAATATGTGCCATTTTATACACTTTTATGTTAATTTGCCAGTGTCTATATTTTATATGTGGTATTTATTTATTTATTGGTTTACTTGGTAGGTTGAAATTGCTTTTTTGTTAAAAAAATTTGGACTCTTTCGGGTTGCTGCCGTACAACTCCTAGCACATTTCAGGAATATTTGGAAAACCAAATGTGTTACATGATAGTTGTATATTTCATTTAAAACTAAAAAGTATAAAATAAAATAGTAAGGTAAAAATACAAAATTTTAAAATATACTTTTATAGAAACAAAACCAGCCCGCTAAAAAATATAAAATAGAACTAGTGGTAGATGTTGAGCATTTAGAACTAGTATCAGATAAAACGCAAAAGTATATAATGAATGTTGCTGGATGGAGCAAATTTCGAGGAGTAGGCAAATAATCGTATCTATTTATTGACTAAAAATTAAAAAAAGAATTATTAGTGATTTTGAAGTAAAATTCAAACTTTGCGTTAGTTTTGTTATAGATACTTTGTTTTTAATTTATTTTTCAAAAATTAAATAATTCATTAATTGTTGTATTTTTGTTTACGTAATTTTTTTAAATTAGAAACATTTAAATTAAAAATGTTTTTTATTTTATTGTTGGTTATAACAGAGTATAATTTACATTTATAGATGCTGACAATCAAATGAGAATAAGTCAGTTTTTTTTTTCAATTTCTAAATATTTAAAAAATTATTTAAAAACCATTTTTTTAAACAGATGAAATATTTAGTTAGAATCATCTGACTATCTTAGCAGATTATTGTACTTGGAATTAGTAGATTACTAGTTTTGGCATCTAGCTATATATTTATTGATTGATTCTATCCGTGAGACGAAGTGTTATTACTTGTACACATAATTTTAGATTCTGATTCGTTATTGTGCTACACATTTCTTCAAAAGTATAAGTTAAACAAATAACAGGGCCAAATATACAGCACCAATAAATAATTGTAGACAAACAAAAATAATGCTTCTGACATAAAGAAAGTTTTGTAAGAATAATAGAAATCAACTTTAAAAAGAATGTGTCGAATGAAAATTTTTTAGCACTGGCCTTAATTCATATAGAACCGATGATCAAAGAAAATTGTCACTTCACCAATTATTATTCTTTTAAAAATTAGAATTTTGATTCATGTTAAAATTCTCAGAATGCAGCTTGAAACTTCATATCGATTTAAATCTATCAAAAAGAAATATTAATAGGTTTCGTTTGACTTTAAATCCTGCTACATTGTTTTTTTAGATTATTTCAATCCGGACGTCTTAAATTTAAATTTTAATGAACTCTTAATTCCACAATGAAAATTTTTTTGTTATTAAGTAAATATTTACTTATTTTTTTTTGTGTTTTAAATCAAATATCAAATTTAATTATTTAATGTTAAGTAAGAATATATCTTGAATTATCTTGTAGATATATTATGAAACATAATATATGAAAATATTTTATTTTTTGTATCTTTTTTTGAATTCGTAAAATCATATTAATTACCTACTGTTATTTTTTTTTATTTATTTTAATCATTATATTTAATGCACAAACTTTAATATAAATTTCTTTTTCTTGTATAAAAATAAATTTTCCGTGACGAATTATTTTAATACACAGACACAAACACACTCTCATTTATTTATTTATTTTTTAATAAAATATATTACAATAAATGTATCCTACGTATAATATTGTTATATGTATAATATACATATATATACAGTTAGATATATTGAATATAATATTTGTTTACGTTTTGTGTTTTTTTTTTTTGTGTATTTACAGGGACTTTTTTCAAGGATAACATTTCGTGAACCAGTATTTTTAGGCGGAACTGGTAATATTACCGGATTAGCAAAACGTTTACCAGTACAAAATGGTATGGTAGGATGTATACGTCGTTTTATTGCAAATGAACACGAATATAAATTTGTTGAATATCCATTGGGCGATGTAACAAAAGGCTTTGATATACGTAAGTTTTTATTTATTTTTTTTTTATTTAATATGATTACCTTAATATTACATTATTATGTATTTTCTTTTAATATAATATTATTGTTATTATAGTTTATTGTAATTAGAAAATAAAAATATAATAATAAAAATGAAAATATATAATAATCTTAAATACAATATTATTCAACTAAATTAATGAAAATGGAGAGAAGTAATTCAAATGATAAAAAATAATGTTTGCTGTTGATGATTGATGAATAATAGTGATGATGATGATGATAATTCTGCTTATAATGAATATTTTTAATATTAACACAATGTAAATTTAATATGTAAGAGTTTCATTTCCATATAATATTTTTGGAGATTACAATTAATATTATCTATATTTATTTATATATATATATATATATATATATGTCTCAGTTTAAATTAATTTAAAAAAAAATTAAAGAATCCAAGCGAAAAATTAGAATCAAAAACATTGTTTTTGATAATCAGATTGGTTTTTAGTGATTTTATTTAATTTATGGAATAAAAGTCGACTGTCCTTTCACTAATCATTTAGATTTTATTTTGCAAATATCGATATTTCCGAAGCAACTTACTTACTTCATCAGTGCTTGAGACTATTGTTTTTAGAACTTCATACCGTTTTCAATTATTATAATTTAAAAAATGTCCAATACAAATTTTGAAGAGTATAAATTATTATTAATCACAAATTTGTTCTTTTTCCTTTTTGTGGTAGAGCCCTGGCTTGTTTTAAAATTTTGTTGCGATTGCAAAGTCTATAATTATATTTAAATACTCCAATGAGAGTCGTCAAGGAACGCATCCATTTATACTTTCTGACCAGAGTGAATGAAAGGTGGAATAGATTAAATACCAGTGCGAGCTCGAAGAAAACATGGTCCTCGTATAATATCAATTACTCAACAACTCTTACAGCTCTTAACCAGTTCCCGTACTGATATACCAAAAGTAGTAGGTAACCATAAGTATGAGTCATTGGCCAATAGGAAGACACGCTGCCAAGCTAGGTATTCTTTTCAATCCCGACTGTCGCAGTTCCAAGGATGAGAATAAAGCAGAAACTCTTCAACACTTATTTTGCCGCTGTCCAGCATTAGCTAGAGTCAGACTCCGGTGAGGACTTTAGGTGAGGCTTTCCCCATCAATATAGCTTTTATCGCGGAAAACAAAATAGGAGATCGGAGATCAACCTTCTCAATCACACGGGGTTGCTCTAGTACTGAGTTTCTGGGAAGAGTGAAGATGAGAGCAACAACAAGAAATAGGTCACTCGAGTGCACGTAATTGTGCCTCTTTGATACCACGATTATTGGTTTTCCAGAATTAACTGGAATGGCCACTTCTACCTACCCTATCTACCAACCTAACACTGGAATATATTCTAGGGATTGAAAATGTACTAGAATACTTCCAGTAGCTAAAAAGACTAATTCTATAATTAATGATTTCAGATAATATGTTCAGAATAATATCTAGTTTGTCTAAAAGTACATACATACATTTTCAAGTACATACCAAAGAATCAAATCAGTAATTATTCTTGGTATGTATGGGCTTTTAAATAAATTCCCCTTAGGTTTCAGAAAACAACACAACACATTAACTATGCTATTTGAAGTCTTTGACAAGATTTATGTTGAAATAGATAAAAGAAATGTCATAATATTTATATTTTTAGATTTTCATAAGGCCTTCGGTTGTGCCAATCATAAACTTCTCTGTAGTAAACTGAGATCTAATTCAAATTTTGAACTACTTGAAAGGCAGAGGAAGTAATTTGTCTTAGCAATCCGATATATTGTATAAGCATAATATCCAATATATTGATAACGCTCGTAGTCTTGGTCTGATCTTCAACAAAACCTTAACAGGGAATGACCATATTAATTATACATATCTCAAAAGGTTTTTTGCATCCTACGAAGAAAGTTATACAAACTATCTTTTTTCTTAAGTTAGTGATGGGTAAAAAAGCTTACTCTAATAATGCCTCATTTGACTGTTTGTTCGACTACAGATGTTTTATTTTAAGAGTCTAAAAGGTCTAAAAGTATTTATGTAAAATTTATATTTACTTTACAGGTTTCATCTAACACGTTACGTTTCTTAATAAACAGAAATTTTTGTAGGGGAGAAGTTAAAAATACTTGCATCATATTTCAATTTATTTGTTCTTTTTTATATTTTAGTATATACCTTTTAAAATTGTAGTTCAGAAATAGCCATTTGCAGTTCTGAGTAGTAATTTGTATATCAGGTGCATATAGTAATTTGCAATTTAGAAATTATCAATTGATATTCAGATGTAGCTAGTCAAGTGCAATTCAAAAGTGAAAATGGTTATGGAAAATATATTATTATTAGCTGGGGCCCCTGTGCAATTTTTATTTAAAAAATCCTGGATAACAACATTATCATTGATTCATATGAATTTATATGCATTTTATTTATTTTTTTTCTGTAGGTGGGTGGAAACCTTCGAAGGACACCAAGTGGTTCCAGTCACGCGCGCGCAAGCCCACAGTGGTAGTAAGGTCCTTAAATCCACTAATGCGTTCTTACTCTCAGAAAAAACAAATTATATATTTTTTTACATAATTGAAATTGTGGTTATGTTTATGTATTATTAATTAAAAAAAAATTTTTTGTAAAATATCAAAGTAAATTTGAATTAAGATTAATTGAAAGCTGATTAAAGGTGATTTAAAAAGTAAATGAAATATAAAAGTGTAAAAAATTAATGTATTTTTCTATTTTTAGTATTTTGTCGTAGTATTGGAATTGCTCAACTTTTTTCTGCTATTAGCCTATACTTATGTCTCTTTAATATTAATATGCACCATGAAAAAGAAATCATTCTTATCTCTATCAATTTGACATCAATTACAGTAAAAATCGGTTTTAGTCAATACAGGTTGTAGGAACAATTCGTTTTTAGTTAACAATTTTACTGTCCACATCTTTTTAAATATTTTTGTATGTATTTTAATTCGTTTATTATAGTCAAAAACGTTTGTAGTCACTATTCTGTTATTGTTAACAATTTTTTTGAAAGAAAGTAATAAACTTTATAATTTAATACAATCGATATCGTTTACAGTCACATTAAAAAAAAACGCCAATTTTTTCAATAAAACAAAAAAATAAATTAAAAGTGAATTTTTTATTAAAAAACAAATCTATGTATTATCTTTTTCTTTATCTTTATCTATGCAAGTCTTTTATAGCCTTGTTAGTTATGATTCCAATTTTATCTTTTACCCAAGAGGACCAATAATTACATATATTATATCTAATATGTGAAATAATATGAGAATAATATAGGGTATCCGCAGTTTGTCTACTGAATATGATTCCACTTCTTTTGATAGCACCTAATAAAGGCATAATTTTTTTCCCAGTTTATTGATATGATCATCCCGTATCAACTTTTTATCAATTGCAACACCAAGATATTTATATGTAGCAACTCTTTCAATTTCGGTATTATTTAATTACAGTTTTGGATTTATATCGACTTTATTTCTTATTTTGTACACCATGTATTTGGTTTTTTTAGCATTATACAGTTAATTTATTACCTTTGAGGCAATTGTTGCATTTTCTCAAATCTGCATTTGTTACTCTTTCAAATTTATCGCAATTTTTGGCACTGTACATAAGTAGAGTATCATCAGCAAATATCTTATATTCAGCTGTTATATTATCAATCCCTGGTGTAAATTACTATCTAAATCTAAAATTAGTATTCATAATTACAATGCAATTCATTATTCTGAGTTGTTCTCTTTACATTTTTTAAAAAAAACTCAATGTTAATCAGGTAAATCAGTAACTTAATAATTGTGGTAGGTTGTGGTTCAGTAAGACCCAACACTAAGATTAATTTTATAATGTTGCAGTAAATTAACTATAAATTGAAAATATTCCGATTATTTGAACCTAGTAAATATTCCGATTATTTGAAGCTTAAAAACGGTAGGACTATACCTTTCCAAAGAAAATTTCCAAGAATATCTCTTATATTGTGTATTAAATAAAATAAATTAGTTTTTAAATTGTTTATTGTTCTCAATGAATACGTTTTTCCATACGCTCACGCATACAAATATTTATTTTTTTTTATTTTATTTCTTTAAAAAAACAAAAAAAGAACCAAAGAAACTGAAAATGTTTGTAAATAACATAAAATCATTTCACTCTAATAATGCAATAACAAATCTATAAAATTTGATTAATATCATTTATAATACCACCTACCTACTTTCCCTAAAAATATACTTGTAATATATATTTCTACATCCTGTATATATATGTATATTTGCAGTAATAAAAGTTATTCGCTAATCCTTGAAAATGTTAGCGAAATAAACAAAAAAACAATTTTTTTTCCTTGTTTTCAATTGTTTTTGTTTTCTTTTGTTTTGTTGTTGTGTTGTCACAAATAAATCAAAGCCGAACATTTTATTTTATTTTTTTACTTCTTTTTTTTTATTTTCTTTACAATATTTTTGTTTTTATTAGTTTTGTTTTATTCCTTTGTTTATTATATTCTTTTATTTTGGTTCCAAACAGAATTTTTTCCGTTATTTTTTCTTCGATTGTTTGTTGTTTTTTTTTTTGTGTTCATTTCAAGTTTTCATTACCCAGGATATGTGAACTTTTCATGTATATTTTATGGCTTACGTGCAAATTGAACAATTTCAAAGGAAATAATTTAGAGCAAAAAAAAAAAAAGAAAAGAATAATACAGATAAAATTAATGTGAATTGGTGAAATTGCAATTAAGGAAGGATAATAGATCAGAGGAGAAGATAAAGAAACAGGAAGTTATTAAAAAAGAAAAACATAGTGCCATATTTTAGATTTGTAACAACAATTAAATTGAGTCAAGAATAAAAATAATTGAAATAATTGAAAAGTAAATAATTGAACGATAATTATTATAATGTAGTGAATGAAAAGAATAAAATATGATCAAAGAGATCAAAAGGATTTATGTAAAAACTAAGAGTATTCAAAGTATTGTAAGCTCAATTATAATAGTATGTTATATTTGTGATATCTTTCATCTCTTTCTAAGCGACATTATACTGAGTAGTTCATACATATATATATTTTTTTTATATATATATATATATTTATATTATTTAAAATTTTAAACTTTGTATCCATTCTGCAACAGAATTCCTAGGATCTTCAATTCTTTAATTTATCGAATAATGAAGTAAATTAATGAATGCATAAGCAAGGATGTACAAGAAGTATAACAAGGGTGTAGAGTATAAGCAAGGCTGTATTTTCAATAATGTGAATACAATGAGTCTTAAACTTGGTTATGAGGATAAACAATACCAATCTTAAAAATATTAATTGATTAATCATGAACAAGCCAAAAGAAATGTATTATGTTGATGAGTGATAACATATATATGCTGGTATATATTATATATCAATCAAGATATTACGAAGGTTAGCTGAAGAAGTTTAAAAGTAGTAAACAAAGTACGAATATCTGTATGATGAGCATATTTAGAATAATTAAAAGGAAAAGATTTCTACAACGATTTTCAATTATTTTCAACCATTATACAAATTTTACTCGAACGCTGTGTTAATAAGTTTATCTGTAGATTAGCTAAAGTGAATTTGAAGAAGAGGTTGACCTCGAAACCGAAATGAATAAAACTAAGATTATAGGACATAAATATTGGGTTGGCCTTGGTAAAGATTATTTACTTACTTACTTACCTGGCCGCCAGACTATATATATCCTGAGCTTGGCTCATCTCCAATACGAATTCATCTTTGGTGTATCCTTACAAACATCCTGACTTTGTTTTAGTAGGCATTCTTAACATATTCTATACGCGTACTTAGATTCTTCTTAACAACTTGACTTTTTTCTGGAATTTGGCACACTTTTTCCCATAACTTGGAATGAGTTACAATCTGTTTTCTTCTTACGGAGGTGGTCCTAATATGTCAAGGCCGGCATGTAGGCTTTCAGCACTTTATGCTCTCCTCCACCCCTCAACTTAGTAGACCCTTTTGATAAAGGCCAATAAGTTTAAGGATTTTATCCTTTAGAACTTTTCTGAGTTTAGATAGCGCGTTTCGAACACCCTTAGCCTCAGCCTTGAAAGAGTTAGGCAGTTTCCGACAACATGTGTGGGGGTTTCTTCTCCTTCAGGAGACCTTTATATTTTGTAGATTCTGTGGCCTTCAATACGCTCCCAAAGAATGTTTGTTTCCCTCTTCAGGGTGGTTCCTATCGATAGTTTAATTTTACCAAGAGATATACCAACTGCCGGTACCGGACCATAAATGTTTCTGCCGATGATCTGGCGAGTTCCTCAATTATTTCGGAGCCCGATCAATTGTACTTTATTTGGGGTTTCCGAAGATTTTCCCACCAATTTATATTTGATGAAGTTACTTTCAAGAGCTTTTAAGGCAGTCTGACTGTTACTAAAGATTTTAATGACTTCATTAGACCATCTTTGCTCTTTCGAGGTGCTTGGGGACTTCATCTGCTCTTCTGAACCACGCCAGGTTTCTCTTGTGGGGATTTCTACTCATATGAATTACAGTTAAACAAACTTTTAATATTACAAACCAAATTTCATATTTCAAATATGTTTTTTTTCGTTTTGTTTTTAAATTCACTTAACAATTTCGTGAGTTTTATAACCTTTAAATTCTTTGAATTTGAATGAACAAAGGTGTGATCCCCAATTACAAATATAAAACGTGGCTAGAAAAACACACTCATCTTAACATAATAATAATAAGTATAATATATATATAATATATATATATATATATATATATATAAGTAAGAGAAGTTATTTGAATTCACAAATCTACAACTGTACAATTTGATTCAAATGTGATTTTCTTTTATGAGTCAAAAAACAAAATAATAAAAGGAAAACTTTTTTTTTATTTTTTTGCTTCGCGTTTTTCTATTTTCTTGTTTTATTTTATAATAAATTCTTTTTCTCATGTACTGTGGTATATTTTGTGTTCGCCTATTGTACTGGAAGGCAACGAAAAAAAAAACAAAAACAAAAACCAAAACAACAATAACATGTTCATAAAATAGAGGAAATTTTCATAGAAATTACGACAATTTTACGGTTAAGAGCTCCACCAAAAAGAGGGCATTAAAAGCATCTTTTTTACCGTTATTTTTTATTTTGTTTTTGGTTAGGTTATTTTTTAGCTTTCTCTGTAATAAAGGCTATAAAAATGTGTAGGTCGGGGTGGGATGGTTTTTGTATATGTACGTCGTTTATTACTTAATAATAGATAATAGAAAGAGATGGAAGGTGAAGTTCAGGTGATAGATAGAGATAAATAGAGAAGTTTTAATATAAATATATAATAAAATATATATTTATCTATATAAATATGTAAATATACATCTTAAATGATATATGAAATGTATGAACAAATTTATAGATTAGGATCATGTGAAATGTGATGGTTCGTTTGTTTTTTGTTTTGTTTGTACATTATCGTATAGGTATATACATAGATATAGTTAGTAACAAGGACGTGTTCGCGATTATTTTTATTTTTTATTTCTTTTGTTTTTCATATTAAGTACAAAAAGATGCTCATGTGTGTGGTTTTTATTAATTTCAAGTAAAGAAGAAAAATAAAACAGTATGAACAAAAATTGTTGAAAATAAGAGAAAAAAAAGTGATGAACAATTTTCTCTAGGGAAAATTAAAAAAAAAAACAACAACAAAAAACCAAAAAAAAAAATCAGCAAATGAAAGGTGGATCTAGAGGATTTTTTTTGCGTTATTATTATTTTTATGTATGTAATTTGTGTAGCTACTTGAGTTATTAAAGGATATACATCTCTATATGCATTAATATATTAGTAACGTATTACACATTGTACTTAATACACCTACATGAATATTATGTGAATATGTAATTTATAAAATTAAATTTTTTTTACTACTATTATTAGGTTGGTTATATGGTTGATGGTATTGCAGTTGTTAAGAGGTGCTAAAGGAGAAGTCAAAATAAAAAAAAAATGTTATTCTTTTATTTCACCGCTACCGTGTGAAATTAGAAATTGAATTTCACAAACACACATCACAACTAAAAATTTATATATATATACCTATAGATAGTAGCATACACAAACAAAAATAATAATATATGAATGAGATTTAGTGAAGAAAGCATAATTAATTTACCGAATGTGTATGTTACACATTATTAAATATCTACGTATATATATAAATATATGTAAAAAAAAAATTGTACCAACATATGTACATATTTAAGTAGATTTAAAGAATCACGCAATCATTCAATAAAATCAAGGATCATGATAATAATTATTGTATTTAATATAGAAAGCTTATCTATAGACTCGTACTATGTACAAATGTCTGTTTTACCATTTTAAAGATATTCTACATTCATGTTATAAAAGTTGCTAGAAATAATAATATATATAATTTATATATATATGCATTTACTGGTAATTCGTATATAGATATATAATGTAGATTTATTTTAATGAGATTTTATTAATTTAATGTAAGGTTATTAAATATTGCTTATTTACTATTAAAAGTTATTTATGTATACTTACTTCTATTTAATATACATTTTTATTATATGTTATATAGATAATATGTTTCAATAATATATAATATTATGTAGGTAATGTTATTTACTTTTAGATATTTTAATGAATATGCAATTTACGTTAAACTGGAAATGAAATGAATGATTTGATTGAGATTTGAATGAAAAGACAATAAATGAAGAAAATTGTATTATTATTATTTTTGTTTGTTTTTGTTTCCTTTAAAATTCAAATTTTAGAAATACATCATAAATTATTTAACTTTTAATGATAACATTAAATTAAATTTGTATGTTTTTTTTTATTAAATTTTAATTGTAATAAATCTATTTATAAAAGACTTAAATTTTAGTTATTTTTTTCCAGTTAAATGTATAAATTTCAGATTTGATTTGATTGCTTTACATTTTGAAGTATTTACTGAGTTATTTTATAAAGCACATACTGTAAGAAACTGAGCTTTTATTGTATTTAAATTGTATTTATATTATTTCTTTGGTCTGATAGATACAATATTTTAAACCTTGTTAATAGCATTTTTGAAAACACATTTTGATTTAAATAGATTTACATATAGATAAAGATGCAACATCAAATCCATTTCTTGTACTAGATGTTATGTGGTGAGAATAATACTATAAGCATAATAGCAACAGTAGAATAATCATGTACGTTATACAAATGTAAATATTAAAGTATATGAAAAATTAAATATTAAAGTATACCATATGAACTGAAGAGTAATTGAATTGATTAAAAATTTAATCTGCAGACTGAACCTAATTAGGTTTTTCATTATAATAAATAAAACTTGTAAGATAAAACAGAAATAGTGCAATGAGAGAGGTATGAAAACTTAACTTAAAAACTTAAAAAATTAGAATTGCAACAAAATAAGGAATATGAAAAAAAACCAATGAGGAAATGAACAAAAAGAGGTTATTAATAATCATATATATTTTTAAGTAACAAAAATATGGTACAATCAAAATAGAAACTATTATTTAAATTTAACTGAAGATTCTAACGGTTTTTCTGAACAGAATAATACGGTTAATACTCCGATGCTATCTATATCATTAAATTTTTATTGTGACTCAAAAACGTGCTTAACACTTATCGGATATAGTGCGAAATAGGTAGATGGACATCATTCGCGATTATCTTATTAACAATCTTCTAGTTATACAATCATATGTTCTTTTGATTTGCAGCCTATATGTTTTTCCAACTTGCGATTGGCCTTTCTATTTTTAAGTCTTTCTAAGTTTATAAGTTACTAATTTGTTATTACATCTGACTTCACATCCACATATTGTAGAATATTTCTTTAAGAATAACATCTAGAAAATGGAGGCATAAATTTACTCACATTAATATACAAGAAATATCAAATTTTCAAATTAATATACAAGTTCATTAAAATTGGCAGATATATGATCTTATACTAATTGATCTACATAACTGAAAATATAGTTTAATTTATTTTTAAATTCTACGAGTTTTTGTTTTCTATATAGCAGAGGATTTAATAGTTGTCTTAAAAAGCTAATTACGACTACTTTTACTATCACAAAATGAATAGAATTTACTCCTCACGAAACACAAGTTTGACTTATGAATCGAGTTGAAAAATTGGTTTATCAAAAATATTATCATATTTTTTTTCACTACGATAACAAAAACAACAATACGCCTACAACTTAAAACTATACTTATAGTTAAGGCCATTTTGATATGCCTTCCTAATGTTAATTTCAAAGTTAAAAGAGAAAATTTCTCATCTCAAAAATTAAAACTGTAATGCTCATTTATTTTATTTCTCAAATAGCTTCTCTAAATATTTTCCAATTTTGATTCTAGCACAAAGTTAATCAAACGAAAGATATTTATTAAACAAAACACTAATTTACATAATAATATAATGCGTCTCAGAAGCTTTTAAATAAATTTTGTGGTAACGTTTTATTTTTGACAGCTACGTTTGTAGTCTAATTTAAAGAAAGAGTAAAGCTCAAGAGACATATTGTAAAAAAAAAAAATCTAGTGCATTTCAGTTCACAATCTATTCAATATAAATTAAGTTTTAACTTGTTGCAAAATTTCTATACCCCATACCACAAATTACAAAATATAATATAAAAACTTTTAAAATTAAATTGGATTAGGAGTGCTCTAAAAAATTTCAAAAAATTGTCTATATGAGTTTTGTAAATTGTTTTCTTAAAAATTTTGTCAGCATGAATTTTGCATGAAGTTAGAAAGAAAAAACCCAAAAATGTGGATCTGCTACGTGTAAGAGTCAAATACTAAATAATCACCCCAATTGTGGTTGTCAGTTATCAGTATTATTTATCAGTATTTATGACAAGTTTCAGAAATTCTGATACGCCCTATCGTTGTTGTCAGAACTATCAGTTTTTTTGATCGATTGTGAAATTTATTAACGTCACTGATAAATTGGTATAGGGCTGCTTAAGATTTGTCATAATCTGTATCAGTTACAAATAAGTTGTGTGATAAAAATAAATTTACAAAACAATGCATATAAGGATAATATTAAAATTGTCAAATAAAATTCATTTAGATTAAAAAAAAACTTTAAGTATAATTTTAAAATAAAAAAACCAAAAAAACTGACTTGAAAATAAAAGAAAATTATCAAAGACAGGAGAACCAATAGAAAAAGAAAAAGACAGGAGAATCAATAAAAACTAGAACGGGATTCAATAAACAACTTTTTCATATGAAATAATTTTTTATTTGTTTTGTTTTTTTTTTGTTTTGATGTGAATTAATTTTATCTTTTCTATAAATAGGTGTGTGAGTGTGATATAGCAAATAAAAGACTTATAGTTAGTTTGATTCAACCACAATATTTTATTAGCGTATTTTTTATTTTTTTTACATTTGATTTATATTTTATTTCACAAAAACCTCCTTTTGCTTACTTAAACAAAAACAACTTTCCAGCTTATTTTATTTCACTTATATTTTTGTGTTTTCTATGAAATTACTTTAAGCTCTGTCGTTTATATTAAATGAGTTCATATTAATTAAAACCTGTTTTTTATTTTATTTATATTAGATTAACACTTTTATTTTATATTTTATTTCACAAAACTAAACAAAAAATAATTAATTCAATGAATCAGCTGATTTTTGAAATGTCAAATTATCAGTATTCACAATAGTAAATTTTTTTCAGTAAGTTTGTCAGTATGTATCAGTATCAATACCACGATTCCATTTCTGATAAATTTTTTTAAAACAACCACGATTGACCTCAATAGTAGTTTCATATAAGAAAAATGAGAGACAAATCATTTCTACCGTAAAGATATTAAAAAATGGAAACACAGCTGATTGACTTCATAGAATTTACACCTCTTACTGAGATATTATTGTGTTAGTAAACTTAAATGACTTTGAAATCAACAGCAAAAATTATTGCCAAAGCCGAAATAATTTTAATATAATAATATTATATTACAACTAAATATAAAATATTTAAGACTAGGTATGGAAATTTTATTGAATATCTGTTTTCATGCTTCGAAGCAATATTTTGGGTTTTTGATTAACATTATTCTAGTTGTAGGAGTATAACAAAAAAATTGAATTAATTTTGTTGTTTTTTTTTTTGTATTTTGTTTGTCAAATTTTCCCTATGTGGAACATAAATTTATTATTATTCTATTATATACAAAGTATACCTAATTTATTTTCATTTAATTTAAAGTTTTACTTTTAGTTTTCAACATACAAATTATCTTTCATCAACTTATCCATGTTAAAAAAAATTTCGTTACTTTTGTTTTCATTTTTAAAAATAATAAGATAAAAATGATATAACCCTATGTTTAGTCTACTGATTTAATAAAAAGAACAAAAATCGAAAAATAATTTTTTTTTTTATTCACCTTGTAAAACAAAAAAGGACAAACCTATAGAAATAAAGTAAGGTACAAATGCTGAATAAAAACAAAATGAAATGGCATTAAAATAACATCTCCCCAGGTATAAATTTCTATTGTTTCTTATGTATATATATAGAATATATATATACATAAATAAAAAAAAAAAAAACAAATTAAAAAAAAAATAAAGAAAAGGACCTACACAACGTAGCAGCCGTACCTCTTTTATACTCATTTAATATAAACGACAGAGCTTTTAGTTGTAACATTGTTTTTTCTTTTTTTTTCATATTTTTGTTTTATTTTACTATGGTTTTCATTTCTTTTTTTTTATATTTTCACATGTCCTGGACAAAACATACCAAATGTAAAATTAGGGAAATGTAAAAGCAAAAACACAAACATCTTTTTTTTACTCTTCTGTTGTTCAGTTTATTTTTGTTTTATTTTTTATTACGTATTGTCTTGTGTTAAACACAAGGATAACAAAAAAAAATTTTTTTTCTTTTGTTTTTCTGTTGTTTTTTTGTCGTTGTTACTCTTGGTTTTCTCGTACACTTTTCTATAATCTTCATATTTACCAATTTACTATACTATAACTACTAGACCGAATTAGATATACTGAATTAGCATTTTCCTTTTCTCCAACTGATTATTGAAGAAAATGAAAATAAAAAAAAAAGCAAAAACAAGAATAGCAAAAACAAAAATAAAAATAATAATAAAAATGAACATATGTAGTTGTTAAAAGGACCTTTGGTTAAATTTTTATTTAATGTTATTCACATTCTAGAAACTTACAAATTATTATATATTTGTATATATGTCCAGTGACGTTATCAGTAATTGGTACGAGTGGTAAAGCTTTGATTTTACTAATTCTTTATCAATTCTTGCTCACTTATCGTGAGAAATTTAGAATAATGGACATTTTTTTTCTTATATAATTCTGATGAGTATCGAATTTGAGGAAGTTGGGAAATCCTCATGAATAACAGATATTGATGATCGATATGTTGTGGTGGTTATTATAATATCATCTGAGCTTAGAACATGGATGTTGTAAAACAAACAATAAATTATTAATCTAATCTTTGAAATTAATTAATTATTCTTCGAAATTTATTTGTGATATACAATTTGACTAACAAAAAAAAAATAAAATTAGACTATGTATGCTTATGAAGACGAAGTTAGTCTATAATTGATCAATCTTTGATCATTGGACACCATTGATTCAACCCATTTTAATTCTTTGTTTCGTAATAAGGTTTAAAATATTTCATAAGGCTTTCAGTAAATGGTTGAAGTAGCTTGATCTAATTTGGTGTTGACTACCATTTACCTTGGGATCATATATTTTTCTTAGATTATTTTTTATTTGATGTTTTTGTCAATAACTTAGGTGCTGCCTGGTACTGCAATTTTCATTGCATCAAATAAAATTTGTATATTTTTCGAGTAGTTTTTGATCAGTTTTGTGGAGCAACTCTAATTTAATATGCTTTTGAATATTTTTAACGTATTTTATACATTCTCAATTTAACTTTTTTGAATTCTGTCGTTAACTGTAAAATTCGTGTAATTTTTATTAAACCTGTGTGGCTCATACTAAGGTGCGATACTTACCACTAAGTATTTGTTTTTGCTACAATGAAGGTCTCTTTGGCTATAAATAAATTATTGTAACTGAATGTTGTTCGTAATGTATTTTTGTAATTCATTAATTATTCTGCTTCTTATTTTACTTCTAAACAAATTTAATATTTTTTATGTAATTAATTAAAAGATTATAAATATAAAACAAATTGATGCGAAATAAAGGGAATACTTTTGCATATACAAGAAATAAATAATTAATTAAATATTCACTAGCAGGCACTGACTATAGAAATATAAAGATTTGCAGAAAAAACATTAAGCAAGATTGGTTCAATAATATGTAAACATCGAGATCTAATTTTTTTTTGCTAATTAGATATGTTTTTCGTAATTTTTATAATATAATTAATTTATATTAAACTTTGTAATTAAAAGTCGAATTTCATTTCGTTCCTTTTAAATATTGATATTTCGGCATCCAGTTACTGCCTGCTTTAGTGCTTTTGACTTCTTAATTTATTATTAGGTTAATATTATTATTATGGATTCCCTTAACATAGCTAAGATGTAGCTGAAAGTTTGGATGGAGCAAAAAGTTAAGGATTTGTAGGTCAACGTTCCTGAAAATCGTCAAGCAAAAATCCTCAGGTCAAAATGCTTGCTCAAGAAAACTAAAACTCTTCTAAGTTTCAATAGGAAGCAGATGCGTATCTTGGCAGGGATAATAATGTTGAAGAGTCATATCAGTCATCATCAAAGTCATATCAGTTATGGTATCAAACTTTGGGGAACAACAACTAAACAAATAATTGATGAACTCCAGGTCATTCAAAATAAAGTAATAAAAAGCTTGTATAATTATAAGTGGATGGAAAGAACGGAATCCATTCATAGTGAAAAAAAATTATTGTTAATTAAAGATTTCGTTAAATTAAAATTAATAATACATATACATGATATAGATTGTTCAAAAATACACACAATAACTGTATTACCCAAGACATGGAAATTTACATCAAGTAAATACCAGAAATCAGAATCTTTTCCATGTGTATTCCATGTATTTTCAAATGTCCTTTTCGTCCTTAAAGGATACGATGCGCCACTATATCTTTGGAGATATTTTTGGAAAGCTAGAAACTACCCAGCTATCCGTAAAATATGGTCATTAGATCCTGCGCCAATACAACATCTTCCTCAGAAGAGCCAAAAACTTCACTATGTTATTGTGTTCTCTTTTTGTTTTTGTTTTTCTGAATTTTTATTGAATATTGTGTATTTTTTGATTATATTATTTTGTAACATTTACTTAATACTTACTTACACTTACATACTACAAAAATGTTTGATAAAATTAAATTTGCCTATATAGATTATAACGAGATTCATTCTATTTTTGCATTAAAATTGAAATAAATAAATAACTAATAGACCTCTGATTAGTAAAGAAGCATCTTTATAAAATGCGCCTAACCGAAAACAACTTATTTAGAATAGGTATGTGAAATAGAAGAAGAATCTATTGAACATCTGCTCTGTGAATGCGAAGAATTTACTCGTAACAGAGTTCGCCATTTGAGACCATCGTTCCCCTAATTTGATTTTGATCACAAAATTCAGGTATGCTTAAGGACTCAGAGGACTAATTAGCACTAATAAGCACGGGTAAACGCAATAAACCCATTTGTATTGTGGTGATATCAAATCTCCTCCTGAAATTACGTAATCTAATCTAATCCAATTTAATTCGTCTTTATTACAAAATTTTTACAAAATTTAATTCTATTTGTACGACTTTTCACATTTAGTCTAAATATGTTTTTCAATTTACGGTATTTTAAATTTTCGCATACTTTAAGGCAAAATTGGTATAACAAAACCTTCTTTTAGTTTATTGAAGCTAAGAGTTTTCTTAATTGAAATAGTACCAGTTAATAAATGTACTTAACATCACCACTGGATGAATATGTTAACATGATAGGGATAATACTATAATACAGGAATATTAGTTTTTTTTTTGTTTTTTAATACAATATTGTTGCCTATATTAAGGGACGGAGAAAATTTCAACAATATGTCCTAAAGATAGAATATTATGTTGTTGTTGTTGTTGTTGCTGTAATTGTATTTTATTCTATATTTAAAAATATGTTATTCCTTTAATAATATTATTATGTATAATAGTTGTTAAAGAGTTGTATTCCATTTAATTATTTGCATATTTTTAAATGAAAATATTTATACAATTTGAATTATTTTATAGATGTATCTCTATCTATACATATACTTATATATCCTGATATATAACACAAAAAAGGATATAAAGTTTAACACTTTCATTTAACATTTTACAAATACATATTTGTAAATATTATTTAAATAAATTAATATTACATATGTATTATATTGTATTATATAAGTACATATAACATAATATCTTATAGTATGGGATATTTTATTAAAGATTATTTTAAGATTAAATTTTTCATTATTATAATTATTATTATAATATAATAATATACCTACTTGTATACAGATATAAATAGTTGTGCAATATTGTTAGTATAATTTTTGATTTGAAAAATTTATTTATATAAATAACTGTAGGTACATTATTTTCCGATAAAATGCATTTATCATTTATTGTATTTTCTTATAGTTTTAATGGACAAATACAAAGGTTTTATTGTTGTAAAAGAATTCAACTACACATTATACAAAATTCTGTAACATTATAACAATACATTTTATTGTAGATACATATTATTAAGTGAACAGTGACATAAAATATTTTTAGGACAATTTTAATTCAAACAAAAAATTTAAGGATATTTAACGAGATCACCATAGGTGTTAATTATATTGATATTATAATGATTCCAAAAAACGAACCCGAGAGTTTTATAGCAACTACAACAACAATATGTGTAAAAAATTTCTTTTATGTTTGTGCCCTACTTAGTTTTTTAGAAGTTGTTACTGAAATTTAAAAAGTTTTAATCATAATGAAAAGCTTTTAAATGATTCTAAAATTGTTTTAGTTGATATTGATGAATAAAAGTTCGATTTTGTTTTGAAGAAGTTGTATTTGATTTTGAACAAAAGTTTTATTTGATCTTGAAAATAGTTGGATAGAAGTGTAAATGTTTGATAAAAAAAATAGACTGAACAAAATTCGCACCATTAAATTTGCTGTGATAGTTCGTTTCATAGATTGGCATTCATAATCTTACTTACTATCTTACTATTAAATTAATCATATTTTTTGTTTCCTTAAAAATATTGTTCTTGGGATCTTGTCTGTATTACTATTCTTGTTGATTGGTTATTCACTTTTATTTGATATGATATTTAATAAGTTTAATGAAAAACAGTTAAGTTATTAACAAAAACATGTAAACCGACTTTAAATTATTTAAGTTGATTCCGAAAATACTTATAAGGCCAGTGCTGGCATATGGAGTAACCAATTGGTGTAATATAAGTGCTAGTAATATGGAAAAAATTAGGAAAATGGAACGGAAATGCATCTTTACTAAAATCAGACTTTAAAAAATATTATTCCAACAAGTTTATATATTATATAAATTAGCTAATATAAACAGATTCGATAATTTTTTTATCAATCTGATTCGTAGACATTTCGATAGATCAATGAGAAATATAGCAAATGGCTTAATATCACATGTATATTATCATAATGATGAATACATAAAAATTAGCCTACCGAAAGGTTTTTTGTCTCTAAAGTCCTTTATTTATCTAGATAAGAATGGAAAACCAAAACTATTTCCCAATATTATTTCATTATAATAGACGAGCTACATGTAAAATTATCGATTTTGATCTTGAAAATTTAATTCAGGATCAATTAAAATTTGATATATTCAACCCGGATAGGGACAATAAAAATAAAGTTGATTACTGGTGGTTGGAGGAAACTTTAATACATTAAATAGATTAGGATAATTTAACTATATAAAGTAGTCTTAAGTTTAGGTTAGGAAAAGTTAAGTTTTATTTAGTTTATAAGATTTTTTTATTTTTTTTTGAGAATTAATTTGGGTTTTAGTAAAATTTTACCAAAATAAATAGTTAGTAAAGATTAAAAATACATAAGTTACTTGGTATAGGTATAAGAAACATATTACAAATACAAATCAGGACGAAAATTAATAAAAAAATTTATTTAAAACTAAGTTAGTTAAATAATGAAATAGACACCGTTTTTGTAAATAATGTAATATTTAATGTTAAAAAATAAATAAAAAAAAAAAAAAAAACATTGATTCTTAAAATATTCTCTGCTGAGCCTAGTAAATTTATTTACGTTACAATTACGTTACTTTTTATAGGTGAAAAAAGAAGATGTATTAGGAGACTCCTGTAGTGAGGAACAATCAGATTCATATAATCTACCAGAAATCATTTTATCAGACACATAACATATCATAAGGGTTAACTGTATTTTTTTTTTAGTATCAATGTATCTGTACTTATACTTGCAATATTAACTTTGAATTGTTTCAAATAAAAAACAATTTTTGTAATTTTTTGTTGGTTTTGTAAGGTCTGAATATAAATAAATAAAAAAAAATATACAATAAAGTGAGTACAAGAGCTGAAGATAAATTGTTCATGATTAGATTCACAATCATCGATTTGTAAAAATGAATAAATCCTAAATAAATGATTTTTAACATTTTGAAAAGCATTGATTAATTTTATTTTTTTTTAGAAAATTTGGTAAGCATTTCATTCTTTTTGCAACAAAATGTTTTAATTTATACTCTAATGGTATTTTACTGTAAGTAAAAATAAGTTGCAGTTATTACAACAAAAACAAAAATTTTAGAAACACCTTTAGTTTCTTCACTTTATAAAAAAAGTTCTAAAAATAAAATTGTGTCATAAATTTCGAACAATTTCAATCCATCATTATGAAATTGATTAATTGTTTTTAAGCTATAATTTACAACACATAACTTACTAAACGATTTTATTTAATATTTTTTTTTTTAATTACAAAGGGACAAACTCCTTATGCAGTTTTATGTTTATTCTTCATTAAGAACATCAACATCGTATCTTATTTTGATAAAAAATTGTTAGAAAAGTACTTGTGCCACTTTGTATCTCATATATGAAACACTCATCATTTGTAAATTATCGTACGTTTGGTGCTGTAATCATCTGCGTAATTTGATACATTTTGTAAAATATTATTTTGAAAAATGTAAGAACTGTGAAAATCACATAAAGTTTTACAAGTATCTTATTTTCTTTTCTACAAAAAAAAGTAAACGTCACACGCAAGGTGGTGCATTAGATATAGTGGCTGCTTTTCAACCAAAAGGCCTCATGTTCAATTCCTGAGGAAGTAAAAAAAATGTTTTGTTGGTTTTTCGACCTTGTCCAGTACCCTTTGTCATAAAATAAATGATAAAAATTAGTTGACAGTTTTGGTTATAAAATAAAACTGAACTATGCTATTATGAAGGCGAATTACTGTAACAACTGATATAGTTTTCCACATTTAAAATTTGTAAATATACCATAAAAATCCTAAATATTGTTGTATGTAATTGTGTATTGCAATCTCTATGTAAAAGCAGTTCAATGTCATTTGGGTGACAGAGCTCAAATAGCATAGACCATTCATTTGTGCAAATATTGCAGTAATCTATGCCATTCTTACTCGCCATTTCGTACCACATTGCTTTTAATTTTAGTTCAATAATTATTTAAATAAATAACTACCGAAGATTAGTATATTTAAAAGCTTGTTAGTATTATTCCGGGAGGATCCAGATCTGGACTGAATGATAATAATTACATTTAATTAATTGTATTTAAACTTAATCATTTCATAAACATGTCTACTGGAATGAAAACTTACTGAACATTTTCTTCCTAAAACACCAATCCCTTACAAAATTTAAGATTGTCTATTGATGGAGGACATAATTTTCAGCATTTAGACCGGCATTTAAATGTTTTGAAATTTTTTTATCCTTAAGAAATATAGATACATAAATTTGTGACGGTAAAAATGGACTAAGTAGATTTCAGCAACAATTTGTGATGTGCATACCTACTGATATGAATAAAATTAGTTTTCTTTTGCAAGCTAACTTGTGATTGTCGCTATTTACCTACATACTAGTTAACATAAATTTATGCAGCAATGATTGACAAAATTAATTTTTGTTTGTTTGGGGTTATGACAATATTGACCTTTAATATATAATATTTTGTAATGAAATAAAAACGTTATGAGATTTAGTAAATAGTTAATTTTTATTTGATTTTACCCAATCAAAGCTAAAAAAAAGGCAAAAAAGTAATTTTAAGTAAAAGTCAGCTTTACAACTGAATGCTTTTGAAATTTGTACCTTTTTCACTAGATTCTTACAACTTAATTAATTTAATTGATAGAGTTTTATGATTGGGTCCTTCACTTCCTAGGTTTTGTCTGGCCCAAAGTTTGTTTATATTTCATTTATACTTTTTCTTTTTTAAATCAAAGCTAATTAATTCATATTAGTTTTACTTAAAACTAGTTTAACAAAAAAAAAATAATAATTCATTTTCAATTTTTACCCATTACTAAGTTAGTATGGCCTTATATTTTTCATGTTAATAACTACATTCAAAAGGGAAAAAGGGGAATTTGATTAAAACAAACGCTTCCCAATGTTATATTTCATTGCTGATTTTAATTCTGCGCAACAAACATTTCAATTACTTTTCTGCCAGCCTCAATTGTTTCTAGTTTCAAAATCTTCAACTCTGTGATACCAAGTTCAATTCTTACATTATTGTGAAAGGGACAAGACTCAAGAATATGGTGTATTGTGATGATGGATGGAGCAACTACATCTGATTTTGCTTGTTTGTAGACCATCAAAAAAATAACTATTGCATACTGTGTGTTACCTGTATGCAGTCTAGTCATTATGACGGATGCTTAAAGGTTTAGCGTTTGGAGGTTTTCTTCATTTAAATGCATTAGTTTTACAAGTTTTAGGCTTATTTGCCAAAGGTTCATTCTTTCATATTAAAGTGTATTTTTCCCATATAATTTTGTTGCATAAGTATTTGGAATCCGAATAATATAATTTGTGTTCCATCCTTACAAATTATTTTCAAAATGTATTCTACTAACAACTTTTTCATATAACTGTATTGCAAGTTTACAAATAAATTTACAAGCAATACCTATGTAATCATGAATTAATATTTATGTAGTATGGACGATATCTAGTGATATAATTTAAAACGGATGTCGTATTAAAATGCATATTCCGAAGAATTTCCTTAAATATTTATATTATAAATTTCCGGTATTTTGTCGCTACTAATAACATACATACCAATATTATCTATTTATTTTGTACAATTCAAAATGATTAAAATGAAATGAAGTGAACATTAATTATTTAAACAATGTATACAATGTATGCATTTATATACATTATATTACACGTAGGTAGGTCTGCATTACATTATTATACTTTTAATATTGTATTTTATTGACAAATTTCAAAATTATAAAAATTTGTTTAAGGAATGTTCGAATTGATATTTTTACATAATATAAAAATAAATTATTGATTAATAAATATTAAAATATAATATAGTTTCTCTATAATATATGTAAATATTTATGAATAATTTTTGATTGAAAACAACAACTAAAATAAAATAAAATTATTTAAGAGAAATAAATTAAGAAAATAGAAAAAGATCAAAATGGTTAGGTATAAATATTTAATTTAAAATTAATTTAAGATTTCGATTAAAATTTCTTTTAAATTGAGTTATGTTAGAATATTTTTAGCTAAATGCAAGCCGGTTGTCTTAAAATGGTTTTTAACATGGATTGATAGATCTAAAATGGAAACCATGTACACTGCATACTGAATAATTGTGAAAAAGAACAAGTAAGTATGGCAGAGACTTCCAGGCTGAAGTCTTTGCCATAAACGCAGCAGTGAATATAGTAAAAGAGCAAAGATGGTCTAACAAAGTCATTAGAGTTTTTAGTGACAGTCGGGCTGCTTTGAAAGCTCTTGAAAGTAACCTCATAAAATCTAGATTGGTGGGAGAATGTTAATGGAAGCCCTAAGCCTTATAGGGCTCAGAAACAAGGTACGATCCCGGTAAGATCTGAATACCGGATCATAGTGGGTTGACAGAAAATGAGAAAGCTTACGAACTAGCCAGATAATCGGCGGGAAACATCGGAACCGGCAATTAGTACATCTATTATAATATCAAACTATCGATGGAAAACACCCTGAAGGGGGAAACCAACATTCTTTGGGAGCGTATTGAAGGTCACATCAGAGTCTCCAAAATATATGTACCAAGAACAAACACCAAAATAACCAACTTCCTGCTAACTCTCAATAGAGTAGTCTGTAGGAAGATGGTTGCATATTTACTGGTCATAAGCACATGTATAGACTTGCATTAAGTGACGACCCAACCTGCAGACATTGTCTGGAAGAGGAAGAAACCTTTACACATGCTGTAGGAGAGTGCCTAGCTCTTCCAAAGCTGAAATTCAGGTTGTTGGAAACACACTACATAACCTGAGAAAACTTCTGCAGGATAGAACCCACAAATCTATTGGCCTTTATCAAAAGGGTCGACTAAGTTGAGGGTGGAGGAGGGCATAAAGGGCTAAAAGCCTATATGCCGGCCCTGACATATTAAGGCCACTTCCGTTTTAAATAATAATAAAAAAAATACTGTAATTATTTTACAATTAATTTGATTTGTTTGTTTGTTTAATAACGCGTATTTATAAAGATCGATACTTAATTTAGAAACCGGTATACTGTTTTCACTTCAGTTGTTAAATATGTGCTTCTCTCTGATTTAAATCTTACCTCAGAGTTTCTTCCCCTCAGTTACTAGATATTATATGAACTCTACGTATTCATAAAATTTTAACTCCAGTGTTATTTGACTGACTCTAAATTACTGCAGAAAATGTCTTCATATCTTTCTTAGTTTAAATTATACAGGGTTAATAATTTGATGCTAGTTAGGATTAATGCGAATTACTTTTTGATTTAAATTATATAGGATTTTCTTTTGTTCATTTTTTTCCCATAAACTGATAAGAATATTCATAGAAACAAAATGAGCATCGTACTTTGATTTTGAGAATGGATGATTTCTCTCCATCAAGCTAGTTCATTTCTCTTCTAGGTAATTAAATATATTATGAAACTATTAGAAAACCTAATGCGACTTTTACTCTTTCGAGTTA
The DNA here is from genome assembly GCA_963942445.1 of Argyra leucocephala. Lineage (NCBI taxonomy): Eukaryota > Metazoa > Arthropoda > Insecta > Diptera > Dolichopodidae > Argyra > Argyra leucocephala. Next base: position 115,710,911 of record OZ012678.1, on the reverse strand, counting down.
TTTGGTTAAATTTGCATCTTGTAGGACCTGGACTATCTTGACATTTACATGGTGGTCGAACTGTTTTTTGCCGAGTTCTTAGAAACATCTCTGAACTTTTTATAAATAGATTATATTTGCGTATCTCTATGTAGGTAATCATTTTTATATGATGATACGCCAGATCTCGTTCATGATACCCTCTAATTTTTTTACTCTAAAATCCATATTGTCTAAATTTTATTTTTCTCACTTTTACTTGTTTATACAAAATTTTTTTAATTATATTTTTTTAATAATATTTTTTTGCACTTTATAATGATTAAATTCTTTTATGTTTTGAAAAATTGTTCGTTAGAAAACTGAACTCAAAAAACCAAACTGAACTTCATACCTAATAACCAATCCGGCTCTCGCCAAAAACATTCCGCCGTAGAACAAATTCACAGAGTCGTGTAATATATTCTACAGCATCCTTGACATCACACAGGCTAACAGTAAACAAACAGTAAATGTAAATTAACAGTAAATTAATACAACCTAACAGTAACCAAAAATTTGTAGTAAAACACAACAGCGATACTATACAGATATTAAATAAAAAAAGGTGTACCAAAAGGGAGTTTTCTAGGACCTATGCTTTATGTCATCTATACAGTTGACCTCTCAACATTACGAAATATTATGACAGCTACTATTGTGAATTGTACTGCCATTCTGGCATCACGTACAAAGCCGTTGATAGCGTCTGATAGATTGCGTCTGAATTTTTTAAAAATAGAAGAATGGCTAACGAATTAGGAATAAAAGCAAACATATCAAAATCGTTATACATCACTTTCGCATATCGTAATGGTCCTGCAATATAATCTGGGTAAAGTAAACAGAGTTCAGTTTAACACCTCCAAAGCTCAAAGCTGCTTAGTTACGCAAAAATTAACGCCATTCGAACCTATTCTAAAGTTTCAAGGTGATAGCTTACAGCGACTAGAAAACTTAAACCTTCTCGGAATTCGAGTAAATCAAAATACGCTCTGGAATGACCATATTTTCAATGTTGCGAAAAGCGTCGCAAAATGTTTGGGTTATTTAAGTCGATGTAAGGCATATATTTTGCACCTAAAGATCTGCTTAATATTTATAAAGCCTACATACGACCCAAGATGAAGTACAACTCGTATCTATGGAGTAACAACGCGCTATTTGCCTCATTGATGATGTAAATGTTTCATCAACACTTGCTCCACTTAGTCATCGTCGTATCGTTGGAGCACTAACCCTATTTTATAGATATTTCGTAGGAGTAGGTACATGCTCGGAAGATCACTACTAAAATCACAGAACGCGAGAGGCTGCAAATACCAACCCCTACACCGTGGAAATACCAAGATGATTCAAGATTGGTAATGGAAATTCGTTTATCGTCAGAACTTCTAGAATGTGGAATCGCATTCCACTACAAGCATTCCCAAGAAGGGATAGTTTTTATTTATTTAATTTGTTCAAATTCAAAGTGAACATCAATAACATACTTTTCTTCTCTCTAACTATCCCTTTTATTTTCTCTTCCAAAAGGCAGCGATACAAAAGTATAAAAGTTTTTCTAACCTAAATTTTGCCTAATAATAATATAAAAAAAAATGTATTTATATATTCTGCACTAAAATTAAACGATGCACTACTGTATTCTGGCGGTATTCTAAACTGTCACTTTATATCAAAGTGATAATAAATAAAGCAATATTAAAATCAGTTTGGACATACAATCTTGATCTATGGGGTGATCTATAAGCAATTCAAATATAGAAATAGTTGAATGTTTTCAATCAAAATTGTTACAATCTATTTCAAATACTTCCTTGTTTGTAAGAAATTACAGAACAAGATCCGATCTAAAGACACGGAGACTAAAAAGATGCACAAAACCCTAATGATTAATAGTCAAGATGATATAATCGCTACACTATTTATCAAACTTATCAAACCATGGGGTAGTATATATTATTCCTGTAAGTTCAGATTTTGATTCTGTCTTCATCATACATCTATAATTTAGTTTTATTCGCTAGTTTATATTCAAATCATGATTCTTTTTGCATTTATGGTACAAATCAACTTGGCAAATAAACATGGCATAAGTTTTTCCTCTTTTATTCAAAATTACCGCTCTATAAAAAAAATAAAAATTCATTTTATATCTCTGATCTACTTAAATTACCAAAATGTTTATATATATATACAATATTTATATAGTCCATAATATATGAAATGTAGTAGGCATTAAAAACTTCTTTGCATATGTTTACATAGAAAAAAGTCTACCAATTTTAGTTTTGACTTTTAATAAGTTTACTATCAGGATATTGCAAGGAAAATTTTAAAAGATAATTTCCTCACACACATTGTTCAAGAAAACCTACACAAAATTTTCACATTTATATAAATTTTTGAAATTTTATTTTCTTTTTTTCTCTTATATTATATATACACAAAAAACTACCACTACAAAATTTCTCCCTTTCTAATAACTAATGAGAGAAAAGAGTAGGTACAGAAAAAAGAATGTAAAGAACAAAAGCCAAAGAAATCAAAAATATCAAGAACAAAAATATATGTATTTTGTATAGAGTTCAAGGCCCATGAAGAGTTTAATTTCCTCTATTGGTTTCAAAATGCTAATTTAATGCTCCCAAACCTTGATTATTTTAAGCTATTATGAAATTTTTGTTTTCTTTCATTTCACATATCTTTCTTCTTATCCTTTTTCATTAATATTATTTGTAAAGCAGTTTTTGTTTTTACTTCTATATATATGTATATTAATATTATATACATATACATATACCTGACTAGAATGAAATGATGAAATATATCTTAAAAGAAAAATAGAAAAATTCTTAAAATGAAAAGTCAAGATTGTAAAGTAAAATAGAAAACATACAATAATGTTTGTGTTGGTGTGTTTCTATATTTAAATATCTACAGGGTGTTAAAAAAAAAAAAAATATATACTAAAGCAAATTAGGGCTCTATATGAATAATTAGATATAAAAATATTATAGTATGCAGGTATATCTATGTATCTATCTATATCTGAGTATGAATATAGTTTTGGTTAGCTTGAATCGAAGTATAAGCCTGTAATATTTTAGGCCATGTTGACTTATGATTATTCCCTTTCCCACAACACAAACATGAAATGGACCATTATCTATTTGCACCATTATCATAAAGTGAAATAACAAGTGACAGATTTAATAAATATTTTGGTGAAAGCGTACAGCTTAATAATAAATCGACTGTGAAACAATATGAAAATATTATACCGAACACGAACGCCAGATTTAAAATGAAATTAATTACAATTGATGAATTAATTTTGATATTAAAATCAGCAAAGAATAAAAAATACATGAACTTGTGTGTCGTGTGATATAAAAATGTTTTGTGTTAGTATTGATTTAATTGGTGGAAATCTACTTTCAATTGAAACCGGAATTTTTACTGAATGCGGGAAAGAATCAAAGGTAGTACTCATTGAAAAGGTAAAAAATACCATTAAATTAATGCAATTTCGTCCTATAAACATGATCTCTACCTTTTCAAAAATATTGGAAAAAATAATTTATAATCAACTTGAATCGTATTTTGAAATAAATTGCTTTATGTCACAAAATCAATCAGGCTTTAGAAAGAATCATAGCTGCGAATCGTTACTGAATTTAGTTTTGACGAATTGGAAAATTGCAATTGATGAAAAAACGTAGTCGTAGCGGTTTTTCTTGATTTTGGTAGAGTATTTGAAACAATTGATCGTGATATATTGCTAAATAAATTATATAGGTATGGTATCCGTGGTAGCGAATTAAAATGGTTTGAGTTATAATTAAAAAATCGTTCACAACGAACAAAAAATGATGACATAATTTCAGATCCGGTTGATTCCTTGTGGTACAATTCTGGATGTAATACTGTTTTTGATATAGGTACGTCAATGACATGGAGAGGGTTGTGCAATTGTCAAATTTGCCTCTGTTTGCTGATGATACTCTAATATATGTTGTTGGTAACTCTATTGAAGAATGTACTCACAAAATAAATGACGATGTCAAAATATTACGTGAATAGTTTATAGAAAACCAGTTAAAATTGAACACTGAAAAGACGAAATGTATGGTTATTAATAGTGTTTTGAATAATTAAAATTTTCAAAATAAAAAATGCAGGAATAGGTAATTATTAATGAAATTAAATATTTAGGTTTAGTAATATATGATAGATTGAGCTTTAAACAACATCTAAATATATATGTAAAAAAATTAATAAAAAACTTTACTTCTTTTCAAAAATAAGAAAATATTTATCGATATTAATAGTGCAATCAAAATGTTTAATGTGATAATAAAACCACATTTTGAATACTGCTCATGTTTAATGCTAAAATGATGAACAGATTACAAAAAATACAAAACCGAAGGATGAGAATAACATTAAAACTTATTAAATTTACTTCAAAATCTTTCTTGGTGAGAACATTAAAGTGGATGAGTGTGCCCCAAAGAATAAAAATGAATGTTTTGATAATGGTATATAAAATAAAATATAAAATTATGCCAAGTTATTTAACAAATAGACTAATTTATGCAGATGCTCATCACTACTATTTAAGAAATATTAAGATTTTAGGTTGAACTTTTTTAATAAATCTAAAACGCAGAATATGCTAATGTATAAGGGTCTGCAACTGTTTACTAATTTACCACTTAATTTAAAAATGGAAAAAAATTGTGTCAAATATAAGAAAGGCTTGATTAAATACTTGAATGAATCAGTTGATTGGAATATTCTGTAATACAAATGAATTGTTATACCTACCTAATAGATAATTAAATGAATTGTTCAAGTTTATTTAATTTGTTACCAGATTAACTTAACTCTCAGTTATCTTTTGTCATTTATTATATTCCAATGACAAAGGGTACCAGCTCGAAAAACCAATGAAGCATTTTTTTTTTTGCTTCATCGGGAATCGAGCCCGGGAGCTTTCGGCTTAAAGGCAGGCCGTCTACCGGCTGCGCCACCCAGCGTATAAATAAAATTAAATAAATATTAAAATTTTAGGTATGTTCCACAATTTTTATTAAATATCTTAATCGATTTCGGTTATTACACCATCATCTGAAGACTGATAAAGTAATTACAAATATGTTTGCATTTATCGTATTTTTGTTATTTTATATAATACCTGTAGTAGTATATAAGGTTTAATAAATTTTAAGATGTCTATTATAATATGTCTAATCTATTGATCAATTGAAATCTATTGAAATCTTTTATTTGAAAAATTGTACAATTCTTCCAAAGAGATAAAATCTGAAGTTAATTACAGGAAGCTTAATTTATTTTACTACAGGTACTACCTTAAAAATGGGAAATATCATGAAAAATACAATATAAGTCCAGTTTTCCGAAATAACAATACAATTAAGCATAAACTAGTCAATAATAAAATCATTACCAGGAACAATATCAGTTAAAGGATGTTTATCTTATTTTGTAATTATTTATATTTGTAATTACATTATCAGTCTTTAAATGATGATGTAATAACCGAAATCGATTAAGATATTTAATAAAAATTGTGGAACATTCTTAAAGTTTTAATATTTATTTAATTTTAATAATGTTTCACCAAGCTAGAGCCTACAGCATATTCTATACTTGTATAAAAATGAACCTATGAAATCTCTGTACGGTTGTAAAAAATTTATTCTCTCAACTAGATGAGCCTATTTAAATTTTCACTGGATCTATGCAATCGCAGAGAATATGTCTTCAAGAATATGGAGTATGAATAAACGTAAAGGGGCTTTGTAAAGAGGAAATAAGTATTTTAAAATATCAAAAAATCACTCTTTGTCAGACAAGACTTTATATCACTTTTTGTCATTAATCAAATATATTTATTAAGGTCATAGTGTTATTTTTTTACATATTAATCAATAATAAATATTAATTATTATTATATATGTACATTATATACTTGTAATATTTTCGTTATTAGTTTTAATCAAAACTTTCGATAGAATTTGATGTGATTTTCTTTTTTCAATTCTAGTCAAATAAACTATGAATTTAAGCTTTTTTTAAATCTAAACTAACAAAGTTCTGACCTCCAAAATTCAGACATTGCAAAATATTTTAAATCAAAAAATTTTCAATCAAAACATTTTAAAAATATTGATCAAAATTTGTCATACAATTGCAACGAAATAAACGTGTATTGGTGAATATGTATATAGGGAGTCAGCAACTGTGGAATGTATTATTTATCGAAATATTTATTTCTAAGAATAAATAAAATTTCCATATAAAATTTAATGATAGTATATCGATAAATATTAGCTTTCAGCTTTCAGGCTTTTTCTTCATGTGAAATAAGTTAATAATAATGAATTCTAATATTTATAAAGCTAAAATATATTATTCTTTAATTTATTATAAATGTTTTATTTATTTTATTTTTACACACAATTTGTTATTTATTATTATTTTCTATTAAATTTTATAAATATTAATAATTTCTGTATTCCAATCGATTTTCTATATGATCTAATATGTTTGAATATAATAATGATGTAATTTAATCATTTCCGTGCATGCACAGCAATCGGATACAGTAACTGGCTTACATGATGATCTAATACCGTCTATTAGATCTCTTACATAACTAAATACATTAGAGTCATTAAATGTTTGTATGTAAATATCATAGCGAATTTTATTGTGTATTTTCCTTGTTAAATATCATAGCATATAGAAAAGTTGGAAATAATAACATTGCATTTGTTTATAAGACTACTTATTGAAAAATATTAATCAATACTGATTATATATCCTCAAAATGGAACTTAAATGATGTACCGTGTCACTGAAGATCTCTAATTCTTATTGACTCTTCTGAAACAAATGTTGTATTCGTATAAACGTACGATAAAATGACTATCAAGGATACCTGGTGTCTCTAGGTTTTCAAAATTATATTAATATATTGTTTCCAAGCTATAAATCTAGACTGTGCATATTCGAAATAGATTGAATGTTTTCTTTCGAATCTTTATATTCATGTGTTTATAGACGACAAACTGTCTGGACATAAATAACTGTCTGGACATAAATAATACAAAATGATTTTCTTTCAATGATAGAGTCCATTTATTCCATCTCCATCTGTATATGACCCTTTTCAAAATATTTCTGGAAAATAATAAAATTTTCTTTTATTGAAAGATTGAAAACAGCATTAGCAAGGATAAAATTTCTGTTCTGACAGTTATATCCATCCCTATATATGACTATTTCCCTATTTTTATTATCCATTAAAAGAATTACTTGTTTTAAAATAAACTAACAAATTATGGTAGAAAATTCATTAGCACTACTAAGTCCTCCTTCGCCTTCATGCCATAGAAAACAAAAACCTTGACAAGTCTTTAAATTGTAGATTGTGAAGCTACGATTAGATTACAATTTCTCACAGAGATAAAATGAATAGAGTTGGGTTTAATTCATCAAAAACTTAAAGCTGTCTTTCTTCTTTTCTAGCATTCGAAACTAATTTTTCCTTCAAAGGTGGCAATTCATAAAGCACGAATAGTCGAATAAAGGTATGTACGTAAATCAAAAAAAATATATGGAATAATCATTATTTTCTGTATATATATTTGAATAAATGTAAGGGTGTCTTTTCATCTATGGAACTCCTTATAATATCTACATATCTTTTATATGTCCCAAGATGGGATATAATTCACTCATCTGGGCTGGCATTTCCTCTACAGACTACCTTGACCTTGTTCAAAATCGTGTTTTTCGTTTAATTGACGGCCCAAGCATAACTTCATCCGTAAATTCTCTTGTACATCGACGTATAGTAGGAGCACTTACTCTGTTCTATAGATATTTCATAAGTGTGAACACACGCTTAGCAGAAATAAAATTTTTAAAGTGAAACAATTATTGATAAAATCTTGACATATTCACTTTTTAAATAAAATATATGAAAGACTATTTTTTTTTTAATTTTCAACTGTGAACTACATTATCTTCATAATATCTTACTAGAAAAATCCAATATATAATATCTATAGCTATATCTAATAGATCAATAGATATAACAGTAATCATTAAAACGACAAGGTTGTTTTCAAATGTCCTTTTCGTCCCTAAAGGATAAAATTCAATAATTAAAGATATATGTTTTTGGTAAGTTGGAAATATCAGGTATTGTTGAGATATAGTTGTTTAGAACTCAACAACAAACTCTCTTCAACCACCACTGCTTAGAAGTCCTTAATATCAAAACATGTTCCGTTTCAATTATTCACAAATTGCTGCGTATTATATTAATTTCTCCAATTAATTCAAATGAATAACGCATTTTCCATACAATTTTTCTTGTGTTTTAACACCCTGTATATACATTTTTACATCTATTATAATAATAGCTAGTTTTCTTTCCTCAAAATAATAAGAAATTGAGTATATAACATTTTGAAATTTTTCACACCTAATGCCTTTGTAGAAGTAAAATAGTGTCAAATCGTGAATTTACTCAACTTGAAATTTTAAAATGGAAAACAAACGGCAAAAAGAAAAATAGCAAAATATAACGAAAACAAATAAACAAAAGAAAAAAAAAGAAATAACAAAAAAGAAAAAAAATATTCTCAACTCCTTGAAAAATTGCCGCACCTTATATTTAACGCTACTCAAGTTGTTAGATTCTCGAAAAATTTTGATTAAAGGATATTTTTTCAATATGGCACTCCATACCACTTTGCATATACATCATACATATGTAGTGGTATGAATATGAATATGGATGTAGTTTTAAATTATAATAGTTGACATTGATTGAGATATTAAAGGTGTGAAAATGAACAATACAAAATTTTTTATTTTAAATTGTTGGTATTTGAGAAAGGTGTGAGCTAAATGAAAATATTTTTTTTTTTTTTGTAAATTGAAGTCTCATTTAATTGGTTTCCTTTAGATTTTTTTTTTATTTTTGGAATTTTTATTAAAAAAAGATTAAGATAAATAGAAAATTTTATTTTAATTTAACTAAAGTTGAATTTAATAAGATAAATAATTTATTTGAAAAATTATAGTGTAGGTGTGAAATCAGTGAAGTTTAAAAAATTTCGATCTTAAATCAACAGTTTGTAATTCGCATGTAATAATATTAATTTTAATATTTAAAATTCTAATATTTGGAATAACATATTCGAACTTTTCAAAGGAATTTTTTATTAAATAAACTTCTTTAGTTATAAGGTAACTAAGTTTTAGTACTATGAACTGTAGTAGTTTTAGAATTCTGCAACTATGAATGTGGATAATGTAGTTCAGTTTAGTTTTGTTTAAAATCATCTTAGAGTTAAGTTTTTGTTTTCTACATTAATTCTGAATCAAGTTCATATAACAAAAAAAAATAATTCTATTTCGATGTTCGTCAAAGGCGTATGATCTACAAAAAATCCTTGAATATTAACAATGTTGTATCTTAAACTTAATTACATTGTAATTGAATACTAGAAACCCCTATTTATTAATTATGATTCAACTTAAAGTCAAATTTAACGTTTTTAAAAAACAGGGATTTAAATAACTAATATAGACTTTGCACTTGACACTTATTTAATTTTTCACGTTGTTTGTTTTTTTTTTTTAATTATTGAACATTTTTTATAAATAACAATTTAAAAGAAAATTATATTAAATTATAACAAAAATTTAACAAACAACAATTTTATGCGTATCAGCAATTGATGTCCAAATACCACATACGTGTGTAGTAAAATTATAGTGTACTAAACTTCCTACCACTAAAACATTTAAAATAAAATTGATTTATTCTCTTAATTATACTTCATAATAAATGCACTGCTTAAATGTCGTTAAAGTTAGATTTTAATCTTAAAGACAATTTACATCAATGTACCATTCAATCAAAACTTAGAAATTTAATTGTAGATAACTTTAATTAAAAAATTTAATAATGATGAATCAAGAAAGCATATACATGATATAACATAAATATGCAATATACATAATATTATATCCGTTTTAAAAAAGCAATTATTTTTTTTTTGTTTTTGAAATTATATGGAATTTTTTTTAACTAGGTTTATATAGAACTTACTTATGTAAATGGATGGTACACTTTTTTGTGTAATTTTAAATGACTAATGAAAGATTAAATATCGATTGAATTATTTTTTTACTCTTTACATTTAGAGTGTAGTGTATTGTCGGCATTGTGTATTGATGAGAAGCAATATATTTTATTGTGGTATCTATAAAAAATTGCGTTAGGTATAAAGTAGGTAGGTGCGGGGGTAGTTTGTTTATTTTTAATCTTTTTATTTTCTCTCAATTTTGGGGAATATAATTTTTATTGTATAATAGTATAATTTTGAGGTGAATTGTTGACAACTAACTCTATTATAATATATGATAAATATAGTAGAAACAAACTATTAAACACAAAACAAATATAAAGACCAAAAAATTAGTATAAATTGAGACTTATATACTAGAGATAATTTGTAATACTAATTATTACTTATCTAACTGTCTTTTTGTTTTTTTTTAATTAAACTTTTATTATGTGCCTTTAATATACAAACTTAAGACTATTTTAGCCTATAAAAAGTTGAAGAAAAACGGCTTTAATGGAACTAGCAACTATTAACATTTAAATTAATTTTAAATTTTTATGTTAATTCTAATTGCTTAATAATTTATTTTTTGTGCATTTATAATTAATATTATTTTATGCTTCATACTACTTTCTTATATGTATAATTTATTGTAAAAAAAGGCTGAAAAAATCAATATTATGTCTTGTTATTTTAAGCATATTTATCTGTCTTAATAAATTATAAAGTAAAAAAGACCAAAAATAAATAAAATTTCATTAATGAAAATAAAAATGTAAATGCACAAAAACATTTCTTCAGAGGCTTTGAACGGTTTAACAAACAATCTAATTTCTGCGACACAAAATAAATGTTTTAATTTTTTTTAAAGAAGCCCACGTTGATTATGTTTTTCAGCTCAACTGTTTTTTTTTTTTCTTACTTCTTTTGGAAGCATATGACTTCCACTTGATATTTCCATTGTACTCTACAGGTATCATTTATATTTGCGAAACAATGTCTAATTTCATTTTTAATAAACCTAGACAGAATGTCCGCTGTTGAGAAGCGTCTTGAACTTCTGTGTTGATTAACTGGTTGTCTCCCCAGTTTTTCCACCAGTGTTTTTAGGTGGTTTCCTAACCGGATCCAATATATTTTTGTTGTAGCAGTCATTTCCTCTTTTACAGATCTCACTTGTAAGTCATTTCTTATGACTGAGTTTCGAACATACCAATGCGCATTGACTATTGCTTTAAGTAGCTTAAATTGAAAACGTTCAATAATTTTGATAATTGAATTGCTTGTCGTACCCCACAGTACTACTCTTTACTTGTGAGATTCGGCTTTTTCATGAGTAATTTTTCAAACAACTTTGGAAGTATCGGTAATAAGCTTATAGGTCTATATGAATCTACGTTGTTTAGATCTTTTTCAGGTTTAGGTATGATTTGCGGAATTTTCCATTGTTCAGGGAAGTTGTTTGCTCTCAACAGAGCATTGAATAAGTAAGTAACAAATCCCTTTTCTGAAATTTCTTTCAACATCTTGCCATCAATCATATAGTATCCGGGGGGCCTTTTTGTGGTTTAATTCTCTTTTTACAGCTGTTTGGAGTTCAGTAATATCAAAAGTTTTGATAGGTAAGCACATTTGAAATGGTTTTGTAGGAGTTTACTATTTCTTATTTTCGATATAATCTGATATCTCTGATTGACATTGAACAAAAGTTTTGTCTAAGTGTATTGCAAAAGTTTCAACTTTTCCTGAATCGCTTTTGGCCCATTCATCATTTTCCATTAATATTTACTGGAAAATATAACTGAGTACTTGTTAATTATTTTGATTACTTTGTTATATGCAACATTGAATTTTTCCAAAGTAATTTGCGATAGTCTGTTCCATATTGGATTAAGATAGATAATATTCGATAAAATCGATTATACCTATACAATATACTCTGGGTAGCACAGTAGGTAGAGCGCCTTTCTTTCAACCGGAAGGTCCCAGATTCAAATCCCAACTAAGGCAAAAAATTACTTTCTCTGTATTTTGAACCTGTTCCAGTATTCATTGTCATTGGGATAATATAAACGATAAAAAATAGTTGACAGTGTTGGTTATTTGGAACCATATTAAATGGAACTATGCTATTATGAGTGCTAAGTACTCTACAATAGATATGGTTTTCCACATTTAAATTTGTAGACATAACATAACAATTCTGAAACAGCTATTGTATGTAATTGTGTATTTTAAATCTATGTGTAAAAGCAGTAATGATGTTCTTCCCATAGACTTGGAATTATATAAAAAAAAAAATATATAGCTGTGGCCTCGGTAGCCGAGTGGTAAAGCACTCGAGTGTAGTAATGTAACGACCGAAGGAGCACGAGTTCAAACCCCGTGAGAACCGAAAAAATTTTCAAATGGTGAAAATTACTAAAAATGTAATTTTCTATACAACCACATCGGTTCAAATATAATTTAATAATTAATAAAGATATAATATAACTAATAAAAAAAATAATATAAATATATAATATACAAAAATATATACCAAATAATTAATATAGTTTAATAAAAAAAAAAAAAAAAAAAAAGGCCCACATTTCGAAAGGGAAAAGGACCTATAAAGTTGGCCTACAGATTTATCTGTAGGATTAACTGTTAAAATAAATAAATAAATAAAATAAATATATAGCTATATAAGAACAGAAAATTGAATAATCTTGTAGGGGTAAAATAATTACGAAAGTCTATTAAGTATAAAAACATATGGTGAAATTGTTTTTTATTATTAATTCAACATGTACTTTTCCATTTATGTGCTGGATAACAAGCACTAATTAGAAATGAAAGATTATAAATTTTGTTGTTTTCAAAAATCATGAGGTCTTTTTGGTATTTAGGGATAAACAATTTTTGGTCAAAAGCCAGTCATTTATTGATACTACATCTTCTTCAATTGCATATTTCAACTGATCTTCATCATTTACGGAATATTTCAGGACTGCATCGACTGCGCGTAGAACTGCACAGACCCCCTAGCATTTATTTTTGTTGTGTCAAAATTGTGAAAAAATTTCTTGATTTTTTCTTGTTTATTTGTCAGTGAATTCTTGGAGATTTTTTTAGCTGATTTTGTTAAAACTTTTCTTTGCAAAAGATTTTAAATGTATTATAAATTACACAAAAACTACACTTTCAAACTTATATTTTCCTCTATTTTTATTAAAAAAAAAAAATTACAGCAACTAAAAACGCATCATTTTTAAAATCAAAACTATTCTATTTTGTAAAAATAATAATTCTTGTCCTTGCAAGTAACTTAAGATAAAATGCAGATACCATAGACCTGTTGTTGTACGAGAATAATTAATTTGAAAAAAAAAAACAAAATTTAAGAAGACTAAAAGGAAACTTTTTGTTTTTTTTTTTTTTTTGTAACAAATAAAATTCAATGTACACGCTCTATATATTTTAATGTCTTGCCTGTAGAAGAGCATAAAATAACTCAGTTACATGTGCATTTCATATAAAAACCAACAACCTAGTATATATGTATATGTATTTCTATCTTTTTTGCTTTTTTTTATTTTTAAGTTACCTGCAATCTTATTATGATAAAAAAAACTTTAATGTTTTCTTACATCATCATAAATTTATACATAGCAAGAATTAAAAAAAAAAGTAAAAACCAACTTAAAAAGAACCTTTCTTTATGATTTTGTTAATGTTATATTTTGCTTTTAAACAAATTTTCACAATATTATTTTATATAAATGTTGGTTTACCTATACAAAGACACTGATTATGATATTTTTTTTTGTGTCACTGCTCTGTTTATATCCTAATGAAAATAAAATAGTTTGCAAATAGAAATCTTAATGAATCTAATTGTAATGCGGTTCTCATTTTGAAAGTATAAAAAAAAAAAAGTGAAAATTGTAAGTAGATTATGTAACTAGAGATTTAATAACCAAATAACGAAGGTTTCGGCAAGGAAAATATAACTTAAATCTTATCAACTCGAGCAATCTTAAAAAAAAGCTCACATTGTGTTTGTTCGTTGATTTAATAAAAGCATTTGTCATTGTTTTTTTTAACATTATACTTGTCAAGCCACTTATTTATTTATTTAGTAATTATTGTCAAGCTACTTATTTAACGAAAACAATTCTATGAAAATTCTAGGATATTTTTTTCCCTTATAGTGATGTTATTTATTTGTAATCAATCTGCAAGTTCAAACATGTTTCATTCCAATCTACAGTTTTGCAGATGAAACCACTCTAGTGGCATCCTACAATTTTAATAAAAAAAATCTGAAACTACATCTATCGCTGTATAAGGTCATATATAATATTTCAAAAACTCTGAATTTTGCTATATGTCGGAAAATGTTCATTTTTGATTCTGATTCTTCATTTCAGAATTAGATAAACTTCAGGAAATTTTAACAGTTTAAGCATATTAGGTATGCAATTAAATCGGTAAATGATCTGGAATGATCTTATATTCGACATTGCAAAAAACCCAGTTAAATATTTCAGTACAAGGCATTTCTAGTATCGAGGTAAAACATTTGGATGAAGTCCAAAGACGGGCATTCCGTTTTATAAATGACCCAAATGTGTGGTTCATTTTGCTATATCTGGTAATCGTTGTATAGTTAAAGCTCTCTTCCGCTTTTATATATATCTCGTAGAAACGAGTACATGCTGGATGGAAATACAATCTGTTTTACCACCACTTCAGTAGTTCCCTCGTGAAAGATATATGCATTATATGAATTAGGGCAGTAAATTCTTAAATTGTCAGAAGATAAATTATAGAAATTCTTTCATATCCAGAGCATCTCGAATGTGGAACAAAATTTCATCTTATCTGTTCCCCAAACATATATGATCAATTCTATATTTATGACCTATCAGTTCATATCCTAAGTTCAAGATAAACACAAGATTAACACCATCATTCGTAATTACCTTGCTTTCATTTTACCCTCTTTCTTTCCTAAATATCCTTTCCCTCTTTAGCCAAATATACCAATCGGTATTATATAACCCATACTAGTGAGAATACCATAAGAATTATTTTAAGAACTATTATTAGTATTTGAACTATTCGCATTTTAATGGGGGACTTTCCGCTGAATCACAAAGAAAATATTTTATAAAAGTTCGTCGATTATAGTGTACTAGCAAAAAGACCCGTCATATGACGGTGGTATATAAAAAAAAATGTTCTAAGACACTGCAAAAAAAAATTGGTATTAATAAACGTACTCAAATATTATATAAGTGTTTTTGTGTAGTGCAAAACTTTACAACAAAAAAAAAAGAAAAAAACCATACATTTCCCAAAAACCGCGTACTGAAAATTGTAACAAAAAATTGATTTTTGATTATTTATCGTGTAAATTTTATAAGTCAAGATAAATAAAAAAATAAAAAATTCTTTGAATATTTTAATTATTTATTTAGAGTGCGCAACTTTATTCCAAATAGAACAATATTTGTTAAACTATAATGTTTTATCCATATAGATTAGTAATTGGATATTGCCATTTCTTTGTATCCAATGCTTCTAAATCTTATACTTATAAATTTGGTTGGTATACACGTATTTTTTCAAAGTATTCAACAAATTTATTTGACTAAAAAACCAAAAATTTTTAAGGTATAACAAAACTAAGGCATACAAAAACTATACAGTTGTTTTCCTTCTCAACTCCTACTTTTTCCAATGCCTAACCTTGTGTCCTATTTATGATAATAAAAAAGGCTAATTTAATAGGGAATAATCAAAGTCTGAGAATAAATGACAATTCTGTGGTAGTTGGAGATAAATATATTCTGGGAATAAATTGTTTCCCTTATAGCTGGACCGATTAGGACTTCTGCGATTATTAAGTTTGATTTTAAATTTTTGACTGCTAACCGGCTTCCAATGCAGAGACCACATTTGGTATTTAGGTTACTATGTAATATTATTATAACTTCAACTTTCAAATTAAATTTATGTGGAAGCATTCCACTTGGACAGCAGCCATTTAAAAATCCCACGGGTTAGTTGTTGAATCTTATTATAGTTTTTCTATAATGTTTATTACTTATTCGTTAATTGTATTCGATATTAGAATTTTTAAAGCAAAGTATCTACTTTTTTTAATAGACAGCAAAACTATCCGCACTCAAACTATTTCCAAAAATTTCTGGTATAATTACGCAAGTGTTTTTCTCTTTTTTATTTTCTACATATAATCATCATATACACATATCCATGAATTGAATACCTATTTCTTAAATCAAACAGAACAAAAAAAAATTGATTCAAAAATCAAAACAATATTTTTTTGTTATTTCCATTCGACACTATTCACCGTTCTCTTGAAAACAATTTTAAAATAAAAAAAAAGCAAAAACAAAAAAAAAGCATGAAATTTCAAAAGAGAGAGATTAATTTTATGTATACAATTTTTTCCAAATGCATGTGATTATTTTTCTGCTAAATAATTACTGTTTCTTATTATTGTAATACTAATAAAATGCCACGCTAACGCAGCAGCAGCAGGATTCTATAGTTGATACTAAAAATTCAGAACAGGAAAGAAAAAAAGTGCTAAGACTCTTAAGTGAGTATTCATACTATAATTGTTTCGGCGATTGTATAACAAAATAAAATATTATGAAATTGGTTGTTTGTTGAGCTAACTAACTGATTATATTCCGGTTCTTATAAGTGTGACTGATTAAAAGAATAGTCGTTCATAAGTTAAGTTTTAATTTAATATTGCCATTAAATTTTGTGATATTTGCATTGATTTGCATTGCATTTGAAGCAAATTAACATGACCTAACTGTGAAGCTTTCAATATCTACTTCTTTAACTAGAAACGGATATAAGTCAATAACAACCTGTCTACCCTGAAAATCATTATTTTTTTTTTTATAGTAGACATTAATACATATCTAAATTACTTTTCAATTTGACAATGCAACTGATAGCAATTTCCGTTTTGTATAACTTCATTCATCAATTAACCATATTATTTTAATATTTAATATTTTAAATGGGTAAAGATTAAAACTTAATAATATGAAATTAAAATTCGACAAGAAGTCAACTCTAACTCAAGCTATGATTTAAAATTAAAAACCTGAAATTTACATAAACTCAATAATAAAACTCAGTCCCATAAGAAACAGATCTTAAAACAGAATTTCATGCAAAATTCAATACCACAATAATAACCTTGGCGACTTTGAATTTGTAAAAACCATTTCAGCTATAACTAATTCGGTAAATGAAAAAAAAAATATTTCAATTCAGAATAAAATCAAGATAAAATAAAAAATTAGAAACAAAACAAACTACACACAAACCGGCAGTAAAACAAAAAAAAATAAGATTTTCATTAAACAAAGAGTGCTACACCATATTCTTTCATTTGTACTACTCTCTATACATATTTACAATTTATTTACAAATTATTAATCCATCTAGTTGTCACTCCTTTTTCATTATGTAAGTAGGTAATTATTTTGTTTTTGAAAATGGTTACAAAACTGAATTGATGATTATTGTGTACATATACATATTTTACTTGTGTAGTAGCTCAGATAGAGAAGATTAGAACATTATTTTGTACAATAGAGATTATGCATAATATGATGAAATATACACTAACATAAACGTATCAAGTAGCAACAGTATAGTCCTTCAAAAGATATAGATAAGTCACTTATTTTATTGAAATAATATGTTAGTTCAACAAACTGGTATACTTATTTCAATAATATTTAAATTAATGATATTTTTGAAATAGATTGAGATAAGTTGACAATAAATGAAAGGACAATTTTATTGAAGAAGTTTTTCGTTCATATAACATTACTGGATCCTATCCGTAGGTAATGCAATGTTTGTTTATCTATATAACTTCTATCTTTGATATTATAAATCATATTATGTAGATGTAAAGAAAAGTATAATACGTGAGTTATAAAAACCAATTAAAAGGGTATAATACAATTTAAAAGAATTATAATTTTTGCTTTGAAACAGTTTTGCTATTATTTTTACCAATGTCAATTTGTCTAAAATGATAAAAATTATTCATCCTGAGTTGTACATTGCATGCGCAAATAAAAATTATATTATATCATATAATGTACTTGCCTGGTACTTAGACTAATGGTACAAAATTGTTTTAAATAATCTATAGAAATATATTTGTAGAGATTAATAAATATGACCATTAAAAGTATTAGTGAACATAAATAAGTGTTATTCATGAACAATAACACAAGTGAAATCATCATTTTAACTCATAGAATATTAAAAACATATTATAATTCAAACTTAATAACCAGTTTTATTCTTGGTCCAAAATATGTCTAGTTAACAAAGACGTAATCCGTTAGAGATAATAAAATGTGCTTTTTATACTATGCAGTACTATGAAGATACCCCATCGAGCGAATAGGATAGATAATAAATAAGTTAAGGAAAAATATTTGACTCATCTGTTGGCTCCACTTTCTTTTTTTTTGTAGATATTATAATGCAGTAATGTATACAAATCAAAACTTTAATAAAATAAAGTTTTTGAAATGATGCAGAGACTGACAATCAATATTAATTAATTATTTCACCTATTAAAAAAATACTACAATTTTCAACAATGTATAATATAGGTGTAATCGCAAATGTCAAACTAAGATCAAATTCATTTGCAGTCTAATGAATTAAACAGTGTTTGATTTAACTCATATAATTTTTAATGTTAATTTTTGGTGAATATTTTTACATTGTAATCGATTATTTAGTGAAACAAAAATCATCTAATCGAAAATGTCATATTTGCACGTCATTTGCGGCTTGTGAACTTGCAATTCAGTCAACAAATTTTTTTTAAATGTGTGAAGTTTAGTTAGGTATTAAAACAGAGAGTAACAGACCATATTAGGTAATTAGAAAGTTTTTGATGCTGTAACAATTTCATTGCGGCTTTTTGTTTTAAATTTTCAAATTTTCAAATCTACTTACAGATAACCGAGCATTGTCCTCCATTTAATAACTTTCTAATTAATTAATCTCCTTTTATGAACTCGTAAATATTAGTGTATTAAACAAAAATGTAAAACAAAAATATAATGTAATATTTCAGTTGTGTAGATGAACGTACATCTGAACTCTGTATATAAATGTAATAATACTCAAATGTAAAAATTAAATTGAATAAAATGGAATTGAATTATCATCATATAATTAATTAATGTATTACGATATGTGATAAATTTATTTTTAATTCTAATCTCACTTAGTTTGTATAAATTCATTTCTAACAGTGAAGTTCTTAGTTTCCACCATTTTGGATAAAGTAGACAATTTGATATTATTTTTCTGCTTATTGTCTGCAACCTTTTCTGCTTATTGTCTGCAACCTACCATTTTTATTATCTCATTTTTTCATTTTAGCTTTTAATTAGAAATTTTAAATTCCAAATAACAAAAATCTACTGGTAATAAAATGGTTAAATGAAATTTTTTATATTTATTTTCTTATTTTATATATTTTAAGGACATCATAACAGGAAATTTCTATTTTCTTCCAATTTTCTGAAATTCTAAAATTATCTTTACAAAAACAAAAAAGTAACAACAAAAAAAAACCACTTAAAATAAATGAATATTACCTCTTACAAAATTTAAAACCAGCTAGACATTTTCAATCATTTGAAAAGATTTACATTTTAATTTAAGAAATCCTTAATAATTATCTAAAAAAAAAACATTTTCCTTTTTGTTGTTGTTGTTATTTATCCAAATAAAATTAAAAAGGATATAAATTTCATCTAAGCTTTTACCGTTTTTATCCTTAAGTCAATTATGAGCACAATAACAGTACAGATCATAAACAATAATTAAAAAAAAATGTAATAAAAAATACTGTACTCAGGTGATGTGTAGATGTATATATATATATATAAATATATTATATTATGTATATCCTTTTACAATGCTGTCCTTAATCTTTAAATCTTAATTCTCATTCTTTTAAAATGTTTGAATATATTTTTTTGATATAATTACTCTTTATTTTCTTTCTCAGTTTTTTTTTGTTTTTTGTTTTGTTTTTGATAAACATTAATTGTTATTGCTATATAAAGTGATGTTAACTGTTATTCTACATTAGCTATTATCCTTTAAGAAAATACACCAGCTATATAAAACTTAAAACAAGAAAAATAAAATAATAATGATGAATGTATAAACAACATAAAATAATAAAATAAAAACAAAAAGTGGGAATTACAGTTTTTCATAAAAACTTCCGGATGGTAGTATTAATTTTTTTCTGTTCTCTCCTAATATCTTATATTCAACTGATATATCTATAAATAAATTTACTACGTATTCATATTCATTTATAAATGTATAGGTAAAATAAAACAGAAATAGAAAACAGAGAGAAAAAAATAGATATTCAGCAGTTGTAAAATAAAATACAAAAATGTTGGCAACTGAAGGTATTTTATGATCGTATCGTCTTGTATATAGGAACTTAAATGTTCTCTTTTGTTTCATACGCCATTTTTTTTTTTTATTTTTCAAACTTTTTTTGTTGTATATTATTCTTTATGAATATTAGTTGAATTAAATAAAATTTTTATTATGTATAGTGTACGTGGAAGTGATGATTTTGTGACTAACTCAAAATCATTGCCAGAAATCCTGTAGTTATGGTTGTCTTTCGGGTCGTCGTCGCCTTTATATTTATTAACATTTGGCTTATGCTACTTTTCTTCTTCTGATTGTTATTTTATTAAAAAACAAAATGTTTTCTGTTTTACACAATTTTGTCAATACTTATTGTTTTCAAATTCTATGCAAGCAGTTTTGTAGATCCGAATTTTCCATATTTTCCACGCGATCAGTAAAACCATATCTTCAGTACTTGAATCAACGTAACACATATTGATTCAAGTGTTCATAAAAACTAACTAGAGTTCATCTAACCAACAGCTCACATATTTCTACTTGGTCAGTTCTTATAACAGTGTTTTGTCGGTTTTTACTACTGCTTTATTTTACGTATTTCGGGGACTGACAATCATTTATTTAGATTTTTTTATAATCATCTTCAAACTATTGTTAATATTTTAATTGTTAAGTATTGGTTGTAGTCTATCTAAATTATATAATGTTGGGAAGTTGTCATAGACTATCTGATATACTTAATATACATGTAATTTACTTTTATTCCGATTTGAATGCTGCTATTTGCCTCTTGTAAAATCAGGTATTTACATAAATTGCACAATATAATGATAATGATGTCCATCAGTAGCAAATGCTATTTCACAGTTGCAAAAAGAGGAAACAGTAATGAAATAAGTTGAGTCGACAACTTTGAGTCACAAAAATTAAGGCAAACAAACATTTTTTGATAAAATACTATTGCCGAAATTGTTGCTCATTGATCATATTTTTTTTACTGTTAAGCATTCATTTATGATTCTGAAAGTTAATGAAACCACCTCAAGGTTAGAGCACGTTCTGTTGTAATATGAAATTTCAAAATACTGAATAAATTTGTACCTTTTTAATAAAAGTAGTCTTATAATCATTATTCTCAGCCTTATTTACTTATGATATACTATGATAATATAATTGAGTAAAACAAGTTTGACAAACAACTACAACGATGTAATAGAAATTCTGATCAGATCGACACTAAAATAAATAGCGAGAAGACTTATATTAATGACTCTCAACAGAGATCGATAATGTACTCTTACACTAGTCAACAATATAATTAAAGAAATTGACATCACTCGATACCTTGACTCTCAAATATGAAGACATTACGAACCAGATACTAATATATCCAACTGAATTTTAAAAACTCGAAAACCTTCCGGAATGCTGTAAGATTCTAACAAATCCAGCCTCAACTAAACTTAATATAAGCATATTCATATAAAATGTGACCATTGTATTAATAACGGTTGTAGAAAATAAGAATAAATATAATAAACAGCTTTCAATCATTCGGTTGTTGTGAATACTTGTGAAAAATATTTGAACGGTATACTATCACCAAGTACAGAGCTAAAATATTTGGTTTTCAACCAATAAACCAATATACAAAAGGAACAAAAATTTACCTATTGAGTTTCACAAGAACTTACAATGCAGTAGATCATCTAGGCATAGATCTTCTAGGCGTCACGTGGTGGAGTTACGCAGTAGATCTATTATATAATAATATGATCGTAAGTCTAAATTATGATGATTTTAAACCTTTAATCTTTCTAATAGTAGGAAATTCAAAGAATACAAACTGACAATTACCTAAAACTTTATATTTACAACAAAATTGTTTTTTTTTGTGAGATTTCAAATTTCAGATTTAATCTCTAAATAGTTTTGTTTGACAAATAAAAATAGAATATTTTTTAATTAATACAATTTTTTTTTTTTTAATTTTCTCAAACTTTGCTTAATGGTATATACAACAAAATATCATTTAATTGATTATACAACAGTTATATAAAATCCATAACTGCAGCTACAGGTCGTTTCTATAAAAAAAAAAAATAACAATAATGAAACAAAAACAAAAATATATTTTTCTACGATAAACTCTTAGGAAAGGATCAAAACATATTTTGTCCTGATGCTTGGTTTGTTGTACTGTTTTTGTTTGTTGTTGTTATTTTCCTAGTGATTATGTTATGCAAAAGTTTACGGATTTCCGCATTATATTTTATAGATGATGTACATCTGCATTTATATTGCGGTATTTTCGTATGAATATATTTTTTTATACTTGTACATACATATATAAATTTATACTATAAAGTGTATACGATTACTTTTGTTAACTTTATGGTACTTATGCAATATACATTGAACATAATACAAAAAGTGTTATACAAAATTTAATTCGAAAAAGAATACCATAATTTTTGTCTAATATACAAGTATATAAGTATATTATGTACATATATTTTTTTTTTGTATTAGATTTTCAATTTTTAGTAATGTCATCAACAAAAAATTTATAACTCAAGTAATTTATTATTTTAGTATTAATAAACATGGTGATATAATCTTATAGCTTTTAATATATGACGTATATTATTTTAATTAATTTTTTGATTTCCAAAGATATTAGATACACAAAGAGTATTAAGGGATTCAATCATTTGAGCTATTTCGTTTTAGTGTGAGGCACATTTACGTTAGATTTGACTTATGGTTTTAACTTTTTCAAGGGTGGTGGTATATGGTATATTATAGTACTCAAGTTATCCTAAAGTCCTATTTTCTGTGTTATTTTTCTATATTATCATTTTAACTCATTTCTATAATCACAATCTGATTCATTGTGTTTCTATCTATTGTGTATTACAATAGTAAAAATAACAAAGAACAAATGTAATGGTCAAATTGAAACATGAAATCATATTTGTTTTTGAGCAATAACTGATTACGTCAGCACCAAACGACTTCGTGGATCAAACTATATGCCACCGCCTAAATGGAGAAAACACTGCCTATATTTATGGAAAATAATTACGGACTTTCCTAATTTAGTGAAAATTTACTATCACTCAGACCGGTAGATATATTTAATGAATATTATGATAACTGAGATTATAGATAATATTGTATTTCATACAAATCTTTATGCTACACAAATTGGAAAACAATACACTTCAGCCCATAGTGCCGAAATAAAATTATTTATTGGAATAAACTTTCTGATGGGTATTAAACATTTTCCGAGCTATCGATATTTTGCTATCACATTTAGTCTAGATATACCGGGTGTTCCAGAGCATGAGTATCAGTTTTTTAAGAGGAGAAGCATCCAAAAATACCTCATCCCATTTGAAAATATCGATTTGGTGAAATGGGTCCTTACCGGAAGTTGAAAATATTACTAATCCATAGAGCACCCTCGATTAAGCTTATAATAAATTTAAAAAAAAACGACCCCTTCTCCTCTTGTGACGCATGTTCTGGAACCCCCAAGTACAATTGAATTTCGATTCACGTGGTGAAAATACACAATTGTTCGCTTATACGATAATAAATAAACACAAAAATTTATTTTTGAATCGAAAATATTAAACAAATTCAATATCGGACATTCGAAAATGTTTTTATATTTGCTTATTTTATTAAATTGCTACAAAAAAAAAATGTCAAAGAAGATCCAGTTGTGGTACTGATTACGATCTACTACCATTAATAATATTCTTTCTTCATTCTTCAGTGTATAAACACGCGTTTTCTTTTTTTTCAATCGCTAATCATTTAATTTTAATTCTTAAAAATCGCATATTCAAAATATCATTTTTAAAATTACCTAATAATTTTAGTGACCTTATTTTATAGTGCTAACGATTGCATTATTTGTGTTTTTCTTATTTATATTAATAATAAAAGTTGAATAATAAGCATAATAAAAAAAATAAATAAAATAAAAAAAATAATAAAAAAAAAAAAAAAATCAAAATAAAAAATAAATAAAATAAATCAAAAAAAATTAATTTTTATAATTAACCAATATAAAATAACAAAAAGTATTGCTGATCGTGTTAAAATTTCGTAAAACTGACCTAATTAACTTTAAAAATATTAAACATGGAATTTAAATGTAATGCCAAAATTTGTGTAATTAATGACGCTAAGACAGAAACTGTTTCCTGTAAAGGGTTCTGTCACTTAAGATTTCATGGTGCGTGTATCGATGCTCCCAGAAATTGGTACAGCGCATTTCTTGCTAAACACTTTGTTTGTGAGAACTGTTTAGAACAAAATAATGTTTTTGAACAGTTCCATAGTAAGATCTTCAATGCAATCAATGAAGTTAAAAACGATCACCAAGGCACGGTAGCAAAATTGACTACCGTAATTAAGAACAATGCTGCCAATTTCCAGGAGATGGAAAAAAATTTCGAGTCCCTCAATCATTCATTGGGATATTTTCCAGCTGAAATGAAAAAAATAATTAATGAACAAATGATGTGTTTGAAAACAGAAATTTTATCAATGAGGGCAATTATTGAGCCACTGAAAGCTACCAATAGTGTTAGTTTTGATGAATTAAAAATGGTGACGGATAGCCTGAGAAAACAGTATTCATCACTTAAAGAAAACACAACAGTCAATGATTTATCAATGAGTTTCAGAGACGTTGTTCTAGCCGATCTAGACATCGTTAAAAACAAATTAGAGATAATGCAGGATAACTTGAAATTTAATTCTAATGAAGTTATTGAACCGCAAAAAAACAAGTCTTTATTTGAGGAACTGAAGATAGCTGACTGTTCAGATGAAACAGTGTTATTCAACCAAATCATCATAAGTGAACCTTCAGGTGCCAGTGACAAGCTTTTAACAATACCCGGCGAGGTAATTGATGAAGCCCCAGGTGCTCTTCTTCATCCAAAATTCAATTTGAGAATTTCTAATCTAAATACTACTACTACGGAACAGTATTTAGTCAATTTCATAAAAAAGAAATTTGATTGCAGTGACATTAGCTGTAAATTGATTACTCCACGTTGGCTTAAATTTAAGCCAAAATACTTTAGCTTTAAAATTAGCGTTCCACCAGCACTAACTAGTTTAATAAAGTATTCTAAGGTTTGGAAACTAGGTACAATTATCACTGATTTTGACGATTTGAGTAAAAAAATTGTAAGTAATAAAACTACTGAAAATAAAAACAATAAAAATACAAATATACATAAAATTGATAATAATAAGTTAAAATTGAATACAAACTTTTCAAATAGTAACAATAAAATAAATAAAAATGTACACACAAATAGAAACAATAAAAAAAATAAAAATGTACACACAGTTAATAAAAGTCAAGTTAAAAAAAAATTTGAAAATAAACATGTTCACTATAAGAAACAAATTAACAAAACAAACACGCGTACTACATCATTTTCCAATCCTCAACATAGAAACACTGACATGAATACTTCTATTTTATCTAATGATAACTTTATTTTACGAAGCTCTCCACACTTTAAGAAACATTGTTTAGTACCTTCTTTTAATAATTCTACTAACTTTTCTAGTAATAAACGATTTTTAGCTTTACCAGTTAGTAACAAGAACATTTTAAATAATAATGATGACGATAACGATAGTATTAATGTTAATGACATTAATGATATTGATAACATTGATGACGATAAATACATAACCAATAACAACATAGACAATAGTAATGAAGATACTAGCAACACAACTTCAGTAACTCCTTCGGCTTCTTCTGCCGCAATTTTGACTAAGAATAATTATCCAAATTTTATACATGGCGGTACCGTTAAAAAGCCAATAATTGAACCTTCGATTCCTCCTATCGTTAGATTGACACAACAATCGTTACAAGGCGAAGGTACATATGCGCTCTCAAGATTTAGAGAGGAAAGGGTTTATAACAATGTAAGATTATTTTTAGCCTACCTGCACAATGATTCGTATAATCGTGTCTTAGAAGGTAAGACTCGAACCAACCTTAGGGTATTAATAAATAACGAAGGGCTCCCAACGAAATATGATGATCTACATAAACTGTACATCAAATTTCATAATTCTATTGGTGTTAATGAACAAGAAGTAGCAGACGATCTTCGATCTTATCGAAGTCATTGTGAAAGTAATTATTATAAACACTTGAATTCCTCACGTGAAAGTTTTAATAAGTTTTTTCTCCCCAGCACTTCGAAATAATCTTCTTTATGTGCCGATTAATTCTAATTTAAATAATTATAATATATCTTTTTATTATCAAAACGTAAGAGGTCTTAGAACGAAGGTAAGGGATGTATTTTTAAATTCAACTATTTTAAATTTTGACGTATTTGCTTTAACGGAGACATGGCTAAATCCATCCTTTTTAGACTTAGAGCTATTTCATAACTCATATACTGTTTTTAGAAAGGATAGACATTCTGATCTTTCCAATTTTTCTAATGGTATAGTTCCGAAAGGGGGTGGTGTTTTGATAGCTATAAAAAATTCTTTTAATGCAACTCAAGTTAATATTCCGTGTTCTGAAAGTCTTGAATTAATTATTGTAAAAATTGAGTTTCATTCAAAAAATTTATTTCTTATTAACTGTTATATTCCTCCTGCTTCCAACATTAATATTTACACTTCTGTAGGTGAAACCATTGATTCAATTTGCAACAATTTTGGACCAAATGACGAATTGATTTTATGTGGTGATTTTAATCTTCCGAACTTAAGATGGATAAGGCATGACGAGGAATATTTTATGATTCCGAAACATATCAGGGCGGAATGTGAATATGTATTTATTGATAAATTAAATACTAATTATTTACAACAAGTCTCTGAAATTTGTAACTTTCAGCATAAACAGCTTGATTTAGTGTTTACCTCGGAATGGAACAATTTGATTTTTTGTGATAATACCTTTCCTATTGTGGGTATTGATCAATTCCATCCTCCCTTAAGTTTTACGTTTTGTATAAATTCGCCAATCGAATCGAATGTTACTAAGTCTTATTGTTTTAAGTTTAATAAAACAAATTTTGATGCTTTAAACGAATTCATTATTTCCTATGACTTTTCTTCCATATTTAATTATATGGATACTAACCAAATGACGAATAGGTTTTATGAAATTATGTTTGATGGTTTTAGGCAATTTGTTCCAATATCCAAAGACCGGAACCCTTTTTCGAGTCCACCATGGTTCACTTCGGATTTGAGGAAGCTTAGAAATAAAAAAAATAAAGCCTGGCGTTGTTATGTTAAATCAAAGAATCCTTACGATTATAATATATTTAAAAGCCTTTTTGATGAATTCAAAGCATTTTCGGAATTACTTTATAACGATTTTGTTCGTGGAATGTCTTCTAAATTAATATCAAATCCAAAACATTTCTGGAGATTCGTCAATTCCAAACGAAAATGTGATGAGTTTCCTACTCATATGAAATACAATGGAATTTCTAGTAATGATTCAGAAATAATATCTAATTTCTTTCGCGAATATTTTAGTTCAGCGTACACTAACTCAATTTTCGCACCAAATAATGATGATTTTTCTCATTTAAGTGATTTTCCTAAAACTACTTGGTCTAATATTGATATTAATGAAACTTTAATAAAAAAATATATGGACAATCTTGAGACTAATAACTTTCCTGGACCAGATGGTATTCCCGAAGTTATACTTAATAAATGCTCAAGTGCCTTAGCAATTCCACTGTCATTCATCTTCAATTCTTCTTTAAAATCAGGCGTTTTTCCCTCTATTTGGAAGCATTCATTTATTAGACCAGTTCATAAGAAGAATGCCAAAAATGAAATCACTAATTATAGACCAATCGCGAAACTTTCCTCCATTCCTAAACTTTTTGAGTTAATATTGTATGATTCCATTTATTATCACTGTAAATCTTTTTTAGTTCACAACCAACATGGATTTGTGGATCAAAAATCCACAGTTACTAATCTTGTTGAGTCAGTTTCAACGTTTACGAGAAATATGGAAGCAGGTTTTCAAACGGATGTTATCTATACCGATTATAGTAAAGCCTTTGATGTTTTACCACATGCAATAATACTTTTAAAATTAAGGATACTTGGTTTCCCAGAATTCTTTCTGAAATGGGTTAAATCATATCTAATGGATAGATCTTATAGTATTTTATTTAGAAAAAATACTTCTAAGTCTTTTTATGCTAATTCAGGAGTCCCACAAGGCAGTCATTTAGGACCGCTTTTTTTTATAATCTCGGTTAATGATGTTTGTTCAGTAATTCTTAATAGTGAGCTGAAAATTTACGCGGATGACATGAAAATTTTTAAAAAAATTACTTCTTTAGAAGACGCTTTACTCCTACAAGGCGATTTAGATAACTTCTTTAAATGGTGTACAGCTAATAATCTTCTTTTGAATGTGAACAAATGTGCACTTATGTGTTACACACGTCGACGTAATCCGGTTTGTTTTAATTATTCGTTAAATGGTATGAGCCTTTCTAAAACGAGCTCAATTAAAGACTTAGGGGTTTACTTTGATGAAAAGCTTAACTTTAAATCACATTTTTGTAATATTATCAATAAAGCTAATTCTATGCTAGGTTTTGTTAAACGTTGGTCAAAGGAATTTAACGATCCCTATGTTCTCAAATCTTTGTATTCTAGTCTCGTTAGACCAAATTTGGAGTATGCTAGTCAAGTTTGGTCACCTTTCTATGATGTTCATATTAACAGGATTGAAGCAGTGCAAAAAAATTTTTTAAGATTTGCTTTGCGTAATTTCCAATGGTCAAATCCATTAATTTTACCGCCATATGAGCATAGATTGAACTTAATTCATTTGAAAACTTTGAAATTAAGACGAGAAGTGGCGGATGTTATTTTTCTTACTGAAATTATTAAAGGAAACATTGCTTCTCCTCAGATTTTAAATAACATCAATATTAATTCAAATAATCGCCTACGAAATACAAACTTCTTTACATTAAGTTTTCATAGAACCAATTATGGCAATTATGAGCCAATTCATAGAATGTTACTAATTGGTAATAAACACATAAACTATATTGACTTCACACTTTCGAAACAGACTCAAAAACTTAAATTATATAAGTAATCTGTAGTAATTAAAAAAATATGTGTGCAATTTATTTCAATGTATTTAACTAGTTCTAAGCTAGATATAATTTTAATTTGTAAATTGAATGTGTTATGTTGTATTGTAAAAAAAAAAAAAAAAATTTAATAATAATAATTGTAATGAAGTTTGAGCTAAACTAAATAAATAAATAAATAAATACAATTAAAACCCTTTAAGACCCCTCCCACACATTTGTGTGGGTAATATTCATACTGCAATAAAAAGTTACCAGATGCACATAGAAATATAATTTTGATCTTGTTTTTTTGTTAATCTTTTCTCTTTTACTTTCTTTTTCATAGTAATTAAAAATATTGTAGTTTAGTATGGTTTAATTCGTGTTGAACGGCAGGAAAACATGAGTCATTAAAAGTAATAAAGTATTTGTTTATATATTTAATTTAAATGATATATTTTTTTAAATATTGTGTAAGTTTTAGGTAGAAAATAGTTTAAATTTAATTTTTTGCTGTATTTCAAATTCCAAATTTGTACAAATAAGCAGAACTATGGCAGAAAAAAGTAAGTAACACGATTGTGTGGGTTGGGACTTACTTCAATATAAATACATATTTTTTGCTTATTATGTAGTCACACGATTGTGTTAGTTGGGACTTTGCATATACTTTTAAATAGATATTAAAATGCGCAATTATATTAACTTCGTTCAGGTTAATTTTGAATTTTTTCTATATGGGTTGTGTTTTTCTCTATATTTTTAACTGAAACATTTCAGTGTCTGATCTGAAAGATATGTAAATCTTTTTCTGTTTAATGAATGCAAATTTTATTGTGCTTATTGGTTGTATTCCTCTTCCCAAAATGCGACTTTACCGGCAACATCGGTTTAGACAAGATATGGTAGCTTTAGACATTTCCAAAAATTTGAGATTTGAGAAAGTACATACACTATGTTGATGTCAATAATTCACCATCGGAAGACAGACAACAAATTATGGAAAGACCAATAATAGACGATGTAAGAAATCGCTGGCTTGCCTTACCTCAACATCATACACATTATTCCATGGATAAACAGATGATTTCATTTACAAGGCGATATCCAACATCCTTGAGGCAATATGCGAAAAACAAACCGTGTCCTGATGGTATGGTACTCAATTTTGAAATATACCATGGAACATCAACGCCTCTGTCAGAAAAAGATTTGGGCTTGGAAGTAAAACTATTCCCGAAAATAGTTGTATTTATTTTGAAATATATTTAATCGGTTTACCGCTTCTGAAAAAACTCAGCGACATGAAGCTTTATGGAACCGGATAAATACAAGCAAATATATTCAAAAATGTGCAATTTCCCAAAGACAAGGATATGAAGAAAGGAGAATCTGTTCAGCTTGTAAGGACCGAAAATAAAATTAGTTCAGTGAAATGGAAAGACACTAATGTGTTGGGATGGCATTCTCAGTTTTTGGAAAAAATACTGAGCAACAAGTTAAACGACGTTCGCGATTCGACCAGACGCTTGAGTACTTAGTTGTACTTAATTTGAGTACTTTAGTTGTAAGTTGTATTATTAAGAAGTCCGATAGAATAAGCTTTTTAAAATATTGATATTATTTTATTTTTAAGAATTTTTTTTAATTTTTTTTTTATTGTTCTTTCTTTATATTATAATTTTTTTAATTTCCGTTAAATTATAATGAATTTTTTTAAGTTTGGTAAACTAGATGAGTAATTTAGTTTAAAAAAAAAAATGCAATATATAATATAAACTGAATAAAACATTATACTGAATTTATTTTTCTTTTATTTTAATTAAGTCCCAAACCACACGTTTGTGTTGGTCCATTTACTGCTGAACGACTAGCTGCAGGTCCGTAAAATCTTAGATCTAAGTTTTTTAGCACATATTCAAACAATGTCTAAAATTTGATAACAATCGGATAAAGGAAAAATGTTTGGGACTAAAAGGGTTAATGCCATTAGTTTCGTTTTGATTAGAAAAACTCAAATGCAATTATTTTAAAGGCAGTTACTTGTTTTCAGTATTAGAAATAATATCTCTAATAGATTCAGGGTTATATCTTTAACCATTTTAATATTACTTAGGATATGTATGTATAGCGCCATATAAAAAATTGTGTAAATTTTATAAGTTTTTTGAAATTAATACAAAATTTATTTATTTATGTATTTAAAAAATATACAAAATAAATAAATTTTGAATTAATTTCTAAAAATTATGTTTCACCAATGCCAACCAAAAAAACTTTAGATTTTTTAATGAAGTTTTTTGAATTAAAACAGTTCTAAATGATATTTTATGTTCACAAGAACTAATGATTTTTATTTTAGGGCCATTTTTTTTTTATCTACTATATAACTACTTATTCGGTCTAGATCTAGAACAAGGACTGTTTAAAATAATTTAAATAAGATTTTTTTGTTTATCTTATATGTTTTAGCAATTCTTTAGACATTAAATCAAATTTGAGGCATAAGGCAACACGAATTTTTATATAGATAAACGGTTTTAAACAATTTACTGAACTTCTATATAATAATTTGAATGCACGTTTGAATCATTTCTACATTATAACGTTCAATTATGTATTAATAAATATTTAATATCTTCGACAGACATGTAATATCATTACTATAATATCAATATTGTGATATTCGAGATATTACGCCATGACAGACATAAGCGTAGCATTAACTTAGTATTCATTATGACATGTAAAATGGAGAGATACAATTTTTTGTTTTAAAAATGATCATTATTTTTAAATTTTATTTAATCTTTTCCTTAAATTAAATTTAAAATTTGCCTCAATGTTTTTATTTTTATTTATTTTGCATTTTGACTTGACAATGAAAAATTTTGTTTAATTTTGAAAATGTGTCAAATCAACCATTTTTTAGTACTAATTTAATAATTTATTTGACGATAGACTACGCTGATGTACATCATTGCCACGTTGATTCGTATTATTATGCCTTTGTTTATAATATCATGATATTAGGTGACACACATACAGAAATATCACGAAATCAGCAATATTACAATATCGATATTACATGTCTGTCAGTAGCATAACAACTTTTACGCTATACAAATTTTTAAAACTATCTCTTGCCTATTTCAATGATCAACTTTCAACACTTTTTTCCTTTCGTTTCATTCCCCCTTTTCTATAAACTAATTTTGCGGCAGCCATTTTCGTTCATCACTTTGTTGTAAAAATTTTAGCTGGTGAACGAGAAAATCTACTAATGCAAACCAAAAAGTAAAAAAAAATGTTTATTAGGTTTAGAAAAATTTTGTGTATATGCAGGAATTATTATTATTTTGAAATTCAACCGAAGCGGTTCAAATAATTTTCAGATATGTAAAACCTTTTTATAAGTATTATAATGTACATAAACATAAGTTAAATTATTAAGCTTTATTATATTATTATCAATACGTACAATTTTTTCTTTTTAATTTTATTATCGTATTTTAATAATCGGTAATATAATAAAACTGATTTTTTAAGAAAAATTGGAGTTAATATATTAAAATGTTAGAATTTGTTTGTTGAACAATTTTTAATCATCAAATCTGACTTTATATTAATTTGTTTTTGTTGGTATACAATTTATATACAGCTATACTTAACTAAATAAATGTTGAATTAACTAAATAATAAAGAAAATCTAAATTCTTGTTCTTAATTACTTTGTTCTTAATTACTGAATTACAAAAACATGCGTACTCTACAATCCTTTAGATTCCCATTACACAAATAAAGCAAAAAAAAAATAAAGCTTATCTTGCCATTTTGGAGGAATTATAATTTTTTAAATGTAATCTCAAGCCTACTTGTACAAAATATTATATTAAATTATTAAATAATGTCAAGTTAAATACAAAACACAAATCAATAATACAAACATGTATTTTACCAATTTTATATACATAAGTACGTGCGTACCGATAATTAAATATTTTTATTTATATACCTCTCGTTTCAAATAAAATATTTACACACACATATAAAAGTGATACTAGTTTTTGATGAATCGTCTGGAAGTAAGAATAAATATGTTGAAAGTTTAATCGTCAGGTTAGGCCCATTAACTTAAAAGTATAAGGTTGTCAAATTATCTCTAAGCATTAATCTGACAGTATACTAGACTAGTATTCAAAATTCGAAATTAAACGAAAATTATATTTGTTTTCTCTCTTAATCCACCTGAAACTAAACTGGAAATAAATCGGGGAATCGCTCTTTATATTTCTCGTTTATTTTTTAGTTGATTAAGAGAGAAAAAAATATAATTTTCTTTTAATTTCGAGTTTTCAATACAAATACTGTCAGAATAATGCTTAGAGCAAGCAAATCAGACGTCTATTACTAAACAAAATGTTGCTTTTGTCTGCAACTGATTAAGCAAAATAATTTGCTGAAAATAGTCTATATATATCTATAACGGTATATTTTTTGATCAACATTTTTTTGCCAATTGTTCAGTTTATTTTAGTCCATAGTCACTTCAATATTTGCTATAAAATTACACTATCATCACCTTTTTTATTCGTCAACAACAACATACTGCAGAGCTAACTCATATTTATTTTACAACGATGTACTCTTTTAACGATCCAATTATAATTTCATTTTCTTCAATAATTCCATTTTTCAACATTCTTCAACAATAATTGCTTATTTCTTTGATAAATTTTATTTTAAAATTTTACGAACACGACGTGGATACATTAATAGTTAAAATTTACTTACTATTGTATACATATATAAGGTAAAGCTATTGTTCCATTATCGTGAGCTTCTACCTAATTACCTTAATTTAATATTTGCTTTATTTTTTTAAATGTGATAATCCATTAGGCCTACCAGTGTCATATAACATAATAAGTCCCAGTATTATAATAGTAAAAAATTTAATTTACTAACACCATTAATTTTCTACAAAATTATCATAAAAGTTTAAACCATATCCATTTCTTTAATATTAAAAATTTTCTCAAAAACTAAAGATATTTTTTTAGATGATAGTTGGTACATGATCCACAAAATAAAAAAATAAAAAATTAATAAAAACTGCTTTCGTTTTGTATTAAAAAAAAACAAAAAAATTTTTAATTTTTATTGTATTTTAAGTACATAAAAATAAAATCATAAATCTACCTTAGGATTATTTATTTCTCTAATAAATAATAAAATTTTTGTGTTCCAAAAACTTTCAAATGTGTTGCTTTTAGCTTTTTTTTTTTAAGTTTTTATGAGTCTGAACCCATCATTAAAACTTTTAGATATCGTCGCATAAAAATATACCCAACAAAACAGAAAAAAAAAAAAATTAAATAAAATAATCACGTGATACGAAATCCTAATACACATACTAAAACAGAGATGTTGTTATATTTTAATCATACCATAGATATATTTACGAAATTTGTAAATTTGTAGTTCAGGTGTTTCTTCTGTGTGTGAATGTATATATTTTACTTTGTTTTTGGTTTGATTTTGTTTTTTGTTTTTAAATCGGTAGCGTGGTTAAACGGAAAAACAAGGTTTTTAAATAATTTATGACTTTCGCTATAAAATAAAATAAAAACCTTTAACTTTTTAAATGAAATTTTTGTCTAACATTTTGTTTTTTTTTCCTGTTATTATTATTTTATGTATATGTGTTAGTATGCATAGGTAGATCGAATATAAAATAATATAAAGGATTAAGTAAGTTTTGGATACAGTATTAGTCAAAACTAATGGAGCTAGGTTGAGTTTTAATAAATAGACAAACTTTAGGTTGGTAAAAATAAATAGGTAGGCTTAAAGGTTGCCAACTCTTAGTTTAGCAACCTAAACCGGCAAGCGGTAGCTTTACGACATTTTTATATAAGGCTTTATAGTTTTGGAAACTATAAACATTAACATAGGTATATACAGGAATAACAAAAACTTTATAATTAATTATTTTAATAGTTCTTACTAAAGTAATGAATGCAGTACTCAAACAAATATTTTTTTGTCCCAGATATATGGAAAATTGCTGAGGTTATCATGATTTATGAGCCAGGAAAATTCCCAAACGATGCCAAGTCCTACAGACCTATTTCATTGTTACCAGTAATCTCTAAGTGGTTTGAAAAATTACTTGTTAAAAAAATACGACCTCTGATTGAAACCAGAAACATTACACCAAATCATCAATTTGGATTTAGAAAACAATATTCAACTGTCAAACAAGTACAGCGAATAACTGACGTCATCGAAAAAACATTGGAAGGAAAATGCATCTGTTCTTTAGTGTTTCTTGATGTTGCGC
Organism: Argyra leucocephala; assembly: GCA_963942445.1. Lineage (NCBI taxonomy): Eukaryota > Metazoa > Arthropoda > Insecta > Diptera > Dolichopodidae > Argyra > Argyra leucocephala. The sequence goes on along the minus strand of OZ012678.1, from coordinate 115,674,717 downwards.
AAGCCTTCGACAATGTATTGCATGTTGGGCTTATCTACAACCTACGTCGCATACTCCCCGAAACATATGTCGAACTGATTTCGTCATATTTAACAAATCGATTATTTCAAATTAAACAAGGAGAATATTACTTTGCTCTACAAAATATACACGCAGGAGTACCACAAAGTAGTATACTGAGCCCCATACTATATTTCCTATACACTATAGTGATATTCTACAGATAGAAAATACGACGGTAGCTACTTTTGTAAGTGACACGGCTATATTAGCATTTGGTAAAAATAAAAATGCAACTAGGAATAAACTGCAACAAGCCAGTAACAAAATCTCTATTTGGTGCAAAAGGTGGAGAATTAAGCTGAATGAAGCAAAATCCACTCACGTTAACTTTACAATTAAAAAAATTGAGTCGCACATTCCAGTCAGATTAAACAATGTCATCATACCATATCAAAATTCTGCAAAATGTATGATGCTTGACGCAAAGTTTAGATGGGAAGAAGCCGTTAAGAAAAAAAAACTAGGACTGGATCTGAAATACAAACATTGGCTAATTGGGCGAACATCTATAATTTCGACGTATAACAAAGTTTTGATCTATAATCAGATATTAAGGTCAATCTGGGTATATGGTATTCAAATATGGGGTTGGGCTAAACAACTACATATTCAAGCTATCCAAACAATCAATATTCATTAGAGATCTCAGGGTTTATTTGTTTGAAGACTTAAACGGACGAAACCGTTCGAATTGTGTTAGGATAAAATCTTTTATTTTACATTAATTCCTAATGGAATTTTGTTGGATCAAAGATATTTGAAGTAATAGAAAATTGTATTAATGGTTAGTCTTATAAACTAGTTCTAATTTCAATTAAATGATGGGAGTTATTAGTGCGTTAAAGTCGGCACCCTCCTTCACTTCGTTCTTCCACGGCACAGGTTCTTTTAACGATTTTTTTCTACATGAAAAAAAAAATTAATTATTTTACAAGAAACCTACCTACACCTAATATATCATGGCGTTAGCAGCTTCTTGAAATCCATATCAATGTTTCTCTCTTCCTCAATATAGTTTAACAATTTATTATATATTTTAAGTCCACTATACATCAGCATATTAGATTTTCCTTTCCAAGATTCAATCTAAAATAAGATACACTTTCTAAGTGACATTGGTGGGCATCACCAACAAACGTTAATCTAATTATTCGTAAGTGGCTTGGATTTAATTTGTTTTTAATTTTGTATGATGTTTAAAACATTCATTTTAATAGCACATTCTTCAACCATTTCAGTGTTTCTAACAAAGTTTATCTTTCAATGTGTCTATAAGTCTTAGTATAGAACTCTGCAAACCCTAAATGTAATAACAATACATTTGATTGTTCTATAATTAGGCGAGTCATCGAATTTAATGATCTCGAGGTGAGTTTTGATTCCAAACTTACATTTAACATACATATTAATAAGATCATTAACAAAGTAAACACAATGCTTGGCTTTATACAAAGATGGTCTAAGGAAATTGATGATCCGTATGTTACTTAATCGTTATTTACGACATTAGTCAGACCAATTCTTGAATATGCTAACCAATATGTTTGTTTTAGAAGGTAGGAGAACTGTGTTAAATATTGGTTTTATAACCCAAGTACTCAATAAACACATTGATTCACGTTAAATTGATAACATTTTAAGAAATGCAATTAACACAAAAGCATGATTTATTACAGTTAACAGGACTAACTACGGGACATATGAGGCTATTAACAGAATGCTGATAAAAACAATCCAATACAACACAACAATAAATGTTTATATGAGTAAAGATGTTGTGAAGAAATCCTTATTTAAAATTTGTGTAAACTGATTGCATAATTTTTATAATCTCTATTTTAAATATTACTAATTGTATTCGTTTTATATTTTATTATTGTAAAATGGTTTTATTGTAAATTTTAATATTATAATTGGTAAACACTTGAACTAAGTAAGAATAAATAAATAAATTCATTGTTTTATTATGTAGTCTTTGTGGTATCAGATTTTTAGTAATTGAAACATTCAATTTTGTGTACCACTATCAAATAATAATCACAATTAGGCTTAAGTGTCTCACTATACACTGCTCAAGTATTCAATTCATCATAACACTAAAGTTTTTGCTATTTAGTTACATTTTTGTAATCAATATTTTTTTTTAAAATTCAAGTTATGCTTTGAGTTGTTTTTCTTTTAATAACCGACTGCAGTTCTAAGAATGAGTTTTACTTTAACTTTTAAAAAGTATTTTTCATATCATGTTGGTAAAGATTAAAAATTTTTCCAATTTTAGCTTTGTTACATACAATATTACCATATTGAATTTTAAGAAAATAAAATATTTTTATAAATCAGCTAATAAGTTTTTAGTTAAACGCGTAATTGCTCCATAAATTAGAAATCAAATTGTAAGAACTCCATATGGAATATTATGTTCCATTCATTTATATTAACTGTAAAGTTGACTGTATATTTTTGAATTTTCCAAAATACCTGCATAGACTACACTCTTGTAATATTTTGATATTGTTATTTTACTCATAAACCTACACATAAAATTTAATATTGAATGTATACTGATAATAAATATATAGTTACTTGTATATTATTGTACATTACATATGTTTTTGTTATGTATATAAAAATATTTAATTTGGAAATTTTTTTATTATAAAATAGAAATTTTCTTTTTATTTGATTTTTTATTTCTATGAAAAGGAAGGATAATAATCTAGATTATATGATATTTTACTATTCGGATTATAAATTAAAGTTTTAAATTCACATATTATTATATCCATCTATATATTTATATTTGTATCCACATAATATAATATATATCTACGTGGATATAGATCTGAATTAAGAATTGTAATTTTAAAGGAAAATTTTAGTTAATGGGCCCTAATAGAAATTATTTGCTTTTTTATTTTTATTTTCTTTTTAAAATTTGTTTGTTTCCTATAATTTGATTGTTAAATTTTTGGTAAACGTGGTGATCATATTTTATAAATAAATATCATGTAGTGAAACTTTGTTGTAGAACATATTCGAAAAAAGTGGGTACTTAATAATAAAAATAAAAAAATAACAAACAAATTAAAACTATTATTCATTCAAATAACAACGATATTTTCTTTTTTAATCTATTATTATTGTTTTAACTTTAAAATTTATGGTAAAGGAGGAAATTTTATATTTGGAAAATGATCGGATGCAATTATACTATTGTACAACATTAATAATGTATATTTATTTTAAATAATTATATGTTTAAAGAAAGTTAGAATACTGCTTGTATATTTTGTTTAATAGATTTTCAAAAAAATTTTTGTTTGTGAAATTTTGTTATGCAAATTATTCAACTGGTAATATATGGTATGAGCATTACAAGTTCAAATATCTACTGAGAAATGGAACGGTAAATAAAATAACTATTTATGTTATATTTCATGTAGTTAGATATGTAGTAGTAGTAACCGGTATACAGCGACACACTAATGACATAGAGGTTCATCGCTGTACCACGACATATTAGTTTTCTAATTCTTTTTAAAAATTCTTGAATAGACCGTTATGGTAGAGTAATTATGGAATAGTTTGTTAGATTAATGAAGATAGTAGATTTTTACGCTTGTAACATGGATTTGGTAAAAAAAATGTCCTTGATTTATCCGTTCAAATTTGCTGAACATTCAATTTGTTAATCAATTAATTAAAATATAAATTTTAAGATGGGTCTAAAAAAGCTTTGTGCTAACTTATATGGCAAAAATTAAATAAAAGGGTAGTATGCGTAATACTCTATTGCATTTTTGTACTGTTCTATTATACTATTATACAAAAAATGGCTTCCATCGAAAAGTGATTATTTGTGAAAACTTTGACGTTGAATTACATTTTTTTTCTGGGCTCATACCGATTATGCTGTAAGAGACATCTTAAAAAATCATACGTAAATCTTATTATTATTAAAACATAATTCGCTCAGCTTAGAGAGGTATAAATGAGAAGCTATATTATGTAGATATGAAAATAAAAGTTTTAATCCTGTGGCTTACAGTAAAGTAATATGAGTAAATTTATTCACTCAAAACATATTTTCACTTACAATTTTATGAAAATTTCTAACAGAGTTTTATTTTCTTTATTAGCTTTTAATTTGCTCTTAATAAACGAAATAATTATATTGATTGTAGGATGAACCCACACAGTTTGTCTGAAAAGTCAATAAGTAAAATATTAAACATAGAAATAAAAAAAGTCTGATAATAAAATATACAAGTTTTTGCTATTATTACAATTTTTTAAAATTGTTTTAGATATTTTAACTTCATTCCATTGATGAAGAAAATAATAAAAAAATAAGTAATATTATTTGTATATTTCTTTATTCGTCTCATACCAGCTGTACTTGTATACATTTTTTATAACTTTATACTATCACATTAATGTTTAAAGCAAAGCTAATCGTCCATTACTAAACGAGAACTTAGCTACATTTGATTGTGCAATATATCATCATTTATAGTAGTAGGGTTAGTAAAACATCGCCACTTTTGATTAGAAAAATGTTAAAATTAATTAAATCAAATTCATGATGTTAGTAGAAAAGTTAAAGTCATAAATTAATACAAGTTATGCCGAACTAGTTGATGTCAAAGTGTAAAAAAGAAATACAAGTTGTTAGTTAGTCTTAGCTCTATGTACATTATAACGTAATCTTTATTTTGGACAATTTAAAGATATTGCAATGTAATTTTAGCTGTAGTTTCTCATAACGTTATACCATAACTCAAAGGGCTATAAAAATTGGCATAAAGTAATGGATTATGGCATGTTGAATAGTAAGCTATGAAAATACATAATATATTCTTTACATTAATGGCTTGAACGTAGACTTCTGCTAGCTTTATTACTTTTACATTTCATTTATTGCATAAGTATTACAGGATATACAACTAGAATATATAAATCTATGTGTTCCTGTGAATCTGCAGTATATTTCATCTGCAATATCTAATATCTCTTTAATACGCTAATAATGTCCGAAATTGAATACAAAAACAACTAAAACGATAAAACTAAATAATTATATTTAAAACAAGAACGAAATAAAATAATGCAATAATAACCAGCCAGATATCAAAAACTATAGATTTAAAACTCTATTCATTAAAAACCGATTAAAACACTTTAAATTTAAAAACAAATATTTTTATACGTTCACAGTCATCGATAATGTTGAGATATAATTGAATTTACAAGCAAAACTAAAATAGCCATGCAAATTACATTTTTATTTATAAAAAAAATAAAAAGTAAATTTTTATGGCGCCAACAGTTAACGGAAAATTTTGGAAATTTAATATTAAGAAATTTCAGAAAGTAAAATGTCAAATAATAGTATGTTTTAGGCAGCGTTTATAAATCAGATTTTGTTTAATCAAAGGTTTGATGTTTACAATAATTTTATTTCATTTATAAAATTTATTACAAATACATCAAATTTGGTTTCAAAAGTTTTAATTACATTATGTCAAAGGTGTAAATAATTAGGTAAAAATATATTAAAGGTAAAAAAAAATATTAACATTGCGACAAAATATGCGCACCCGAGAAAATGAAAAGGAGTTTGCGAAATGACTACTGGATATTGATAATGAAATGACACTTATTGGAAATAAATAATAAAGTATTGCAACGTTTAGATGGCACAGAAATAGTTTCTAAAAATGTCGATACAGTGGTCAGTGATGATTGGAATAATCAACTAGCATATCCAAAAGAGTTTTTGAATAGTCTCACTCTAATTGGAATGCCTCCACATATATTGAAATTACAAATAGGAGCTGTCATTATGCTTCACAGAAAACTTATGCCATTAAGAGGGCTAGGTAATGGTACAAGACCAATCATTACAAGTGTTAAAAATATATCGAGGAAAAACTATATCGAAGCCAAGATTGTAAATAGTTATTACTCAGATACAGTTTTTATTCCACATATTTCTCTAATTCCGTCCGATACAAAGTTTTTCTTTATTTTCAAACGTAAACAATTTCCAATTCAGTGACAATTAAAAAGTCACAAGGCCAAACTTTTGACAAAACATGTCTCTCTCTTCCTAAGCCAGTGTTTACTCATGGACAATTATATGTTGCTTTGTCTAGAGTAAGATCTTTTGACAATCTTACTATAGTTTTAAAATAAAAGAGAAATAGAAAACTGTGAAAGTATTTTAATGAAAGCTATTTCTTTAATGCTAGACCGGTGAATATTACGCTGGGAGTAGCTAGTATTTTTTAATTATTGTATTCGCATAGGTAATATAAAAAATGTACTAGGTTTTATATCAACCAATTTTTTGTTGTGTATAATTTATCAAATGTTATAATAATATATTCATCTTAAAGTTAACTATTTAGTGCTCAAAAAATATATTATATCAAGAAAAATGTTTATTGATTTATAAATTTACACAATAAAAACTGTATTACGTAAACACAATAATGAACAAAAACGGGTTAAGTAGAAGTTCATCTCCATGGAGTTTTACAATTTCATCTACGTTTATAATATCTTGATAGAATATTAACCTATATTCACCAATTCGACATTATCGAGCCACATTACTCTCGACCTGCCTACTTATTAACGATTGTCAACCTGTAGTTGATTTGAAAAAATTTGTTACCAAGAATTTTATTTTCCCGCACTAACAACATGTTTCAATTTTTGACGTTGAAATCTTATCAGCGATACTATATGGCTGAGTTACCATACAATGTTCTGTATTCTTCATTGCTACGGACTGTAAAGTTGTTATGTTGGGTTGCCTTATGAAGTAAAATGAGTAGATAAATAAATAAATAAATAAATAAAATAAATAAAAATATTTTTCTTCATATCTTCCGTTCAAATGCTTACCATTTTCATTTCATTAGATTTTTTAGTCATTACCATAGATTGCGATTGGATCTAATTGTTGTGATTGGCAATTTACTTGTTATTTGATTGGATTACAGAATATTTTTTATCTATTATTTAATGTCTTTCTACCATTTATTTCAACACTAAAATTATTTTGAGGTGTAATAGTTAAGCCTAAATACTTGAATTTTTATACGGACTCAAAACTATAATTTGCGACATTGAAAAAAAAAGTTTAAGCTAATTGTGGGTTTCTATTGGTTGCACAAAAAAATCGTATCGCTTTTGGATAATCCACTTCTCTTTACAATCGGCTACATTTTGATTAATTTTCCTCTAATTATTGTTGAATTTATTTTTACTAGATTAAACCTTTATCCTCAGCATATATGAGAGCTTGACTCGATTTATTGCAAATTAAGATGTTCTATCTTACACCCTGTGTCTGTTATAAATTTTTCAACAACAAAGTTCAGTCAAATTGGTGCTATACAGTCTCCGGTGCATGATAGCATTTGGTGATAAATTTATTTGACAATTATTGACTCTGTATTTTAACTCTATTGTCTAGATTTTTTTTATTATCAAATTTATTTAGTTCTACTGGAAAAATTTGAAAAAAATATTTTTTTATGTATTTGTTATAATGTAAATTTTAAATGAGTTTACTTTTAATAATTAATTATTGAATACAAATTCGTCAACCATTTCTAGAGTAAAAGCAAGCAATCGAATGTAAATTATAAAGAAAGTAAACTCCTACACTGCTACAATATACTGGTAAATGTGGATATGATACTCGAAACTGGGACTTCTAGATACAAGTCATAAATACCTCAATAATAATAAACCTTAATTTACTTCGGTTCCAAAAATATTATTTATGAAAAAATGTATGTGAAAATAAAATAAAAATAATTAAGTAAATGGAAACATATCACAATACCAGTAGACTTTAAATAAATTTAATAGTTTATGAATATATAAAGAAAAAACGTAATAATCTTTCGAAAATTGGAAATAAAACAATTACTTAGATCGTATATGACACAGTATATCCTTTTTTAAGAATAACGAAATGAGATCTTAATTTCTTTGGAGTATTCAAATGATACAATGTGCTAGTGTCGTCGGCTCTTAAACATTTATTTCACATATAGTATTATAATTTATGCTTATAACAATGTTTCTAATACAGGCAATTGGTTTGGAAATTTTTAAATAATTTTCGGTCTACAATAATCCATGAAAATATTTTGTATCGCTGTGGTATTGAGTTGAAAGAAATAAAGTAGAAACAGTAAATACTTTTAATAGAATTTTGTCTGAATTAATATATCCCATAAATAATTAAATCCTTCTTATCTGCCTGCTCTCTTTGTATCTAAAATAAAATATTTCCTAATTTAAACTATATTATAATCTCAAAAGTTCATAATTTTATATTCTAAAATTGGAACTAAAAATAAGTACATACAAAAATTATTAAATATTTAAAAAACCACCTATACTTATTCCATTTCCCTATTTTAATAAAATATTTGTCTATATACCAAAAAAATAAAGAAAAAATCAAGAAATAAAATTCAAAAATAACTTAAGGCAATTTATTTTAATTTGATGGACATTTCCCAGACAGAGTGTCCTTAAAAAGGACTAAAAGTAAAGAAACAATAATTATTATATAAAAAATGTATACAATAGTTGTACAAATAGAAAATCATCATTGTAATCATCATCATCATCATTACCATTTTCATAATTTTTAATATGTGTGTATACAAGTACTATATATATATATATATATATATATATATATATACATTTATAAATTCCATCTTAATAATACAACAAATAAAAAGACATTACATCTTGATAATACTTGAGAAAAATAAAAAATAAAAAATAAAAAAAAAAAACTAAATAAACAAAAAAATAAAGTAGGAAATTTTTTTTACGTTATTTTTATTTATAAAAATTTTTATTTGTATTTTTTCAGAGGATTGTACAACAGACAAATGCGTAAAATATCCTTGTCAACATGGTGGAAAATGTTTACCATCCGATCAAGGAGCTGTCTGTCTATGTCCACTTGGCTTTGGTGGTGATCTATGTGAAATGCGGCTAGACTTACAGGTAAAAATAATAACAACAAAAATATTCGTTAATTTTTCGTTTTTATTTGTACACACGTTGATATCGTGGTAGGCATATATTTGTTTTATAATTTTTACAGATGGGGGAAAATTCTAACGAATGTATATTGTTTTTTGTACGCAAAATATAAAAATTATTTTTGAAGAAGTATATTTGTTATTCGACACTCGTATTACTAGGGTGAATTTAAGTTTATGAATGTTTTCTTTCATTGTTATCGCCATCTGTTGCCCATAACGTGTTTTATTGTTACCAATTGTTTTTTTTATTTGGTTGACTTAGTCTGAAAGAAATTAGATTTATTGAAGGTTTAGTTAAAAATTTGAAAGTTTTGAAAAGAAATTGAATATTTTTTTTTAAAATAAAAATTATTTAAAGATATAGTTGTCTGTGAATTTGAATGTAATTTCAGCTCAGTTGAAGAAATAAATATTGCCTTTAATAGTGGTCTGTAGAGTATCTTGCTTTTGGTGATTTTCCTATCAGATGGATTTCTATCAAATCTAGCGAAAAAAAGATTTGTCACCACAACAATAGGAATGTTTTTTTTCTACTTTTGAATATTGTTTCACAAGATTAACATTCACTTGAATTTAAAGATATGCCTACATTGGTCGGTCAATTTGGAACATTTCGAGATGACTAATTAAAAGACACAAACCAGGGAAGTTTAAAAAAAATGTACTTTAGCTTGTAATATTAATTGTTTGATGACTTTCAAAAATACTTCTAACTTAAAAAGCTTCATATTTTATTGATCTTATGATGTTTTGCTATTTTCGTTCTTGAATTAAATATTATGTAGTTTTCCAATATGGGCTTAGAACTTGGATTTTTTTTTCTAAAATTTCTACGATTTATTTAAAAGATGGCCCCAAAAAATAGTATTTTTTTTTTCTTAATCGGTAATTTTATGCGGTATTGAAAAAGCTTTACATTTAAATTTTGAGGTTTCTTTGTTTTTTTTTTATACATAGCCAAAACACTAGGCACTTTTATACCGATTGGTACATTTGGTTAGAGTGGGAAATGAAAATTAGGAAAGACGGAAGTGGTAAAAGGGAAGGAGGACAATTACTTAATGATCAAGTAATTGCAAACATGGTATCGGGCAGAGGAATAGCAAATAAATGCCAACACATTGATTGCACCGTTGAGCCTATACATGACAAGAGTTTAATATGAAAAAAAACTTGTCCTGGTCTAATAAAACGGAAAAGAAGAAAAATTTAAATTAATATATTTTTCTATGAATTTCAGGGAGAAACTCAGGAATTTTGCTGACAAGAACGAAAAGTATTATACTGCTTTTCGAAAATTAATCTAAAAACAATAAAAAATGATTTTGGTTCTTAGTGTTGTAAGCCCTATGCATTTTTCTACCATAATCTTGCAATGTCACATATTGTCTGTGGCTTCAAACTTTTGATATAAAAAAATAGTAGTTAACATTTTTCTCCCAACAAAAAATCTCCTTTATGGTGTTTCAGCGAGATGCCGAAAAAAATATTTTAAAAAATTAAAAATCCTTTAAAAATTAAAAACTTAATCGACTATAGATCGTTTTTTATAGTTTTGTTAAACAAAATTTTTTTAAATTGATTATTTGAACAGATGCCAAAAATACAAAATAAAAACTGTTTGCTCCCTTATTGCTATCACATTAATATTTTTAGACTGAATTCTCGTTTCTTAATATGTTAAATAAAAAAATATGCCGAGCTATAATAAAAAATGAAATATATAAAAAAATTAAAGAATTATTAAAGAAAGGTTTGATAAAAAAATTATTTATAAACTTGCCAAAATATCATTAAAGTTTCTTATTTTTTCTTATTTGCACATGAAACATAGTGGACCTACACGGAATAGCGGCAACTTCTTGATGATTAAATTTTTAAATCGTTGTTAGATAAATAATATCGTATTGTACAATCTTGCGCAGACCATTTTGTTATTATATAAACTATAATCCTATTATGATTTATGGCCTATAACTTATTTCAAAATATTTTGAGAATATTTATTTTTTATATTTTTTATCAAAAGATTCGATTTTTTGTTGTTTTTGCATAAGACTTTAGTTGATGGATGAGACTAGGTTTTTTATTTTCTTTTACAGTAATTTTTATGCTGAAAGCTATCGAAATTGCCTACTATTCTAAAAAATTGCTCCCAGCATATGAGTGTGTGGACTTCTAATTGCTCTTAATATGGTCCCGTTTTTTATATTCACCAACCAGGTCATTTGTTTTCTGTCGAGTATTTGCTTGACTTCGATTCTGCCTTCATTAATTAATTGGAACAGTTCGTAAGTCTTATCATTTCTCGTTAATCATATTATGTCCAAAATATAGTTTGAATTTCTACTTTTGATGACTTTAAGTAGTTCTCTATCACTTTCTATCATTTGGATATTTTAATATGCAGTCTAAAAGTTTAATTAAATATAAAATCAAGTTTAAATTTATTTATGAAAAGTACTAAAATACTTACATTTCATTTGTGTTTTTACATTATACAGAGGTCAATTATGTTTGCCTCTATACACACTGGAACTATTAGATTATTTATGTTATTTTACACTTAATATTATTATTTATTGGTTTGTTCCGGCATGAAAATTCTTTAAGTCATTTCTTGGAACATTTTGAGAAAGCATGCAGGAAAACATTGTTTTAGGCAGACATTGTCAATTTAAAAATTTAACCTGGGCTACAGGTGTTGGAAGAAAATGGATTAGAAAGATAATGTCTAAAAAATATCCAGTACAACTTCGAAGATACCCTAGTTAGCTCGAACAATGTTTCAGTTCAGTTACACATTGAATAAATTGATATAAGCCAGTAATTTAAATAAATATTGTAGATATTGTAATATATAAACTTGCAGGGCCGTACTTAATTAAGCACGAAAAGATTATTCTTTCTAGGTTTTCTTACACTCTTAACAGTAGCTTAGGTAGAATCACCTTTTCGTGCTTAATTAAGTACGGCATTGCAATTTTACACTAAAATATCTACAATATTTCGAGTATTTATTTTAACAAATTACTGGCTTATCTACTCATTAAGTGTGGTAAACTACTGCTATTGTCAGAACTAAGCCTTCTTAAATATAATAGTTTCATTTTATTTTAATTTGTTACTGTCAAAAGTATAAAAAAAATTTAAAAAATGTGTTCTGGATTTTTTTTTTAAAAATTAATGTATCTAATTAAAACTACCTAGTTATTAGGGGACACACAAGACATATTGTTTTCGAGTAATGAATGCCCACATGTTAATTATCTCGGAAAAATTCGGGAAACATAATTACTTTGTGGCATTGAACCTGAACATAATACTTTTATGCCAGACTTGCTGTTTTTCCAACAAAGTCCTGTGTTATAATAAGAAAAAAAAAACTGATCATTGAATATTGCAACAATCTTATTTTTTTTAATCTAAATTAGTCAAAATTGTTGATGTTAATGAGGTATGGTAGAAGTTACCGAAATTTTATTTTAACTTTATTTGAAAAGCGAAACGTCGGTATTAGAAGTTATGGATATGTCGAAAATTTAAATTCAAGCAAACATTTTTTAATGACATAGGCTCTTAATGATTTAATTTTTCAGTTTTCTATGTATTGTTATTATTATCGATGATTCCAACTTAGTATCATGTACGTTTTTATCTTGAAGTTTTTCGGTTGAATAGCAAAATAAAAGATTAAACATAAATTAGATATAAAAAATTAATTTTATTTTGAATTACAAGAGTGTTAATATGAGTTTTGTTTTGACAATATTATTGGAATACTGAATATGATTAAAATTTCTATTGGTTAAAGCTATACTATTGGTTTTATTTAACATGTTAGTATTAAATAATTCAGTAAAGGCTTAAAAAATTCCACTTCATTTTGTGTAGCGATGACATTGTCGTTTGAATCAAATAAATTTAAAATAATTAAAATTTCAAAGAATTAGCGTTAACCCACAACATGAAACATGCAACATGGCTCTTAAAAACTAATGCAGTTCTTGTTGAATTCAACGTAATCGGGAAAAAATTATACCTCTGTGCATTGGACTCTCTCTTAAAAATACCATATAGTTAAGTATTAACATTTATTTTTGTTAGTATAAAATAATGGAAAATTTATCGTTAAAAATTGAATTCCAAAAAATTTTATTTACAACTAAGGAGTACAATAATTATATTCACTTTAAAATTCACATCAAAAGCACCTTTTATTTTGGAAATTCAAAATTGGAACACAAATGAAACCCAAAGCAATTATTAAACTTTAACTTTTCAAGTTTTATAAAATTTTTTAACTAAAGTTATTTTACAATATTTTATTTGCTTTTAAATCCCAAAATCAATATTACTTTTACATTACATTATATACAATACACATGTGTTTAGTTACATTTTCCTTCTCATATAAACTCTTCTATTCCACCTTCTTCAAATAATATTATCTAAATCCCCCACTCTAATTTTTCTAAGCCCTAAACAAAAATTTTACAAAATAAAATTGTGTATTTTATGTATAAGTACATAAGGAACATGGGGACAATATAATAACAAAGTGAAACAATGAATGTGAGTGACATTGATGATTGTCGGACATATTAGACATAACACGCATATTATAATATCTGGTTGGCTGACTGGTTGACTTGTAATAAATGAGTAATTACGACTGATTCCTTTGTAAGAATAATAAAATATTGTTGAAGTTCTACAGAACATTGAACTGAGAATGTAATAAAAAAATAATAAAAATAAACAAAAAACAAATTTTTAAAGCTTTTAACGTTACAATCCTTTTTTTGCATATACATGTTATTATGTATAAGGGTATAGTAGATATATAATTGAATGTTAATGACTCTGTTCCATTGTTGAATATTACTTTCATTTCTTACTTACTGTGCTTTAAAAAATATTTTTTAGAAATTTAAAAACCTTGAATATAGTGAAAACGTACTATACGTAATGAAATAAAATTTCCATATTATACTTTTCGAATACAATTATTATTATAATGTTAGTTTTTTAAATGTGCTATTCAAAATTGAATTAACAAAAATAAATTAATAACAAAGTAGTTATTTTTTAATAGGTACTTTATTTTTTCGGGAATTTTAATTGTTTTGATGACTTTTAAAAATACCTACTTTTAATTTGAAAAAGTTTTATATTTTATTAACCTTTATTCAGCTACCATTTCAAAAAACCTACTTCAGCTGTGGAAAGGTACACTGTATACCTTCAAACAATTTGTATGTATTTTACTAGTTTTGTTATATTATTGTGATTATTTTTGTATTTGTTCTACTTTTACTCTTAAATTTAGTTTTATTACTTGTGGGAATCTATTCTCTAAAATATTTTTTTGGAAGTCACGCTATTTTAGGAAAAACTATTAAGCATATCTATTTGTGGCGTATTGAGGTATAAAGTTCGGACTTGAAACGGCAAAAGTGCATCTAATTCGAAAAATATTATATAAAAACAAAAAAAAACATTTTGCTAGAAAGGTATTTGATCATAATATAAATTTCTGTAACCAGATGGACAACTCTGAAGCTTTATCTGTCGCTCAGGTAGCAAAGAAAGCCAATTATATGGTTTGTCGCAAAAAATGTGTTTTTTTTTCATCAAAAAACCTATTCCTTAAATTTTATATAAATTTTATTGTAAATAAATATTTAATTTCTTCAAATTTAAGCAAAAGTGTTCAAAATACATTGAATTACAAAAAAAGTGGCGGTTTTTAATTAATTTTTTATTCATGGAAATTACTTACTAAAAAAAATACAAAAAATCAAAAAAAAATTTAGAGAAAAAACGGTACAAAATATACATTTTTGTAGTATTTTTTTTAATATGCAGCAATAGGAACCGCACTTTTTTATGGTTGGATGATAAGACATCTTCTTTGCACCCAAGTAATCTTTAGAATTTTAAATTTTTTCATGTACCTACTGACAATGGTATACGTTTCAGGTCCAGAGAAAATTTTATTTCATTTCTATAACAAAATTATCAGGCACCGAACTATTCTTATTTCATATTTTGATGATGGGCTACCTTTGGGTACCCAAGTACCGTTATTTATTATATAAAGTTTATGTAAATGAAAAATATAAAATAATACATATAAAAAAAAAATTGTTATAATAAATTATTTCTGTGATATAAAAAATAGCAACACAAAAATTTATATAAAATGCATTATAGGTACAAGTGTACCTTTCCAGCTGACCACGAGTGAAGACAAAAAAAAATGACTCGTTTACCAACCCCCCAATTATTTTGTCTTTACCTTTCCAGCTGAAGACAAAAAAAAATGACTCGTTTACCAACCCCCCAATTATTTTTATATATACCTTGTTAAATGTGGAGGTAAGCATTTCATAAAAAACTGCATTTTGAAGTTGGGAGAAAAAGCCAAATGCATTAATTGTCGTGATGATCATCCTGGAAACTACAGAGGATGCCCAATTGCAAAAGAACAGCAAGCCAGAAGAAATAAACCAGAAAAACTACCCCAAATTCAAATGATTAATACTTATAAAAATGAAAAATTCGTTGACACGAATAGAAAACCTACAGTTATAAATACTGTACGTAATGTAAATGCTAAATCGTATGCCCAAATTGTGAAAAACTCCCGTAAGGAAGATGATTGCTCAGTCAAGGGTATATTAAGTCTTATCCTACAGAGACTAACAAACCAAGACGAATTTATAAAAACATTATCTGACGAAATTACAACGATAAAAAACCATAGCAGAAAGCCACCGCAATCACATAAAAAATAAGCCACACCCTTAAAGTTGTTACATGGAACGCAAATGGACTTTTCCAACACATTTTGGAACTCGAAATTTTTCTGAAGGATCAAAACATAGATATATGTCTAATTTCTGAAACACACTTCACAAAGAAATTTAAATTCGTAAAGTATTTAAATTCCTAATTACGTTTGTTATCAGACTTCGCATCCAGATGACAAAGCAACAGGATGACAGCAATACTGATAAAAGGCAACATTCAACACCATGAGGAGCAGAAAATAGAAAATGCAATGATGCAAGTTACAACAATTAACATTAAGGTCAAAAATAAGGACTTCAAAATCTCGGCTATCTATTGCTCACCAAGACACTCACCACTAGAGTCGACTTCATAAATCTCTTTAAAATACCTACTTGGAAACAATTTTATTATCGGAGGAGATTTCAATGCGAAACATACCCACTGGGGCTCAAGATTAACCACAACAAAAGGGAGAGTGCTATATCAAGCTGGAAGAAATCATAAGTGTGAATTTATTTCTTCCGGTGCCCCAACCTATTGGCCCACTGGCCCAGCGAAAATACCTGATTTGATTAATTTTTTTTATAACAAAGGGAATAAATAGAAATCACACATATGCCATGAGCAATGATGATCTATCATCTGACCACACTCCAGTGATCATGGTTCTAAGCGAAAAAGTTTAACACAGAAGTTGTCTCCCAAGACTTGCAAACAAGAAAACTGATTGGGATATGTTTAGAGAAAAACTTGAGCAATCCATTACTCCGGGATCCGTGGAATCAAGAAACCAAATTGATGCAGAAGTCGAGAAATTCATTGTAGACATGCAGCAAGTAGCAAAGGAGAGCACACCATGTTTTGACTCGAAACATCATTCGAGAGTGAGCTATCCTCCGGAAATAAGAGCACTGGTTATGGAGAAGAGAAGGGCACGCCGAAAATGGCAATCAACGAGGTACCCTGGTGATTAAGTTATATTCAGTCGCTTAAATAATCAACTAAAACAGCAAATCAGAAATATAAAAAATAACTCATTTAATAAATTCTTAAATAATTTATCAGCCGATGCTTATACTGACTACTCACTTTGGAAAGCAGCTAAACGAATAAATAGACCACAGGTGCAAGATCCACCTTTGAAAACACAAGCTGGTAGCTGGGTCGGTAACCCAAAAGAA
This sequence comes from Argyra leucocephala, assembly GCA_963942445.1. Lineage (NCBI taxonomy): Eukaryota > Metazoa > Arthropoda > Insecta > Diptera > Dolichopodidae > Argyra > Argyra leucocephala. The sequence continues at coordinate 115,657,577 of OZ012678.1, read as the reverse complement.
AAAGCTAAGATTTTTGCTGACCACTTGGCAGAGGTCTTCACAGCACCAACACAAAATCTTGCAAATGAAAATATAACTCTCGAAGTTAAAATAGATGAAGCAGAAATTTCGCATGTCACTCTAAGAGAAATTAAACAAATATGCAGACACAACCTGAGCGTTAAAACAGCTCCAGGTTACGATCTCATCAATTGACAAATCATGCAGGAACTACCAGATCTAGCTTTGTTAAAGCTACAACATATATTTAATGCATGTTTTAAGTTCACGTATGTTGCGAGAAAATTGCAGAAGTAATAGTAATACCGAAGCAAGGAAAACCGCTTTCAGAGGTAACATCATATCGACCAATATCGTTGTTACCTATTATATCAAAAATATTTGAGAAACTGCTCCTCAAAAGACTTGCCCCGATTATTGAAGAAAGAGATCTGATCTCGAACCATCAATTTGGATTCAGAAACAAATATTCTACAATTGATCAAGTGCATCGGATCACAAATATAGTGGAAAAAGCGCTCGAAGAAAAAAAAGTCTGTTCAGCAATCTTCTTAGATGTTGCTCAAGCTTTTGGCAAAGTGTGGCACCAAGGCCTTGAATTTAAGCTACATCGTGCTTTACCAAGACAATTTTATGAAATATTAAAATCATATATGACCCATAGATGCTTTCGTGTACGTTATACCAAAGAATATTCAGAAGTAAAAGAAATATCTGCTGAAGTCCCGCAGGGAAGTGTTCTTGGTCCAATACTTTACCTGCTATATACAATAGATATCCCCCAAATTGATAACATTTTTATGGCTACCTTTGCAGACGACACTGCGATTCTTGCAGTTGACGTATCTGTCAAAAACTCCACAGCAAAGCTTCAAAATGCATGGGAAAAAATAAGATTATGGACCATAAAACTTAATGAAAGCAAATCAACTCATATAAACTTTACTTATAAAAAGATTGCAACCATTCCTATCTCAATCAATAACAAAATAGTACCATTTGCCAATACAGCAAAGTATCTGGGAATGACACTCGATGCTAAGCTGAGATGGAAGTAACATATAAGAAAGAAAAAGAAGAGCTAAGCACCAGACTCAAAAAATTTTACTGGTCACTTGGGCGTGGTTCTGAGTTATCAATACAGAACAAAATATTGATATATAAGCAGATATTAAAACCTGTGTGAACGTGAGGTAACCAATTATGGGACTGTGCGAAGAAAACCAACATCGAAATGTTGCAAAAATTTCAAAATAAAGTGCTCCGTGGTATAGTAAATGCACCATGGTACGTACGTTACAAAGATCTCCACCGTGACTTGCACATTGAAACAGTCACGAAAGAGATCAAGAAACATGCAGTAAAACACGAGCAGAGACTGCAAACTCATGTGAACTCGGAAATGGCAGCAGTTCTTCATATCGACAGCAGTGTCCGTCGACTCAAGAGAACGAAACCCCACGAGCTGGTCACTACCTAAAATGGAAAATTCTACGATAATAGTTTCCTTTACGGAAATTATTATTTTAATAATTTTCCTTTGCGAAAAAATCTAAAAAATCTTCCCACGCGGAGCTATTGCTGTGACTATCTCCTTCACGGGAAATATCATAGTGATAAAGTTCCTACACGGTAATTATTATGATGTTAGCGATCCTCCACGGAAACTATCACTATAATAATTTCCTAAAGACGCGACCGAAAATTTACGAAAAAAAAAGTCATTAGTCGATCTTACGTAGATTGGTTATAACGAAAAAAAGATAGGTGGGCTTTAATGGGTTCGATTCCTACACTATCAAGACGCACAAACGGCTGGAGCTCTTAATGTTCTTCGGGAATTACCTCCTATCTTTCGAAAAAAAATATATATATACCTAAATTTTGATAAAAAATGAATTCTCACAAACATTCAAGTCTCTAAGTCAATTTTCATTGAAAATATTCACAAAGTAAAATGCAAAACGTACAGGTGTACCTTTCCAGCTGAATAAAGGTTAATTTTATGATGTTTTGCTATTTGGTTCTTGTATATGTATAGTTTTCCTATGAGGGTTTAGTACTTGGATATGTCATTCTATAAATGATTTATTTGAAAGACACAAATGATAATATTTTTTAATTTATTTTATTTTGCCGTAATATTTTATACAAACTTCACATTTAAATTATTTTATTTCATATTACTGCTCTTTATTCACCGAGGTGGAAATTTTTACAGATATTATAGCGTATTAACATATTAGATTAGTCTATTTGTTATAGTGATGAGTACTAAAAGTATCAGAAAAAATATGTTATTTAATGATTTCTTCATTCAGTTGGTCTCTTCACCACAGTATTTTTTGGTGCAGCTGACTTAATAAAGTGATATTTATCATAATATTTTAGATTAAAAACTGTATTTCACTTATTTAAATTCATTAAATCTTGGTCGATTTTGGTCTCAGTCACCGAATGATGGTGTAATAACCAAAATCAGATATTAAATAAAAGTTAGTTAAACATATCGTAGATTTTTTAATTGATATTGAACAACTTTTTTTGTGGTAGCATGTCGGTTCAATAGTTTAGTTGGTGCAGTATGTTATTTTGCAAAAGTAAGTGTGATGAGTTAATTTTTAAAAACAGAACATAGTATTTCGTGTTGTAACACCTATCTGCAAAAATTAGCAAAATTGGGAAATTAAAGAAACTAATACCATATGAAATATTGTTGCCAAAGACTATTGCAATTTTAAATCTTTCGTTGTTTTTTTATAATCTTAAGAGTAACTTCGGTAGAATTAACTTTTCGCACTCAATTAGTTAAGTACGATGCTGCACGTTTTTACATTACAATCATATTTTACTAAAATATTTTCAAGTATCTACTTTATTCCCAAAACTGATTAAATTTTAAAAAATACTACTACTATTATTAGAAAAAAAGTTTTCTTAAATAGAATAGCTTTATTTTATTTAAGTTGTTACCTGATTATACTTTCAATTATTTTTTGTCATTGATTATATCTCGATGACAAAGGGCACTGAAACAGATCGACAAACCCATAAAGCATGTTTTTTGTTTGTTTCGTGGGGAATTGAATCTGGAAAGGCAGACGCTTTACCTACTTCATCATCCCGAGTGTAAAAATTTATTATTAACTAATTCAGTCAGCGAATCAGGATCAAAATGTCAAAAGAATGATGTTGCTTATCACAGGGTAGTTGTTCATTCAACAATTATTTTTTTCAGTATTTGTAAGTCCAACACAGGCCGATGCAGACTTCATGCAATGTCATATCTTGAAAAATATATAAAATTGACATTTGACTGTTTCGAAAATTGACATTTGACTCCCATAATATAGTGTTCGTCAAGATAATAAACAAATTTGCAATTTTAGGCAATCCAACGGGAAAATATCATATGTTTACTAGTCAGAGAAGAAAACACTAAGTATTTTAGATTTATGGAATAAAAGTCGAGTTTCCTTTCACTAATCATTTGTATTTATTTTGCAAATATCGATATTTCGGAAGCAACTTACTTCCTTCATCAGTGCTTTGCGACTAATTAATGTTTACACTAATCCTTACATATAATTATATAATTTGAACCCTCAATAATATGCTCATTTTGTTAACAATAGTAATTCCTTAATAGTGCTACCTAATCTATAGTGTTTTATTTATTAAATTTTTTTTTTTTTTTTTTTTTTTTTTTTTTTTTTTTGTATAATTATTATTTATTGCATTTAAACTAGTCTTACGCAATAACCCTTATTCTAGTATTTATGATCTTAATTCTACCTGAACCTGATTTTTAAGTCTGTTGTTAACAGGTTCTCTAGATATTGCCAGGCTTTCATACATATCTAGTTTATTATTTTTTTTACCTCTTTTATTAATTTTAAACTATTCTTATTTATATGATGTTCTTCTTCAACTATATGTTGCGCTACAGCTGACCTAAAAAGGACTATGGACAAAAGATGGCAGCATATCATACAATGATTAACAGACTACTGACCACACCTTTATCAGAAGAAAACTTCAAAAAGGAAAAATTATATATTGAGGACACAGCAGAAGTAAATGGATTTATGAAAGAAAATGTTGAGAAAATAATAAAGAAGAAGATCCATAGAACTGAAATGGAAAATCTCTCAACTTTATTCGAACAAAACAAAAATATGGAGAAGCCAAAACGAATCTGTGTAGCACATTCCGCATACACAAAAAAATTTAGCAGTATATTTAAGAAATACAACTTAAATGTAGTCACTACTAGCAGAAATCTCAAATTATGTAATCTGTTAGGATCTGCTAAAGATAAGAAAAACATAGAAGAAGTAAGTGGTATATACAAAATATCATGCCAAGATTGCACAAAAACTTACATAGGACAATCCAAGAGGTTAATTACAGTTAGATTCCAGGAACATATGAGGGAAGCAAAATTGGCGAGGAAAAGAAACTACACGAATTTTAGGTCAGCTGTAGCGCAACATATAGTTGAAGAAGAACATCATATAAATAAGAATAGTTTAAAATTAATAAAAGAGGTAAACAAAAATAATAAACTAGATATGTATGAAAGTCTGGCAATATCTAGAGAACCTGTTAACAACAGACTTAATAATGATGTAGGTAGTGGATTCTCGCCATTATTTAGATTACTTTAAAATTAAAAATCAGGTTCAGGTAGAATTAAGATCATAAATACTAGAATAAGGGTTATTGCGTAAGACTAGTTTAAATGCAATAAATAATAATTATACAAATAAAAAAAAAAAAAAAAAAAAAAAAATTTAATAAATAAAACACTATAGATTAGGTAGCACTATTAAGGAATTACTATTGTTAACAAAATGAGCATATTATTGAGGGTTCAAATTATATAATTATATGTAAGGATTAGTGTAAACATTAATTAGTCGCAAAGCACTGATGAAGGAAGTAAGTTGCTTCCGAAATATCGATATTTGCAAAATAAATACAAATGATTAGTGAAAGGAAACTCGACTTTTATTCCATAAATCTAAACATATCACTAAAAACAAATCTGATTATCAAAAACAACTAAGTATTTTACTAGCAGAAATTATATGCAGAAATTGCAGAAAAAAGTTATTTTGACATCACTTCTGGTTCTGGTCTGGTTTTAATTCAAATTCCTCTGTTGTTTTTATCTTACAAATATTGTAGTACCTTGCATGTTACTGTGCCTGAGTGGCATAATTAAATTTGCCAATTTTTCCATGCTATGAAAAATAGATTCTACCATATCTACATTAATCAAGTCAAAGCCTGCCACAAATCAATCAGTAATGTGGTGGACTACACATAGATATAGTTTTTTGTTAGGCTCATAGCATTTTTCCATGCTATTTTTCTATGCTACATTCGATGGATAGTAGATATATTTGATCTAAACCCACAATAACAAAAAATATTACAAAAATTAAGTTATTTATTACAAAAACACAATTTTTTATTTATTCTAGGTGCCGTCATTTAATGGATCCGCATATTTACGTTTCGCTCCATTAGGAGATACAGCGCTAATATGGTTGGAATTGCAGGTAATTTAAAATAATTAAAAATGTTATATTTTATTTAATATCAAAAATACAAAAATAAAAGACAAGACGATCCCAAAAATTATTTTTTGTTTCATTATTGAATTTCTAAAAATCTTCAAATTTTTAAGATTGGATATCTACATTTTTGGTAATTTTATTTTCTTTAACAACAATTAAATAAATAGAAATAATAGTAAAAAAGGATTTAATTTTCTCTTCTCTTTTTTGTTATTTTGGGATAGAGTAAAAAGGATCTAGTAATAGCAATTTCATGTAAAATATAAAATTAAATAGAACAATAACCCAAGTTTATTAGAGTGAGAAAGAGAAAATTGTATAAAATTGCTTAAAGGATGAGAATCAATTAGGTTTTTCTTTATAAAAAAAAAATAAATTGAAAATATTTTTATTTCTACTGTTATTCGATTGGTGGGATTTAAATAGGCAAATAAACAATTATGTAATAGACCTTGAATTCTTTTTGAAAATAAAAAAAAATCTAAAGTCGTTTAATTACAAATTATTGGGGTCCATTAATTTGTGGAGGGAAGAAAATAATCAAAATAAAGTAAGAAAAAAACAAAACAAAAAAATGAAAACAGGAAAACAAAAAAGTTAAATATCTTTTCTTTTACCGAAAATGAAAAGTTGTAGTTGAAAAATATTCTTAAAGTTTTGAAAGGCACTCATGCTTGTTATTAAAATATATTTTTACTAATTATGATATTTTTCAAACACAAAAATTTTATAAAAAATGAAGTAATTAAAAATTTGAAACACGTGCAATTAATTAATATTGTTTCTCAAGTAATTTAATATCTTCAATTTAGAAAATTAATAAAGAAAAAACAACAAAAACCGTTTAAATAAATTTTTATTGAATTTACTTTTTATTGATTGAAAATAAATTTAAAAATATTTTATTTAAAAATTCTTTATTAATAAATTCAATGAAAAATTTAATTTTTTTTTTGCTCAGTTTCTGCTAGTCACATCTGTGAAATTCGAAATAATTATTTTTCTTTTTGCAATACATTGATAATCTCTGTGTACGTTTTCGATGTATTGAAGTTCTTGTATTTACCCTCTCAATTTCCATTCAGATACTCAGAACATTCGAAATAATAAAATAATATTTTTATCATCACTGATTACGAATTTTTCTAAATAACTTTGTACCGAAGTAATATAACATATATATATTATTCTGCATTTATCTGGATGTTTGTAAGTTCGACGGAACGCTCCAACACATACACAAATTGCATATGTATACAAATGCATATATATACAAATTGCTTTGTGTGCTTTTTTTTAACCCCTGTCTACCATGCTGAATCTTTGCAGGAAAAATTGATTGCATGAACTATATTTTTTAATTTAATGTTAGTGTTCTTCGCAAATAATAAGGAAAAATAAAAAATAATAATAATAATATAAATAAAACAAACAATTTTTTTGATTTATAGTAATAAGGACTAATAGAAATTTAATCAATAGTTTAATATGGTATAATAACCAAAAGGCAAACAGCATTTAACACAAAAAAAAACATAATTCACTCAAAGGTTATTCTTATTACTTAAAATTATACACAATAATACACATGTGTATCAGCATATTTGTATTGTATAATATTATTCATTATACTACTTTATTGCTTATACCTTTTATTTTTGTCATTATTGTGTGCGTAACTCACTTCACTCAAAAAAAATTATTTTTGTTTTTTTTTTTTGTTTGTTTTTATTATTTTATTTTCAGTGTTAAGTGTTCGCTGTTCACTTCACTGTTCAGGTTCACTGTTCAATCAATAGAACTTGATAGAAGTAGAGTAGGATAATAAACTCTACTATCGTCGGATAATAAAACATTGCTTTTTTTAAATTGAAAATTATTGATGTAAAATGTTTTTGTATTTTTTGTAAATTTTACCAATTTAGATACAAAATTTTGAATATTTTTTTAAAAATAATACAGTACCATAATAACAGTTTATTCATATAGCAAAATAAGATCCCTATACAGTATACAAAAGACAAAATTTATATGAAAATATGATCCCATTTTTAAATTTGCTCTCCCAGAGGCCACAATAACGCTAATACGGTATAATTTATACTAAATGGAACCCAACTAACGAATTATAACTAAATGGAAGTGAGTACGAGTATACCATACAAAAAAAAAAACATTTTATACAAATTTATTGGTATGGTACTTCTTTTTCTGTTATCTAAAAAAAAAAAAGATTAGTGTTAGGCCAATATAGTTTTTTTAAATAGAAAATTAGTAAAATCTTTGTGTATGAATAATATAAAAGGAATCAAAATCAATCTTAATAAAAATAACAATGTTTTTTCAATTTAAACTTACTTTTACTTTATTACCGTATTCTATTATTACACAGAAAAGTATTGTTGTTAAATTATTTGAAAAAAAACAATAATTATTCATGGTTCTGAAATATTGAAAATGTAGCAGTAGTTTGTAATATATGAATATATGAAATTTTCAAACATTGTTAGTACACTTGCTAGTTAGTACACTAGCAATCAAAATAATTTCCATTAAAAAGAGAGAAAATATATTGATCGAATATATTCATCTATTAATAATATAAATGTGTATCAGCATATTTGAATTGTATAATATTATACATTATACTACTTATACCTGCTTATACCATTTATTTTTGTCATTATTGTGTGCATAACTAACTTCACTCAAAAAAAATTATTTTTTTAAGGAAGGGTGTGGTTTAGTAGGTAAGAATCCTACATACAGTGTCAAGCTACGGGGCTCATTGTATCTTTCTGAAGATCCCCACCAGCCTACGAAAAATAAAAAAAATAAAAAAACTGGCAGTTTTGACTACAAAAAAAATATTTCTTTTATGTGCTTTAGAAAAGTAAAAAGTGATATAAACATAAGTACTGTAATTTCGGAATAAAAAATCTAATGAAAGAAAAAAAGAAACTAGGATTTATTTTGCTTCCGTCATTTATGACGGGTTACAAAGCTAGTATAACATATTTGCACGTATTTTAAAATGTGTATTAACTTTTATTGAAGCTTGATAGACTTAATATTACACTTTGATAGATCTGATAGATCTGAATCAACCTGAATTAACTTTGATATCTCTGATGATAAAATCAACTGATTTATCTGCATAGGATCTATATAAATCCATATAAAATTAAACATTCCAATGCAGTGTCTGCAAATAGATCAAAAAGACGGTTATCAAGTTAAATTTTCTTATAGTATAGAATAAGTGAATCCATTTTAGAGAAAATTATAATGACTGGCAAGCTGAAGTTAGAGCAAATGCCGAGTAAAAAGACCAAATAACTCAATTATAGTGACATATGAATGTCGAATATCAGTATCCCATGGCTACAATGGAATGGGAAGCTTAATAGAATGAGTAGAAAATAGTACCCACCACAAGAAGAAGAAGAAGAACTACTTTTCTTTTATTTTTAGCTTCTAAAATATAGTATAAAGGGGAAATTATATTGTGTAGTACATATTCTGAATTTCATCATACCTATTAAGTTCAGACCTTTCAAATCGTACTACTCATTATTAAATATAAAATATTATCAATTATAAGCATTACATCTGTTACGCTGGATAACTTTGTTTATTTTGTCATAAGGAATATTAAATCAGTATTTTTAAATGAAGACTACTAGTCGGACGTCTCCCTCACGCACTGTTTAATCATTTAAATAAATTTTATCACAGAAATATATTTTAACTTATCTAAGCCAATTATCATAGAGAATAAAGACATAATAGATCGCGCGATAATTGGATGTGTTCTCATTGAATTGCAATTGTAGATAACAAAATCTGTTGTAAAAGCCAGCTCTCAGATTATGTCATCAATTGTAATTGCATCTTCATAATATGTGTGCGTAAATGTTATCATCACAATTTTTCCTCGGTTCATCATTAGTTTGAACTCGGTGCGCTTAGAACGTCAAAACAAAAAAAATATATGTAAAAAAATACAAAAACAATGGAATAAACTAAAAAAAAATAAAATAAAAAAATATTTTCTACAGATTAATCTGTAGGTCCACTGTTAAATAAATGAATAAATATTTTCTATTTTGACAATTTAAAAAATTTATTGTGAAGTGTAGCAAAAAAAAATTTTTTTTTCGTGAATCATTGCTACATATTTAAATTTAATATAGACATTTTGACAATTTTGTTAATTTTAAGAAACTGTTCATATAAGTCTAAAGTCTTACAAAAAATAAAGTTTAAAAAACTGTTCATGTAAGTGTTATAAGTCTAAAAGTGGGTAATCCTATAATGGGAGTTAAAGTGTTGTTATAGGAATAGAATAGTGTTATTATATTACTGTATTCCTATAATGTTGCTAATAAGCGTACTGAAGCTTTTGAATTTATGATATTTCAAATAAATATTTTACAAAAACCATTATTTTCTTCAAAAATGGTAAAAAAATTTTAAGAATAAACAAAAACTGAAAAAGTTTATTTCTTAAAGAATCAGTTTTTGAATTTTAGTCACAATAATTATAAATATTATTTATTAGTAAGACATTTTTTATATTATAAATCATTTACATACAAATATAAAAATATGTAATTAATTTCTATCTCCCTTTCTCATGAAATGAATATAATAAACTCTATTTTAAAATTATGATTTTAAAATAAAAAATAATATCTATCTCACTCTCGCATAGCATAAATTATTTCAAATGAATATCATTTCAAAATAAAAACAACACTAATACATGTATACTAATGTATAACAATATTACAGCACTTGCTCCGTTGCCTTATAGGATTTTCCATTTTAGTGCTATAACGTATTTATAACCTTTCGCAGCAATTGCGGAGCACTCAAATTAACACTATTACTGCTATAAGAGTGTTTATATTAATGTTATCAGAGTCCGCAAGGGTCTTATAGCAATAAAATTGTGTGTACCATGGTTGTGTAACATAAACAATTTTCTGACCTGTTAAAACACTTTATGGTTGTTTTAAGTAAGTTGATGGGATGAGCTACAACTTGTGAGGCAGATAAATTTTAGTTGGAAATTTTAGTAGGCAGAGCGAAATAATTATTATTAGTATGATATATGATTATGATCAAATTGAAATACATAGCTAGTTTAAAAATTTGTGGTTTGTTCTTCTAACACATAGAAAAAAATCTTTTCGATTTTGCATGTTCGTTAGAAAAAAAACGAAAACAAATCAAGTATAAAAGTAAAGAAAAGTCTAAAAAAAACCATACACATAATGGAATGCGTACCTACCTACGAAATTTGTTAATGAATAAAATAAAAATTCTTGTATTAAAAATAAATGAAAATTAAAAAAATTTACTGCAAAAACAGGAAGTGTGGTGTGGAAAAAATAGCTCATAACTTCTGAAGCACTGATCGCCGTATAGCCTTTCGAGAATTTCTTTGGAAGGAAATTAAATGTTCTTTGATTATGTCAAAGAGAAATTATTTTAGGACTAATGAATTATAAATTTAAAAACAAATAAAAAATAGTAGTAAAAAAATTTGTTTTTAAATTTTGTGAAATGGTTTCAAAATAAGGGTAGATGTATTTTCATTTTCCAAAAGTCAAGTAAAGGCTTCGGAAAATTAATGACAGCAGGTGGAGCTTTATACTTTAAGTTGATTTATCGAGTATACCTTTCTAGTGTGTGTGGTGTATGGTGCATCATGAGTTACACAATTGAAGGATATATAAAAGATTAAGCAAAAAACATTAACATGCTAAGCGAGAAAAAATTTTGTTGATTACTGTTATAGGTTTTAAATATTGACTACATTAATTTGTGGTGTTATAGTGGCGCCAAAAATCGACTTACCTCCACAAATTTTTTTTTATTTAAAAAATTTTCGATAGACAACATAATTTTTTTCATCAAATTTTCAGTTTTTGTCTTCGTTGATATTAATTTTCGTCATTTCATTTCCATATAGTGTGTATAAGCGTTAGCCCATATGTAGTTATAGTATTGGCTTATGCCCATTAAAATATTTATTTACAATCATGTTCTTAAACTTTTGTATTTTGTTTTTGTTTTTTTACATATCTTTTTATTATTTTTGCATCACTATAAATATCTTGGTTTTATTTTTATGAATTTAATAATTTAATTTTAATTATAAAATAAATTTATGTAATTATAAATTTAATTAGAAATTATTAAAATTTCCATAGCATTATACTTTTAATAAAAAGAACAACTTCAATTTATTAATATTTGAATATTGATACATAGATATACATTTATATCACCATTGTATCTATAAATATTATTTAAGGTGAAATTTTGGTCGATTTTTATAACTCACAGATGTACTAAAATGACATCTTATAATAAGTTGTAAAATCAATAAAAATAGAAATTAGGAGTTGTATAGGTAGTCTAACACTATAAAATACCTACTAATGAGTTGTAGTAGTGTTAGGATGTACGAAACCATTCCTAAAAATAATTTGTTTATTTAATTTTAGTTTAAATTATATCATTTTATATAATTTTCTTTTTTATTATTTTCTTTCTAATTTTATTTTATTTTTTAATGAAATGAAATGAAATGGCATTCAAATAAGAAGATGACGAGCAAATTGAAAATCATATTGATTACGTTTAATGAACTTTCACGTTGAAAACAGACTCACTACAGCACTATACAATACAATAAATTACAAAAGATAAAAAGACAACTATGAAATTGAAGTGGGAAGGAAAGTCAAATTGGTATCAACCTTCTCAATCGTGAAGGGTAGCTCTAGTACTGAATTTCTTGGGAGAGTGAAAATGAAAGAGTGATCTCTTAAAGCGACCAACAATAATAAATAAGTCACTCGAATCGTGTTATCAAAAAGGCACATGTAGCATACTATTCATATGAACGGAGGAGTAAAATTATATTGAAATAGTTCATTTTGAAAAAAAATTATATTAATTGTGTAATTAAAATTGAAAATATATTATTCTGATATCAGAATTAAACAAAATATTTGAATAAAAAATAAACATAGTATGCTATTTATTATCCTGCTGAGGTTAGTTTTTTTTTTAAATTTTATAATAAATTATTAAATATCATGTAGCTGCCTATCCATAAGATGCAAACAGGTAGTTCGTTTTTTTCCTAAATTTGTTAGTACATAATTTATTATGATAGAGTCTTCTTATACTTAAGTTAGAGTTTAGATTATTAGTGTCTTGACAGCTGCGAGTTTTATTTTATTATAATTTCTATTTGGCATCACATTTGTTGTTTGATTTACAAATTATTATATTTGCCTTAATTAACTCGCCTTGAACTTTATTTATATGTTTGTTTTAATTTGCTTCAATTCAAGAAAATAACCATTTCAATCACCATTCAACGAAAGAATATCCATAACAAGAATATGCATCATGTATGGATTCATTTGTTTGCACACAAATTCATATGCAAATTTGCTACAAATTGTAAGAAATAGACGAGAATAGAAATATGTAATAAGAATTTAACGTACAAGAAAAAGAAAACATATATCAAACAAAAAAAGTTGGCTGAAATTAAATAAAAAAAATAATAATTTCTAAAAAAATTTGTTGATTAATATATATTTTGATTTGGAAAAAAAATTTTCGACAATATTATTTTCTAAATTATATCAACTATGCATAAGATTTTTAGGAGACCTAACTAAAAAAGCGTTATCATATTCTTTAAATTCTGTGATTTGTAAATAGATGTTGTCCTCAGTATTATTTTATAATCGTACACCAATATAATAAATATTTAAGTTTACTATAATTTAATATAATTAATAAAAAATAATAATGTTTGTAATATAATATTATTGCAATGTAATTATAATTTAATATTTTTAATAGGTAAATTTATATACGAAAATAATAATGTTTAAAACGAAAATATTAAAATAACAAAAAATCAGAATAAGGATTAATTATCGTATAAGGGAAAAGTTAAAAATTGTCTTAGGTTTACGGTTACATTGTAATTACGGAAAAAGCAAATTAGCCGAATTTTTTACCAAATTTCTTAATCTCATCTCAAGACTTCCTAAAATTTTGGCTAATTTGCTTTTTCTGTAATTACAATCATAACTTGTTTTGAAAACCTTATATCAAGCAGCGATTCTAAAGTTTATTTTTGTAGTTTTAGTACGTTTAAATTGAAGGCAAATATTTCTAAAAAAATGTTTCTTACTTTTATTTTATTTTATTTGGTAAGTACAAGGAAAAATGGTGGAAAATTGCAAAATCATTGTGACTACTTGTATTTTTAAAAATTTTACTTAAAAACTTATGACTAGACTAAAACTAATTTATAGCTAAACAAAGACATCAAAAAAACAAAAAAAAAATATGTTAGTGTAATAAATTTTCTCAATATTTGTGTGCGTAGTTATCTAGTTTTTTATGTTACTGTTGATTAATAATCTAATATCAAATGCTAATATCAAGATTAATAATTATAGGAAGCATACCTTTTGTTAGATATTTATTTATATATGTTATTTGATACTTAGCTATATGACGACTCTGTGTGTATTTCTCCCTGTATTTATGGTCGTTCTCCTTATATAGTTTATCAATATAATAGTTTAACAATAGTTTTCTAGCACACTTATGCTATTTTTGTTTCTGCCAACGGCTAAATGAGAATTAATCTTTAACCTTAAATACTCCTTAAGTTTGAATGTTAAACATGGATTCGGGACAAAATTACATAATTAAGATAAAGTTACATAAGGACAAAATTATATATGAACAAAATTACATATCGAGATAACATTTTATATAGACAAAATTACATATATATTAAAAAATTATTTGGTTTATTGATGTAAACAGAATCAAAGCATTGTCATCTGACATTGTCGTCGCGATGCCATTGAAACAGAACGAAGGCTTCTTTTTTGTTGAAAAACAGCTGTTCATATAAAAAAATTATTTGTTTCTTTTTTATTTTGAAAAAAGTGAAAATAACATTATTAATAATAAAATAAAAATAAAAATATTTGCAAATAATAAAAAATACTTATCTAATTCATAATAATTGTATATATTTTTGCATTTTTGTAATTCAGTTCATAATATTTGATATTCAGTATTAAAAAAAATTAATTTAAATAAAACAAATGCACATAAAAACAAAATAAAATTTAGTTTTAAATTCACAAATTATATTGCTTTTGAGATCATTTTTCACTTACATCACCTTCAGTCTTTGAGAAGCCCATTGAGACACTTCCTGTTCTATTAATATTTTGTCCCTTACCGAAATATTTCACTCCAAAATTCTTTTTTGCCATTGAAAAAAAGTGCTTTATCATAGGCTGATTTTTGCTTACTTGGGAGCTACTTGATATTTTCCCAATCGCCTCAGTAGCTTCCCTTAAAAAATCGGAAAAATCGTTGTTTTCTTTTTGTAAGGATTGAAGAATTCGACGAAATCCCGCAACTGGATGACTGTTCCGAATATAAATGATCTACTGTTGCACTTGACAAATCAATTTCCGTTAAAACGATAACATTAACTATTTATTGTATAATGGTTATACTTACAAGTAATTTCGGAAAATGCTTCTCCACTAGACACATACAGTTCTGATTCCCCATCATAAAAGAAGCTCTCTACACCTCTGTCAAATATTTAAATAAATTAATATATTCATGGAAGAAAATGTTATTAAACTAGATCTTACATTCGATAGTAGTCATAATCATCAACAAATAGAACGAGGTTATAATATTTCTATTGTTTGCAATCCTTTTCAAAACCTGATCCGAATGGCAAAAGATTTTTCTTTCTTTCTATTTTGAATTTATCGCGAAGAATTTTCCATCGTTTTCTACATGTTTCTTCTAAAAGTTAAAGCTTTTTTGTTTTATTTTCACATAAAAATATTTATGTATATTATCATTGCTTCCTATTTGTATCGCTATTTCCATCCACATTGCATTCTTTTTCTTTACTTTGTTACAGTCAGGATGCTTTAAATTATAAATTGTTTCATGTTTTTTAACTTCTTCTATTTACTTTTCCTCAAAACCATTACTATTATAAAAAATGTTCACAAAAAGAAAAGACAAAAAATTGTCTTGTTTTTTTCTAAGGCATCGGCATCGAAATAGAAAATTTTCTATTTCTTAAGACGATGCCCTCACTTTGATGCCTTTATGCTGTTCACTCTCATTAAAATACATGATGGCATCAAAATTAACTCGAAGCGAGATGACAATGCCTTGATTCTGTTTACACAGTATAGATCATCTGTCCCTAAATTTTTTTTTAAAATGTCAATTAAAAATAAAATAATATTTTTTTAATTGTATTCAATTATTAATAGTGCTTATATAAATTACTAATTGTGACAAATTTTTTAAAATATTTTTATATACTTTATTATATTGTATAATATATATATATTTTTTTTCGTATTATTTTTGTTCTTTTTTTCTTCAGATAATAATAAAACCTCAACATACCGAAGGTGTTATTTTGTATAGTGGACATGAAGAACATGGTGATTATATTGCCTTATCACTTAATATGGGTTATATTGAATTTTCTTTCGATTTGGGTAGTGGAACAGCTCTTGTCAGGTAAGCAAAATAAAAAAATTTAAAAAAAAAATATTAATGAGAAAATTTATAAATTTTCGCTTTTGTTTTTTGCCGTTTTTGTTTTTCCTTTTGTTTTTCTTATTCAAATATTAAGTAACAAAATGTGGCCTTAAAATAAAATTCTTATATATACCAAGGAATAAAAATAAAACAGGAAAACTTTTTTAATTACTTTTATCATTATCGAAAGAATTTTTGATGAATTTAGTCAAACTTTTGTCCTTTATTTTTTTTTTCCATATTATATATAGGTATTTATTTACTACATGTATACCTACATATATAGATATAAAAAAAAAACTAAAGTTACATCTAAACAAAATCCTTGAGAAAAAAATGTTTTTGAAGGAAAATTTTCTTGAAAAATCACAAAAATGTTACCACAAATAAAGAAGAAAATTGTTTTGTTTTCCATTAACGTTCACTTATACAATACACGCACACATATTTAAGCTCACTTTCACATGCAATAAAATTGTTACGTGTACTGATCATATTATTAGGTTTGTAACAGAATACACAGTGTGAATATATATATATACATGTTATATATATATGAATATGGGGGTGCGTTTAGTGAAAAGAGATATTTCGAAGCAAGTTTTAAAGTTAAAGTTTTAGATATAGCTTTTAATGTTTAATATGAAAACAGCCTAAAGTTACATTATTATTTTTATTTGTTAGTTTTTTTTTTTTTTGAATCTTCTGATTTTATTTTTTAACTTGTTATTTCTGTTTTACTTTATTGAAAACTTTTTCTGTACTCTGTAATAGAAGAGTAACACAAAAAAAAAAATTATTAGAAATTAAGATATGTAAATTGAAATTGATTTATTAATATACACATTAGTACATACATACAACATAGATTGTGTAGTGAACTTCCCATTGATTCATTTTATTTAGAAAATAAATAAAGTGGAACTTTAACTTGGCGTTTTAAATTATAATTAAAGAAGTCAAGCATAATTAAAACATTTCACATAATGAATTGAATTTTTGTTTTTAGCCCTTGGACAAGTTGAGAAGTTTTTTAATTAGGCTTAAATTTATTTTATCATATAAAACACAATTTTTTTTCTTCTTATTATTAGAAAATTTGATAGAATTACTTTTTATACGTTAAGTAGTACTGCAAAAATTTTTAATATATGCAAAAGCGCCTTTCAAATATTTATTTTAAGGATTTGAAGTATACCCTTGGCTACAGAAAATATTGAAATATGCAACCAAATTGGGCTCAACACCCTTACCCTCTGGCGAGAGGTTCACAGAACATGCATGTAACTAGCAGGATAGAAAAAAGTCGCTAGTTGTCATGTAATGCAGAATATTGGAATGAACGAGCAAATATGATGTGTCAAATCAATTGACTAGACCACCCCGTTTTTTAGATTGTTGTATTTATTAATTTGTATTATATTAACCAATTAAATATGGTACTACTACTACTATAATCAGGAACTTAACTTTCTTGAATTCGTAGTTAATTCCTACTGACTTAAACTATTACCTTCTTATACTCAGGGCCGGCCTTTCTATATATATCTATTCCCAAAAAAATTTTACAAAATTCTTTCATTTTAAAAAAATAATAAAATGAAGAGAAAATTCCATTATGTATTCATGTCGGAAGCAGAATTTGTACATTGACCTAAATCAGTCATTATTATGGTTGGTATAGCATCACTAAATATTAAATTGTTAAATAATAAATAAATTCAAACTTAAGAAAATTGAAATAAAATTTATCTTATGTAAAATAATTTTTTTTTCATTTTTTGAAATCCATTGTATTAGTTTTGATATACCCTCCTTGAAATCATTTCAGATTACGTAGTTCTAAATCAAAAAATTAGGAGTCCAACAATAAAGATAATACTTTTTTGATGAGTCTTAACTTTTTGTTTTTATATAATTCCAAGTTTATGGGATGAACACCCTAACTGCTTTTACACAGAGATTTGGAATACACAATCACATACAATAGCTCTTCTATATAATTTGTTTATTTATGGTTATATCTACTAATTTAAATGTTGAAAACTATATCTATTGTAGAGTACTTCGCCTTCATAATAGCATAGTTTCATTTTATTGACCGGGACTATTTGGATTAGGATTATGGGTTTTTGCCAGCAATATTTTATTTAAGGTCTGCCTTAATGTTGTAATCTATGCCTGATGGTATCCACGCCAATCGAAGTTGTCCATTATATAGGGTTATTGCATTTCTGATATTGACATGAATTCAATGTTGTTAGTTTTTTTGACACGTTTGATTGCATTGACGTTATTAGCTATTATTAGTAGGTCATTTATATTATGTGTTTCGATGGCGTGGATTGCTCTGTTTAAGGCGGTCAGTTCAGTTATTAGGATGGAGCATTATCCGGCAAGGTTTCCGCCTTATCATATATTATAATATATATATAATACATATTTATGTATTATATATATATTTGTATTATATTATATTATGTATTATATTATAAATTGTATTATATTATAAATATATATTTTTTTGTATTATTTTTTCAAATATCTCGTTATTTTTTTTTTTTTTTTTATGATCTTTTCGAGTATTTATTTTAACAAATTACTGGCTTATCTACTCATTAAATGTGGGAAACTATTGCTATTGTCAGGAACTAAGCCTTCTTAACCCATTAACAACGGGTACGAGAACCCGTTGTCAGAATTTAATAATTTTTTAACAGTGGTATATTTTTAGTTCCAGATACTCAAATTTAAAATTTCGTGGGGCTGTAGTTCCTATATTCTGAGATCTAGCCTGTACTTTATATAGTACAACCGTTGTGAGAAGTAAAAAAAAAATTAAAATTTTAAAAATGAAAAATAATATTAATTTTTTTGTTTATATTTTTTTGTTTGGTTTACTAAATTTTCTTACATTATTTTTTTATATTATAATTAAATTAGTTATGGTAACTTTGAAAGCAGTTTCTTTTTATACACAATGTTTTTAGGCAAATTTTGCAACTATACATGCTTCTGTTATGACATACCACACAACGGAGTTGAGATTTTAATTTTATTGGAACATGGTGATTTATTTCCTTTTCTACTTGAGATGATGGATTCCTTTTTTTCTCATATTTTCTTGCTTTTGCTTCTTGCAAAATTTTTCGCACAATAAACCTGCGGAAGTTAAGTTGGGTGTTATATTGCTCATTTTTGTTCGAAAGCAAATAAAGTTTCCACGCATTAACCATTGCAAGATCAATGATGTAGGTAAAAATAACCCACCACCATTTCTTTCCCTTTATCGAAATTCTGTACGTATTTATGTTTTGGTCCACGTTATCTACGCCTCCCATATGCGCATTGTAAGTAGTATATACGTGTGGCTGCTCTACTGGCATTTTTTTATGAGCTAGTTTAGACCAGCGCTTGACATAATTAATTGGTGTTATATGATCAAAATTTGTTATGATTCTGCAAACACTATTGTCCATCCATTGCACAGCTAATAAATCATTTGTTAAATCATATCTGCAATTTAACTGATGAATAAAAACTGAAAAATTGAATAATTATCACTATTACCTATAATCAAATGTTCCACGAGGTTTGGTTTTAAAAGTTTTATTTTTTTCCAAAGGACAACCTTGAAGTCGGTTTTCTCGAATAGTACCTGTGGCATTAAATTTCATTTCCTTTAAAACTTTCATTAAGGCATGTGTCGTAAAGAAGTTATCAAAAAAAACATTATGCTGACTTGGCTGTGGTATTTTTACTAAGAAATCTGTTACAACTTTTGCACCTAGAGGAATTAATCGCTCATCATTTTCATTTTTCCCGCAATATATATCAAAGTCATAGCAAAATCCATTTGAGCTAGATAACATCCAGTTCTTATAGCCAAATCGGACAGGTTTACCTCTGATAAATTGTTTGGCTGAATGTTTCCCAAAATATTCTATCATAGATTCATCAATAGATAGATTTGTGTGGAAATATCCAAATTGTAGAAAACTATCTCTCACCATATTCATCAGTGGTCTTACTTTATACATTTTGTCAGATGATAAATGAATTTTTCCATTATCTGCCAAATGTAAATACCGTTTAATTGAGAGATATCGATCGCGGCTCATTGCTTGGCTTATTAAATCTATTCCTAAGTCTTCATCTAGAGACCAATAATGATATTCTGAAGGTAATCTATGGTAACCAGTAAATATCAATATGGCGATAAATACTCTCATTTCATCAATGTCAATTTTAAATTTTTGATCATTTTTTACTGCTGATGCATACATCATGCTCTGGTCACACATATGTTGTAAAATTGAATCTGATAATATCATTTCAAATATAGTAATTGGCGTACAATCTGATATTTTTTCCAAGACACTGGGGAGTTTTTCTGAGAATGAAGTACTTTGAGTGAAAGTTTCGTAAACAGGATTTTTCTTCCACCATTTACATTTTTTATTAACTATTAAAAACATGAAACACAACGAAAAAAATAAGGCAGAAAGAAGAAATAAATAAACATGCAATATGCTACAGTAAAATATCAAAAATTAAAAATAACAGAATATAAATTAAATAGCTAACAGGAAAGAAAATTTAAGTAAGCTCAGATAAAAATCTGCTAAATACTAGTATAAAATGTAAGTTTGATAAACAGTTACAAAAATTACCAGCCAAATATTGGTCGTAAACAGAGGCTCTAGCTTCATTTGTACACGGAATTGAACTTGGTCCAGCTCTATTTAACAAACTTTCTTTATAGTTTTCATTTTCTTCATGAATATCTAATTCAACAGTACCAGGAATATCTCTTGGCATGTTGTTTTCAAAAATATTTTGTTCATCTATTTCTTCAGAATCTGTTAAAACATCTAAATCTGGTGGAATAATATTTACAAAAATTTCTTCAGAATCATTATTTTCATAACTATCATCTTGCAGAAGAGCTTCAATTGCTTCCTCAAGGCCTTTAAACTGATTTTTTCCATAAAAAAGTTTTTTGTTTTCATTTGATTGCTTTGACATATTCTTAAAAAAAAGAAAAAAAATTTTTTTTTTTGTATACATATTTAACGGTTGTACTTTTTATAGTACACCCAACTTCATTGACGAAAAAAACAAGTAAAATAATGGAATTTTTCCTTTTATAAACTTACATTGATTTTGATTATCTTTATTTATCAAATTTAATTTATTTTGCAAAATAATAATGCTATAATTAATTTTTTTTTATTATTTTTAAAAAACACGTCCACTTTTACACAAACTTTAAAAATCACACTTTTTCTACGTCAAAAAAATGACATTTATCTGAAGTTAAACCAGTATTGCCGCATATAATTTTATTTTGTATATTTTTAACTTTATTTTAACGCAAATTTTTCCCAAAAATTCACAATGGTTTAGTCACTATAACTTAAAACGTGACACCTATTTTGCTGTACTATATATAGTACAACCGTTGTTAATGGGTTAAATAGAATAGTTTCATTTTATTTAATTTGTTACCAGATTAACTAACTCTCAATTATCTTTTGTCATTTATTATATCCCAATGACAAAGGGTACTTACTAGACCAGCTCGAAAAACCAATGAAGCATTTTTTTTTTTTTTTTGCTTCATCGGGAATCGAACCCGGGACCTTTCGGTTGAAAGGCAGGCGCTCTACCTACTGCGCCACCCAGCGTGTAATTTTACACATAAAATTACTGCTAATAAGTATTTTAATATATGAATATAAAAAACGACATGAAAACGAAATAGTCCTATGATTAAAAACTATACTATTATAAAAACTATGATTAAAAACTATACTAACTATAGTTATTTTTAAAAGAAGAAGAAACTGTAGATAGAAAGTTGAACGAAAGTATTATGTTTGTAGAATATATTTCAGTAATATAAAATGAAAAGTTTTCTTTTAAATTACAGAAATAAATTAAAACTACATCTCAGAAAATCCTACAGAAATATATTAAAACTATCAACTACTTATTATTTATTTTCTCCCAATGATAAAGGGTACTGGACCAGATCGAAAATCCAGAAAGCATTATTTTGCCTTCGTCGGGAATCGAACCTGGGACCTTTCGGTTGAAACGCAGGCGCTCTAATTACTGCACCACCCAGCGTTTTAAACTAAAACACAAAATATTTGGCGATCAAAAATTTACGATCAAGCCGCCGCAGTGATTATGTTTTCCAACTATTTTAAATAAAATCTTTCGAGTTCGGGTATGAAGTCTCATAGGGTATGAAGCAAAATTATAAATGCGATTAGAGTAGGTAGCTATTCATTTCAATTCATTTATTTCCCTAAATATACTTTTTTTTAATACATTCTCATATTAATATTAAATGTTTAAAGGAAAATAGGATATTAAAAACCTTATCCATTTTTTTTTTTTTTTTTTTTTTTTGTTTAGATAAAACTTACATTTAATTAAACTTAAAACTAACCTAACTAATACTAAGATATATATTAATTTGAATTTATTATCTACATTTACAAATTAACATACAAGTTTTGTATCATAATATTGTTAGAATATTGCAATTTATTATTAAATTTCTCTTTTATAATATTAATATTTTCGTCAACCATATTCACATTAGTGTTATCGTGCAACTTTTTCGTTGAAAAATAAAATGGTAAGTTCAACATTAGTTTTAGTATTTTGTTTTGTGAAATTTGTAATTTATATCTGTGTTTTAGCACAAGTGGCCCAGATTGGCGCTCCATATGTTAAAATTGGGAAAAAAAATGGTTTTTAGTATGATTATTTTATTTTCTAGAGATAGAAAAGATCTCCGATTTATAAATGGGTTTAGTACTTTGATGGTCATGTTAATTTTGTCAATTGTTTTATATATATGATATTGAAACGTTAATTTTTTATCTAGGTGCAAGCCTAAGTATCTTACAGTGTCCACCCACTTTATTTCGATATTGTTAAGAAAGAGATTGGATTGTGGCAACAAGGAGGCTTTTCTCTTCTTTGTAAGAAATATAGCATTTTTTTTTCTAAATTTTATTTTATTTTCCATTTGAAATAAAAGTCATTTAGGTTATTTCGGTACATCTGCAGATTTGATATAACGGTTTGCGGGGACGGGTTCGAAGTATAGCAGTATCATATTCGTAAATTGAGATAGAGCTGTTCCCTAGGTAGCTATAATTTACGAAAAGGTGAGTCTGTTTTGTTACAGTCTTCAATTTAGAAAACAATAAAAAATATTACCCTACTAAATACCTATACTATTTTAAGCACCAACGTTTGATAAATAACAATTTATTTACATTTGTTTTGAAGAATATCCTGAGTGTAATTACAAAATCAGGTATCCTTAAGGACTCAGAGATTTAATAAAAAGAAAGGAAAACTGAGTTATCAAAATAAGCCCATTTGCGGCTGCGGTGATGTACGAACTGGATCCCTCTCGGAATAAATTAAATACAATTTAATCTACATTTGATTAACAATAAACAAATCGCGCTTAGTAATAAACAAATCGCGCTTCAAATTTACTACAAAAATAATACTATAGAAGGGAAGCAATTCATAAGTCGATTCCGTTATAATAAATCAAATGACACAAAGGATATTAAGTATTCAGTTTGGCCATATAATTTTCTTTATATATTTTTATTAATTCATATTTTCTTCATGATTTCTCATTTACTTCGACACATTATCTGACTTCAAAAGATACAGCTTAAACATTATCTATAGACTTAGCTTATATCAATATTGCCTTATCAATTTTCCTCTGTTTCTTGTTAATTATTCTTTCCAAATGTTAAATTGTAGTTTTTTATCGCTTGTTTTGGGTCACCTTCTATCGCGTGTCCTTCCTCTTTTGTTTAACCCTCCTTCATAGGTCCTTATTGGGATATTTAAACCACGAAATAAAACCTTGATAACTTCATATCTTCCTTCAAAATATAATTCAAAGATAATGTCTCAATTAAATGAGTATCAAATAAATAAATAATTGAAAAACTGAATCTTTTATTATGCCAAAAATGGCACACTGCGTATTATAACTTACATAATTGACTAATATATATACTACCCAAAAACTATAAGTAGATATTAGCTATATACAAAACATTTCAAACTTTAATATTAAAGTTTCATACTTTATTTATAATTATATATTAAGAACATAATATTACACACCCATTTATAAGCACACATTCATTTATACCATTTAAACTTTAACATATGTTTGGATACAAAATTTAATGTTGCCAATGTATGTACATAAACTTTTGTAATGTTTAAGTTGGGAATTGTAATAACGTTAAGGACTTTATTTCTTTACATTGTGTATACGCACATATAATGTTTTATAATATGCAAAAAATTAATATAGGTATGGAATATGGATATATATATATTAATACTCGTTATGTATATTATAAGGAAGAACCTGTTATTTTAAAATAATTTAAAGAATACAAAATGGTGTGATGCGTGTATGCAATGTATCTAGAAACATATTTAAGTTTTCTTTTGTTTTTTTTTTTTTTTTTGCTCGTCACAACATTCTTATTAATATAATATTATATTATAATTTGTCTCCTCAACATTTATATTATGTAACTTAGTATTTTTCTTAAAAAAAGCACACTGCAAAAAAATTAGTTATATATTTATTAGTTCAGAACACAGCGGAATAAAGCAAGGGGGTAAGTGAGTAAATAGAACACACTCTGCACATTTCTTACTCTATACTCATCTCTGAACACTCTAAGTTAAAAAAGAAACAACTTTAAGTAAGAACATAATATAATTACTGTCAAAATAGTGACTTCGATTGACATCTTTTATGAAGTTTGTAGTTCTCTCTCACATTATATCGAACTGAACTCACAACGATATAAATGTGCTAGAACTTGACTTTGAACTCTAGCTCATGATTTTTCAATTAACATATACTATACAGGGTGTGCATCAAGAGCATATAAATATAAACTCGATATCGGTGAAATTTTGGTTTCAAAAACCCATTTCCGATCTTTCCCGGAGGTTGTAAAATATCACCAATCAGTAGAGAACAATCGTATAATATTTTAAAATAGTGACTCCTTTCACTCAAAAATAAACTTACACTCATTCTCAGGAACACCCGAAGAAAGGAAATAATAGATTTTTTTGATCTACTTAATCTTAAAATTTGACTCTAGAATAATGTTTAGGTTACTAATGGTTTTCCAATGGACCACTTCCATCTACCTATACATCATATGAGTGTCTCAGAACCATACTAGCCTAACCGTGTTTTAATCTGACCTGAATAACCTATAATTGACCTTCTAATTAAATTTTAATTGACTTCGAATTTAAATAAACAAAAAGTTTTAAGCTTGTACAAGAGTCTTTATCAATATGCATCAGTTTTTAAGCTTTGTGTTAGTAGCAAGATATTTGTTTGAAAGTTTCAAAGTAAGAGTGTTTGTAATTCCAAAAGTCGTTCATTTAAAACGCTCAATTCATATAGATACTTGTCTACTTCAATATATATTATAAAAAAATACATTATTTCAGAATTGAAAATTGAAAAACCTAAAGTTTGTTGATTGAAATGTTACATGTATCGTTTCTTATTAATATTTAGTGTACCCGGGTAACTATTCTTTTAACAGAAGGTCTTTTTATAGGTTAACCAAATAATATTTTTATCAAACAATTGAATTAACAATGATAATACATTTTTTTTTAAATTAACTATGGTAGAAGTAAATTAACTCAATAATCACTTCTTGAATGTTATTGTTATAATTAAATTTCTATAATTTCGATATTATTTAAAAATGCTAATGTACACTTAACTTTTAAAATGATACCGTTATTATGAATAGGTATTAGTAAATAAGGAGAGGCGGTCTTTTTGCCGAAAAAAAATATGTTGAAAAAAAAATGTCGAAAAAAAAATGTCAAAAAAAAAAATGTTTGTCAACATTTGTTGTTGTCAACATTTTTTTAAAGTAGTATAATTTTAGATCTAATTACACAAATCAACTTTTATCATTAACGAAATATGTACTTAAACAATATAAAAAATTCAATAATAATGTTTAGCGGGAGTTTGGGACGACAAACCACACTGTTGTAAGTGCTTTTTTGTGGAAATGTATATTTAATATAAATAATTAGAGGGAATTTAAGAGCAGGATTCAAAATAAACCAATCAAAACATTACAGGTTATTTTCTATTTCCAGAAAATGTATATATATAGTATATGTATAATATGCAAGATCCTCAATTTAGAGGAATTTTATTGTTGGTTAAAAAATCAGGGTTATTCGCCTTTTACAGAATATTTATATATTTGCGGAGTTATTTCACTATGAAAATAAAATTGTTTTTTTTTCGAGACAAAATCATAAGTTTTTAAAAATTTCAATGTCCGAATTAATAATGGTTATGATCGTATTAAAGTAGACAAATACAATTAAAACAAACATTATTTTAAGTCTACATACGAGTATATTTTGATTTCAGCATTTTTTTTTTCAAAATTTTTTCTTATTCATCCTTTTTTTTCAACATTTTGTTATTCAACATTTTTAATTTCGCATTTTGCTTTTCAACAAATCGACCCACACTCGTAAATTTGATGTACCAATTTCATTAATTTAGTAAGTCATCAAATATTTCTTAATTGTGTCTGATATCATTCCTCTGAGTAATTTTAAAGTTATTTTTCCTCCAGTTTAAGAGTGTAAATAATTTATTTTAAGTTCAAGTTCAATTTGAAAGTGTAAATATTATAGTTAATTTTAGTGATAGAAAATGAATCCTTCTTTTTCAGCTTCTACAGGTATTTATACACAAAAAAGATTGTTTATTTGAAAGCGTTTATTATCGTTTTAATTTAAAATTTAGATATTTTTTTTCAAATTCTGAGTCTGATTATTTTCAATCTAATCAGATTTCAGAAGTATCGTT
The DNA here is from genome assembly GCA_963942445.1 of Argyra leucocephala. Lineage (NCBI taxonomy): Eukaryota > Metazoa > Arthropoda > Insecta > Diptera > Dolichopodidae > Argyra > Argyra leucocephala. Next base: position 115,630,364 of record OZ012678.1, on the reverse strand, counting down.
ATTTGATACCAGTATCAGCTAAACTCCAGCCAAGGTATAGTTTTTGTATGAAATTATAATAATTGTAATTTGAATTATAACTATTGAAGATATTATTTTTACGGAGTCGGAAGAGGAGTAAAAAATACAAGATTTAAATTTATCTATTACATTTTTATTTATTATTTGAACAATGAAATAAAAAAATTTACTAAAAAATATCTTGGCCTTAGCCTCTAGTTTTTTTGATTTTCATCATTTATATGTAATGTCAAAGTGGCCTAACTCACAAAAATTGGCGTTTTCTTAAAGCTAGAGTCCAATAACAATATGTACACTAAAGCACTTAAAAACATAAATCCAAACATTTTTTTTTAAAGTCGGTACCTTAAAAATAGAGATTTTATAAGCATTTTACAATTGTGTACTTTTTAAAATGCATTTTATTCAATAAAATGTTAATGTTGGTTAGGCCACTATGGCTCTGAGACACTAACATTCAAATGAGTTTAGTTTGCAAAAAAATATTTCTTTTTACAAATCCTATAGTCTTGCACCTGATACTCATTTTGAAACAAAGTTGATTTGAAACGTTAATTATACATGCGCTTCGGTTGTGTCCATTTTTTTTTTGCAAAAATACGTAAAAACTCACAATCTCTCTTAAAAATCCTTCCTACATAACATATCACAATTAGTGTTGGAATAATTACAGATATTTTTTTACAGTGGCTTTTTAATAATGTATAAATAAATATATTTATATATGTGTGAAAGTATGTATGTTGTCTTAATGCATAATGTTAAAAAGAAGCCAAGATGTTCATAATATTTTGTATCCTTAAAACTAAACAAAAATAAACAGAACAAAAAATATTTCTTTCGAGAAAAGTTTATGTTTTCAGAAAAGTTTTCGGAAAAATACTAACATTCAAACTAGCAAAAAAAAAAAAAAAAAAACACAAAATAATAAGAAAAATACACAAAATAACGATATTTATTTTGCTCTTATGTACTTTTTAAGGGAATTTATTTTCAAAGTTTTCTTCTTTATATTTTATATATATTTTTTTTTCAATCTCTTCACATTCATTTATGAGAACAGAAATTATGAAAGAATAGTGGGTTATCTAAAGGTCATCTTGAATAAAAAAAATGTTCAAGAAAGCAAATGAAAAAAAAAACCGTTTTAAGAAAAATTACTTTAAAAGTTAAAGGTTTAGTCTGGTTTATTTTAGATGGATTTATGTAGTTTTTAAAATGTCCTGTGAACAAACATAAAAATAAAGAAATACCTATACACAGAAAATTAGTTTCACATGAATTTCAGATTTTAGATAATTATTTATTTTTTAGAATTGGTTTCAGTATTATAGGATTATGGGTAGGTAAGTGGAAAAATCCAAATTAATAAAAATGAAATGATAGGAGTAGGATTTTTTAATTTTTAAATAAATGTTTATTAAATATGATAGTCAGCGGACTTATTTCCTATATGAAAAAAATTCCAATAAACGATTACTAAATTATATATCACAAACCAAGGCGCGATCCTTCGTAAAATTAGCTTTTTAATCAATAAATTAAGAATATATTAAGTGAAATTGAAGGTAGAATCAAAACAGGACCGGCTCAAGACTAAATGGCGCCTTAGGCAATCTTTTTAATGGCGCCTCCTAAATAGAGTTTAAACTTAATAAACATTTTTTTACTTACTAAATATAATATTTTATTTCAATTGTTCATGATAATAACTTTAAAGATTGATTGATAAATTATAAAAATAAATAGAAAATTTAATATATTAGAAAATTTTTTCCTCGATTTTAAATCTGAAAATGTTTCGATTGATTCTTTTATAATATTTATTTCATTCAACATCTCATTTTCAATACAAATAATAGCCAATCAGTCCATTGAGCCGATCCTCTGTCATTGTTGAACGAAAATATGTTTTTATTAATTTGAGCTTGCTAAAACTTCGTTCGCATTATGCTACTGTAACGAATTAAAATTAATCTTCTCAGTGAAATATAAAGGTTTGGGAATATTATTTCCATTGATCTACTTTTTATATATTTCCAGATATTTTTAATATTTTTCTTTCCAACAGAAGTAAAAATAAATTTTCAATAATATTTTCACAATTTTCGGTATGTTGGTTGGCATATTTCAGAAATTTCAGCGCCCTATGTATTGGCAGTAATTTTAGCGCCTTGCGCGCCCGTATCTTGTGCCGGGTGTGCATCAAAATAGAAAATTATAATATTAAATAAAATTATAAATTCATGCATGAAGATTATCTTTATTTTTAAAAATGTTTCACCTAGATCCTATACGGCATATTCTATAAAATAATAAATTAAGTTTTCTTTGACTGTAGCTCTTTTACTCTATTTTAGAGTTCTACTTAAAGTTCTATTATCATTTATTTATAATGTTTGATTAAATTATTAGAACAAGCCAGAATTAGAAGATTATTAGAAATGAAAGCTTGATCCAGTTTTGGGCAATTTCTGTCATCGTTTAGTGAGGTTACTAGAAACCAACAATGTTACAAAATACAATAAAAAATATGTTGTCAGCTAGAGTATATCTACATAAAACGTACTGTTAGTAAATTAGATAAATTGAAATCTATTGATATTGACAAAAAATGTTGAAATTGGAAATACATATGCAGACCGCAAATTATGTATGATATTACCTCTAGTTATAATACAAAATAATATGATAGTATTATATATAAAAATTGGCATAAGTCGATAGTATGTCGATATAAGTTGGTTTTCATTGTGTAAAGTCTCATGCAACTGCAGTTAAGTTATTATTCTATAGTACTTACAATATAATATTTCAGGAATTCAAATATTCAGTTATTTTTTTTCATAATTAAAGTATAATATATTAACACTAGAAGAAACCCTCGGGTACATACCCGGCCGAGCAAAAGAAAGCAAGTTTTCTGTAAAACGGCACAATAAAATGATTTTTAATACAATTATACATTTGACACGTTGAAAGTATCTGACAACAATATATAGAATAGTAATGTTAATAGCAAACCACAAAAAAATAAAATATGTTCAAAATTTTAAATTAATATTAATTTTAAAATAAAATAAAAAAATATCACATACCATTAAACTTTTTTTGTAAGATTTAATTTGTTTTTATTATTTTTTTATTTTTCGAGGGAAGGTGAAAGCCTCGAAAAATACTTAGCAGACCACGCACGTAGGTACTTAGCTATGTGGGATTTTAACCCACTAAAATCACCGAGACCCTTTACCATAACTGATATTATTAACCGATTAATTGATTGTTCGCGGAAAACGTGTGTTGGAATGTTATTAAAAAATACTTTCCGATAATTTTATAAAACCATTAATCATACCTATGGGTTAGTACCGTTTCCTAATTATTATGAGTGAGTTTTGAAATTCATTATATAGGAAACAATTGGATAAAATGAAGTATTTTAGACCTGGTATGCAACATTGTTATATTGTCAACCACCTGGTATGCAACGTTGTCAGTTACAATGTCGTTGTCAGTAGTTTCCTCCCCTCTTGGTCCTGCTAGAATTTTAATTTTAGAGCAGTGGATTATGTAGAGCTGACCATGAGTGAAGGTAGGTTGAGGGAGATAAATTCCGACTCTTTGAAATGTTTGACCTTGTGATTTATTGATTAATTTTGCATATGCAAGACTTACTGGAAATTGATGTCCAATAAATTCTTATAAAATAATTTTCATTCTTATCTGATATTTTTTTTTTATTTTATAAATAAAAGAGTTAATTTTATAAAGATTAACTTAAATTTTTGACCAATTTTTATTTTTTTCTGGTTTGCTATTAATATTATTATTCAATAGCATTTTTTTTACTCTAGATCGTTCTAGATCGTTCTTGAAAAGTTTATTGAATAAACCTAACATTTTACTGAAATATTAACAATTTAGCGAATGAATATATTTTATTTTTTTATTGAAGTATCTTAAATTTTAGTTTGTTATTTGCCGACAGATGGATTTTTATGTAGATTTTAATAAATATATAATTTTGCTCCTAGTTTTTTTTTAAATAAATTGTCAGTTTTATCATAAAGTTATAATAATATACATATACAATCTATATATGTAAGATATTTTAATAACTTTTTCAAAACTTTTTAAATTTAAAAAATAAAAATTTCAGTCATAAATTAAGATTAATATTATTAAAATTAAATATTATAAAATCTGTAAAATAAATTTTAAAAATAAAATTTTAACATAGCATATGTTCGATATACATAATATTTCACCAATATACTAATAAGACTTCCTAACCAAAATACAGTACAAATTATATTATATTAATTGTACTTACATTTTAGCTGTTCTAGTATACATATATAAGTAGAATAAATGCTAATTGGTATAATATAGTATATTATATGCAAAAATCTACATGATACATTATAGTATCAAAACTGTCAACTGTGTATGGATAAGTAATAAGTATATAATTTGTATGCTTAGATTTATTTTAAACTAAACATGGATTCGTATTTTGTTGAAATAATAATTAAAAATTATTTTTTTTTTATTAAAAGAATCTTGTTTTTTGTTATTAATCATATTATATTAAAAAAAAATATTATTATAATAAATAGTAATAAAAAAAAAGAAAAATTTGAATTAATAAAGAATCGAACTCACAAAAATTTGTGATATTAAAACCTATATTTATAATATTATCCTACTAATCATTTTTTTTCCTACTCAAAGTGCAAAAAACCAAATGCGATAAATAAAAAAAAATAAAGAGAATCTGACTCAAAAGAGAATCGAAAAAAAAAATTTTTTGAATAAAAAAAACGAAGCACACGAAAAATCACGAAAAGTTTGCCTTCAAAATCGTGCTCTTGTTTATTATAATATAGATAAAATAAAAATTGATTTTGATCGCCAGGGCCTGCATCATCGCTGATTAATTAAATGAAAATAAAAAACGAAGCACACGAAAAATCACGAAAAGTGTGCCTTCACTAATCGTGCTCTTGTGTATTATAATATAGATTTTCAATTTAAATATAACAAAAAATAACATAAAAATAAGTTTAAGATTATCAAAAACAATAAAAATAAGTTTAAATTAAAATTAACATTTTTTACTTCATAATTTTATAAATTCAACATTTTCATTACAGTCTATTTAACATTTTCAGTACCTATAAATAATAAAATATCTAAATTAAACAATTAAACTAGGTATATGTACATATTTGATCAAAATTAGAAAAAATAACAAACTTTTTTATTCTTCTTCATAGGATGAATCTACAAGATCGGGATTAATATCATGTATTTATTAGCCGACATTTATAAAAATATATATATATAAAAATAAAAGTATAAAAGTCATAATGTATTGATTTTTGCTTAATTTTCTCTTATTATAGTAAACGTTCATAAAATTTATTCTATTGATCAGTTCTTAATAAAATTCAAAGAAATCTCTCTCAATTCTTTGGTGAATTTAATTCATTTTCATATATACATATATACAGTTATTTCTAATACCTATTTACTTTATCTAAATCAAATTTTAGGTAGTTACATTTTAGGCATTTATTTATTAATTATTTTTACCATATTGAAAACTTTACAATATTTATGTAGAGCGTATAGAGTTTAGATAAAATAAATGAGAAATCATTAGAAAAAACATGTTTTTACTTACCCATCTGTAAAACTAAATTCTTTATAAAAGAAATAATTTTTTTCCTTTTAAATTAATTGTTTTTTCTAAATCTAGCTACCTTTTACTCCAAGATTAATACACTGACTGATTTAAATCAAGAACAAATTGTCTTATGTCAATGTATCATCATCTTATGTAGATGGCATTATAGTTAAATTGTAACAATTTGCACGGGCCAAATGCTCTTATGTGTACTCTTGTGTGTCTCTGTCAGGAACACAAAAAAGAGACAATAATAGCGTTCAACTGCAATAGATATACAATAAAACGGCAAATACATTAAATCTGAAAAGATCGTTTCTACATAGAACTCCACGTCTTTAATAAAAAAAATTTAGACAATAATACAAAAATACTTTTCAAAACATCCATAACACAAACGGAATTCAAACCGGAGATCTTCAATCCAATAGATAGATAACATGATCACTTTACAATAAAGATTGTCTGATATAACATCAGAGTGTACATTTAATCGACCAGTTCTTAAATGTACCAAATTATATTAGATATTTCCGATATTTTTTATTCTAGTTCAAATTTTTTATATACGCATGTAAACAAATTAAATTCAGAAAAAAAAAAAATATTATTATAGTTATACTTCTTCATCTCTTATTTCCTATTGTACGAGCCTTTTAGGCATGGAAATTAAAACGAAATAAATAATAATGTAAAAAAGAAAACTCTCACAATTATTTAAACTTTAACGAAAGTGCTTAAATATATTCTGAGGGCAATTAAATGTTCTCCTTTCTATTTTCCAACGCAATTTACTGGAAAGCATATACGAGTGTTCATGCATCCGTTAAATATATATTATATTACAAATATATACTTTAAAGAGAGATAAAATTTTTGACTAAGGAAAGTTCAACAACGTTATATACATTATTGCTATGTACTACATTTGCACACACTCAATTTTCAGAAAATTTACAATCTCATTCATTTTGAATGTTTTTCGAACAAAAATTTCAAAAGAAAAATTAAAAACTTTAAAAACTTTTATTTTTCTTGTTATATTTTTTTCATTTTTTGACAATAAGGGTAAAAAATGTTATTAGTATGTATATAATATGTTTAAGTTTAGAAACATAAGTACGTACATGTATGATTCTATTTAAAGTAGAAAATAATTTTTTTGGTTCTTGAATAAATTCTCATATTTAAAAAAAATAATAAGAGAAAACCTATAACTAACTACTTGTATAATACTAGGAAAGGTTGTTCAAGGTTATTGGGTTTAAAACAAAAAAAGTTTTCTAAACTCTTAGGAAAGTTTGTAACATTGAGGCAGGGTTTTAAGGTAGAAAATAATTTAAAAAAAATATTTTTTAACCCTTTAGTTAAAATTTTAGTTTTGAATTATTCTACTACTTCGAATGGTTTTGACGACCTATTGCTATAATGTCTTATATTACATTGGAAGACTTATATTAGAATAAATGGGAATAAATAATTATTAGGTCGAAAAATTTGTTAGTTCAATATTATAACTTAAAAAATAAAAGAAATAGAAAAAAATTTAATTTAGAAATAACTTCGTAGGTTGTAGACCGAAAAATTAAAGACATTTAATTGTATAATAATGACATTTATTTTTAATATGCACAATTCAATATAATATTTTCAAAATTTTCTATATTTCTGTATTAATAATTACAATTTTACGCAACAGAAATAGTGTCGAAAAATGAACTGAAATTAAATAGAAAGTATTTCCATCTTTAAACAAAAAATTATTTGCTACTTATTTGGTACATAAACACAATATGGATAAAAATAAATACACTTGCATCAATAACAAATTTAAATTAGTGCATACATTATGTTCTTATTGTTTTATGGTTTTTACTATATTTACTTTTTTTTTTCGTTGCCCTTTGTTGCCCTTTGATGACTTTATCATTAGGATTTATTAATTATTTAGTTACTGTAATTTAGTTATTATATTATAATGTAAATAAAATTATAAAATTATTTTTTTTTCTTTTTTTTATTTCCTTGCTTTTTCTTCTGTTTATTAATAAAAATAAAAACAAAAAAACTGGATTGAAGAAATTTCTGGAAAATTTTTTTTTGCTGTTTTTATTTTTATCATAATATTATATACAAAGTTTTAAATTAATTTATTTTATACATAATACACAAGATGAACGACGTGGAGAGTAAAAAAGCAAGAATAGTTGAATAGTAAATTACACCACAAAAATGTTAAAATTTTAGCAAGTTCTTGGTGGTGAATACCTAAAACATTAAAAATAAACGACCATATAAACGACGGCTATTTTCGAGTAGAGCGACATCTATACACTAATATAAGTATCAATCACAAACAGTTTTTTAAAAGGCTTCATGAACATTCTTTCATTTTAAATAAACCGACAAAGCTGTAGAAGAAAGTACAAAAACGTTAACATAAACAAAAATTGAACACAAAACAGAAAAACGAAAATCGTATCATACTCTTCAAAAATGATATAATAAATGTTAGTTTACTTGCTTCTTTTATTTAAAAAAAATATACACGGTAAAGCACACGGTAATAGTCATTCCCTAAATTTCAATAATATTTGTGAGTGACTATAACCGTTTTGTGACTATAGGCCTTATTAAAAAAAAAATTGCATTTGTTTATAAACAAAATTCAATAAAATATCCTTCGTATAACAATTTTAAATGTTATTTTATTCATAAATAGAAATTCTGCTATGTAATCACAAAGTATACATATTTGTAATAAAGAACAGAAAAAGACAATACATAAATCAGTTTTTTAATAAAACACTAATTCACTTTTGACTTATTTTTTTGTTTTATTGAAAAATTTGGCGTTATATTTCATTGTGACTTATAAACGACATCGATTGTATGAACTCATGAAGTTTATTACTTTCTTTCAAAAAAGTTGTTGATTATAACAGAATTGTGACTACAAACGTTTTTGACTATAATAAACGAATTAAAATACATACAAAATTATTTAAAAAGATGTGAACATTAAAATTGTTAACTTAAAACGAATTGTTCCTATAACCAGTAGTGACTAGAGCCGATTTTTACTGTAATTGATGTCAAATTGATAGCGATAAGATTTCTTTTTCATGGTACATTATTAAGATTAAAGAGATATAATGATAAGCTTATAACAAAAAAATGTTAAACAATTCCAATACTATGACAAAATACTAAAAATAAAAAAATACATTCATTTTTTACACTTTTATATTTTATTTTACTTTTAAATTACTTTTTACAAGCTTTTAATTAATTTTTATTTATACTTTAATAATTTTACTTTAATAATTTACAAACAAAATTTTTAATTAATAATTCAGAAACATAAACACAATTTAAATTATCTAAAAAAGCATATAATTTTCTGAGAGTAAGAATTTATTAGTCGATCTATCATGGATGGATGTTATGTATATTATGTATGAAAGACAAAAAAGAGGATGTTTTAGTAGGTTAAGAGCCCTCACTACGATTGTTGGTTAGTGCGCGCTTGACTGAAACCACTTGGTGTCCTTCGAGGATTTCTACCTACCTACAGAAAAAAATATAAATAAGATTCATTTAAATTGATATGAATCAATGATGATGTTGTTATCCAGGATTTTTTAAATAAAGTTACTACTGTACAATTGCACAGGGGCTCACCAGTGTATTTATAAAATTGAATATATTCCAAAATTACTTGTTTAAGTTAGCAAAACTCTTTGTAGGCTAATATGTTCAGGTCCATGAATAAGAAATTAAGTTTCATGATATAATGCAGTGAAAACAGGTGCACAAGCTTCAAGAGCTAGAACTAATTTTTCGCTAAAAAATTTCTATTAGCCTTAGAAGCATTCTTTCTTTTAGTTTTTTATTCTACATTAAATAAAAAAAAAAACAGTTTTCCTGCTAAGTTAAAAATGTTTGTAAACAAAATTCGTTTGCAACATTTTGTTTACGAACAAAATACTTGTCAATATAGCAAAATATTGCCAATGTTGCTTGTCTATGAAAACCCCTAATATATTTATTAATGGAAGAGATTCTATAATTTTAAATAAAATAAAAACGATGGTGTGCATTTTTATATTTATCTACCGCCCTAAGTGTTAAAGGCCTTTTGTGCTACGCAGAAAGATCAAATATGGGGTAGTTACAGTTTTATATCTATATTGAGGTCGAATTATTTTATAATCTTCTAAGTTCATTCATTATATAATATTTTATTCACTTTCTTTAAAGACTTCTTTTTACCTTTCAAAATTTAATTCGAATCAGAATTAAGTCGAATATTATCAAATTAGTTCAAATATAAATGTATATTAGAACAAATTAAATAGCACCCAAAACATAGTTTAAATCGTAGGCGTCAGTACCACAAATTAAGTCGAAATAAGTAGTCGGGATACGCAGGGATGAATACAATAAGAAGAAGAAAAATGTTTGTATTTAATTTTTTTACAATTTACAATTTTTTTACAATTTTGAAAAAATTACGGTACAAATATCTGAACTTTTTAACAACCGATTTTCATTAGATATTTAAAAAGAGACGTGGGGAAATGAAATATTTTTTCAAAATTCAAGTAGAAATTTTAATTAAAATTAAAAAATTTAATAATAATAATAATAATAACGGTACAAATATCTGAACCTTTTAACAACCGATTTTCATTAGATATTTAAAAAGAAACTGATTTTTTTTGCTTAAAATGTGCTCCATCTAGTTTAGCCTGTTACCAAATGAATATAAAAGCACTTTACATTATTAACTTGGAGTAGTAGTGTGTTGTCTAAGTTTTTCTTCTACTGGCAACTGTAACATGAACCAATTGTTTTGCATTAATTTTAATCTTTCTTCTATCTAATCACTACTTTTAGCCAATATTTTTCAGAAGTTCTTCTTTATAAGAACTATAATTTGTATATAAGGTATTTTCCATGACAAAAAACGTCCTGTGTATGGAAAGTTTGTTCAGTGATTATGTAGGGTGTTTGCCCATTTTTTTGAGACTCTTGGGGGTTATCGCCAGGACCGGTAAATTTGTTTGAATTCACTTAACACTATAGGTAAATTTAAATTTGTACTATAAATATTTCGTCAACTTAAGGGTTAATATTATTACAGAAACAAATCATGTATTATTATTATAATAGTTAAAAATTTCTAAAATTATCATATTCAGAATTTTTTTCCCCACCTAAGAAAATACAATTTTTCAAAGAGAATCAATTATTTTGGAAAAATTTGTAAGATGATTCATTAGAAAATTATTAAAACAAAGTTTTATGTTCATCATCATTATTATTTGATTTCAATAAGTTTCATAGGCAAAAGTAATTAACTCAATTTTAGGAAAATATTAATTCCAAAATTCTTAATTTGTATTTAACTTTTAAAATTTGAAATAAATCACAATAGAAATTTTAAAATTCAAAAATTAATTTTGGTAAAAATTTAACTTTTTAAATTTAAAATAAATTAATAAAATAAATTTTTTTATATATATTTTAATAAAACCCCATTACTCTCAACATAGTAGATCGATAAATTAGTGTTTTCGCATAAGATATCAAAGTGGGTTTTAGGATTTTATTGTAGAATATATTCTAAAGCGTATTTAAACCATTAATTCATCAGATTTGGTTCTTTACATAAACAAAAAATATTCGTCATTAAAGACAGCCATTAATTTAGATGAACTAAGATAGTGTAGTGGTTATGTTATCCATTATGTAATAGCAAAAGGACAAAAAAAAGGCAATCGAATCGAATCCCGTTTATGTCATGAATGTATATACGTTTAAGTATGTAAATTGTGTGATTACATAACAGAATTGCTCTTTATGAATAAAATAAAGTTTAAAATTGTAATACGAAAGATATTTTATTGAATTTGATTTTGTTTATAAAGATACAATTTTTTTTATAGGTACAAAACGGCTATAGTCAGAAATATTACTGAAATTTAGCGAATGACTATAGCCGTGTTTTACTGTATATATTATTTTTAATAATAGCAGAAGCAAATAAACTAACATTTATTATATAATTTTTGAAGAAGATGATCTGATCTGCTTTTTGTTTTTCTGTTTTGTTTTCAATTTTGGTTTGTGTTTTGGTTTTTGTACTTTTTTCTATAAGTTTGTGTGTTTATTTAAAATGACAGCATTTTTATGAAGCCTTTTTAAAAATTGCCCGTAAATGAAATTTCTTTTAGAGTATAGATGGCGCTCAACTTGGAAATAACCATTACTATTTGGTGTAAATATTTGAAATGTTTAAGTATTCAGCACCAAAAACTTACTAAAATTTTAATATTTTTGTGGTGTAAAATAATTTATTTCTCAATTACTCTTGCTTTTTTACTCACCACGTCGTCCATCTTGTAAGATAGTAAAACCGTAAAACTAACAAAAATTTTATATTTATTATTTGAAATAAAATGCAAATTTTCATTTTCACATATAAAAGTATAAAAAATAAAAAAAGATTTAGTACATAATGAACATAAATACAAAACATGTACTAATTGTATTTTGTAGTAAACTTTCGAAAAATGTTTGAAAACATTTGCTCATTAATTTTTTTCTAATATCATCCATCTATTAAAAAGTAAACATGACAAAAAAATCTAGTTGTGACGTTTATTCATATATCAATTATGCCTGATTCACTGATTCAAAACGTATGTTCCAAACCCATGCGCACGCATATTTTTTGTATGAAAATTTGAATTCTCTCAATTTTCAAAAATGTTCGGAACATTTTTTTCTCTCCGGAACAAAAGTTGATTTAACGTTAACATTGTGTTCGGAACATTTTTTTTGCTGTCATTTTTAATTTTTTTAACATTTCTCACATTACAATTTACAAAGCATAAACAAAAAAAAAACAAACAATTCATAAAAATATTGAAAAACCAATATTTATAACACTTCTACACAATTTTGTATTTATTTTATATATTAACAATTATTTTATATTAAAAATTATTGTATATTAACAATATTATTTTATTTATTATTTAATAATTTTATTTATTTGAATAACAATGATTTGATATATTGAGATTGAAATAAACAAAAAATCAAATTGAAATAAACAAAAAATCAAATTCAAATGTTAATGTCTGCTGTTTAAATTGGTTTTGTTCGGAACACAATGTTCTGAAGCAATGAATCGCAATGATAAGAATTCTCTTTTAACAAAATTGTTCGGAACATGTTCTGAATCAGTGAACTAAGCATTAGATTTTTTTTTTTATTGAAATTCCCTGGTTTGTGTCGTCGAAATTGATTCTATTGATAAAAAATATTTCGTTGTCCAGGGAATTAAATAGACTATGTGTCTACACCCTAAATTTTGCTAATATGTATTTTCAAATAGTGGGCTCATATAAACCGTGTTTTAACTTAATATTTTTTAAATAAGGTAAAATTTGAATATGGTGTGGTGGATAACTCTATATTCCCCACATGGCCTTTCTTGTGTAATATTATAAGATATAAAAATAAAATTATTTTTACTTATTATAAATTTTCTCATTTAAAAATAATTATGTAAATAAAAATTGGATAAAAATATTAATAAAATATAAATTTGTTTACTAAAATTGTATTACACCAAAAACAACAGAAGTGAATATCCTCTAGTTATGGAACAATGGCATACAGTTAGAATATCCAGAACCGCACGATTGGCAGTTTTAAAAGTAAGTGACAAAAGTAATTTTTTTTTTAGAAAAAAACAAAAAAATAAACCTGAAGGATCTCATACTAAATTTAAATTTTAAATTTAAATTTTCCTTAATATCAAAAGCAGATAATTTGATTTTGATTTGTAAATAATTTTTTTAAATTTTCTTTAGAAAATTCAATAATTATATTTTCTTTTATATTTATCATTTTTTTATTGTTTTTAATTTTTTGTTATTATTTTCAGATCGATCAATATCCTGAAGTAATGACTGTTTCATTGAATGGATTTTGGCATTTATCTTTGCCACATAGTCTATTCCTTGGTGGAATTCATAACATGCAACATTTGCCACTTGGTTTGAAAGAACGTGGTTCTTTTATTGGATGCATTCAAAAGGTATGAAATATTTTTACAATAAAAATGGAAAATAAAAGAAAGTTTCCATATATTGTAGAAATGAATATAGTGTTAATAAAAAATTTTAAAAATTGTTTAAGCTTCAATAGAATTTTGTTGGAAATTTGTAGGGTTGTGTTTTTAAATTAACATTGCATATCGTATTTGGTGTGAAGTGTTTTCAGTTTATATATAACATTTTTTGTTAATATACAGACAATGGAATTCGATTTTTTTTTTTTTTTTGCTAAAGCAAATATTTTACTCCCAATGGAATTTCGTTTCCTTTTTTTCTTTTTTTTTTTTTTAATTTTAAACATGTAGAGATATTTTCTTTAGAGACTATAGGATTTTTTGGATACCTATATAGATTATTTTGATTTTGATTATGTTAGTCAAAGAATACATTGGAATGAAGTATAATAAAACAGCAAAATTTAGGATTTTATTTTAATTTTCTGGGGATTTATTGATTTTGTTCTATGGGCTTCAATCGAATTTGTTTGTTTTTTTTTTGTTTAAAAATGAAAATATTAATTTTTAAATATTAAAATATATTTTAATATTTCAAAATTAATGCTTTAAAGTTATAAATATGAGTGTCATCGACAATGCAGTATTAGAGTTTTAACTGCAATGTATAGTATTTTCCATAACACACCATATGTACAACATAATTAATTCTAAAATGTTTATATTTATGTTTTTTTTTGCGTACTTAAATTAGTATGCAAGCATTTTGAATTAATTTACATTGTATATAATTCGTTATGGAATATACTAGATTGTTATCAAAACTCAAATACTGCATTTTCAATGTCACCATAAATGTTTTAGCTTTAAACTACCGTTTTTTCAAACCGAGTCTAATATTCATAACTGTCTGAGCACAAGTATTTGTGTACATTCCTAAATTTTAATTACAACAACCCTTTGTATGGATGTACCAATAGTTTTAAGATGGTTCCATAATTTCGCTGGCAAGAGTGTATATTGGATTAGCATCAAAATGCCACGCAATTTAACAGGAAAATCCGAATACAAGTAATGTGTGCCCGAATACAAGTAATGTGTAATTTCCGTTTTGAGTAATATTTTTTCTACTGAAGGACATGCTATACTTTATATTTTTTAACCTTATTTCTGAAAATTTTGTAAAATGAAAAACAAAAAATTAAAGAACGTTTATGGGACAGTATGGGTATGGCATATTGCAACCTATATATATAGTTTTATTACCATACACATGCAAGTTTAATCGTATTCAATCACACTTGTGTAGAATTTATGTTTATTTTGTTTCTTTCAGTGGGTTTTATAATTTTGTTGCTTTTTGCAAGTATTTGTAAGTAAAGCTGTGAAAGTAATTTGAAGAAATAAATAAATTCATTCTTATAAATCTTCTGAATTACATTTTAATTAAATTAACGTCATTATATTTTTTTATTTACTAACCCAGTGGTTCCCAGTTGGTGAAAGACATATAGATTTACCATTTACCTAGCTGTTTACTAATTTTTGTTTTATAGCTGGGTACAGTTTTTATTTTGAATTAATTTTTATCAAAAAAGACAAAAAAAAAAATTTAACATATTTTGCATATATTTCATGTTAGCAGATTTTTGTAATGTGTGATTATAATCATCCATATATGGATGATATTTTAATCCGCAAGTCAGCTTCTGCATTAAGTTTATTGCAGTATTTGGTTTTCGTCGACAATGAGTGTCCAAAACTCCGAAATGAAAATACAAACTCACACATAAGGGTTATACCGATGGGAAAAAGTATATTAACTTCTCTCTTTGATAAGTTTTGAAATTTTTCTTGAATAAACGAAAAATCCAGCAAAAGTAGCTTTATTAAATTTCGACTGCAGTGATCAATTTCATATTCCTCAGCTGTGAAATCTATCGGTTTGTGATAAACTTCAATTTTTTCAATTTTTTATTATGCTCATCTGAAAAAATATTGGTTGATTTTAATATAACCAAATGCTCACAAATTTCCCCACACCAACCTCGCCATATTGCAGAATACGCATAACCACATAGAAACCATATGCGGCCGTTACATAGTTGTACACTCATACATATAATAAATACAGTTTTTCGATTCTGTTTTGCTTTCTATATCCGAAAAACAAAACAATAATATTTAGGTTCCTTTTTTTGTTTTGATTTTAATACTTGTTTTCGTTGTTGTTGTAGGTATGAAAATTTTATATATGTTTGCACAAACGATGTGTGAATGTGTCTGTGATATAATGCAGATATTTTTAAATAAAATTTTTCCCGAAAATAAAAACATTATTGTTGTAAGGAGGTAAGGTAAAAATAATTTTCAAAGTTATTGGCCGACAGCTTCGCGGAACACAATTTGAAAACCAATGTGTTAGAGTATCCACAGTTTCCACATCAAACTTCGCAGATAACACTTCGCTTTTAAATCTTTAATTATAACAATAATGCATGTACAACAAAGTATTTGTATCATCATCATCAGTGTCCTGCAACCCCATTCGTGGGGCATAGGGCGGAGAGTATTTGTTTACATGTACTTAAAATCTTAAAACAATCCAATAATCGTGGTGGAACGCTCAATACAGACTTTGCGTTAATAAATATCAGGAAAATCTTTACACTTTTGCTTAGAAATTTGTGCACAAATATAGAAATCTGTGTGTATGGCTTACTGTGTTTTAACTTTCATCATTAGATGTATATCCTTTATATAAGTGATATTTTTTTGTACTAAACCACTTCCAGGTATCCACATTTTATTCTGTAAACTTATTTCTGAAAATTTTTAAAGCTGAAAACATTAGATCTAATTTTTATCAATATTTCTTTCATAACCTGCAATGTTAATTTCAAATCACTTTAAAAGTTTACTTGCCATTCATAAATACAATTTTAGATTTAATTGTCTTTAAGATTATGTCTTTTGTTTATAATCATTGTCATTAATTTTGAATAATTAATTTAATTAAGAAAAACCTCATTTTATTTAATATCATTGATTTTAATTACAATATCATAATCTTAAGGCATTTCCAGCTTATAAAAAGATTTCCGTTTTTATTACAATTATTCATTGTGACCTGTATTTTATTAAATTTTTTTTTTCTTTAATAAATAGAATTTTCTAGGATAATTAACCACCACAAAAAAAAACCAAAAAAAAAAAATATGTATAATAATAATATTTTATATGTCCTTAAAATGTCTAAAATCACTTAGCTAGTCATCAAAAAAGTGACTGTAATTTATGCGTTATCAAAATATACTGGTCATAAATAATAAATATTCCTGTTGTTTTTGTTTTTGTTTGTTGGTATGTATATTTAATTATTGAGTAAGAGGTTTATGACAAAAAAAAAACAAAAACAAAAAAAAATTATTCATAATAACAAAAAAAATTCACTTTAATTTCTAACCTCAAAGAACCTAATAAAGTCTTAATGATAATCTATTATTATTTTACTTTCATAATAAAATTAAACGAAATATTTTAGGTGAATAATATTATAGGGATGGAATTCTTTATATGCATATATGTATATATGAACATTTATTTCAATTTTTTATTAAGTATATTTTATGTATTTATGAAATGAAATATTATGGTTAAGTGAATCTAATTAAATTAATTAACTTAGAAATTTCTCAGTAAAATTGAAATTAGGTTTTTATGAGAATCTATTATTATCTAAATTATTATCCCAGACATTACAGATCCCATATACTAGATAATCAAATTATTATTATTACTGTTATTTGGAATGAATTGATTTTATGTTAATATTGATTAATAAAATTTCTTATACTGACTACTGTTTTAAAGCAAAAAATATAGTTACAGACTGCCGTATTACAGACAAACAGTAATAATTGCAGCCATTTTTATTTTTAAAGAAAAAAGTAATAACCTGTCACTGACTTCCTCATTACAGACAGTAATATTGGCAATCATTTTTATTATGTGAACAGTAATATTGTAAAATGAGAGATATTTATTTATTTATTTCCCACGTAACATTTTATTGTTATAAAAATAAAATTAGTGCTACAAGGCTTCTATATGACTCCCGATAAACACTAAAAGTGTTATAATGATGTTTTTATGGGAATAATGTTATTAATATTGCTATAAGAATGTTCTTATAGCAATTGCGAGAGTTGTTATAATGGGAATGTTTTTATAAATCTAAAAGAGCGTAACCCTATATCAAGAGTTAAAGTGTTGTTATAAGAAGAGAATTGCTAGAATAGCAGTAGCGGTGTTATTATTTTTTTGTATTCCTATAATGTTACTAATAAACTTTCTGTAGCTTTTAGATAAATATTTTGCGACGGCCATAATTTTCTACAAACATGGTAAATTTTTTTTAAATAAAAAAAAACTGAAAAGTTTTATTTTGCATTCTTTTCGCAAAAATATCATTTTTACTTAAAAGAATAATTATTTAAATATCAAATTTGATGTTATGCATTAATTAACATACATTATTAAATATTTTAAAGATGCAATTTAAAAATATATTTTCTTTTATTTATTTAAAAATTGGTTATTTTTGAAGGGCAATATTTTTTTTTCGCAGTATTATTATTATAAATGTCAATGAAATTTCATTGCCAGACAAATTTTACAATTTGGTCAATATAATTATAAATATTAATACAAATATTTTTGATCGAAAAATATTATTTATTAATAAGACATTTTTTATATTATTAACTAATATCTATCTCCTTCTCTTTCTAAGGAAATAAATATAAACTCCATAAAATTATTATTTGAAAATAAAAAATAATACCTTTCTCACTCTCGCATAACATAAATTATTTCAAATGAATATCATTTCAAAATAAAAACATATACACTTATACATGTATACTAATGATATAACAATATTACAGCACTTGCTCCGGTGCCTTATTGGATTCTCCATTTTAGTGCTGTAACGTATATACGTTATAACCTTTCGCAGCAATTGCGGAGCACTCAAATTAACGCTAATACTGCTGTAAGAGTGTTTATAATAGTGTTATAAGAGTGCGCAAGAGTCTTATAGCAATCAAATTGTTACGTGGGCTATTTACTATTTAGTTCAAGCAGTTTACAAAATATAATACAATTTAATTATTAAAATTCTCAATTAACACAATGTATCAAATAAGATTTATGATTTAAAGTTTAAATTACTTTGAAATTTAAAACAACATATAGTTTTTACAAAAAAAAAAACAAAATTAAATAAAATAAATTTCATCAGAAAAAAAAGAAGATGAAAAGTTATTAAAAGTATTAAAGGTCAATTATATCACTACAAATTAGTTAACATTAGTAGCGGAAAAACAAGATTATTAGGAAGACTAAGTTTTGCTATTTGACGGTAATTTGAGACCATATTTTTAGCAACTTTTTTGTATACAGGGCGAATAAATGAATTTTTCCAATATTGTGGAAATATTCCAGAAGTAAACGATCGGTTGAATAAAGGTATAATAGTAACACAAAAGATTAAGAACAGTTTTTTAAGATTAAAGATAGTACTTTGTCCGGTCCAGGAAATACATCACTGTTAAGATTATTCAAATAACTCTTTATTTTCTAAGCAGAGAAATCTATTGAAATAACTTGGTTTTCAGGTTGGTTTATCATGTGGTTAAAATTATTTTCATCAACTTCAAAGAGATTTTCTGAATAAGAACTACGGAAAAATAGCTTGAAGAGATGTGCAATAGATTTCGGAGAGTTAGCACTAACATCATTATAAGACATGGTGACGGGAAATTGATCAGATTTACGTTTGGAGTTAACAAATTTCCAAAAGGACTTAGGATTCGTCCTTAGCTGAGAGCTAACATTTATTAAATAGTTGTTATAACTGAAATCTAATGTCAGTTTGTAGAAGTTGAACAAAATTACAAACTCATGATAGTTGTTATTGGTTTTCTCTTTTAAGTACTTATTCCAAGCTTTATTCTTTCCATTTCTTAATTTTTTTACTTCATGATTAAACCAAAGAGGACTAGAACTAAGGTATCTATTACGAGCCAAAGGTACATACACTTCCACACCTTTAGATAGAATTTCGTAGAATTTAGAAACCGCCTTATTGATGTCATCATCTTCAACTATAAAATTAAAGTCACTTGATAAAATAAAATTATTTAGCGTTGGCAAAATTATAATTATAAGATAGATCATAAGCAGGTAATACTGGGCTATTATAACAATATGAAAGAAGTATAGGAGGATGAAAATTATGAACGTTTACTAAGGGCATAATAGGATCGCTAAAAGTAGAATTAGCCCAATCTGTTACAAAAATAAAATCAAATTGCCTATCCATACATTTAGTCACTGAAGAGATTTGTTGAAGACCATTTAAATTACAACCATCCAGTAAAGTATATTCATAGTCAGAATTAATCTGAAGTACAATTAGATATTTGTCATCCTCGTGATGTACCCATGATACTTTCGGTAAATTAAAGTCACCGCAAACTAATAACTCATCAGAGGGATTCATTAAGGTTGAGATATGGTCAAGAGAAAGCTTAAGGTTATAGAAATTAAATTATATTAAAAAAACCAAAATTGTAAAAATGCTGCTCGGCAGACAATATTATATTAAAATTAATTTTATTTCATAGTTTCAACTAAGACCTAATTATATTGTAACTCAGTGAGTTATAGAGAAATAATGAAAGTCAATTTAATAATTCATAATAAATTTTTACCTCATATTCATTATACATGATTATATTTTAAATCAGATATATGTACGTTCTAAAGAAATCGTAGTCTGTAATAATGTTTTTTTCATGCATCAATACAATATGAAATTCATTACAGATTTATCAATTAATCTCCCAGAACTTATATATTTTATAATTGAACAAATGGAGGCATCGATTCGTTAGGCGAAAAATGTGCAAACTATTCTTGTGACCGGCGTATTGAAGGTGGTCTTTTTCGATTTGCTATCGTTTGCTGGTTGTTTACAGCGTAAATACCTTTAATTTGTTCAACCACAATTCTACAAAGGGTACACTGAGCAAAAAAAAAATATGCTTGATTCAACTATAAAATTAAAGAACAATAATATGGTTGGAAAATATACTTCATAGTTGGTTACATTAACCATATTCATTACATTAACCATCATCTTAGTTACATTAACCATCATGTAACTATGGGTTTTATATAAAGCTAAAAATGTTCTTTTATGATTGAATGAAATATAATATGGTTGCAACAAAGATAATTTATAGTCCATATTCAATTCACAAACATAATTATGGTTGCAGCAACATTATTTTTAATTGAATCAAAAATAAATATGGTTGAAATAAATATATTATAATTTTAAATAAAAGCGCAGTATATAGTTAATTTCTGGAGGATTATAATAAATAAATGTCCAATAAATATTTAATTCGGTTAAATTGATGGTTTTTACATCAGACTTGATAACATAACTTTGACATCTTCAGCTGTCGATGACTGTAAAAAATTAAAAATAAAAACATAAATAAATTGTAATAGTTAAGATTACCTGAAAATTAAAAATGTACTTATAATATTATCTATAGCATCTGACAAGAGATTCTAAAGAAAGCCTATACTTTTGTAATATATTGCCATAAAAATAAGAAACAGTTTGATTGAACAGATTATTAAATAATCATAATTTAACTAACCTGTATAGTATCATTTTCTTAGTTTTTCAATAGTCCGTCTTAATTTAGATTATTTTATTCTTTTTTGTTATTATTTTAATAAATTATTTCAACTTATATTGAAATATTTCCTCTGACAACATTTTATCCAGTTTTTCATAAAGTACAATTCATTGTCTATCAACATCTAGATTAAAAATTAGTGGTTAGCTTATAAAATGTTGTGATGAAATGTATGCAAACCTTTACCAATTTTTATCAATCAGCTAAGAATTTTTATATTATACGCTTATATTTTAAAACACGTTTTAACTTGGTAAAGAACAAGGGAAGACTGAATGTTAAAGTAACTTTTTTATTTTTGAAGCATTTTATTTCAACGTCAATTATAATATTAGGGATAGTGATCACCCCATTACCTGAAAAAAAACTCGAACGAACGAACGAACAAAAAATATATCGAAAAAAAAAATCACGAATTTCAAATCTCGAATTCGAGATTTTTTAATAACATTTATTTACACAATAAAATCGTTTTCTAATTATAATATAAGCAAATAAAGGTATTCTCATTTTCCAGAATATTTACTTTAATAATTTTTATGCATAGCCGTTGTTGGATGCAAAAAGTGAGACATATCCCTTTTTCTATAATATTTACCTTAATTATTTTTATTTATAGCCGCTGTAGGATGCAAAAAGGGGGATATAGCCATTTTTCCAGAATGTATTATACAGAATGTATGTAATTTCTGGGATACTGTACCTCTTCAATAATGTCTCTAAAGCGCCTTAATTACGTCTGGCAAGTTTAAAAAAAAAAATTTCTAGGGTCTTTGACCTAAAATTCTGGGACTTAGACCTCTTTGAAAATTTCTCTAAGCATTGTTCATTACGTGAGCCAAGTTCACGAAAGTCAAAATTTTTTTTAAACATTTTTGCATTCAACATTTAGTTTTTCAACATTTTTGCATTCGACGTTTTTTTTTCAACATTTTGTTATTCAACATTTTTAATTCGACATTTTTTTTTTTCGACAAAACCCATACCCATATTTTTTATTTTTCGTTTTACATGCTCTATAGTAAGGGATTCTATTTGATACACACATCAAGAAAGAGAAATATATTATATACTCTTTAGGGGAATAAAATTGATTTGTAATAAACTTAAATAATTCATTTACATAGTTTTTATAAAATAATTTTATAAATCTGTTGTTTATGTTGTTTAGAAAAAAGCTTGCCATAAATATTTATTTTTGGAATTTTGTAACTTTGGAATTTTTTTTTTTGAATTATTTTTTTTTTTTAATATATTTAATGAATTCTGGAAATGGAATTATGGAAATGGAATTATGGAAACGGAATTTTTTGTTTGAAATAACGTGCCCAACCTTCCGTATGTTAATATCTTTCTTTTAAGCCTTTAAACGCCCTAATAGTCTTTATAGTTTACGAGATATATTGACTTAAGTGAATTTAGCCCCTAAATTGTCAAAGTGACGTAATGAGCCCTTAATGCGATAATCGCTAACCGACACTTTGCAGAACTTAATGTGACGTCACCTTTCTTCAAAATTTTAAAAAAAATTCGGTTAAGATGGCTTTTTGGAACTATGTAGGTATACCTAAAAATTTTTATTCAAAATTTTTGTTAATTCGAGATTTTTTTATTCGAGACTTTTTTTTTGAGATTTTTTTACTACTAATTTTACTACTTTTTTTCAACTAATATGATTAGTATTACTACAAATGTTTTGTAAAACCACTATAATATGATTTCTTTAACCAAAATATTATGTTTGTTACATCTACTGAATTCTGAGCTTCTTCACCGCACCATATTATGATATCCATAACCATAATATAATATTGCAACCATAATATTTTTGTAAGCAATATAATTTATATTTTGTTGGTTTATATTTTTTGAAATATAGTTGTAGCAATCATAATTTAACGTAGGTATATTTTTCGGTTAACTATAGTATTTTCAACACAAATATAAAATGTTTCTATCAACCATGGTTATAGTCCTCATTCACATATCAAATGTTTGTTTCAGCTATATCTAACATAATAACTTTAAAGTAACCATAATATTATTTCTCGCAACCATTGGATAAACATATTAATTCTCTTAGTGTATATAAAAATCAAATTTAATGAATCAGTTGGCAAAAGATTTAATCACTCCACTCAAGAGATGAATAATAAAGATTCCGTACAAGCACTTACCCACAACTCACAAGGGCAAATAATAAGTTGGAAAAACATGGAGCATGTTATGTTTATGACTCGTGATAATAGAAGAAGAAGAACATCATATGTTGTAAAAAACCTGTGTACCGTACATTCAATTTACTAATCCAATTTAAGGGGTTAACACAATTGCGACCACCGACTACCAACGAAATTCCCTTCGCCAAACTATTTTTCGTCAAATGAAACACAATTGTAAAGAAACGTAAAATAAAAGTAAACAAACAAAACAGAAAAGCAATAATGTCGGAATTTCAATTAATAACAAAAACTTAAAAAAAAAAACAAAACAATTATTGTTATTCTAATATCAGATTTCACTATTCCAGAATAATTGTTTTGTTTTCATCTTTTGATGTTTAAAAAGGTTGTCAGAAATGTCAAATCCAACTAACAGCAAAAAAATAGAAAATAGCCTTATTTCGACGACAACGAAATTGTGGTTGATCGATTGTCATTTGCAATTGTGAGAATATACATGAGAGCGTATGTATTTTAATTTGTTCGTCGCAAATTTTTCGTCGGTAGTTCGAACTGCCGCTTTGCAAAACTTTTGATAAATTTTAGCTTGTCAGTTTTAACACATGATTTAAAATATTCATTTTTTGTTTTAAGACTGAATTTGTACCTTTAATTTTTAGAAAATAACGGTAAAAAATTATTTGTCTGTTATGGAATATTACTAAACTAATAAACAGGCTGACGAATTACAAAAAAAAAAATGTTATTCAAAAATAACTTGAATAGCTTACAATAATAATTAAAGGTGTAGGAAAAGTAATTTTTATATTTTTTCAATAAGTGTTGGATTTTAAAAATAATTTCGTCTCCCAGACTCGTGTCACTACTTCAATAACAAAATTGATAGTCAGTACTTAGGTAGGAATTAAGTATCGTTATTTTTTTACACTAGATATTATTGTCTGTTAATCTGGTAGATTTCGCTTTTCGTATATTGAGTACTATATTACAAAGTATAACAAATAGTATTGTCTTACGAGTATTTATCCATTTTCTGGTACATCAAGTGATTAAATTTAGGAGACTTTAACTATTATGAATAAATGTTGGACATTTGAAAATTTTTGAGTTGAATCATAACAGCCTCTAACTGCGTTTAATATATGGCTATAAGTTCCACAACTGAAAATCTGGATCCTTAAATATTTTCTACATCTTTTTGTATCATTTGAAATTTGTTCAATACGGTTGTTAACTTAATTTCAGTTTAATTAAGTTTAAAACAGTTAAATTTTAGTGTATTTTAATTTCTCACATGCAATTTAAATCAGAGTAAAAGCTTAAACAATTAAGTATTTTAGTAAAAATTGTTCTATGCGTATTGTTATGAAAAATTAAGGGAACAAAAGGCTTTAAAAAATTAAAAAATATTATAAAGTATTTAAAAAAAATTAATTTTGTAATATTTTTTAATGATTAGTTAATCGATTGTGCGTTTTAGATAACTTGTGTTTCAATTTCATTTTGTTAGAGACAGATTTAATATTCTAACAGATATTATGCCATATAATATTATGTCTATCCATAGAACGATCACATGATCCGAGTTTATACTTATCTTAATGATGTTTAAATCTTCGGAACTTCGGATTCCATTTTATAGCTCAATTCAAAACAATCTCTTTTGCTGAGAATTTTATTCTATTCGATCAATTTTTCTTCAATAAATCCTCTAGCACATTTTTTTCTTATATTATTGTGTTATTATATTGAAGGTTACAAAATAAGTTTCTTCCCGCACCGCCTAATATAAAACTTTACATTTTTTTTAACAAAACAAATTTTTTTTTTATATTTTTTTAGGTTGAAATAAATGGACGAAGTCTTTCAATAATATCAGAAGCTTTAGCTGGTAGTAATGTAGAAAATTGTCCGCATGCATGTATTGCAAAACCATGTGGACCATTAGCCCAATGTTTACCATTATTGGATAGTTATGAATGCCGATGTAATCCATTTAATGCACAATGTAATAAAGCTGAAGAAGTGGCCTTAAAAGAAATTTCAAATACAAAAAAATTCATT
The DNA here is from genome assembly GCA_963942445.1 of Argyra leucocephala. NCBI lineage: Eukaryota > Metazoa > Arthropoda > Insecta > Diptera > Dolichopodidae > Argyra > Argyra leucocephala. Next base: position 115,604,528 of record OZ012678.1, on the reverse strand, counting down.
GAATCACAATCACAATTAACAACACAACAAATTATTTTCGATTCATTAACAGAAACATCATCAGAAAATTCACAAAATAAAAATATAGATCAAGAAAAAGAAAATTTACAAGATTCAGATTTTACATATGATCTGAATAATGATAATAATGATAAGAATAATAATGATGATGATGATGATGATGACGATGATTATAGTGATAATAATAAACAAAAACAAAATTTAAAATCAGAAAAAATTGATACAAAATCTCACCTTAAAACAGATACAAATCAAAGAGTGAAAAATATTGAAAAATTAAGTTTTACATCAAAAAGACCAGATAGTAGTAATTTCGCAACAACAGTAACTGATGATATAAATTATGGTGGTATTGTAATAATTACAGAAAAACCAAAATTAAATACTCAAAACAATAACTCCGATTTACATGATCAAATGAAAAGTCCTCAAATTTCAGATATATATTATTATTATTATGATAAAGAAGATGATGGTGAACAATCAAATCATAATAATGATTATAATATTGATGATGATATTAATAAGAATAATAATGATAATAGAAAAAATGCATTTACTACACCAGTTAAATTGAGTTCTAATGATGAACATTTTACTACACCAGCAACTAATAATAATAAAAATATAATGAAATTTAGTAATATTAAAAAACCTAAAATTGAAAAAAATAAACATCAACATCATTTAAATAATCATCATAATCATCATCATCATCAACAACATAATATTAATAATCAAGGTTATGAAAATAATAACCATTATAAAAATCTGCAAGAAAAATCTTTAAATAATAATCAACATCAACACCATCATCATCAACATCATCATCATAAGAATAATCATCATCCTCATAACCATCCGAAAGTTAATCTATATAAGAAAATGTTATTTAATATAGAAATCAATAATCAAAATAACAAAAATAATAATAATAATAATAATACAGATTATCAATTGAAAGGATATAAAAAGGATAATAATTTGTCTTATAAAATTGATCAATATATTACACTTGAAAAAGACGATGATATTGATGATAATGATAATATTGATGATGACCAAATGAATCAAGAACAAGACTACTATGGAAATTTTTATAATACCATAAATAACAAAAATAATAATAATAACGATAATAACAATAATAATAATAATGATAATAATAATAATAATAATAGTGATGGAGATAATGAAAATCAAGAGGAAGATATTGAAAGCAAAGAAATCGGATTAATATCAAGAGAAGATAAAAATAAAGAAGAAGATTTACAATTATCTTTAGAGATCAATAAAAATAAAAAAAATAATCAAATGAGAGATTTTATATCATTATCAGAAGAGAAAACTTCTAAAGAAAACAATAATAAAAACAATAACAACAACAATAATAATTATAAGGAACAAAAACATAAAAAGTTTTCAAAAAGAAATAAAATCAATAATAAAAATAATGAAAAACTTAAAATGCCCATCATCAATACTAAGAATGTTAATAAGAATGAACAGGAAAAAATAAATGAAAATGAAAAACAACAAAAAGATCAAATAAATTATAAAAATGTCAATGATGATGATAATAATCAAGATGATTATGATGATGATGATGATGATATTAGTTATTGGCAAAATGATGATAGTAATGCTGAAAAAATTTTCCATCAAAATGTTGATAACAATAATAGCAACAACAACAACCACAACAATAATAACAACTACTACGATAATAACAATGATGAGGATGATCTTGAACAGTCAATAAATGCGAAAGTTTTTAATAATAAACGAAAAAAATTTACAACTAATAAAAAAGGTAAAAACAAAAATAATATTTTTTATTTTTTTTTTTATAATATTACATCCAGCCTACAATACATATTTATAATACTCCCTTTCTTTATCTGGCTTTTCCTAAAATTTAATTTGATTGCACTCAAATATTTTATTTATTTAGTTTGGCAGATATTTTTAATGTTTTGAACAAAACAAAAATATTTTCTTTTTTTAAATACAAAAAAAAAGTTTAAAGTTGAAGATTCTTGTATAATATTTTGAATCTCGTTTTTTGTATTATCTCTTTTTCTTTCTCTCGACAGAATCAATAAAAGTTTTTGTATTATTGAGAAAACAAAAAATGAAAATTCTAATGTTTTCATCGATGATGATAAATAAAGAAATTTATCTTGAAAATTTATGACAAAGTTTTTCTTTTTTATTATTGAGATTTTCAGTTGCTTTATTTATTTTGTTCTTTTGGTTTTATTTTTTTATTTTTTTATTTTCATAGTTTCCAATAAGAAGTTCATTTCATAAATTCATTTGAGGTTTGAGAGTGTTTGAAGGACTCTTCATGTAGTCAAAAGAATATCAAAACAGAAAAAAAATATAGGTACCTGTAAATACGTTTAATGGTCTTAAATTAAAGCGAAGATCTATTTTTTGTTTAGATTTAATTTTATAAATACATAAGATATTCTGTAAATGTTAAAATTTAAGAAATCATTAAAATCTGGTACAAAGACTGCAGTGTCAGGAATACTATGCATAATTTAGTTAAAAAATGTTATTTAGGATCTATCATTTATGAATCCATATTGTACTACAGATACTGATCCGTACTTAACTGTACAGCTTCAACTTATTTATTTGAGTTGTTAGCCACAACAGAATTTATTTGACCTTACTTAACTCAGCCTGATAAACAACAAAAATCAAATTTTGCTTTTATGAATAAAAACTTTTAACTGTTGCGAAGATGTTGTATGTCATAATAGTGGTTTTCATTGACAAGAGTGACAATTTTAATTGTAAAAAGTAAAAAATTCAAAGCAATAATAAAGATTTTCAAATTAAAAATTCAAAATGTTTGCAAATGTAGAATTTTTTATATAATCAGAAATCATTTATATATTTATTAATTTATTAAAATAATAAAAATATTTTTACACACTTCTCTTTTTCCATATTTTTTCAATATTATTTCATAGTAGAGAATTAAAACAATGATGTCAATTAAAACTTTTTTTAAGTTTTATTGTGAATAGCAGCACCCTTAAGGTATTTAATTTCTTTTCAATTTCTTCTGCCAGAACCAGTATTATTTTTTTTATTTCTAATTGTTTTCATTTAAATAAAAAAATTGTGATGACATTGAAACAAACTCTTCATAATTTTTGTCTTATATTTAATGAATGTAAAATACCTGTGCAGCATTTGGAAGAACATAGTACAACCCTCGAATAATATCGCCCTCATACAGAGCTGGGTCGTATTCGAGTAAACCTATTTAAAATACTATAAAAAATATTTTATTTTTGAGTAAAGTATTTACTTTGCGTTCCCAAGTACAAATAGAATATTTCGAAAAAGTATTTCAAACACTATTTTTGAGTAAAAGTATTTGACTTGATTTTTTCAAAGTAAAGTATTTGAAAATTATCTGAATTTCTTTATTAAATTACTTTTATATTTATTTACTATTTTAGTATTTAAGTAACTGAGTAATATATACTTTAAAGATTTGAATAGTTTAATATAGAAATTAAGATAACTTTCAAACACTTTACCTGTATTTGAAAAAATCAAGTCAAACAATTTTATTTAAAAAGTACTTGAAAATAGTATTTACAATTTTTTTACTTATATTATTTTATTACTCAATATATAGTACATTATTTGTTTTGTATTATATCAATGGTGGTAGAGTTTAGTATAAGTCACTGGGCGAAATGTTTTAACGCAATACGAGAAGCGCGAGCCCATATGTGAGAATTGTACTCCATTTTGGATCGTATGAAAGCTTTATAGATTTTCAAGAGGTCACAGGGGGGAAAAGTAAGCCTTGAAGCGGCTAAGAAAACCTAAACATTTGGCTGCGTTTTTTGCAACATCAAATATATGATCACTGCATATCATTTTTCAATTTAGGTGCATACCTAATATACTTAAGCTTTCAAGCCGCTGAAGTTTATCTTCCTGAAACAAAAGAATAGGATCAAAAATGGATATTTTTCTGGGGATTGTACAGTTCTGAGTCTTAGAAGTATTAAACTGGTTTGTGGATTAGATTGAAAGTGGTTTGGAGCAAATCATTTATAAATATAAGGAATAGGGTTGGTGAGAGAACTGATCCTTGGTGAACACCATCATTTATTTGGAATTGACCGGACTTAAATCCATCAACCCTAGGACTTAAATAGTACGATTAGAAAGGGAACATTCAATGCATTTGAGAGAAGAGGGAACCAGGACCATAGCTTGACTGTCTGCTAGTAATGCACTATGCCATCGATCGAAAGCTTTAGAAATATCCAGAGCCACAATATTTACTTCACTCGAGTTATGAAGGCAGATATTTAGCTTCTCGTTGAGGTATGTCATTAAATCGCCGGCGGGATCTAAGTCCATATTGCATATCGTGGACAATACCTTGGCTCTTTAGATATTTTGTGAGCTTTTTGTTTAATAAGATTTGCATAACTGTGGAGAGGATCGATATTATAGCTATAGTCCTGTAGTGTAAGCCTGTAGTTGACACATTGGTCAACATTGTATATTGATCACATTGTATATAAAGATGTACAATATGATTTAATTGTATTATAAAAATTTACATGGACTGGATTGTGCCCGTAGATAAGAAGAAATTTGAGTCCGTTCGATTAGAAGAAGTTTGAGAATAGTGCGATATTAATTAAACAGTAAATCATTATATAATCCAGGGTAAATTTAGAAGAACATATTTTTATGACAAATTATACTACTTTGTAATTATACTACAAATCTACACAATAGTAATGGAAGAAAATATGAATATATCATCAAGGAAAATATTCGACTATTTTTAACAAAAACAAATAAAATAATTTCACTTTTTAAATTATTGAATATCAACCAATTTAATTTTGGAAAACTATATCGAATAGGCTTTCATGATAGCCAAATTGTATTTTAAAATAATTTCAAAGTATAATTAAAAAAAACATCCACGCTCTGAGCGGCATTCGAACCAGAATCTGTTGATAACATAATATCAACATAATATCAACATAATATCCACCAACATAAGAAGATGTCATGTTTAAATCATTTTTTGAAGCCAAGTTGTCACGGCTGAGGATCTTTTGTTGCAGAGGAACCGAGTGAAGACTTTCTCCACCGTTCTAGAGTTACAAAATTACAATTTACCTAAAAAAAAACCTTTTGCTTAATAAAAATAAACTAGAATTATTAAATACAATGCAGAGTTATGATTTAAATTTAAAATAAATTTATTATTTCATAAAGTTTCTTTTCTTTCGTACATTACTGTTAAAATTCTAATAAATATAAATATTGTTTAGTTCTGTTACCTGTAAAAGTTATTACCCAACAATTTAAAAAAAACAAAAACAAACACCATTCTTTTAATCTTATAAAAACAAATTTTATACGAACACGTCTAATACTTATTATATTAAATTAATTCCCAACAGGTAAAAATATAATTAACTCCCATCGCTCACATAACAAACACAAAGGAAAACAAAATAAACAAATAATAATAATGAATTATGAATTGCCAACAGATGCATATTTTACTACCACAACAGCGGTAACAACAATGACAGAAGAGAATGGACATGAATTAATCAATAGAAGTAACAACAACAAAAACAACAATAATAATAATGATAGCATGTCGAAAATTTTAAATGAATTTAACCTACAAACAAGTAACGTACCAAGTACATCCAGTATAAATACTAATAATAATATACGAGATAAATCAACTTCATCAGCGTTTCTTGTTGATGAAAAAGATTTTCAAACGAAAGAATTAATAAAGGATATGGAAAGGATAATGAAAAATGCCGATGAATACAATTATAATCCATTGATACATTCAAATACTATGCAACAATATTCTTCATTACAACAGAAGCAACAGCAACAACAACAACAATCTGATACAATAAAATCACTTTCAGATAAAATTATTAGAAATGGTATGGAAGGTAGAAATAATGGTCAAAATGAAGAAGCAATAATCAGTGGTAGAAGTCATAGTAATAGAGGCAATAATTTTAATAATGATGATAGTAGTAGTAGTAGTACTAGTGGTGTTATTGGTGGTATTGACAGTACAATTACCAGATCAAATCATAGAAAAAACCAACAACATGGTGCATGTTTTACTGGCACTGATAGCTATTTTCATTATAATGATGCTGAAACTATGAGTCAAATAATTAGCTATAATGTTGATTTAAATTTACGTTTTAAAACCCATTCAACTAATGGTATCATTTTATGGACAGGAAGACAAAGTGCTCGGGATAAAGATGATTATTTATCGTTAGGCATTGAAAATGGGTATGTATTTTTAATTTAAAAGTTAAAATTAATTTTCTAAAATGCATATGTATTTGTTGTTTTTATTTATAGATATTTGCATTTGAGATATAATTTAGGATCTGGTGAAACAAATATACAATTTAATGCTAGTAAAGTTAGTGATGGACTTTGGCATAGAGTTAGAGCAATAAGGTATGATTTTAGTTCGATTTGTGGTTAATCTTTTTTGTTAAATTTATAAAATACCGTATTTGATTTAAAATTAAATTAATTGTTATTATTGTTTTTTTTTTTAGAAATTTACAAGAGGGTTTCTTAGAAGTTGATGGCAGAAAATCAATACCACAAAGATCTCCTGGAAAATTAAGACAATTAAATACAGATACTGGACTTTATGTTGGTAAGTATATTATGCATAAATTATAATTCATGTTATCATGAGTATTTTTAAGATTAATTTTGAATAAATTATTAAGTAGTATTGTATATCTTTAAGATATAAGTTTTATTATATTGAAAATTTGTGAGAAAGTAGAACTCAAATCAAAAATTTATTTTCAAAATAGGATTAACTTTAAAAATGAAAGATTGTATTTTGTGTTTTGTAATTCGTTTGCAAAATAATTTACTTGGGAGCCATACGAAATCTCTTATTTTAATCTCTATCTGCCAAATCTGCTTTTCCCAGTCTCCTTTTGCTAAAAAATCTTGTTTTTTGGCGACATGCCACAACTTTAAACATGGAATCGTGTTTTCTTTTTTTAATTTTACTAAAACTTTACCGTTTACGTTTACCTCCTGGTTTGAGAGTTTGACTACACACAGGGGTTACCGTATTTTCCGAAAAAGTTATATAACTAAAGTTTGTGTACAAAAGCTTCAATGTGTGTATATAACGAAGTGTATAAAGATTTACCCAAAAAATTAGTAAAACAAACACTTCAAGTTTTAAAAAAGTGGCAGTGGGTAAGGTGATATTGCCAAAAATATAATCATAAATTTTTCTTTGGCATTTTGTAAAGTTTTTGTCACTGTAATTGTGACAAGTTTTATCAAACTATGAGTGGCAACAAATTCGTTGTCACCGGCATACAAAATATTATTTTTTCTTTTCTTACACAACCCTATAATTGGTAATATTTCCAAATATAATAACAACAAAATTAAATCCAATTTGGATCTTTTAAAGAGCACAGGTGCCATTATAATATAAAATTTCTTCAACTTATCTTTTTCACTCTTAAAATTATTTCCCTTCAATTTCTTCAATCTCTTTCACTTTTAAAATTTTTTTTAACAAATCTGAGGAGCTGAACAAGTTTTAAAGTTGAATCATTGCCTTGTATATTGTTAACAGGCCAGTAGATTAAAAACTTTGAGTAAAAATAATATCCAGCTTATCTGTAAATCAACTGGGCATTTTTCTTTTCAAAAGATATTACTTATGGCAAAGTTTGGACTAAATTTAATATACCAATATGGAAGTGGAGTGTTTAAACTATTTATATCTAGTGCCGCATTAAAAAATGTTAATGTTTTCATTCATAATTTTACAAATTAAAAAAATTAATAAGCAAAATTATTCTACAAACAGGCTTTCACTTCAACTTCTATCAGAAGACTAAAAAAAAATCTCTTTTTATTTTGATTTCAAACAAAGTTCCTTATATACAAGACTTACTTTGTTCAATTAAGTTTAATTTGACAAAACAAATATAATACACATTAAACTTATTGAACACAGCAAGCAAAAAATAATATGAGAAAATATAAGAACAAAAAATAAATCGTAAAAAATTAACGTTCAATTGTTATTGTAATTTTAGACTAAAATAATACGAAATGTAATTTTTATGATACTTTTTGAACTGAAAAGTTTCCACTTAACAAAATATCAACATTTAGTTAAAATAGTTATACAAAAATAAAATTTAATAATTACGGTTTAATATTTTTCATGCCATCCGATCAGCACGATTTCTCTTATTAATGTCATTTTAATTTCAAAGACTAATATGAGTAAGTAAGTACATATAAATAGGTAAAAAAGAGTGCAATACTACTTTTATAAAAATATCGGTTTTTATTTTAATAAAGCAAAAATACCTATATGATAGCTGTTGTCATATGGCAACACAGGGCTAATTCGGGTTAAGTAAACTATTAGGTATAGTTGGCAATTAAAAGATCAAAGATACATTTTTTTTTTGTTTTTATTTCGAGTTCAAATGCCTTATGAGATTAAAATCTTGTTTGTAGGCCTTATAGTGTAGCTCCATTATTTGGTACACGAAACTAGATATAGATAATATTTTTGTCCTTTCACAGATATTAAAATGTTCATTGGAAATATCAAATAACTATAATATACCGATTCTGAATTTTGAATTAATTTTGATAAAAAGCATTACTTAAAATTAAAAATCAAATTTATTGTTACCACAAAGGGATTTTCATGTTTCAATTTAATCATTACGATTTTTAATTTTCTTTATCTATCATTCAAAATTTCCAAATAGTGAAAAAAAATAATAATAAAAATTGTTTTGTTTTTAGGTGGAATGCCCGATGTATCATTTTATACAAAACGACGTTATTATACTGGAATTGTTGGCTGTATATCAGAAATTGTATTAGCTGGTGAATTGAAATTAAATTTAGATCCATCAACTTTAGGTACAGCACGTAATGTTGAGACTGGAATTCTTTGAAAAATTTTTCTCGATCGTAATTTTTCTTGACATTAGTACAATATAAATTAAAAAAAAAAAAAAACAATATTCAATTTTATTATTATTTTTTTACTTATAACTGCAAATTTTTTTTTATATTATATTCTTAATTTTTCTCCCAGATTAAATAAATAATTAAAATAAATAATTTTTTTTTTAATTTTTTTAAAAATTAGTATAAATAAATAAATAAAAAAAATATTATATAATATATAAAAAAAAAAAAGAAAACAAAAGAAATTATCTATAGTGTGTTTATATATTAAATTGTGAAATATTAATAATGATAATATTATTAATGCTGATAATGATAATGATAAAAATTTTGTTGCTTTTATGAAAATTTAATAAATTAAATTTATAATTTTGTACAAAGCCTAAAAATAAAAAACAAAAAAAAAACGAAAATTAATGAAATGAAACTATTTAATAATATTAATAATAATTAAAAATTAAAAATACTATACTATGTATATATATATATATTTATAATTGAATAAACGTATCGGTATAAATAATATATGTGTATTAATTAAAGAGCAGTGTATAAACTATAGAATAATTAATAACATTATTGTAATGCTACTGCTTAGTTAAGGATAACTCAAAACAAAATTAACAAACAAAACAAAAAATTATGTAATTAAATCATAATTTCTAAGAGAGACAAAAAAAAACCAAAATTAAAATATTAAAAGAAATTCAATTTTCATTCAATGGTAATACGAAAATGAATTATTTTTCATTTTGTTTTGTTTTATTTTTATTTCAATTCAAAATCATCAGTTGTACAAGCCTTATTGGCAATCATTATAAATTGCATTGAAAATAATTATTAAATTAAAAAAATTAAATACTAGCTATTTGTTTTTTTTTTTTGTATAATATGTTGAAAAATATACTTTAACAATTGTGATAAATAACTTACCCTAATACTGTAATATTAAATTGAAAAAAAACAAAAAAAAAAAATGTTATATGGAAAAATAAATTGGCTTGTACACAAAATAATAACAAAGAAAAAAAAATAAGTAATTAATTTTTAAAATTAGTTTTAATTGACTGATTTATCTTTAAATTGAACATTTTTAAAACTACCTATACAAAATATGAAAAATACATATTTGTAATTGATTGATTTTTTAAATTAAAAATACTTGGTACAACCTTATTAGATAATACAGTATTTATTTTGATATAATTTCTTTGAAGTTCTAAGATAGTATATATAATGACACATAATCATACCTAATAATCTAATTAAAACCAATAATTTAAATTATTTAATTTAAACGAATGAAAATATATTTCAAAAATGTTCAGTAAAATATACAATGATATATTACTGGTATATGTATCCTTACGTAAACTCAGTGAGAGAAGTTCTATACCGCAATAACTGCTTTGTAAAATGTCGTTTTGTCGGATTCTTGTGCTCTTCTGAGTTTTCATGCTTTAAAATCTACGATTTCTTCAAAATGACTTCTTACTTTACTTTAATTTCACATTGACACATGGACAGGATAGGAACTTTATATAGTAAGACTGCCTGAATTATTGTTTTGGAAATTTGTTTATTTTAACCGAATTATTCACAATTTTTGATTTTTTTGTATTTTATTTTATGATTTTACGAAGTGTATGTAATTGATAGTTTGATACGTGTCTGGTGACACAAATTAGTCAAATTAGAATGAAAAAAATTACAAAATATAAATTTATATATTAAATTTATAAATTAATAAATGCATTACGCTCGGAAATTGAAACATCTTTTTTTTTCAAAAAACATGCTCTCCTCTTCTTAGAAATTTCAAAAATTCTTCTAAAAATTAATCCACCTTTACTGGGTTACATGCCAAAATCATATAAGAATAAATTATATAATATGATCTTATGTAATTTTGTGCTATACAATTTTGTCTTATGTAATTTTGTTCCGACAGTCTTTACTTTATTTACAAGTTTAAATTTATATCCATCTTATATATAATACACAAGATCGACAACGTAGGGAGTAAAAAAACAAGAATAGTTGAATAGTAAATTACACCACAAAAATATTAAAATTTTAGCTAAAAATATACAAAAGGGTGGTGAATACCGAAAACATTTTAGGTTTTAAAAAAAATAGTTGCACATACCAGCAATCCAAAAATAAAAATAGAAATAACAATTAATATACAATTGTATATTTTACGGCATTCAATCATGGGGTTGTTAAATATTTTAAAATGAATTATTAACGCTCTTTGGTACATGGGTAATACAAAAGTGCAAATAAATTTGTTCACTAAAGAAGTAAAAAAATATGGAATTTTTATAATTTCCAGACCGAACGATTGCTATCCTAACTGCTTCAAGGGTTTGGTATTTGAAATAATATCTACAAGATGGCATATACAATAACATTGTTTACTTCTTATCATTTTTTCTAATTTTTGGTGCAGCAGTTAATTTAAATGTGGAAAACTACATCTATTGTAAGTTCTGTTTTATTTTAAATGACAACGAACATGTATTCCAAATTAATTTCAAAGAATAATTGAAAAACTTTCTATGTACCTACATACATTCATGGTATAAGTGGAATTCGAACTCGAAAATATCCTTTTACTATTACATAACATAGTATTAATGGCTGTCTTTAATACTGACAAATATTTTTTGATTATATAAAGAACCGAATCTGATGAATTAATTGTTTAAATACGCTTCAGAATATATTCTACAATAAAATCCTAAAACCCACTTTGATATCTTATGCGAAAACACTAATTTATCGATCTACTACGATTGAGAGTGATTTTTGAAAGAACTATTTCTGTGAAATTGCACAGGGGATTCACTAGTATATTTATATTGTATTGATCACAGCGAGTGAGTTTACGTTGATTAATTTATTTTATATATACTTACTGCCTATATTTAATGCCTGACATATCCATTGCTCCAAATCACCGTATTACTCATTGTGAACGCACATATAGAACAATCTATCATTAACGATATAAGAAAATTTAAATTGTTCCATGTCCGTTGATGTTAATGTCCGTTAATGTTATGTACCAAAATATCATTTACAAAAATTTATCGGAAAATGTATGGAATTTTTGGTCCAAACGCCAAATCGTTCCAATATGGAATGATTTGGATGAGAAAACGATGAAAAAGGTGGATATAGAACAAAATAACAACTCTGGGTTTCTCTTAATCTAAAACAGATATGAAAAAAACGGATTACAGATTCGGAAAGAGCGTATTTCAAAATCCTAGAATCAATTTCGAAGTCAAAAAACGTAAAAATGGTGTATGGAACAAACTTGCTTCAGGCGACGATATGTACATTACTACAGCTTGTATTTTAAATCTTATGGTGTTTCGTATAAAAATAGCATATCCTACTAGATACTAACACCTTTTTTTTGTGGAAAACATTTTTGTTTGGAGTATAAATTCGATTTCTAATGGTAATTAACAATGTTAATTCGGTTTATTACCGTACAGTACTCGGAATACTTGAAAACGATTGAACGTCCAGCTAGTGTTTATAATATATAAATCGTATTTTCATATGTACACATATATAAAATGTATTTATGTATTTCATCTTTTAATGTTCCCTATATTTTAATTAGTAATCACCTTTCATCATTTTTCATTTGAGATTACCAATAACTTTAATTTTATTTGACAATTTACAAAAAAAATTTCAAATATGTATACCTAATTTTCTTTCTTCTAATTTATATTATTTTTTAATTTTATTTTAAAATAATTAATATCTATACATTTTCAAAATATAACCTATACAAAATCAACCACCAAACATTTTAATCAAAATTAAATAACTAAACTCATAAAATGTGAACAAAAAAAAATAAAAATAATTAAAAATAAAAAAATACACTAATACAATATAATTATTATATAAATAGCAGGCATAAAAATAAGCATAAAAACAAGATTAGGTAAAATTTAATAAATAAATATTATAAACCAAACAAAAAAAAAAAAAGAAGAAATAAAATAATTTTAAAATAAGAATTTTTAATATAAAACAAAAAATATAAATGTACTTATATTGAAATAATAATAATAACTATAAAATTATAAAGTCTATAAATAAATATAAAAATAAGAAAAACATATTTATGATAGTTTATAGAAAATATTTAAAATTAATTAATAATAACAAGTATAATTAAAATAATATAATTAAAATTAAATATAATTAAAATAAAAAAATTATATAAGTATAGAGCAAATTTTTGTACGAATTCTAATTATAAAATAAAACAAAACAAAAAATATAATATAAAAAAAAAAACAATAAAATACTAGAAACATGTCTAAATCAAAATGAAATTAAATTAAATCAATAAAGTATATAAAAATATAAATAATTCAATTAAATAAATAATTAAAATGTAATTAACACAAATTTTATTGTTTTTAATTCTAATAATAAGCATTAAGAAAAGTCGGTATTAAAATCTTATGCAAAGTTGTTGAATTGAGTAATGATGATTTCGTTTATAATAATATGTATGTATAAATGATATATAGAGAAAAGAAAATTGAATTAAAAAGCATAGTAAAATAAAAATGTATAATGTATAGAAAAAATAAATTTTTAAGATATCAAAAACTAAGAAACAAAAAATAATAATTTAATTAAATACTATATCCTTGATTGTAATTATACATAATTTTTTTTCAATTAAATATTTTTTTTCATGAAAGCTCTGTTAAATTATTTTTGAATATCACTTTCTTAAAATTATAAGGTTCTATTCTTCAAAAAAAAATAAAAACGGAGTTATTGCCGTCAAAATTTCAGAAAAATACAGTCCGGGGTTAATTTTCATATTATACTGTTTTTTTAGTTTATATTATTACTAAATTTGTTATTAAAAATAAAATTATTAACAAATTTAGATTTATTAGGCTAAAGTGGGTTCTTGCATTTTGTTTTTTGCTTTTTTATAAATAGTGTTGCTTTTATCATTGGCAAATTAAAATTAAATTGCAACATACAGAAAAAGAGTTTATAAGCATTTTAATCTTTAGCTATTTACTCATTTAATAGGTCTTTTATAGAATCCAAGAAGCTGTATTTTTTGCAACAATTAATTAGCCCTTCGTTTTTTATAATATTTTTCAAGTACAAAAAAACATTAAACTAAAATTTGTCAAAATGATATTATGTTAAAATAGAACATTTTAATTCTAAGTAAGTGATATTACATATCATTCTTACATCTATTAGTTAAATGGTTTATCAATTTAATATACATTAGAATTAGATTTTTATTATAAATTATACTTATTTTTAAATAATAACAATTATAGTGATTACAATTACAATTTTTTAAATGATTACAATCGATTTTAAACGATTAGAATAATTAAGTAAATTTTAAATAGTTATTTCTTATTAATAATTTCGTTTTTATATAAGACCAACACTTGAGTATCAACAGTCTAATTCAGTAATTTAACCGAACAATATAGTACATTATATTGTTAAACTAAGCCATGTACTACATTTTTATTATAATTTATTCAAAATATTACAATTTCAAACTTAATTCTCAATTATTTGATTAAATTATTTTTTCTGCAAAAATTAAATCAATAAAAATTAAAATCAATTTTAAATCAATAAAAATTAAAAAAAATAAATAGCGAATTTATTACTAGGTATATTAACATGCATCAAACGATCGAAAATAATTCAATCACTTTAGAAAAAAAATTTCAGCTGCCGTGATACCACAGAAGTTTTCTTTTGAAAATGACAGATCAATTAATTTAAATGTTAGCACACAACAAGGTAAAAATCTTACAAAAATGAATTGTAAATGGCCAAATAGATTTAGCTGAAATACAGTCAAGCTTATTTGACCCATATTGGACCATAAGCGGTGCCGTAACCTACTCATTAACCCATTTAGTTATAATGAGGGTAGTGGGGGTAGTATCAAACTTCCTTATAGATAAGCATGTCAGAATTTTCATTCAAATAATCTCTACAGAGCCTCTGAAGAATAAGAAGGGAATGAAACAATCTTAGGTCTCCTTGCATCCAAAGAAAACCCCATCTAGTAGCCTTTCCTGTGTGATCTTGGAGTTACCAATATTAAGTGATATCATCGCTTTGTAAAAAGGTCCAACTAGTTTTTGATACGTAAAATATTTGCTTGGAGAATCGAAACTCTGTGGTATCACAATTGTCCTGCTCGGTCTAAGTGTGCCAATTTGTACCTAGCTACTCTACTAATATGAATTCTCTTTTGACTTCCTTCTGAAAACATTTTACTATTTACATAAAAAAAAATTAAATTTTTTTAGTGAATTTATTTGTTTTTATAGGACTAACATTATGTTTCTTCATTTGGTGTAGTGTGCCCTAATTAAATATTATTTTTGAAAAAGTTTTCAAATTACTAAAAATATTTTTTGTTATTAAATTTTTACCTTAAAAATAAATATATTTTTTCATTAAAAGTATATTCACGATTAGGAGTAAAATTTTAGTATTACAAAGTGTATTAAATTTTTAGCTGAAATTAATTACAATATGTATTACAATATTCAATGTAATACCTTTTGTACAATTTTTGGTACAAATATTGGAATGATTTGAATATTTCACAGTCCCTAAACATCATTATAAATCTAGGTTATTTTTAATTAATGTTAAAAATCAAACATTGTACGGCTCCATTTTTTTTAGAGTAGATGTTTTACCTTATAATTATCACGTGATAATTCATAACACGTTCTTAAATGATACCATATTTTTCACGATGGCAAATCGTTGTTTAGTATAAATAAATCTTTATTTAATTTACGATTCCTAGTTGCTCTTATAGTTGAAGTCTTACATCATTACATAATATGTTGTGGCATAATAAAATTTAATATTGTGTAAATAAGTCAATGCTCATAATTTAAATGTTATAAAAAGTTTGTCAGGTCAAGAAAAATGTACAAAAAACAAAGAAAATGTAACTTTAATATTTACATCTCGTCGGGTGCATTCCTATCTAATCCACCAAAAAGAAAAATATTGAAAAAATCGATATTTTAAGTTTGACGGAAATTTTACTAAAAAAGTTTTAAAATAATTAAACAAAATTTGCATTTTACGAAAATTTGAGCAAATTTTTAACATCTAACATAATTAATTTTATAATTTTAATATTTTGAAATATCAAATATAGAGATTTACTGTATAGTGTAAAATATGTTTGAACATTTTTAATAACCAAAATAGTCTGTTATATAGTTAAAAGTATCCAATCATATACAATTCTTTCAAAACCTTGACGACTTATCAATATAAAAACTGTAGTTTGGATAAATAGACACAATTTAAAGGCATGAAAAGCAGTATAATATCGATTGTTGGGATAAATCAGAATAAAATATTTCAAAAACGAAATATGTTTATTTTAACTGATGAAAACTTGGATAGAGCATAGCCGCAAATGGTATACCAAAAATGGAATACATTAGGAATGCAGCCGATGATATTAGAACCTATCAAGAACCTAAAAATAATATTCTGGAAAATATGCAAAAGTATTATTCATTTATTTAGTTATACTTACATAATATAAGTTTTTTACTACGGAATAATACTATTTGTTTCTTTATACTAAATATGTTTATATTATCATAAATAGCTTGTAATTGTTGTCAATAAAGATAATAAAGAGCCTACTTATACAAGACGTGATAACGCCACACCATAGATCCTACTATATAAATTAATACGATATTTTACGAAAACGGTTCTTTATATTGACACCAATAAGACAACCCGAAGTGATTCTATGAATCTAAGAAATATGTTCCTAGTTTGATTTTTCGTTAAAACAATAAAGCTGGCAGGCTACAGAAAATATACACCATTATTTTATCCTGTTTTTCATCTCCACAATCTCCGTTATAATCATTTAAAGCAATTTCTATGTATCACACTTTCTATTATGGCATTTTCTTGTTACAATCTCTAATATTTTGCATTTAATTAAGTTCTTATAATAAAATGAAATAAAAAAAATATTCAATTTGAAAATGAAAATTGCTTTTACCAATCGTGAATAAACTTTTAATATTCTAATCTAAAAGTTGTATTTGAATTTTAATGAGTCACAAACAAACAAACTAAAAACAAAAACTTTTATTTAGTTTATACAAAAATATTATATTCACTAATATGCAATAACATAATTTAAAATATTAATAATAAATAAAAACATTATTTTTAAATCATAACAAAATTTAATTATGTTTGAAATAAAACCAAAAGAAAACTATTGTAATATAAGGTAAACTTTAAGTCAATTTATTAAAACAAAAAAAACAAAAATTACCTTAAAACACTTTCAATTAACAATATAATTCTCAAATCCCTCCAAATCGATTTCATTATTTGTCGTATTACCACCACCACCACAACTATTATATACCTTAAAATTAAAATCACTTGCTATAATATTGAATTAATCCTTAGCAGAATTTTTTCATTATCATAATCCACAACAATAAACCAAATTAAATTATTAAACAAAAAAAGAAAGAAAAAACAATTCGAAATAAAAGAATAAAAATAATATTAATTATTTAATTTAGAAAAAAGAAAATTTCAAATATTAAACAAAACTAAAAAAAAAAAACATAAGATCAATTAAAAACAAGAAATTATCAAAAAATTATGCCTGCCATACAGATAAAAGCTTCTCGCCCAATATTGACAAATAAAAGTTATTTCAATGCAAAAAAAGACTAAATTTGAAAATTTTAATTTTTATGAAAATATTATATACAAGAAAAAAAATGAAACAAAAAAAAAAAAAGAATACATAATAAAAAATTAAAAAAAAATTAAAATATATCAATACAATTTTAAATACACACATTATTTTGCTGTTGTTTTCAAGTAAAATTAATTAATTAAATTTTAAGAATTTACTTTTTTTAATATTTAAAAAATTGTTTATTTTACATAAATGATCACAATAATTGACACAAAGGAAAAAATAATAAAATACAAAGGAAACAAAATATATAATAATAAATAAATAAATTTAAATATTGTGAAAATTTTACACACACAATGACACAAATCACTTTACTCGCATTTATATGCAAAATTATTAAATGGTGACTTGATTATATTAATTTTTTTTACTTTTATTTATTAATTTTTACTGTTATTTTGTTTTATTTAAAAATTTAGAAACTAGGTTGTAACCTATGGACATTTACCACCTAAGCACTTAATAAAACCTTAAATGCTTGTAATTATACAAGTGGTATTAATAATTTAAAAATAATAATAAAAATATATAATATTATATAGTATACTTAAATTAGACCAACCAAGTATTCTATAACTTTGTTTAAATTGTATGACTTCATTTTGATTTCAGGTATTTTCGCCTTAAAAACAATAATAATTATGATACCTACATTATGAGTGTAGTGAAGGTACCTATACTGATGACGGAAGAATCTTGCTTCCGAAATATCGATATTTGAAATAAAATATTAAAATAATTATTAGTGAAAGGAAATATGATAACAGTTAAATTATTTAAGAGTAAATAAATATATAAAAGTATAAATGGACTGGAGATAGGAATGGTAACAGCCTAATAATATCTTGATAATGATTTAGTTAATAAAATTGGTTAATAAAAAAAACCACGAAATATCTACATATTATAAAATTGGAAATATCAAAAATATATTAGAAAAGCAGACAGATGATTCAGGATCTAGAAGTAATGATAATTCAAATAACAATATTTCCCAATGTTCAATAATATTTCAGTTTTCCAAAGCTGTTCAGTTTTACAAATATTATGAATGTAAAATTGGTAAATCCAGGAATTATATACGGTTATTGTACTACTAACATTGTATATTGATCTCTAGATACTTTGAAATTTTAAATATACGAAACATAATAATTATAATTATACCTCAAACATACTTCCTTAGTATTTACAACTTACGACTGACTTAATTCTGACAGTTCAAATGAAAATGTAGAGAAAATTTCACGAAGGGTCGCATGTATGTGTACTATTCGGTAAATATTTACTCAACTCTATTCAGTTGAAGTTTAAAGCCAACAAAACGTATCGTACGTGTCATTTGTTTGATAAGTAGTGTCCTCTTCTTCTTTCAAATAGGATCTGTAATGTATAAGAAAGATGCCTCCCAAAGCAGTTTAATCTATATGGTCTCTGAGATATATTTTAATGGTTGAAAATAGTCAAATATTTTCTCTTTATTTTTACTAAATATGCATATCATACAGATATGTTTATTTCACCTACTATTTGCAGATTTATTCAGTTTTTTATACTCGACTTCTTGTACTCTACATTTTAATTGCATTTGTTTTTAATAAAATATCAATACAGTTACCAATCAAGCATTCTAAAAACTATGGTTTTTAGTATTTATGCAATTAACAAAATATACAAAAGTAACTAATTATGTTATCAAAAATAACAGTAAGTATTCTAAAATAAATCTACAAATTAATAAAATGTTTTTTTAACTGTTTTTTTATATATGGAAAGAAATATGTCTTAGCTTTTGGTTTTCAAACCTTTTAAAAAATTAGATAAAACAAAAAGAAAGGGCAGTAAATTTGAGGTCGTTTAAAAGCGAAAATAGGTAGATTAGAATGGAATAGTAAATAAAATAACGTTTAATTTATATCATTATAAATTTACTTTTTTAAAATATTTTTATTTTATTTCATGTCACCTGAAATTTTCTCAAAAAAAAATAACGTTAATTTTCTTCTTTTTTAATTTAATTTTTTTAAAATGTCAAATTATTAGAAACTAAAAATAAATTTATATTTAATTTTCTGATTTTTATAAAAGAAAATAAAATCACACAAAAAAAAATAAATAAAAAAAAAACAACAATTTTAGAAAAAAAAAAAAGCAAAAACAAAAACATTGTAAAAAGTAATATGTAAGACAAGCACTAACTATAATACTAATTGTAAAAAGTAAAAACTAAAAATTAATTATAAAATAAAATTAAAAATTAAAATAAAAAATTAAAAAAAAAAAAAAAAAATTGATAAGATAAAATTTGTAAAATTATAAAACATTTAATGAGAAATGCGTGAATAAAAAATGAATTGGAAAAATATCTGGTAGTATTTATATTTTTATTTAACAGGAAATTAAATTTCATCATCTCGGAATAAGAGGATTAATCCTGGCTATAAAATTATGTAAATATTTTGTGAACAATTTTTTATGACAATTTCACTTAGCGTATAATATAGTGTTTTAGATAAGGCCTATCATATCTTAAGAGGTAGTAAGGAGTCGGAATGATTATGATAAAAATAAATTGTGATAGGGAAATTAATTATTACAACCTTTCACTGAACTTCAAAATTAATTTAATAACTTAAAAAAGTGTGATAAGAAGTGAAAATAAATTTTGTTTAATATTTTTGCTGGACATGCGATGATTCGTAAATAAACTAATATTATTGAAATCTTCTTATTCATTAATTAATTTACTCTTTTTTGGGCTAATGAATACCACAATACCAGACTATAAAGCGTGGTCTTTATTAATCACACCAGCTGCTTGTTAACTCGATATCAAATATTCAGTTAATTTTTGAGTGATCTAGAGTTGTTTAGTCTATGATCTCTAACCAATTTTGCAAAACATTTGCTTTGTATTGTGGGTATATATTGGGTATGTGCGTATGTCGGAATACCATAAGTTTTCGTACTTAGTGTATTTCTATTTAGTGATCAAAGCCGTTAGAGCTGACGTTATTGTCATAAATATTAGCTTCAGGCAAACGCTTCAACAAAATACAAGGAAAAAATCAAAACCCTCTCAACAAACTAAATAATCTGGACAACTTCAAACAATTTCAAGTTCTGAAAAGTGAAGACGTTATTCTCTCGAACAAAGAAATTTGGAAAATCCCAACATCCCGTTTTTCTAAGTCTAATTAGAGACCTAAGAATTACTATCATGACCAAAATCACCTCGAATTTACACATACGACATATTAAAACTAAAGCCACTAACAGACTAAACATTTTGAAAATGCTGAGCTACACAACATATGGATCGGATAGAGAAATGTTACTAAAAATATTAAACACTATTGTCCTAACCATACTTCACTACGTTGCCCAGGTGTACAACACGTTTACTAAGTTCAGGTTGAATTTCCTTCACCCTGTATTGACTGTGGGTAGAAGAGTAGAAATCGGTGTATTTCGCACGAGCCCCAATACTAGTATTATCTGTGACAAAAGGCAGCTCCCTTTGAAATGAAGGAGAAAGAAGAATTTAATACATTATGGACTTAGGCTAGTTTCCTAAGACAAATATACGCTAAACCAATTTTTAAAGACACATCAAGATATTATAAATATAAAAAACTAAGACCAAAAGCTTAAAACCATTTGACGAAGGACTTCTACAGATACTGGAAATACTAAATCTCCCAGCGCACTATAAAAATGCTATAAAAATAAAATGCATAAATTTTCACCATGAACTCTCAAGAGACCATATTATATTAACCAAGACCTGGCGAAACCCAAAAAAAACCACACAAATCTTTATGTATAATTCAAAACAAATAATTCAGTAGGATGCCCATTTAAATGTACGCAAAACATATTCAAGTATAAACCCAACGAACAACAGTATACTCGGCTAATTTGTATACTATATTAAAAGCAGTTGATCATGTGAGTCGGAAGTACAAAAAAAGAAGTTCATCTTATATGCTGTCTCCATAAGTAGCTTACAGACCAACATCCCACAAAAAAAAAATAATAATATTAACGCAGGCGCTATTGCATCAAAATCTATATGTAGTAGATTTTCTATGCTACCTAGTTATGCGAATTTTGCCGGAAATGAAAAAATTAACATATTGCTTCTTTCCGAATACGTTAATTTTTTACAATATACCGGGTGTTCTAGAGCATGCGTATCAGCTTTTTAAGAAGGAAAAGAGCCATTATTTTAAAATTAAATAAATCAAGAGTGTTCTATCGATTGGTGATATTTCGGATCACCTTCCGGAGAGAACCGGAAAAGGGTTTTTTAAGACCAAAAATCGCCGAAATTGGTCGAAATCGAGAATTTCAAATGGGAAGGGGTACTTTTTTAGGCAAATTTGGATTCTATGACAAAAAGCGTTTTACTCAAATCTCCCTTTTTCCTTTTAGGTTGTATTTATTAACATAGAATTAGGCAATATTAATTTAGTAATGTGTAGAAATGGAAAATGAAATATAATGAAATTAATTTTTTTTGTCAAACAAGTAAAATTAATATGCATTAATTATTGGTTTTGATTTAAAAAGGGAAACAAATCATAAATTAAATGCAAACACCTTGGGCTTGACAAAACCCATCACAGTTTGGTAGGCCCATCTTACGACTGTATTATTTAAAAAACACTTAAAAATGTTCATATAAAATTATATGGAATCTCGAATTTTATACCAAAGGTTGAACTTTGAAACGTAAAATTGAAAATGAAAATTTTTAATTAAACAATAATGGATTTAAAAAAAATTTAATTTTTTTATTTATTTATATACAAAACAAGTTCTTATTTTATTAAATAACAAAATTTTTAATATGTATATATTATATTATATTCTATTACATTTTAAAATATAAATTATAAACTAAGATTGCACAATTTTAAATCACTTATAAAATACATTTTATTTGTAATTTTTTGAAATTTTGGTATTTATAACTATTTTTCTTTTTCTTAACTATAATTAATTATTTAACTGCTATTAAAATTACTTCAATAATAGCCCGATCTGTATTTACGTTTTTTTGGTTTTGGTGGTACTATATGAATATAACTATCATAAGCTTCTTCTTCATCCTCATCATCATCAGCTTTAGAATAATTATGTTCGACATGTTCATGATGATGATGAATTTTTTCTTTAATTGGTACTGGTACTGGAACTGGAACTTTTTTAATTATTGTTTTTGTATGAACATGTGTATGATGTTTAACTGGTACATGTATTCTTATCCTATAAATAAATTTAAATAAAATTATTGTATTATGTCATAATATTTATTATTATAGAAATAGGAGGAAAAATAATAAAACTAAAAAAATTAATAATCTATTTACTTATCATTAATCACATAAATTAATTTGATGAAAGGAAATAAGAGTTAAAGTATTAAATAATATAAATTATTCAGAAAATGAATTAGATAAAAAATTTATTAGATACTCTCATGCAAGTATATAGAATTTCAATAAAATTGCAATTTTTGTCCTATTATTTCTAGTGTCTGGCCAACATATCAATAAGTATAGAGCTCAATTAAAATTTGAAAATGTATATTTATATGTACATATTATATATAACAAATAAACAAACAAACTTCTGGAGTAAATATTGTATATATACAACTTCAACTTGAAATGTTAATGCTTATTTGTTGATATAATGTTCATACATCTGCATACTTCTTGGCATATTCGTACTTAATATTTTACTGAATTGAGTCTTTCTTTGTACTAAAATCAAGATTTATTTATTTTATTTAGAAATTTATTGATGATGATTTCAAAAATAGAATTAGAGCTAAAATTCTAATCCTAATTTAACATAGCAATTGTTTAAATATTTATGTATTATAATAAGGCTTTCAATATTAAAAAGGATTTATGTCCTTTGATTTTTGATATTTTCATTACCAATTTAATTCTATTTTTGTAGAAGTAAATTTATTTCTCAGTTTGTTCTTTAGTTAATAAAACAAAGCCACCAAAAGCGTATGTTTTGATACATGAAAAGTATTATAATGAAAATGTTCTAAACACAATCATTTTGAAAGATTCTATTAATCTTTTAAGACCAGAGAAAAAAATTTATTTCATTTGTTTTTACACAAAGTAAAAATTAGTACGATGCTTTTTGGTTTTTAAGCAAAATATTAATTAAGTATTACGATATTGCAATATTTTTATTAACTCTTTCCACTCTATTTCAATATTATAAGGCTTCGGCATAACTCAGATATTGTTGTTTTGAGACTATACTTCAGTTTTTAGTCAATATTAATTTCCAAAAATTAAAATACAAATTGATTAGTTTACTATTGCTATTTACTTATTTTAACTTAATTCATCTATTGTCTTGTAGAAGAGATGAATTTTGCAATTCAGATGATTTTGACACGTGCTTGACATTGCATTTTTCAGCCAATCAAACGATCTGGATATAATAAGATATTCTAACATATTTCTACAATATTGAATTTTTTTCATAGATTTTGATCTATAATTGTATTGATTTATCCATTTTGAATCTTAATTTCGATTCTGTTTGCCTATGATTTGAATTATTTTAATAAATAATGTTATAAATAGTTGAAATTTGTATAAATTCACTAATATATTCTTTATTTATTTTGAACAGAGAAAGAAATATCAGTATTAAATAAATATTTGAATATTAGTTGTTATTTAATAATCGATATAAGATTGAAAGGATATTTTTTTTTATTAATACAACAATATAACCTATAACAAAAAAGTTAATAAAATGGCATTCAAATTATATATAGGGTACTTAAATATACTCGTACATAACACTAAATACGATTAACAAAAATTAAATAAATATATTTCACAATTTTTTATATTAAATTTAGTTATTTTATACCAAAATACACAAAAATGATATTTGCAAGCGAAGTATTCACTCAAAGAAGAATACACTAAAAATTTTGTCATATTGACAATGACAAAATTAGAAAATATTTACCTAGCCAAAGTACCTTTTTAGACAAAATATTTGCGTAATTCAAAATAATATAAGTGATGTGAAACAATTTTCAACAATTATACCTAAAAATGTTTTAATTATAATCTAATTAAATAAAAAGTATATCTAATTTTTAATAATTTTGTATACCTCAACCGACCGATATGGTGTTGTGATGCCATTTGACTACTAATTAGAATATTCTGGATTCGAATCCCATTCAGGGCATGGATGTAGTAAAAAAGTTTTTCAATTATTCTTTGAAATTAATTTGGAATATAACTTGGTTGTCACTAAAATAAAATGGAACTATGCTATTACGAAGGCTAATTTACTCTACAATAGATATATTTTTCCAAATTTTCATTTATAAACATAGCGTAAATTCAAAAAGAAACACAGTTATTGTATATAATTGTGTATGTCAAATCTCTGTTGAACAGAAGTTAGAGTGTTCATCTTATAAACTTGATTTATATAACAAAATTTATATTACGTATAACACAAAAGTTAATAAAATGGTATTCAAATTCTGAGGAGTGAAATGACAGAAAATAAGTATAAATCTATGTATATTGTTCGTTACTTCACGTTCGTAACGTTAAAAATGATTTTTGTTTGTTTTTAGCATAAAATTTTAAGTTGCTAAGCCCAGTGTTATAAAACAGAAAAAGAAAATACATTAGGTATGTTGGTCACTTTCCAACAATAAATAACAAATTTTGAATGAAAAAGTATAACTCTTCCACATAATATCTTAAATAATGTTCAAAATTTAGTTAATTGAAATTACAAATTATAACTATCAACTTTATTGCTAATATCTGTTTATCAATTAATCAATAATTAATGCCAAAACTCTGATCATCAATAGTTTATCAAAATATAAATCTTTTTTTCAACTTTTATTTAAATTTAGATTAGCTTTATTAATTTTGTAGTATTTTAGCAACCAATTAACTATGAAGTATTGACAACAAATCATATATAAACTTTAATAAATTAAAGTAAACTGTTATGAACACCCAGATTATTACAATCGTGTTGTTTTTAATATCATGGTATATAATTTACGAAATTCGAAATTTACTTTACTAATTTTAATTATAATTCAATAATTACAAAATTTTCTATTTGGCCTTCTATTTCTTAAAATATTGCTAATTACAATTATTTCCAATTAACCCACACTTTTTGTATATTTTTAATGTATTACAGTATCTTTGATATTTATTTATTAAATTCGAAATTTATTTTACTAATTATAATTCAATAATTACAAAATTTTCTATTTGGCCTTCTATTTCTTAAAATCTTGCTAATTATAATTATTTCCAATTAACCCACAATTTTTGTATATTTTCAATTTATTACAAGATATTTGATATTTATTTACTTTATATTTAATTGAATTATATAAATTTACTCACTTGGCACGATCATGCCCTGGGCGAGCATATGATAAGGTGACAATGACAATAACTAAGAAGGCGCATATCCAGATCTATATTATATACATAACGATAATAATAAAATTATATAATTATTTGAATAAAATCATTTTTAAAATTTTATCTTAAATATACACTTTTTTAATTTTAATTTTTTAAGTTTTAATATCACTAAAATTTTTGAATTTTTAATTTCTTTCACACTTACAGCTCTATTCATTGAAATCATTTTAATAATTTTTTTTCTAAATTATTTGTATATATATTTTTTTTTTGTAATAATTAATCCAAAATGAAAATTTTAATCCTTTAATTGTTCAAACATAAGAAACAAAATATCTAAATTTAAAATAATCAAGGACACTCTGTTAAACGGAAATTATTACGACCGGAATTCAAATTTAAAAATTCAAATTTAACGTCTTAATATCACGACAGACCGATACACAGTAACGTTTACCACCACGATACATTCAGTCTTTAAATAAATTCCCACTGCTAAATCTCCAGACAATAATTGTTGGGCTTCAAAACAAAATATGAAAAAATAAAAAACAAAAACACAAAAAAAAAAAAATTTTGTGGAAATGAACTAGAAAATGAAAAGTTCAAGTTTTGTACAAATACATGTATTATAACTGTAAATTTGTAAAATATTTCGGATGTAAGTATACGAAATTATTTCCACAAGCCACTTGTTATAAAACATTAAAAAATAAATCCAAAACAATAATAATAAGAAACATAAATAAAAACATAATTTTTCTATCTCAACTTTACATTGTGCGAGTATGTGTGTTACAAACACATATTTATTGCATGAACATTGAAATAAATATTATAGCATGCGATATTTTTATTGCATTGAATATTTATATATCACATCTCACAATATATTGTTGTTATTTTGTGATACGTCATTTGAGATTATTATCATGCTATTTCATTGGATTATGTTATGGTGTGAAATAAGTTAAAGAAAGAAAGAAAGAGAGATGAGTAACGGTATTTTAACAGTTTAACTTGTTTTCTTAAAGCTATATTGTAATTCTTTATTATTTCTTTTTGTTTATGTTGCCGTTAAAAATATCAGATATTTTTATAATTATGAGTAATTTTAGATATCGTCATTAAAATCATTACCATAAGCATTAACAATCAACACTTTACCAGAATTATTATTATATTATATTATTACTTTGTTTCGATTTATATTATAATAATTTTTTATTTTGTTGATCAAATCAAATTTTGAGTTAATATCGACAGTATAATAGTGTTGTCGTGTAATGATGGTAATGTTAAAAAGATCGTGCAGATAATGTTTGAATAATTATTTGTTTGATTGATTGATTGATGTAAAAATAATGAAATTTAAAAAGTTGAAGATCAATGTTGTCGTATTTCATACGAAATAATATTACTTGGAATTGGTTGATTGATTTTTTCCTCTATTAATATTTAATTTTGTAAATATTTTCAATTGTAATGAGATTAAGTATTGTTTTAATGAAAAATATTTTTATTTGAGTAATTGAAGAAAAATTAGAGTCAGTCACTTTGTGTGTTTGTGTAATGATTTGGTATGCAATAAAAAATTGAATAATGAAAATTGCAATTTAACACAAATTTCAAAGCTATTACAAATGCTGAACTACTTCACATGTATGTATGTCTTCTGATTACTTATATCGGGGTACTGGTTTTTAATCCCTGTAATGCCACGGCTATGTGGTTGCACCTTTTTTTGATCTATAATTGTAGAGGGACAGTTTGTTGTTTGACAGTCGCGTCCACAGTTTTAAAGATAGAGTTCTAAAAATTTTACAAAGTTATTCATGACCAAAGTATAGAATTAAATGCTGTTATATGACAGGTTTGTGCAGCTGCCATACATTTAAACTCCTAGCATCCATTAGGAATATCTCAAACAGCGTTTAACAGATTTAAAAGTTTTATTAAAAAACTTTATCAAAAATAAACAAACACACATTTTAATGTTTTTCGAAATTCAGGCTAGTTTGTGTAGCTACCACACAACTCTTAGAACCCACTATAACTATTTCAAAAACCAAGAGTGCTATATAGATCTGAAAAATCCAGAGAAGACAAATATAATAAAGGTTTTCGGAAATATCTGAAATGTATGAGAATTAGAAAGCAAAATCTTAGAAAATCAGGACACTGCAAAACCAAAATTTTTTAAATTATTTTAAAATTTTTTAAATTACTTTCTACTTGTTTAATATAATTTAATCTACTTCTCCGATTTTTGGAACAGTTGTACTACCTCCAAAAGCACCAGCTTGAGCACCACAGCTTCATGGTTGTGATTGAAGACCCCCTACATGTAATTTTGTCATAACTGGACTACAAATTTTAGAAAGTTCTTTCATTTTATCATCATATTCTTCTTTCTCTGCTAAACTGTTATTATCTAACCATTTGATGGTATTTCCACACCATCTACTAGCCTCAGCTTTCTCTGATTTTGTTAATTTATAACCAGCTTATTCGATAGCTTGCTTAACACTAAATATATAGTCTTCAAGACTATTACGAGCACTAATTTTTTCTTTTTGCTTTTCATCTTCCTCTTGATAACGTTCTGCTTCTGCAACCCATCGATCAATATCTGCTTGAGACAGAGGTCCTTTATTATTTTTAATTGTAATATTTTTAGCTTTGTATGTACTCATTTCTTTTGCAGAAGCATTTAATATGCCATTTGCATCCAGATCGAATGTTACTTCCATTTGAGGAACTCCTCCTGGAGATGGTGGAATTCCAGACAAACCAAAGTTTTGTCCAAAGTTTCCTAATAAAGGAAACTTGAATTCCTAATATTAGAAACCAAAGTTTCGTAATAAATTATTATCTTTCGTCATTACTCTTTCACCTTCAAATACTTGAATACAGAACTGGGTCGTATTCGAGTAGAAGTATTTAAAATACTATAAAAAATATTTTTGTACTTGAAATTAGGATTTAAAAAGTACTTGAAAGTAGGATTTAAATTTTTTTACTTAAATAATTTTACTTAAATACTTGATATCAAATACTTTTACTCAATGAGTAGTTTAGTATTTGTATTTTACCCACCTCTGCTTGAATACTGATTCCAGATTGATTATCCGAGTATGTTGAGAATGTTTGACTTTGTTTGCATGCAATGCGACAGTTTTTTTCAATTATTTTGGCCATTACTCTACCAGCTGTTTACATACCAAGTAATAGAGCAGCTACATTCACTAACAATACATCTTGAATTTAGGAGTCTTTATCACCACTTAATATTTCAGCTAAGCTGATCCGTGAGGTCGTATTGTCATGGACAATTGCTCTGCTTCTTTATCTGCAAAGTGAGGAGCATATTTTGTTGATAAAAGTCATCACCGAGGTCAAGAACATCACCGGGGATGTTTCCGTCTTTAGACCACTATGCCTTCTCTTCGATTTCTCTGGAAATCTCATTTGAGATGATGAATGATAACTTCTTTGGGTATAACTTTTTTATTAGGTCTAAGTCTTAACCACGTGAGTATTCTTATCCAGAAATGTTTTTGCTAAGGCTTAGCTTGTGTACGAGTTATCTACATAGGTATAATATTATTTCTTCAATTAGTTCGAGACATTTGTCAAACTATAATTTTCCAGCATAAGCTTTTAAGGACCATGCATTAATAATTTGAATAGCTTTATACCGTACCGATGACTTCTTACAAGTTTTAACGAAATTTTTATTGAAATAAAAAAGCAAAACATTCACATATGAACGCTGTGGCACTGCAAAGGAATGCGAAAATTTTCCGGTAGATCGCGTCATACATTATTTGTGTGACTCAATTTAGTTTTTTGCTTTAGCCTGTACGAACATTTTAAAAAAATTCACTTGGTAGACAACGTATTTTTTTTTTTTTTTATTAAAACGGAGGTGGCCCTAATATTAACTGCAAATAGACAAACTATTTAGTATGTAAAAATATTGTAGTACCGTACTTATGATATAGGAAAAGACAATTCTACCTAAATTACTGGCGATAACATAAAAAGAAAACAGTAAAACAAAGATAATTACAAGCGCCAGGGTTCTAGAAGACATTAGAAAGGAATTTCTTCACAGTACCTATCGATGAAAAAATGTTCTCTATTGGATCAAATAAGGTTGTTGAAAGAAGTTTATTCTATTAACTATTGAACCACAATAAATACTAATTTTGGTTTATTGCTGTCAGCTACTCATCAATTTTAATATTAAAACAATTGATTTTTTCTATTATTACCTTCTATTTTGTTTTGAATAACAATATTTAATTTTGTGCGTTAATCATAATAAAATATTGCTATCATATTATCGCACTTTGCGAAGTAGTCGAATCGAACCTGTTTTGAGACACAGTTTTCTAAATTAAATCAAAACTCTATATAATTTGAAGTAATTAAAATAAAATTAACTCCAATTACTCTAAATTGATTTTAAGAAACAAAATTCAATTGAATTAAAGTTATTTTAATATAAGCTATAATTTATATTGGATCTGTAGCACCAAACAACAACAACAATATATTTTATATTAGCTATATTGGGTCACTGGAAAATATTATACTTTTCATTCGAAAAAAAAAAATGTTCCGTAGTGACGGTTGTATGCACTTTTTAAAAAAAAATATTCCTTTTCATTTTAATTCAAAATGGATTTTCACTTTTCTATTAGATTTTCACTAGAAACTTATTACTATATAGATTCAGATTATTATCTTAATTCAATGCATATTTTTGATATCATTATTATTGTAAATAAAGATTTTCAAAAGAAAATTGTAACATTCAACATGACTTCTTGAAGTTTTTACTTTTGATATGAATAAAATTTGTAAAAGAAAATTACCATCACATGATCTGGAAATTAATAAATAGAGTTTTTCTTTTTGAACATTTTGAATAGTCTGTTTTTCTACTTTTGATTGAAGTTTATGTATACTTCCTGGATAAGTTAATGATTTTTGAAATGAAATGAAATAATAAAGTAGGTACAAAAAGAAAATTGATTTTTCCTCAACAAAATAAAGAATTTCAGATAATAGGAAAAACAAAATAAAATGTTTACTAATATTTCTCATTGAGTATTTTGTGTTTTGTTTTAAACATAGTTTTACTTACTAAATAATATATCTAACTAGTTAAGAAAATATCTAACCAATTATTAATATGCTCATTATATTGTTAACAGTATTAAAATTGAATAATTTTTGTATTTTACTAGACAGTTTGGCTATGGTAGTATAATTTTATTAGAAATTATGTAGAATTGATTTGAATTTTGTAGACTGTCAAATTGAATTTCATTACTTAAGAAACCATGAAATTATTTTTGTAGAGTATTTTGAAAGAATTTTAATTTATTGTGGTTGAATTATTTTTTTGATTTGATTAGTGTAATTTACTTAGTAATACTTCAATTCAATTTTAAATTTAACTATTTTTCTTCGTTCCTCGCTGTTAATGCAATGTTCAAGCTTGGAATTGGGTTTTATTATTTGCGTTTTTGCAAATTTTAAAATTATTTTGAAATAAATGAAACACTATAATCCCACAATTAGATATATATAATAATTTATTAATTTATTTATTGAACACGGCTTGCTTATTAGAGCTCTAAAATGGAAGAGAACAATAGAATTTGATTTCCATATTAATTACAATTATTTAACGTAACTTTCTAATCTCTAAGTTCAATGCCCTTAAATATATAACAAATCTAATTTATTGTATGAAATACAATAATATATAAAGGAGTTACTGACTTTGAAAAAATAAAAACTAGATTAATAGAAATACATAAAATATGTTAGATTCTTTATAGTAGAATATTGACTCAAAATTGTGATATTCTAATTTATACAATTATAATAATAAAATAACAAGTCAAAATAAGAAGACAAAACAATATCAAGTAAGTAAATATTTCTTAAATAATAAAAAACAAAATAATTAAATATAAAATAATGCAAATTTATTCTTCTTGATTGCAGATTCACATAATGATGCTGATGGACATCGCTGGAATGCTGTTAATATGTAATTTTAGGTAAGTGTTTTGTTAAAATAAAAATGCTATTTGATGTGCTCCAAGCGAGCTCCTTTTCAGTTCCCTTTAGGTTCTGTGGACCTGGACCTGTGCAGCCGTTCTGAAACAATTTGAAATACTAAAAGTATAGCTATATCTAATTATACGCCGACATAATCTTAAACTTTAAAAAGTGCTCAAAGTCTATACTGGCATACATAGCATTCAAATTATTATCCGAATAGCTCACACTTTGTGTAGTTATTCAAAATTTAGTTTTTGTTTTGATTTTCTTGACAGTAACTTACACAGAATTATCGTTTCTTCAGGGCAAGTATGATTTCTAATTTTCTGGGAATTTGTTGATCTCAGGATTACCTAGTAACTTGTACTTATACATACATAAGAACAAAATGTGTAAAATGATTTTTGTATATACGATAGGTGCCCATGACCACCCTTTTTTATAGTTTTTTCGCCAGTGAGTTTTTTTACTTCATCTGGAAACAAATTTATTTTGATAGTACCTTTACATAATAGGACGTGTTATTCGGTTTTAAAAACTGCACTAATGATAAACTACTAAATTCATATTACCAGCATAAAATTTGTAATTCCTATTCAAAGGAATGGCGTATAATGACATTTTCATATTTATCGACACCGGCAGTTAGAGGTTCAAACTTCAGCATCTTGATATAGCTAAAATATATATTATAATACACAAGAGCACAATTTTGAAGGCACACTTTTCGTGGTTTTTGGCGTGCTTCGATTTGTTTTTTCATTCAATCAATCAGTGATGATTGGTCGTGGCGATCAAAATCAATTTTTATTTTATGTGCATATTTTGGGTAAAAAATTTTAATAAGATATTAGCTGAGTTGGTTATTGCATTATTTAAAATCAAAAATTTTTGTCGATTCTCTTTTGAGTCAAATTCTTTTTATTTTTTGTTTTTTTGATCGCATTTAGTTTTTTGCACTTTTAGTAGGAAAACAAAATTAATTAGCAGGATAATATTATTAATATAGGTTTTGATATTACTAATTTTACTGAGTTCGATTCTCTATTAATTCATTTTTTTTTTATATTTAAAAAATATTTTTTTTATTATTATGTATTATAATATTAATTTTACAAAAAAAAATATTTTTTTAATAAAAAAAAAAAAATAATTTTTAATTATTATTCTCCTCTCAATGATTTCAACAAAATACGAAATAGTTTAAAAAAAATCTAAGCATACAAATTATGTATACGGATTACTTGTCCATACATGGAACGTATTCACAGTTGACAGTTTTCACTTGGTTTTGACACTATTATGTATCATGTAGATGTATGCATATCTTATATATATTACACAAGGAAGGCCATGTGGGAAATATCTTATATTATAATACACAAGATGAACGACGTGATGAGTAAGCAAAGCAAGAATAATTGAATAGTAAATTATTTACACCACAAAAATATTAAAATTTTAGCAAGTTCTTGGTGCTGAATACTTAAAACATTTCAAATAAATACACCAAATAAATTATTATTATTAATTGTTGGTTATTTCCAAGTTGAGCGAC
This sequence comes from Argyra leucocephala, assembly GCA_963942445.1. Classification (NCBI taxonomy): domain Eukaryota; kingdom Metazoa; phylum Arthropoda; class Insecta; order Diptera; family Dolichopodidae; genus Argyra; species Argyra leucocephala. Next base: position 115,570,474 of record OZ012678.1, on the reverse strand, counting down.
ATCTATATTCTAAAATAAATTTCAATCACTGTCACTTTTTAAAAAGGCTTCATAAAAATTCTGTCATTTTAAATAAACACACAAACTTATACAAAAAAGTACAAAAACAAAAACGCAAAAAAAAATTGAAAACCAAACAGAAAAATCAGATCAGATCATACTCTTCAAAAATTATACAATAAAAGTTCGCTCATTTGCTTCTGCTAACATTAAAAAAATATATGCAGTTAAACACGGTTATAGTCATTCGTTAAATTTCAGTAATATTTCTGACTATAACCGTTTTGTGACTATAGCCGTAGTAAAAAAAAAATTGCATCTTTATAAACAAAATCAAATTCAATAAAATATCTTTCGTATAACAATTTTAAACTTTATTTTATTCATAAATAGCAATTCTGTTATAATCACAAAATATACATATTTGTAATAAAGTACAGAAAAAAATTATATATAAATCAGTAATAAAGTAATTCACTGTTAACCTATTGCTATAACAGAATTGTGACTACAAACGTTTTAGACTATAAACGAATTAAAATATATCGATCTACTACTTTGACAGTAATGAGTTTTTATTGTGTTAAGTTATATATATTGAAATTAGTGTTAATTTCGTCATAAAGTATTAGGTATTATACATTAGTTTCATTATATATTTAATAATCAAGCGATTCAGAAAACAACTACAATTATACCAAAACAAATATTTCATTTTACATAAAATTGTGTTTGAAAGAACTACTTCTGTGCAATTGCACAGGGGATCCACTAGTTTATATATAAAACTAAACAAAATGTTAGTCTCCTCATATGAGGACAAATAAATACCTTAGTAGACTTAAATATGAAATCGCAACTTTTATTACATAATGATTATATGCAATGTTTTTCCAGTATTTATTTCTTAATTTTTCTACAATTTCAATTATTTAAATGTGGAAAATTACTATTATTGTCAGGATCTAAGCCTTCTTAAATCTCTTAGTTCTATTTAATTTTAATTGCAACCAAATTATACTCTGACTTATTTTATGTCATTTATTTTATCGCAAAGATAATGGATATACTAGGCCAGTTCTAAAAATCAATAAAGCATTTTTTAACTTTCATCGGGAATTAAACTTGCTACATTTCGGATGAAAGGTTGGCGTACTACGTCTTCAGTGTATAAAATTTTAATCTTGATATAATCTGCTAGAAATCGGAGCACAATTTGTTTAAGATTTTTAGTAAAAGTTCAATTTCATTGTTTGTAGACAATATAACATAACTTAATACACCTAAGATCACACATAAAACACAACTTGAAGGCGTGTGCGCTTTTATATAATCATAAGCTAATTGAATACAAATGCAAAACTAAAAATTGCAAAACAGTTGCAAAACTAAAAATTGCATGTCTCAGTCTAACCTTAGGATTGATGAAGTTTTATATGAAAATTATTATATAAAAAATTTATTTAAAAGGTGAAGTATTAAATTCAACTACAAAATTAATACTACTTTTAAGTAACTGTGACAAACATGAAGCAACAACACATTAAGCAATCTTCACCACCCCTAAAAATAATTTGAATTTCGTGCATTACCTACCACAAAGTAATTTGTTATGCAACTAAACAAATTGCTCCAACAATTTTAGTGTTATATTTTGACAAGCATTGTACATAAAGATTTTTAACCTGAGATGTCTACTTTTCTATCTTTATTTCATTGTTTGACACATTTTGATTAAAAAATAAATATATAAATAAATAAACAGACACTAGTAAGTTAATATAAAAGTATATAAAATTAGTTAGAACTTACAAAATGATAATTTTATTATAATCTGTTCGGAATAAAAATTACTTCAATACAAATTTTTGATTTATTTTTACCAATACTTTTCTGTAGAATTTTATTTCAGACAATTTTGATTTATTTACAAGTAATTTGATGAAAATTATTTTTATTAACTGTCTACATAAATCCACATTTTTATTTCAGCTATTTCAGCATATATATTACATAGCTTTAGTATAATATTGATACTTTTCATATTTAGATAATATTATTACAAAAAAAAAAAATAGTTCAAAATATAATATTATTAATAAAACCCGATCCAATATCGATTAATCATATTCACCTCAAGTAATTAAATTTATTCAGCTAAAGCGAATTGAAAGCCTAAAAATTACAAGTTTTTTTAATTTTACTTTTTCATTCGAATGTCTTTGAAGAAGATCAAAGTTCTTAAAATAAACCAATTATTTTGCAACTGACTAGTACCTCTAGTACATATAATTTTTTGTGTACTATGTAAGTTTAAAAAATCATAACAAAATTAAATTGTTTTTCTTTAAAATTTAACAATATCCGGTGGTGTAATACGAGTATGTACACAAGTACAATATCAATTGTTTAAGAATATAGATACAAATACTCGTAATTAATTTAACACTACATAACTATTTTTTGAATATAATGTAATATAATGTTGTAATCATAATATTAATAAACGATTACTTAAATTAAAATTACAAAATATATTATTGAAAATAATGCCTTATTTTTTTGTTCAAAATTTCCATTGTAATTTAGATCCTACTGCAAGAAAACAAGGTTTTTGAAAAAATATTTTTGTTTTTCTTTTATTTATTTGAATTTTATGAAGTCACGTGTTTATTAGTGAACAAGATTTTATGTTAACGTTTTGAAAATTTCGGAATATAATTACTTAAAATCATATTCAATTGCAACTTTTCAACCAAAGACAGTAAATATGCGTTTTTCAGTTTTATACCACAGACAGTTTAGTACGCTTTTCTTAAATCGTAATTTGTTGAGTTCAGTGTTAAGGATTTAAATTTTCTATGCAAGAGTATAAACATTAAATTTTTATTTTCTTACTTATTTATTGACATATCGACAATAGTAGCAACAAGATCAATTGTATGTTCAGTCATTATCTTTAAAAGATGAAGCAGATGGTATCAGAATATATGGAAAAATAACGGCTATTATTGATGGCTGCAGTATTTTTTCCATTCTTTCACTCTTTCATTACTTCTATTTTCATTTATACTACTGCCTTCAACATAAAATTTTCTTTTCAAGACTTCACTCTCCACCTTACACCAGTCTTCAATCTTTATTCAGATTTTCTTCTCTCTAAATCTTTAATTTTTGACTCTTTTTTAATTTTAACCTCAATATATTAAATATTATAAATTATATATAGTTTGTGTTTTGCCTTTCCTATATTTATTTATTTAATTATTTAAGTAACAGTGAACCTGCAGATAAATCTGCAAACCAACCACTATAATAATAATTTCGTATATTATTTTTATTAGTTTTCAATATACCGAGTGTACCAGAGCATGCGCATCAGCTTTTTAAGAGGGGAAGGAGCCGTTATCTTAAAATTAAAATAAAAAATTTATTAACTAAATCGAGATGCTCTATCGATTGGTGATATTTTCAACTTCCCGGAAGGACCTCAAATCGGTTTAATAAGACCAAGAATAAAGTAGAAAGCTACTGCTATTGTCAGGAACTAAGTCTACTTAAATAGCGCACTTCTATTTTATTTTAAGTGGTGACCAGATTATACTCTAAATTATTTTTTGTCATTTATTTGATCCCAATGACAAAGGGCATTTTTTTATTTTCTTCATCGGGAATCGAACCTTAGATATTTGCTCTTATATATTTTCATACTTACTAACAGTTGCAGGGTAATTTATCAATTACATGCACTACTTTCATAACAGGGAATTTCGTTTCAGAAAGTTTCGCTTAACTTAAAAAAAAATATTGTTTTTCCTTTCATTTGTTTACAGAAGTATAGGTATTACAGTTTGTAGCCAAAGTTGGAAATTCGTAGCAGAAGAGAGGTTACTTTCCCAATATAATATGAAATTTATATTTGCTCAAATAGGTATATCAAATAAACTAAATTTTCTAAAACGATGTCTTGTGAACAAAATTTTTCAAAACCAATTTACTGACCAGACTCATATTTCCAAATTTGAGATGGTAGTGGGAAATGAAAAACAAAATATGTAAAAAAAATATAGCTAATTTACAGAAAATATAAATGTATTTTCAATACACAATGATATATTAATGTTATTCGCATTAAATCTTTATTATTTCCGCTTCGGCAATACCTAATTTTAAAATTAGAAGTAAGTATAGTACAACAAGCACTACGAGGTTAACCTCCAGCGCTATTTTACTACCGACAGGCTCATTATTTTTGCATTTATTATTGCTATTTTTATAGGTGGTCATTTTAGTCCCCTTTTAAGATAGGTATTCTCACTACTGAACTCTCACTACGTAATTAGTTTATTTTTTATATTTGTGTAATTTTAGCTTGACCTATATTCTGTTAATGAGATAAAATAATAATAAGTAAAAAAAAAAAATTAATATGTTTAAATTTCCATTTAACAGTTCATAATACTTTAATACAACAACAACTTTGCTATCTAATAAAATCATAACTTTTTCAAAATGGGCACATACTTTTAAGTATATACTCCATAACCTGAATTTATTTAAACTTTTGACATTTATTACAACTTTATACTATTTTAAACTTTAACTATATTAACTTTAAACATAAAAAATATAAATACAGCGACATTTCCATTAAGAATGGGATTATGTAGGTATTGTTCGATATAAGTTTCAGTTTGAATAATTGCTTTTAATTAAAAATATCCCAATTTCTTTTATGGAGTATAAATTTTTAATTAAAAAAAATTTTATTCAAAACTAGAATCACCAGTTTGAATTTAACTTATTACATAATTTAAAAAATCGAATTTAACCTCAAACGTTCACTGTTTTTATTTTGAATAGTAAACATATTCAAATAATTTCAACTTTATACCATTTAATATTAGAATATTGACAATTATTGATCAAATGAATTTATTTTATTGTTTTGGAATACTAACATAAATTTTCAAATGTATGGAATATTTCCGGAAAACATAAATTGTAGTAGGAATTACCTACCATCAAGCGAACTCAATTTGCAATAAAGAAGAAAATACTTTTTTACTGTATTATAAAAAAATATATTTTAAATCTGAAAATCACAAAAATGACTTGCAATAAATTGCAATATTTCAAAATCAAGCCAGACTATTGCAGTTTGTTTTTTTTTTTGTGTTTGTAAAAAATCTCATGCAAAACAAAAACTTGTATAACATATGTTAGGAGGAAACTATATTCTTGAAGTGTAGTAACAGCATGTGTTATCAGTTTGGTTGTTGTTGTTGATTTCTGCTTTACAAATAAAGAAAAAAACAGCAGAAAAATATTGTGGCATCCTAAAACTTACTTAACCTGTAAGTTTACTTCTAATTTACGATAGACAGATTTACACTCGTATATTGTCCACTGCATTTAATTGGTGCTTGTGTATGTTGATGCTAGTGATGCTTTAGAGCAATTTTGTGTGTTGGAAAATTTTAAGATTACAAATTTTATCAAATAAAGAAATAATAATATATATGTATATTGTATATATAATATATGTTGTAAAAATTTCCTTAATGCAAACCTGATTATTTTTATGAGTATTTATTTTTAATTGAGTAAATTGATAAATTTTAAGATTTTTGAGAAAAATTTACAATATTTGGGAATTCCATGTCAATTGGAATCACATTATTGTAGTGTTGTAATATTGTTTGTAGTGTAGCAAATTTTTTTTATATCATGCAATAAAATAATTATGTGATTGCTTCTTTACTTTTTCTTTTATTGTTTCTTAGATTTCATATTGGGCATACTTATTGTTGTAGTTCGGATGTTGGCATATTTAAATTTTACATACATATATTATGTATATTTTATTTATTATTGAAGTTTTGTTTTCTTTAACAGGAATTAGCATTACGGAAATACGGAAATATAAGAAATGGTAATTTATTATAATGTTTGGTTAATTTTTTTTATTGTTTTTTTTTTTTTTCATTTTGTTTTTGTCTTTTTGTTTTTCTTTGTTGTTATCAAACAAATAAAGAAATTAAAGAAATTAATTTGTTTTCTTGTTTTTAAAGAAAATTTACCTTTGTTAATGTACTCGTATGCCATTATATTATTACTATAATGTGGTGAAGAAATTAAAAAAAATTAAAAAAAAAAAATTAACATTAGTAATTAGTAATTGTGTATTAAAATACATATCAAAAATTTATAAGATAATTTTTTTGTTATTTTTAAATTTCATATTTTTTCTTCCTAAAACTGTTTTTTTTTTTTTCTTTGAATTCAAATATTATTAGAAAAATAAAAATATAAAAGAAAAACATTATACTTATTATAATAATTTTTGTAATTACTTTCTACTAAATACAATAACAACAAATTATTTAATTAAAAAAAAATTGAAATAACTTAGAAATAATTGGGAATAAATGAGTGTTAGCAGTGTGCATTTGTTATTTATTATTTTTTAATTTATTTTTGAAGTTAAGTTGTATAATAATAAAACAACTGCGTACTGAAAAAATTAAAGTTAAGTTTAATTAAAATATGTATTAAATAAAAATATTTTAAGCTCACTGGTACATAATAAAAAAAATTCAACATTATAATAAATTATTACAATAGTAAAACTTAAATTATTAGGTAATATTATGTTGTAATATTATTAATGTTGATGTATTCATAATTATGCTGTAATGTAACCACTTTAATGAAAAAAACATAAAATTTTCAAAATTGATTTAATTTTAATTTGATTGTGTAAACAAACATTTTCAATACATTTCCATATTGCATAATTATTATGCCGAATACTATGATTAACTTCATTTTAAAAACATCAAAGTTGGACAAACCTTGTTTTCAAAAATGCAAACCTGCTGTCAATCTGCATATTCTGAATTTATGAACACACTTATCAGATTATTTGAACGCTCTCCATAAATGCAGACTCAAAGTCTACTGGGCGTCAACTACTTGGCAGAATAAGTTTTTAATATGCATAAATTTTTTTGAAGTAGTTTTCTTTGTAGTTGTGAGTACAAATTTTAATTTTCTTTTGTTTTTTAAAAACAGTTGTTATTTTCAAAATGTCAGTATTAATGAACACAAACTTTGCAGAAATGTCAAGTAAATGTAGAATATATGTAGAGTTTATGTTCATTATAGCAAAATACGCCAACTGGTGGAAAACTTGTTGTCAGTTTGCAGCATTTATGAATACATCCAAAGTCGATGCAAACCGAACTTAATACAATAATTTTTTCTATATAATTATTAAAAAATAGTTAATTGGTCGAAATTGTTAACAGAAATTTTTTTACTAACAACCAAATCAAGATATTGATTATATAAGGTACTCTAATATAATTACTTATTTTTTTTTTACCTAATTGTATTATGTTGCTACTGTAATTATTGCAATTTATCATTCAAAATGGGATTAGAAATTTTTGTCAACGAATTTATTTTTTATATTTCTTCTGCTATAATAACTAATTAGATTGGAAAATTGCAACTATGATCAGCTAGCTTTTTAACTAAGCTTTCTTGAATTGCATACTTATTTAAGTTAATATTGAACTATCAAAACTTCATTAATTTAAGAATAATTTAGAAAAAATTAAATTTAATAAGCATGCCTTGATCCAGATTTGAAGCCGAAACTTTCTGATTAATATTCAGATAATACTTAATATATAATTAATAATAATTAATATTCAGAAAATACACCACACAATGTTGGCCAAGATTCTCTTAGAAACAAATAACATTTACTAATAATAACATATTTTTATTTTTTTATTTTTTAAAGATCGTTACAAAATTAGAAAAATATAGGTAAGCTTAATAAGAAACTAAACTATATCTGTGGTTTTACAACAAAAGATGATAACTGCAATTTTGTCGAATTTTAGTTATGAATGCCATTTTATATAAAACTTTAAGTTCTTTCAAATAAAAAAAAAAATTTAATAATATTAAGTAATTTATGAATTTAAAACTGAATAACTAACAACTGCCGTTGAAAATATTTCTAACATAAGCATATAACTTCACTTATGCAGTTATGGAGGAAAAGGTAAAAATTTTACGAAAATTAAGAAATTATTGAAATGATTTCAAAGATCATATTTAAAGATTTTCAAAAGATTTTCATTAAAAATATTGCAAATCTTGCAAAAATAACTAGAAAAGTATAGCAAATTCTATACTAAATTTTATTCAATTGCGATTTACAAGAAATGCCAAAAATGCAGTTATCATCTTTCGTTGTAAAACCACAGATATTATTAATTGATTTAATGATCCCTGTATAGTACTCAAAAATTTACTTCTAATTATTTGTAATAATGTTTAATTAAATGCTTAATTCATAAATATTCAAAAAGGTTTTTGTCACCATTTTTCCTTTAAATAATAAATTAATTAATAAATAAATTAGTCAGCTAGCCTAAATAATAATTAAGAATAGTCATAGGTGTAAATACAATAGTATAAGCTGTAAAAATTTAATTTTGTTAAAATATTTTGTTTTGAATATTATGTATCATGGCAATAAATAAATAATATAATTGAAAATAAATAAAAAATTCTTAATTACTTTTAGAGCAGAAACAAAAACATTTATAACAAAAAAAATGAGTAATTTATATTAACACACAAGTTGAAACACGTGGTGAGTAAAAAAGCAAGAATAATTGAGTAGTAAATTACACCACAAAAGTATTAAAATTTTAGCAAGTTATTGACGCTAATACTTAAAACATTTCAAATATTTACACCAAATAAATGACGGTTATTTCCAAGTTGCCATCTATATTCTAAGATAAATTTCAATCACGGACAATTTTTAAAAAGTCTTCATAAAAATTCTGTTATTTTAAATAAACACACAAATTTATAGAAAAAAGTACAAAAACAAAAACACAAAAAAAAATTGAAAACAAAACAGAAAAGCAAAAATCAAATCAGATCATACTCTTCAAAAATGATATAATAAATGTTAGTTCATTGGCTATTATTAAAAAAAATATATACAGTTAAACACGGTTATAGTCATTCGCTAAATTTCAGTAATATTTCTTACTATAACCGTTTTGTGACTATAGGTGTAGTAAAAAAAAAATTAAATCTTTATAACTAAATCAAATTCAATAAAATATCTTTCGTATAACAATTTTAAACTTTATTTTATTCATAAATAGGAGTTCTGTTATGTAATCACAAAAATATACATATTTGCTATAAAGAACAGAAAAGGACAATATATAAATCAGTTTTTTAATAAAATAATTCACTTTTGACTTTTTTTTTTGTTTTATTGAAAAAAGTGGCGTTATATTTTAATGTGACTATAAACGGCATCGATTGTATCAACTTATGAAGTTTACTACTTTCTTTCAAACTACTTTCTTATTGTTGACTATAACAGAGTTGTGACTACAAACGTTTTTGACTATAAACGAATTCAAATACATCGATCTACTACCTTGAGAGTAATGGGATTTTATTATGTTAAGTTATATTGAAATTAGTATTAATTTCGTCATAAAATATTAGGTATTATACTTTAATTTCATTATATATTATAATATATTCAATAATCAAGCGATTCAGAAAACAATTAGAATTATACCAAAACAAATATTTATTTTTATATAAAATCATACCTCAATATCAAAAAGAACTGCTTCTGTGCAATTGCATAGGGGATTCACTAGTATTTATTTTAAAAACTACAAACTAACTTAATACTCGAACCCTTAAAACTAAAGACTGATGAGATAATAACGAAAGCCGATATTCTCTTATCAACCTATTATATCCCTAAAGGTGATTTTTCTCTTCACCTAACCACCAATAGTTTTTGTTATAAATCTGATCTTTTATTGTTAAATTTATGTCAAATTGTAGGTTTTCGTTATTTTCATTTGGAATAAATGCAATTTCAGTATTATTTGCTCTTCTGCTTATATTATATAATAGGGACATTACAATCAGATTGTATGTACCCTTTGGAATCAAGGAAGTAAAATGCTTCTGGTTACCCGAACCCAATCTCGAGTGTAGATTGCATGACGTGTTTATTATTGTGGTAGTAAACATGATAACTTAATGTGTTGTTTGTAATATTTAAAATTCTATTGAAATGTTCTCTAACAATAACATGTACAAATTTAAAATTGTTCTACTTTCTCGTTATTTATTTGTTCGGGTGAAAAAGTTATAGACTTTACAAAGTTAAAAAATTACAACAACGATAACTCAACATGATAAGTAATTACTTCCATTCGTATTGCACTTGATCATAATATGATACATTAAATATAATAATATAATTATTAGTCAATATAGCTACTCAGTTTTGTTAATTTTGTTTATTTGTTAAATTGCATTACTTTATTTCGTTTTACAGAGTTTACCTTAAGATAGAGTTTTTAATTTCATTTTAAATATTAAGATTTAAGAAAAAAATGGCTGGAAGAAACCTTCTTAATTTTTATATAAAATTTACTGAAGTTTAAACTTGAACTAACTACACATCCCAAGTAACAATTTTTGCAGCTAATTAGTTTCGTAAAAGCTAATTTGCTCTAGTACTGTTCCTTAATTATTCTCTGAAGCAAATTTCCTCTATATAAACTAACATTTTGACAATAAATTAGCATTTAAGATTTTCACGTAAAATTATCAGGTAAATCTATAATTATAATTCACAAGCATTTAAGGTCCTGCGCAGTAGACACCTTTTTATTTTATTTCGATTCTCCTACTCCTTAATGAACTTCTGATATATATAATATATAAGATTGTATATAAAACAAAAATGCGCATACAGTTGAAAATTTTGTACTCATATGATTTTATCATTCAACAAATACATTGACAACAAATACAAACTTATTAAAATAATAAACAAAAGCAAACAAATCAATTATTATAATTTACATATGGACTTGCAAATGAATCTATGTACATATACCAAAAAAAAAAACAAAAAAAACAAATTCATCTAAAATAAAAAATGTAGAAACAACAAAAAAACAAATCACTTGAATTCTTCATTTTTATCTTTTTAAGTAACTGTTTCTAAATTTTGGTTATTTGTAGTAATAATATAGTTTTTATTAAAATTATGTATTATGTAGGTATATATATACGTACCTCTTTAATAACAAAACTTTTTATTTTTAGTAATTTTATCACTAAATGCCACTTACTATAGGGAATATATCGGAAACGAAGCAGTAAATGAGGGACGTGTATTTATGTGTCCTAAATAAAACTTACTAACCAGAAAACTTTTTATTAAACACGAGTGGTTTCTGCTATATCGTGCGAAGTCTATGTCAGTACGTAAATTACTGTTTTTTTAAAAACTTTAAATTTGACTTCAACTTGAAATATAATTACTCAACAGGGGCCCCTAGTTTATTATAATCTATAATTGCTATATTGAGCGGATTTTCTAAATAGTGACAACCTTTCAAAAAAAGGGTAGCATTTTATTAGGGTAACAATTTAATTTGCATAGAATGTTTACATTTGATAATGCATGTAGTATTGTTATAGAGGAATAAAAATGTTTAGATAGTGTCATTTTTGAAATTGTGTTTTGCTTCCTTTACAGTATTGCTAAATTTGTTTTGTTGAACTCTGGCCGTCCGGAGTAACCGTATGTGTGAGTATATTGCAAAAATTGCTTTAGATTACAATAGTAATTAGTTTTGTTTTAATTCGGAGCATTGGGCCTAAAACAAGTTATGAAGAAAATAGTTAAATAATGGTCATATGTTTCTATTCTAAGAAAATTAAGGATAATTAATCTTATCTGAAAGAATATTGTGCTAAAGGTAAATAATTGATCTGTAAAATAACAATATTATGATAATGATGATTATTTCATATTTTTTTTCATATTATTTGTATATTTTATATTAATTGTTTATTAAAAGAGGCATACGAAAAACGCTTTGTCATACTTCATACTTACATCAAGTTTCTTCGGCTATATGTTCATTTAATGTACACAAGGCTATAGTGAATTATTAACCTGAACAACCTTAGCCTATAGTTTTGATTTTGAATGTGAATAATGTGTTGTTCTTTATTATATAAAAATACAATAATATTGATGTACAATATAATAATTACACTCAAACAGTTAATGTGCTAATTTTTCTAATTTGAATATGGGACTCATCTTGCTAAAACAACATAATCTACCTTTATTTCATTCTATTTTACATACAGAAAACTATATGTTATCCTTATACTATTGCTTTTAATGTAAACGCTATAATACATAGACCGATAGATAGGTTTGTATTATTTACATAATTTTATCGAAAAGATTAAAAATATTTAGAATCTTAAATTTGAAAAAGATTTAATATTATTTAAGTTACAAGCTTTTAAGTCTTTTCGAATTAAAATTCATTATCCAAAGTCCGTATTGTTAGCTTTTCCGAAAAATATTATAATCAGATTAGACAAAAAGACAATATACAGTTATTAATAAAGTAGATATTGACTAAATTAGAATAAAACTTTCACTGATATATTTTATTATCATTTTTATTATTATTAGGTAATCGACCAGAATTTATGCAATGGTTAATTAATTATTATAAGCATTAACATTAGGGACTTTTTTACTGTCCTTAATTATAATAAGGACTTTTCTAAGCTTTCTAATTTTTCTTTTAAATTTATATTTATTTTAATTATATTTTTATTAAAATTTTGTCAAGATGGATTTCATTTAATTCACATGTCAGTAACTGAGACTGCAATTTTAATTAACTGATTTTATCATACCAAGTCATAACTTTTATTGGATTAAAATTGCGTATTTTCGCCTTCTCTTTCATTAGATATTTCAAATGAAAGTTGTAAATGAAAGCAAAATCAAGTCAATTTATAATAATTATAAAAATAATTATTAATAAATGATTATATTTTAATCAATAATTAAATTATAACTACCTACAATATACAAACATACATTTTTTGTTATTAACCTATTGAAATATTATTAAAAATTATTAAATTTACTCATTTATTTTAAACGAGAAAACAAAAAATAAAACAGAATTTATCGCATGCGATATTTTTGCAAGAAAAAACAAAGAAAAGAAAACAAATAAAAAAATGTAAACTTTAAGGAACTACAAAAACTTGATCAAATTATTTATTATACACTTTTTTTTACTCTATTTACCCTGAATTACACAATTTTTATATTATGGTAATCAAACTTAGCAGTATTTAAAAATATTTATTTTTATACATAATAATGTATGTGTGTATACATAATATATACATAGCTGTATTTAAATAACAATATTTGGTTTGAAGTTTTTAAAAATTTTAATAATACAATTTTGTTTCATGACACATTAAAATGTTAGTGTCATGATACGAAAATAAAAACACATTTTCTAAAATAAAATAAAATAAAATTAAGTATAATGAATTTTTTTTAAAATTTTGAAATTTAAGTTTTGAATTTTTTTTACAAGTTCGTACAGAAAATAGTGAATAAAAAAATTTAATATAGCATTGATAATAGAATAAACGTTTAACGTTTTGATTAATAAAACGAATCATCACATTTTTGTGGCTATTTGACATAGCCATTTCACATAGCCATGTAAAAATTTTATACTGATTCCTAAAATTCGAAAATACTTTTTCAGGACAATACATATTTGTTTATTTTTCATAGAGTACCTATTAAGATATTAAGCTGGGCTTACAAAATATTATCCAATGATTAGCCTACTTTGCTGAAGAAATACTGGGAGAGTACCAATGCGGATTCCGGAGCCAAAGATCAACGATTGACCAGATATTTGTCATGAAACAAAGCATGGAGAAATATTATGAACACAACATAGGCCCTCACATGGTTTTCATAGATTTCAAGCAAGCATTTGACAGCATAATAGAGACATGATTTTAACAGCTCTTAGACATTTGGGAATACCTCAGAAATGATCAAACCTCGTCATAATGACAATGCATGAATCAAAAGCTAAAATTATATACAAAACCATTAAATACAAAACCAAATAATCCGTGAATTTAAAATAGAAATGGGAGTACGGCAAGGAGATGCCTTATCCGCACTATAATTTAACTTAATACTACATTACGCCATAGGAAAATTAGAAAAGAAAGGCAGTATATTCAATAGACAACAGAAATAGTGGCATATGCGGATGACATAGTAATCATGGCAAAAAATTACAGATATATGGCAGAAGTATTTGTACAACTAGAAGCGGAGACACAAAAAGTAGGCTTAAAATCATGTGGAGACAAGACAACGAAGACAAGACAAAATATCTAAAAATGTCAAGGAATGAACAAATAAGAAATACTCAGAATATAACAATTGGACAGTACAACTTTGAAGGAGTTACAACCTTTACATACCTCGGAGCAACAATAAGAAGTGATAATAGTATGCAATGCTGTATTCATAATAGAATTCAGGCCGGAAATAGATGCTACTATGCAAACAGAAAGTTGCTTCATTCAAAATTAATATCAAGAAAGGCCAAAATGACGATATATAAAACTTTCATACGACCCATAGTGACGTATGGATGCGAGGTATGGACTATAAACGTGGCCGAGGAGATTTGAAAGAAAAATTCTCCGAAAAATATTCGGCCCAAATAGATTACAAAATGGAGAATATGTAATTAGAAGCAACAGTGACCTCAATAGTATGATTGATAGTGAGGACATTGTACGGTTTGCAAAGGCCCAAAGACTAGAATAGAAAGCCCGATAGTAGCCGTGGTAGAGGAAGACCAAGAAGCAGATGGGCAGACAACGTGAAAAACGATGCTCAAACCCTACAAATCCCAAATTGGAGACAAGCGGCACAAGATCGATCTTTTTGGAGGAGCATAGTGATGAAGGCCAAAGCTCACCCAGAGCTGTAGCGCTATAAGATGATGATGATGACCTATATGAATAAATTTTCAAGTCCGTAACACAATACTTTTTTCAAACATTCCTGATAGAGTATGTAAGTGTAAATTTTCATGTAACCTTAATTGGTTTTTAACATACTCCTGAGACGTGCTAGGAGTTGTACGGCAGCAACCCGAACAAATTCAAATTTTCGAAATCGGTCACAGTCGGGATTCTTAATTTAAAACAAACAAATAAACTTTCCCTTTAATAAGTATAGATTTGTATGTCAAAAACTATAAAGTCTAACAGGAATGCAAAAAATGAGTTTGAATTGAGCAAAACAATAATTTTAAATTATTATAGCACAATTGGGCTTTTGATAACTAACAGTTATAATTTTTGAGAATTTTAGATAATTTTATGTATTACAACTAACAATTAAATTACATACAGGCTTTAGAATATATTAAATTGTTTATTACAATACGTTAAGTTCACTTATATATAATTTAATTATTGCCTGTTCCAGTGACGAATATTCTTGAAGGGAACTGAACTGAACTAATCTATAGTAACCTATATAAGCCCGAAGATTAAGCGTATTAATGAAACTTCTAAGGAAATTAAAAAAAGAACAGAATATTTAAAATTGTAAAAAAAAGAAATAATATAAAATAGACTGAAAATAAAAAAAACAAATAAAACATTTGTAAACATTTTATTAAAATTGATATACTCAATGATTAAAAAAGTGAAAGTGGACAATATTTCAGCTTATTATTTTCTTTTATACAACAATATTTTCAGTAATTCGACAAACAAGCCGACATTAAATTTTATTTTCTTACTTAAATGCTTAATATCTTGTCTTTCATATATTTAAAACAGTGAGTTTAGCGAACATGTATCTCTATGAACATTTTTTTAGGGCGATCTAACACCTGATTCATCTCTCAAATCAATCTGATCCATCTCTCTTAACAATTATTTTGTAGTGTATATAAATTCATCATTAAAATGTTCACAATTATTAGTTTTGGTATCAAAAATTAGAAAATCGAACAGGGAAAAGCATTAAAATTCAAAATATCTATCCAATTGACATTTTTTATAAATTTTTTTGGAGTACCTACAATTCTGTCACTTCTATAATATAAAATGAATTGCGAATATATCGTACAACAATGTTTTCATATTTAACACGAACGAAAATATTGATAGTTAGAGGTTCTATGTGAACAAATTACCAAATCGAAGCTCAAACTATATTAATATATAATCACTAAGCCGACTGGGCTCTGATATAATTACTATTCGAACTCATAAAATTTGTTAAGTGACTTATTAAATTTTTTTTTTGATATTTCAAGTCATAACATATTTTGGTATAATTATAGTAACAATATCAAAATTATTTTGGGACACTTGCATCACTTACATACCTACCTGAAAAAAGTTAAAAAATTAAAATTTTGGTCCGATCTAGTAACTCGATCGTTAAATTTATGGATTTGTGGACCATTATAATGGAAAGTTAAGATGATATCAATATTGCAGAAAAATATTTTATTCGAGTAAATACATGAAAAGGAATAGTTGTCTAGAATAAATAAAATAGGTATTACGTAAGCATTAACGATTCTAAGAGTAAACTAAGCATTAACTTTCCAGCACAATAATCTTGCTAATATAATTAGTATGTTATTAAAATATTTAATTTTTCTATAATTTTTCTTTACTACATACTCGTATGTATACCTAGATACACAGGTACAACTGTACATATTTTTTTACAATAATTATTATTACTATGGGAAATTTTGTTTTTTCCACATTTTTTATGCGTAATTATGAGTACTTAATATGTAGTAAACTAAAGGTTAGAAAATGTTTAAAACTAACATTTTAAATTTTAATTATAATTTTTAATTTTTATTCATTTTCAACAACACCATGTTGAAAAACTTGATTATTAACCATATATACTCGTAGTGTTAATAATTATCAAAAATAGTTAAACTGTTAATAAAAAAAATTACAGACCACAACACAAAACTATTACAAGAATAATCTGTAGTAATAAATTAATAGGTAAAGTGAGGTGTAAGTTCAAAATTACGCTAATACTATGCAATTATGTAGTTACTGCCCAGGTGAGTTTTTTTCTTGCTTTCTTTTATTTTCTATATTTTACTTTGTTATTACATCTTCAATCACAAGCGAAGATTAGAAAAAGAAGAAAAATTATTAAGAAAAAGAAAAATTTAAAAAAATACGTAATATGAGGAACTAATGTGCAAAACAAAAAATGTTTGTTTAATATTTTTTTAGAAAAAAATTTCCATATATTAAGCTTCACATTTATTGAAATTGTTGCGAAAAAAAAATTGCATTGCCAATTCGTTTCTAATATTTAAAAAAAAAATTTAAATTCGAGTGAAAAATAAATTCTATAACATTGTCATCTGTTGGAAATTTTAACTGTAATTTAATGAACTTAGATTTTTCTTAAGCTAATTTTAAAATATTTTGTTCAATAATTTCGGGTATTTCCCTTTTTCGTTTCAATCAAAAAATTGTGTCCACATAAATGTCCATGTCAATACAAATAAGTGAATCACAAGATCTTAAAAATATTTTTATTTTTAA
Source organism: Argyra leucocephala (assembly GCA_963942445.1). Taxonomy (NCBI): domain Eukaryota; kingdom Metazoa; phylum Arthropoda; class Insecta; order Diptera; family Dolichopodidae; genus Argyra; species Argyra leucocephala. Next base: position 115,552,885 of record OZ012678.1, on the reverse strand, counting down.
ATATTAAATATTATTAGTTTACTTAAAGTATGTAAAATGTAAAAAAATTGATTTTCAATAGTTTTTATTATAATAATGTGAAATCAATTTGGTGGTTATTGCCAATAACTACTGTGATATATAACCGGTACCGGAAGGAGCCGTTATTTTAAAATTTAAAAAAAATTTATAAACTATATTTTACACTTCCGGAAGGACCGCAAATGAGATTTTTCAGCCCGCAAATCGCCGAAATTGGCCGAAATTGAGATTTTAAAATGTGAAGAAGTACTTTTTTTTATGCAAAATCGGATTCTACGTCAAAGTGATAAAAAAATATGAAATTTTATTTTATTTCACCTGTTAAAAGTTTTAAATTTTTCTGGTTTGAATTCGCCACTACGAAATGCTTCTAATTGACCAATGTAGGCACATCTTCAAGTTCAAATGAATGTTTATTTTGTAAAACAAAATATAGACAAGCAGAAAAAAAATATTCCTATTAATGTCCTATTGTAAATCTTACTTCGCCATCTTTGATGGCACTGGATGTGAACAAAATGCACTAGATATACTGAAAAACATTCTTATAGCAAAAACACCAGAAGCAACATATTATAGAGAACATATCAGGGACAATATTGACTAATTCTTCAATAGTTGTTGAAATTATAAAACTACCATCGTTTTCATCTCCACATGATGTTTCCGTTGTATGCAAAACAAAGTTTTAAACTAGAATTGCTGTCCATCAGCGACTCCATGAAGGTAACAAGATTTGATGAAGAAGAAAATACCGTGTGTAATAAAAATCTTATGCTTAAATTAGACGGTAGGCTAAGAAAAAATAATTGTTTTCGGAAAATAGAAAACTATGTTGAGAGTCAAAAATATTTAAATGAAAAGAAAAGAAATATTTTTTTAATGCTTGGCAGGAAAATGTTATAACTTTCGATATTATACTTCACCAAAGCCAACTAAATTTCATAAATGACTATTCAAATAAAAACTGTATTTCGGTAGCTCTACATTATTTTCAATGCTGTTTGGAAAAAAAAATGCATACCGTGTTTGTTGGGACGAATTTGCTTATAAATATGAAATGTGATATCACTTTTAAACATTGCATTTTGTTTAAATCATATAAATCGATATTTTTGAGCTACTGCAATTTTATTACAAGAGTGGAATATAATATACAATACGATTAAAATTAAATTAAACTATTTTCATGCCTAAGTTGAGGTACCACTGATACTTGTTAGCTTGTATGTTGATAAGGGTATACGATTTCTAAAGGATACCTATACACAATTCAAAAAATATAAAAATAAGATTTTTGTAATAAAAGTCTAAGAATATTATGTTTATACATGGTCATATATTTATTTCAAAAACTAGCCGTTAAAACTAGTTCCAATATTTATAGTACTCACTAAATTGAGTTAATCATCTTTTATTTTAGTGAAATAGTGGCTTACGTTTTTAACTTAATTTAAATAATTTTTGTGAGTTTTGTTTTAACCACAGTGACACATTTTGATTTCGTACCAATGCTCCATTATCCAGTAAGTTAGAAATTTTAGATTATTTTGTGACATATTTTGTCACAATATTAAACCGTTATTGTTGACAATTTTGAAACACAATTATTTGTAAATGTTTTTGACATAATGTTGCTGTTTTGCAAATTGATAGGATAATATTGTGCATTTTTCAGAATGTATGATAGATATATGCTATATGTATTCTGTATATTCGCTAGTTGTATGCCATAATTATTCATATTAGTTTAATTTAAAAATTGCATAGTTCATGGGCATCAAATTTCTTATAGGGTCTGAATAATATAACAAAAAACTTCTACTTTACGGTATATGCAATTTGGTAGAGTATAGAATTTAATAAAATTAACTTATCATTTCATTATAAAATAATATGATTTGATGATTTTAAACAGAAGTAAAGTGTCTAAGGAACTGCAAATAGCTATAAAAAAAATACCTGCATAAAACCATCTAAGCTAATACGTAATACATGTATACGTATAGTTATAGTCGAATAATTGAACTACATATTCCGATTTTTTTTCCGTAATTTAAGTTAAGTGAGTACAAAATCTATTTGATGAGGTGAATCCAACCTTGACAAAGATATTTAAGGTTCAATTTAAATTATAAAAGTAAGTAAAAAAAAAATAGATAAATGAGGTGGGAAGGGGATTCCAGTGAAATCGAAATTTTTTTTTATTTTTGTTGTTTTTGTTTTTGTTATTTATGTCTGTCTATCTTCGCGTGATATATTAATTGCTTTTATAGGCTTACTGAGACTTCTTTATTAGTGATATTTAATGGTATTTTAAATAACTAATTATAATGTTTAAATTAAATGAGCATTTTATATAATATTTGCAGTTAGACGTTGTGATAAGTTTTACTTTTCTACTTTTTTTATTTTTACAACTTGCTTTTGGTACAGTGTTGTTAAAATACGTAATATAACGAAATATATATGAAGACATAAAATATATTTAGTATAATATCTTTTTTTTTATTATGCTATATTTTTATTTTTAATATGTCTATTTTGCTATGCAAGTTTTGTATTATGTGAACTAGTATAATTATCCCAGTTACTGACTATACAACTTGATAAAAAGGGAAATATAGAAAAAACTAGAAAGTTGAATAAAATTATCAATAAAAATAAATGTCTGAATTTGGGATGATATAAACAATTTTTTTTTTTAGTTTTGTTTTCTTTTTTTTTTAAAAGTATATCTATAGTATGATTAAAAATTTTTGGTGTAAATGATTCGTTCTGAATTCTTTACAATTTGAGTATTTATAAAAAAAGGTTTTCCCGCTGAACATAAAAATTAAATATAAGTTTTTTTAATTTCTCGATTTTAAGGTAATTTTTTTATTTTTATTTAAAAATTAAAAAAAAAACATAATACAGCGAGAGTATCTGGATGTTTGCAGGATCTTATTTAAAATCATAAGTTCAGGAACCCTGAAGTTAATATCAAATTATACAAAACGTCCATTCTTCCAACTATGAAATATGCAGTTTAAGTTAGAGGTGATATGGGCAAAATAAAAGGCATATACTTCATTCTACCGTTTCAAAACCTTAATAAACATTGAAGATTATACCATGAGAAATAGTTTGAGAACAATCAATCTGACAGGCATGCAATTCCCTTTGGTTTTGGCATATTTCGTCTAGAAATGTACTTCGGAATAGCTATGTTAAATATTTTTCATTTACATGTATACGATCTTAATTTATCAGTTGGATTATAATATAGATATTCAATGAACTTGAATTTGTCCACAATGGTAGGATTTAGGGTCGTCATATAGAAAAAAATATAGAAAAGCTCCAAAAAGTTATTAGGGAAGGTTATTTTAGATTTTCTTTTTTTTTCACGTCACTGTGTGTTTGTGTGTATTTGATGACCAAATTCAAAGCATATCTTTTATAACTATTTTTTTTTATTTTTTTTTTGTACCTCTCTTTGGGATTTATAAATCATCATATAGGTCAACTGGACACAATATATCATCAAATAGGTCAAATGGACAATTGGACAACAACTGAAATGCTGGAAGTTATGACAATCAATTGAAATCATAGAAGAAGCTGGCAGAAGAATAAAACTTTAAGATTTATATAAGCTTATACAATAAAGCAATTCGTGTATTTTTGTAGAATGTAGCAATTTGTATTATCAATAGCTTAATTGCAACTGATCAAATTAATTATTCTCTGTTGAAGACTACTAAAATAATCAAAATATCACATCAATAAGAAGTATCAACTAAACGAACTAATGGAGAAATGATAAGCTTCAAGTCAAGCAAGCGAATAAAACGGTAATTTAATCCCTAAAATACATAATATTCAAGAAGTTATGAGCGAAACGAATTTATGTCAAAAAAAAATTTACATGATTTACTATTAACTAAAATTTATAATTCGGGTTTTAGAGGTTTTATTTTTAATTGGTTCGAGTCATATCTTAATAATAGGAAGCAGAGAGTAAAATTGTATGGAAAGTTCAGTGAGCTTCTAAATATCAAGGTTGGTCTACCCCAACGTTCAGTATTAGGACCCGTTCTGTTTCTTGTTTTTATTAACTCGTTATTGCAACAACATTTCAAGGGTATACCTAAAGCTTTTGCTAATGACACTGCATTTTCGTACAATAATAATAATCTACTTGACTTATTTTGCGATTTAAATTTTGATTTGAACCTAATTCGGGAATGGTTTTATTTTTATAAGTTAGTTATAAGTAATAAAAGTAAAATAATGCAATTTAGGCTTAATAATGGTCTCCTAAATAATTTTAATATTTTGTATCATTCTCCCGATTGTCCAAAATTACATTTATTTCCCATACAGTCTCTAAGCTCTTTTGCCCTCTCTTCGCCTTGTAGTATTTCTTGTTTTTACCTTGATAGTGTAGATACGTTTAGGTGGGTGTTTTACTTGATAATAAACTAAATTGGTCTGCACATACTTGCTAGTTAAATAATTATTTAAAAAATGTTTTGTGCGACATTTATCACTTAAATCTGTATTTCTAATTAAAAGTTATGCTAAGGGTGCATTTTCAATTCTAAACTAAACTGCAATATGGAATTATTTGCTGCGGTGGTTCTTATTTTAATGAAATTCAACCTATTCTCATTGCTAAAAAACACTGTATAAGGATGATTTTTAAAAAATAGACTAATGCCAAGTTTTCCGTTATTTAAATAGTTGGATATTCTACCACTAAGATATTTATATATGTTTAAAACGCCGAAGATTTTTTTTAATAGGTCGGGCTATCTCGTTTACCGATTTATAGCTAGATATAATCTTAGAATTAATAATTTATATCTTGTAAATGTTCCAAGAGCCCGTTACCTCTCATTTTCGCAAGTTTTGCAAAAATCAAGTTTTTGAACTGGATCACCTTTAAATTGAATTTTAACTTTAATTTTAGTTTTTTTTATTTATAATTTTTTTTATTTTCTTTCAGTTTTTTAGTTATTTCTTAAATTTGTTATTCTTGCTATAATTTGTACTTAATTCTGCTTACTCTCTTTTACTATTTAAATTTGTTTTAAATTTTATTTTTTCATTATATAATTTTAATTTTAAGTTATTTTAGTTTTTTCCATATTTACCTTTAATTTTCTACTTTAATATGTATGTACCCAACAATATTTTATATTTTTATGCCTTATTGTATTTTTTTTTTGCAGTTTCATTCATCACATATTCCAATGAATATCTGAATGATCCTATATTTAATCTTATTATTTTTTGTTTAGCAAATGTATATTTTAAGAATTGTATTTTACTATAAAATGAATAAATGAATTAAAAATCTAAAAAAAAATAAAAAATACTAAGAATTAAGTATTCCACGAAATTTAACTCGAGTTTCTTACATGTAAATTAGTTATCATACATTTTTGTGAAATCTTTACGATCTATTTCTAATCGTAATTCAGGTTAAACTTTCATTAAATAATTAAATTGCATCATTATAATAAAAAAATATTAATTTAAGTGTGTATATCTATTAAATATTCAGTTTAATTTTAATATCTAATCTCTAATAAGTTTTATATCAAAATTAATAAAATTTGTTTATTTTTAGATATTTTGAGGAGCGTAATTAAAAAAAAATCTATTTCAATAGGTACCTAAAAATAAGTTTTAAGAGTTTATTGCTCGTCATTAAATTATTTATATTTTTATTGAACCAAGTTTATGATGAGATTTATAAGTCAAATAAATTTACGTTTGAAAAATAATATCTATTTTAACTCGTAAGCTTTTCTAGATTTTGATTAGTTTTGATAAAAACAACAATGTAATTACAATTTCTTAAAATAAATTAATTCATAGAATTTGAAGAACAATATTTTATTTTTTTTGCGTAGAGGTCTATTTTACATGACCTTTTATTTCCCTGAAAAAAATTTTCACATAAAGATGTAAAAGCTATTAATTATTGATCTTGTGCAATGTGCCTAATACCCATTACTTTAAAGTAATGAAGTATCAATAATAATTTCAAACAGAATTAAAATCAAGATCTAATTACTTTAAAAGAATTTAAAGTAAAAATACTGAATTCTTTTTACTGGTACTTTAATTTTCCAATTACTCAGTGGCATTTATTTTTACTGGTACTTAGAAAGAATTAATTACTAGGTAATGGTGCTTAAACTGTACTTAAGTACCAATTTATTCAGTACTTTACAGGTCTGGAAATATGTTGTTCATAAAAGGTCATAATGTATATTGTGGTATCGCGATGTTTTGGGCACACAATGGTGTTCCATACAATAAACCATTTTTTACATAAATCTTACAGCGTTTGATTTATGCCAATCAGCATAAATGATAATGATATCGAAATCATGCTTCTCTTAAATACTGATTGATTGATTTTGTAAAATATACAAATACAATGATTGATTGATTGTAAAACATTAAGACGTGGGAGGGAGCTTGCAACGAGAAATAAAACAAACAAAACAAAACTTTGTTAAAATTAGTAGAAATAAACGACGTTTTTTTTTTTATTTTGTTTCAATTCGGATGATTTTCAGTCTTTAATATAAAGGTACTGAGAGAAGAATTTTGAATAAGACTCCAAAATTAAAACTAAGAACAATAAAACTTGTACAATAAAGTTTGGTTTAACGCTTGCAAGAATACGTTCACACCATTTTATCCAGCTATGTACGTCCCCATTTTTGAAATTGAGGACGTACATGTATGACAAGTTTCTGCGTGAAAAGTAAACGAAAAGACTTTAATTGTCCACATATAGGTCCAAATTTTCAAGCAGCATATATAAATATTGAAAATTTGGGACTTTTGAACTTGTGATTTGCGGCTTTTTCTATCTTCTGTGACAAATATTCTATGTATTTAAAAAAAATGCTTTGGTTATATTATATATATACTTCATGGACAATGTACGTTCTCATATACTTTAACCACTTTTACGGTGGTAATGATAAACACCTATTAATTGACTATAGCTGATAACAAAAATCAAAAGAATTACTTAAGAATAGCAAATGAACGTAACAACTTAAAAAATGTTATTGTTACTATTAAAAATTACATATACAGGTCATAGTGTAACACGAAGGACACATACCATTACTATTTACAGAGCACATAGAACAAGAATACGTTCACACCATTTTATCCAGCTATGTACGTCCCCATTTTTGAAATTGAGGACGTACATGTATGACAAGTTTCTGCGTGAAAAGTAAACGAAAAGACTTTAATTGTCCACATATAGGTCCACATTTTCAAGCAGCATATATAAATATTGAAAATTTGGGACTTTTGAACTTGTGATTTGCGGCTTTTTCTGTCTTCTGTGACAAATATTCTATGTATTTAAAAAAATGCTTTGGTTATATTATATATATACTTCATGGACAATGTACGTTCTCATATACTTTAACCACTTTTACGGTGGTAATGGTAAACACCTATTAATTGACTATAGCTGATAGCAAAAATCAAAAGAATTACTTAAGAATTGCAAATGAACGTAACAACTTAAAAAATGTTATTGTTACTATTAAAAATTACATATACAGGTCATAGTGTAACACGAAGGACACATACCATTACTATTTACAGAGCACATATAGAACAAACTCAAATTATTCTGTTAAACACTAACTTAAAATCATGCACGAGGCACAAAGGATGTTATATAAAACCGATTTTAGCCGAAATATTTTTTCACTGAAAACTACTTTGGGTCATCAAATGATCCGGAGATAATAGAAGGGTTTAAAATTTGGATATCATTAAGATTGAAGAATAATGAATGAAACAAACGATATCCACAATAGTATCACTACCACAATATGCATAATGTTAACTTTGTGATAATCTTTTGAAAAAACCCCTTTCTGTTACATATACACCATATTCAATTGTTTTGATAATAATATAATGTAATATTATAATATTATTATTTATATAGATAGATAAAGTCAATATTTACAATATTAATTTATTTTGACCAACAACCAGTAAAATATATTAGAAAATTTAATATAATTTTTCTTTTTCTAACTTATATAATAGCAAACCTATGGAAATAAATCAAATACCATCAATACATGATGTGCTTGAAACTTCCTGATAGTTTACTTAAGGAAAATCCAACAATAATACAATAAAAACAAAGAAAATTCAATTCAACAACAAAAAAAATTAAAAGAAACAAAAAAATAAAAAACTAAAATTTCCACAATATTATTATCCGGTTTCTTTCATTTAGATACAAAAATTAAATTAATAAAAGAGTTCAAACGTCTTATGGCCTTAAAAATACAACATGAATATTTTTTTTTTAATTCTCATCACTGACTTCAAAACTTATTTCACACTCTATATCACAAAATAACTCCTCCTGACTCTTCTCTCGTTTTCATTAAAAACTAAAAATAATAATAGCACAATATACCATGGATTAAAATAGGTAGCATAAATGGTGAGTAAAGAAAGAAAAAAAAATGTATTAAAAGTGAGTTAATGCCGCATCATAAACCCCAACATAGCACTAATATACACTACTATCTTTTAACGATATATTACAACATATTAAATAGTATATAATTATTAAATTAAATAATAAGTGAAGTAAAAGAAAAACCTTTATTCAATTGAAAGTTGATGCAAGACAAAAAAAAAACAACAAACTACAAAAATAAAGAGAAAAAAAGAATTTGTAAATCTTTTTGTCGCACCAAATGGAAAATAAATGCTTTGCAGCAGCTGTAGGGGATGTAAAATGTGCGGTGCATTCATTTGATGCATAAAGCGTTAACAACTTTCACTCTTTCATATTATTATATTAAAACAAGTAAGTTAATTATATTTTATAGATATTATAATTTTCATACTGAAAAAAAAAAATTAAACGAAGAAATGTAATTGTCATAGTCAACTATAGGATTAGTTAAGATTATAGGATTAGTAAATAAATTAGTTATTCAGTTACGATTCAATTTTTTAAATTAAATATAAACTACATAAAACGTTTGATTTTTTAAAATTACATAATGTGCACTCAGCACTCTGTGAAAGCCTTAGTTACGTTTCTATTTAATTAAAATAAATCATGGGTTTGAAATTTAATAAGCTTTTATATATTTTTTATTGATTTTAAGATCCATAAATTTGTTGACTGTTCAGATCATACAACGATCAATTGATTTATTCCAATTGCCTACCATTTTGGAGTGGAATGACAGTGGAATGTCGGTTTGCCTGAGCTGCCGATTTAATAGGCTAAATTAGACAAATATTTTTACCACATTTGAAAAAAGAATATATTTCCATTTTTTGTATCCAAAATTGGCTACGCAAAAAATATATTTATTGACAACTTCAGAGAAGCGCATTATTATGTTCGGTTTTATTTTTTTATTCAACAGTGGCTTCGCATAAGTATTTTTCCAAAATAAATTAAAGTAAACATTCTAAAAAATATAATTAAAAATTCATTCAAAAAAATATAATTATTCCTATTTTTATAAACTCTGGTTTTTGACAACGTCATTTAGAAAGGACACATCGCCGGGTGAATACCTAAGTGTTCAATATAATAAAAGAATGAAATGGGAAAAATTCAAATTTTAAAGTTCAAGCTTATTCACTTTAAAACGAATATTTTTTAGTGAATAACAATGAACTCACTAAATATTAAATCTAAATCACTAAATGTTTTTTGTTCAATATTCATACACCATTGGACACTTAAGCGTAAAAATATGGCATTTTAGTACAATAAATAAAATTAATAAAATATTTTTAGTTTACATGTGAATTCCACAAAAACAAAATTGACCATAAACCAGTATAATATAAATGGTCAAGAAATACACCCAATTCAAATATTGCCAAATATCTTGGTATGATGTTAGATGCGAAACTTCGCTGGAAAGCTCACATCAAAAACAAGAAAGAAGAATTACAAATCTGCTATAGAAAAATGTACTAGCTCATAGGTAAGAATTACTACCTTAACAATAGTTGCATTTTTTTAGCTGAACAAACTACTCAGAAGCGCTTCTGAGCAGTTTGTAAATAAAACGAAAAAAAGTTAGATTTTGAGTAAAACATAACCTCAGAATTTATACTGATTTGACATTTAATTTTTTATGTGTAAAATTCATTTTGTTTAGAAAATTAAAATTTAATTAAAAGTAATAAAAATAAACTGAGTGGTAATTAAAAAAAATTTACACAATTTAATTCTTCTGTTGATTAACGAAAAAAATATTATATAATATAATTATGGAAGGGTACGATGTAAGTAAATTATGAAATTAATAAATATAGAGTTAACTTATTTCCGAGATATTTATACAGAATTTATCAGATGAAAGCAGCTTTGATGATTGTTCATTACTAAATTTTTCTTTATCTTCCTCATCATCTTCGTCTGATTCATCAATCGAAGAACGATGTAACAAAATACCAAAAATTTATAATTGCAAGCAAAATCCAAGTGTTTAGGCTATCTAAGCAGATGTAAAGCTGTCCTTTCACCTTTGGAACTCCTTAATATCTATAAATCATTTATACGTCCCAAGATGGAATATAACTAACATATTTGGGCTGGCGCTTCCATTACAGCCTTAGGCTACCTTGGCGTTCAAAATCGCGCCATTCGTCTGATTGGCGACCCAAATATAACTTCATCCCTAACTTCTCTTGGACATCGACGTGTAGTAGCTTTGGCTGTTTATAAAAAAAAAACAAAAAAAATAAATAAAACTCTGCTCTATAAACGAATACCGAAACCAGTATGGTCATATGGCATCCAGCTATGGGAATGCAGCAAAAAAAAAGTAATAGAGATATTATTCAGAAGTTCAAGAATCAGGTCCTAAGAAACATTGTGAACGCATCGTGGTTCATCAGAAACTATGACCTACATAGAGATTTGCAAATAGAATCTGTCGATAAAGAAATACAGAAATTTGCAAGAAGTGAAAAGAAGAAAAAAGGCTCCAGCACCATGTAAATGTTGAGGTAGTCAATAGAAATGTAGCCAGGCGATTCAAAAGAGTAAAACTTTTTGAGTTAGTGCAGCAAGTATTAAATTTACTTGTTGGCAATTTCTTAAATTTTGGCAATTCTTTTTGTTTTGTTTGACGAGTATTTTTATGGTTCATAATAGATACTATAGTTTTTTCAGCGTGTTCCCCGTATCCTTGTCTGAATGTGATATGAAAAAAATCCTCACTACTATACAAAATTTCTCTGGCTGAACTGTTACGGCAGAAAATTTTAAATTTTCAATAGCTGCTTTATAATTATAGAAGTCCTTACTCGAACATTGTATAATTCTAAGTTTAACTTTCTCATAATTTAGTGATTTTAATTGTTGCAGTAAAGATACTAGACTATAAGTACATATATTTTTGAAGTAGCGATCTAAAACCGAATGTACGCTATTTACTTCCTGAATCCTGGAATGGCTAGGCTCAGAAAACGTTTAAATTAAAGTTTTTATACAAGAATTTTTTTCAAGAAATCTTAGTAACGCTACAGCTACATTATTTTGTTTTTGTTTTGCGATACGCAGGCATCTGACCACAAAATTAAGTGTTGAACATTAGGAATATCGGACAAAATAGTTTGTAACAGTTTTATTAACACACTAACCAAATCGTTTCCACTTTGTCCGCTTTGACTTTCGTACCAAATTCCACAATACATGAGAACTATTTGCAGGTCATAACAAATAAGACCCACAATGTAAACAATATTTTCTTTATCCATCACCTTCCGTAATTTTGTTTTTTCATTAAAAGATTCATGTAAACTAAATTCAATAAAATTCCTATTACTTTTGAATATAATAATATTGAACTCTTAAGCACAATCGTGTCTTTTGATCTAATAACACATTAGACAAATTAGCACGAAAAGTAATTGTAGAAATATTTTGTGTTTTATTTAGCATAATATGCAAATAAATTCAATTAGAGCACTTAAGCACTAAAACTATAAAACGTACTTAATTTTTTTGTATTAAACTGGACCTCAAAAAGTATTATAGTTAGAACAAATCGGACAAAAGATTTGAAAAGCGTTCAAAAAGTTTATGTAGAATACATCAAAAAATGTCTAATGTATTACATTGAACACTTAAGCATTCACCCGGCGATATGTTAATGAAATGGCTTATTTTTGACGGACATTCACTTCGCTTCCTAACTCTTTGTATTTAATAATAGCTATATTTAGATTTTAATTTGGTGGTTTAAATTTGTACAAATTTTAGTTTTTGGAATTTTTATTTTGAATTTTTTTTTTATGATTTTGTGCATTTTGTTCACTTTTTCATGGTAGCTAACCCTCACACACATTTTCAAACATCTGAATAATGAAATTAAAAATGTTGGATAAAAACCAGACATGGACGTTAATCTATGAACATTGAATTTGAATAATAATTGAACAATTCAATGCTAATGAAAAAAAAATTATCATTGTTTGTCAGTTGCCATGATAAATGATAAAAACAATGCATTAAATTTAAAGATAAAAATAATGGAGTGAATTTTTTAATGTATTGAATTTCTAAATTGCATTGATTTTCTTAAATGCATTGATTTATAACTTTTATGATTTTTTAGAAAAACTTTGTGTACTGAACAGAGTCAAAATTACCGTGATAATGAAAAATATTGCTTAAATCTCAGTATTATCATTGAAGTTAAGAAATTTCATGTATCTATTACAATTATTAAAAATTGATTACCATGTATCAACTTCAGTGCAATATTGTTATCATAATCATTGAAAATGTGAAAGCAATATAGTTTTTCTATTATTATTTAAAGTTTAAAACTAATGCACTATTTTTTTGAAAATTTTACAAAATAATGCATCAAATCAACACATTACGTCCATGTCCGATATAAACAAATAATTAAAGAAATCTAATTAATTATTACTTCTGTAACAGTCCATTATAAAGGAGACTGTTTTTTTAGACGTGTAAAGTATTATTCAATTAAAAACAAAAAATAAAGAAAGAACTCGAAATATAATGATACCGAAAAGAGATCATATAATTTTACTATACTAATCCCAATTCGGAAAAGTTTATTTTTTTCACCATATTATGAACTGAAATTTTCATTTCTATGCCCAACTTAATTTAAAAATTTCCCTACATCATTGTAGAAAACTACATAAAATATTTAATACAAATAAACTGAAAAAAACAAACATAAATAAATGGTGTAACTGTAAATAATGTATCAAATAATGAATCAATTGATCCATGACAATGACAGGTGATAATCATTTTTTTATGCAAATTTAAAATGAAAAACTGTGACACGGTTATTTGATTTTAAAACAATTTTTTCTGTCAATTTATTTGCAATAATAATATTTACATTACAAATTTATGTAAAAACTTTTATATACAATTTATAATACCTAAGCAGCTAGGTAGCTAGTATTCATATTTATTTCATATAAAATTTTAATTACAACAATTTAAATAAAGAAAAATTATTTTATTAATAATTTGACATTGACTTTATAAAATTTTAATATATTTATTAAAAAATTTAATTGAATCAATTAAAGTGTAATTCAAGTAAAATTTTTATGCTTTTTCTTATAATAATTTTAATTGACAAGTGCAAGATGATGATTTAACCAGCAGAGCCGATTTGAAAAAAAAAATTAATTAAGCGTATAAGTACAGAAATGTGATTAACATATCCTATTGAAATAGTTTGAATATTGAGCAGGTGCGGGATCAAAATATTTAAAAAAATATTCATATGCTCTGCAAAAAAACTATTATAAATGGCTTATATTGAATAGCAACACAGATATCAATATTATAAATTTAAGAAAATTGTTTGCCTAATCAAATGTATTATCAATTATAGAGTAAAGTTTTAGTTATAAATTTTTGGCTAGGAATATTGCCATCTCCATTTATCATACAAACAAGGTAAACAATATTTTTCTACATCACACAGTTGTATATTGACCCACATGTGATACTATGAGTAGTTCATTTAGCTAGACTTAATGTTTTGTAGCCATAATTTATTTTGATCTTTGATACGTTAAATCGTAGTCCTAATTATTGATTTACAAGACGATATAAACTTGAAAAACTTACTATGAAAAATAAATTAGTAGCCTCGTCAAAATCACTTGCTGAACTTAAGTATTGTTGGAGCACTTTCTCTATTTTATAGATATCTACTTGGTGTTGGCACTTGTTCCGAGGAACTAAAGTCACTTCTTCCTCCTCTCAAGCAATTCTGTCGCATAACACGAGAGGCATCAAGTGCACACCCTTTCACAGTGGAAATTCCGAGATGGTTTAAGTCCGGCTATGGAAATTCTTTTATAGTAAGAACATCTCGATTGTGGAATCGCGTCCCAATCGAAGCATTCCCAATGAGAGAAGGATTTTTTATTTATGATTTACAGAAATTTAAGACGAATATTAACAACATTGTTCGCTCTTTCCCACAAAACTATTCTTCTTCCTTTTTCTTTCCTTTCCTTTAGCTATCCTTTCCTTTTTCAAATGGTCAACGGTGCGCAAGTACTAAAAGGTTCAAAACCTAAGTTTTGGCTATAATATAAAAAAAAAAAAAAAAAAAAAAAGTTTGAAAAATAATATTTAATTTAATTCAACTCAATTTAAAATCATATAAAAGAGAATATTGTATTATGATCGAAAAAGTTTATTTTACGATGAATTTGTGTTAATGTGCAGTAATAAAATTTTATATTCGTCATATTGTCGTAACATAAAATGTTTATTATTGATGCTGACTACGACTAAATTTTGCGGCTTGGGTTGTGTTCTATATCTCGAAGATATTGTAGATAGTTAATGCTTAACTTTGAGTTTAAATTAGTAGTTGTGCTTTATTTTGTCATATTATTATGTAATTAATATTATTTCTGTTTTATCTTAGTTTCTATCTGTACAAATAGACAGTACTTACGTCCTGATAAAATTAATTAGGCTCAATATTTATTTTGCGAAAATTGATTGAAAACTTTGTTTTTAATATTAAAAATTTATTATTATTGACAAAAATTAGGTTATTCCGTGTACGTATCCTGTTTTTTAAACTTAATAAGGGCCTTTTTAAATTTGAATTTAATGCAAATGAAGAAATGAGCGTAAAATTATAGCTACTTATAAGTTTTAAAGTTAAATATGGAGTAGATAAGTTTATTGTGGGAAATACTGGATTTTTATCTTGTGTACTTTGTCGTGTGTATTTTGATAATATAATATTCAGATACCAATAAATCATTGAATGCGGTTTAATGAACTACTTCTAACTTGGGAAGTAGTTCGAAGGACTGTGGGAAATTAACCCACTAAAAACTCCTAACAATATTCCAACATTAAAAGTAAGTCCTGCAGACTAATCATATAATTTACTTTAAACCAAAAATTTAAGATACCCTCGAATCCCCAAAATCCAATATGGTTTTGTTCGTTTTAATAGCTTAAAAACGTTTTGATTGTCAATTAAGTTAGATGTTTTGTATTGACATGTTGCAACAGATGGGTTTTATATTGTACAGTGCATTTAATTTTTTATCCTTTATAAAAGAGATTTTCCGACCTCGATGAACATCAGTATTGTGAAAATAATATTGTGTATTTGTTATCTATATTAATTACACAGCACCATTGCCATTAGGTAAATAGTTTTATATATTTATAAATATTTATTCAATGGAAATACTTTATTTTGAAACGTTTATGTGCTTTGAATATTGTTTAGCCCATCTACATATTTGAACACAGTATGTCCAGACTGGCTTCAATATTTCAATTCAGTTCAATTCAATTTTATTTATTCATTTTCTTATGCCCTAATTTATAATAAAATGTTTTAAGAGCTTTAAAACAGTGCAAATAACGTACAGGAAGTATATTTAAATTGACAAATAACGGAAAATTGTGGCGAAAATGATCTTTATTATAAATTTTACTTATAATATATTTTTGCCGGATAAGTAACATTTGTTAAAATATGTGTACCAACCCAACACTACATTTTATTGAAACTTCGATTGAAAAATAGCGTAGCAAACTGTTTTCAAACCTTTTGAAGAACACACATTTTTCAAGTGAAAGAAACTTCTTATAACCGAATGCAAATATTGAAATACATAGTGTATTAATGATCTACCCAA
Source organism: Argyra leucocephala (assembly GCA_963942445.1). Classification (NCBI taxonomy): domain Eukaryota; kingdom Metazoa; phylum Arthropoda; class Insecta; order Diptera; family Dolichopodidae; genus Argyra; species Argyra leucocephala. The sequence continues at coordinate 115,536,619 of OZ012678.1, read as the reverse complement.
ATTAATCTGCTATCTATAGTTAAGTATAAATATTTAAAGTTTTGAACAATCTCAAAATTAAAACAGTACATACTTCAAACCTTGTTAACTTCAGTACAAACGTTCATCATTACACACAGAACAAAATTTATTTATAATCTTAAATTTATCGCATTCAGGTGCATGAAACCAGACATCGGCCTCAAATTCATTTAGGCTTCAAAGTCCGAAATACATAATTTTAGTTGTTTTTCTAATCACCAGTTTAGGTATAAAAAACCAGTATCTTAGTAAATATACGTCATGAATAATTTCCGAAGTTAAATTAAGGGGACTCTCTGACCCATTTACAAAACTAATATCGTCAGCCAATGCACTTATATCTCCTTTAAAGTTGCCTTTAGTAAAGAGTTAATATATATCAAAAATGAAATAGGACCTAACACAAATCCTTGTGGAACCCCAATGTTCATAATTATTTTTTGTAATCTAAACTTCAGATAAGAAGCAAACCAAATTATGCATAAGTCCCCTAAATTCAGTATTTTTAAGTTATTTATATTAAATTGTTATACAGCAAAACTTTGTCATAGGTCTAGACCGGAGAATCCCGCACAATTATTTAAAATAATTTTGTGTTTTTAAGTTTTTTCAAATAATTTTTATTTGATTTGTTTTCAATGGAATTATATTTATTAATAAAAAAATTTACATTTAAAAAATATTATCCAAAATGTATGCACTTTTATTCAACAATAAATTTCAGAAAAAAATATCTTCGGTACTAAAGGTATGCAATTTTTTTTATTCCATAATTTTCTCTGATATAAATCTGTTGATAGATTTTTGTGTCATGATACAATTTTATATTTTAATTCTTATTAACCAGAAATAAATATAAATTTATGTTAATTAAATTATATAGACAACTAAGAAAAGACATTATGAATAATAAGGAAAATAATAAATTTTGTAAAAACAAACCGTTTAAGAATTTATATTAAAAGAATAAAATAATAAAAATGTCCGACCGTTTTGTTTTACTTTGTTATTTACAATCTGATAACTTATAAATTATACGTTGAATTTGTTTGAAGAACCACTTGGTGAGTTTCATGTTTAAATATGAAAAGATTCCGCAAAATGATATTGCTAGATATACAATTATATTCATAACAAGTACGCCGAAAATGAAATCTCTAAATATCGACCAATACCGCAACTTTCCGTTAATCCTAAAGTTTCTGAGTTATTATTGTATGATTCCATTTATTATCAATGTAAATACTTTTTAGTACGCAACCAACATGGATGTGTAAATTAAAAATCAATCAGTTTCAACTTTTACAAAAAATATTGAAGCGGGATTTCATACAGATCTTATCTGTATTGATTACAGTAAAGCTTTTGACGTTTTACTGCATTCAATAATACTTCTAAAGTTAAGTAAACTGAAAATAGTTATACAATGTAAATGCAGGAGTAAAATAATAATGGGGTAATACAAGAGTTCAACATAGGGTAGATATTTCGGGCCGCTTTCTTTATAATTCCGGTTAATGATGTCTCTTCAGTAATTTTTAGTACAAATTTACACTGACGACATCTTTGAATAAAAATACTTCTTTAGAAGATGCTTTACTCCTACAATATGATTTAGATAACTTATTTAAGTGGTTTACAGATAATAATCTTCTTTTAAATATGAAATAAATATGCTTTTGTGTGTTACACACGCTGAATTAATCCTGTTTGTGTTAATTATTCTTTAAATGGCATAAGCCTTTCCAAAGCAAGCTCAATTAAATATTTAGGAGTTTACTTTGATGACACGTTAAGTTTTAAATCATATTTTTGAAATATTATCAATAAAGCCACTTCCATGCTAGGTAGGTTCTATGCTATAAAACATTGATCAAAGTAATTTAACGATCCATAATATGTTTTTAAATCCTTGTTCTCGATTTTCGTTAGACCTAATAATTCCAGTCAAGTTTGATCATTTTGCTATGATGTTCATATCAATAGAATTGAATCAGCGCAGAGATATTTTTTAAAGATTTATTTGCTTTACGAAGCTTTCAAGTGTCAAATTCATTAATTTTACCTCCATGTAAACAGAGGCTGAATTTAATTCAATTGAAAATTTTGGAATTAAGACGGGAATTGGCTAATGTTATTTTCCTAACTAAAATTATTAAAGTAAACATCTATGCAATTTCGAAATGATTGCCTACGCAATCCATATTTATTTACATTAAATTTCTGTTGGGCCAATTACGGTAGTTATTAACCAATCCATAGAATCTTGCAAGTGGGTAATAAAAGCAGAAACTGTATTGAATCCACACTTTTTAAAGAGACTCAGAAACTCAAATTGTATAATGTCTGGTAGTTATTAAAAAAATTGTTTAATGTATTTAAATTAGTTTTAAGCTAAAAGTAAATTTAATTTGTTGAATGTTCATTGTATTGACGCTATATCACTGCTTTGCAATCTTCTTTAAATTTTGATATGCCAGAAAATAAATTGTTGTATAAAACAATACATAAATCTTTTTTACACACTGGCATCACTTTACGAATCGATAATACTAAAGCTAATAAACAAACAAAACTCAAGAACTGCCTGACAACGATAGGAATAATCAGAAAGACATAATACAGAATAGATCATAACGATTATAAAGGACATAATAATTAAGAACAGAGGTAAAATCAAAATTATATGGACATTGAAATAGCTGACAATGAAACAAAACAAACAATTAAATACTATTACTAACGATATTACCACAAACATATGAACAGGAAAAATAAGACATACAAAACTTTAACCAGACAAAAAGACAAGAAGCAATCAAGCACTTATCACTAGCACTTGGGATCAATCAAGCTCATTTAGACGATTACATAAAATGCCAACATAAAAACAATCCTGGTGACTAGAACAAGGCAACTAGGTTTGGTGCTCACTTGCTAGGTTTGATGCTCACTTGGGTCCGGTTGGCCTGCACAAAAACTACCCACCTGTACTTGCTCAACAATGCACCTAGAACAAAATGTAGATATTGCTACAAAAACGTAACAACACAACATACATTACTGAACTGCCAATACACACGTGCAGCCAAATGACCACGGAAACACTAAAACTAGTTAACTCAAAAAGACACACAGATAATCAAAAACGAACTTACAACCCACGTCATATGGGACAAAACGACATCTAACAATAAAAAATACAAAAATTTACAGAATAAAATTGAAAAAAAAAATATACAAAGAGAAGAAAGCAATGCCTTCTTCCGGTTTAGAAATAAAAAAGAAAGAAAAAACAAAATAAATAAAGTAAAGTAAGAAAAGGAAAAAATCCTAAGTAAAAACTAATAATTTAACCCTTAATTAGGATAGTGGGTCCAGTTGGCACACTTTGACTTTTTACTCTCTATTTTCTCTAAATTTTTTCACTACTACATCTATTAAGTTCTCAGTATCCTCATCCATTGTCGCATTGTATCCATAGCAAAAAGGACGCGTAAGGGAAAAGTGTAATTTTAAAATATTTTTTCTAAAACATCAATTAAGTTTTTTTGTTTGTTTTTTTTTTAGTTTTTTACTGAAAGGTAGCGAAATGGCTGAGTATAAAGATGAACCTAGTAAGGTCAATGTCAACGAAATTGAGGATATGGATAATGAAAACCAAAATTCTCAGTTTAGAAATAGATCTGATGATGAATATTCTGAGATTGAAGATGATCTTATATTATCAGAACATGATTCAGATTCCACAATTTCTTTACAGTCAGATGATAAATTAGAAGCAGACAATATCGAGAATTCACAGGACAAATAGGAACCCCTAAGTGTAGCAAATTATTTTTATGGTAAAAATAAATTTAAATGGCAGAGCCGTGCTGAGGCAAAACCATTAAGCCGACTGAAGTTTTTGAAAGCTCCAGCAAAAAATCTTTGCGAGCCATACATGAAAGAAAGGCTAATAGACAAAGTTTTCGAACGTTTTGAATGAACCTGTTTCAGCTACTGCAATAGAAGGAGACGGTAAATTACAACGTAATAAAAGAAAAAAGTGATTTTCCTGCCCTCCAGGAAAGCGAGCGAAAACTGTTCACTTGTGTACAAAGTGCTAATCACCAGTGTAGTGTACCTAACATGTTCAAAGCCTATCTGTAAATTTTGCTGTGAAAAATGAATAATTAAATGTGATTTTCAAACTGTTCCAAAAGATTTGTGATTGAATTAATTTTTAAGTCATATATTACTAAATTTTTTTTTTTTTTTTTTTTTTTTTGTTTTTGCGTGGATTGGTGGGAATCTTCATAGACACAATGAGCCCCGTAGCTTCCATTGTGTGCCAGATTTTTACTGACTAAACCACACCCCTCCCATTAATACTAGTCCAACGGACTAACCATTAATTTATTGCTATTTTGATTTTCTTAAAGAAAAAGTGTACGAAATTCTATCGTATTAAATCTAGTGGCTTAGTTCTTTTAAGCCTTCTGACATCATTTTGATTATCTAGCAATTGAGTGGCCTCAACGTTAACATGTCCCTCCAGACGAGCTATATGCTTTGTTGCATATCTTTTTATTTCATTTTCTATGCAAGGAATTTTTAGATCTCTGTGCAAATCACTGTTGCGAACATACCAGGGGGCATTTACCATGTTGCGCAAGACTTTATTTTGGAATTTTTGTATACAAAGCACATGTGTTTGTTTGGCACATCCCCATATTTGTATGCCGTACAACCATATCGGTTTGAGTATCTGATTATATAACAAAATCTTGTTATGTATAGGTAATTTAGAATTACGACCTAAGAGCCAGTACATTTCTCTATACTTATTTTCAAGCTCAATTTTTTTCTTTTTAACGTGCTCTTTCAATCTAAGTTTGACATCTAATGTCATTCCTAGGTATTTAGCATTGTTTTCTTGGGGTATATTGACCCCATTCAGATTTACCAATGGTGTTTGATTTTCTAATTTTTTATTTGTAAAATTTACATGTACTGATTTTAACTCATTGAGTTTAATTTTCCATTTCTTTGTCCAGAGGTATAGCTTGTCGCTTGCTCTTTGCAATTTAATTGTAGCCTCGTCAATATTTGATCCTACTGCTATCAACGCAGTATCGTCAGCGAATGTAGCTACAGTTATATTTTCCATTTCTGGTAAATCATTGGTGTAGAGCAAATACAGTATGGGACCCAGAATACTACCTTGAGGCACACCCGTTTTAATATCTCTAATAGTAGAATACTCTTCGTCTTGTTTTATTCTGAATAGTCTGTTTTTTAGATATGATGAGAGTATATCTACGTATTGTTTAGGTAACATATTGTTTAGTTTATTTATTAAGCCTCGATGCCATACTTTATCAAAAGCTTGGGCTACATCTAGAAATATGGTAGAGCATACTTTCTTTTCCTCTACAGCTTTTTCTATTATGTATGTTATTCTATGAATTTGATCGATTGTCGAGTGCTTAGATCTAAAGCCAAATTGATAATTTGGAATCAGATTACTATTTTCTATGATCGGTCTCATTCGAATCAATAATAGTTTTTCAAATAATTTTGATACTATTGGTAGTAATGATATTGGTCTGTAGGATTTGACCTCATTTATGGGCTTACCTGGCTTTGGTATCATAATTATCTCTGCTATTTTCCACATATTCGGCACATACCTTATTCTTATAGCAGCGTTTATAATGCGTGTTAGCATTGTTATAGCTTTTTTCGGAAGTTCTTTCAGGACTTCCGATGTAATTAGATCAAAACCTGGAGCTTTTTATCTCTGAGTTTTTTAATTTGTTCAACTATTTCACTCTCTGAAAATGGTGATATAACATTTTCTTGCCAATTATTATTTTCTTCAGTGAGATCATCCGAATCTGTCTCGTCTGGACAAAAAATTTCTTCAAGATGATCTGCGAATGTTTCAGCTTTATTTTTATTATCTCTCGCCCATTCACCGCTTTTCATTCTGATTGGCGGGATTTGAGAGATCGAGGTTTTTGTACTCTTTGTTGCTTTCCACAACGAGTAGTTATTTTCTCTTTTAGCTGATAAATTTTTTATATATTTTTCAAAATTTTCATTTTTAAGATCTTTAATTTTTTTTTAAGATTCTGAGTTAATCTATTTAGCACAGTTTTGTCTGCCGGATCACGCGATTGTTGCCATCTGCGTCTAGCTCTTCTTTTTATTTTTATCATATTTAATATTTCTCTAGGGTAGTTGAATCCTACCGATTTATATTCACAATTTTTTGTATTATTCCATCCAGCATTTTGAATAATTTTAATAAAATTTTCTACTTCAGAATCTATATCACATTTGGATCTTAGTTTTGTTTTTATGTTTATTTTGTTTTCTATTTCTTGTTTAAAGCTAGCCCAGTCAGTTGTCTTGTTCGTTAGCAGAGGTTTCGACTGTTTCTTAATAATCTTTTCATATAGACTTAGTATGACTGCAGAGTGATCTGAGTCCAAATCATGGTTATCTTCTAGCTTAATATAATTGGGTGAAATTTTTTTTGTTATATAAAAATCAAGCAGATCAGGAGTTTTATTTCTATCAGTTGGCCAATAGGTTGGCTTACCGGTAGATTGGTAAATGCAGCCTTTTTCTTTTATAGCTTTTCTTAGCTCTCTTCCTCTCGTAGAGGTTACTCTAGACCCCCAATCTATGTGCTTGGCGTTGTAGTCACCTCCCAGGATAAATCTTTCGCCAAGTAGTTTAAGAATTTCTTCAAACATGTTATTCTTTATGTTGTATTTGGGTGGACAGTATAATGCACCGACACAAAGGCTTTGTTTAACAGACATAATTCGTAGCACGATTAGTTGGAATTCATCTATTTCTAGACTAAGTTCCTCGTGGTGCTTAATATCTTTCTTTATTAAAATTGAGCTACCACCTCTGGGTGTATTACTCGGATAGTTTGCGATGTAGCATGTATAGTCATTTATGTTAAGCGATGACTTATCTGTCATATGTTTTTCTGTCAAGAGACATACATCAATATTTTGTGTTCTCAATAGAATTTCCAAATTATTTTTCTTGTTCAGAATACCATTGGCATTCCACGTGACTATACGAAGTGCGTTCTTAACCATGCCTTGCGGATTTATTTTTAGGTGTATACATATATATTTCATTATGTTTGTTTTCTAATGTGCATAGTCTTGTTGAGATTTCATTCATTGTTTTTATCATATTTTGCATCATCTGCATAATGGTATTTTCAGTCAACTTTTGTGTAGAAACTTTATTTTGTTCTTTCGGGTTTCTTTTTTGACTTATGTTATTTTGTGTTACCTGTGAATATGATAAGCCTTCTACGACTTTTTTCGACGTAAAAGTTTTAGGTATCTCTGAAGTTTCAATGCAATTCTGTTTCTGTGCACTAGGTTGCCTAGGTTTTGTCTTTTGTTTTTCTTGTCTATGTTGCATTTGTTTTGGGGCATTTTTTTGTAGCTTCTTCCTTTTTTGCAACTCTCTAGCCACCTGGCAACCACGATAACTCGCTGGGAGTGCCTTTAAGGCAATTAGCAGATTTAGGCTTAATATTTTTTTTTTCTTTACAAGAAATTGTTAAATGGGGACCAGCACATTTAACACACTGAGCTAGACGCTGGCAAAACTTTTGTGTATGGCCAAATCTTTGGCATCTCTTACATTGAGGAATGGTAGTCGTTTTACGAATAGCCTCCATTTTAACCTTCATGTGCTGGATAAATTCAATTTTGAATATTTTGTTTATATCTTCGGAGTTTTCGAATCTTAGCATAAAGAGAGGAAGACGTACCGTAGATTCTTTGTTATTTTCTTTTTTCTTTATTATTTTATTTGTGACTTCTAGAATTTTGAAGCCTCTATCTTTCAATTCGTTTTTTATATCTTCAGGTTGGCATGACGGATGTAAATACCTAACCATTACTTTAATAGGCCATTATTTTCATAAGTGTGCCATTCAATATTGGCTTCATTTATTGCCTTAGTCAACTCTCTATATTCTTTTTCTTCTTCAACATTAATTTTTTGTTGTTTATTGTTAAGCATATTAACTTTATATTTAATATTGCTTTCTTTTAATTTTTTGTTTATTTGAGGGTATTCCACTACATTACTAAGTATAACTGGAGGAGGTTTACCTTTTCTTTTACTTTTCGCAACTTCATTTATTTGCACATTTTTCTCTACTTTGTCCGCAACATTTTCTGGGCTTAAAGTAGGTGATTTTTCTGCTTTTCTTTTTTTACAGATTCTTTTTGTTTTAAAGATCCAGTCGGTTTCTCGAGCTAGTTCTTCATCATCTGTATGAAATTCTTCAGCAGTTTTTAGTACTACTCTTTTACTAGACATGTTTTGTGAATTTTTTAGTTTCACATTTTCTTCTTTAATTATGCAGAGTTCATTTTTCAATTCCCTGCATAAGATTTCTAATTCTGTAACTCTGGCATTAAGTTGATTATTTTTTGCCTCAAGTGCCTTTTCGTTATTATTACCCTCGTCGGGTTTTCTATATCTGTCTTTTTGGGACATGTTTTCGTAGATATTTTGAGACCCTGTTGCCTTCATATATTACTAAATGAAGCTCAACTTATCTTGTTTATAATGCTTTAGTTTACTTTTAATTTTTTTTAATATAATTTTTTTTTATATTGAATTTTGAGGTTTAATTTTAAAATGAATTGTAAAACTGTTTCTTTTTGTATATTTTATTATATGAATATTATTTTTAAATTAAGAATAGAAAAAATGGATTTATTAATAAAAAGTATGAAAATGTAATTTATTGTATTTTTTCAATCACATTAAAAATGTGGGTCCATTGCACTCCACCACACCAAATACGTATGTATATTTCACCACATCAACTAAAGCTTAATAAATATTTACATGATATATATATATTTAGATTAGATTTAGATTAAAATAATTTGTATTTAATTTCGTTTAGTATTAAATAAGTACATATAAGATTTGTAATAGAGAGACGGCCCACATCCTACCCGGATAAGGGTCCTAAATTTTGGCTGCACATTATGTGCACAGTTGAATTAATCAAACAAAATTAAATTGCATCTTTTTTACGCTTGCACAAAACTCTTTGTTGTTACCGAATGACATTCGTATTGTAGTGGAATAACTGTACTATTTAATTTTTTTTTAATTATCTTAAATATAATACACAAGATGAACGATGTGGTGAATAAAAAAGCAAGAATAATTGAACAGTAAATTAATTACACCACAAAAATATTAAATTTTAAACAAGTTCTTCGTGCTGAATACTTAAAACATTTCAAATATTTACACCAAATTTACTTATAGAAAAAAGTACAAAAACAAAAACACAAACAAAAATTTAAAACAAAAATCAGATCAGATCATACTCTTCAAAATGAAAATGATATTATAAATATTAATTAATTTGCTTCTGTAATTAAAAAAAATTATATACAGTAAAACACGGTTATAGTCATTCGCTAAATTTCCGTAATATTTGCGACTATAACCGTTTCGTGACCATAGGCGTAGTAAAAAAAAAATTGCACCTTCATAAACAAAATCAAATTCAATAAAATAACGTATAACAATTTATTTTATTCATAAATAGCAATTCCGTTATGGAATCACAAAATATACATATTTGTTTTAAAGAACAGAAAAAGACAATATATAAATCAGTTTTTTCATACAATAATTCACTTTTGATTTTATTTGTTGGTTTTATTGAAAAAATTGGGGTTATATTTTAATGTAAATTATAAGCGACATCGATTGTATGAAGTTTATTACTTTTTTTCAAACAAATTGTGTTGACTATTGCTATAACAGAATTGTGACTACAAACGTTTTTGACTATAAACGAATTAAAATACATCGATCTACTACGTTGAAAGTAATGAGATTTTATTGTATTAAATTATATTGAAATTAGTATTAATTTAGTTATAAAGTATTAGGTATTATACTTTAATTTCATTGTAAAGTATATATATTCGAGAATCAAGCGATTCAGAAAACAATTACAATTATGCCAAAACAAATATTTATTTTTATATAAAATCATACCTTATCAAAAAGAACTGCTTCTGTGCAATTGCACAGGGGATTCACTAGTAGCTTTATAAAATCAGTTGTATTGTTATTATTAAATGTGAATATTTTATTCATCTTATCGATTACCATAATTTGACATCTTTCTTAGTCTTATTTGAAGTTTTCGTATTTTTGGAGCATTTTCCCGATTTTATAATTTTTTTTAGATGTAGGCACTTGTTCAGACAAAAATTCTGAAAGTTTAAAAAATTATAAAAAAAAATCATATAAAAAAATATATAATATAATATAGTTTTTAATAAAAACTAAAAAAAAATTTTAAAATAGTAAGTAACTAATAAGTAACTTTGTAAAATAAATTAAAAAAAAATATGCTAAATTAAAAGGTCTTCGGTTATTGTCAATTATCAATTCTTAGAGAAATTTAATTAAATTTGTATAAACATTTTCAATTCTTTAAATTTAAATATTCTTTTTTATTATAAATATATTATATACCTATTCACGTGCGGTCTTAATTATACAAATAACATATAATTAAAAGTTATTAAGTTTAGGTAATGTTAGTTACATCTTATCTAAGCTTACAGTTTAGAATATTAAAAGAAAAAAAAATTAATATGTAAGTATTTCAATTATCTAATATTAAATACTTACCCTGATGTTTCTTTATTTTTATTTTATTTTTTTTTATTTAATTTATAAATATTTAATATAATTATGCAATTAAAAACATCCCATATGCAATTTTGCTAACTATTTTATGTAAATTCAAAATAATTATAGAGAAAAAAATGATAAATATAAAGTTTTAAATTTTCCGAATTGTTCTACAAAAATAAAAAATTGTGTTAAATTAATTTATTGTCAGTTTATCAAATTTAGATTGTAGAACATACTTACAGCTTATACATACCTACTTAAGATTAATAAAATGCAAGTAGAAGGAAACACAAAATGAAAACATATTAAAATGATGTAATTTAAAACAAGAATTTTGTCATAATATTTTCTTTTGTGATAATTAGCAAATCAGATAATTCGGAAAAAAGTGCACATGCAAAAAGTTGATATGAAAAATTAGTCATGACGATATGAACTTTGCAAAGACTAGTTAATTAAGTTATTAACGAAATTTTATTACAAATCAAACTTAAGAGCTCGCCTATAAAGGAAATAAAAAAATGTTTAACAGTGACGGTCGGATGGCGTGAGCCAAACTTTGGACACTGAAGAACTGATTAATCATTTTAATAAAGCTTTTATTTATTAAACATCAAAAAATTAAAAGAAAAGGTAATGACAACCTAACGTTTACGAACACTGAAGTCCAGTCATCGTTTTCTTATTTTATTTAAGTCTATAATTACAAACAATCAAAATATTACAAAAAAAAATAATTCAGTTATTGTAGCTCTAGCAAATTGCTCACTAACGCAAGCCAATGGGATAAAGATGATGGGGATGAATAATGGCTTATTATTTATTAAAGTTAATATCAAGAACTGACAAATGGAGTATGCTGCTTCCCAATGATATATCAATATTTTAAAAATGAAAAATATATTTAAAAAATATATGTAAAAGAAACTTTGAAATTTAATTAATGCAATAATAAATTTATTTTAAAACAATAAACATAAGTCACTAAAAAACTTTAATACTTACAATATTTAACATAAAAGACAATGGCTACGTGCGCTACAAAAGTTCTACAAACACTGTTCATTTACGTTATATCGATTCTGGGTGTCTTCTATACTGATAATCATATCAGGAATTTACCATTCAATAAACATATTAGTCAGTCTACCTTAAACCAAGACAAGTTGTACTTAAGCTCTGTTGCAAGTCTTCTTTTAAATTGTTAGCTTAGATTAGCTGTTAGGTCAATTGCATTCAACAATCACTTATTTTTTAGAAAAACAAATACATACATACACCATTATTCTCTTATAGACCCATCGTTGACGAAAAGAACAAATTGATATCATCTCGTCTCGCTGAATATGCATTTCTGTTAGACACTTTGAGCGGTGCGATAGAACATTTTATTTGTTGGTAGTACTGATAATTTTTTACTCTAAAAAAAAATATTGGTATATAAACCAAATATGATTTATAAAATCTTTGGAAAGTATTATTGGGGCTTAGTTTTAAAATATTTTTTAAATAAATATATTAATTGTTTTAAATATTTTTTAGTTTATTATTGTTACATAAACAGTAATAAACAGTAATAATAAAGATATTTTTTTTTCTCAAAACAAAACACAATTTTTACATGCAAAAAAAATAATGAAAAAGTGTTTATTAATCTTTACTTAAATATTTTATCTATTCAATTTATTTATTTAATTAAATTTTTTGATAAAAAACACAAAATACTTCGGCGAGATACTCTATCGCTTACAATTTTTGATTTTTGATACAAATCCGGTCCAACAAAAATTACTCACGGGACTGTTTTTACATTAAATTTGCCGTCGCTGAAATTTGCTATCGCGTCTGTGGTGTCTCACAGAATATAAAACTATCTCTTTAGAGATATTTTCACGCGATCTCGCAAGGTGGGTCTAACAGAATATGGGTGATAATATTGACTCTGCCGATAGTTCGTTCGATTACATCAAAAACAAAGTGCTAAAAATGTTTAGATCAGATTAAATTATGTAATTTCGGGGGCGGGATCTGGCCCTTATATCACCGTAGTCACAAATGAGTTTATTGCGATTACCCGTAATAGTGCTATTTATCATATCTAAGTCTTTAAAGATATCTATTTTTGTGATCACACTCAGAATATTCTTGAATGGTATGCTGGATAACAGAAAATGTTTAATATTAATCGTGACTACTGCTCAAGATGGCTTCGTTGATTTTAAGCACCAACAAATGCGAAACATTTCAATATGGTTTATAAAACCGGTGTAGATAGATGTCAAAAAAGACTGGACGAATTTTTTTCTGCAATACATTTTAAAATTAGCAGAAAATATCTCCTAGACCAATAAAAAAGTAGTTAAATACCTAGGAATACCATTATATCATAACTTAAATTACATCAAGAAAATCAAGTAATATACAGTGTAGCAAAATGTAACAAAGCTTTCATGGCTTCAAAAAAACTTTTCTACAACAAAATAATCATTAGTAGGTAAAAGAGTTAAAATAATATGTTAACAAACATTAATTAGACCCAGAATTGTATATGGTGCACCAATATGACACAACATCAGTGGAAGGTTATTGAAAAATCCTCGTAAATTTCAAAGAAAGTGCATAAGAGTCTGTACTAAGATACATAGAAAACCCGATTCTAAATACAAGTTACTACACTAATGAGCCAAACATTAAAATTTTATGTTAATTTTATTAACTGTTGGTGGTTGTAAAACTCTAATTAGAACTTGGACTCATAATTGTTACATTTATTTGGTTTTTACTTAGATTACGCATTAAGATAGAATAAGTTAGGATATTTTTGTTATTTTTTTTTAAATATTAATAAAAAAATGTGATGGTTTATTCCCTACTTTTCCAGTATTTGTCTAATTCAGATACAAATTTTTAAGTAGTAATATTTAAGTAATAATATTGAAAATGATGAAAATGCAGAAATGTTAATTTTAAACTAAGAATTTGATTAGATGTTAATAAAATATAATGAAATGGCGGTTTTCATAAATTTTTGTAGGCTGGAGCTAGTTTAAGAATATAAAAATAGTGGGAAAAAATAAAATTTATATAAAAAAGTTGAAATACGTGATTTTTGTTAACGGGGCTTATCGTGGTTACCGTGTGATGCAGTGCCCGCGCATCAGTAATAATTGTTCATCTTCCGTTTGCCTTCCATCGTGGTTACCGCGTGAATAATTTAAAATCGAAAATTTTGGAAATTGATTTTACAGTTGTCAAAAAGTATATAATATTATGTTTTTAAGCAAAGTGCATTTTTAAACTTTTATAAAACAAAATAAATTAGTTTAATTGTGTTAGTTATAATAAAAATGGATAGCTTAATAATAAATTTATTCGACGAATTATGGGATGAAAATTCTGGTGAAAAACGGACTAGGGAATATTTAAGAAATTCTTCTTCACGGGATATATTTGAAAGGGATGAAAAATGATAAGTAAAAGTGAACTACTAATTATGAAGAAAATATTTTAATACAAATTTATTTGTATTAAAAATTTTAGATTAAACAAAAAAGCATTTCATTATGTGCTCGGAGAGGTCGAAAAAAGTTATCCAAAGGCATAAAGATCAATAGCCTTGTCCCCAACTTTAAAACTAGCGGCATCTTTAAGATTTTTTGCACGAAGAAACTACCAGCAAAGTGTTGGAAATAATTTTGATGTAAATACAGCGCAATCAACATTTTTCGAATTACTTTTTAATACTTTGGACATATTAGGGTTTCCGAATTGTTTCCGAATTTGGATTTGTTACTTTTTTCCTAAAAATATATATGAATTAATTAATAAATGAATTAAAATACATAACAAATATTTACATTTTGGAAACCATAATTTTCTAAACGTAAACTAATATTCGCGATTAAACTTTGTTCTACAAACTGTAGCAGCGCGGGCACTACGATATGAAAAAAATGAATTTCGAAAAGTTTACATTTTTTATGACTTACGGGAATCACGACACCAAATTTAAACGTTTTCCATTTCACTTACTTTTACGTTTACCACGATAGAGCCCAACTATTAAAAACAATGATAGAAAGAAATATAACATAATTTAGATCACATTTTTCAAATTCAGGGAACATAAAAAAGAAACATCAGGTATATCATAAGATATAATCAAAATATTACACATTGCCAAAAAATAATATAAATAAAAAATGTCAATCTATGCAATCATAAAGATATGACAACTAAACAGCATTCGTCGAAGAGCGTACGGGCAGATTAAATTGCATGGAAAACTATCAAAATATTGTATGAAATTGTAAAATTGTAAATTTATTCAGAAAAATACAGCAGGATCTATAGAAGATTGTAATTCAGTCAGCGAAAAAGTTACAGCAAAATCGAAATCAAGATAGCAACGTCAATTAAATTGATTATTCAATTAATTAAATTTCCGCTGATATTTCATATGCACTTTTTACATAACACCCAATTTATAAGTTTTATCTCTTAATTAATTTCAATTTTTGTTTTTGTTTTTTTTTATTATAAAAATACATATTATGATTAGGTAATTGGCTATTGAAAGATAATTTTGAAAAAAAAAAAATATATATATTATGATTAATCCAATGAAATAAGTTAAAACACAGTTAGTAAAGGATTTCCCTATGCATAATTACATCATCAAATTTATTGTTGCAATTGTAAATTAGCTATATAGCTTTAATTTTCAGAATTTTAAGTATAACGATTTACAATTTAATTACTATGGAATCAATTATATTCTATAGGGTGTAATGTAAAATATAATAAAAACATAGGTATTTCCTATGAATTTAAATGTATTTTTTAATCATTTATTTACAATTCCGAGCTTAAATCAAGCAAGTCACAATATAAATTATTTAACCAGGCAACAGTTACAATTAAAATATACCTAAGTAAGATTTTGAACTCAAATTTAATAGCTTTGAAATAGAATATAATGAATAGAATTTTTATATAGCAATAATTCATAGATATTTTCATGAATTGCATTTTGATTAAATTTTGTTAATGAGTAAATTTTATTGAAGTATATAAAAAAAAATTTCTATTGAGTAGCAAATCTCTTAAAAGATTATAAATTGGATATAGTCTCTAATATTCAGGGCATTGACAATGTATATACATTAACAACAACTACAATTACTACAAAATTAAGTGCTATAAATTTACTTAATTTTTATAAAGTAAAAAAAAAAGTTATTCGAAACAGGGACTACCTACTCAATGTGATAGAGTAATACAAGTACTCAATGTGAGGGTATATCCAAGTATCTGCTTAAATATTTAAATATTTTGAATTATTTTTATATTTGTAAATTATACTAATCTACTTCTGTCTCACTCATATTATTATAGTATTAATTTAAAAATTACCATCTCATTATAATTACTAAGCTCCGATGACCTCGTAATATGAAACAATACGAAATTTTTTGTAATAAAAATATTTTTGCAAAAACACTTAAGATAGAAAACTTTTTATTATCATAGAACGTTAGTGTTTCATTTTATCGATTAGTTAAACATCTTAAATTAAAAGATAGTTATATTTCACTAATTACAGGTGTGTGTATATTATTTTATGAGTAAATTTTTCCACACGTTTTTTTTTATAGTTAAACGTGGTTTCTATTTATCAACTTAATAAATTCTGATTTATGCAGAATATTTAAAAATAATTAATTAATATGGGTTCAATAATAATTATCATAACATTTTGCTAGTAGAATATATTTTATACGTCAGGAATATTACTAAGAATTGTTTGTGTTCTAAATAATAAAAAAAAAAAAAAATAAAAATTCAGGTTACAATAAATGATATAAAGCTTATGATATCAGGGGAAATTTTAATATGTCATCAATTTGTTGTTTTGAATATTTGGAGTTTGGATCCTATTAAAAATATTATAAAAAAACAACAGTTTATCTTTTATGGAAATCACTTTAAAATAATTTTTGTTGATTTGTTTTAAGACGTCAGAGTATTGTTTTTTTTTTTGTTTTTAGTTAAAAACAGCTGGCAGTTCTTGACAAATATCAGAAACGTCTTGTTATTACGTAGATATTATACTTATTAGAAAGTAAATTGATAAAGGTATTATTAATTTTGAATGTCATTTTTTATTATATATAGGTTATAAAAAAAAAACAAATTAATAATTTTTGAATATTTTAATTAATTTTTTGTTAAGTATTCAAGAATAAATAAACTACTTAGCTTAAAAATTAAACTTAAAAATATTTTTTTTATAAAATTTAATGATTAGAAAAATATTTAGTTTAGGATGAGTAGTTTTCAATTATTACTTGACTAAAATTAAATATCAGTCACGTATAAAGACTCCTCCTTCGATCAAAGTAGTACTTAATTTTTCACGCAACTGTAGCACCTAATCAAGAGCATTTAAATGATTAGAAAAAAAAATATTCTACTGCTATTCTAATCATTTTTGAGAGAGCATATATTCAATTTCACTTTCATCACATAAAATTATGTACTGTTTCCAAGCCACTGTCAAAATAAATAAATAAATAAAAATATATAATAATGAAATAAATGTCGGCATACAGTGCTTTTTAAATTAAAATGTTTTTTTAAGCTATAAAAAATAATGGGAATATACGAAAGTTAGTTCAGATGTTTACAACTTTATTCTCCGTTTAATCTTTTGTAATTTTTTTTTTTTTTTTATGATCTTGACAGTAACTTAGGTAGAATAACCTTTTCGTGCTTAATTAAGTACGGTACTGCAATTTTACACTACAATCTCTACAATAATTCGAGTATTTATTTTAACAAATTACTGGCTTATCTACTCTTATCTACTCATTAAATGTGGAAAACTACTACTATTGTCAGGAACTAAGCCTTCTTAAATAGAATAGTTTTCATTTTATTTAATTTGTTACCAGATTAACTCTCAATTATTTTTTGTCATTTATTATATCCCAATGACAAGGGGTACTAGACCAGCTCGAAAAACCAATGAAGCATTTTTTTTTTTTTTTGCTTCATCGCGAATCGAATCCGGGACCTTTCGGTTGAAAGGCAGGCGCTCTACCTACTGCACCACCCACCGTGTAAAAGGGATTTATAAAAGGGAAAGTTTGTTTGTTTGTTTATTTGTTTGTTTGTTCGCTATAGACGCCCAGTTTTAAAGATAGAGTTCTGAAATTTTGCACAGTTATTCATTATCAAACAAATTAACTGGTGATTTGCAAAGTCATAAAATAACAGATTTTGGTAACTGCTATACAACTCCTAGACCCTATCAGGAATATTTGAAAAACAATTATTATGTTATAGACATGAAAATTTACACTTAGATATTCTTTCAAAGATAAAAAAAAACGACCGAAAAAAAATCACCGATTTCGAAAATTCTCACTGATTTGGGTTGGTAAAATATAACTCCTAGAACTTCTCAGCAACATGTCTAAAACCAATTGTGTTACAGATATGAAAATTTACACTTAGATACTTTTTCAAAATACGACTATTTACTGATTTTGTATAAAAGCATTTGCAATGAGCTAACTAATGAATTAATGCGGACTGTAATTTCAAATATCAGTACAACCATGCAGAGTATTAAAGAATGGACTGGAAAAGTCAATTTCCGAATGTTAGGAATCGGTATAAAAATTTTACATGGTTATTTGAAACGGCTATGTGAATTAGTTATAAAAAAATGTGACAATTCGTTTTAAAAATCAGAAAATACTGCAGAGAATTCCAGGAGGTCTATATGTATACAAATCAATAGATATAGTTATCATCAATGAAAATGAAGCTGTTAACTACCGAACAGAGTTTCTTTATTCGTTGGATTTGATACGGTTGCCTCCACACCAATTGGAATTAAAAGTTCGTAGCTAGGAAATTTTAAGCAGCCAAGAACTTTACATCCTCATTTCATTGAAGCATAAATTCAAATTGATTGTGGAAAAGGCTAACATATCTTTATTTCAAGAATATCGCAATAGCAAAGAACGTGTTATGTTTACAAAGAAATAATTTTTAATATAAGTACAGTTGGAGTATTGTTGATTTTGTTATCGTAGTTAAATAAAATATGATAATATTTTTGATAAATCAATTTTTTTCTATTCGATTCAGAAATGAAGCTTCATTGATGTAAATTCTGTACATTTTGTGATCAACCCGGACAACGTCGCGCAACTTTTTGCTAGTTTACGACGTAATAAGCATATTCTTCAGTTTTATAACGAAATAAGCATATTCTTCTTCTGCCTATTGCGTTAACCCTGAGCCTGTTTGTTTATACTTCTTGTCATGTAGAACAAACATTCTGATGGTTTTATTTTATATTTTCGATAGTACAAAATATGATTTTCAGTTCTATTCGTATTAAGTCTGCCTTATTTGTTACAAAATGGCATAATATGCTAAAAGAAGAAAAAATATTCAGGATGTAGACATTCTATAATTCAGAAATCAATTCCGAAAAATCATAACCACAATAATTATTACAAATAAAGTCAAAATGTAGCGTAAATTTACTTAAAAATAATACAAACAAAAATTTTACAAGGAGGTAAAATTGAAAAATTGCAAAAAAACATTATCATCAAATAACGAGAAACTAGACCTGTGATATTATTGGGTCAATCATAATATATCTGAGTGATTGCATCGAATACTAAAAACAGTTAAAATAACATAGTAGTGAAGATTGCAATGAGTATAATTAAATTAAGGCTTACTAAATTAAATAAAATTATCAATGAAGTATTTTCAGTTAAAGTATTTAGCTGGGAAGCATATTGCCACAAATGAAAAAACCAATCGGAATAATCTCAGGACCGCCGAGATGTTCCACATTCCACTTCACCCTACAAAATTTGGTGTATTTTAGCCAATGCTTTATAAAATAAATTCTAATTAAAGTTTTTGTAACTACCATGTAAGCGTTATGGGGCTCTTAAAAGAAGGCTGCATAAAAATATATGTAATCCTAACTAACTGAATGATTATTTTTTAATTCTGTTTTTTTTTTGGCTTTACCATCGGTAATTTTTTTATTTTCGTTTCTCTTTTTTAAATTAAATGGGATCTATCTATTGACTCCATTTTTCAATATATTTTAAGTTTTTGTAATTTGCTAACAGTATATTAAATTTGCTCTACTACCAGAGTCATATGACTGTACTCTATGTTTAACAGTGTCGGATTCTACTCAGTACCGTATGTACCTTACTGAATTATGATAAATATTGCACAAAAATATTGCAAAATATCGTCTCTAATGCATTAATCTGCCATAGCATCACAATTGCATATTGCATGAAATTTATATTATTGTATATTATGATCCACTCTTATAATCAACCTTTTGACGAATATTTAACCACATTTTCTAATTCATCAGCCTTTCCTAAGAGTCCCTAAGTTTAGTCTAAGTCAAAAAATTCACTGTTACATTTACAACTTTGAAATTTACTACCTAACCTTTTTAAATCAAAAGTTTCTTCTATATAATTTGAATTATATTTGTGCGGGTTCTTTTAGAATTATGTACGTCATCTCAATTGAAAGATATTATGTTAAATATAGACTAGACTTGTTAGTATTGGACGTACTTACCAAAATATGAAAATAGTACTTACAATTAGATTAAAAATTTGACAGTATGGTTGTTACACAATGATAAATCGTTCGGTTATTAATTTTATGACCATTTTGACAATCTTTAACAATCGGTATTGTCTTAGAATGTAATCAATCTATTTTTAGGTGACATAACAATAATTTATATTTAAACTAAACTGAAATTTTTATAGATTTTTTTTTGTTTTTTTTTGTGTATTATTCCGGTGAATTGAAATATGTTGCTAGCGATCATAACAATAATAATAAAATAATAATTTTACCTTAAATTTTGTAAGTATTATTAATTGAATACCTTTGATTAGGTTTCAGAAGAACAATAATTTTTAAATTCAAATTTTATAATCTTATTTTGTTGATAATGTAAATAATAAAAATAAAACATTGTGTATAACTACTAGGTAAAATTAATTTTTTTTTTTTAATAATTTTCTAATATTAGATTATTACTGTTATAACTACGCAATTGGGGATTTAAAAAAAATTACTAAAAATACAATATTAAGTAGTTATTACTTAGAGAAAATAATTCAATTTTATTTGTTTGTTTTTTGTGTAAAATGTGTTGCTAGGAGTGTGCCATATTTTTTCTTATCACAATATGTGACTATAAAAACTATTAAAAGTTCTTAACTTTTTTTCTGTGGGGTTCAAGAACTATAATTTATATATCTGAAGTGTAAATAAAATTTTTCTGTCAATTGTTTTTTAAATTGAAATTGAAATTTTGCAAAAAAATACACTAATATCTCGATATTTTGCTAAGATAGCTTCCATAAAAGTTAATCCAAAAATACCGGGGGTTTTTTTATTTTGTGTTGTTTTCAATAATAACACTCTATACGAGTATTAATAGGTGATATTTTTTCTTAGATAGTAAAATTGGGACTACAAAGTAAAATATTGTTATGTAGTTATAAAAGCAAGTAAGTTATTCGGTTAGAAAACAATAAAAGATTAATGAATATTTATTTTCTGTTAAACTTTTACTGTGCTATTTTTTTTGTTTATGTTCAAAAATGTTAAACTAAACTGTAATTAATTCAAATAACTGATTGTAATTTTTTTACATAGGAATTTTTGTCAAAATATTGATAAGTTAATAGGGTACACATATGTGTGTATGTACGCATGAAAATGAATTCCTTCCAATCATTATACTACAATAAAGATGCCGAAAAACCATTTCGAATTGAAACATCAAATTGAAGATCTGAAATAGCAATTAAAAAATACAAAATTGTGATAATAATATTATTCTACTTCATTTTGGACAGAATTTATTCAAATAAAAATCTTTTATTCCAATGTTTTTAAAAGTATCTATAGATTTATCATACGCTTAAGTTTAACATAAACTAGAGCTTTAGAACGATTATTACAATAGATCTGACGGTCACCGTGACATTCAAACTTTGAGTTCAACCCTCCTAACTTAAAATTTAATCAAATCGAATAATAGCGTATTAAAAATACTTAAGTGGGTACAAAGTACTCAAAAATATTAATATTTTTTTTTTTTTAGTTACTTAGGTACTAATTTTGTTATAAATCAACTTTATGTAAAACCAAATTTGAAATTATTAAAAAAAATAAACAATAGGTTAAAATGCAACTTCTGTTAAATTAATTGAATTATTTTATGAATATATTTTGAATTGACCAAGCTGCAAACACAAAACTAAATTATCTTCCCAAAACAACTGGTTGGCTTTAACTGAATGGTGCTAGTCGACTTAAGCGTTACAACATTATACAATAACTACCCAATAGATATTAACAGAGTATAAGTAGATTGTCATGGATAATTATACTTACCATTGCATTTTTAATTTGGAAGTCATTATATGTTGCTAAAATATTATTAAAAATCATACAAACTACTAAATGCCTGTTGTCTCTAATAGATTGTATAGTTTACAAAGGAAATAAAAAAAAAATTTGGAATTGATTGAATAATACCCTTAAGTAGGGTTTCTGAAACCGAATTACTCGAACTCGAATTCACCGAACATTCAACGCAAGATTCGAATTCGAAGTTCGGCACCTGACTTATCGAATCTAAAAATTTAAAAATTCAAAAGTTCAAAAAATATTGTACCAATATTATACCAGTTGGCCGCGTCCAGTTTAATAAAACAATGCAAATCATTTTATTTATTTGCATTTATTATTAATGTACGCCATGAACGACAACTAATACTGGACATTGAAACACGTTGGAATTCAATGGCAAACATGGTTGAAGTTTTTTTACAACTTCAAGAATATGTAGAAGAAGTACTTGGTGATTTGAATGCAACCAACTTATTGGATAACATAAATTTTAAACTTCTCAACAAATTGAGTGAAGCCTTAAAACCGATTAAGTTAACTATTGAAAAGCTCGGAAGAAAAGATGCTACATTGCTCTCAGCAGACCTTACTATAAATTTCATGAAAAATAAACTCAAGGAATTTAATACTCAAGTTAGCACTGCATTATTGGTTAATATTTCCATGCGTGTTGATGAGCGAAAATGTAAATTTGATGAATCTTTTAAAATACCTGAAGGATACAAATAATGTTCTATCAAAACAAGCGATAAATTTAGCAACAGATATAATGAAAAGATTATATAAAGCTAATCCAACTTTAGTAGTAAACAAAAATGAATCTAAAATGCAAGTAGATGTTTTAGTTGAACCTGAACAACAAAAAGAAATTACTATTGAGGAGGAACTAAACCAAATATTAAAAGTGGGTATGAGGAACCAATGGAGAAAACTGTTTTTGACAAATTAAAACAGGAATTTACTCTGTATAAAAATACTGGCAAACGTACAGAAAATTTTTAAAAATTGTTCAACGCTCTATGTTCAATTAAACCCACTTCAACGGACTCTGAAAGAGCTTTTTCCGTTTCTTTGCACCAAAATAAGGTCGAAATTATCTGATAAATCTTTAAATTCGTTGTTATTTTTAACATTTTATTACTTACGACAAAAAAAAATAAATATCTTTTTGTTTTTGTTTAATATTGTATGTAATAAAATACTTAATTGAATCAAATATTTAAACAGAACTTATTACTTTAATAAAAACTATTTTTTTTACTACATTTAATAAAAATTTAACGAATTCGAAGGGTTCGAAGAATGAATTTTGAAATTTGATACTCGGATTCGACGAATTTTATTTTCCCGAGTTTTCAAAAACCCTACCCTTAAGTAAGTTAATCAAGCATATAGTAAAAATGGAACAAAGAACTTTTTGCTTTAATTGTGGGACTCAAATAAGGACAGGGGTGTAAATTCATATTTATTTTTCTAGGGGAAATCACAAACATTCTGTTATCTTTTTTTTTTTTAGAATAACTTATTCTTTAGCGTTAGGAAATTTTCGCAATTAGATCTATTGAGCATATTAAATTGAGATACTTTCAGCCTTGCAGCTTGTCCTTCTTTCTCTTCTTTTTTACAATTATTTTGATTGATTTCACAATTTTGAAATCTAAATTTTTCTCAACTATAAATTCAAGATAATAAAATCAATTTTAGTTTTATATAAAATCTTTCCATCTCACAATCTGACTTTATGCTGTCTATAAAATATCATAAAATGATGAACAATAAAATCATTTTCTATCAAATTGCGAACTAGTTCAATTTTTTTTCTTTTACACGTTTAATACCTGTCCATTTTTTGATTGTTTATCAAAATACTTTTATGTTATAGTTTGTTGACGATGTATATGTTGTATATTCTTGATTTGTTGCTGTGGCACATGTCCAGTTCATGATATTACAACCTTATTCTTAATTTATACATGTTAGCATGGGTGAACTAAAGTCGCAGAAATATCAAATTTATATAACTTCCGGAACTAATAAAGCACAGATTTAATTATGATGGTATAATAAATTTTTCAAAACAAAATAAGGTTTTAAAAGCCGCTCAAAGACATAATTAACTCTTAAAAATAATGAAATAAATTAGTTTTATACGACGTTTCGAAAATTTAACGTTTTTATATTATCTTAAAAAGCTTGAGTAGAAAGAGAAATGATAATTTGTTTTTAAAAAAAAATTAAAATTTACTTTTTTATATTTTGAAGAAATTCTGGAAATATAATTTTAGCTTTAATTTAAGCTAATTTAATTTTTTATGTAAATGGATCAATTTATTGATTTATACTGCTATTAACAGCTTCAAGATGACTAATTTTGAAATTAAAAACGGACTATTTGTTATTCTAGCTAATTGTCCGATCTATCATAATCTCATTGATTTAACCCTTAAGCACTGTTGTAAAATCAATCATTAATTTGTTTTGAATTCATAAGTATTGCAAAGAGTTTTTGCATGGTCAGTACATGTTGTTTTATCACATTTATTGCACACCGGCAAATATTTCGCCTTTTAGTATGGCAGAGATAACATTGTTCACGTTTTAATTTTTTCTTAGGAAGTTCTTTTTATTCAATTTTTTATTATATTGACATTTTATTTATATTCAAATTTATATTGAGCTGCAGCCGCGCCATTAGTGTATGTGTTTATAAAATTTATTTTGTCTTATATCAGCACGAAGCTTAAAAGTTTAGGTCGAATTATTTAAACGTTATTATTTTAAAGGGTTGATTGAAAGATATGTAAATTTTTAGAAATATTATAAATGTTAAATAAAGGAAGTGCGATAATTTTAAATTTTAAATAGTCGCAGCGGCACCATAAATATGGTCAAGGGTTAACACAATTAACTAAGTATAAATTCATTAATTATAAGTTCATATAACTTGTCATTGATTCTCCTATATAGCTAAAGACGCGTTAGGACAGAACCTTCAACTTATAATGACGCTCACGGTTTCAGTATCTTGTTCGATGTTATCAAACCATCATAATATTGATCATTCTCTTAGCTCTGTTGATATATGCCACATCTTGTAAAAGGCTTAGAGAGACTTTTATGGTCGAGCAGACTTGGTTTCTTTCCTTTTCTTTAATATTTGTGATACGGTGTACCATGATCTAGTATGGAATGTTTTGCTCTAAAACCAAATTGATAATTTTATATATTAAATTATTGCCTTATATTATTGGTTTTGATCTCTTAAGGAAAAGTGTTTCAAATAATTTCG
Organism: Argyra leucocephala; assembly: GCA_963942445.1. Classification (NCBI taxonomy): domain Eukaryota; kingdom Metazoa; phylum Arthropoda; class Insecta; order Diptera; family Dolichopodidae; genus Argyra; species Argyra leucocephala. Next base: position 115,511,073 of record OZ012678.1, on the reverse strand, counting down.
ATATTATTGGTAATAACCATTTTGGTCTGTATGATTTTACTTCAGTTGCAGGTCAAAATTAACTTCATAATTGTAACAAAGTTATCAAGTAAGAATTGAAATAATTTTTCCAAAAAAATTTTTTTTCCCAGAATTAAAATGTTTTTTTTTTTAAATAATTCAGTGGAAATGTTAAGAATTATTAAGAATTATATTATTTAAAACGTCATTTACTATTAATATTGATTAATTTTTTTTTGTACTTTGAAATATGTATATTTAATACTTAAAGTACTGCTGAGTAATTGAAAAGCTTTCAAATTTGTTTAATTACTTCCTAAGAACAATGACGTAATAAAAACACAGTATTCCCAAATACTCCACTAAAGTAATATAATTAAATATCTTAGTACCTGCAACCTGAAAATCTTTTAAGGGGTGATTTCTTTAACCAGTTTAGGAATAAAATTGTTCATGACAGGATGGTTTGTTTTTAAATTTAGCCTGGGCTACAGGATCTATTAATGGAAATTCAGATTAAAAACAAAATATCTAAAATCTATGATGGCTCCGAAGATATACAAGGTGAAAATATGAGTTTTTAAAACTTTTTTTTAAAATTAATGTACCTACTTAACAGTGCTTATTCGATTTTTAGGTTCAGACTCCGTTTATTTTCATCTCAGTGAGCTTAATTATAGCTTGTACATAGTGTTTACTATAGGAGACAACTTAATACTACTCGAAAAAAAATAAAAATAAAAGTAAAATAAAAAAAATAAACCTTCTTCTTGATTGGCATCAGACCTACCGTTTTTAAGTAATAGATGTCTGATAAAAATTGTAGTGTAGAAACTGATATTTTTGTGAATTAGATACATTGAATATCTGGAAAAAGTTCGAAAATATATTTTTTTGTATTATTTTATTTTAATTCATTGCAATTTCATAATTCACAAATTTCATATCAGATTTGCCTTTCTCAAATAAAATTATATCGTAATTTTTGTAATAAAAATTTCTGTATTGCCGTTTAAATCTTCTTCTCATTCTCTACTGTTTCAAAAACCAATAAAATAACAACAACATTAGTAATAATAATAATAACAATAATAATAATAATAATAATAATAATAATAATAATAATTATAATAATAATAAATAATAATAATAATAATAATAACAATAATAATAATAATAATAATAAGAATAATAATAATAATAATAATAATAAATAATAATAATAATAAATAATAATAATAATAATAAATAATAATAAAAATAATAATAATAATAATAATAATAATAATAATAATAACAATAATAATAATAATAATAATGATAATAATAATAATAATAAATAATAAAAATAATAATAATAATAAATAAATTCTTTACAATCGAGAAAATTACTCGACCAAATAACTCAGGTTAAATAGATGAAAATAGATTAGAACTTAATATAGATAAAGTATTTTCAGGTTGGATTGGACCAACCTGCATACTGAACACGTAGTTAGTATTACATCACAATTTAATTTGATATTTTATTTTTTACTCGGATATAAGGATTTTTTGGCTCGTAATTAACAATTGAATCAAGAAAAGAAAATTATAATGATACAACTAAAACACATGTATATCTGATCTAGGTATGAGTATATTCTATTGGAAAATCCCAAATTATCAAAAATAAACAATTGAACCTATACATATATAAAAATTTATAATAGCGGAACTTTTACCGTTTTTTTTTTTTTTGTATTTTGTATAGAGTATTGAAATAATCTTATCAATGATTAAATTCATAAAAAATTATAAAGTAAATTAAAATAGCTCATAATTCCCCATTCGGATAAAACGACACTTAGTTTTATAATATACTTTATAAAATACTTAAAAATTTCAAAAATTTGAATACCTAATCTTTTAATATTATATCAAAGTATTCAAGATAATTAATAATGTAGTTATACATATTTTATTTATACGAATGTATTGTATTTAAACTTTAAAAATGTTATATTAATAGAATTAAATAATTGTATTTTAATTTTCAGATTTATTTTTAGAAAATTCAAAATTATAATTAAAAAAGTAATTCAATTTATTTTTCTTTTCTAAATCAAATTATTCTCGAGTGTTTTAATCATCTACTTTAAAAACGATTTTTTTCTTCTGTACACTTAAAATGAGTTTGCAAAAATGTTTTATCAAAAAAAATATTTTTGGATTGTGATTTAATACATAGAAGTGTTAAAATTATAAAAAAGTTCATTAGATACATTAAAATAGTTAAAAAAAAATTAAATGTTCAATGACAGCAATTAACACGATAGTTTCAAGTTTATGTTATATTTAACTAATTTGAACAATAAATGTTTATGAATCATTAGAGATATAAGACTCCAGTACGTCTACATTTGTTAGGTAATATCTGAGAAATTTGCAACAGTTTGGGATACACTTTTCATTTAATACAAATTCAATTTATCAATGAAATTTCATTAAACCATTATTCAGTCTCGCTTTAGTCTAGACAAATTCTATAAATTCTCTGTTTTATGACTAAAGCAAAAAAAATTTGAAATTAAAAATACTAGCTACCTAAAAATAAAAATTAAATAATATAAAACAGAAAACGCAACATTATAATATGAAAAAAAACCTGATGAGTATTAGATATGAAACCCCCCTGACGGTCATATAATTACTACAATAAATTATTATATTTTTATTATCATTGTGACATCAGAAAATGACTGTCGAGTTATTTAGAAGTAGATTTATATTTTTTGTTACATTTTTTTATTTATTACTGTTCGTTGGTGTTTTATTTAACTGTTTTTTTTTTCGTACGGAGGTGATTCTAATACGTCAGGGCCGGCATGTATGGCTTTTTAGCTGTTTACTCTGTAAACATTTAATATATTTTAAGTTAGAGTAGAGTAGAAATTAATTTCTCTGATAGTATATTGCACTCATACTAAATATATAATATTTTCTTGTTTTAATAATAATAATTGAAAAATACCTTAGTTTAGCGATTCGTGACTAATTTGTAAATTATATTTGAACTATTCAATCTTTATCTAGTTCTTAATAAGCGTGGACAAACACTTACTTCATATTTTCTAGTATATTTATTAACAGAACTCTCAACAGGTTCTCACACCATAAAGTTTCAATTGTTTGTGTATTTAATTTTACATATTTGAAATTGTTGGTGAATATGAACTTTCTTTCACTTATTATTTTTTACGTATCTACTCTTCAAAAAGCGTTCAGTCATTCATGTTTTCATTTTACTAAATATGATAAATATGTACATAATATTATATACTCAATTTGTTTATTTATTTATATAACAGTGTGATCTGCAGTCCAGCTACAGGTCCTTTTCACTTTATGAATGTTGACCTTTATACAGTAAATATTTGGTATATATTTTTGTATATTGTATATTAAATAATTTTTATTAGTTTATTAATTATTTTATGTTTAATAATTATTATATTATATCATTAAGAGCGATGTGGTTATATTTAAAAATGTTTAGTTCTTACGGGGGGCGGGGGTGGGGGAGGTGTTTGGTACATTAACATTTTTCAATTAACATTTTTTCAATTAAATAATAATTGTTATTAATTTTAACTATATTGAGTTTTCCAAAAGGCTTTGGAAGCTCTTTAAACGTATTTAACATCGATATAGTTTATTATGTACAGAATCATGTCATAACCCAATATTATGTAATTTGTCTCTCGTATTTTATAATTTTTTGAATATTAAAAATTGAAACCGATTTATTTTTACATGATTCTTCTTATTATAATTTCTTCCTTTAAAGAAATTTGTTGATAATGATTTGTTTTCTTTAATTATTATAGTATATGGAATTTTTCTAATCCGATTTATTATATATATTTAGCTAAAGTATGTTAATCTAGCCTCGTAGTCCTAAATAACATCTTAATGAAAATTTTTAGTCAACTTCTGTTTTTTTCGAATTATCAGACAATTCCTCTTTTTTCTACACTTTGAATAAAATTCATTTTTATGAACATTTTATTTAACTATATTTAATATAATATACCAGCAATTAATTTGTTTAATCATATTATAAATTGCCTCAATCCAAATATTATATTAATCTAGTATTATTTTTATTCTATATTAAATATTAAAATGAATAATAATTATTATAACTAAGATATAAATTGAAATTTTACCGGTTTAAATACTAGATTAAATGGCGTTTAGATAACAATCTTTTTTTTTTGATTATCTATATCTCTTATAGATTAACGTAAAATAAATTTCAATTAGAATTACCTCTGTCATTGTCACTTGGATTATTTTAAAAATAAAGAAATCACAAAAAACCTAAATTAATTAAAATAAAAAGTCAAATAATTTCGATAATCTAATTTATAAATATCATCTTTTATTATAATTAAATTTTTATTAAATAACATACAATTCATAAAACACACCATCAATTTGACACAATCATCAGCATAATTAACATTTTTAATATAATTTCGATTAATTTTTATAATAATAATTCTAAATTTTGCAAGTAGCAAGTGTCAAATCAATCCAACAAATTGTCTGTTACCCTCAACAAATTGTATAATATCTAACATTTTTGATTGCATATTACAACTTGTTGGCATTTTAACTTTTTCAATTTCTTTTTCTGATTGTGGTTTAAATTGTTTATGTATAAAATACATAACTTTTGCTTTTGGAAAACCATTAAATGTTGTCATAAATGGTAATGTATATGCACCAAAATCTTCAAAAACAATTGGATCACCAATATTTAGTGCTGGCATATAAGTATCTTCACATAAAATATCACTTGAATCACATGTTGGTCCCCATATTGATGATTTGTATAATGGTGAATTTTCAATTGCTTTTGTTTTCCATAATTTTGGTATAGCTGGATAAACATCACGTAATTGTACAACTTGATTGAATGTACCAAATGCACCATCATTTAAAAAATACATTATTTCTTCAACTTCACCTTTGTCATTGATTACTTCACGTTTTGAATGAATTTTTGTTAAAACAATCATTGATGAACTAACAAAATAACGTCCTGGTTCAGCCATTAACATAATATCATCATCGGGAAAATATTTATCAACAGCATCACATACAACTTTACTTGCTTCAATAAAATATGCATTATGTTCACCAGTGAATCCACCTCCAATATCTAATACTTTCATATCGAAACCCATTGATTTGCCTAAATCAATTAACTTTCTTGCTTCAGCAATAGCTTCACCATAAACTGGAAAATCTAAACAATCAGATCCAACATGAAATGATATACCAACAATATTCAAATCTAAATCTTTAGCTAATTTCATAAGTCTTGGTGCTTCAGTATATGGATCACAACCAAATTTCTTACCCAATGGGCATAGAGCTTTTTTAGCTTCATAACGAAATCTTAAAATTAAACTTGCATCTGGGAAATGCTTTTTTATTTTATATAATTCATAATCACCATCGAATGTCATTGTATAAATGCCCATTTGTTTAGCAAAATTTAAATGTGTTTGCAATTTATTTGGATGAGCGAAAATAATACGTTCAGCTTCACATCCCAATTCTAAAACTCTTTCAATTTCATTCTTTGAGGCACAATCAAAACCAATTTTTAATTCATTTAGCACTTTTAATATTGGATATGAATCGTTACACTTAACTGCATAAAATGGAGTTACTCTTGGTATTAATGATCTCCATAAATGAACTTTAGTTACAATATCAGTCAAGTCACATAATATCATCGGTATATCTGATTTGGCATAAACATCACTATCGATGATTTCTTGTAAATTGATAGATTCACCATTGAAATATGTTATTTTTTCCATTTTGTTTTGTTTATATTTTTTTTTTATATTTTATACAGCTTTTCGTTTTAATTTGTTTGTTTTTGTTTTTTTTAAATTTTATTCGTTAATTAATTTATTCAATAAAATTTTATTTAATTTTTTTATTCTTTTGTTTTTTTTTAAACTTTTAATAAAAACAAGATTTACAAAAAACAAAATTAGCAGCACAAAAATAACAGGAAAAAAAAATTAATTAATAGAAAGTAAATCGATTGTTACTATAATTCTCTTATTTAGCTAGAGTGTAACGTCGTATGTTCCGAATCGAACTAAATTAATATTCTTAGTGTTGATGCTTAAATAATAGAACCTAAGGTGTATTTTTATACAAGTGAAAACTAATTAATTAAAAATTTGTATAATCAACACATATTATATATACTCGCGTATTTTTCATATCAGCAAGTTTGATTTTGATTTTTATTTTGTTTTTTTTTTTTTCTCTTTGTTATTTTTTATTTTTTAACTTTTAATCAAATTTTTGATAAAAATAATTTTTTTACAATTTATAATGGATTTATTTTTATTTCTGATAAAATTAATTTTCTTAAGGGCTGGTTCCAGGTATAACTTTTTTTGAGTGGATCATTATTGAGAATTTAATTTGAAATTTAATGTGGCGAAAATTTTGTAAAGAACTAAATTGATAAACGGTATTTTATGCTTTGCAAGTGTGCCATTTTGTTTTTTAAAATTTTTGGAATTGATTTAAAAATAATTTTATTCTATAATATAACAAATTTATATTGGACATCATAATTTCCTGTAAACTTTGTTTTTGTTTGTTTTAAATTGAATGCTTTTGTATGTGCGCACTATTTTAGTTAGGAACATATTAAAAACTATGTAAAATAAAGACAACAAGTAATTTTTTAATTGCATGAGAAATTAAAAATTTTTGAATGAACTAAAAGAGATTTAAATGTATTATAGAGCTCATTCAGGATCAAAATGGAGATTTTTTTTGTGTATTTAAATATCTAACTCAACAGAGAGCTCAAAATAATTTTAAATCTCCAAAATTTCAATTAGGCCACCTTTATATTTAATTCGGTACTGTATAACAGCATATTCTCATACTATCAATGATGGTAGAAATAATTTTGGGTCCTTATTGTGATGTTGAGATTTATTCGACTGACAACTGAGAAAATGTTGTCAGTTGAGATTTTAGTTAGTATTGTGTAAGTCATACTGACCAAATTTCGTTCTATTGTGAATATGTACTGAGAAAATTAAAATAAAAAAGGTTTTCTAGAAAAGAAATAAATAATAGAAAAAATAAATACAACTATGTCGCGTCAAGCGAATTTTATGTTTGTATAATTTTCTTGTATAGCTATTGTTTATTAATTCTACTAATTGCTTAAATTAAATTTTATTGCTGTAAGTTTTCGCCATTTTGTTAAAAAAAGCATATAATTATTTTTAGTATTTTGAAAGCACATCAAATAAGAAATACTTAAAATTTTAATAAAAACGAATAACAATTTAAAAAAAAAAACAAACAATTTAACCAACTACAAAAACCAAACCAAAAAATTTATTTAAAAAATAATTTTCTTTAACACAATATATTTTGTTATGTTAAAATTTACAACGGAAAAAAATTGTTTAAAAATAGAAAAAAACTGACTTTTACTGACATTCACAATACCAATTTTTGTCAGTATTCACAATTTATCAGTAGCTTGTTGACAACTGATAATCACAGATTTTTAATATTTGTTGACACTTCTCAGATATTTACTGAAAACTGACACTTCACAATAAGAGCCTTAGTGTTTTTGCATGACAATCTCGTTAATTTTTAACACTTTAATAATTAACATAAATTTAGAAAGCTACATACTTATTTAGAATTACTATTATATATTCAATATTTTGTATAAGATTATGCGGGGACAAAGAAAAAATATTACTTCAAGAACTTAATCTGCAATATTTTCTATGAGGTATTAGGCAAATGTTTAAAACGGAAATTTTGTGGATGATGGAATAGATCTACATACATCTAAATAAATTAGCGACAATTCAATAACACAAGCTTGAATTGACACAACTGACATTTTATTTTTTTTTATTTTGAAAAATTTCATTGAATGTAGTTCCTGTTTCATCTATTAAATAGCCGTCAACTGCAATTCTAAAGCATTAAATTGTTCTTCCGATTTTGACTTTCCCTTTTGTATTGTTTGGTATTTTAAAATTGCAGTTCTATGTGTTTGGTGAACATTTTTTTTTGCTTTAATGTCAATTTCAGAGTTAGGTACTATGAATTCCTGGAATAATTAGCTATGACTTCGCAAACAAATAGAATGTGAAAGGGGGATTCATTTTCTTCTAAGCAAAATCTGAATCTCTTTGGGTTGGACTTATCTGTCTTGAACAGATGTCTTGAATGGACCATGTATTGAATGAATCATGTCATTAACCATGTCATGGACAATGCTTTGAATGGACAATGCCTTGAATGTACCATGTCTTGAGTGGACCATGTCTTGCAAGGTCCATGTCATGGACAATGTCTTGAATGGACCATGTCATGGACAATGTCTTGAATGGACCATGAACAGTGATAAACAACATCAGTGTTCTGACATCGAGCGTAGTGTAATTGATTACGTTGCTTTAACAACAACTGAACACTGTATCGGAAAGAATTGGAGAATTATTTTATTTACCTACTTTTAGTTAAATTAACCTCCATTAACCTGACTTTCTACAGTTTTTAAAACTATAGGATGGGCAACCTAAGAGCTTTTAAAAGATTAAGTATACATAAAATCACACATAATAAACTTATTATTATTTCATACGGACCGCCCCATATTCATTGTTTTCACTTAGGACTAGTAATAGAAAAAAAAATTGTTTTATTTTTTAACCACAAATTCAACACTGATCAAAAATTTTATAAATCTATGGGAAATTTCAAAACTTAAAGTTCACGGGGATTTTTACGACGAATTCAGAATTACAATTTAAATAAATCTGTTTTAAAAATACGTTATGAATTATTCAAAAAAAAAAAAAAAAAAAAAAATTAATTAAATAATTGCAGGTAATAATTAATATTTATAAATTAGATTGAAAATAAATGTCGTTTAATTTTAATCAGGGTAATGCTGGATTTGGGTTTTTTATTTTGGATACTTCTGTGAATTGATTATTAAAAATCGCAATTAATAATAATTATCAAATTCTAATTATAATTTTTTTTATATGTTATAATCATTAATTTTTTGATAAGAATTTTTTTATAAAACATAAAACTATATATAGTTAAATTCAACTATTATTAATATTAAATAATATAATTTATAAGTATAAGTGTATAATATAATATTAAATAATGTAATCTAATAATTTTAAATAAAATTATATGGACAGGAAAACCACTATAGCAAGATACCTTTTTATGGGGGGTACTAATTTTATTTCATTTAGTTAAAATTAATGGGCTTTGTTTTTTTATTTAAGGATATCAAAATTTTGCGTATTATTTAATTAAGTGCGAAAAAACAAAAAAAAAAAACAAAACCGAATTTAATAAAAAAAAATCATATGACAACACAAAAAGAAAATTAAAATAAAAGTGTGTGTGTGTCTGTGCAAAATTTTAAAAATAAGAACATAAGACTACTGTTATCCACATAACAAATAATCAAATTATAATTGTTCTATTTTGAAAATTATTATTACTCTCGTATTGTTTAGGTTTTTTTTTTGTGGGAAATTTTCGTTGTACTTGGGAAAATCCAATCACCTTATTAAGTTTTCAATAAAATGACTTTTTATAATATCTGATAAATTACTTGAATTTTTTTGGTCAATTGGTGGTATTATTATTTAAAATATTCAATAAATCGAAATTATAGATTATAGGCTTTGAATATACACTGAAATACACTGTTTTAAAAAAATAAAACGTAGTAATTATAATTAATGCAAGGAATTAGTGAAATTGAAGGCACGCGTATTCAAATATTTACTTACCTAAAAATTTTATTCGATCGAAACCAATTTATTGTCTTATTATTCTTATATAGATCTATGCAGCTTTATATATGTCTCGACATCATTCTTTAACGATTTTTACTGATATATAATCATTAGGCTACGAAGAGCCTCTACTATTGATGTATTTTCAAAGTAAGTTTTCTTGTCTGTTTTAAGATTCAGCTTGAGAGTCCAGACTTTATAATGAATATACTGTAAGTGAAAATCACAATAAATGCCAGTGTATAATACATGAACATAAAGTGTAGGATTTATTTTAATTGTGTCTACTATAGTAAGAACTTGCGGTCTGCTGTTAATGGCCATGAATGTGTGAAAAATATTTATTACAAAAACTAATTTTCTTTAAGAAAACAAGAATAGAGATTTTTAAAACACCATGATACATAACTATTTAAATGGATTATACATAAGGTGAGGGCAATATTTTCAAAATCTATTCTCTTATTGTTGTATCTTAAACATTTAATTGTTCACAGCTATTTAACGTCTCACAGACGTAATTTTTTTTTATTTTCTCTCTCTCTGCCTATTTTTGCTACATACATTCCTGAAATTTTCAATATTATTTCAAGTTAGTGTATAGTTCATAGTTGGCAAATGTTCATGTGTATATGAATTTGTTTTGGTGGCTGTTATTAGGTAAGAAAAAATTTTTTTACGTCGGTGAGACGTAAAACAGCGGCAATCAGAGTTTTTGAATGAAGTTTTATTTTTTTTGTTTTTATTAGATTTCAACGGTTTTTCTGGAATTATAAAAAGATAAAACATTACAAGTAGATCAAAAATGAACGTTAGTATTGATTGTGATAATTTTGATGAAATAGTGAACAACTGGTTAGAAGAAAATTTCTCAGATAATGAAACTGATAACGAGCTTTTTTCTGAACATGATTCAGATTCAGAGTTTTCAGACGAACATTTTGAGGGTGAAATTTTGGAAGAAACAATTGAAGCTGAACTTTAAAGCGAAGCAGAAACGAAGATGTATTTTAGAGGTAACAATCGTTATGTTACAGAGAAAAAAGAAGGAAAACATCATACATCTGCATCACTTGCAAAATGCCAATGTACTTGCAATGCTGCAATCACATATGTAAAAATTGTTCTATTTAAGTGGTTGTCAAAAATTGGAAAAATATAAGTTCCTGATTTTTTTTTTTCTTTATTAATTATAGTTTTTCTATAGAAACTGGTTGTGAAGACAAAAAGTGATTTTTGTTATTTTTTGTTTATTTACAGATATATTTTTGATTTGATGTTTTTGTTTTTTTTTTTACTGACTGAATTATTAAAAATAAGAATTAAATGTGATATTGAAAAAAATATGAAGGCAAAATGATTTAGAATAATAAAAAAAATATTAAAAAATTAAAAAAAAACAATTTACTTTTGATAAACAATTTGAAGCCCATAATATTTTCAGAGTCTAAAGTGGCCGACGTCTCACACACGTAAAACAGAGTTAATCAAATTTTTTTTAAACAGCGGTTAACAGTTATAAGTATTTTGATGACGCCTATATCTTAAATCATGTAATTTTGCTTGTACAACGGATGTCTAACCATTAAATAGAATGATGTCCTCATTTAACACATACAATTTCCATAATTAACCTACTACTTACTAACAAAGAAGTCTTTAAAAAATAGTTTATATTTTATGTCAATGAACATGTATCCTATGATATTCCTTGGTCTAAGTAGATATATTTTTATAGATTATATTATTATGTTATTGTAGCTCAATTTATATTAATTGTTCTTTTTTAACTCAATTGTTATATATGTTTTTTTATACTCTTGACAGTAACTTTAGTTAAACCTTTTCGTCATCTATTATATCATTTCTGTAATTTATTATATCCCAATTAGAGAGAATACTAAACCAGGTGGAAAAACCATCAATAAAGAATTTTTTTGCTTCATCGGGAATCAAACCTGGGACCTTGCGGAAAGGCAGGCGCTCTAACTACTGCGCCAACCAGCGGCTATTGTCATTTTTAAAATTTAACTACATGTGGGCATATCATTTCTATCATTATCATTGCATTAATTATTAATTTTAGTTTTTTATTTATTTTTATTAATGTTTTTTCTTTTTTTTTTTTGATTATAATAAGTTTTTAGTTTCGATTTTTCCATTTTTTTTTCTTTTTTCGTTTTTCGATTTTCGTTTTTTTTTTTTTATTTTAGTTTTTTTAACTTCTTTTTTTAACAACTAGCTAATTATAATTTTATTTTAGCTTGTATTGTAATAAATAAATAATATGATATATTGTGACTTGCTTGATGTAAGCTTGGAATAAAAACTAAGTGTCATAAAATTGTCAAAATTGACATAACAAGTTTTTAAAGCGATTCCAATTACATTATAATAGTTATAGTAAACATAACTAAATATGGTGGTATCTGTTAGATGTTTTGAGCAAACAGAAAGACCCTGCCATATAGTTTTTCCTCATCTGATCTCACTACGTTTTTTGATGCAATTGTTTCAAAATTGATATAAATTCGAGATATGATTGAAGGCACGCGTATTCAATTATTTACTTACCTATTTCTATTCGATCGAAATCAATTTATTGCTTTATTACTTGTTATATAGATCTATGCAACTTTTCAAATGTCGCAACATCATTCTTTACGATTTTTAACTCTACAATAATCATTGAGCTATGACGAGCCTCTACTAGTAAATCTACACATTTCTTTATTAAATAACCGGTAAAATATAAAAAATAATTGTGAATAATGTAGGTATAGATAAACAACATTAAATTTGGTTTGATTGTTTTTTTTATCAGTAACTTCAGTAGAATACCTTTTCGTAAATAACCTACGTACGGTATTTCAAGCTTTTACACAAAGTGAAACGAGAAATATTTTGTCAACGAAGTTTTTTTATACCGGGTGGTTCCTAGCATGCATATCAGCTTTTTAAGAAGAGAAGGAACCGTTATTTTAAAATTTAAAAAAAAGTTTGTTAACTAAATCGAGGATGCTCTATCGATTGGTGATATTTTTAACTTCCGAGAACGACCCGAAAAGGGGTTTTCAAGACTAAAAATCGCCGAATTTTACCGAAATCTAGATTTTCAAATGGGAATGATTTTTTTTTGTTTTCTTAGTATTTTTCTACAAAATTAATAACAATAAAACAAAAATGCTCAATATTTTCCTTTGGTAAACTAAAATTAATGAAAATCATTTTTATAAATTAATTTGCTTTTCATGTTATCATATTTTTTATCTAAGTTTTGGGTTCCTACAAAGTTTAAACAAAAAAAAAAAAAAAAAACAAAAGTTTCTTATTTTTTGATGTAGAATCCGAATTTGAATAAAAAATTATCCCTTCCCATTTGAAATTCTCGATTTTGGCCAATTTCGGATTTTCGTCTTCAAAAACCGATTTGCGGTTCTTTCCGGAAGTTGAAAATACCACTAATCGATAGAGCACCCTCAATTTAGTTAACAAATTTTTTCTAAAGCTTAAAATAACGGCCTCCCCTCCCCTCTTAAAAAGGTGATACGAATGCTCAGAAACACCCGGTATATTTGTGTGGGAACTACTTCTATCATAAGGTACTTCTTAGTTTCAAGATTTTTTTAAGAGAATTTACTTTACGTTAGTATTTAGCTATAGAAAAATTACCAATAAATTTCGTAACACCAGCTACTATACACATAGAAAATAATAAGGAAAAAAATGATACTCGCATGAATATTGAAGGCTGCATTTTTTTATATATATATATATATTTTTTTTCAATTATATTATTTTATAATATATTTTGAATTCTTTTTGTTTTTATCTATTATACCTTAGGAAATATTGGCAACAAACTAGATCCCCTGAAATCAAAGCCAGGTTCAACCGTGCAATCAAAGAACTTAAATTTTTGTTAAATAAAACCAGAGAAAGTTCGTTGAAGAATTACCTTGAAAGACTAACATATACCGATCTTAGTGACTACTCACTGTGGAAAGCAACAATAAAACTGAAACGGCCACAATAAACTATACCTCCACTAAGGAAATCAAATGGTAATTTGGCCAGAAGCGATGGTGAGAAAGCAGAGCTTTTTGCATCACATTTACAAAAAGTGTTTGTACCATATCCACCAGTAATTTCAACCGACGAAAACAACAAGATTGAAAACTACCTTGAAGTGCCTTATCAAATGGATTTACCGATAAAGAAAGTCCGGATAAAGGAAGTACAGGAAATTATAAAAAACTCTGTGTCAGATAAGAAGGCTCCTGGGTATGATGGTATCACAGGCAAAATGGTAAAGTAACTTCCGTATTGCAGTATAAAATTCTTAACCCACATTTTTAATGCTATATTAAGAACTAGGTATTTTCCAGATATTTGGAAAACTGCTCATATCATAATGATAGCAAAACCGGGGAAAGAGCCAAATGAGACTAGCTCATATAGACCAATAAGTTTTCTGCCAGTAATATCAAAATTAATCGAAAAACTAATAGCCAAAAGATTGATTAAAATAAATAATGAACGAGATATCGTACCAGCTCATCAGTTTGGCTTTCGTCACAATCACGGGACAATCGAGCAAATACATAGAGTAATGAACCATATAAATATTTCACTTGACAAGAAAAAATACTGTTCTGCAACTTTTCTGGACATTTCGTAAGCCTTCGACAAAGTTTGGCACAAAGGTCTCCTTTACAAGCTTAAAAAACTACTTCCTCACCACTACCAGCAAATTTTGCCAAGTTATTTATCAAATAAGAGGTTCTTCGTTAAATACAACGGGGAACAATCGTCACTAAAAGAAATTAAATCTGGGGTTCCTCAGGACAGCGTCCTTGGCCCACTACTTTACCTGATATTTATAGCGGACCTCCCAACATCGCCGAGGGTACTCACTGCTACCTTTGCTGACGACACAGCGGTCTTAGTGACTCATACTAATCCGAGATTAGCTTCAGAAGTTCTTCAGAACTACTTATTGGATATACAAAACTGGCTGAAAAAGTGGAGAATAAAAGCCAATGAATCGAAATCCCTTCACATCACCTTTACTAATTGCAAGGGAAATTGCCCCGCTGTTCACCTTAACGACATGGAATTGACTCACCAAGAGTCGGTTAAGTACTTAGGTATGCACTTGGATAGACGCCTCACTTGGAAAAGTCACATCATCAGCAAAAATAAACAACTACGATTAAAATTCAAATAATTAATTTGGCTAATAGGTCGTTTCTTCAATTTATCCCTAGAATGTAAAGTTGCAGTGTACAAAGCTATCATCAGGCCATTTATCTACTAGATTCACTTTACCTGAGACTCCATAAATATAAATTTGAATATTAAGTCAAGAATCAATGGATTCTTGACTTAGATTACATGTTAATTACATCACGTCAATTTTAATTCCAACATTATACTCAATGTCTTTTATATTTTATGTAGATAGTTGTATAGAATAAAGAAAAAAAAAAAAATCTATTATAAAACTAAAATACTTCGTTATCTTATTTATTTAAATTTTATTAAGTACCTAATTATTTTAGTTTTAAAATTACACTTATATTTTGAAGGCTTGTGAATAAATAGTGCCTTTTTATTTCATATTGAATAGATTTTAAAAAAAAAAACATATTTATTTTCGAAATTTTAAGATAATAAAAAATAAAAATAATATATATAAAAAATATATAATATATATAAAATAATATATATAAAATAATAATATATATAAAATAATAATATATATAAAATAATATATTATAAAAAATAAAAATAAACAAAAATTAATTAAATTATAATAAATGATTCTAATTAGAAATATAAAATATAATACTTATAAATTAATTTATAAGTTTTCGAATATTTTTTTTTTTTTTTTTTTTTTTTTTTTTTTTTTTTTTTATTCTTTATAGTTTATTAAAATAAAAAGTAATATTTAAAAATTCACTATTTTAATATTCTTTTATTTATAAATAAACATTAAATTAACATCATCTATCCATCGACCGGGACTCGAATCCGAAAACTTTTTTGATTTGTTATCAGATTAACCCCTACACCTTATAGGACAATATCGATTATCCAATGGAAATCCAAATCCATTTTTCAATTAGCCCAAAACAATATGACATTCCTCAAAACTTTATCCTACTATTTTTTCAATTGATTCGTTCTATAATCGAAATTTTAATGACTCGTCCAGTGAATCTAATAATAATTACATAATATAAAAAAAAACTAAAATAACAGACAAATAAATCATGAAAATTTTAATAAAAATATATAACTAAATATTTTAACTAATTTAATTTATTTCACTAAAACTATACAAATTCTAAATTTAATTATTTTAAAATAATTTTTGTCCATTAATTTGACCATTAATAAAATTATTTTTTTTGAAACACTTTAAGTTTTCTTTACAAGAAATTCTCTTAACATATTCCATTTTTTTATTCTCATTTTGATCATATTTTTCTAATTTAAACTGTTTATTTAGAAAATATTCAATTCTTGATCTTGCAAATCCATTAAAATTACTTCGAAATGGTAAAGTATATGCACCAAAATCTTCAAATACCAATGGATCACCAATATTTAAATTTGGTATAAAAATATTTTTGCATATTAAATCCATTGAATCACAAGTTGGACCCCATATTGTTGTTTTATATAATGGTAATTTATTATCCATATTATTCTCTTTTATTTTCCATAATTTTGGAAATACTGGATAAACATCACCACATGTTAAAACTTGATTAAATGTACCAAATGCACCATCATTTAAATAATACATAATTTCTTCAATATTTCCATTTGAATCTAAAATTTCTTTTTTAGAATGTATCTTACATAATACAATAACTGATGAACTAACAAAAAATCGACCTGGTTCAGCCATTAATAAAATTTCATTATTATCATTATTTGGAAAATATTTATCTATAGCTTTATTTACAATATGACTTGCTTCAATAAAATATGAATTATGTTCACCGGGAAAACCACCACCAATATCTAATACTTTCATTTGAAAACCCATTGAATTTCCTAAATTAATTAGTTTTCTTGATTGTGCAATTGCTTCTTCATAAATTGGAAAATCCAAACAATCAGAACCAACATGAAATGATATACCAATAACATTTAAATTTAATTTTTTAGCTAATCTCATTAGTTCAGGTGCTTCTGTATATGGTTCACATCCAAATTTTTTACCAAGTGGTAATAAAGCTTTTTTAGCATCACAACGAAATCTTAAAATTAAACTAGCATCGGGAAAATTTGTTTTAATTTTATATAATTCATAATTACAATCAAATGTCATTGTATATACTTTCATATCTTTAGCATATTTTAAATGTGATTCTAATTTACATGGATGTGCATAAATAATACGATTTTTTGAACATTCTAAATTTAAAACTTTTTCAATTTCATCCATTGAAGCACAATCAAAACCGATCTCAAGATCATTCAATATTTTTAATATTGGATATGAATCATTACATTTAACTGCATAAAATGGTGTTACTCTTGGTATTAGAGTTTTCCATAAATGATATTTAATTATAATATCTGTTAAATCACATAACATTATAGATTCATCATTTTTCCTAAATAAATCGCTATCGATAATTTCTTGTAAATTTATTCCAACTCCACTATAATATGTTAATTTTGACATTTTTGGTAATTATTTTTATTTATTTTTTTGATTAATTTATAAAATCATTTTTGTCTATTATTATTTTTATTGAATTTAAAAATTTGTTTTTACTTAAATTATTTAATTATTTTGATTATAATATTTATTATATTTGTATTTAGTGCGGGTATGCTTAGATAGATTAGTAAATCACTACTAACAGTTTATATTAATTTTAATACTTTGATTATTTTCATAATTATTATTATATTAGAATAATACAAGCTGTTATCGTGTCGGTTATGTTATAGTGATAGCGAAAATCTTATCTACATTTAATTGCAATCACTGAAGATATAAAGTTGTAAAAAATATTGTGGAAGATTCTCATAAAGAATGATAGTAAAAATTTTATAATATTTGTATAGGAGTATGGTATGACGACTATGAGTAGTATAATATAGTGTAATATGATGTGGGATGGCATAGGTATATTTTTAGAAACTTTTTTTTTGTGTAAATTTAGATATTTTTGCAATTTCTTGTGGGCCCCTGTGCAATTACACAGTAGTAACTTTATTTAAAAAATCCTGGATAACAACATCATCATTAATTCATATAAATTTAAATGAATCTTATTTATTTATTTTTCTATAGGTAGGTGGGAGTTCTCGAAGGACACCACGTGGTTTCAGTCACGCGCGCGCAAACCCGACAATGATATTGTGGCTCTTACACTCACTAAAATCACCTACGATTGTCAATCATAACAAATCCATGATAGATCGAATAATGAATTCTTCTCATGCAAGATATTAAGGCATGGCTATGTAGTAAAAATTGGTTATAGTTACTACTGGTTATAGGAACAATTCGCTTTTAATCAACAATTTTACTGTCATCACCTTTTTTAATATTTTTTTTATGTATTTTAATTCGGTTATAGTCAAAAACGTTTGTAGTCACAATTCTGTTATATTCAACAATTTTTTTGAGAGAAAGTAATAAACTTCATAAGTTCATACAATCAATCAAAGAAACTATTTAGAATATATATGTCGCTTTACTCGGAAATAATCGTCGTTTATATGGTGTAACTATTTTAAATGTTTTAAGTATTCACACCAAGAATTTGCTAAAATCAAAATTTTAATATTTTTGTGGTGTAATTTACTATTCAGCTATTCTTGTTTTTTTACTCCCCACGTCGTTCATCTTGAATTATTATATATAAGTATGTGGGTGTCAAAAGTTTTCTAGTTCTGTAATAAATATTTTAAATCGATTTGTTTTAAAATTTTTTATTACAACACTGTCTAACTAATGCATACTAATTTATTAGTTATATTGAGTAGTAACTTTGGACATTAAAAACATTGACTTATTGGTATCACATTTGGTAGTAGTTATGTGAATTATTAATGTTTATAATTTTGTACCACTTTAACTCGATGTAAGTTTTGTATTGTTGTTATTCTTGCTATTAAATTTGTTTAAATATTTTGTTTTTCCCTTTCTTTCTTTTTGTACTTTTTCTATTTCGTTAAATTTGGTTGTTTTAATTTAGTTTTTAATTTTTTATTATTATTAATTTTTTACATGCTACTTTGTTGAACTTAGTATTTATAAATTCATAATAAAGACAACGATTAACAAGAACAAGAACAAACACGTTTTCAACGTTTTTCACCGTAAATTTAAAAACTCTTTAGGTGGGATTTTAAATTTTATGTTTATGTTTGCGTTCAATTTGCATAGATTTGCACATTTTGTAATGAAGTAAAATTACATATATATTATTATAGTGTAAATTTAAACATTTTTGATGAAATCTTGTTGAATTATTATGTAAAATTCCAATTTCACGTCAGATGAATTTAACATAAAATAGTGAAATTACTACTGTATAATGTGTGGAAAATTTATTTTATACTGGGTTCTATTTTCGTCTATTCTTACTATAAATTGAATATGCCCTTAAAAAAACGAAATGAATATTAATTTTTTGTTACATTAAATTTACCTTGTCGTTGTTGTTACTTCTCGTAAAAAAGTAAAGTAAATATTTTTTGTTATATTTTTCCTTCGACAGTTAAAAGTTTATTTTTATTTGATAATATTAGTATCCATGCTTCGAAAACTCTTAGCGTCTTCTTATTTCAATCAATTTCTTTGAATTTCCCCTATTTATTGTCATTATAGCTGTCGAACCAATTTAACAGATACATTTTTTATATTCGATCCCACTATAAAGAGTTGTTTGAAATTAAGGAGAACTATACACATGTTAGTTAGCATTATGGTCACATATTATTTTTCTATACGTTGTTTTAGTACAAATATTTTATCTGTTGTTGTGAAAAAATTAAGCAAAAGTTAAAGGTAAAAAGATTAGTTTTTTTTTTATTTAATTAGAAGCTAAATTTGTCAGCTTTTAGATTTTAACTTTTAATTTACTATTAATAACATTAATAAATTGAGATGGGCGTTAGATCATTTTAAGCCGAAAGCTAATAATTTTATAGATGTGTAAAAAAAAAAAACAACAAACTATACAACAAACTATACAACAAAACACAAATGCGAGTACACATGAAAAACAAATTTCTTGTTAAATCCATGTCCTATGTTTCATATATTTATTCATGGAACTTATTATAGTAAAAGCTTAAAATTTTCCAGATCTAAATAAGATTATTAATATTTTTTAGCCGACTGATAATAACTTTCACTTAAACTATATAGCTAAATCTAGTGCTTAAAATGCTAGTGCTAAAATGTTTTAATTATACAGTCGAGTCTACTCAAGAGCACCTTGCTTAAAAACATAAATGCTTTTAAGTGCATTATATTTCAAACGCATAATTTTTTGCTTCATTTTTTCATATAATTCAATTCGTTTAAAAGCAACGTTTAACAGCAAAATATCTTTAAATGCATTAATTTCTGTATGATACTTTATAAATTCACATACTTTTCGCGGTGTTTAATAGCACATGACGACAAATTTTGTTAATTTGTTGATACAACACAATAACATACTATATACAAATAGATAACTACAAAAATTCAAATATAAATGACATAATGTAAAAATATAAATGTTATGTAGCAAATATCTATGTTTCTCATACTTTTATTTACAACATAGCACCTATACATAATCAAAATTGATCTAAAAAAAAATTTCAGGACTTCATCCATTTGATCCATTTGAAAGCCCAACTTGCTTAAGTGCACAAATTTGCTTGTTATCTTCGATGTGCTCTTAAGCGAGCTCGACTGTATACATGAATATATGGCATATAAGGCATATGGAATGTATGAGAATTTGCTGAAATGTACCCTCTCAATCCAAATATATTATTTAAAATTATATAAATTGGTATAATAATCTACAGAATGTCAATTGGGTAAATTTTTTTTGATTAAATTCTAGAAATATTATGGTATAAAAAGTAGTATGATACATAATTATAAGTACTAGTACAAGTACAGCTAATATTCGCTCGCTCGTCGAAATTTAAATCGGGTTGCAGCAATTTGATAAATTAATATTTTTATATGTTAAAATGACTTAAATTGAAATGTTAAATTGAAATTTCTAATTTAAAATTTAAAATAATATTTAATTTCGGCACGTCTCCTTTTTATAACCATTTAAAAGAATAGTAGTGAAACTCAGTTTTGAAATGATTCGGATACTTCTACCGTATTTTTTTTTTAATTTACAGATTAAATATACATAAAAATTCACCTGATATCTTAAATGTTTTTAAAATGTCCAAAAACTGAGTTTCCAACTATATATACGTAAAAATAAGTAGGCAACATTGTGTAATGAGAGCTTTGTGAAACATTTTTGTGATCAAGAAAAATATACAAAAACTTTTATTTATTTTTATTTTTAAGCCAAGTGATGGATGATTATAGAAGGGTACAGGATTTAAATTTAATTAAATTACTTAAGTTATAAAAAAAAACAGAAAACAGCGATATGTTATACATACTCATATCCCTATATCTATCTTCAATAAGACTTGACATCGTAAATATCTCAAAACAATGCTAAATACAACGCCCACATAACCTTAAACGTCTTCAAAAGCTCACAAATGCTTGAGACATTGATTCCATGATCACAATAATTGTTGTTGACGATGTCTGCGCGACCATTTTGGCACCTAGTATTTTGGCTTACAAAAAATTTAAAAACCCCAATTTTGTACAGTGTTAATATAAACGTTCTGTTTATTTTGCTTGATCACATATGAATTAAAACACAATGTCTCAGAAAGCTCTCATTACACAATGTAATGACAACTTATTTTACGGATAACATTGACAACTTAGTTTTTGTACATTTATTAGGTTGAAGTTTTTGTTTAAGACATTTACGATGTCACCGAGGTTTACAGCTTACCCCCCTTGCAAATTATCTAGTACATGCCCTACAAAAATAATGCCTTCTTTTATTTAGAAGAATCAAGTCAGAATATCATCCTGGTTTCATTTACAGATTTGAATACCTGTCAAAAAGACGGTCGCAAAGACATTGTTGACAACAATTTTGGTTATGAGACAATGTCTCAAGCTTTTGTGAACTTTTGTTGACATTTTAGATCATACAGACGTTGTATTCAACTTTGTATTGAGATATTTACGATGTCAACGATAATAAATTTTACAAAATGAAGTGAATAAGATTTTAATTCAACAGTTTTACATTTGAAATCAATTCATTTTTTAATAATGTGAGAAGTATTATAAAGCTAAAGTAAATTTGATAATACCATTCAAAATAATAATTAATAAAGTTGTAATCGAATTTACATTACCTTCAATCAGTAATAAATACTAATAAATGTAATATTATTAGTTTTTGAATTAATTTATTTACAAAAAAAAAATTTTTTTTGTTATTGTGGGGTTTTTAAGTTCCTTAGTTCAAGGGAATTCCTTAATTTTTAACAAATAAAATAGGTATTACAGAATATTTTTATTTTTTGTTTTTTTTACATATTACATGTAAGTAACTATACTTATCATAATTAAGTTGTTTATGAAAATTTAAAAAAAAAAATCAATTTAAAGATTAATTGTATAAGCATAACATTGATAATTTAATAGAAAAATATGACTACTTCTTTGTGCGAGGGTTGACTTGACTTGACTTTTGTGTATATTTTTCTTTGCGTGGACAATTCTAATTTTTTAATTTTAACTTTTGCTTATAAAAGTATTGCTTGACATCATAGCCAGATTATAATCGGAAAGAAATATATCAACCAATCGTAAATATATTCCAGTATTTAGAACATTTCAATAATTTGAGAAAACAAACATGTCTGATTTAGGTAGTTCTCAAAATAAATGTTATCAACATTTGACTTTCACTATGGCTTTTGTTGATTATTATTTGATTTATTAATTATAAATACTTTTGATATTATTTTATCTGACTACTTCTTCAGCTTCGTGTAGCAAGACGATCTACTTTTTTTGCAGAAATACCTAAATTTCAACCAAAATGATTGTTTCTTCATATTAACTATTCTAATAATTGGTAATTATTTTTATACACCAATGTATTTTTTCTTTGTTTTTTTTTTTAAATTTTTTATTCGCAATCTATATGTTTTAATATACAATAATCGAATATGAAATTGAGAAATATCTACTAACAAATTAACTTTATGGTACATGTGAATTCAACCTCCAGTTAGTTTCATCTCTCAATTATAAATTCACTGGCGTTATACGCTGCAGTCTAGTGTGTGGGTAATGCAATCTGTCTTTAGCACACTTGCTATGGGTACTATTTGGGTGATTCTCCAATCTTTCACGATAATTTTTGATATACCTCTGAGTCTCTTCATGAAGCTTCATTACAATTTTTAAATACTATCGTTTAATTTATTTGTAACTAAGCATCAAAGCATTGAGCATTGAGTTTACCACTGTACTTCGACCTAAGTGCATGTGAATTTGTGCGGTGTAATTAATAAAAAAAAAAAAAAGAAAAAATTTAAAATTTAAAATTCTAAAATGAAAATGAAAAAGAGATAAACAAAAACAATTGAAATAGTGCTTTAAATAAACAAGAAAAAAAAAGAAAAAAAAAATTATTAATATTTAATCTAAATTCAGTGTCAATAACAATATAATTATTAAAACGGAAAATTAAATTATAATAATTGCATTAATCAAAATATTTATCATTTACATACATATTGGTCTCAGTTGCATTCATTACAGGGGTGGTACAAGTAAGTGGTAATGTGGGCCAAAAAGAAAAAAAAAAACTTAAAATTTAAAGGGAAAAAAGATTTTAAAAATTTAAATTATTTATTTATTTTTTTTTTGGGTTCTTTTTTTTTTTTTTTGTTTTGTTCTTTTTTATTTTTGGATTACTTCTGTTAATTTTAATTTATTTACCTTTTCTATTGTAAATTGTTCACTATAATGTTTAAGATAGATTTTTGTAACATCCGCGGTCTATCAACGAATTTTCATTCCGTCGAAAGCCATCTACGGCTTCAAATTCCAGCAATTCTAGCACTAAGTGAAACACAAGTTGTGAATAATGATATTAATTTTAATATCAATAATTATTCGCTTGTGCCACTTTTTATACCCCAAAGAGGGATTGCTTTGTATATACGAAATGATGTAGCTTATAAGACACTTCAAAATTTTGAGTGCTCCAACACAATTTATCAATATAATTGGATGAAAATACACGTCGATAAGCGCATCATTCACTTCTGTTTTATTTACAGATCGCCTCAAGCGAACAAGCTAGAAACTGATATGCTTATAGAAAGTCTATCCAATCAGATAAACTCAATTCTTCAAGTTTTGATTGATTAAGATTTCCGTCGTTTTGGAAATAATGGAAGTAATAGTTATGGGCCTATAGTTCGAAGGATTGCTTTTGTCACCTTTTTTAGGAATAGGATAAACTTGGGCAACTTTCCAATAGGACGGGTAAGTTCCTGAAGAAAAGAAGCGGGAGACTTTAATATTCATAACAAGGACTGGCTTCACTTTTCTAGTCACAACAGTCCCGAAGGCAAACAAGTTGAACTTTTTTCCAACTTTTTCAACCTTTCTCAACTTGTCAAAAGCCCTACGAGGATACCAGACCGACGCGACCAGAACGGACATCTCCTGGATTTATTCCTAACTACCCATCCAGAGAAATATTCAATCTCTGTTAACTCTCCGCTAGGTGGTTCCGACCACTGTCTTGTAAGCATAAGCTTCGAAGTAGGCACAACAACCAGTTCTTCTAATTCTCCCAAAAGACTAGTTTGGCATTATCACCAAGCTGACTGGGAAGGCTTCAACAACTTTTTAAATGCATCGAACTGGTCGTTGTGTTTCCAATATAAAAATGTCGACTTTGCTGCAGAGGTGATTACCAAAAGGATTCTATTAGGAATGAAGACCTTCATTCCAAATAACCTTAAAAGTATAAAACGAAATCCCTCAGGCTGGTTTAATGACCTCTGCAGCAAAGCTCTGAAATCCAAAGAAGAAGCTTATTAAAAATACAAGAATAATAAAACTGTCAACACATATGAGAGTTATAAAGTGGTTAGGAATAAATGTAAAAATATTATCAATCAGCAAAAATTCCTGCACAACCAAAGGTTGAGACGAGAAATCTTTAATCTCCCTAACAACAGCAGGTCCTTCTGGACGTTTGCTAAAAGCGTTGGGCAAAATTTTTGCAAATCTTCATTTCCACCTATAGCAAATCTTCATTTCCACCTATAGCAAATCTTCATTTCCACCTAAGGAAAAGCTAACCTTTTTGCAAAATTATTTGCAGCCATTTCCACACTCCCTAATACAGCCCAAAATCCGCCAACAATCCCTGTTGTTAATTCTTCGCTTGGAAGGATATACTTCAGAACAAGAGCTGTAGTAAAAGTCTTGAAGAATCTTGATATAAAAAAATCTACCGGTCCTGATGGTATACCTGCGATTGTGCTGCGACACATTGCCTTCGCCATTTCTAAACCTCTGCGCAACTTATTCTATTTGTTCTTTTCTTCAGGAACTTACCCGTCCTATTGGAAAGTTGCCCAAGTTTATCCTATTCCTAAAAAAGGTGACAAAAGCAATCCTTCGAACTATAGGCCCATAACTATTACTTCCATTATTTCCAAAACGATGGAAATCTTAATCAATCAAAACTTGAAGAAATATCTTGATAATAGAGGTATAATTCATGATAGTCAATACGGCTTTCGAGCTCAGCGTTCCACCGGTGATCTCATGACATGCCTCTGCGAAAAGCTTAACACCAGTCTTCATCAATCTGTTGAAGCTGCTGTTGTAGCTCTGGATATATCTAAGGCTTTTAATCGAGTCTGGCATTCTGCTCTTATAGCAAAATGCAATGCTGTAGTCCTCGGTCCAACCTTTTCTAAATGGATTGAAAGCTTTCTCTCAAATCGATCTATCATAGTTTCAGTTGACGGTAGTTTTTCCGACCAACTTCAAATCAGTGCTGGTGTTCCACAAGGCTCCGTCCTTTCACCCACCCTATTTCTCATTTTCATTAATGACCTTCTCAAATTAACTTTCAATCCAATCCATAGTTTTGCCGATGACAGCACTCTAGTAGCATCATATGATTTTCTTAAAACAAATAATGCTACAACTTCAGCAGTCAACTCCAAAAGAACAATGATGGCTGGTGCACTCAATCACGACTTAGCCAAAATTGTCGACTGGGGTAGAGCAAACAGAGTCGAGTTTAACACTTCAAAAACTCAAAGCTGTCTTGTTAGTAACAAGCTAACAACATTCGAACCAATTCTCCGACTTCAAAATGAAGTTATTCAGCGACTCAAAGACTTGAACATTCTCTGGATGCGAGTGAATCAAAATATGCACTGGAATGAGCATATTTTCGAAATTGCGAAAAGCGCCGCTAAATGTTTGGGCTTTTTAAGTCGCTGCAAAGCTTATTTTTCATGTCGAGACCTCTTAAAAATCTATAAAGCATATATACGACCTAAGCTCGAGTATAACTCACATTTATGGGCAGGTGCACCAAAAACTGCTGTAAATTTTTTGGACAAAGTTCAAAACCGCGCCATTCGTCTTATAGGCGACATAAATGTAACCTCATCCCTTATACCACTTGGTCATCGTGGTATTGTTGGAGCACTTACTCTATTTTATAGATATCTACTTGGTGTTGGCACTTGTTCCGAGGAATTAAAGTCACTTCTTCCTCCTCTCAAGCAATTCTGTCGCATAACACGAGAGGCATCAAGTGCACACCCTTTCACAGTGGAAATGCCGAGATGGTTTAAGTCTGGCTATGCAAATTCTTTTATAGCAAGAATATCTCGATTGTGGAACTGCGTCCCAATCGAAGCATTCCCAATGAGAGAAGGATTTTTTATTTATGATTTACAGAGATTTAAGACGAATATTAACAACATTGTTCGCTCTTTCCCACAAAGCTTTTTTTCTTCCTTTTTCTTTCCTTTCCTTTAACTATCCTTTCCTTTTTCAAATGGTCAACGGGTACGCAAGTGCTAAAAGGTTCAAAACCTAAGTTTTGGCTATAATATAAAAAAAAAAAACAATAATTCGTAATGCTTATTTTTAATTGTTGAATAATTTCAATATTTGACTTTCTCGCTGTTTTTCGTCAAAGATGAGTACCATAATTTTAAAACAGGTTTAAGTATGGCCTTATATATAAGCAATTTATATTCCAAATTCATCTCAGATTTCATCCCACCCAGTCAATACAATTTTCTGAATAGCATTAAGTCTAACCTTTAAGTAAAAATAGATTTTCCCCAGGTGAAACGTCGATCCAGATGTATACCAAAGTATTTGACAAAAGAACGCGTTTTTCGTTTAAAATTGAACGTTATGTGTTGACATTTTGTTTAGTTTACTCTAATTTTCCATTGGTTTAGCCATTCTGATATTCCGTTTAGGTTGTTTGGTTCTAACTCCGACACAAGAATAGCTGTGTCGTCCGCAAACGTAGCTAAAATTGTATTTACAGTCTGAAACAAGTCATTAGTATACAGAAATAAACAATTGGCCCTAGAACACTTACATTTGCTGAAGATTTGACGTCACACCCCGTTGTTTGGCCAAGTAAGAACGCTATAAGTAAATAAGCATATTTTCAATATAGCTTTTAAGTAACTCATAATAGTGGTGAATTACACATATTTTTAACTAATATAATAGACCTTTTGTGGCATACTTTGTCAAATACTTGGCTTATATCTAGGGCCACCGCCGAACAATCTATGTGCTTGTTCTATGCGCTTGTTCAATTGTGGAATGTTTGTTCCTAAAACCAAAATGATGCGATGGGATAGTGTTATTAGCTTCAGTAATATAGAGGAGTCTTCGTACAATATGTTTTTTCAATATTTTTGATAGTATACTGATAGGACTGTAGGATTTTACCTTTTCTGGAGCTGTACCTGGTTTTAGTATCATTAGGATTTGTGATGTTTTCCATTGTACCTACCGGAAAGTCATGTTTAATATAGCATTCAAAATGTGAGTTAGTAATTAAATACATTTAGGTTTTATTTGATGAAGTATTTTACCAGTAACCAATTCATATACATCAATATTGAAATTTCATAGGGTAGAGCGTAGGCCAATAGGACATTTACGACAAATCAAATTTTTTTTAAAAATAACTACTGTTCAAGTTGTTGGAGTAATCGAAATATCTCACTTCGCCATATTGTTTTTAATTCAACAACATTTAAAACAACTTATTTCTAATATACAGATTCATATTCTTTTTTTTTTTTTTTTGGACTTAACTAATTATTTAATTGTGGCAATGCTTTCAATCGTTTCTTAAACACTCTTATATTTGGGGCATATTTAACATTGTTGGGAAGACCATTGAAAATTTTTAGACAGTTGAACATAATGTTAGGACATCCCTGTCGAAAATGTTCTGCAGTCCTTGTGTTGTAGTTGTGTATTGAATCATTTGTTTGAAGTTTTAGATTGCTTTTCGTTAGGTTATTTGATAATTTATAAATCAGCTTACAGTTTTCCGAAAATATTGTTTGTTCTACGGAGTGTTAATTATAGTCTGAGTATACCTAATAACTTGGTTGAGTAATCATAAGGTAGTCTGTATAAGATTTGTATGGCTCTATTAATAAGTAGGGCGACTGAGTTTATAATGTTTTTGCAACCCTGACTCCAAATTCTGATTAAATACCTTATTTTGGACTGGATGGGGAGAGTGAAATACTAACTTTGCAACGTGCTCATTTAGTCTAGGACGTCTTCCTATTGCACCAATTATTGACATTATAGATTTTTTTAATTTTTCAGTGTGAATTTTCCAAGCCAGGTTTTCATCAATGTGTAAGCCTAAATATTTAGCTGATTTGACTCTTTTTATCGGTTGTTGATTCATGTTAATTGATAAATTAATATTTTCTTTATTTTTTTGTTTGAATAATATGAACTCAGCTTTTGAAACATTAATTGTTAATCTGCTATGGTTTAACCACTCACTGACTTTGTGTAAGTCGCTATTAATGTTTTCGTCAAGGTGATTAGGGTTTTTAGTCCAATATTGTTGAAACTTTTTACATAAGCTAAATAAAGAATTGGACCAAAAACAGTGCCCTGAGGAACTCCAATTGGTAAGCTTGCTTCATCACTAATGTGCTCATTTATTCTGGTTTTAATTTTTCGACCTTTCAAATAGCATTTAAATAGATTGGCTGCAATTCCTCTAGTACCCATGACAGAATGTTTAGTAATGTATTATGATTCACGGTGTCAAATGCTTTCTTTAGATCTAAAAGAACAGCTACAGCATAATTATTCTTATCTAATGCCATGTTTCTAAAATTCACGACTTCGAGAGCAGCCGACTCTGTACTACTTTCATTTAGAAAACCAAATTGGTGGTCATCAATTTGATTTGAATAAGACAGGAACGTAATTAGCCGACGTTTGATAACTTTTTCAATAATTTTAGATAGGCAATTAGTTAAAGATATTGGTCTATAATTGTTGCAATCTGTATTATTTCCTGATTTATAAATCGAAGTGATAATACATTCTTTAGCCACATCTGGAAATTGAGCAGTATATAAATGTTGTTTGTTATGTCAGCAAGTTTGTTTGTAATTAAGTGAGCTATTGACCAGGCCCAGGCGATGAATTATTTTTAAAACAGTTTATGATTTGCATTATTTTGTTACAATTTGTCGGGATAAGAAAAATTGAATTATAATTTGAAATATCATTTGAACATGTCCCATTATTTATTTTGTTCGTAATGCTTTTGTCTAGGGTGCTTCCAATAGTAGCAAAATGCTTATTAAAGATGTTTGCTGCTTCTAAATCAGTCTTTGAAAAATTACCGTTGCTGTTAGTCAAATGAATTTTAAGTTTGTCTTTGGAACTATTAACATTTAAGTGTTCATTGAAAACTTTCCACATCTGTTGGGGATTTGAAGCTTCGCTAATTTCATTATTAAAAAAATTTTCCTTTGCTTCTTTTATTAATTTTTGTGTAATTTTTTTTATTCTATTATACTTATTTAGTAGATCAATTTTGTTTTTGTTTTTGCGAAGTTTTGTGTAAAATCTGTTTTTCCTTTTTATTATGTTGAGTATAGAAGAGGTGATTCAAAGGTTATGTTTTCTTCTTCTAACTGTGATGGTTGATGATGCCAATGATTTGCTTTCCTTTTAACATTCTGTGAGTTCTTCGTAAGAATTGCACATTTGAACTTTTAGTGCCACTAAGTATTGAAACATGTTCCAATTTGTTTTTTAAACATTTACTCGCATCATTGGCTTAGTTATGATATCGCATTTTTCAATACTAATATTCAAAATTTTGTGGTCACTAATAGGATTTTCGGCTGGCTTGATTAATACCTTAAAAGTTTTAGAGTTGACTATAACATGGTCAATTACGCTTCCACAATTTCAATCGGATATGACAATTACAATTAACGGCTTGACGAGTAATTCCGCTTATAGTGATACTATTACATATATTGAAATTTGATGACTCAATTATGTTTTTATAAGCATTTGTAAGGTCATTAGTTTTGAGCAAATCAATATTAGTATCTCCTACCTAAATACAGTTTTTATTAAACGTATTAAGAAGTAAACCAAGTGAGTTGATGTAATCATTTTTATCATTATCAGGCGCATTATGCATAGTACAAATTTTTAAGTTAGGCTGACAATTAAGTAATAATATTCCGATAGGATTAAATTTTTCATCTATTGATTCAGGTAATGAAAGAGAAGAAAATGTAAACTTATCTTTTATATATATTGCTGTGCCTCCTCCTCTATTAGTATCTCTGCAAGAATGTATGGCCGCATACTCAGGAATTTGCAAGTTTTTCAAGTTTCTTATGTCTTTGGAATTAAATTATGAAATACGATACGCCTCTTTAAAATGAACAAAACTTATTATTTTGGGGCTTATATGTATTTAAATACATTAAAATTAAGTCTGATATACTCTTCTTAATAAATTGTATAATCATATCATGTCATTCGTATCGTATATGAATTCACTACAAATTTCATGACAATTTTTGAAAACAGAAAGTCATGAGATTTAAATCAAAATTAAATCTATGTATCTAAATGTGACGCAATATTTAAATTTTGAGTTAAATACACGAACTTAAAACAAATTTTTATATTGTTTTTGTTGTTGTTTTTTTTTGGGTAGAAATAAATTGTGATTACCAAATTCACGTCAAATACTGTAAAAGTGAATTTTTGCAAATAATTATGAATCGAGTAATAAAAATTTCAAAAATTAAAATTCAAATTTATTTTAAAAAATCGAATTAATTAAATTCGCGGGTATAGCTTTTATAGTTTTTTTTTCTTTTAGCTTAAAGCCTGTGTATATCACACCCGCTAACAAGGAAAAATAAAATTAATTTTATTTTTTTTGTTTTGGTTTTTGCGATTTGATCACGTTTTTACATATTTGCGATTTGAATTTAAATTAAGGGATGAAATCAGTAATATTTATACAGTAAATGTATAATAATTATGCTTTTAACTCTTTGTGGCCCCACATGATAGATAATAATCCATAAAAAAGAAAATATAAATTATTTTTGAAAAATTAAACTAGTGTAGATAATACTAGTTAAGAACTATCATAATAAATGTATTGTTATACCAACGTAATTGTATAACAGTAAAGCTTATTTTAAAATTGTTCCATTCGTTATTCCTAACACTTGGTCCTAGATATATTTTGAATTCATATAAGATGTTCAAATGTGCAACCCTGGTGCAAAGATAATATTTCAAGTTATACATAATATATTTAAAATTTATATATTTAAAATACAATGATTTGGTGGCTCCTGCTTGAGTAATTTTATGTAATTGTAACATTTATCTACCGCCATTTGTTATGGTATTGTATCCGCTAATAATTATATAGTGATATCAAATTTGAATTGAAATTTAAAATTAAAATTGAATAATTCGAAATTATTATATTATACTGAAGTATGGTCGTTAAGTTTGAGATATATTAATAAAAATATAACACTTCCCACTAACACTAAAAATAGCGTGGATCGAAAATATTTCAAATGAATTGCGCAGAATAGAAGCAGATCGAGAGTTTCTACCAAACAATACAAATCGGTTACCTCAGCAACAAAATCTGGTCAAGTCAACGAATCAAAAGTCACTTTTCAAAAATCAAGGTTTTCTAATCTGTTAAAATCGGACTAACTTAAAAATTATGTTGAAAGTTACTGAACTTAAATCAAAAATTAGTTGGAACCGAATAAAATACATTTTTAATTTATCATTTTAATTTTTTTTAAAATTATAAGTTACGAAATAAGTTGTTCTTGTACCGTATTTTATTCTTAATTGAATATTTTATAAAATTGACAAATGAATCGCTTTGTTTTAAAAGTGTTCTGGTTTGGCAAACACTGCTCTACTTACCTACCTACGAATTATATCTAAACTTATATGAATTAAACGAAATAAACCATTTCGTAAATAATAGTATTGATGTCCGTTAAGTTAGAAATTTAAACGACATTTCAGTTATTATATTAATTAAAATATAATACTTGTTACGATCTATTTTAGTACGATTAAACTACTTCACTCTCAATTACATTTAAGTAGGTTGTAGGTACTTATTAATATACGAACGGTTTAGTAATTATTTCACTACTGACACTTTTACTATATCAGTAAAACTTGTTCGTTATAAGTATTTTTTTATTATCCAGCAAAGGCTTCATTTCTGTAATCGAAAGTTCAAGCGACCTAATATACTAATCTAGTTTATCAAAGGGTTAAAAATATGTTTGATATCCAGTTGTCAATTTAAAAAATATAAAAAAAAAATATATTTTATGAATATTAGTCAGAATAAATTTATTAAAATAAAATAAAAAATTTTAATGGAAAATCGATTTATTTACTTTTTTTTTGTTTTGTTTTGTTACAAATTACGTGCAATGAGCACAGTGAATATTTTTGTTTTTCTTTTTTAACTAAATTATGTAAGATGGTTGTATTTTTGGTTTAAATATCCAAAATATTATCTTTCACTTTTAAAAAAAAAATTTTTTTTAAATTATAAAAACGCATAGTTTATAAAATTTATATTTTATTTGTATATATTTGTATGCACATGAATATACTCAATAATTTCCTGGATTTTCTTGCATTAAAAAAAACAAAACTATGCAAACAAAAACCCAAGGCTAAAAGTGAATTTTAAAAATAAGTATCTCAAATATAATTAAAAATAAAAAAAAAATAATCATACTAACATAAATATATATAAAATTGTGACCGGTTATCTTTTGTGTACACACTAGACACTACTTGATAAGAAAAAAAACTTACTGTGTCCAGTTTATTTACTTATTTGTTTTTATTTTTTTTTTCATTTTTACTTTATGCAATTGTAACATTTTTCTTCAGCACGCCATCTGTTGTGATTTATTAATGCTAAGATAGTGCATAAAAATTGATACAATTTTATATTACTAGCATGACAGTTTTGTTTGACATGATAATCTGTAATCTCTTTGCTCAATAATAATAATAATTAATGATATACTTTTACGTTAGTGGCATGACAGTTGTACAAGAAGTAGTGAATCTTATAGTAAAACATTTATTGTATTTGTACATTGTTATTTGGTAGGAAAATAAAAAAAAAAAAACAAAAATAAAATAAAATAAAATAAAACAACAACACAATCATTTACGATGTTTTAATTATGTAATAAAAATTTAATTTTACAAATCTTTGAGAAGATTGTAATGAATGAAGTAAATATCAGATAATACTATGTGTAAGTATGTTGGCATAAAAATGTTGAATACATTGCATTTTTATTGTTTCAAAGAAATTATTATATAAATTATATTGTAGATTTATCTGGATAAATTTAAAAAAAGTAATTACAGCTTTTGTTTGATGATATTTTAAATGTAATTTTGTGCAGTACTATTTTAAATTAAATATTTTGGTAGATAATAAAGTAAATTTGTATTGTAATTAATAAAACCAGAGTCTTTTAAACTGTATATTTAATTTTTCTGAATTAGTTTGTGAGGGGGAGGGGAGAACTGATGTTTATAATTTTTTTTATGTATATATCAAAATTAAACTGCAATTTCGATAAACATATTGTTGACTGAAAATTGGCTTGCTGTGCATGGCTGACAATTACAACATGTAAACTAATCATTGTTTGAACGTATAGAAAATAAAAATTTATCGTTGAAAACTGAGTCAAAATTAATGTATTATTATGAACAGATAAATTAAAAATCTAGATTACATTCATCAGTACAAAAAGTTTTCGCTAACAAAAATTTTAAATCAAATAATAGCAAAATGTAGTGTAGCGAATTTGGATTTTAAATGACAATCAAATCTTTAAAATTTAATGTTCGATTTTTGATCAGTTTGATGAAAAAGTCTTCTCTATTTACTATTCCTTATTTAGCGAAAAAATAATCTGCTCAGTCTAATTTTTTAATTTTTTCTGAATTTTTTTCGAGATTATTGTTTATACAAAAATTTACCAATTAGGTTAGAGAAACCCAACGCGAACTACTATTATGTAAAGAACAGCGTTAAGGTGAATCTGATCATTTTAATCAGTACAAAAAGCCTCAAGTAAGATCATCGAGATAAGTTAACGCAAAGAATGAGTATGTTGTTACATAAAAATATAAAGTTTAGTGATAATACTGTTCCATGATGCTATTCTTCCATCTATTATCATAAGAGTACCATTATGTGACCTGATACCAATATTACCACCACATCAATATTATTAATCTCTTTAATTATAATAAATAAGCTAGTTTTAGTGTACTTAAGTCATTATTAATCTCAATTAAAAATAAATTAGTATTAGTACATGAAATATTGTTAATCTTCTTTTGTAAGTATACATAAATAATACAACAAGAAGACCAACACTTTCCCGACTTTTATTAACGCCTGTAGAATATTATTATAATATTATTTTACTCCAAGTTTAATTTCCTTTTACAAATAACTAGCTATATGGAAATATTTGTAACAGAGAATCTTCAATTACCATTCCTATGTTATTTTTTGGATTTTTCTAAATGGTGATCACGAAAAGGACCGAATTTAAATTCATAAGAAAATAAAATCTTTTTCTTACAGAAATAAGTAGACAAGTAAAAATATATTTTAAGTAATAATAACTGAATGAGCTAACATATTATTAGTGTCGAAATATTGGTATATTTCATTATGAATTGTTTTCCATCATTTCCATCAATTTATCGAGGAGACCTAGATATATTTTTTATTCATAGATGTTGTAAAATCAGTCACACAAACACTGTTTTAGCACCGCAGCAGCTCCTATATAAATTTCATATAGATAAATGAAATGAAATCAACAATTTGTTTTAAATTCGTTTATTCTCATAAATAACAAACATAAAATTAGATTTTTTTTTTAAATAACAAAATTAAATATTTAATTCATTTTAAAGTTTTTAATTGATACAAGTATTTTGCGTGGTCAGTACATGTTGTTTTATTAGCTTTATTGCGCTCCTGAAATATTTGCCTTTTGATATTCCAGAGATGATATTTTAATAAAGGAATTGCGATAATTTAAAATTTGAAATAGCCGCAGCGGCGTCATAAATATGGATAATTAAAAACAAAATTAAATTTAAATCGACAGTGTTTATTAATATTATTAAAATTATTAAATTGCGGTAATTTAATAATTTAAAGTTTTTGACAGACTAGTAGATTACTTATATAAGGTGAAATTTTAAAATGAAATTTTAAATTGAAAATTAAAAAAGATTTAAAAATATTTTAATTGGCCAAGTCTCCTTTTAAATATTTTTTAATTTAAAAGAATAAGAATTAAAATCGGTTTTGAAATGGTTTAGGTATTTGTACCGTACTTTTTGTTTAATTTACAGATTAAATATAATGATTATGCGCTTTTCTTTCATTTTTAATTTAATTATTATTATTATTTATATTTATTTTTATTAACTTAATGTATTTGTACAATATGTTTAATTTCATATAATTTAATTAAATATTTTAAGAACTTATGTTATACTATAGAATATTAACACCTTCGATTTGTACTGATTCTACTACCAACAAAAAAAATTTAAATATATTAATATTCATGTTAGATTTATACACTACAGTTACTACAGTAACAGTACATTTTATGTTATTATTTTTGCATAAACAAATCATTGATGTAATATATCGAACAATTAGTTTTATTTCGATCACAATAAAGTTAAGATAATAAATGAGTTTTAAAATTTATCGAAGTTTGAAAATTACTGCTTCAAAAATAAATACGATAAATTTGTCTTTTATGGCAAATTTTATCTTAATAATAATAAAATAAAAATAAAATGCCACATTAATACGAGAAAATGTTGTGTTTATTTTATTGTTATATTGTTTAATTATCTCACTGTAAATTTAACTTGATATACCTACCTACCTTTTTTAATTATTACAAATAGGTATGCTTACTATGAAACTATATTACATAGAAGTAATGTTTACATTTTTGTAAATGCTACTATTTAATGTAGACAGTTTTTTATACGTGTATGTAATAAGGAAAACCAGAAGCATTCCATTATTGCACTTAATTTATTTTAAATGCTTTAACAGATTTTCCAACCTATTATTTCATTCAACTGATTATGATTATATGGATTATTTAATTTGGAAAATTTTATATGCACAATATTACAAAAATACCAATTTTATAATTTTATTCAATTCTATGTAAAATTTAATTGAATTTGAATAATCATTAAAAATTTAGACACATTTTGGGGTCAATTTTATTATCAACCTCAACCAGGTTACCAAAATATACATATTATATTTTAGTACATTTTAATCCGTCAATTATTAACGAAATTAAAAAAATTTAATTAAAGTAACCCTCAATTCAGAACCTTGGGTTGCTGACCCAACCTACTGTTGAAAAAGTTTATACAGAAAGCCTTTGTAAGACACCTGAAATTGACATCTATGTATTTTAAGTTTATGAAAATCTTATGAAACGTTTAATTGGACTAGCTGGAGAAAAAATATCTTAATTATTTTGAAAAATTGTTTCGGCCATATTTAAAATTCCATCAATGTGTGTTTTTTAACTTTATTACAATAAATTTTTTATAAAATTAAACCAAAAATTGTTGTCTTGAAGTTACACATTTTGTATTAATGTAAATAAATATTTTTTTATTAATTTTTTTTTAATTGCATTTCATTTATTTTATTTTTTCTTATTTTAATTCAATAAAATATTCAATTAATTTCATATAATTTTCGTCTTAAAGTATCTTTAGATCTTGAAAAATTGATATTATTCTTGTATTTAATACTTACTATTAGCATTATATTAATAGGTTCGTTTTTACCATAATTTTGTCTGTGTAGTGATAATATAAAAAAAAAATATTCACGGTGTAGGTGAGTATGTGAGTTAATTATAATTTTAACCTTTAACAATCTTAAATACTTTATCAATCCAAGCCTTTAACAATCTAGAAAATATTCCATACCATATTTCTAGATGTAGCCCAAGCTTTTGATAAAGTATGGCATCGAGGCTTAATAAATAAACTAAACAATAATTATGTTACCTAAACAATACGTAGATATACTCTCATCATATCTAGAAAACAGACTATTCAAAATAAAACAAGACGAAGAGTATTCTACTATTAGAGATATTAAAACGGGTGTGCCTCAAGGTAGTATTCTGGGTCCCATACTGTATTTGCTCTACATCAATGATTTACCAGAAATGGAAAATATAACTGTAGCTACTTTCGCTGACGATACTGCGTTGATGGCACTAGGATCAAATATTGACGAGGCTACAATTAAATTGCAAAGAGCAAGCGACAAGCTATACCTCTGGACAAAGAAATGGAAAATTAAACTCAATGAGTTAAAATCAGTACATGTAAATTTTACAAATAAAAAATTAGAAAATCAAGCACCATTGGTAAATCTGAATGGGGTCAATATACCCCAAGAAAACAATGCTAAATACCTAGGAATGACATTAGATGTCAAACTTAGATGGAAAGAGCACGTTAAAAAGAAAAAATTTGAGCTTGAAAATAAGTATAGAGAAATGTACTGGCTCTTAGGTCGTAATTCTAAATTACCTATACATAACAAGATTTTGTTATATAATCAGATACTCAAACCGATATGGTTGTACGGCATACAAATATGGGGATGTGCCAAACAAACACATGTACTTTGTATACAAAAATTCCAAAATAAAGTCTTGCGCAACATGGTAAATGCCCCCTGGTATGTTCGCAACAGTGATTTGCACAGAGATCTAAAAATTCCTTGCATAGAAAATGAAATAAAAAGATATGCAATAAAGCATGTAGCTCGTCTGGAGGGACATGTTAACGTTGAGGCCACTCAACTGCTAGATAATCAAAATGATGTCAGAAGGCTTAAAAGAACTAAGCCACTAGATTTAATACGATAGAATTTCGTAAACTTTTTCTTTAAGAAAATCAAAATAGCAATAAATTAATGGTTAGGGAGGGGTGTGGTTTAGTCAGTAAAAATCTGGCACACAATGGAAGCTACGGGGCTCATTGTGTCTATGAAGATTCCCACCAATCCACGCAAAAAAAAAAAAAAAAAAAAAAATCTAGAAAATAAATAAAATATCGGTCTTTTTCTGTCTTTTCAACAGAGATTTAAGATTGAGAAGATTAAGATTATGCTTACATGCTTTAGAAAATTATTTTAAACGGTTATTATTCTATGCATTTTCAACATAATTATTATATGAGGTATCAAGAAGCAATCATTATATCTGTGGCTATATTATATATCTAACCGCTTAAGTCGATTTTTAATAAGATATTATTAACATCGCGTTCTATGTGCAACAATCTATCTTATACAATAATTCCGAGGCTTTTATGAGTTTTCAAAGCTGAGAAAATCGAATTAATTTATTCACCCAACTCACCTAGACTATATATTGCACATGATAAAATGACTTACACCAACTTAAGTCGTCTACAGACAAATATAAAAGCTTATATCAAGTTTAACGGTTATATTAAATTTTGTTCTGCTAAACTTCTTTTCTAAAATTGACTTAAGCGATTATATTCAAATTTATTTTGTGGCTTTTATTTTACTTGAACATCAATAAGTGCTTATAATAAATTGTAACGAGATCATAACTGAATATCGTGTCAAGTTAAGCGTTTACAATGTGTGCATGATTAGTTCATTTTCAGACTTAACCCTTGATCTTTGTTATATGTCACACAGACGTACTCAATTTTTTATTCTTTTGCTATGTTCATTAAGTATATGGATCTGAATTTTTCACTACCTTCAAGTTAGTGAATAATTTATTATTGAAAGGTATTCATGCATTCATTTCGCGTCAATTAAGTCAATCAACCAGTCTATGAAAGCCAGAATTAGTATATGTATATGATACTATATGATAGATAGATAGATAGATAGATAGTTTATTTCCAAAAATTTGTTGATACATAATTTATATTGACAGTGTCTTCTTAAGTATAAGTTAGAGTTTAGATCATTATTATCTTATCAGCTACGAGTTTTAATTTTATTCTATTTTATTTTGCATTACGTTTGTTGTTTGAATTGAATCCGTTTTCTAGATTCAAAATTATTGTGCTAGGATTGACATCCGAGGTATACAATATATTGTCATCTGCGAACAAGCCTATTTCGCAAGAAACCGGAGTGGAAATATCTGCAATATACAAGTTGTATAAATGAGGGCTTAAAATCGAACCCTGAGGAACTATATACTATATGAATTTAAAAAAAAAGTAGTAGCATTGCTATGGTTATTTTATTCAAGTTGACATTTAAATATAAAAAAAAATATTATAATTTTTGTTTGATGAACAGATTAGTATTAACTCGCGGCACATGTTCCTTTCGCCATTATATACCATCTAAGCCACGAAAGTATAGAGTGAAATTTATTGGATTTGCGAGGCGACAAAGCTCATTAAAAGCTGAGATATATGTAGGAAAGCAACCAAGTGAGCCACGTTCAACTGATTATACAATTAATTTAGTAAATCGTTTATCTGAGTCATACGTCAATAAAGGGCGAACTATAACCATGGATAGCTTCTTCACAAGTTGTTCACTTCAAAAACAACAATATATTAGTTCAAATAACCCTATCCTGCCAAAAGCATTTATGAGCAAACCTGAAATCAAGAAAAAAGATGTGATCGCTTTAGAGTTTTGTTTTGACGAGAATCTTACGTGGGTAAGCTACATTTCAAAGCCAAATAAGAACGTCTTGTTACTATCAATTTTGCATAACGATGA
This sequence comes from Argyra leucocephala, assembly GCA_963942445.1. NCBI lineage: Eukaryota > Metazoa > Arthropoda > Insecta > Diptera > Dolichopodidae > Argyra > Argyra leucocephala. The sequence continues at coordinate 115,470,515 of OZ012678.1, read as the reverse complement.
AGGTGTTGACTCTGTATCAAATAAACCCAATGTCATATTGGATAACAATTTAACTAAAGACGGAGTTGATACACTAGACAAATTGTAAGAACATACACGTGGAAAAAAAAACCTAAACGATGGCCAAATTGTTTTATTTTTTTAATATGATCGACATCGCAGGTGTTGCAGCGTTTAATTTGTATAAAATTGCAAATCCTTAACTACTCAATCAGCCGAAATCGTCTCAATGTAAATTGTTCTAAAAGGAGTTGGCTATGCAACGTGGTGTAAAAAAATATATGTCGTCTATCCAATCCTAGAATAATGAAAAAAAAAATTAAAATCGCTATGGAGCAGATAGGGTATAAAGTAGTGAACCTAAGACGCGTTGCAACAGACGAAAAAATAGTTATGAATACAGCCAGTGAACGTCAACGGTGTCATATTTGTTCTCGAACATTGTATTGCATTTGTAAAGAAGCATCTTTTGCAGCACTATCAAAAATTATCTGCATAAACTGCATCAACGAAGAAATGAAAAATTTCTTCCAAGAAGAAACCGAGGTTCCAACATCGGACCATGTTTAAGCTTAGGATATTTTTCTTGACTTTTATTGTATTTAAATTGAATTTTGTATTTAAGTTTTGTGTAGTTTTATCTTAAATATATTTCTTTTGCTTCAATTTTCGCTTGCTTTTCAACAATCGAGATTAAAAAAAAATTTAAAATAATTTCAAATTTTTTATATAAAATATATGAAAATACATATGGGGTCAGATGGACCCCAGTGCACAAACTGCGATAAAAAAACTATGCACAGAGATTAATAAGATTTTATATTGAATTTTATTAAGGGGCCACATTAAGCTTAAATAATAATTAATATTATTATTTATATAATATAAAAAGAGAAATTGAGATCATAAAATTTTTAAAGGTAAGTATTATTTAATAGGTTTTTTTATTCTACTAATCATTTGTTCCAATTGGTTTTTGTTTTTGCCCTTATTACCGAGTTTCCATTTTGAGAAAGCCAATATACTATAAGGCACAAAATTTCAAAATATTTTCTCACCGATTTAATAATTACCAAAATGTATAACCTTTTTATGGCAAAATATCCAGAAATAAAGATAAGCCTCTCTAAATACTCAAATATTTTTAAAAGTCAGTAGGTACTACTTTATAAACTAGTGTAAAGATTAATCAAAGTTATATTATTATTTATACAAAATATTTTTTAGTATTCACCATCTATGAACATCAAGTTTAAAAAAACTTAACTCGATACATGTTGCATCTTTGTTAAGTTGAAAGCTAAAATTAAGCTTTTGCAAGGCAAGCAATTTACCTATATTCGATTTCTTTAACAATAGAATTACAAAAACACAATGAAATTTCAGATTTTGCGTATGAAATGAAAGAAAAAAACAAAATTTAATCAGTTGTGAACAAGCTAATCCAAACTTACACATTTGACCTGGAGCAATGCTAGCCAACTCCATTTTTAAGAACATCCATATAATTTTATAAAAGAAACAGTTGTGTAATTTAGTTAGTAGACAGTTTTATAAAAGACAGTAGTTGTGGATTTACCTTGTGGGTTAGCCTGTTCGATTGTTGATAAGAAGTTAGTGCAATGGTTGTAATTAGAATCAATAATTACAAATTCAAAAATTTTGGGAATATTGGAAAGCTTAGAAATTTTGATCTATAATTGTTTATATCAGTTTTTGATTTTTTTTTGATGATCAGTTTTGAGTAATAGAAGTATTAAAACTGGAGAGCGTAGCAGCCAACGCATCAGAGCAGTTCTATAAAACTAAGTCAGGAACGCTATCAGTTCCAGGAAACATATATTATTCCCCAAAATTTGAATAATCCTGGTTTATTACCCATGTATCGCTACTATGCATTAGAATTGATTTTGAACAAAACTATTATCAATAATAAGCCTTGTAAATTTAGTTTTTGAGTTGACTCTTTTTTTAACTTACATCAGGCGATTTATTTTAATCCAACTTAGTTGTGCATCATGTTACAAAAAAACAGAATTACGAACGCAAGGTTAAAGTTATTAGACAACGAGTAAACGAAAATATACTTACCTACTTTTCACGTAAAACCACAAATCAATATTTTCAAATAAATTCTAATAAAATACAATTATACAATTACCCTATTCTCATTTTACTGTTTACCCATGACTGAGTTACAATGGTTATTCCATTCTTAATTTTAAATATCTTCAATTAGCTGAATCTACTGTAGAAATTATCACCTATGTTTAGTGTTTGTAATAACAATGTAATTTCTTTGACGACGGTGTAGTTGATGGTTTCTAATTGAAATTCAAAAAAAATTCTGATATCAAAAATTATCTTCACAAAATTATTGTGAGGCAACAACGAAACAAAAACCATCACAAAAATTATTATTTCAACATATTTTACGATTTACATTGTGCTTTTTTGTTTTTTTTTTTTTTCATAAAATTCTTGTTACTCTGATGGAATGAAAAACCAAGAAAATTACATAATTTTTTCTGATTTTTCACCAACACCATCGTTCACAAGATTTATAATAAAATAACTTTGGTCATACAATTTTATTATTTGTTTACGCTCAATTCATTTATAAAAATTGCTCTTAAGAAATCCAAATTTAGTATAACTAAAATTGTAATTAAATTGCAATTAAATAGTTATAATGATTCCAAACAGAAAAACAGAAAATAAATGATACCGAAACACAAAACAAATAAAAATAAAAAACATCAAAGCGTTAATAAAAAACTATATTGTGATCATACTGCGTTAAAGAAAATTGTGTCATGCCAGTATTCAAAATGACAAATTTGAAAATTGATGTTGAAACTATTTTTGAACTTGAACCTTAAATTGAAGTGATTAATTAATTAATTAAAAGGTAATAGAAGATAATGTAGGAGAATCATAAATAATTATGAAAGACAAGAGTTGGTTGACAACTTAAATTATTGTGAAAGTGCAATAAATCAATAAATCATACAAAAAGGTAAGATCTTCTATCACAGGACTACAACGAGAAAATCAAATCTGTTATTTAAATTTATTTTTGGTATACACAATTATTTTCTTTACTTGTAATTAAATAAGTGAATTCTCATGACACCACTGTATATCATAGGGAATAATGTGTATTATATTAAAAAATAGTATTAATTAGATAATGTAATTGTAACACAACTCTAATTATTAATATTACCAACTACATAATTGTCACCAACCACATGTAGTGTAGTGTAGAACTGTAGATAATAATTATTTATAAAATTTAAATCGGTGTTAATACAGCAATCAACAAATACATGTGTTTTAATTTTCAATAATATTCCACTTGTTCGAGCTAAGTAAGTTATATGATTAGGATATTTTTATAACACTGATCTATAGATCTGGGATAGAACCTGTTAGTGTCTAACTCTATTCTTTTCTGTTTCTTTCTACCCTTTTTTACAGTGTAATTAAATACTTCTTTTCTTTCTTTTTTTCTTTTTACGTATAATAATTTCCAAAATATGCATAAATATTTTATAAATTGACATTTTGATCCTGTAACACAACATTATGCAACGGAGCAGGCACTTACCGCTGAATTAAATTTCACAACAGTAATTTTATTGCAATTTTAAAAACCGAAAACCTTGAATTATAGTCAATTAAAATATTTAAAAAAAAATTTCTGAATTATATAGGTATTGTTTTTTTCAGTTTTTGATGTAATCAAGTGTGATCGAAACGAACCAAAGCACTGAAATAATACAATATTAAATATTATTTAAATTCACTCCCAGAATGGTAAAAATTTACTGTAAAGCATAGTAAATTATTTTCTTGAAATTCTTCTTTCGTTTTCATAATGTTTATAATGAGAGAAAGGAATCATTAAAAAGCCAATAATGAAAATACCGTATTCAAAAATAAAAACAACAACAACAATATAACAAGTTATGACCTTGACTTAATTTTCTTAATATAAACCATGCATCTTTGTTTTACTTTCGTTTTCACTATTGAATTACTGTGCATTGCTGATACTTGTTTTTTTTTGTAGGATTTTTATATTCCAGTTATAATATAAAAATTTGATAACAGTATTAAGTAATGTGTTTTTTTTTGTTTTCATATATTATTATATAAGACCGTTACTTTGTTTATAGAGCTTTGAACTTCAATTGTAAAGAATTTTCTCGTCATATTGAAATCTACTATTGTAACAGTAAATACTATGGTATATAAATTGTAATAAAAATGAAAATTTCGTTTTTACTGCTATGAAACTTGTATAATAAAATATTTTATTACGGAATAATATTATTTTAAAATGTGACAGTATACTATCGTGGCATTAATGTATTTTATTTTGTTCAATTTGTGTTCTGGTAGTCTACTTGAAATAGTTTGATGATTATATGAGGTAACTTTAAATAAAATCGACTATGATGAAATTTATGTTACACATTTAAAAATTTTAAAGGCTTCAAACAGAAAATTGTTTTTTTTTTTTTTTAAATTCCTTGTTGCTAGATAGGACTATTAAAGTTATATTCAAAATGAAAATAGTATTCTACAGTTTGATAAATGATAGTGAGCAATAAAATGAAATTTTTTTTAGTGAAAGCTATCAATTTATTGCGTACATAGGTATACCTACATCGTTTCTTAATAATTTTAATAATATTGGATATTATAAAATATGAACTTATAAATACAATGGTGTACTTCCTCTTTTACACTGCGGATTCCAATCAAATGCTTACCTTGCTATATTGTTCGTGAGGCTATTCACCTCAATTTTCTCTGTTTTATTTGTATATTTATTGGTTCATGTTTTGACATAGTTCATTGGCTCTAATTGTTGTGGGGCCAGAGTATTTTATGCATATTATGCGCAAGCATTTGTTAGAGAAGAATGAATTTTGGTTGTATAATCCTGGTTTATTACCCATGTATCGCTACTATACATTAGAATTGATTTCACGTAGGCATCATAATATTCTATTTTTTTTTACCCCTGGCAATGTGAGATTATATCCACAGAGAAAACAGTCTACCGAAGCTCATTCTGGCTAATTTTAATCGATTTTCAGGTCTTCCTTAGTACCTCCACTTGTAATAGTTATATCACAGAGCAGACTTCGGGTGACACCTTCTATTATTTCGTTGTGGATTGTATTAACAGCGGCACTGTTGCTTGCGTAAATTTTTAGACATTTTGTTTTGTTCGTGTTGTTTTTTAGACCAATTTCTTATTTTCTCCTGCTTGTATATGGACGAGAAGAGCAATATCATGCGTGCTTTCTAAGTCTTCAAGTTTTCTTGTAAGTGTCCATTTTATTCCGGCTGTGGATGCTGATTTATGTTGATTTAAATACATCATAAAGTACTATATTGAACATGAAGCGGGGATAGTGAGTGGCCTTATCTAAGTCCTGTTCTAAGTTTTAATGTGTTACTCATGTAACCATTGTGAGGATTGTTGTTTCTGCATCTTTGTACATGGCCATTATTACTCTAAATTACTTGTTTGCTGCCAAAGACTGTCATAAACAACTCAGCAGATATTTATAATGTTAAAATATCTGTAAAACTTCTTCTTTTTACTTTGATTGATTTTATATGTTATTATGAGATATTACAAGTAAATCTGTGAGTTTGTAGTGCTGAATTCAAAATTTCAAATTTAGATTTTATTCATTAAAACTCTTCTTTAATAATACGGAAATGTGTTAGTTAAAAATTGAATAATCTCGGACTACAATAAAATGAAAATGTTTCTAATGTTCTTGATGTCAATGTCTTTTCGTTATTATCTCAAAATAAGGATATAAATGCGGCATGTGTCTGGCATGAAGGATTAGTTCACAAACTAAATGTATTTGATTTTCCCATATACCTTACAAAAACAATTAATAATTTTTTATGTTGTAGATATTTTACTGTTGACATAGGCAACACAAAATCAGAATCTTTTCATATTCCAGCTGATGTCCCACAAGACTCGGTATTATAACCTATATTATACAACATATTATTATCTATTCGCTTCAGATTTGCCAATATCAACAATTGTCTCATATCCATGTTTGCGGATATTACAGGATAAATATTGATGGCAGGCATCATGGGCACTGAAATTGTTTATAATTAACAACACGGCATAAATGCAGTATTTGATTACTACAACAAATGGAAAGTCTCAGTTAACGTCTACAAAACAAAAGTCGTATTTTTTACAAGTAAACGTAAAGCTTGTTTTAAGCCTCAAGGTAAACATACTTATAACTAAAAATTATACCACTCTATAAAATATTTTGGTATTACTTTAGATCCAAAACTTATTTTTAAAGCTCATATATTAATAATTGTCGACAAAATAGACAAAATAACATCCGTTGTCTTTATCCATTTATTAACAGAAATTCCTCTTTATCTACTGAAAAGAAATGAATCATCATGAAATCGATATTACAACAGATAATGCTCTATGGTTCTCCAATTGGAGGGGACTGTGAATTTGCCTTTTTATTTTTCTACAAGAAAACTTCATCAAAAGTCAAAAATTAATACTAATACTATTGTTTACAAAATCCTACAATTAAATAATAATTTCAACCATAAACTGCAATATTCTAAAAATACTGTTATAAAAAAATCTATATCAGCCGTAGAGGCATACAGTTTAGTCTTAAGTAGTTTTTAAGTTCGTTATTAGTAGTTTTAAGTTTAAAATAATTAAAATTTACATTAAGGTTTTTACCATTTTCCTTGCAAATTTAGAATTAATAAAATTAAATATTATATTCAAAAATAGCTACCATGTTTCAGTTGTAAAGGTAAATAGAAATAAAAATATCTAATATCTGTAAAATATACTCTAAACTCTGTCAAAAAACAATTATATGTAAAATATGAAGGTTATAAATAAATAAATATTTCAAAAAAGGAAATGTAAAATATATTATTAAAAGAAAGTACACAACTACTATATAACTACTACAACTACTACTGCTACTACTACTATTACTAGTTCAACTAGTCATACTGTTACTACTTCTACACTACTACAACTGCTACTACTACAACTTTTCCTATTACTACTGCTACTCTTACTTGTATGTATATTTCTTTGGTAAATTAATAAGAGTATTGGTAATATTATGTATTTTACCGATTACCTAGTCGATCAGAGAAGATTACCTTTGTAAAATCAGAGAAGTTTTAGCATCCAATATTCAAAATTCTATTCTAAAGATTATGAAAAAAATATATCTGATTTGAATGTAGGTAGTAAGTAGAAATTTAATACTATCTTTCATAGCGTTACTAGCGTCATACATGGGACATAGTCATTCACTAACGTCATATATATGGGACAATTGAAAATGTTGAAATTTCATATTAAAAAATAATCAAAAACTAAAACTTACTGGTTACTAATTTTTCTTTACATAATGTATTATAAACAATAAATTTATACCAAAACTACTCCTGCCAAATTTTTTTATAAATTTTAAAGATTTTTAATATGTCCCAAAACGTGTTATAGAGTTTCAACACTTTGTAGACGAAATATTGTTACATTATTATTTATTTTGGATTTAAATATGAGTAAAATCTAGTATGGTAACTTTTTAAATTTTTTTACCGTTATAATATTTTCATTGCATTTAAACTATAATCTTAAATTTGAAAAAAAAAAAAGAAAATAAGACAAAAATCATAAAGTGCAAGAAACTGTTGCATAAATTTTAAATTAATTTTTTTTCTTTTAAATATCCAATACCAAAGTATTATTATTTATCTTTTTTTTTTAAGTATATAGCCAATAGAAAAACACATTATGAAAAATTTTAGAATATATATTATAAAAGTTGTGAATAATAAAATTAATTAAATTGATGAAATAATTATTTATGTTTATTTAAAATGTTTCCGGATTTTGCTGTGTTTTAAATTAATAAAATGTGTATGCAATTTATTTAATTATTGTTAGCAAGTATTTTTTCTATCTCATTTTGAATCTAAAACGTAACTAAAAAAAGATAAGTTACAGGTAACTGCAAAAGGTAGGTAGAAGAAAATCCCAATTTTCAATCAACAACAAATTAAGGCCTTAAAACTCAATGTTATACGATCTATATGGACGGAATACAAAATTTAGGTACAACAAACAATAATTATGACATTGACGTCACACATTTTTTTTTTTATTACCTTTTTTTATTTTGTTTAGAATTTTTAATGCCTTAACCTACAAAAAATTTTATAAAAATGATTTTTATTACTGTCTATGCAATTAACGTAAAGATTGGCTTGATCTTTGTTTGTTAATTTTTCATCTTAAGTTTAGTTTAAAAAGTTATTACTTGTTATTTCTACATTTCATGTATTGTGTTATTGCAAGTTTTTGGTAAAAATCCATTTTCCATAAAATTTCTGAGGTTTGCTGAGCTCTATTGAAATGATTCCTAATCAACTTAATAATAAAATATTGTCGATCCTATTTACTTTAGATTCGTTATAGATATAATATCTATTTGAATTATAATCGATATATCCAGTTTCTGGCTTACGGGATTTGTTTATTATGCAAACCCTAATGCATTTTCTTTCAAATTTACGTAATTGTTCCATTAGGCTATCATTGATATTGTATACCAGATAGGAGGTGCGTACGCTAGAGTAGATCTTATTAGTGTTTGATAGGCTATCACTTTAATTATTGTGTGTATAGTTTTATTGTAAAATAGTTTTTTGGAGATGATGAATGCTTTGTTACCATTTTATAGGACGGTGTTATTATTTTGATCTGCAAATTTTTGGATTTGATTAAGAAACACTCCCAAATATGTTACAGTTTTTTTATTTTCTATTTTCGTGTTATTTGATTGTTTTATTTTAAAGCTTTTCTAGTTTTCTTTTATGTTGTGGTTTAGATTACTGTATGTGTCTCGGAATAGGATTGTTTCGCATTTATTAACATTTGTTTTTCAAAGCCGTATTTTGCAGTAATCAATGGTTATGTTAAACATTTTCTGTACTTTATTTTGTATCATTTCTACAGAGTTAAATAATGAATAAAAAATTTAAACGTCTGCAAAGGCTAATGTATAATTTATTATCATACAAAGAGACAAATATAAAATAATATGATAAATTACGATTTACACTATTTTAACACTATTAACCATAATATTATCCTCGGTTAAAATTTCGACCATTTTCAATTTTATGCACCTTTATATTCCATAACTTCAAAGCTTTTTCTTATTACTTTTAATTATTTGTCAAAAATGGTTACTGCTTTATAAATTACAACACTTTTTGCCAAATTTTAAAAAAATGTAGAACCTATGCAACTTACTACGTGAGCGATCCTCGGGTGAAAATTCACCAATATGTAAATTTTTATCGGGTGAAATTTTACCCATTTAAATTTTTATACGTTAATTCGTTATAGCTAGATACGTTATGGATTTTTAAAATGGATTTTTAGTAGGCCGTTATAAATTGACCAAAATTTAATCACTAATTTAAAAGACAAATCCGTTGAATGGTTAGCACAACCTCCAGTGTTAAGTGGAAAAACTTTAATAGAAAATGTAATCAAAGATCGACTTGGAGTTACTTCTTATGCTGCTGCAAGAACTCACACTATCAAAAATGCATTTGAGTTTTGTTTTAATTTCGCTATGATAAAGATTGTGGGGGATAATACAAACTGGGACGGAAAACGAATGCATGGAGAAAAGTGGAATGACACTGATGATGTAACTATAGATAGCTTTATTGGATTACTCATTTGAACAGGTATAATTAAACTGCTTTTCAAACTTTCGCAAAGCCTTGCAGCTGTTGAACTATGAACTTTTTTTTTATATGTGTATATATAAATCAAGAAATGAATCTACTATCAATTTATGATATGATAAATTTGGTTGACCAATATTTCGTGCAGTAATGTCGGCTAAGTTTTTCTTAAAGATTATGTAATTGGGTAATTCGATTTGGCGATAAACATGATCGAGCACAACGCCGAACTAAGGACAAACTTTCTTCAATTAGATAGCTACGTAATACTCCTTATAAAAATGTTACGGTTGATGAAAAACTTGTTGCTTCCCGGGGTCGAATTAACGAAAACTTCTGGAGAAACATCTGTTGAAAAGGTAAAAAAGAAGGAAAACTTCCACCGGGTGTTCATTGACAAATTTGCATAAAAAAGTATTGAAATGCCCATGCGCGCTGTGCTAAAAAAAATTGCATGCAGAACATAAATATCCATTTTTTTGTGCTCCGTGTCACAATAATCGTAAATTGGAACTTTGAAATAACCAATTACTATCCAATAAATTTAAAAAAAAATTTTAGCAATAAAATAAAATGCAGAAATAATACTTTTTGTCTTATAAAATATATTCTTTAATTTACAGGAGTGATATTCTCATATTGAATAAAATATTACCTGAAGAAAATTTACATACTTCGTAAAAATTCACCCGAGGAGTGCTTTTGTAACTTTTTTTTGAGGATAATATGAGGGTTAATAGTTGTTGACGATGAATTAAAACAACAAATTTAGAAAAATTAAATCAATAAAATGGAATAAAAGTCGAGTTTCCTTTCACTAATCATTTGTATTTATTTTGCAAATATCGATATTTCGGAAGCAACTTACTTCCTTCATCAGTGCTTTGCGACAGTGCTTTAGATTAGTCGCAAAGCACTGATGAAGGAAGTAAGTTGCTTCCGAAATATCGATATTTGCAAAATAAATACAAATGATTAGTGAAAGGAAACTCGACTTTTATTCCATAAATCTAAACATATCACTAAAAACAAATCTGATTATCAAAAACAATCAATAAAATGTTTGAAGCCAAAAAAAAACTTTGTATTCCAAACAATATGAAAAAAAACGGGGTAGTCAAAAATCACATATTTCTATTGCCAAAACATCGGTATTTGTAAGAAAACAATAAATAATTTAGTAAAACAAAAATATTTTTTTTTTTTTTCATTTTAAGAATTTTACAATAAACTCAAAATGAACTGTTACTGCTACTATTATACTGTTATACTTTCAAATTAAAATTTCATAACTCTAACTATATTACAACTGAATATGTTCTAAAACTGCTTGCATGCTCTACGATGCAAAACGATGTTGACAAGTAAATATGATTTCTTAAAAGAAAAACTTGATTGTGTTGTGGAAAAACTAGCTGGAAAATTAATAACTGTAAATACATATAATAAAAAAATAAAACAAAAAATAATAATAATAGTAAAAATATGATTACTGTTATGCAATATCAAAATTAATCGTTTAACGTGTTATCATGTTTATTTTCGGTCTTTATTACAATGTATATAATTTATTGCACATATTGAAAAATTAATGACTTTTAAACATTCAAAAGTGCTACCCATTAGCTAAGAATCATTTAAGTTTAAAAAGGAAAAATGTAAGTTATTGGACGGACGCAAAAGTAAAAAATATAGAATTAATTTTCAGTTGATTTTGTTACTATAACCTAGCCATGTTTTTAGAAAAGTAATTTCCGATTATGATTTTAATTTTTTTTAAAATTAATTTTACAATTTTGATGTTTTATCCATTCTATTCTTGTTGAAATAATCACTAAAATATTTTTAATAGTTAAAATTAATTAAAAAATGATTATCTTGTTATCCAATTGATTATTTTTGAAGTGAAGGGTTTTTTTTTAGCATGGTATAGCTACTGTTATAGATTTGTACCATAATAATAATAATTGTTAGAACTTTGTGTTGTTGAGCGATAATATAATTTTTGTAACTTTACATTTTAAAATTTAAAAAAAAAAAATATTTTTGGAAATTAGAAATTTAAGTTCTATAACAACAAATATAATTGAATATTTAAAAAAAATTTTTGCCATTAAACACATCAGGAGCTCAAAACTCAACAAATTTCAAAATATCTAGTTATATTAATATTCAATGATTTAAAAATCGAATAAGCTTAAAATTCAAAAAGCTAAAAATTAATCATAATATTATAATAGAGTTAGTTGTCAAAATTTCACCTCAAAATGACTCAATCTATTCACCAGAAATGAGAGAAAATAAATCATCACACCATGACCCCAACTACGCCAGTACCATTCTATTTATACAAATTTCAAGAGAGTGCATACGCATAGAATCTAGCATATGAGTTTTATTTTTATCATTAAATGTAGATAGGTACTTGTATAGACAATGCAATGTGTATCGTAGTAAGTTGGAAACAAAATTATTATTGTTTTGTTTTTATACCTATTCATTGATAGTGAAAAATATCAGTATATTTGAATTGCTTTTCTGTTATAAATGTTAAATTTGGTTTTAACTTGAATTATAATTAATAAATAGTGGTCTCCAGTTGTAATATATTTTGTTTAAATAAATCCAGTAACACTGCCATAAAATGTATATTTACTAAAAGATTTGCCACCAGTGTTTGTTTAGGCATGTTCATTGTAGTCGCGCTTGCGCAACAAAAAATTTTGTTCATAGTTTCATGTTGTCAAAACCTCTGCGCAGTTAAAAAGCAGGCGCTGGTGTTCATAATTGTTCATATTGCAACAGCATTGTACACGTTAACCAAGTATTTTACTGCGCCTGCATTAATAATTATTATAATACGTTTATTTCAAAATAGAAAATAGTTTTAGAAAACATGTAAGAAAATCAAAGTATTAGTCCAAATTAAATTAAATTGAGAAAAAAAAAATAAATATAAATATATAATTATTTTAAACTATAAATATTTTTGATCATTCGCCACAACTGCATTTAATTCATTTTGTAAAGCCAAACCTTAAACTAACTAAGAAAACCAGTTTATAATAAATTTTAAAAAGAATTTGATTTAGATATCTGTTAGAAAGATAATCAAAACTTGTTACAATATGCTTAATATTAACCTGGAACACATGAGTCTTGAAAAAGTCTCCGTCTTAATAGAAGAATATTAATAGATGACGATCTACATGATGTACATATTGTAATGCATAATTATTTTATGGGACTATTAATTGGGAAATGGATTAATTGGAAAATTAATTTTATGGGAAATACTGCTCATGGCATGGTAGTTTTAATTATTTAATACTTCTTTCAATATAATTGATATTTATTAAATTTAATTCTATTCTCCTCATAATTCTATTTTTTTGAATATAAGTTGATGTTAGCCTATTTGCGTTTCTTTATTTAGAAAAATTGCGATTCTTTATCTAGAATGAAATATTCTACCTGAGTTATTAATTTTTTTTTTTTTAATACGGCAGGCTGGTGGGAATCTTCAAAAGACACAATGAGCTCCGTAACTTGACTTTGTGTGTGGTATTCTTACCCACTAAACCACACCCTTCCTATATTGCGATCTAGTCAGGACTAATGAGCAATTTTTTTTGGCTTTATTTTATTTTTCAATGTAGACTACATCCAGCGATGTCTACCTAACTTTTCCTTTGACTTATTCATCCATAACCTTGAAGACCCATCGCATCAGCGACGAAAAACCAACCAGCTCTCCGAACGAATTTATAATTATGTAAGACTTGTGAAAAACCTCGTTTCGTTGACATCACGAAACTCTTCACAAATCCCGTAAAAACAAATCTATCAACCGTGGGAACGGGTCAGCCTCCGATCACCAGCGTTGAAAAGGTTTCAACCGAAAGGTTTTTGGTTCGATTCCGACGAAGGCCAGTAAATGCTCTCTGAATTTTTCGACCTGATTCACTACCATTTATCATTAAAAGGGTCCAGTACACTTTATCGGAATCGACCCTGGGATCTTTCGGTTGTCAGTCTGTGTGTTTTAGATATATATTGATTAAAAATCAATATCACATATCTGATATTGAACAAAAAAATATTCTTAATGCTGCAGAATCGTTTCTGTCATATACAGTCATAAAATACATATTGCATAACAATGTATTTCAAACACTCATTCCAGTTCATTATAACAGCCATTTTCATAAATCGTTTCATTTTTTTTAAGAAAATCAGTATTTTGTACGCATATTCGTTTGTAATACACTTTTTTGTACCAATTTCAATCTATTTTGAAATTTGAAAATTTAATCAACCTTTTAAAGAATTAATTGAAAACGTATTATCTCCAATTCTGAGCCCATTAATCTTTTGATGTTCTTAGTTCATATTTTGCAAACCTTATCAATGTCCTGCAACCCCTTCGATGGAATAGGGCGGAATTATTTATAATAATTTTGCAATACTGAGATATTATAGGTTTGCTGAGATTGACTGAATTTTTGAGAACTTAAAACAGATCAAACTATTATTTTTTAACCCGCGAAAGGAGGAAATTACAACTTTTTTAATAAAACAATTATTAATATTTATAAATTCAGTATAAGAAAATTCTTTGAAATCGTTTACATCGAGCTAAGACAAATTGTGCTAAAATATCGAGATTACTAAAATAAATTTTTTTTGGCTATATTTTTAATTTTATTGAGCTAAAATACAAAAAAAAAAACACGTTTCACCAGCATGTTTCTATGTAGTTTTAAAACATTTAGCCAAACGTACACTATACCCAATATTGTGATAACTTTATAGATAAAATGAAAAAAAAGAGTTAGAAATACAATAATTTAAACGTGACTATTATACACCATTAACTCTACAATTTAGTTAAATTCATTATTTTCAAAATAAAAAATAAAAAAAATTGCGATATTTTCATAATATTTATTTCTAACACCTTTTTTTGGCATAATTTCAAATCATAATCACGTTTCAATCATAAATTATCCGAAAAATAAAAAAGAAATAGATACTGAATTATCAAAATTTAATCAAAATTCTTATATTCATGCATTTAAATTGATTAACCAACCTACTACTACACCTACAAGACAACGCTTATATTATTACGATAACAGCCTATATGTTTGCTAACGTAGTTATAAAATAGATCAATATAAAAATATATAGTATTTATCAACGATTATTCGCTTTACTAGATAAGCTCTAAAATCAAAGATTACAAACAGGTTTTATAAGTTGAACTTACTCAAGTTTTGCAATATTAAGCCGGTAATTTTTTAATTGAAAAAGAAATACCGATATTAAAAATCAATATACAAACTTCTGCAATAGCAAATTATTTTTAAAATTGCGCTTCCTGAAAACAAAAAGAAAATAATATTAAATTTTTTTACTAGTTTATATCGTTGATTTATAACCCATAACATGATTTGTTTTGAATCTGGGCTAAATCTGTCATAAAATACATATAGTTAAACAATAATAAAATTCAAAAAGCGAAAAGGAAAACAAATAAAAAATGTTGTATCAAACCTAAAAAAAAATACCTAAAAAATAAAATATGTAAAAAAAGTGAAAAATAATGAAATTCGCGCCAAAACTATAAAACGCAACACTGCGCTATTGAAAGTAAACGTCTAAAATAAAAATTAACATAAATGCATTTTATTGTCATGATAGTAAACTGATTAAAATCAAAAAAAAAATTTAACACACTCATAGGTGCCGAGTAATGTAGCTAATAAAAGCGTAATACTTTTTAATAAATGTCATAACACTGTTATTACACTTAAATTTTGTTTTGCATTCAGCATTCGCATAATATTATTACATTAATGTCTTTAGATAGTAGTTCAATGATAGTAAACATCTGTTTTAATTTTATTTTAATATCAATTAAATTTTCTTTTTATACATACATACATAATTATTATAAACTGGTCTGTGCACAGTGGCGGGATTAATTTTGGTTTTTATTTTTTTTTCTTCTTTTTTTTACAACATTTACCGCAATAATTTCGTCACTGATAGTTAGTTACCATTGTTTTGGTATAATAACAGTTAAATTTTGATTTTGTATATAAATGAGATGGTTTATAATTTTTAAATAACATTAACGATTTAACCGCGATAAATAGAAGTGCATAAAACACTCTAATAAATTTTTATATTTTTATAAAACCAATTTTTTTTAATATCAATAATATGGCCACCCTTAAAGTTCTTGTAAGTGATATTTATTACTGAGGATATTTAAAAAAAGAAAAAGAAAATAAGAAAAAAAGAAAAGCAAAGTAAAGTTAAATAAAAATAAACAGAAAGATGACACAGTAAAATTAATTATTTTGAAAAATTATATTAAATAAAAGTATTTAATCCTTAAAATAGTGAATTGAAATAATTTTGAATAATTTTGAATAATTCATTTTATTTAAATTAAAATAAAGAAATTTTTATTATAAAGTTAGACGAAATTAATGAACATTTCTTTCATTTAATAAAATGTGTTGCAATTATTTTGAGTGTTATAAATATTTTATTAGTGTTACCATACTGAGAAGTTTAAATAATTTATATAATTTTTATTAATGTCCTAGTTAAAGACATATGGATTTTTAACTGACAAAGATCAGTATGTAAAGGAGGAACAATAACATAAAAGTTGAAACTGAAATTCACCATTTAAAATATTTATTTTAATTATCTTCATTTAATATTTTCATAATGTCAATTTATTGGCATCTGTAATATAATTAAAGTATAATCCTTGTCTGGTGCAACTAAAATTTCATAGTTTTTAGTTCTAATACGTATTATGGTTAATTTATTTGATGGATCCAATTCTCTCACAATAGCTTGAGCTTTTTCAGCTAAACTTTGCATTAGACCAGCGTATATGGTTGATTTATTATTAAAAGTTGTTTTTATTGGTATACCTTCATTATTTATAACTAATGATCCAATCACTCCTTGACAATTTAAAATGGATTTTAAATGCTCTTCAGTTTCTTGTGCCATGATATTGTAAATATTTTCAATTACTGGATTAATTGAATAAATTTTTTCTGTATTTTAAATATTAAATTGAAAATGACATATTTTAATTTGAATTATAATTTTTTTTTTTTTAATTTGTATTTTAAATTTATTAATATTTTAATATAAATTTATTGTTTTGTAGGTTTGCCTTTGCATTTTTGCTTTGGCCCAAGCAGCACCTGGTTTTAAAAAGAGTCAGTAAGTAAATATTGTAAATTATATTGTATACTTTAAAAATGAACTTTAAAAACATTATAGAGATAAGAACATCTTATTGTTTTTAATATTTGATAATAAGTTATCAAATTATATGTCAGTGTACTAACGATGGCATGTTTATAAAGTTTAATCATAATATTCGTGTTTTTTCGTGCTTATTCGGGCTTATTTCGCGACTCTTTTGTGGAGTCTGACGATATTTTGAATCATTAAATTTCATAAGAGATTATTATTAATCTACTGTTGCAATTTTTCCAGTAAGTTTGTTTCACAATACAAATCGTTGAGTATAGAACATTTGAACGTAGAGTTTCCAAGTTATGGGATTTCATTTTTTTTCTATTGTCAATTGGGCCATATAAAGATTATTTACTTATATACCTATTTAAATATTTCTACTAACTTTTACAGTTTTACTGTGGCTTCGTATAGTTGAAGTAGTTGTCAACTTCATATTTAAATTTTAAAATGAAATAGGATATTACGTAAAAATAATTTTGTGCTATAAGAAGCGATAAGATTTCTGATTAATCTAATTTTAATAAAAAACATTTCATAATATAATTAAAAATAACGTAGTAAGACTTTGTTAACATAGAGTATTATATATATAAATATTTGTAATATTGTTGTAATCTTCAATTTACCAAAGAATTGAGAGAGGTATTTTATCGATAGTTTCTTTTACAATATTTGCACATGAACAATGTCACTCATATAATACCATGTAATAATATTAAAATAACTATAGGCAACTGAGGAAAGATCAAACATACTTATTTATTAGTACATTCTGAGTTAGATTTAATTTACTCAGTGTAATCTGTATATCAATATTTATAGAAAGATAGCAAAAATTTTATTTAATTTTTATTAAGCGTGCCATATTTTTTTACGAATAGCTTTATTGTTTTACAAATGTATTTAGTGCTGTTAATACAAAATTACAATGATACAAGTTTAAATAACAAAAATTAAATAAAATTCATACGTAGTATGTTCAAATGTAGATGTATTACCTAATATTTGATATATGTTATACAGGTAGTTACTAGATATTCAAATACTTAAAAATTTACATATTTTGGATTTAATCAAGCTAATACTTTTAATAATACTTTTAATTATTTTGACAGAAAATTTAGAAAAAACCATATGACATCGTATTTTCTTCAACAATTTTTCCTTTTCACAAATTTTTCTTCTTGGTATATTTTTTCAATTATTATAAAAAATTTGTTGAAAATAAATTATAAGTCTCTTAAAATTAAGCCCACGAGCGTTTAAAATAATAGGTACAATTAAAAATAGAAAAATATTTCCCACAACTTAAATCTATAAACTGAAATTAAGACTAAAATGAAGCAAATGTAAATAAATCACTGGAAAATTCATCTAAAATTAAAAAATGTTAAGATATTTCCAATTTCTATTTAAAAAAAAAAAAAAATTGTGGTATCAAAAATTAATTTATTTGTTATTAATTTCGTTATAATAAAATTAAAATAGTATAAGTTAACTATTTTACTAGTTGTATTGTGCTGTAGATTATCTTGTGCTATTTTAAATTTTTGTTTTTCAATATTACTTAGACGAATTCTCTCGAAGTTTTCTGGGGTAATGTTTGGTTCTCTACGTCTACCAAAAAACAATTCTACTGGTTTTGAATTGTAAAATTTTGTTCGCTTAAGGAGCGTTGTATTAGATAGTTTATTATTTAATTATTCGATATCGTTTGTCCAGACTCAGATAAACTTTAGACCAAATTTTCTTGAGCAATATCAGTCCACTTTATATTTTTTGATTTTACCTCCGGCTTTAGCACTAATTTATGAAATTCGTTTTTGATTATAATTTATAACAATTAATTGATTTTATAATTCAAAGGTTGCGAACATTATTTATAGAATTTCGAATATTATTCAGTTTGGAATTAGAAATATTTTGAATATTAAATATTTAATACTAAATATTTATATTATTTTAATAGTATATATTAATATTAAATCTTATACATTTATATTATGATAATAATTAAAAATTTAAGTTTTGAAAGAATATGTAGTACTACCGAAAAATATTATCTTAACTGCTTTTATTGCGAAACTTTATATTCTAAAAATAAGCACAAAAATTAATACCAAGAATAATATTATCTAACATTATCGTCATAAGATAGACAGTCAAAAAAACAAAACCTATATAAAGTCTCAATAACATCTTGTGACATAATTTTCTTGTTATTTGCTCAAATAATAAAAATATTTATACCTACATTTTTAATGGCAATCTCATGTATTTAGTAAATACCTTAGTATTGTTAACATTTCCTTCAAAAATCCAATTATTAACACTTCCACTTCAAAAATCATAATTTTAATTTCAGGCGTTAAGTGCCTTATAGTAGGTAAAGAATTAATGATCAAATTTTCTCTTTAAATTAATCGTACAATACACACTATTCACGATTCTAGACAACTCTAGAAGCTGTACTTACTTGTTACATGATATGTTACTATTTTCATTTTTAATTTGATGCGAGACATATAAGTAGTAATTTTATAAACGGGGTTTTATTTTTTTGAAATATTTTATTTAAATTTTAAGAATAAAAGACTAACTATGTCATGAAAATAGTTAATTATATTTATTTTTGTATATTGTAATAATGATTATTGATTATAAAAGAATTAGCTAAAAATTATGATGAAAATTATCGCTCTGGCGGAACGTATGTAAGTGATGTTATAATGCAATCTCGAATATTTCTAGTTTGGACAGGCATATTGATTGTATGTATTCAATCAATAATTTCATTAAATAGCATTAAAGTTATTATTAGTTATATAAGTTTTAATGATTAGCAAACCATACAATTCAATTCAATTTAATTTGTTTATTTTTAATATTTTTGTAAATACTAGTCAGGTACTTATATAGCTTTGTCATAGAGTGTATATAGTTTGAGTTTAGAAAATTAAATTAAATTTAATTTTAAAATTTTAAAGATAAAACTTATAGAACTTCTTATTGCTAAAACTTTGTTTTTTATTGATTAACATTATTGCTCAAATAAGTTTTCTATTAAGCCATAATTGTTGCAATATTTCAATTTTGAACTAAACTTCGTTATAATATTATTTGAATTTTGTTAAATATTTAGTAGTACCCATACATGAGTTTTCAGATAGCTTAAAAAATGTTAATTTCTCAATGAAAAAAAATAAAAAAAAATATTGAATTTTTACAATTTTTTTATTACTAATTATAACTAATGCGTTTTAATTATTGAAGATTATACATATAGATAAATTATCAATCATGTATCTTATAGTTATTACTTATTTAACATATTTTAGTTTTATACTTCAAACTGAAATATATATATTTTATTCTCATTAGTTTCAGTATTTTATTTTGTTTGCATTTTTGTGCAGTCCCCCAAACATAGAAATCATATGACAATACTTACTGGAAAACTGTTTTCATATTAAATAGATTGTTTTCGAATAAAAGCTGTAAATTTGAATTTATGAAGTAGTAAATATATTTATTTATTTCATTTTTTGAACTCATTAGAGCTACTACGCAGGTTGTATACAGTGTTATACAAATAAGGTGCTTATACAATTGTATGATAAAATAATATGACACAGATATTGTTTTATTTACTTCATTAACCTAACAATGATAGCTAATTAGTTCCTGAAAGTCAATTTGAGGGCTAAGATAATACCGCGATATATATTTAAGAGATTGAACCCATAATTTATTATGACTGCTTTTCAAATCAATCATCAACATCATCTATTGGTTCTATAGCTCGGAGTAAGCCGTAATAACGCTTATAACTTTCTTTTATTCTGATCTTGTGCAACTATCTTCCATCCGTTGACTCTAATCTTTGCCAGTTATCCTTGATTTTGTACAGCCTCATTCTAGTATTGTACGGTACTGCGCTTAACATTAGCTTGCATCCTTTCTTCATTCATCATTAGTACATCATCCTGTCCTTCTTAGTCTTTGTGTCATAATAAATTTTTTAATATTGTGTCCATCCGTTAGTGCTTCTAGCTGCTCTAGTTTGATATAATTTAATATTCTCCATCGTCATTTATTTTGGGACCAAATATTTTTTTCAGTACTTGCAGCTGTAGAGTAAGGACGGTTCTGTTATAGTATTGTAAATTAATTTCAAAATTTTAGCCCACAAATGGTAAGAACATTTTTGTACTGACTGGATTCTATTATGAATTATTGTCAAAAGCATGTAATTTTTATTATTTATGAAGGCACATAAATATTTACAGCTATATTTAATCAAGATAACTTCAAAATTATAGTCATTTATTGTTATATTTTGTTATATTTTGTTTCCATACTGAAAGCAAAATAAACTTCAGGCAAGAATCAAACCGAAATATTTTAATTAGTTGTCAGTATGTCAGCTGGTATTCTACCTCAAATGATCTACATAATTTTTAATAGTTTCATTTGTATTCCTTTTTTTTGATTCAGTTAATTCAATTTAATTAATTTCCTTAAAAGTTTAAAAACAACATTTTTATTTATTTATTTCTACTAACTTTCATTTAAATTATATAGTTTATCTCTGATTGATAAGTACATTCAGTAGCTAAATATTGTAATATTTCGAACAAAATTGTAGCTGAAAAAAAGATGTTCAATATGTTATCTAATTTTTAATTTTACTTTTATGTAATGACTGCTCTGCGTATTTTAACCCCTCCTGAAATATATAATTATGTAACTTCATGAACAAATTCATGCTTTTTAATACTACTCTTTATTTAATCTACTACGATTAATAATGTTAACAACTCATGTTAAATTTAATCTAACAATACAATTTTTTTTTTGTTTTAGTATTCAAACAGTAAATTTGAAAATTTAATTAAAAATTTGAAAAATACCAATTGATTGTATATGAGGAGGTGTCGTATGACATCCGAAAGTAATTAAAATTTCTTCAACATTATTCTCTGATTCAATTCGTCACTATTATTGTAACTGTGTGATTTTATTTTATAACGTTTTTTTATAGAAAATTTATTTTTACTGTTTTTTTTTTGTTTCGTCTTTTCTTTAAATAAACGCTATTTGCATCATAATACATTCGGGTCGATATTATTAGTATTCATTGGATTTTAAACTTAAATTCGTGTGAATTTATTTGTTTTAATTTTATGATTTAATATACCTTATGCCATTGATATTATCTGTATCTATTGATTGCTATTGAAATGCATGCAATTATTTTCACTTTTATTTGAAAATTTTCCAACATAATAAAATAAGGTATAGCTTGAATGAATTTTTTATTGTTAAAATAAAAATCATAAATTTAAATAGATTTGCCTCTAATAATAAGTTATTTTGAAATATTTTAATATTACGGAAATTTAATTTATTTATTATTTTTATTTTAGTCAAGGCAAAGGAAACTAAGCTCTTATTAGTTTTTAGGTTATTTAAAATAAAATGAATATTCCAGAAGTAAGGGGGCTATTAACAATAAGTTTTACACCGTTTTTTTGTAAGATATTTTATTTGTTGCAATTGACAAGACAACGAAATGAATATACTGCTAAGACAGTCACTTGGTATAATAAAATGTGTAAAGCTATCTGAAATATGTAGAATATGATTGCCTTCACAATATAATATTTTCGAAGTTATTCCCAATTTATATTTTAAACTAATTTTAAAGAACAATTGAAATAAAATGTTTACAGCTAACAATCTTTGTGTCGATATATTACTATATCTATATGCATGGCATATATCTATGTACCTACTTGTGATGGCTGACTTGGGTTCAGATCACAATAATTACTATCATAGCAGTCGGTGATATTATTTATAAATGTTGACTCACAATGCAGTTTGTATCAAAAATAAAAATAATATTGAATATCAAACTATAACAGCTTTATACTAGTTATGAGTATTGTGATTCCCAAGTCTGTAAAAAAAAAAAAACAAAGCAATACTGGAACAGTTAGAATAGCATAAGTTATATTCAACTTAAATTCATATTATTTAAAGTCAATATAAATTACTAGATTTGTAGTTTTTTTTATGATGAGTGGCTATTTTAAATTGTTTGAAGGGATGACAAATTTACTTTTCTTTCAATTTCTGCAGTTAGTATACAAAATATTTTCTAAGGCAATTCTTCAGTCTATTCCAAATAAATTAGGAGTAATTGCACCAGTTCTTCTCTTTAAATGTTGAATACTACTATATATACAATACATAATATAATATAATCAATATAATAATCAACAAAACCTTAAAGAATATGACACCATTTAAATCTAGAGGATTTACTAGGATTACTTATGATTCAAAATGATTTCTAATCTTAGAGTTTCCTTTAGGCTTATAAAAATGTATTTATTGTCACTCTGAACCAATTAAGTAGTAAAACTATGTTCGTATTTCAAACAGCTATCTAAGCTTAGTAGAGAATTTCACAGGAAATAACAGACTTACTGAGTTTTGCTGTTTATAGCTTATAACTCATTGTTTCCAGTCATACGTTTCTTTTCTTAACAAACCTTTCCGATGGACATTATCCGTTATTCAAACTTTTTCTAATTGCATAATACATGATTTTTTCACAAAATTATAATACGAACATATTTGCTTTATTTAATTTACGCTTACCTAAAATTTTTAAAATATTCATCTAATTAATTGTATATATTACATATATATATATATATATATATAATATAATATATATAGTGTAAAAAATTGCATAATTTATAAAACAATCAAATGAATAAATTTGAATTTTTTTTTTAATTTTATTTTAATTAAATTCTTTTATCTTTTTTAGTGAACATGTAATTGTTCATGTTCCATATAAAGTGCATACTGTTCATCATCATCATGTTGAAAAAGTACCAATTTATAAGGAAGTTCCTGTTATTAAACATGTACCAGTTTATAAGGAAGTCATTAAACATGTACCTGTTTACAAAGAAATAATTAAACATGTTCCAGTACCAGTGCATCATCATCATGAGCATGAACATAAACATATTGAAGAACATAAGGGTTGGTCATCAGATTGGTAAAAAAAAATATACAAATGCACACATACATACATAAATAATTAAGAAGAATAATTCAAGTAAATTTTAATTATTATTTTATAAAAAAAAAACAAATAATAATAATTAAAATTTAAATAAGTTATTTCTTTAGAAATTAGTTAATGGGTGTTCTTATTAATCTATATAAAAATAATTTAGTATTACAAAAAATATATATATGTAAAATTGAAACCAAATTTGGAAAGTTTTGTAAGATTTCTAAAAGAAAAATGTTTTCTTTTTTCTATTTCGAAAATATTTTGTAAATAAATTTTTCCTGTATTATAAATTTAAAAATTTCTTAAAATGAATAGCTTTATTTCATAACAATTTAGTTTATAAGAATCTTTTTTTCTTTTTGTTTTTTAAATATCTAAAAAAAGAAAAAGAAAAAATAAAAAAAAAATTTCAAATATAAATGAATAAAAATTTTTTATAAAAAATTAATTGGTATTTATTTTTATTTATATGGCCTTAAAATATTTTGCTGATCACATCTATATGAAATAATCAAACTAAGCAACATAAGATACGATAGACGTAAGCTAGAGACGTAGCTAGTAGAAACTCTAGCTAGAAATGCTACCTAGCTAGTAGAAAATCTTCTAATAGATAGCCTAACTTGCTCGAATTGAATCTTACTCATTAAAACTAGATTTTTAAATTAAACAAGGTAAAGCTTTACAATAAATAATATGCATGCAGGAATACCCCAAGAGAATATTCTGTGTCCCATTCTATATTATTACTTTATACCAGTTGTATGCCAAATCTAGAAGATACAAGGATGGTTTGCAGATGATAGTGTTACATTAGCGGTTGTTAGTAATATAAATGAAGCATAAAACAAATTGCAAAATTCACACTAAGTTAATTTCTTAATTTCACAAAAAAAAAAATATAGTGGTCAATCCCGGTAACAATCAACATACCATATAAAGTTTTAGCAAAATGTCTTGGTACTTCTATAGAAAGAACACATGAAGGGAAATAAAGAAGAGTTAGAACTGAAATATAGCCAGTATATTATCTGATTGAGCGGGCATATGTGCTTTTAACATATATTATAAAATTTTGTTTTACAGTCAAATATCAAAGTAAGTTTGGGTATGCGGTATTAAAATATGGAGTTGTTATAAAATAATTAATATTCAAACTATTCAAAAACTCTAAAACAAAGTTTTGTGAAACATTGTCAGTGGTTCCT
The DNA here is from genome assembly GCA_963942445.1 of Argyra leucocephala. NCBI lineage: Eukaryota > Metazoa > Arthropoda > Insecta > Diptera > Dolichopodidae > Argyra > Argyra leucocephala. Next base: position 115,445,060 of record OZ012678.1, on the reverse strand, counting down.
TGTATGTTTCAATTCTCATATTCAGAAAACTCAAAATCAAAATCAAAAATAAAACGATAGATGAAGTCTCTTTTGATGATTTTCTTCTGTCTGAAATTAATAAGCACTGATGCCAATCAACTACTGATTTACAACTACAATCTATAATTAACCATTTGTTTGAATTGCAAATACACCAACTTGACTTGACAAATATGACATTAAATTTGTAGAAAAAGAAATCTATATAAAAAAACTTACGTGTAATAGAAGAAGAATATTACACCGCCAAAGTTCACAACTTGTAATTATTTATATACCGGGTATTCCAGAGTATGCGAATCAGTTTTTTAAGAAGGGAAGGAGCCATTATTTTAAAATTTAAAAAAAAAATTTATTAACTAAATCGAAGGTGCTCTATCGACTAGTGATATTTTCAACTTCCGGAAAGGACCAGAAAAGGGTTTTTTAAGATCAAAAATCGCCTAAATTGGCCGAAATCGAGATTTTTAAATGGGAAGGGGTACTGTCTTATCAAATTCGAATTCTACGTTAGAAAATAAGAAATTTAAGAAGTTTTGTAGATATATAGATTCAATTATATTTAAATAGTTCGTAGTCAAACTAATAAACCTTTTGAATTTATCGTACTAACCTGAAATTGTCTTCAAATTAGTAGATAAATAATGGGTAATAATGCCTTCAATAATTAATTTTTACAAGTTTTTGATAAAACCTCAACTTTTTGAGCTTGAATTCCATTTGTCATCCTAGTTTAGCAAATATAAATATTATTTGAACAAAATCTTAATTACTCATATAACGCACAATTATTTCATTTCATGTTAGAATTTAGGTACTCTAAATTTATGCAACTCAGATATATCGTGATAAGCCGAGGGAGTAAGAAAACTATATTAGTCAAACTATGTATTATATATGTCTTAAAATTCCATAGAATTTGATAAGAAATAAATGTTCTCTACAGAGACTCTCACATTTCTTGGGACTCTGAAGCAAATGTTGTATTTGCGTATATATTAATTATAGCAATAAAAAATATCTTACCAAGAATGTATAAATACTGGTGCAGTTTTTTAAAAAAATCTTGAAATATTTGATTTTAGAAAATTTATAATTATGAACTACAAAATATCTCTATAACGACAGCACCTCTCGTCATCAACTGATTGCTAAAAAAATTATCAGATTGTTGTCTTACTATAGATAAAAGAATATAATATATATATATCAAATAGATCAATTGATCTATGTTGCAACAGATATAACGGTTTATATACAATTAAAACAACAAAAGAAAACAATTAAAACAACAAGGATGTTTTCAAATGTCATTTTCGTCCTTAAAGGATAAGATTAGCCATTTTTGGAAAGCTGCGTCATTAATGATATATATTTTATCCTTTATCCAATATCAGTTGTCCTTGCGATATAGTCATTTCATCCTGTCTGGGTAAAATATTTGCTTCACAAGAGCACGGTTTTTTCCTCAACGAATATTAATGTGTATAGTAGCGGCAATAAACACAACAACCAACGATCAAATATTTACAAACCAAGATAATAATAAAGGATATAATGAAACAATTAACAACAAGCTGGATCTTATTATAAAAAATCAATCAATTCAAGGTAATGATTTTCAGAAATTGAAAAGTGAGATTATAGCGCTTAAAGAGTATATAGATAGTTTATTAGACGAGAAAATGAATTTGAGGAATGAAAGTAAATCACTGAATTATTGGTGATAATAATGTTCACCCATACGAGAATATTGTAAAATCCAGTGGATATTTTTTCTGCAATGAAGTAACTATTAGACCAGAATCAAATAGCTGTTTGGATCATGTAATTTCGAATAATCCTAATGCTGAAATATATAATATATATCGTTATTCCATGACGATATTTCTGATCATCTTGGAATGATCATTGAATTGCAAAATATTAACATTGTAAATAGTGATTATCTTTGTTTTATTAATGTTCAATATTGAATTTTTTTATAACCAAGTAAATCTTGCTGGTACTGTTATTGTTTTGTTTTTCTATTATTCTACACTATTTACATTGAATTATATTAGTATTTTGTATATTTTGAATTTTAGTTTAAACTAATCTATTTTATTTGATTATATTATGCACTCTGTACGAGCAATTGGGCTCATTTGAAAATTCTTAAATAAATAAATAAATAATGGCTAATATTGAAAATTTTCAAAAATTTATAGCACTTGAATTGCTCACTACTAATCCCTGTGCATAATTTTGTTTAATATAATAAAGGAACCTTAACACTTGTCATTCATACACTTATCACTTGTTTCACTATTTGGTAACAGTTTTTTCAAAAGTTAATTTAAAAATGGAAGAAAAAAAAAACATTAGTTTAATATTGCATTGCTAATCAATCCACCAATTCAAGGTGCTTTCAAACTGCCTACTGCTGCTTATATTGTTTACGAATATTTAGGGTTCTACTACTTTGACTACTATAGACTAATTGAAACTTATTTGAAAATAAAAGACTTTACTACAATGTTATTTACTACAATATTTTTCGAGTATTTGATTATCAAAGTTCTGGCTTATCAATTCCATTGTTAAATGTGCCTTCTTAAATAGTGTGGTTCCTTTTTATTTTAAGTTTTTACCAAATTGTTATACCCCAAATTTTTTTTCCTATTTATTTTGTTCCAATGGCCAAGAACAGGTACAGAACTTTCGGTTGAAAGACAGACATTCTATACCTACTGCGACATCAAGCATATGTAGAGTTAAGTTTAATATTTTCTAAAACAAAACAGGAAACAGATTTAATATTCAAAATTAACAAATTTTTATGTTAAATAACAATTAGGAAAACCCATTTTTATGAATAGATGAAGATTTTATTATAAATTAATTTGAAAATAACAAAACTTAAAAAATTACCAACTACAATTTAAGTAAAATAAAATATTTAAGATTTTTTCGAATTTCAATTTATTTAACCTAAATTATATAATTTGTATTGGATATTTCCATTCCATTATTAGTTTATTGCTAAAAAGTATAGGTAACTTAAAAACTATTAATAGGTGAAGAAATTTGATTATTTTAATTACTTTTACTTTCAATTAAATTTTTGATTTCTTTCCCTGTTTTCGGTTTCTTTTAAAAACAATTGGAATTATATTTTTGTACTTGTATATTGTAAAATAATACAAACATGACTGAATAAATGAAAATTATTGAATATATTTTTTATTTAATTTACAAACGCCTTTTTTATTCACTTGATGTAATTTATTAATTCCTTAATACAATATTTTAGTTATTATTTAAATTTAGGCATAAATATCTATGAAAACGCAAATCCATTCATTCAATCAAAGTTCATTACTATTGGTTAATTTACACTGAGTAATAATAATTATTGCATAATATGCATTGAATTATATTGGTAAAAATTAAAAAAAAAACTGAATGACAGTTGTAATGATACCTAAAATAAATAACTCTTGTAATAAGTTTGATACAAAAATTGATATAAGTTTGACAATGTTGAACTTTTGGAATATGACATAAGTTCGAAAAAAATTACTAATATTAGAAACGACATAATTTCGATGTTCGATAAACTAATAATGACCAAATTGCTTTTATTTCCTTTTCAAGAAGGAAATAAAGTCAAATTTTGTTTGTTTTAATTTTGATTTTGTTACCCTACTGGTGATTTTTTTTTTTTAATGCTTAATTAATTGTCAAGAGTGTAGTAGAATCAAAACCGATACATTTGCGTTAAAGTCCATTTTGGGAAAAATGCAAAAAACGTTTTCTTTGTTATTTTAATTAATTTATACTATTTTTAAGTTATTTTATCAAAGAATAATTGATTTAAATATTATTTGTATTGAAAAATTAAAAACAAAATGAATATTGAAGCTTAAACACAAGTATTAATTTTGCAAATGATTCACTTTGTTGCAATTATGAATTTGTTAAAAAATAAATTTTTTAATTTGTATTCTAAAAGAACAGAAATGCTCAGTAATTCAGTTTGAGCGAATAAGGAACACATTGTTGGTATTAAATCAAATTCTTAAATCTAGATCTATAATAAGAAATATATAAATTAGAAAACAAAAATGCTTATTGATTCAGTTTGAGCTAATATAGGTAACACATTGATGATTTTAAGTCAAATTTTTACGTCAAGAATAACAAAATAAAAAAATAATAATAAAAATAAAATAATCGTTTTTCTTGAGCTAAATTCTTAAATCTATATTATCTTCAAAAAAAAGTATCACATTGATCGTCATTAGCAATGTTATCATTATTTAAAAAATTATTATTCACGGCAAAAATCTCCTTTGTAAAATTCTAATTCGTTTTTGTCTCTCCCAGGATTGTCCAAAATGCTGTAAATAGTTCTTTATACTGTAAACACTTAGAGCACTGATTTGTTGAAGGCGTTTTAAAACTAATGTTGAAATTAATCCGGAAAATATGTTGAAATACCCACTTTTTTACTGTAAGTCTTTATGATCCTCATTATATTTGTACCTAGAGTACATGCAATTTCAGGGCAATTCCCTGTAAGATATTGTCTATTAATAGATTTAGAGCGACAGTAATGTGTATCATGAACATCATTTTTTTTATTAAGTTTTTAACAGCCTATTTTCGAGATTCAAAAGAGATTCAAAAGATTCAAAACTAATATCAGATAGTTAAACAGTCAAAGAATTAATTTGAAAATAGTACTATGGCTTTATATGTATTTAGTACTGCAAAAGACTGATTTTGTTGTAATATTTTGTTTACATGTAAATGTTACGTTTTGATTCAACTAAAAATTGCATATGTACTAGCTTCGATTCAACTATGGTTTTTCTAATTGAAAAATTGATTTTGAAACAACTTTAATAATAAATAACATTGTAGTTCAGTCAAAAGAATGTTATCCAGTCTTAGTTAAATTTTTTTAAAAAATGCAAATGTATCGGTCTTGATTCTACTGCACTCATATATAAGTACAATACTAATAAATGTCTATATTAAATACTACTCTATACATTATTGTACTAAGGAAAAATAAAATTATTAGGAAGGAATAAAAAATCATTACTTCTAAAATTAGTTGGTACTTTATTATTTATTTTTATGATTAAATATTTTCCATTTGAGGCATTTGAGGATTTGTTTTTTAAAATAAGAAACGTTATCAATAATCTTAATTTTTTCTGGCAATTCAATATATAATTCTAGGCAACTATCTAGTATTATAATTATATATATCATTCATTCTGTTCAGTATGAAATGGTGCTTTATCAAGTTGTAAATAATTTTAAAGGCAGTGGTGTACAATTCCCACAGATATTTGCAAAGCTCATATACTGATCAGAATACAGGTTTTTTATGTAGTATATCAATCGTATTTAGCCCAATTTGTGAAGCTCTACACCAGATTGCAAAAGATATGTTATATTTGAATAAAATTAAGAGGTATAAATTATGTGCAGTACCTTTTTTGAGAAGTAATTCGGTAGTCGTCTTAAAATGAAAATGTAGGGGATTTGGCACATGATGACTGTTATACAGAAAACACAAATTTCTTTTCCTGGAAGAAAATCGACCATAAAATGGTATTGTCTGATCATACCGTTTTTAATTCATTGTTTTGTTGCACGAATGCACAACAATGAATTAATTGAAAATTGGCGAAAGAAAAATGTCCCTTCGATCAGCAGGGACATTTTGAATGTATTTTGTTAATATTACTCTTGAATTTTTGCAGATTATACGTACGTATATTTTTGCATTGAAAAAACACGTTTGTTGGAATATGCTTTACGCCACATTCATAGAAAACTTAACTTCAAACGAATTTCCATAGCCTCTTTTGAGCCACCTAGGAATTTGCAATGAGTAGCGATAGGCACTTGATGCCTCTCTTGTTCTTCGGCGGAATTAAAATAATAAAGGTGAGAGTGATTATTTGAGTCGAATACCAATGAATATAATTGTTTTGTTTAGTAATTCTATTTTGGTTTGTCCATACTAAGTATATTGTTATTTTTTATTTGGTCACATAAAATGAATTAAAATGAATTTATATTTTTTCCAAATTTTATTTGTATACTTTTCTTTACATTTTACTTTTAATTTGGTTTGGTCGATTTTGGGGCCCACAATTATTCTTAGCTTCAGGCCCCACAAATGGTTAATCCGCCGTTGCACACAAGTGTTGCAACAATAATAATATTTATAGAATAATATTTATAGATACAATGGTGACATAAAATGTCTATGTATCAAGATTGAATATCAATTAATAAATTGAACTTGTTCATTTTATTAAAAGTAAAATGACAAGGAAATGTTAATATTTCACACTTAAAAACATTTATAATTACATAAATTTATTTTATAAAAAATTATGTTGTTAATTTTATTGGAACGCTTGATACGAAATTTTAAAATAAACTGATAAGAACAGTAAAAGATTTTCCAAAAAACAAATTAGGTTTAAAATTTTACAATTTTAAATATAGAATTTGATCAAAAAAATCTATTTTATCGTTTTAACAATGAAAATGCAATGGAACAGTAAAATAAAATAATAGAATTTATATAAAATATTTAACGTAAATTATTATTAAAATCTGAAACTGAATTTGTTTTTTTTTTAAATAAAATTCCTTTATCTTTACTACAACTTTATAAAACTTTGTGTCACCAGTAAAATTGTTAACAAAAATTTTACATTGTTCATTTTTGAGTTGCTATACCCAAAACCTAAGTTTAAAATATTATTTAAAACTTTTCACTTCTCGTTTATACGGAAATAAGGATGTCAATAAAACTTCGCATACGATTTTGGTTTATTTATACCTAATCAAATATTTTTTCATCCAATTTGATTGGTTAAACTTTAATCAATATTTTTATATTTTCATTTTTTAATTTAATATTCGATAACGCATCCAATAAACAAATTAGTTTTTTGTGTTCCCCATCTAAAAATTAAAGATATAAATTATTTTTTTTTTTTTTTTTATTTTTATTAAAAGGCCCTAATTATTATTACAATCACATTCATTCATTCATGCAGGCATACAATCACTATGAAATCTGAATAATTATTATTTTTGCTTCCAATTAAACTTTTATTTATTTTTTTTGTTATTGTTTTCTTTCCAGATATGAAAAACTGATCTTTTTTTATTTTTGAATTCTCCCCTATCTAACAGGAAAACAGAAAAATCACTCTAAAATATTTCATGACAATTTCGAATTATTTTGTTTCATTGTGTAAATTTATAAAATCTTGCATACATTTTGGATTAACAAATCTAAAATTTGTATACAAAATCGAACTCAACAAATAAACTCTTGTGAAATTTTTTGAATAATTTAAAATAAACGATAGCTCCAATAGCATTAATAGTTCATGGAAGTTTTGGTTTAGATTTAAATTTTTTAATGCTAGAATTATTTAAAAATGTACTGATAGAATGTTAAATTTGAATGTAGAAAGTTTAAAATGTTTGTAAAATAAACAAAAATAATTTATTAAAATATTTCAAAGCTTTTAAAACTTTTTGATAGGTAGATATTTTATAAACGCTTAAATTAGTATAACAGTAAACAATATTTATATACAACATTCTAAAAAACTGCAATTTATTAACGGTATAACACTTATTATGCAAAATAAAAAGTGTTGTACCAATTTTTGTATATTTTTAGGAGGAATTGAATTTCAATAATAAAATAAAATATTTACGAAGAAACTGTTTTTAACTGATATTTTAAAATATCAGATAACCATGTTCAACAGTTATTTAAAAGCATAAAAATTTTGAATAATAATAATAATAACCTTACTGTAATCTATTATAAATAATTGTCACAACACTCTGGATAAATGAAAGGAGAAAAAGAAGAAGACTGTAATCTCTAATAACATAAGTAGAACAATAAATATTGTAATTATTTAATAAGTACTGATACTGGAAGAATCATTTTATTAATGTTGTTATCACTCTATTATTTACGCAAACACCTATATAGGGTCATTCACAAATCCACACCATGAAAGCGTACTTTTTTACTGTTTAAAATAAAATATTGATAGCGGTAAAATATTATTGATAGTGGCAGAGATCAAACAAATGGTTTTTGAATCATTTTTCAGATATAAATGATATATAAAAAAATTAAAAAATCCTATCGACTACAATTAGTTAACGAGTTTCATTTTAAATTTTGAGCTCATTTTACTCGAAACATCATTTTAGCGTATACCGCAAGTAATAATCCGGACTACGACTTTTTTAAATGTGATTTCTGAAATCAAAATATTTTTTCAAACTGTCACTGCTATTTTTCTATATTTAGTTGCTGTTATTCTATAGATGGTTTTGATAGCAATCTGTTATTGCTATTTTTAAATGTATTTTCCTTTCATTTACTCAATTCAGAGCATAGTGTCAATAAAATAAAATAGTTTCTAGCTATAAAATACCAAAATAGCTCTGATGCATTGCTTGCAAATCGATACTGACATTTCTAAAGTGATAAAGTGAACCTCTTTTAACTTTTATCTAAAATTGAAGCATTGGGTATTTATGGCACATTGTTAAAATTGATACAATTTTACTTAATTGTTCGTAAGCTTTCAGTGAAAATTTTCAATGCTGAATCTAATTCATTTCTAGCAACGTCGGAATTTCCCTAAGTAGCACACAAGGGTCTCTTGCTGTTTTTGTTATTTATGAACGATTGCAATTTGAATGTTGATAACTCTATTTTGTCATTATTGTTGATGACCAAAATTGTTTGCTATCATTAGAATGTCAGGTAACTGTCGTAGACTTCAAGTTGATTTAAGAAATTTTATAAATAGTGTCTTATAAATGGGTTCATTAATTGTGAATATTAATAAATGTAAAGTTATGAGATTCTACAAAGCCAATAACTTTTTTGAATTTGACTATAAATTGAATAATTCTGATATGGATGTTTTTAGTCAAATGAAAGATTTGGGAGTCATTTTAGACAATAAACTGACTCTTCTGAATCTGCATGTTGATTTTAACTTAGCTAAATAATTTCGTATACTTGGTTTTATTAAAAAAAATTATCTTCAATTTATTGATCCATACACGTTTAAGAACTTATATATTATTATTTCATTAGTCCATCCACATCTAGAACATGCTCTTCATGAACATGAACATGTTCTTCATAGTCATCATCATCATCATCATTCCCTATATAATAATCCTGCTGGAAAGCTATACTGCAATTATCTCATTAACTATTTTTTCTGTTAATTTAAATAAACTTATACATACATCGGTTCTGTTGAATTATAAACAGGACGGGATTCTTCGACATCTGCATTTGAGTGGTTCTGGATCAAATTACTGCTGTTAGGCTCTAAGAGAGTTTTGCCTTGATGTGAAGCATCAAAAGATAAAATTGTATTCTTAGATGAAGCTAAATTGCTGATTGCCCATTATAATTTACTCCTATGCTTTTAATATACCTGGGCGTTTTCAATTCAAGATATGTTTATTCAATTTTTTTACGGAAGCTACCGTTTTTTTTTACCTTACTCTATGAGAGTTAAACTCTCATAGCAAGTGTATTACGAGTGTCTTTCTATGAGAGTAATACTCTATGGGTGTAATTATCTCATAATAAGAATGTTATGAGAACTAATTTAATTCTTGTAATAAGAGTTAAAGTTATGAGAGTTTCAAGTGTGTTATGAGAGTCTTATGGGCCTTTTTTTGTAATTTTGTAGAGTCTTGCTCTTGGACAATGTTACTTGGGGAAGGACTACCTCAAAAAGAGGCTGTAAAGTATTTGGGCATGCACTTGGACAGGAGACTCACATGGAAAATCCATATTCCTAACAAAAGAAGCAACTGAGCTTGAAACTAAGCAAATTGTATTGGATGATTTGCCGCAAGCTGTTGTTTTCAAAACAAGCTGTTAATTTATAAAGCTGTCTTGAAACCGATATGGACTTACGGAATCCAACTGTTGGAAGTAGCCAGCAACTCAAACATTGCAATATTACAGCGTTTCCAGTGAAAGCTATTAAGATTGATAGTTGGCGCACCTTGATTTGTCAATAATGATGTAATACACCGTGATTTGCAGTTGAGAACCATTAAGGAGGAGATTAGAAATATCCAGATAAGATTAGCTGCACATCCAGACAGACTGTCAAGCAGCTTGTTGGCTGCAAGTGATGTAAGTCGCCTTGAGCATCCTGGCATTCTGCAGCTACCCAGTAGACAATAGGAACAATCAAATGAGGGCCAACAAATACAATGGAGTATAAATTTAGAAAAATGCAGTAAGATTTTGCCTTCACAAATTTAATTGGCAGGTTAATGTTAAACTCGTGAATCTAGCCGAAAGAAAAGTCGAAAAAAGAATCTTGAAAAAAAAATTTCGTATAGGAAAAAATGTCAAAAAAAGAATGTGGAAAACCGGGTTCTAGAAAAAAAAGTTGGAACAAAACCGAATTTTTTGTTGGACAAACATCGAAAATTGACAATTTTAGACATATTTTTTTAAAGTAGTATATTTTTGAGCTAGTTATATAATTCAACTTTTATCATTAACGAAATATGTAAATAAACAATATAAGAAATTCTATAACAATGCTTAGAAGGGGTTTGGGGTGATAACCCCCACTGTTGGGAGTTAGACCTCTTTGAAAGTTTCTCTAAGCGTTGCTCATTACGTGAGCCAAGTTTAGAAAAAAATGTTGAAAGTTTGGATTTTGACCCATGTTGGTTGGAAAAGTTTGGATTTTGGAACTTTGTGGAAATTGAAAGTTTGGATTTTAATATTTGGATTTTGAAATTTGAATTTTGAAATTTGGCTTTTCACGCAGATCTAGAAATTTCATAATTTCCGTCAGTAATAATCGAGAGTAGCTTCGTATAATTTCTGAAACTCTTATGAAATATTCTTAAAATTTATAGTGTCCGAATATTGATTATGGTGAGGTAGAGTCGTATGAAAGTAGATAAACAAAATTTAAGCAAAAATTATTTTAAATTAACATACGAGTATACGCATATTTTCTTGACATTTTGTTTTTCAACATTTTTGCATTTGACATTTTTTTTTTCAACTTTTTGTTGTCCAACATTTTTAGTTCGACATTTTTTTTTCGACAAAATAACCCACACTTGTTTACTAATGATGTTTGATCAGCTAGAAAAAATTGTCCATCTATTTTAAATTTGTATAACTTGTATGCTCCAATGCGCATTGTGCGATATCGTAGATTTTTATATCTCGAATCTCATAGAACTAAAAATGGGTTTTCTGAACCAATAGTTAACGCTCAATGTCTATTTAATGCTTGTTCGTCTGTGATATATTTTCATTATTGCAGACAACTCCTCAAGAGAAAAGCTAACAACTTTTTTTTAAATTTGTACTTTATTTGGTACTTTTAGTACTTTTAGAGCTATTCCCAGTAGATTGAATAGATTACATATTTTTTAATACAAGAGAAGAAAATTTATTTATTTATTATATTTATTCATCTCACTCTCTCACAGATTTTACAAGCATTTACATCTTGTTTTACCAATATTTGGCCACGCAATATAAAAATAAGTTAACTAAACAATGTTTGTCCGTTTTGCAATGTCTTAATGTTTGTGCAGTATTTGTTGGAACCTAATTTTAGATAATAATTATTGATGTGATTCGAAATGTATTGCTATTAAAAAATAATAAATTGTAATTCTTTAATCACTTTAATTAATTGATATCAATTAGCTACCTATTAATTAATTATTTTCTATACAAATAAATATTACAACTTTATTATAAACAGCACTAAACAATAATATTATCTATTAATAATTTTATCTTTTAATTACAATCTAATTGCATAGCGTTCAAGTGTTTACAACAATGATATTATTATAGTACGTCAATTATAGCATTGATTAATAATACTATAAAGATAGACATTTTCATACAACAGAAAATGTTCAGCTCACTTTTTCCATTATATATATTATCTGGAAGATAATCAATGTGTTGGTGCATTTTCTATATTCAATTTGAATTTTTAAATTTTTGAGCGTTTTATACGACTTTATTCTCTAAATAATTTGTATGTGTTTAGTTTCTCTATACTGTTCTTGAATATTATTGTTTTTAACTTTTTGTTATTTGAATTTGTATAGGTAATTTGAATTTTTTTTTAATTGATAGGTACAAAAATTTCAAATTGGATAGCATTTTTATCGAGTAGTCTTTTAAGAATATTTTTTTTTTATTTTTCTCTCAATATACATTGTAATAAAAGGATTTTTATAATTGTTGATATTGTGCATGTATATTATTTGTAATAATAAATTATAAAATTATAATATAATTTTATAATGTTTAGGAAACGAAAATATTTTTCTTGTTTTAATTGAATAATTTTCAAAAATAAAACAATTTCAAAAAATTCAAATAATAGTGAACATTCATCCACGTAATGATTTCTAATATATATTCATACATACATATACATAAATGTATAAATTTACAAATAGAATCAAATTTTTGTTAAAGTTGTTTTAAATACAATTTTAAATTTTAAATTCAATTCAAATCGGTTTTTAGGTACATACGTACTTATATACCTACGTTCAATTATTTCATCTCTAATTTTTCATTATGAATAGCTATTTAAATTTCGTTTTAAAATTTTGTGTTAATTTTTTAAAAATAGTAGTATAATCCACATGTATGGCAGTTTGACACTTTTTATGTGCAAAATCCAGCAAAATATCTAATTGCTAATTCTTCAAAATTACTAAATGATTTACTATGTGATTGAACTGTATTTGAAGTTGAAGCTAAAACATTTTCCTTCTCATTTCTTCAGGACAATTTTCAATAATAAAATCTTCATGTGCCAAATCATTGGCATTAATGCCCAAATAATTGTTGTGATCTGTTTCACAATTTGAGGATGTATTTTCGTTATAAATACTCGCCTCGTCTTAGCAAAAATATTCCCAATTTGTTGTTCAGATGGATTGCTGCAATAATCACGAGCAGATCTTATATGAGAAAACATATTTTCCAACGGATCTTGGTTCAGTCTGCGCGTCATCAAGAAATTAATATTCTATCAATTTGATCTTTTGATAAAGATAATACAGCAGTTATTCTTTGGGCAATTCCATTAATGGAAACATTTTTTTTGGTACTTTTAATTTTTGATTTTTTAAGATATTCTAGCCTTTCCTCTAAGAATAAAAACGGAGAATTTTTAACGGTTGTGAATTCAAAATTTTTAATTTTTTGTGTTAAAATTTGAAGAATTTGAATAATCAATTAACTAGTTAACTCTTAAAACAAAATCAACAGTCAGATTGGCTTTATTACTCAATAAATTAAAAAAAATTCGATCAGTGTTATTCATTGCTTTTATGGCTGCATATGTACTATGACTAAATAACTGAAAAGCTGATTTTACTGACATTTTTTCAAATGTGTTAGAATTAATATGGGTGCTACGAACTTTAGGTAAAATTGTTGAAAGCTAATAATATCATTATTCCAGTTTTCAAAATCGGGTTTTATAAAAGAATTTCTGACAGATTTTATAAGATGCCATATCAAACTAAGCATAAATTTTATTTCCATTCCAATCATAAAAAAAGAGTCTACCTTATTGACACCAAGTAATTCATAAGTATTTCGATTTGTACTGCATTAGTCACAAGCAGGTGCAACAGTTTTAGAACCAATCTTTGTTAGCTCCTTAAGATATTTTAGTAGTAAATTGATAAAAAAATGAAAGGTTTTAAAGTTACTCTTTTCAAATTATTTTTGGATAAATTGTAACCCTATGCGTACTTATAACTTTCATGTAAACTTTGAGTCATAAAGAAATGTGCTTCTGTTGCTAGCTTTTGTTTTCTATCCCCATCTAAATCTTCCACACCATCTATACACTCCCTTTTTATACTGTAAGATGTTTCTTTTCCTTTAGAAATTCATTTATATAAAAAATGATTTTGGTAACTGGTACATTTTATGAAATTATTAACTGAGATATAATTAAGAAAATTGTTTCCAAAGAGAAAAGTGCTCATCAAAAATATTGCCCAAAACTGGAAATACTCATATCAGTCCCAGTACTTTGCAAAAAACCTTAGCTGTTTTAGCTTTTCAATTATTTACATATGCAAATATGCAGCTACGAAAACAAAATAATTATAATTTTAATTTTTCCATATAATAATGAGTAATAAAGTAAACCTGCTGTTGTGAGTAATATGTACACTGCTGGTCTTTCTTTAAATTCTTCAAATATTTATACTAAAAATACGTACAAACAACTATTAAAAATTGTCCATATTGGTTCGTAGAGAATATGTTAGATTATCTTAAAAAATTAAAAGCTCTAAACAAATCCACCTGCACAATAAGTTGTAAATAATTTTACAAATATATTACGAATTTGATGAATTTCATTTACAACAACAATATATTTTCAAAGCTGGAGTAAATCATGACAAGCCTTTGGATATTGATATTTAATGCTCTTGTTATGAAAATAATGACAAAGTAGAAAATTCTGAATTTGAAAAATACTATTGTAAAATTGTGCGTTGCAAGCTTTAATTATCTTAAAAATAAATTGTGTGCTTACTGCAACAAAAAAACATATTAAATATACTTTTCAATTTAATCTACCGTTAAGATTTTTTATAAATTTTACAAAAATTAATGATGAGTTTTTCAAATATTTTTAAATTCTGTTATAATTTTAAAATCCATGCGTACATACATATCCACATATTGAAAAAATCAAAAAGAAAGCCTTTTAAAAATAAAAATTTGATTCTATTTGTAAATTTATACATACGTATATGTATGTATGAATATATATTAGAAATCATTACGTGGATGAATGTTCACTATTATTTTAATTTTTTGAAATTGTTTTATTTTTGAAAATTATTCAATTAAAACAAGAAAAATATTTTCGTTTCCTAAACATTATAAAATTATATTATAATTTTATAATTTATTATTACAAATAATATACATGCACAATATCAACAATTATAAAAATCCTTTTATTACAATGTATATTGAGAGAAAAATAAAAAAAAAATATTCTTAAAAGACTACTCGATAAAAATGCTATCCAATTTGAAATTTTTGTACCTATCAATTAAAAAAAAATTCAAATTACCTATACAAATTCAAATAACAAAAAGTTAAAAACAATAATATTCAAGAACAGTATAGAGAAACTAAACACATACAAATTATTTAGAGAATAAAGTCATATAAAACGCTCAAAAATTTAAAAATTCAAATTGAATATAGAAAATGCACCAACACATTGATTATCTTCCAGATAATATATATAATGGAAAAAGTGAGCTGAACATTTTCTGTTGTATGAAAATGTCTATCTTTATAGTATTATTAATCAATGATTATAGTTAAATATTAAATTGTGTGTATCTTATGTGTGTAGATACTACTAATCTCATAATTTGTGATTATAGTTTTTTTTTGAAGACCATAATCAATGCCAATAAAAACATATTATTGTAGATTTGAAATAAACATAGTATGTAAAAAATGAAAAAAATCATAATATTGTAGATAATTATTGTAATAATAAGGGTTTAAATGAAAGTACTAAGCGCGAAAATGTTTTTTTTTAATGATTAATAAAAATATTTTGTTTCGTACATTAAAATGAACGGTTCCATTGAAAATGGATAAATATGTTTCTAATATAACATCACGCAGGTAGATTACTTTCTTCTAAATTCAATTACCATGTACTAAGTTCTATCATGTAAACAGCTTAACCTAGAACAAATTTTATTAAATTTCATAACATCTATCCATATCTACCAAAATTATACCGTAGTACAAAAATACGTATATGTAATTTGTTTGTAATGGAAATGCAATTCTGTTCTGGTGGAATTCATATTCTGATAAGATGTTAAGTTCCTTATCTTAGCACATTTAATATAATATTAATTAAATATGAGAAATAAATATAAATCTTTTAATTCAAAATTAATGTTTTGCGTTATCATTACTCCTTAGGAGTGTAGTAATTTTTATTTAATATTTTTAATCGCATATACTAAGATTATTTATTTTGTTAAATGTTTGTTAAAATGTAATGTACCCAAAAATATTTTTAATATCTATATTGTATTGTATTTTTTTTTTGTAGTTTAGCTCATCACGTCATGTTCTAATGAATATCTGAATGATCCTATATTTTTGCTCTTATTATTTTTTGTGTAAATGTGTATGTCATGAATTGTATTTTAATATGAATAAATGAATTAAAAATCTAAATCTAAAATACTTAATTGAACTACAAATGTTCGATATGCCGTTCATGCCCAATTCTTTCCTGGTTTTATTTATGCATCACCATTATCATATTATATTCGTGTTATGGCTTGAAAAATTTTGACAATATTCAGCCCTTTTAATATTGGTTTGGCTTGTGCTCTAATATTAAACGGTATTGCGCTTTCTATTTATTTAGGCATCCTTTGATCGTTTATACAGCTATGGCCAGATAAATAGCACACAATTACATTTTTTTTTATATTTCCGCCAAAATGTTTTATAGTTTTTTGAGTATATTTGGGGATAAATTATTCCCTTCTTGGACGATGAACAAAATATCTCCCATCCGGTCCACATTTATTCACATTTGATTTTCAAAAAAAATATGGATTTGTTGATATGTTCTTCAGCAAAGTTTAATCGGTTGTAATTGTTTCTATAGTAGATAGCTTGGGTTTCTTTCGACTTATGCGTTGCAAGAGTTGATTTTCATTTAGTATTCTTGTAACTATTATAGCCGATATTTCGACACCTACTTATTTTCTCATTTCTGCCCTTATTCCCCTGGATGGCTTAAATGGATCTAATTTACTTTTTCTCGCTATTGTTCTATCTTGAAAAACAGTTGTTATTTTCTTCCTATTTGCTAGATTTTTGTTTTTATTTAATAATCCTATTTGGTAAATAGAATTCTCTGCAACTAATTTATTACGTTATATACCATTTTTCTCGAACAATGTTCTAAATCTGCAATTTCAGAGTGATTAAAGGCTCTTTCAAATAATTCAAAAATGCGTTTTCTTTTTTCAACCGTGCAATTTCTTTAAAAGCCAAAAATAGAGTTTGCTTCAGAAATATAAGCTTTTTAATCTTAATTAGATTTTAAAAACTGAAATTCTCCTTTCAATTCAAACTAATATTATAAACAATTCATTTGTGCTATTTAGTTGGCCAAGCAATTTTAATATAATTTAAATAACCGTTAATATTTATATAACTATTAAAATAGTTATATAATATGACAGTTATATTTATATGACTATGTTGACTTTATATAACTATCATATTTCGTTGTTTGTTAAATGTTGGTATTTTGGGACAGATATTTAAATCTATCAATAATTGCTAAGCTACAATCAGCTAATTTGATTTCAACCATCACCAATCAATAAAAATCAATTGAAATTGTGAGGTTTATCAATATTTATGTTATCACAATCATAGTCAAAAGTCATTCTTAAAATTTATTTATTTATTTATTTATTAAACAGTGGACCTGCAGATAAATCTGCAGGCCAACTACAGACCCTTTTCCCCTACGGGATGTGGGCCTTTAAAATATAAAAGTAAATTTACAAAATAAAATAGATAACATCTAAGAAATACAATAAATGGTATAAAAGAAAAGACTCAACAAATTAACAAAATAGAAATTACAATTTAAAGCAAAATTATTAGTAAATTAACAATTCAGAAATTAAAATTTAAAATTCAAAATTTTAGCAAATTAACAAATTATCAATTTAGTAAAATAGAAACAAAGTTAATTGTACACTTATAAAAAATAAAGTAAAGATATTTAAGTGTAGAGTCTTAAATATTGAAAAATGTAAAGTAATGTAAAAAGGAGGTGTATATGCAGGTGTAAATAGTAGGTAATCAAAGTGTAAATTTATAAAACATAAAGTATATTTAAGTGTAAAATCTTAAATAAAAAAAATATAAATATACTTACTATTCGCTAGAATAAAAAGTGATTTTAGCAAATAGTAGATAAACAAAATTATAAGAAAAGATAAAAAGGTTGATAGGACTTATTCCTACCAAGTAACATTAGTAATATTGTTGCGATAGTAGTATAACAATGAAAATGGCATTGATAAATTATATTTCATCCCAGATGTTGTGATGTAGCAGAAGGTTTTTTATAAGTGTTAAGTGTGTTTTTGGTATGGAATCGCAGAGCTTGTAGTGGGATAAATTTGAATTGAGATCTAATTGTGTTATTTGAAGAGCATTCTGTTAGGATGTGTTTTATGGTTAGGAGTTCTGAACAGTGAATACATGTCGGAGGTGTGGATCTGTCAAATAAGTGTTTATGTGTAGGAAGGGTATACCCTAGGCGTACTCTAGTAAGTTTGACACCTAGGGCTCGTGATCTAGTTTTAATTGGTCCTGGAATGTTAGCATTGGGATTGTATAATCTGGCAAAACGATTGGAAGAATTCCAGGATGTTTGGCGGATGTGCGCCGCGTATATTGCAATCAACCTTTTAGCATGAGCATAGGACAATAAAATATTTCATTTGCTTTAACAGTAGAATTATCGAAAACAAAATTAAAATTAACGGAATATTCAAATCTTGTTTTATATTAAATTTAAATTTCACAAAAAATAAACGAATATAATATAACCAATTAAATATTTTTCTTTTTTACCCTCTTAACTTTAAAATTTTCTTGTAATGCATTTTTATTAATCACTATTCGTATACTTTTTGTTTACTTAATTTGGGAATTCTCGATAGCCTTGAATTTACGGCCTTATAAATTAAAATAAAATTTCATTCACGTTTTTTTTTTTTACTTTAAATTCATTATCAGTACTAGTAGGCGCACAAAAACATTTTAAAAAACAAAATAAAAAAAATATTATTTAAAAAGTGAAATTCTTTTACCTTTAACTTGGTCTAAATAAATCTGTTTATTTTTTTTATTAATAAAATGTTTCAATTAATACAAAATCTATTTAGACATGCAAATTGGATCATTTTAATCGTAGAAGCGTGAAAGAATAAAATTCAATACGATGGCTTCGCATAGTAAAATTAAAAAAATTTAAACTTTCCAAGTTGATTCCCGTTTTTCAACATAACTTCAGATTATTACCTTCTGTTAAGCATATTATCTATCAAATATTCCATTTTAATTGGTGATTGTTGTTAAGTATATATATATTATTACATACCCACCTTTAAATACGATAAATGAACGCATTTAGAAAAAAGAAGAACACAAAACAAAAAACAAAATCTATGCCGCAACAAAATCATGTATGAATTTAATTTACTTGCGTTGTTGTTTGAGAGGCTTCCGTTTTTATTTTATTTTGTTTTTTGTGTTACCACTAAAGACTCATTTATATTAAAATGGTCACTGATTTTTAGGCCTAAAAAAATGTATTTCAATATTATTAGATTTTGATCTTTATACATACTTATGTAATTTTGAACTTATATGTATAATATATTATGTATCCAGTGTAAGTGTGTTATTTAGCAATAGTTTTTGTTTTAAATTTAAAATTTAGAAAAACTTGTTTAAGAATATCAGATTTAATTTGAACTTTAATATTAAAAATTCAATGTTTTCAACTGATGATGATACATACTTAAATATATATTTTCGGAATAGTTGACGAATTTATCTAATAGAATAAGATTCATTAAAGTATTAATTCATATTTTTTCTTAAATGAGAAATACATTTAAGAACAAGCCTTATAAACACCAAAAAACTCTGAACTTATTTTAAAAGAAATTTCAACTCCTATTAAATCTCTCTAAATTAATTTTTATACTGTTCAAAACAATATTCACTTATTAGAAATTGTATTCAGAAATAAACTTTCATTTTGAATTCCTATTCACATTTTTTTGAAGGCTATTTATTCCAAGACATATCAAAATCGTATGATTTTGAAAATGATTATGGGGGGTTTGAAGAAGGTATGAATTTATTGACTTTAAGAGCTGGTAACTGATAAAGTCACAAATTGTTATACCAGTGTGATCTATGCGTCTGTATGGTATAAGCTTAATTATTGCAGTTCAATATGAATATTAAATTGCACAAAATTTATTAATAGATTTTGATTAATAAATTCTATGAACATCAAGAAGACAAAAAAAATTATTATAGGGTCATCGTGTCCAAATTTGTACATTTAAATAAATAATTCAATTTTGGAAAAGGTTTCTGAATATAAATATCTTGGATTGTGGATTGATTCAATTTTTTTCGATTTAGTGCATATTAGAAATTATTTCATACTAGCTTTGTAACCCGTCATAAATGACGGAAGCAAAATAAATCCTAGTTTCTTTTTTTCTTTCATTAGATTCTTTATTCCGAAATTACAGTACTTATGTTTATATCACTTTTTATTTATTTTTATTTATGTTTATATTGGCCTACACTAATCTTATTTTTTTTTTATATAACAGAAAAAGAAGTACCATACCAACAAATTTGTATAAAATGTTTGTATTTTTGCATGGTATACTCGTACTCACTTCCATTTAGTTATAATTCGTTAGTTAGGTTCCATTTAGTATAAATTATACCGTATTAGCGTTATTGTGGCCTCTGGGAGAGCAAATTTAAAAATGGGATCTTATTTTCATATAAATTTTGTCTTTTGTATACTGTATAGGGATCTTATTTTGCTATATGAATAAACTGTTATTATGGTATTGTGTTATTTTTAAAAAAATATTCAAAATTTTGTATCTAAATTGGTAAAATTTACAAAAAATACAAAAACATTTTCATCAATAATTTTCAATTTAAAAAAAACAAAAATTTTTTATTATCCGACGTAGAAGTGGAGTTAATTATCCTACTCTACTTCTATCAAGTTCTATTGATTGAACAGTGAACCTGAACTGTGAAGTGAACAGTGAACGCTTAACACTGAAAATAAAATAATATTTTTGGAATGGAGCATATAGAACATACAGAATACAGATACAGCAAATAATAAAAAAAAAACCAAAATAATTTTTTTTGAGTGAAGTGAGTTACGCACACAATAATGAGAAAAATAAAAGGTAAAAGCAATAAAGTAGTATAATGTATAATATTATACAATACAAATATGCTGATGCACATGTATATTATTGTTTATAATTTTAAGTAATAATAATAACCTTTGAGTGAATTATGTTTTTTTTTGTGTTAAATGCTGTTTGCCTTTTGGTTATTATACCATATTAAACTATTGATTAAATTTCTATCAGTCCTTATTATTATAAATCAAAAAAATTGTTTGTTTTATTTATATTATTATTATTATTTTTTATTTTTAATTATTATTTACGAAGAAGACTAACATTAAATTAAAAAAATATAGTTCATGCAATCAATTTTTCCTGCAAAGGTTCAGCATGGTAGACAAGGGTTAAAAAAAAGCACCAAAGCAATTTGTATATATATGCATTTGTATACATATGCAATTTGTATATGTGTTGGAGCGTTCCGTCGAACTTACAAACATCCAGATAAATGCAGAATAATATATATATAATTATGCTAAAACTTAGTCTTCCAAATACAGAATAAATCGAACCCAACCTTTTCTATTTTCAATTTTGGATTTGTAGGCTCACTCTTTTGGAATCATCGTATTTCACAATTTCGTTCAACATTTCCTGGTCAATTAAAAGTTTTGAATTTAGTATGCATTTCTTTCGAATTTCGAATTGCAAGTTAATCTTTTGAATCGCAGTTTGAAAGAGTAAACTGATTAAAATGGAGTACAGTCGTACATTGAAACTATATGTAAAAAAAAGTCTTTGGTAACAAGTATATTCAAGAAAATATCAAAGGCAATTCAATTTGTTACTAAAATTTTTGTCTTCTACGCAATTGACCAAATTGGTTGGAATTCCAATTGGATTTCCAAATATTTTTTCCAAAATTGTACAGAATGGTACATATTTTCGGAAAAGCTGAATGAAAATTAATTGGAATTCCAATGTTTTTTTCTATGAAAGTGGTCACTTTTTTAAAATGTACCAATATCGGAATTTTTATCTGAACATGTACCTTAAATGTACCTAATAAAAATTAATGACAGTTTTCTTACTATTTTGCCGTAATAAATTCCTATCACTATTCTTAAAAAAATGCTAACCTTTTTTTCAACAATGTTTCCTCACTTTGTACCAAGTATTATTCCTATAATTTTTCATATGGATCTCCCTATAATTTTTCCTTATTTCCAGTATAAGGAATAATTGTTGGAAATATTGGTGGTATAATTAATGTGCAAAAAAAAATTTTGGGAAGGACGTAATTGAAGATTTTTTGTAGAAAAAGAATACGGTGCGTTTAAAATAAAATTTTTTTATGACGTCATACAGAATTTTAAAGGGTACTCTTAACACTACTTTTCTGTATTCGTAAGGAAAAATTATTGGTACTATGTGGGAAAAATTTCTTGTGGTACAAATTCTGAAAAAATCCATTTAAAATTCCTAAATTGAATCTGGACATTTATGTGGTACATTTGGTACTGGTACAAGTTCGGAAAAATTCCATCTAAAAACCCTTAATTTGAGTTGGGAAATATACATGGTACAACTTGGTGTACTGGTACAAAAATTTCAAGTTTGGTCAACTGGGTACACACTATTTGATAGTTATATTCATTATGAAATGAAATTACGGGGAACAACAATTAAACAAATTGTATTATGTATATGAGATTCAGGTCATCTAAAATAGAGCAATACAAACTTTATTTGACTATAATTGGCAAGAAAAAACCGATTTCACTCGACAATCAAAATATTATTGGTAAACGATCTAGTCAAAGTCAAAGTTATATTCACACTCATGCTGTCAATAATTGTACTGTACACACAACAAAAGGAATAAAGTCGAAAAACTTAAAACTTTTTAGTGAGCCTACAAATCCAGAATTGAAAATAGAAGAAGTTGACTTCCTGTATTTGGAACACTAAGGTTTAGTATTTACTAAATCGAAATAAATTTTATTCCTATTTTTCTTAAATAATAAGAGTCGAGTACAAAACATTGCAGAAGTCAATAAGTAGCAGACGAAATACTCTTATTTGTATGATTTCTCCATAGATATTTTATTTTAATCACTGCTTCCAATCATTCTAATTATGAGGATTTTTTACAATAGATTTTTATTTATCTATAGTATTTATTTTAATTGTATCTTCTATTACATTTTCTTCAAATTTAAAAAAAAGTATCATGTAATAAAATTTATCGCTCCGCATAAAATATTTTTATCATATTTTGTTCTGAAGACATCTAATTTCATATTTTAATCCTTTAACTACAACTAAAATTATTTTATTCGTTATAATATTAACCTTGTAGAAATTTTCATTTAATGAACCCATAAATTTTTTCTTTGTAAAATCATATTCCAACAAAAAAATACTTTCAATACCATCTATCAAACCTCAGTAATTTAAATTCAAAGCGAAGCCCATACAACAACACAGAAAATTGTACAATTTAATATCATAAATCTATCTATCAATAATTTGTAAGTTGAAGATTCTCCTATGTACCAAAAGAAAAAAAAAACAAAACATAATAATAAAATAAAATAGGAGGCACCCCATCACCATGTTACCTTGATCTACAGGAAATCTTCAATTTCATTTCCTATATAAAAAGCAACAATAATGTTATTATTTCTATTGAATATTACACCAATTTGAATACATAAAATAAACGATAATTGTCCTAATCTTGTGCAAGATGAACCAAACTGAGAATTGTCAGCAGCTTGACTGTAATAAATACTATTCCAAAACAATGTTCATATTATAATGTATATGTATGTATGTAAGTAAATGTACAATAATTTAATATATTTGAATATGTTTGTGTTGATGTGTACTTAGATAAATTTTGTAAGTCGATAGGTAAATTTATTTATTTCCGAATTAAAATTTAGTAAAAAAATTAAAAATGAAAGGACAGAAAATTTCACATTGAATATTGTTTGTGAAAAACAAAAGAAAAAATAATTTAAATATTAAGTTTGTTCAGCAAAACTCAAAGGGTCGGAAGATAATATCGGTTTTATTTAATTTGTTTCCTAATTGATAATCAATGTGCGGCTTGTGCTTTCTAAGGTGTGAAATGTGGTTTTACCTTTATCAGTTCGTAGCACGAAAATTGGTTTGGCGTACGTGCTAAATTGTGATTTTGAGTAAAACACAATTGATCTTCTACTTTAAAATCCTTGTTTTAATTTTAAGTTTGTGGAACAAAGTTTTCATAAAAAACAAGTTAATATTTGACCAGTTTCCATACTTACGGCAAATCAACACAGAACTGTTTGAGCAATTTTTTTATGTTCTCTTACCAGAGATAGGTGTGACAAAAAAAATTAATTTTGCTTAAGCCAATCCTTTTTTTAGCTAAATACTGACTACAGATCAATATTGTAACGGTCTATGTGTCTATAAGGTTTTAATCCTTTTGTTTCATTTTTTAAATACGTAAATTACCTAATCTATTCATGAAAGCCCCGCGATAAACCAAAACGAAAATAAAATTCATAGATTTTGACATACGTATTACAAACGGCAAACCAATTCTAAACAATTGTTTCCAATACAACCCATTCGGCAAACAACAAATAGAGCAAAGTGCCAAATATTTTGTATATATCAAAATCTAAGAATCAACTCTTTTTTTTTTTTTTTTTTTTTGCGAAAGATAGGAGGTAATCCCCGAAGGACATCAAGAGCTCCAGCCGCGTGTGCATCTTGATAGTGTAGGAATCGAACCCACAAAAGCCCACCTATCTTTTTCCGTTATAACCAATCTACGTAAGATCGACTAATGACTTTTTTTTTCGTAAATTTTCGGTCGCGTCTTTAGGAAATTATTATAGTGATAGTTTCCGTGGAGGATCGCTAACATCATAATAATTACCGTGTAGGAACTTTATCACTATGATATTTCCCGTGAAGGAGATAGTCACAGCAATAGCTCCGCGTGGGAAGATTTTTTAGATTTTTTCGCAAAGGAAAATTATTGAAATAAAAATTTCCGTAAAGGAAACTATTATCGTAGAATTTTCCATTTTAGGTCGTGACCAGCTCGTGGGATTTCGTTCTCTTGAGTCGACGGATACTGCTGTCGATATGAAGAACTGCTGCCATTTCCGAGTTCACATGAGTTTGCAGTCTCTGCTCGTGTTTGACTGCATGTTTCTTGATCTCTTTCGTGACTGTTTCAATGCGCAAGTCACGGTGGAGATCTTTGTTACGTATGTACCATGGTGCATTTACTATACCACGGAGCACTTTATTTTGAAATTTTTGCAACATTTCAATGTTGGTTTTCTTTGCACAGCCCCATAATTGGATACCGTACGTCCACACAGGTTTTAATATCTGCTTATATATTAATATTTTGTTCTGTACTGATAACTCAGAACCACGCCCAAGTAACCAGTAAAATTTTTTGAGTCTAATGTTTAGCTCTTCTTTTTTCTTTCTTATATGTTCCTTCCATCTTAGCTTAGCATCGAGTGTCATTCCCAGATACTTTGCTGTATTGGCATATGGTACTATTTTGTTATTGATTGAGATAGGAATGGTTGCAATCTTTTTGTATGTAAAATTTATATGAGTTGATTTGCTTTCATTAAGTTTAATGCGCCAACGTTGGGTCCATAATCTTATTTTATTCATTGCATTTTGAAGTTTTGCTGTGGAGTTTTCGACAGATACGTCAACTGCAAGAATCGCAGTGTCGTCTGCAAAGGTAGCCATAAAAATGTTGTCAATTTGTGGGATAACTCTTGTATATAGCAGGTAAAGTATTGGACCAAGAACACTTCCCTGTGGGACTCCAGCAGATATTTCTTTTACTTCTGAATATTCTTTGGCATAACGTACACGAAAGCATCTATTATTCATATATGATTTTAATATTTCATAGAATTGTCTTGGTAAATCACGATGTAGTTTAAATTCAAGGCCTTGGTGCCACACTTTGTCGAAAGCCTGAGCAACATCTAAGAAGATTGCTGAGCAGACTTTTTTTTCTTCGAACGCTTTTTCCACTATATTTGTGATCCGATGCACTTGATCAATTGTAGAATGTTTGTTTCTGAATCCAAATTGATGGTTCGGGATCAGATCTCTTTCTTCAATAATCGGGGCAAGTCTTTTGAGGAGCAGTTTCTCAAATATTTTTGATATAATAGGTAACAACGATATTGGTCGATATGACGTTACCTCTGAAGGCGGTTTTCCTTGCTTCGGTATTACAATTACTTCTGCAATTTTCCATTGTCTCGGAACATATGTGAACTTAAAACATGCATTAAATATATGTTGTAGCTTTAACAAAGCTAGATCTGGTAGTTCCCGCATGATTTGGCCATTGATGAGATCGTAACCTGGTGCTTTTTTGACACTCAGGTTGTGTCTGCATATTTGTTTAATTTCTCTTAGAGTGACATGCGAAATTTCCGCTTCATCTATTTTAACTTCGAGAGTTATATTTTCATTTGCAAGATTTTGTGTTGGTGCTGTGAAGACCTCTGCCAAGTGGTCAGCAAAAATCTTAGCTTTTTCTTTTGGGTTACCGACCCAGCTACCAGCCTGTGTTTTCAAAGGTGGATCTTGCACCTGTGGTCTATTTATTCGTTTAGCTGCTTTCCAAAGCGAGTAGTCAGTATAAACATCGACTGATAAATTGTTTAAGAATTTATTAAATGAGTTATTTTTTATATTTCTGATTTGCTGTTTTAGTTGATTATTTAAGCGATTGAATATAATTTTATCACCTGGGTACCTCGTTGATTGCCATTTTCGTCGTGCCCTTCTCTTCTCCATAACCAGTGCTCTTATTTCTGGAGGATAGCTCACTCTCGAGTGATGTTTCGAGTCAAAACATGGCGTGCTCTCCTTTGCTGCTTGCTGCACGTCTACAATGAATTGCTCGACTTCTGCATCAATTTGGTTCCTTGATTCCACGGATCCTAGAGTAATGAATTGCTCAAGTTTTTCTCTAAACATATCCCAATCAGTTTTCTTGTTTGAAAGTCTTGGGAGGCAATTTTTGTGTTCAACTTTTTCACTTAGAACCATGATCACTGGAGTATGGTCAGACGATAGGTCATCATTGCTCACGGCATATGTGTGGTTTCTATTTTCTGCTCCTCATGGTGTTGAATGTTGCCTTTTATCAGTATTGCTGTTCCTCCTCTTGCTTTGTCATCTGGATGGGAAGTATGATAACAAACATAATTAGGAATTTTAATACTGAATTTCTTTGTGAAGTGTGTTTCAGAAATTAGACATATATCTATGTTTTGATCCTTCAGAAAAATTTCGAGTTCTAAAATGTGTTGGAAGAGTCCATTTGCGTTCCATGTAGCAACTCTAAGGGTGTGGCTTATTTTTTATGTGACTGCGGTGGTTTTCTGCTATGGATTTTTATCGTTGTAATCTCGTCAGATAATGTTTTAATAAATTCGTCTTGGTTTGTTAGTCTCTGTAGGATAAGACTTAATATATCCTTGACTGAGTAATCATCTTCCTTACGGGAGTTTTTCACAATTTGGGCATATGATTTAGCATTTACATTACGTACAGCATTTATTACTGTAGGTTTTCTATTCGTGTCAACAAATTTTTCATTTTTAAAAGTATTAATCTTTTGAATTTGGGGTAGTTTTGCTTGTTTGTTTCTTCTGGCTTGCTGTTCTTTTGCAATTGGGCATCCTCTGTAGTTTGCCGGATGATCACCACGACAATTAATACATTTGGCTTTTTCTCCCAACTTTAAAATGCAGCTTTTTGTGAAATGCTTACCGCCACACTTAACGCAAGCACAGTCTCTATTACAAAAACTTTGTGTATGCCCAAAAGCTAGAATCAACTCTAAAAATTTAAAATAGTCGTGCGACGAGTTGGTGAACGATGGCAGAGGGAATAGAACGATGGTAGTCTCAAGACGGTGTTCTAATTAGAAAAAAAGAACTTCTTGAGAAACTGCACAAAAAAGTGAATTCTAAGAAATATAATCAATTATTAGGTGTATTACGCTAAGTCAGGTGCAAAAATCTTTTTTTTTTTTGCTATAAAGATCGAAATAATTCGATAAATTGAAAAATGGTTTCTCCTAAAAACTAATTGAGTTAAACAACAACAATTTTTTTATTGAAAATTTATTTTCTTTTTTCCGCACGACCCAACTGGTAAATAAAAAGTTGCGTTTTATTTCGTTGTTTC
Organism: Argyra leucocephala; assembly: GCA_963942445.1. NCBI lineage: Eukaryota > Metazoa > Arthropoda > Insecta > Diptera > Dolichopodidae > Argyra > Argyra leucocephala. Next base: position 115,416,632 of record OZ012678.1, on the reverse strand, counting down.
CCATTAGGTCTACTCAACACTCCGACGCAAAACACCATTGACAAAGGCAACTTACCATTTTTTCTCTAATGATTATTTGTCAAAACCTCTTTATATAGAACATTTTTTGTATATAGTTTAATGTCGAATTAATTTACCTTGTTCCCTTCTCTCATTAAGTTTTATTTTAATATCACCCGACTGCCGTACTCTGGAAATTGCAACATACAGTTGCCAATGACTAAATACTGTTTCAGGCAAATAAACTCCTTTTTTTTCCTTGCGACTTATTTATGGTCAGAGAAAATGCTAATTTAACAGGGAACTTTTAACGTCTAAGAATAAATGGCAGCTCTGTGGTCGTTGTAGCTGAATCTATTCTAAGAATAAATACAGTTTCGCCTATAGCTTATGCCAAGGAATTCCGCGATTATTAAATTTAATTTTAGAGCTTTTACAGCTAATCGAGTCCCATTGCAGAGGTCGCGTTTTGTATTTAGGTTTCTCAGTAGTATTATTATACTACCAGCTTTCAAATTAAGTTTATGTGGAGGCCTTCAATTTGGGCAGCAGCCGTTTAAAAATTGTACAGGAATTTACTACACCATTTCCACTGCAATCATCATGGAATTGGTACTAAGATAAATTATTACATTTCCCTTGTGTTGATGCTTAAAAATGCTTAAAATTCGTTCGTTAATTGTATGAACATTAGAACTTTTTGGGCAAAGTATTCCCTTTTTTGAATAGTTAGTAAAATTATCCACATTTAGACTATCTCCAAAAATTTCTTGTACGATAAAATTATTGCAATTCGATTAAATTTGGCAAATTCTGGTCATTGGTTAGATCCCCATCTACCAAAGCTAATACACAGCTTCATTACATAATTATTGTGATCAAAGATCTATAAAAAAATAAAATTGAAATCCAAAACTATTATCCATTTACAATAACAACAATTTATTCATATGAATGAAATAAATAAAATATACTATACACATACATATATATTATGTATATATAAATAAACTATATATATACATGTGCTCATAGTTTACAATTATTCATATTAAACATCATTTAGCTATTCAAAAAGAAATTTAATAGAATTATTGAATTTAATTACGCAATTACCAACCGATTCCTGTAAGACTTAGCTTGTCCGATATTTTTAATTAAATTATAGTTATTGACTCATTATTTTTACTTTTGTACCAACAGCATATATCTGGCTTAGTTTATTTTAACAATTTTCTAATCAAATGTGGGAGTGTTTACTATGACGCTACTGGATATCAAATGTCACAATCAAATGTAGTAAGCCTTCATCTAGTAATAGACGGCCAGTGTCCTTGTTCTAAGTTAAATCTGACATTATTAAAAGGAATATATAACAAATTAGACAACCTTAAATTATTTTGAGGCTCTGATTACTATAGGGCTGCTGAAAACTACTCCAAGATATCTGTAAAATATTATTAATATATTGCGCAGATAAATGATAATTGCACAGTCACTGGATTCTAATTTCACACAAAACATTCTACAAAGCATATAGCTATTAAAAAAAATTTAAACAAAAAAATAGTGAGTTCAATAAACTAAAAGTATAATTATTCTGATTTGTATTATAACTTTATCGTAAGACTTTCATAGACGGGAAAATAAACTAATATTTAAGTAATAAGTAAAACTCTTTAAGTCCCACAACTATAGCTAAATTTTTTTTTTTTAAATATAAAAATATTTTTAATAATTTTAAATGTTAATTAAAACCCAATATTTTACTTTAAATAATAAATTAAATAATAAATAAATTAGTCAGTTAGCAAATAATAATTAAGAATAGTCGTAGGTGTAAATACAATACTATAAGATCTAAGAAATTTAAAATTGTTAAAAAATTATGACTATGTCATGGCAATAAATAAATAAATAAATAAAAACCCAATATTTTCAATCGGAACTGAATAGTTTGATCGATTAAAAATTATTTGACCGTTTGAGAATTATTATTACAAACTAGAAACGAAATTAATGTTACCCATCCGAAAATATTTTGTAAATTATATATAATTTTTATTTGATGTGCATACAGAATTTGAAAGAAAAACAAGTTTTTCCATTTAAAGGAAAAACTTTTGAAAATTTTCACCGAATTTTTGTTTTATGTTTTTATTTTTTTTTTATTGCAAATTTTATTGATCGTGTCAACTACAGTTGGCTATTAAAATCGTGAATATTTATACTAGTAATTTTTTGTTTTTTGGTGAATTATGCCATTTTTTTCTGTCGTTTTTTTATTTTTTTTTTAATTGTGTTAATTTTGATAACAGGAATTTAATTTGAATACACAATCTTATCCTCTTATATGTATATGTATTATTAAATTATTATTATAATATATTTAATTTATGTGGATTTAAAAAAGAAATATGCAAAAGCGAATTATCAAAGAAGAAATTTAAAACCAGTTAGATATAGGTATGTAATAATATTTTGATCGTATTGGTGAGGAAGATTTTGCAGATGATTATTGACATTACTGGATTTAACTGAAGATTAAAATGGAAATGATAAAATTTTTCAACAGAAATCTACTTACAAAAATTGTTATATGATTTTTATATTACAAAATGTTTGTAATATATTTTAATTTTATTTAAAGTGGAGGGTATTCTTGTTTGTAATCCTAAATATATATATATATATATATATATATTCTCTATTATATATATAGTTTATTGCTAAATTATAGCAATAAACTATATACATATATAACACTCAGGGAAAAATGCTATAAAATTAAAATTATTTTCTATTAATTCAATTAGATTTTACTATTAAAATTCGTCAATGGGATATACAGTCTTAAAATAATAATTTGAATCTTATTTAGTAAATAGTGGAAATGTACCATTATATTAATAGTTTTGTCCTGTAAAAATTATAGTACATCACATTATTATTTAATAGTATATCCTATTATAATAATAGTTTTAATAATATTAACTTAATAAATTTAATAGTATGCATACTATCATTTTAATAGTACTGTCGAAGTAGCGTCGACCTTTTGTTTATAATAGGAGCATCACATTAATTTTAATATTAAATATTATTACTTTTATAATTCATATTAATTTAATCAGATAAATCCTATTTTTCTAGTACCTATATTTGTTATGTAAAGTTAAAGCAGTCCAAATTAAATGAAACAATATTAATTATTTATTAAATCATTTTATTCTATAAACATTATTTACTTTTACTTGTGCTTTTAAACAGATTTGTTTGTACTTTATCATAAAAATAGAAATATAGTTTAAATCTATCAAAATAAATAATAATAGTAATAACTAATTAATATTAAACATATGAATATATAAAAAATTAGATTTAACAAGAAGAAAAAAATAATTTTAAGATTCATTTTTTATAACAATTACAACATACGCTTGGAAATGCTCGTTAAAATAATAATCATGCCACTGTTTGCATTAGATATAAGGCCCAGTTTTGTGTAAAATTATTTCTTCGATTTGGTAAAGTGAAACTTTTTTAATATCCAACTTTGTTAAATAAAAATGTTTCCTATAAATTTTGCTTCAAAATATAATTTTTTTGATACACTTAGCTTCGGACAAGTCAATGTTTTCAATAATCGAAATAGTTTTCCTCATATACCAAATGAAGGTTGTTATGATATTATATATATATTTTTTTCTTCAAAAAGTAAATCCATTTCGAAAAAATTTTTGGTAGCAAGTTGATATGAAAATTAAAGACCAGCTTTGATTGGAAGTGTAAATGAAATATTAGTTCCTTATTATATTTGATTTCGCAAAAACTGTTGATCAAAATTATAATTTTTTCTTACTATATTGTAATATTTTGTTTCAGCACTATTATTTGAATAACGTTTATTTTTATTTATAATTTCCACCCAAATATAATATTTAATTTATTAGCTTTTTACTTTAATTTAGTAAATATTTTTATCGAAATTAGATTTTTTTAAACTATATTATAACATTCAACTTAAGCACTATTAAACACTTATTTTTGTTCTTAAATTTCTATTTATTCTTTTATTTCAATTATTTCTAATTTATTCTTATGTTTGTTTTTAAATTTCCTTTTAATACTTTAATTTTTTAATTTATTTATTTAATCTTTTAACTTTTTTACTCCCACAATGCAAGCAAATCAAGTTCGAGCAGGTGATATTATCTCTTTAAACAGATTTTTACTTTTTAACAAATATTTCATTGGTCCTATATAGGTTATATTTAGGGTGTTTTTTGAATGATTTCCGAATGGTATCGTTGATTTTATAGTATATTCTATTAAATATATGTGTAATTATTAAAAAAAAGCGTGGCAAGTAGAGGACACAGTGACAGTATTATAGTTTAAAACCATAAAAACAATAGACATTAATGCGATCTACTATTAATATAATAATAGTATGCATCTTATTTAATCAAAACTACAAAATATATTGTTTTAAACAGAAAACTATTGTTTTTATAGTAAAATTCTGTTAAAATATATTGATGCCTGTCCTATTGAATCAATAAATGTGCTATTAAACATTTAATAGTATGTTTTTACCTGAGTGTAGTAGTTATATCTATAACTTTTTTTTTATTTATTTCAAATCTTAAAAGAGGTTGCAGCTCGTATAGAGATATTGGATCTGAGAGTGATAAAATTAAATTGTTAAATAGAATCATTTCATTAAATTTGAATGTGATCAATACAAAAATTCCACGAAATTCTTATAGATTCCCCTAACTGTTTTTCACATATTGGTATATTAGCAATCATAAGACTTCACCAAAGAAGATGTCGAAGACGACCACCAATAAAAAAACTTTTTAAATTCCTATCATTAATATTTTTTACCACAACTGTAGTGGTATGAGAGGGAAGCTTAACAAACTCTATATTAATGCTAATTCATGATATTTTAATGTATTATAGCTTTAATTGAAAAATGTCTTAACGAATGGTCGACAAACGAAGAATCCTCAATGGTAATTGACCTACTTGCAGGAAAGATCACAATTTCAATTTATTAAAATTAACTTACGTACGAATAATTTATACCAGTTTATTTTCCTCTGAATTCTGACAACTCCTCATAGTCGGAATTTTGTAGTGTATATCATCATATAAATTAAAATTTTTGTTTTTAGCGATTTCAACCGTCCAGCTTATTTTGAGTATTTATCAATGTATTTATACGTTAAAGTAGATAAAAGACCTCTTACGATGAGATGCAAGCTTGTAGTTGTGTGATTTTAAAAGCGGCTGAGTGAATTTCAATTCTCAAAGTAGTATATATTTTTCATTTGATTTTAAATATTTTAGGTGATTGCGATATAAGACTTATCCATGGTGTTTTCGATTGCATTTTCAATTGTATTATATTAAATTGTATATACAAGATTGCAAAATGTTTCTTTTTCTTGATGGTGCTCTACTTTACATATAGCAATTTTGAAGATTGTTGTCGTGAAATTAATGGAGATTTTAGTAGATTATTTGATTAGCTTTGTATGAATAAATTGAAGTTAAGCTTAACCAAAATCAAATATATGGTTATAAATAATTGTACTGACAGTAATATTGATTTAAATATTGGTGATGGTAGCATCGAGAAAGTTAATGTAATGAAATATTTAGGTGTTATAACTAAACGCATACCAAAACTATGCCCAACAATGCGTTCTAACTCAACTTGTGACTAATATTTTTTTTTTTTTGTTTTAGTTTTTTCTTTTTAATTTATAATAGGATAATTATAATAGGATAGAATGAAGTTAGACAGACAACCTGAATTCAACAGTAAAAAAAATTTTAAAAAGTAGGGTCCTTAGGAAGAATTTGCAATCAAATTACTTATAAGAGTGCCATAACGATGTACAGCTCGATGATTTTACCAGATTTGGACTACTGCTTATCACTTCGGACTACTATAGGTAGGAAAGAGAAAATGATAGGCTACAAATTTTACAAAACAAGTCAATGAGAGTTATCTTAAAATGTGGTAGAACATCCACCCAGAATTATATGCTAGGGCAATAATTAAAATGGTTGTCAAAGACTAAATTTCATGGTTATGGTATTTATATTTAAAATGAAAAATAATATGTTCCGGACTATTTTGGACTATTAAAAAACGAAAAAAAATCTACTTCGATATGTTGAGAAACTAGTCATTACACTTTGTAATCGGGTAATTTGTTCAGATTGCTATTGTTTCGTAGAAATAATACACAAAATAATTTATTTCATAAAGGTTTAATCCGTTACCAGTTGATATTCGAAATTCAGGTTTTTTTTTTAAATGTTTTAAATGCTTTTGTTAAGTATAATGAGTTATTCAATTCAATTCATTTACCCTAATATTTACATTTATATACAAGTACGTTTAATTTTACAGAGATCAGATCTTATACTAATTAATCTACATAACTGAAATATGATTTTTTTTTCTTTTTCCTTAATTCTAAAATTTATTGTATTAATATTTCATTTCGAGAGGAAAATGTGAAAAATCTCACTAAAATTTATGGTTTTAATAAAACTTACAGCTAACTATCTTACACTACTTACAGCTACTTACGACTTCTTAAACTAATTAATTTTATTTAAAAAAATGTTTTTGATTATTATTTTATTCGTATAAATTTTTAATTAAATCATTTTCAGCTAATAAGCACTTGTCCATAAACTTTTTAGTTTTTAATGCTATTTGATCAGAAACTAGTTCGACTTTTGTTTGGTAATGGAGTTTCTTAGTCGAGTAGTAAAAAGTAACATTAATTTTGAATTTTGTTTTGCGCTATCTGCAATTTTTTTATGTGGGTGTCAGTGATGTTGTGGAACAAAGCGTGTACTTTGTCCTATAGAGCAATGATGGCTAGAAAATTGCTTTCATAATTATTATTTTATTGGCTATTGACAGATGAGATTTTCTATTTATAAAGGCGTATAATATTTTAATTGTTTTATTTATTTTGTCTAAGGTTTTATTAATATGTTCCTTAAATCACAATCTTTTATCTAGTCTACTCCCAGATATTTTACTGAGTTAATACAAAAAAATATACAGTTTGATGTCGGTAGTAGGTAACAAATATGGCTTTCTTTTGTATGTGAAAAAATATAGCGCTTGTTTTTTGGGCATTTATGGAAATTTTCCATTTTTAAAAGTAGTCTGATAAAATATTGGTTGCTTCTTATAAACTGTTTGTGATGGTGGTACCATATACGTTGGCTGTAAATATGCAGATATCATCCGTAAAAACAGATAAATTAACATTTTCGAATCTTGGTCACTCATATGTATAGATATTATAAAGTACAGGACCTAAAACTGGGTACGCTGAAGGAGATGTTAAATATTTCATAGCTAGTTTTCCTTATGTGTACTTTAATAATGTTCTTTGATATAAGAAGCATTGGACGATCTTGATTAAGTACATATCTAAATTGATTGTTTTAAGTTTACGTATAACACCTTCATTCCAGACCTTATCATAAGACGATTTTATGTCTAAAACGGATTATGCCAACGGATTTCTTAGTTTAATGAGTTATGAACTATTTTATCTACAAATCTACAATTTGTTTTCTATATTTTCTAGTTTTGTATTTATTTTAAATTTTATAGTATGAATTTTGAATTTATATTAATGAATTATTTTAGAAAATAATACTATGAGTTATGTTAATATTGTTTAGTAATTATATTAGTATTTTTTTGCTTCTTGTATTGTATAAGGAGATTAAGTAAGACTATTAAATTTAATTTTGTACTTATAAAATAAAATTAAATTAAAAAAAAAAAATATGTGTATGAATTTCGTACAAAGGTAAACAATATTATGTTTTTGCTTTGTAGTCCAAAGATCTTGATGAGTATCAGTTGTTTGTTATTTGAGTATGAGCATATAAATGCTATTTAAATATTTTCATCACCTAATTTCAACAATATTTAATACAACTTGAGTGAATCACAATTTTAATTTTTATTGATTCAGTATAATTTTTATTCTAAGATCTTTAAATTTAAATTCTAAAATTTTTTGAAAATCAGCTGGTGCTAGTTTTAGTTTTTTTTTTTCCAAATTAAATTTTTAACATTTTTTTATTAAGAACTCTCAAGAAATTTTTTTTGAATACCTACATATCAATGCAAAACTTAACATCAACTCGATAGTTCTAATTTTTAATCTCTTTTAAGATCGTAGCATCTTAGTAAAAGCATTAAAAAATCAATTTTAAAATTTTTATATATTAAGTTACTTACATTTTTGTAGTTTCGTTAAGAAATAGTTTGTTGTTTAATTTTTTTAATTGTTTTATACAAAGGACTTACTAACAATATTAATGAGAGCAAACTTAAAATGCAAGGACTAACATATTTTATTTAGGCACTAAGAAAAAATAATATTATAATTATTATAGTAATTTTTCATTTCTGGTGTTAATTATTTTGGTATTGCTTCACTTTGTATTTGAAAATGATTTTCTCATATTTAGTAACAATATAACAATTTGAAAATTTTCATTTTTTGTTTTTTTGTATATTTAAAATTGCCTCTGGTCATTTTACGATATAAGTAATGTAAGAAATTATTATTATACAATCCATAAATATGTGGAATATGACTGGTACGCATTTCTAAAATTTATATCCATCGACATTGCATAATTTTTATTTGATCTTGATAGAATATTACTTACAAAAACAAAGTTAAGCTTTGCATTTACTGATTAATCCCAAGAAAAACAAGCATGTCAGTTTATTATGCTATATAAAGCGCAATCATATAAACATTTTTACAACATTTTTATTTTCATCTATTAAATTTGTAATTGCATAATGTTAAAAATACCATTTTTGCTATTAAATTATATTTTAAATTATCCTATATCACATCAATAATCAATTTTCCTTTTATAAACATTTTTCATGAAATACTCAGTCTACCACCAGCTTTCCATCATGTAATTTTAATCTATTTATATTCTGTGCTATAAGTTGTCCATTCATTTTTTATTTTTATTTAGTTTTTTATTTACTCAGTTTTCCCATGGTTGTATATTGCTTCAATATACATAATATAAAATGGAATCATCTACTCAGTAAAAGTATTAAATTATTTGTTTTTTTTTTTTAAGTTTTCACGTAAGTAAGTGAAAGCAAAAAGATGTCACTAGTTGTTGTAGTAATGTCTTACCAGGTGCTGTAAAGTTTAAATTAAATGAAAAAAACATAGGTACGAGTAGTTATAAATTTAATTAAAAATTACTTTTTTAACTACATATATATACCAACTCTCTCAAACTTACAATATTATTATTATTTATAATTTTGTCTACGATCTTAGAGCTATGTCTAATAATTTTTTTTTTGGTTATGAGTTTAAGTTTGTATGCAATAAATACAATTTTTATGAACATATAACTGTATTTTGATGATGTTAGGATTTTTTTTTTCATTCAATTTAATTTATAAAGAAGTTAACAAAGAATATTTCCTTATTAATATAGTTATTTATATGGAAATACATGGACAATATGCGAATATAGAAAATGTATGTGATATAATAATGTGCAGACATTTTATATAACAAAAAAATATTTTATTTACAAAACAGCGCATTAAGTTTATGATTTATAACAAAGACGAAAAGAAAATTTTATTTAATTTGAGTAAATAAATTTTTGTAATCATTTTGGTTATTTCCTTATAAAAAAGTTAAATTAACAAAGGGTTAAAGTACCAAATTAATTATATATATTCTCATTAAAAGTTCTAGTAGATGCTGAGTTGATACTTTAACTAATAACATCGACTGATTTATCAATAACTGAATAGTTAGTAACTGATGGTTGGCACTTTCAAGTGATCGTTGGCAAAACATCATGCTTTTTTCAGTATCTGAATTATAAAATTATTTAAATCATAAACTATAATTATGTTGTAGGTACTCATTATATTTGATTTTATTTTTATGGTAAAGTAATCATTATATTTCCATAACTATTCAGAATTTTGTTATACTTAAGCACTTTAACACTTTCGAACCGGATTTCGAATCGCAAAGTTAGGATCAAATTTGTTTGGAAGATATCTTCCATACTATAAATTACTATTTGGGGAAATGTGCCTACAAAGAGGGTTCCAGCAGGGCAGTCTGGTACAATATTGTACCACCCGGAATGTTAGGAGGTACAATTATGGTACCAACAGTCATAATGTAATAAAATATTTGAATTTCTTTATAATGTATTGAAAATTGAATAAGACTCATTTTTATTAACATAAAATAAAATACAAAAAATAAATAAAAAACTAAAATAAAACTAAATAACTAGAAAAAAACATATTATATTAATATTTTATTATTTTTATTTAGTAAATGTATATTTTTAAGTATTGTATTTTATTATAATATGAATAAATGAATTAAAAATCTAAATCTAATATATTATTTATCAATGGTATTGTGCAAAGCCCGTCTTGCACAATATAATTACACAATCTCTAATTGTGCTACTACTCATTTGCTACAATTTACTCAACGGCTTTTTGTATCCCCTTCAATTGATAAATGTTATATCCGTGTTCTTGAATTTTGTGGTACTGGTTTTGGACCTGGTTTTCGTGATCTTGGATAGACTGTAGATATTGAACCTTCCTCGATCAATTCTCAGCCAAGTCTACCAAAAACGATTTTGAAAAAGGTCTTCTTCGGATGACCCATGCTTTTACTGCTACCATAATTATCAACCGGTAAAACATCTTCTTCCACCACTTATTCAGGCCACTCACCTGGTGTGCAAATCGACACCTCCCATAGTTTCACGATAAAATTTTATTTGCCACAATTTTTTCAACTGTTTTCAGAGTTTTTGTAACTGTGGCATTCTTTGGCTCGTGACAATCACTTATCACTAATACTTCTTTGGTGTCTTGCCATTTTGCACATAAAAACCCGACCGCCTATCACCTGAACTCGCTTTCCCCCCTTTCCATTTTTCTGCCACCGAATTGAGGGATCCCTTTTTTGTTACTCATTGTAGTGCCATGAGTCTAGTAAATGGAAATAATAATTTAAAAAAAGTACGAATATGAAGGAAGAGGTTTATACTGATTTAAATTCTGATATTTTTTTTAATAAACTTTTAATTATAAAATTATTGATTTATATTTATCTACAGAGTACTTTTATTGATAAACATTTTCACATTTTTGACCCTCGTTTCGATTATAACTTTAAAAAGAAAAATTTAAATTCAAACATTATTATATACTTATCCGTATTATACAATCAATTTAAATAAGCTCCTTTAACTTTCACTTCTAATTTAAGATGCTCTGGTAAATTATTTTGAAAATGTTTAATTGTAAATTATCACAAATGGCTTGCAAACTTTAATAAGAGAAAAATAAAAAATAAATTAAAAAAAATTTTTAATATTTTTTTCATTATTATTTTTCTTTGCAAGCAACTCAATAATTTCAATACAGTCTATATTATGTACATACTTGATTAGTTTACAAAGACGGTACCAAAAACAAAAAAAAAAAAAACAAAAATACTAATAAAATATCTTAAAATAAAAATAATTTTCATATTATAAATAACCAGATATATCGGAATTTATTAAAGATATAATTATTATTATGCAATATTTTAATATTAAGGTTACAATTATTGAAAATACAGTTATAATAGGTATATGTACATTTATTATAATTTTTTTTTTTATAATTTCGAGAAGTTTTGAAGTTAAAATTTAAATATGTTACATTTCAATCACTTAAGTGATGTAAAGGTAGACATGGGTGGAACGATTGAATTGATAGACTTGGGTGGAATGATTCGACCTATGTAAAGGTAAAAAAATATAAAATTACATCTCATTAAACTTCTTTTGTTTTATTTTTATTTTTGCTAAAGAAAAGCACCTGGAATTGCACTTGATTGAAAATTATCTGCATGTTTGGTAGATTTTAATATTTTATTTTAATTGTTTTGTTTTTAAAAATAAGTAAAAACTTGTAAATACTGTTTAAGCGAGTGGAACATAATTAAAAAATAGTTGAAATATTTTTATTTGTTTCGGTTATTATAGGGTACCTCTGTGTAATAATTTTGGTTGTAATTAAAATAGTCTAAATTTAGTTGATTATAATTTAGTCAATATAAAATGTGTTTACCAAACATAATTTTAAAATCATTTAATATCTAGTAAACTGTTAGATATTCTTTTAAAATCAACCTTAAAATTTAAGGATGCTTATTATCAAACATTGCCGAAATGCATTATTTACAATGCGTCGATTCAATGTATTGGTTTGAAAATATTCAATGCTAATCAAAATAAATAATTACATTGAGTTTCTTGATTTCTTTGAATTTTTTCATTAAGATTTTGTATTGATTCCAATATTATAATTGAAAATAAGAAATTCAATGACATTTAGAATATCAAAGCTATTAAAAAATTTAATGCAGCAAAAAATTAAATGTATTAAAAAAACTCAATACAATATTTTCATCATTAGAATTAAAAATGTAATACCAATTTAGTCTTTTTTTTCGTTAGCATTGAATTTTTCAACGATAATGGAAATTCAGTGATAATGCTTTAGAGCCTATGTAATCAATATTTTTGTCATCAAATGATCGTTTTCACCAATATTTTACTTTTAGTTTCTATTGCGAAATGATCGGAATGTTGTTTATTTAAGTATTTGTATTTGTACTATGTATTGTACCACACGACTTTCAAATAGTCGTTTTGCAAGCCACAATAGGTTTATTCAAGGAATTCTAGATCCAATCCAATAAGGAGATATTTTTATGATACTATTTTGATCCCATTTTCTGAACTTAATTATACCAACCACACCTTTAATTCAGATTAAGTGACGTACTTCTGTTCGCTATTGGAAATAATGTGCTATATCATAAGCTAGTCATTTTTGTTTAAAACAATTTGTATGCGTGAAATAATATTTTCTGTACCGTTTTCCTTTTGCACAATTATCAAGGAGCTGAGAAAACATTTAATTTTTATCGTAATTGTTGACATTGAATTGTCATAAATTTATTGAGAGAAATGAAGATTTAGGATCACTTATATTTATTTATTTATTTATTTTTTTTTTTTTTTTTTTTTCTTTATTTAATTCATATTTATTTACCTTATAACTTAACAATAATTTTACAATGTGATTTATAAAAAATAAATATTGACCTCATTAACATAAGTATATGAAACCAATTAGGTGAAAATATGAAGGATATAGGCCTTAGCATAAGCTGTATGGCCTTATTAGTTAAATTTAACAAAGTTAATCAAAAAAAGTTTTTTTTCTATGAGGGCGTATAGTAAAATAAAAAAAAAAATAAAACATATAATATATTATATAAAACAAAATATACAATAAATCAAAATCAAAATTTAAATTAAAATATACAATAGAAATAAAGTGAACATAAAAATTATAATAAAAAAGTATATAGTTATTTAAATAAGAATTCCAAAATTTTTTTTTTAAACAGACAAATATTTTCTGTATCTTTAATATCATTTGGTAATTCATTAAAAATTTTTAGGCAATTATAAACACAATTATTCTTTTGGTTGTTTGTTCTGAATAAGTGCAAATAGAAGTTAGCTTTATTACGAGTATTATGACTATGAATATCCATGTTTCTATTTAAAATGAAATTATGTTTAATTTTATTATTAATAATTTTAAAAGCAACTATGTACAACTCTCGTTTACAGATATTTTGAAAGCTTATATATGTATTATTATACAGCAAATGGGTAGGATGTAATATATTATAATTATGAATGATTTTGATAGCTTTTTTTAACATGGTTTCAATTCTGATAAGATATTTCTGAGCAGCACCGTTCCAGATTGGATTAACGTAGGTAACTTGGGATAAAATATAAGAAGAGTAGATACTGAAAAGCGCCTTATTATTTAGAAACTTCCTTAACCTCTTCAATAAGAATATATAAGGTGATATTTTTTTTATAACCTGGTTTATATGCTCATTCCATTTCATCCTACTATCCAACAAAAGACCAAGGTAATTATATTTTTGAACTATTTCAAAACTAAGATTGTTATGAGTGAAAGAATTCACTTGAAAAGTTTTGTTGTTGAAAAGCAGTATTTTCGTTTTATCAATATTCATAAGTAATTTATGGTGGAATAACCATTCATTTATCATCTCAAGATCATTTTTAATTGTAACAAAAAATTCATCTTCATTATGATTCGAGTACTTAATGACAGCATCGTCTGCATAGAGTTGAATGCTGCCAATTAATGGAAGTCGTGCTAAGTCATCGATATATAATTTAAACAGATTAGGACCAAGAATTGAGCCTTGCGGAACTCCTTTTCTGATACTTAACCAATCACTCGTATGTGATGCAACACGTACGCACTGTATTCTTTCGTATATGTATGATTTAAAGAAAGCTATTTGCGATTCAGTAAAGTTTAAGCTTGAAAACTTTTCTAGTAGTATTTGAAAATCGACACAATCAAACGCCTTCTTTAAATCAATGAAAACACAGCCCGTGTATTTTTCCTCATCCATGCTTTTAGTGATAGAATTCGTTAAAGCAAGACAGGCCGCTGTTGTATTAGAGTATCGCTCGAATCCATATTGATCCGGGTGTAAAATCGGATTAGAGTTAACAAAACAGATTAGTCTTTTCTTAATAATGGTTTCAAAAACTTTTGAAAATGCTGGGAGCACTGAAATAGGTCTATAACTTGATGGGTTAGTTTTATCTTCAGTTTTAAAGATAGGAGTAATTATTGCTTTTTTTAAGCAACTCGGAAAATTATTTGTCATAAATGATAGATTAATGAATTTCGTCTTAGTTAAATATTTTGATTGTCACAAACATAAATTTTGGTTAGAACTTATATATAGTTATGTAATAGATCTAATAGATGGTGTCTTTCAAAGAAATATTTCAGCCGGTTACTATTTCCGGTTACTGTGCACGCACGGAAATGAAAGTAACCATTTTCAGATTAAAACTCAGATGGTCTCAGATGGACCATTGAGGAAAACGGAATTAAAATCTTAAAATTTATAGTTGTAAATCTTAATTTATAGTGTAAAGGTGTAATTTTTAATTGTAGTGCTCTACTAAACTAATTATAATTATTTATATTTACATAGTTGACATTTAATTTATTTTTAAAAGTGTAAAAACGATTGAAAATATTTAATAAAATAATAATTAAAATGATTTATTAGAAATAATTAAGAAAAAATATTTCAAAGAAGAAATATTAACTACATTATTTTACACTAAGTTAATTATATCTCTTACTTATAGTGAATATATTTTTTAATTCATGCTATTTAAAATCATACTTTTTGTTTCTGATACATTTAATTCTAATTTATTCATTTTAAACCACATACTCAAATGTTTTAGATCATCATTCATTTTCGTTATACATTCTAATGTACTATCAGTAGGAATATACAAAAGGCCATAATCCGCAAATAGAACCAATTTTCCAAAATTTATAACTTTTCCATGTCATTAATGTATATTAGGAACAGTAGAACACCCAATGTGAGACCTTGAGGAACTCCCATTGTTACATCAACAGTTTCTGAAGTAGTACCGTTAAATTTAGTTCTCTGTTTTCTACTATTTAAGTAAGACCGAAATCATTCTAACTCTACTTCACTTACACCATATCTTTCCAGCTTTTTTAAGAGAATGGAACGATCAATGGTTTCGAAAGTTCTTTTTAAATCTAAAAAACTGCAATTATTACCTTTCCATCATGAATCTCCATTTTCCAACTTGTTATGACTAGATTTATAAGTGACTCGCAACTGTGCATCTTTCTAAAGCCCGATTGGTGTTCTGATGTTAAATTATTTGTTTCAAAGTACTCTTCTAGTTGCATGTTAATTACCTTTTCAGCTAATTTTGCTTCAGTTATAGTTGAATTTATTGGACGAAAATCACAGGAATTTTTTTGAATTTTTTACCTTTGGAATAGGACTAATTATTGATTCCTTCCATTTATCGGGAAATACACCAGTTAATAGTGATTCATTTATTATTGACAACATATTTTGACCAATTAAGTCAAATGTATCTTAGAACATTTTAACGTTAATCAAATTTTTGTCTCTTTTATTATTAATAGAATGCAGAATTTTTTTAAGTTGTTTTAAATTTAAAACAACAGCACACATCTTAAATTTTATTAATATAAGTAATTAATGGAAAATTATTATTAATGTCTTTTATGCTTTGTACAAAGTACGAATTAAATTTATTTGCAATTTTTATCCATCTTCAAATATTATTTCATTAATGACTTCTTCCTTTTTATTGAGCACAAATATTTTTATGTTTCTCCACATAGTTTTTTGGTCACATGAAACTTCCACTTTATCACGAATAATTATAATTATTATAACTATTTCGAAGTATTTTATAATTATTCCAATCAAACTCAGTATTTCTCCACATTGCAACTTTATATAGTCTATTTTTTTTAAATTTTTAATAACCTTAGCTCATTTGTAAACCAAATATTTTCCACAGCTTTAACATTTTTTCCAACAATAAATTCATTTATAATATTATATATAAGCCGATAGCCCAAGTGGCTAGAGCTTATAAATAAATTTGTTATAATTTTAATTGTAATAAATGTAAATATAAATAAATAAAATAAAATAATCTTATATAAATTTGAACTAAATAATTCTGCTTTAGTATTGCAATCACTGAAATACATTGTCATTATATCACTTCCACAAATTTTTACTCTGAATTTGTCTTTATTATATTTTAAAAATTTAAGTTTTTTATTTTCATTATTAGTATTTAAAAGTGGTAGATATATAGATATTCTAATAGATTCATGATCAGTTATTTTTAAATAATTGTCTATATTAACACTTATATTATTAAATTTATTTGTTAAAACCCAATCTATTAATGTTTTTGAATCTTTTACAATTCTAGTGTAATCACTAACAATTTGTTTATAAGCGTTGTCATCTGTAATTGTTTTCATCTTCTGTTTTTGATTATCATTAACTAACCAATTAAAGTTAAAGTCTCCTATAATTATAACATCTGAATTATAATCAGCTAACTCTTGGACAAAATTTGAGAAAATATTGAAAAAATCTGAGTCAATATGTAAATAACATGGAGATAAGTATATCCCCGTAAAATAACTGTATTATTTTTATAATATACTTTTACAACCAACCACCATAAATATTTTTAATAAATGATGGTTTAAATAATTTCATATTTCCAATTACTTCTTATATAAAAAGCAACAACAACCTGTATGCCTAGAATCACTATTTACTCTAATTATTAACTTGTAGTTATTACAAACAAAAGAATCATCATCATCGTCTACTAAATGGGTTTCCGTTAAACAAATTATATCAAAGTTTTTATTAAAAATTGTTGTTTCTAGTTCAACAAAATTGTCAATATTCGAATCGGATCTGAACGATTATAATCACCTATTCGATATGACATTTCGAATTAGATCTAATCGGATCGGATCGAATTGATATGATCGGCACTTTAACCTAAGGCGACTTCAATATTTCATATATTTATGCATTACATTGTGTTATAAACGAAATTACAAATATAATATGTATTATGAATTAAAAATCAAAATTAAGTCACGGATATAAAAAAAAAATGGTAAGATGAGCTTTATTCACTTTCAAATCAACAAAATGGATATAGAGTACAATATTATAATCGTTTTTGTAATTGAACATCTAAAAAACTTCCGACTAATTTTTATATCTGTGGATTGTAATAATTTAAAACTTCATGATAAAGATCTCATAAGCTTTTTTGTTTATTTTTTTTTTAATTATTAATTTTTGAATATTTTGTTTTTTGTAATTAAAATGGTACCTACTCGATTAAAATGAAAAGAAAAATGTTTTTATTAATAATTCAAGAACCTTGAAAGCGTTCAAGTGATATTAAGTGTCCGGCTTACTTGATGACTTTTAGCATATTCATTTAATTGGTAAGAATAAGAATTTTCACGGTTAATAAATTTTTGATATGATTATTTTATAAATTTTGTGAACAAAGTATTTCAAGCTAAAAACAAAACGATGTTCAAAATCAAGAAACAGTATTTTTGTTTTTTTTTAATTAAAGATTACAAATTCTTTTTAAATGGAAGGAAAACAAGAGTAGCTAGGTATTGTTCTAAAAGTTTATTCAATTATAAGAAATACATATAAATTATTAAATAAGAATGATCGTACAATTTTGTGAAAACAGGAAAAATATTATTAACAATTTTTCCGTTTTGTATTGTTAAACATAAAAACCAAATGAGATTAAATAGATAAAAATAAAATAAAAAAATTTAAAATAAAATTTTAGTAATTATGTAGAAAAGAAATGTTGTCTGTGTCAAATTAAGTAATTTTATTTTTTATTCACACTAGTAGTGATAATTGATTTGTTATTACTTTATTTCGGCGGGAAAACTGTTAAATGATCGATCAATCATGAATCCGATACGTCGGTCTCAAAACATAGCCTTCAAATACTTCAGAATACATAAAGCACACTCGTATCGGTTATAGTAAAACAACTTCTTTCTTTCTTCTTTCTTAATAACTGCGTTAAGGCTTTCGATTTAATATTCTAACGAAGTATATGTTGTGTTATGGAACATAAATAATGATCCAAGGCCAAGGCTATCTCTATTAAAACCAAGCAAAGAAAACTACCAAAAACATTATTTATTATTTAAAACATTTTAACCAAAGTAAGTTTTTTTTTTTTTTTGGATTTGATTAATTGATGATAATTTTGAAATGGTCCTTGACATCTTAAATGTCTAAACACAAAGTTGAATACAACGTCAACATGATCTTAAATGTATACAAAAGCTCACAAAAGCTTTACATATTGTCTACATGGTCACAATTGTTGTTGACGATGTCTCCGCGACCAGTTTGGCAGGTATTTGGGTTTACGAAAACTTTTAAAAACCCAATGTTGTACAGTGTTAATAAAAACTGTCTGTTCATTTTGCTTGATCACTAATGAATTAAAACACTATGTTTCAGAAAGCTCTTATTACACAATGTTGCCAACTTATTTTTCGGATAAAATTGTCAACTTAGTTTTCTTTATATTGTATCAGGTTGAAGTTTTTGTTTAAGACTTTTACGATGTCACCGGCTGTTTAAATGATAATTTATCATCAAACATGACTATCTATAACCTTGTTATCAAGAGTATAATTCGAAATTAAAGGTGAAATACGATGACTGTAACTGCTGTAAACATATTTCTCCACATTTAATTTTAATCGATTAACGTCACACCCATTTATGAACAAATTAAGATCTTATTGAAGTAAAGTAACTTCAAGGTTACTTAATTGTCTCAAAAATTTTCATATCGTCAGCATATAATGGATACACTGATATTTCTAAAAGCGGTTGTTATGTAATTAATATATAAAATGGACAGTAGTAGTTCTAGGGTACTACTCTGCAAAACTCAAGAATTGACATTGTATTGATCAAAAATAACTGATCTAAAAGTACAATTTACGTTCGGTCAACTAGATAACACCGAATCGAATTAACGACTGCTAGTGGAAAATTAAAGTTAGCAAGCTTCTTAACAATAACATTGTGTGGTAGCACATCTAACACTTTACTCATGTCAGTTTTTATTAGATCAGTTTGATAACCAACTTCCACTGCCTTGAGAAAAGAGTAGAAATATTCTACTAAGTTGGTTACTGTTGAAATATTTTTCATGAAACCAAGATAATAAAAAGTTGGAACAGTTTTCATATATAGAATCATAAACTATCTTTTAAAAAACTTTTATGATAGAAGATAATTTAGCAATAAGCCTGTTGTTGGTTATGTTGTTTCTAGGCTATCTTTTATTCACTTGTCTGATAAACGAATTTTTCCAGTAGTTAAGGAATATGCCAGTTGTAAAAGAATTGACAATGGCAGAGCAAACGAATCAGAACACTTTTTTCACAATATTTCAGGCACTTTCAGACTCTAAGTACCGCGATTTAATTCTTAAGCTTAAAAAGTCAACTTCGGGTAATTTCATTACATTTTACCATTACACAAAAATATCTGTCAGACTTACAAGTGTTATATTTAAAACAATTTGACTTGATAATATAAAATTTCAAATCTATATACTATACTATAAGCCTCTGTTTTGTATATATCTGCATCAGTTATTTAACTCCTATCTAAATAAAATAATAACAAATTAATTATCACTACTAGTGTGAATAAAAATTAAAATTATCTAATTTGACGCAGAATTTTACTCTATACTTCCTGCTAAGTTTCATCTATCTAGCAGACTGTTTTTTAGTGTTCTAATTTTTTTAGCGTTCTAATTGCTGTATGAAGGTCATTATATAGATTGTAATGTTGTAGCAGAAATTTAATGTAACGATAATAACTACTTCCACTTGGAAGTTCTCTACTAGTAATCTGATATAATATTTGTTAATACTAAACTTTCCAACTAATACTGCAGAGCTAACTATAGCCTTTATGTTTGAATCACCCATATTAATAGTTGATTAACCGTTATTAACTCAATTAATATTAAAGTCTGAATAGAATACAAATTGTATAATATACTTTAGAAGAGTAATATAAAGCCTATTAATTATATATTATTATTGAAAACGGCGTTTCAATCGAGTCTTGTATTGAGTGAAACCGTGTTCGATTCGATCGAATGATAAATTGGTATTTTTGAAAACGTCGTTTGCTCCAGTAATCGGTAAAATTTATCTGTCAGCGGTAAATATTTTGTTGTTGTATTGTTGTACCCAATAAGTATTTGGTAAGAATAAAATATTTCAAAACTGGATTTTATTACTAATACATGAATAAATTGAAGAAATGATACAAGAAGAAATGTAAAGAACATTGCAGAGGATATTTTTAATTTGATTAATGAAGAGTAGTAAAAACAATAATTATTGCTAAACAAAATATTTAAAATGTAAAACAAAATGAGTATAATATGAGTATAATATGTTATTTAACTTTTAGGTTTATAAATATTTTTTGACTAAATAAAAATTCGTTTAAATATGTTTTAAAAGAAATAAAATTTGATTTTCATAAAATCATCTATACCATTACTCGAAATCGTTATTCATTTAAAAATGTAAAAAAATGTAAAACTTCACTTTAAATTTAAAAAAAAAAAACAGATATTCGATATTTGTAAATAATTTTGATATAAAACAAAAATAAATAAACAAATATTTAATATATTTAACTTAGTTTTTCTTATATCCATTTTATAAACCGCCCTAAATTAATGGCGGATATGAAATAGTATAATTTGTTGGAAGCTCGTTTCTACAAGGTTTTCAAAAATACCAATAAACTTTCCCGATTCAATTTGGAAACGCGCGTTTTCAATAATACCAATTTTACAGAATCAAATGAATATACGAGCCGCGATAGAAACGTCGTTTTCGATAATAAGCACTACGGTTTGTATATTATTTTGTTTGTATTAATTTTCGGAACTTGTAAGATGGTAAAAAATGTATTTGTCAAAATAAATATTGTCACTAAATAAACACACCCTGTATAATAATTACTTTAAACTTGAACTTTTTATCAAAAACTTTCTCTTCTAATTACTTAAACATTATAATATCGTGCTTAAAACTGAAATTTCCGGTGAAGTTCATCAATGTTGCAAATTAATAAGTCCATTTCCTTTATTTAAAAAAACATATATATTTTCTTAAATATCTACATACATTAGAAACACATTACTTTCCTAATCTATATTTTTCTTTAATGTCAATACATCCAAAACCTGTCATTATCTAATTAGTGATAGATAAAAAAAATTGTGGAACACCGCTTAACAGGCGATTCTATTTGCAATGAATTTTTAATCAAAATAATCTGTCAAAAAATTTCTTTAAAACCTACTTAAATAGTTATTTTGCATAATTAAAACTAAAAATACTACATATACGAGCTACAAAAACAAAAAAATAAAAACCAGAATAGATAATATGATTTTCAAGGAAATTAAAAATACAGTCAGAAAATGTGAATCAATCAAAAATTAAATTTTCAAACACTTCCTGAAAATAACCAAAAATTAACACTTTAACCAACATTAAAAATATATTCCTGAATTGTGGTGGTGACTTATTGATTAATTGCAATGCCTACTATAGCAACTATTTTATAATAAATACAATGTTGTATTAATATTGTGTAATATAACCAATGTGTTATGTACACAATTTTTCCACGAGTATTACATTTTTTTTTTCTTCAAGTCTCATATACATCCTATTTGTACTGTACACCACACTGTTAAACATTTTGGATATATCAAAAATTTATTGAAATTCAATAATTTTAACATCTGTATTTGAATGCTTCACTTTTTTTTATAACTTACTTACGTCATAAATTGCAACCAAAAATTGCCAATTATCATATGTAATTTTAAATTTGTAAACAGTTACCGTCAAAGATATTTTCCGACTAAATAGGTTAATTTGTCATTTTTAAAAAAATTTTGTGTTTTGATTTTTATTTTTATTTTGGTTAAAGTATCAAAATATGAAATTTAAATAAACAATATTTTAGTAGTTAAATCTAATCAATTCCGCTTTATGGTAATATTTAAAATTTAAATTTAACCTTTCTGCGCACATTGATGTATACCTGTTATACATAATTTGTTGGTCAAAATGACTAACAGTAAAAAATTAATGCAAAATAGGAAAACAATATTTATTTATCAGCTTAAAGACAATAAAAATAATGGGAGTAGGTATTTTGGTGGTGGGTCGTTGGAGTAGGTCTTTGGAGTGGGATTTCTTTTGAAACCTTCAAAAAAAGTCCCCAAGCCAATCATTCACAAAACAATAGCGATATTTTCCATTATCCTATTCTTTTTGGCCCAGGCCGTGCTATATTCGTCTATAAATGTGTCATTTAAAACCTAAAGTTTGCCTAACCTTAAAAAAGTAACAATATCAAAGGCGTTTGGGGTTTTCGCCATTGATGTTGTTATATTTCCAAACAATGTTTTATTTTCCATTTTCTAAAATTGTACACAAAATTGAAATTTGTAGAATTGTCCAATGGAAATCAATTTATTTTTTTTCGTCTTAATAAATCGATATAGCTAGTAACTATTTTTCCTACTTCAAATTATAGGACTCTATTTTAATTGTGTTATTCTTGTCGTAATGATTAATATAATTTTTGTTGTACAAGGTTTGCATATTTTCTCCATGATGTTTTGGCCTAAATTTTGTCCTCTTTGACGACCTTCTTTTGCTAGATACGATATGCCGAACAAAGCGTAATCATTTTTGTTGTCGGAAATCTACCGACGTATGAAATGTAAAGAAATCACTACCTCTAAACAGAATCAATTACTCGTTTATTATTAAAATTTTATGAAGTTTTTGAAGCTGGAAGTCCAATAAAAACAACTGGGCGTTGCCGTCGACAAAAGATGTTAAATTTTGTTTTCAATAAATAATGTGTTTAAATGACATGATAGCAAATAGTACGACACAACAAAATAGACGATAAAAATTTGATCAAAATTCAAAAATTTGTCATTGTTGGAATACGAAATTTCATTTTGACAGCTTTAATTAATTAAATTAAAAATGTGTTTCTTGTTGTTTTTGGATAGTTTTTTTAGTTGTTTGAAAAAGGAAATTTCACATTCAGATTCAATGACTATATGCCGCACTCTATGTCGACAATCTAGGACATGTCGTTTTCATCTGGGCTTCAGGCTTTATGCTTTAACAAATTCTGATATATTTGGTCCTAAAGTAAACTTACCTTTACTTTTGTAAACTAACCTAGTTTTTTTGTCATATACAAAACATAAGTATCCCACATAACATTTCATTGCCATAAGACTCTTGCGAATTCTTATAACATTATTATAAACACTCTTATAGCAGTATTAGTGTTAATTTGAGTGCTCCGTAGTTGTTGCGAAACGTTATAAATACATTATAGCACTAAACTGGAGAATTTTGAAATGAAATTCATTTGAAATAATTTATGTTATGCGTATTTTTTTTTTTGTGTTTATCGGGAGTCATATAGCAGTCGTGTTTTTATAACAATAAAATGTTACGTGGGATATACAAATCATCCTTTTGACATTAGAATTTGGAACGCTGTACTTCTGAACAACGAATGCCATAACTCTTTGTTATTTATTTGATCTTACTTATAACTAGGGAGATGATTTTTAGGCGCGTCGTCAAAAGTCGTCAAAGGCCTGTAAAAAGGTTTTTTAATAAGGATGTTAAAAATGAAAAAATTATCATAAATTTTAACTTTTTATTATTTAAAGAAACTTGAAAGCTAAATAAAACTAAATAAAATTTAATAAAAATATCTACAAATCAAAAGACATAAAATAAAACAAAACTGCATTATAAAAAAATATAAACAATGCATATACTGGTGGTATTACACTGTATTCCTTACAACAGTATTCATTTCATATTCTTACATTCTTACCACCATAGATTAAACAAACTTTTGTACAATTTTTAGTACCTACATATTTGAAAAAGAAGAAAAACAGGTCGAAAATTTACAAAAAATTACGAAAAGGTAAAAAAACTGCGACAAATTGAAACAATTGAAAAATACTGCTATACAGTTCAGAATAGCTGGGAAAGTGGTAACAAATCGATCGGAAATGAAATGAAATTTCATGAAACAGACTTGTGTCTTAGTAAAAGTGCTGCTAGGTAAAAATAAGTAAAAATCTTAACCTTTTTTTTTTTCTTTATTTCAATCTTATAAACTAATGAGTAATTCAATGTAACTTATATGTAAAAATAAAAATAAATGTATATTACTTAGCTATTAAAGCTTATTATACTTAAGAACTATTATATATATATCTTATTTAGTTAATTATTACGTAAAGGCAAAATTTAAGAAAAATAAAAGTATTTATGAAATTGTAATTTGTACAATTCAGATTGCAAAATAAAAGTAAATAGCATTAATGATATTGTATTTGAAATTTGAAATTTATATTATATAAAAAACATTGTCTAAAATTACTTAAATTATTTTTTTTAAGACCTAGCCGAAGCTGTCTGGTCACTCTTTACTTATAATATATCGCTGTTTATTAGCAATTTAATAAAATCATGCATTTCAGCTGAATTTGTTGATTTCTATTAATTTACTATCTAAGTTTCATTCAGCTTCTAGATTTGTATTTCCAACAATTACATTTAATGTAACATCATCGAAGGATGATTTATATGTTTCGAATTCGAGAATCTTTTATATGTTTATCAGATAGTAATTTAATATTATATGTACTGACTACTATAATCATTATAAGTGCTAGCTTTGCCTTCGCTGTGTAGCAAAGTTTTTCACTCCGTATACTAGCTATCTGTAGACCTCTTATACATTTTTTATAATTTATACGAGTCTCATTTTATTTTATTTTTTCAACGAGGATATAAAAATGCAAGAAACAGCACGTGAACTTCAATTTATATGAATCTTTCAATTTACCTTTGAGACATATCATCGTATTTTATATTAAAGTTTTGTAAAAGAGCTAAATAAAAAAAATGGAACGTACTAAAACGACGTTTTTTTCTTACGTATAATTAATAAAGACAATAATTATCTAAAATAATCTATTTAAAATATTAGGGATATATTGGAATATTAGATATATTTTCTAATTATTACCATTTAGGTCTTAAAGGCACATCGCTGGTTCAGTAGGGTTAAAAAAGACAAAATTTTAATATTGATAAGAAACATTGGTAATTTTTGGTGGATTATAACATTTTTAAGATATTTGGTTCAACTGACTTTTCATCTTATAAATTATTACTATCTTGATTCGACAACTAATTTGTTGTATTAAGGAATTTAGACTTATATAATATAATTATTTAATCGAAAAATTCTGAAACTGAACTTGTAAGAAGTTTTCCTTGTAAGTCAAAATTGTGAAATTAAAAAATGAATTAAGACAATAACTTTCTTTAAAACATACTTCATCATACCGTAATTTTTTATTATATTATTATTATTTTGTTATTGTTATTATTTTTCAAAATCTAACATTGCATAATTTAATCTCACAACAACTTCATCTTATGTTGTGTTGTAAACACGAATGAAAATTCATGTTATTTATTGAAAGTGAGTTTATAGTTTTGTTTTTATTTTTGTTTTTGTTTTTATTTTTTTTTTATAACCTATAATATTGTTTTAAGTAAAAATTAAACCAGGTTAGTTTTATGATGTCACATATAATGATATTATTAAATTTAGATGAAAGTGAAGACGCAGAATGAATGTAGAGCAATAAAAATGGCAACAAAACCAACATTGAGAAACAAATAACAAGTAAAATAAAATTAAATTAAATTAAAAATCATTTGAATTGAAAATTTTAATTGGTTTCTTTGTCTACATTTTGGTAGTTAACTTCGTTAATTAAAGATTTTCTTAACGATGAAAGATGATTATTAATATTTTGACAAGATTTAGGGTAATAAATTAGTCTTATGTTGATGGTTAAACATAATTATGATAGTAGAAAAACAAAAATTTGGTAAGCCTTTTCTGAATAATTTTTTTTTTTTTATTTTATTTAATTTAAATTTACATGATTTTGTATGAATTTATATGAAATTCAGGTAGGCGGATGGGTTGAAATTTTTTTAAAATTATGTTATTATTATGTTCAATTATTTTAAAATTGGGTTTTGAAATAATATTCAAATAGCTACTTAAATAATAAATTATTATTATAAACAAAATGAATTTTTGTTTTTTTTTTTTACACTCTACAGTAACATAGGTAGAATCACCTTTTCGTGCTTAATTACGTACGGTACTGCAATTTTACACTACAATCTGCAATATTTCGAGTATTTATTTAATAAATTACTGGCTTCTTCATTAAATGTGGAAAACTACTGTTATTGTCAGGAACTAAGCCTTCTTAAATATAATATTTTCATTTTTATTTAATTTGTTACCAGATTAACTCTCAATTATTTTTTGCCATTTATTATATCCCAATGACAAAGGGTACTGGACCATATCGAAAAATCCATAAAGCATTTTTTTTTTTGTTTTGCTTCATCGGGAATCGAACCTGGGACCTTTCGGTTGAAAGGCAGGCGCTCTACCTACTGCGCCACCCAGCGTGTAAAGAATATGAGGAAGGTGACAATGTTTTTGAGTTTCCAATATTTTGATCTTTACATTGTTTTATGTATTTATTTTGATTGTATAAAGAGCGAATACGAAATGTCAAATCAATTGACTACAGCACTAGAAATTCCAAGCTTCAATTTAATTACACAATTGTGGTTCCAAAAATATTGTTAAGTTCAAATGATTGTCAATTTTGTTTAGAATAATCCAATATTCACAGTTAGTTCCATTAATAATGAAATAAACATGATTTTTTTAAAAAAAAAGAAACCATATTTTATAAAATTTGAATTTAAAAGAAAAAAATAAATTTTTCATATCAAAATTTTGTACAATATTCAAATCGTAGGTATATTGTTATAATGGAAACTTCCTTTGAAAATATTTATCTCAATATAGCGAATCATTGTAAGTCTGTCAGATTAAATACATAGAAAACAAAGTTTGAGGATAGGCTAAACATACATTTTCCAAATATCACTCAATTTATTTATTTTATTTTATTAGTTCCACTGTTTAATAAATAAATAAATAAGATTTTACTGACTCTCACATTAAGATTTTACTGACTCTCACATTTCAACAGTAAATATTGAGTGTTGGGATGACAATATCCCAAAGATACTTGAACCGAATAAATATATAAAAATAAATATTAGGTTCACTATATAAATTATTGTGTAGTGTGTATTGAAGAAGAAAGAATTTCGGAAGTCAAGACGAGTACCAAATTTGAATCAAATTTAAAACCAAATAAGAACTTTGTCGAGGACGAAGTTTGTATAAAAATGTCGTCACCATAGCCTGAGCTGTGTTTAAAATTTTGAGTTCCTAATTAACCCTCAAACACTGTTGTACAATCAGTTTAAACTTAAATTTCGATTTTTTTTTTAAACAACAAAATTAATTATTATGAATTAATTTTAAAGTAGTGCACAAGTAGTGCAATCAATTTTTGCATGGTCGTACATGTTCTTTTAAAACATTTATTGCATAGCTGAAATAATTGCCTTTTGATATTGCATAGATGACATTGTCCACGTTCTGATTTTTCGTTACTAAGCTCTTTTCATTTAATTTTTTAATTCTATTGACATTTTATTTATATTGAAGTTATTTATATTGAGGCGCAGCGTCATAACAGTGTTTATATTTATAAAATCGATTTTGTCTTATATCTGCACGAAGTTCACAAGGATAGGTCGAATTATATAAACATTATTATGTTAAAGGGTTAATTGAAGATTATGTAAATTTTTAGAAATAGTAAGTTTTAGTCCCTAGTTAACGGAAAGTGTGCTCAAATTGCTGGAAATGTTACCAAACCAAAATATTAATTTTGGTTAGAATAATGTCTTCGACCAAAAGTGGTGTCATTTTGATCCAAGCTCTACCAAAAACTCCCTGGTCCCTGGCTTAATGGAAAGTTTTTCTAATATGCCTCATTAAATCCCGTCGGAAAAAAAATAGTTCGGATTTCAGTCTATGTGAGAACCCCGGCGAAGGTTAGTTCTCCCAAATTTCTGCAGAAATTGTTTTTTTTAGTACTACAAGCTCAAAATTGGAGTTCTGCAAATAGCAGGAATCGGCCAAAATAAAAATAGGGTATTCGGTCCAAAGGAGACAAAAATTTCAAGTTTTTCCCAAAATTTCAAGTTTCTACCTTAACAAAAAATTTTTTAAAATATTTCTTGTGAAACAATTTTATGAATTTAGGTCAACGTATGTAAAAACTTCGGCGAAAACTAAGTCTCCCAATTTTAAATCTCCTCAGTGAGCTTAATAAAAAAGTTTTAAAAATAATTGTAAACAAAAGAGAACAATATAAATACAGAAAATGGACTAAAATTGAATTAATCTAAAACGCAGGCTATGGTTATATTCATGTGCGTAATATTCAAACAAAACATCTTCGAATGATTAAATTAAATATGTCAGAGGTACAGTATATAATTTCTGCTAAAAATCTTGGTGTTGATCTTAATAAGAATTTCACGTGGAACGATCATATTGAGGTAATTTCTAAAATAATGTCTTTTGTAAGCTTCGTAGGCTTTGGAAGTTCTCTTATGCGAGTTGGTTAAAAAGAGATTAGGTATCTTTATCGTAATTCTTCAACATTTTATGTACTTTGATGTAGTCTATACTGGTATGAGTGTAGGTGATTTAGAAAAGAAATCTTGTACTCGTTTTGTAGCTAATCACCGTAGGTTTGACGGTATTAGCGATGTTTCTAACTTAGTAATTGGCTAACATATTTACATTTGAAAATTACCTGAATTTTAAATTATATCTCTTTCTTGCAAAGGATTTTAAATAAAAATTCACCTTTCTACTTTTTTAATAAACTAGCTTTTGGAAGATCTACCCGAAATGTAAATTTGAGTATTCCGTGTCATTCTGGGCATGTAAGGCACTTGTCATTCTTTGTTAGAATAATTACTTTGTGGAATTTTTTGCCGAATGCTATCAGATGTGAAACTCGTTAGTCTAAGTTATTGGACCACATTAGAGTATTTTAAGGAAAGGGATTAGTCACTTCTTTGCTGAAATAATGATAGTTTAATGGAGAGAGAAGTCACTGAAATTATTGAAATTATTGAATTTTGTTAAGTTTCATTTTAAAGTTAATGTTGTTTATGATTTGTTATTGGATTTAAAGTTTTTCTTCTTTTTTATTGCTTTCTTACCTTAAATTGAATTTAAATTGAACTTATTTTGAATGAAATTATTATAACTAGAATTAATTGAATCTTTTCTTTCTTTTTGTTTTTTACTTTTTTATTTAAATGCTAGCAACTAGTCTATTAATATACTTTGTATACAATTGTAAAGACTTACCGTCTTATGTATATTCACAAATAAATAAAATAAATAAATATTTTCTGTGCCGAATTGCTTTGAATTATTATGTTAGTATATTGAATTTAGGATTAATATTAGATAAACCAACTCAATTTTAATAGATATTCTTTTAAAATATCTAAAATGATTCATGCAATTTATATATTTATTACTCCACCATTTCACACAATACACACGCACAATTCTATTGAGTTTATCAGGCGACTACTAGTCCTAAACTGAGGCTATGACTGCTCTAAAAACTTTCTTGGAGTATTTGCAGCCTCAAAGTTTTATTACCAATCGTTAGGTGAGACAACCCTAATGTGTCAATCACAATTGAAAAAATGACTGCGATAGCCGCAAGAAGTTCAGTTGTGATAGCTTCGGACAATTTGCTATGATAACCATCGTTTATGGCTTTTATATCTTCGAATAACCTAATATAAACTCCAACAAAATAATTGCTGTTACAATAACAAACATTCGGTTGTGATAGCCGACAGATTCAAACATTCGGCTGTGATAGTTGACTACTACAAATATTCGGTTTTGGTAGCCAACTACTGGTCATGATGCCTACAGAATGCCAGTAACTAATTATGAATGAATTGGTATTTCGTCATAAATATTTCATCAGTTGCAGTTCATTTATATTTCACTTTTATTCAGTCGCAAGCATATCGTTGTTTCAATTGCAGCATTAATTTATTGCTAAGTTTTAAGTGTAAAATAAAAGAAATTTACAAAATGACAAAGTAAAATTTATAAAGTTCATCACATAAGTCTTTCGTAAAAAAAATGAATATTCAAAGTGAACAATACACGAGAGAATTGCAGTAAAATTGCGAGACACCAGCCGTAAAATTGGGGGAGGCCCTTTTGGAAGTTGTGATAACCTTCCCAGAATTTTCCGTGCAATAAATAACTCACATTAATCTAGTCTGAGAATAAAATATTTTCCACAAAATGCAAGTAATTCTCCTATTACATTAAACAGTATAAAATTTTTTTGATGAAATAGAATAAGACTAATAAAATGAATTAAAATAACAAAAATAGTAAACTTAAATCAAATTATGATAACAAATCAAAAATTGTAAACAATTTTAAAAATAGAGTGTAACTAATTTAAATAATAATAATTGCAGTTTATGTCCAGGTGCAATTAAAACAGGTTGAAACCTTTTTAATTTAATTTTTTTTATAAAGTAATTTTTTAAAACAGTTCAAACATATCCTGTATTTTCAATTTAATAATAATGAGAATATTTTAACAAATATGAGAATAAACTGTGATGATACTTAGTACTTAGATGAACTCAATCTGGCGTAAGCATAATTTCATAATTTTAAGTGACGCTACTAAGATACTTGAATAATATTTATATTATATCCAAGCTTTAATATTGTGTCTGGACAGCGAAAATTTTGTATTGCCTATGGCATATTATGTTGTAATATAAAAATTCCGCATAATTTTTTCCACATACCTACTGCTAATACAATATTATACAGACAAAAATATTAAATTAATTTATAAATCAAAAATTTATATTAATAATTTTTAAAAGTTGTATTTACACATATAATTCATAAATTATTAAAATGTATTAAATCAACCATATTAAATTAAAATTCATTAAAATAATAACTCCATCTCTCGAATATCAATAAGATAAAAATCAACTTTGTTTTAATAGTTTTAAGAAAACATGAGAATAATTTATATTATGTGTAGTAGCTATACATAATAACATAAATATAAATTGAATATGATTTATGGAATTTTAATATACTTTGGCACCATAATAATGGACTTCAATTAAAATGTTTCATCCCAAAATTCGAAAAAAAAAACATTTTTTTTTTGGGTCTTCTTTTTATTAATTTTGAAATGAATTTTTCTTTTTTCTTAATTAATTCATAGAATCCAGTAAGTCCAGTAGCGTAATTTAAAATTTTTAAAAACTCATCAATATAAAATTCATATCAATATTTTGCGCATATTTTGTTGATACAGTGATGAATTCAGATATTTTGCACCTACCTTTTTTTTTGTTTTTTTTTTTTTTTTTTTTTGAAATACGTCAATATTTTTTACCATAAGTCAGAAATATTTAAGGTATTATTATGAACCTGAAATTCACAAAAAAAAAAGTAAAGTAACTTTTATTAAATTTATTTGGACAGGTCTAAAGAAATTGAAAAACAAAATAAAAAAACAAAAATAAAAAAATTTTTACGGTTAATTTTTTTATATTTTGTTATTCTTGTGTTGTTGTTTTTGGTTTTCTTGAATGAAATTTTCATTCAAAATCATAACTCATGTCATAAGTTTCTGTATTGTTGTCATTATGTTTATATTCACAAAACAAAATACTTAAAAAATTCAATTATTCCTAAAAATTGGGTAGATAAGTATGATGAAGCCTTCATTTGATATAAGCAGATCAGATGCACTTTTATTCTCAATGCATTGTTGTTTGTTTGTGGTTATCGTCCATAGGTATACATTGTTATAAACAAAAAAATTATTTTTGAATTTTTAAAATGAACAAAAATTAAAACACATTAAAACATGTGATCACCTGCGGCTTAAAAACATATTATGTAACTCGACCTATATTCGGTTAATATTTTTTGTTTTTGTTTTTATTGTTATTATTTTAAATATTATGCGTGAAGATTGGTTCAGAATAAACAAAAGGATGAAAAAGTAAACAAATCACTGGCAGATGATGTTGTCTTGTAGGATAAGTGATACGTAAAATGACAAAAAATAATAGGGTTAATTTGAATATTATTGAAAATCAATATTGATATGTTTTTGTTGCCTTTGTTTCAAGTTAGTTACTTTGTTGTTGTTACTGAATTTATATTTTATGAGTCGTCGAAATTAGCAGATTTTCCAAATGTTTTTGTTCGAAATGTTTTTTTTCTTGTAAATAGGTTTGATCTGTTAAGGATTTGTTATATTAATAAGTTCAGTATTAACGGTTACCTCATTTGTTCAACAGTCTACTATTCGATTAAATATAATTTGCACTAAGCATTAGGTTGTTTCAGTTATTTTCGAGAACAATCTTATCTGATTAAATAATTTTATTGTATTCAATTCTTCGCTTATTTTCTATAAATTTTACTTAAAATATTCCAGTACTTCATAAGTGAAATAATTGAATGCGAAAAGCATAGCAGATTATAAGACAGTCTTAAGACCTGAACTGTGTGTACCTTCGATAAATTTATTCAATAGTTTATAACTACTGCAACGTTATTTTTACTTTTTATTCCAGTATTATTTTTCTTAATCTATCCTTATTGAAGGGAAAGCTTATTTGTTTGATCGTTTGTTTGGTCAATTATTTTACAGGTCTGAAAATCAATAGTTAAGCACTCTATAACAGATAAACAAAAATGTCTTTCAACGTTTTCCAAAATTCTAACTGATTCAAATGTCTGTTTAAACATTGAATGGCGCTGTAGGTAAAGCGGGGTCCAAGCGGTACTGTGTCACTGGAATAGCATACACAATAAAAATTGTTAAAAGTTTTGATCATCATTAAAAATAAAATTCAACTATGATATTGTGACGGTGAAGTTATTCTACAATTAAATTGGTAGATATATCATAAAAATTCATTAAAAATTTTTTGTACGTAATTGGGTACGTTAAATCAGGGTTTAAAAAACTTCGTAGTTATTTCAAGCTTTTACTATTTTTTTACTATTGCTTTCTAACATCAATTCAGCAAAGGCATAGCAAAAGCATTTTTTTTGTAGTTGTTTTGCTTCCGCTTTGCTGCGCATTTTTATTTCAAAAAGTAATATGCAAAAAAAGCTTTTTCATTATTTTTTTAAATAGCTACAGCAAAATGAGTTGAATACAGCTAAACAGCATTTGCTGTTGCTTTGAATTACTATTCAGCATTTACAGCACTTTATAATACACTTTTGTTTTACTTAGAGTTACTGTGATTTTTTGTTCCTTGTGACGGATTATGTTTGTTTGAAAACTTTTGTTGTTTAAAATTTAAAAAATGGATTTACAAAAAAAATGGTAAGTATTTTATTTTAAATTTATAAGTGGACATGAAAAAAGTAAAGAAATCTTCGAGGTGGTGACTGGTGGAAAGAGCCAAGTTCAAGAAATTGAGCAGCCTCTAGCAAAAATAGGTCAGGGTCCCACCTCACAAAGCCCTCGAAAATTTTTTTTATTTTTTTTTTTCAACTTGTCTTCAGTAAAATCGCTCCTAGGCACGATGCAAACAAGCGGTCCCAAGAGTCGGGACCGAAGACCTCAAAAAATTTTTTTTTTTTTTAATTTTTTTTTGTCATCAGTACAATGACCCTTAAATGTGATGAAGACAATAGGTCCGAGGTCCCAGGAATTGGGGCCGAAACTCTATTTCACCAGTTTAAATTTTATTTTTCTGAGAAAAGGTTATTAATAATTATTATAAATAATTTTTAAAAAAATTTCAGATTGGTCCGACAGTCCGGAAGTCGGAACCAAAGAACCTTGAACAAAAAAAAAAAAAACTTTTTTTTTTATACTTATCTTGATACGTAATGAACATTATTGACATTTTGGTTTTTGGACAATTTTTTTGTTCAAGGTCTACGGTCCCGACTTCTGAACCACGGAACAATCTGAAAATTTTTTAAAAATTATTTATAATAATTATTAATAACCTTTTCCCAGAAATATAAAATTTAAACTGGTGAAATAGAGTTTCGGCCCCAATTCCTAGGACCTCGGACCTATTGTCTTCATCACATTTAAGGGTCATTGTACTGATGACAAAAAAAAATTAAAAAAAAAAAAAAATTTTTGAGGTCTTCGGTCCCGACTCTTGGGACCGCTTGTTTGCATCGTGCCTAGGAGCGATTTTACTGAAGACAAGTTAAAAAAAAAATAAAAAAATTTTTCGAGGGCTTTGTGAGGTGGGACCCTGACCTATTTTTGCTAGAGGCTGCTCAATTTCTTGAACTTGGCTCTTTCCACCAGTCACCACCTAGAAGATGTAGTTCATATGACAAGGTCCCGTTGAATACATACACATTTGCTCTACTCTATTCAATATTAATTTGCATATTGAACAAACCTTTTGGACATATTTTTTTTTCTTTTACTTCACTTTTTTCTTCGAAATAAAATTTCTTTCTAAATGCACAGCAATGTCTTCACAGCAAAATCAGCACAGCAAATAGCTTTTTTTTTACTTTGACTTAAAATATTAAAAAGCATTCAGCAAAATTCTACTATTGCTATTATGTTTTGAAAAGCAAAAGCACATGCGTAGTATTTGTATGTGTAAAAAGCATAAAACTATTACTTTACTTCGGTTAAGTTGTAACAGCAAAGCGCAGTAATAGTTTTTTTTTTTAATTTGAAATGCTGTGATAGTCAGCAACAGCAATAATTTAAGTGCTTTTACTATTTTTGCTGTAGTTTTTTAAACCCTGCGTTAAATCTCTGTGTAAAAGCAGCTAGGGTATTCATTCCATAGGTTTAGAAATGAAAAAACCAATAATAAAACAATAACCCGCCAATAATATTTGTAAAACCAAAGATTTAGCAGACCTTAGAATTTATAATTAGGTGTACTCTTCCAAAAATATATAAACAAACACTTATTTTACCATTTTCCAAAATTTGAATATGCTCAAGTAGCTGCCATAGAACTCCTATAGCACCTAACAAGAATATTTCAAAAACCAAAGGTGTTACAGACCTGAATTTATAGTCTAATATTCTCTTAAAAATAAAAAAAAAATATTTTACAGATTTCCAAATCTGACTTGCTGGTTCGGAAGAAATTGTACTAAAAATAATTCTTGTATTTTTTTATATTAGTATGAAAAAAAAAATATGAATACTTAAATAATAAAGTTGAAATAACGAGGATAAAGTCACAAAAAAGTTAAACTGTTATTAAATTTTTTTTTGAAATGTTCAAGTTACTAAGTAACATTAAAGGTGGAACTTCAATAATGATTCTAGAAAATTTTGATCAGTTTAAACAATTGAAAGGTACCAGATGAACAATTAAAGTATTGCAGCCTCATATTATTAATTCACAAACTCAAAAAAATTTAAGTCCACTTCATATTTTGAATTGGTTCAATCATGAGTTCAAATATTTCAAATACAACTTCGGGAATATTTTTAAGAAAAAATTATTTTAAACTTAGTTCATAGATAACACTTTTGATGAAAATTTTATATTATGTGTTGGAAATGGACAACGTCGGATGATTTTACTAAAGTATGATATAATATTATAATTCTATCAATACAAAAATTATTTATTATCAATTCGTAAAGAAATACTACGTAAACATATAAAAATATAACTATATAATAAATAGACACTGATAAGTTAATATAAAAGTATATAAAGTATTTCATTTCGAAAAACACTTCAGTTTTTAACTGATTTCAGCTCTACTAGACAGTGGTATGACTAGATCAAAAGTAAAATGCTCTATGCTCTACGATGTATATGAGCATGTCCAGAAACAGGATAGCCAATGAATCAATGGGTTACTGTTTCTGGCTTTTCTAAAAAAAGGTTTAATAAATTTTTTATTTTTTAAAGTACATTATAATTCACAAGAATAAGAAGTTTGGTCTTAGACCTTTTGTATACCAAATATTTTTTTTATTAATCAAAGCTTAAGCTTTTATTAATTAAAATATTTTTTAATAAAGTTATATAAAAGTTAAATAGCATGACAGATACTACATGAGTAGGTACATGACCTATAGTATAATATGCATTAAAGTTTTTATAAAGATTTTGTTTTAACTTTTTACACTAAAAAGGTATGGTAGTTTTAATGCGCTATAGTAGTTTTGATACTGTAGAGTCATAAATATTTAATATTAAAATTAGTATTAATTTTTGTTATAAGGGGTCGAGGATCAGTGGAATCCGTCCCTCAGAAGCCATCTGTACATTTTCACAAATTTTTACTTGTTATCTTTATTATGCCTTTTGCATATTAGTAATTTATAAGATAGTTGTAATACAAACATAGAGATAAATAAAAAACAAAAAAAAAATTGTTTTGATACGGAATGGTTAATAATGATATGAAAACAAACAAAAACAGTTTAATTTAAAGCATTACAAATATTTTAGGTATTCTTAAACGTTAAATTTAATTTACAATACAGATTCCTTACAAAATGGTGCAAAAAAAAATTTGGCGACTAAATTTACAAAGTAAAATTTATCAAGTTCTTCGCTTAAGTCTTTCGTAAATAAAATGAATAAAATTAATAACAAAGTGAACAATACACGAGAGAATGACAAAAAGTTGCCAATCTATTTGTAATTTATTTTTATGTTCCCTTTTTTGTAGGTTTTACGCTTTAAGCGCTAAACGACATGACAAAAAAAAAATAAACATGTTGGTGTACTCCTTTTGACGTAATCAATTAGGGTATGTAAACTTCATTTCGAACAACATGTTTTGTACCTTTGGAACATAAATTCAAAATATTTTTTTTTTGTTGTTTAGTACATGTTTTCGTTCTTTTTAATACGAACACGCATAGACTGATCATGCGTAAAGTAATTTTCATTTAAGTGATTACAATTTTTCTTTGATACTTAGCTGATTTCTGTTGTTTTCTTTTCATCCCACGAATATTTTTCTTGCTAATTTCAAATTAATCATTTTATACTGATAAAATCATCTGTTGATGGTTTATTTAAATATACAGACATGGTCAAATTTAGTAAAATCAATAGATAATCATAATAATATTCATTAAATAAATTTATGACATATGTGCGCAGTAACATTATGTTGTCCAGCAGTGTTGTCCGATATTTAGTCTCAATTTTTTTTTTCGTTTTCAAAACAATATTTTCTCGGACTTGTAATATTTTATTGTTCTTAGTAATCCAAAATATGAATCTTGCAGATATAACTTTTTTTTGTTGGAAAGTCAAGATTCATCTCTAAAGTTATGAACTTTTCTAACATAATATTAAAGTATAAATATTGCGGTCTTGTTTGAATCAAAAATTAAAAACTATTTAAGAACCACAATAAATCATGATAGATTGGTAGATTATCAACATTGTCCACTGAAAACGAATTCTCAAATTAAGACTATAATATTTTGATAGAAGACTTTCTAAGACCAAGAGCACGAAAATTAATATTTTTTTATAGAACTTCACTTTGTAGATATGTGTAGATTTATACTTGTAGGTAGTAGGTAATACTTTGTAGTCTTTTGTACCTATTTTGGGACACCTGTTAAAATAAAAAAATACACCAATAATACAGGATGATGTGAAAACGGATACTTTTGGTTGATTTTTTGAAAAACTCCATCGAGAGAAAAAATGTTTAGCGCCAGTCCTGAATAAGACGCTTAAATAATAGCATGGGTATGAATCTATAATACACCAAATTGTATTTTGCTAAAAAAAATGTACTATAAATAAAAGTTTATTTAACTACTGTGACACTATTGTAATTCTTACTAAAACGTGAGCTACATCAAAACTGTATTTTCAGAATATCTTAATCTAAGTACGACTTATAAGATACAACTGGGCATTGAATAATTTTGCCTTTTCTGTTCGTTTCTTATTATTATTATTATTTTTTTGTCTTGATTGTCTTACTGATTCCATTACATGGGTTTTTTGTGTTGTATTTAACAAAAAAAATGAATTATCAATAATAAATTATAGCCTTTAGGTTTATATGATGTTTATTACGTTAAATTGGTGCAATTATGATATAAAAGATAAATAAATTCTCTCAAAATATTTTATTAAATAATAATTATGATAAATTTGTTATGATGTACTTGTCGCTTTTATAAAAACCGTTCAAATTTTCATAATGAGGAAAATTATTTTATATAGTTGTAGGTGCTTGTTATTAATTTTATTCATCGATTTTTGTCTCTATAGTATGACATACATACATAATAATATTCATGTTGACGTCTGTTTACAATTTAGGTCAGAGACATTTTCTCTTGCATGCTAGTTATTTGTGATATTTTGCGATTTACTGTGGACAACATGTACTGACAATCTGTAAATTAGTTAAGAAAAAAATAATAATTTGGGAAAACACAATGAAGTGAACCTATTGGTACATAAATGTATTTTATTGAATATTTATAATTATAATTAATTACAATAATTTATGGTGTTGATATTTAAAAAAAAAAAATTATAAAATATGCTTTCTTGCATATTTAAAAAGTTGAACATTTTTTCATTTGGTTTTTTTTTCATATCAAAAATCAAAAATAAAATAATTTTTAAAATTAAAAGCAATTATAAAACATTTTATTTTTAAACTTGTAAAGTAATTAAATAGCTGTCATCTTATTTTAGCTTGTCTCGCTATTTGATGCTTTGGCAGTTTGCTAATTCGAGTTATATTTTGGTTTGTCGACAGATGTTTTAATAGCAACTATGGTGTGGGTAAGTAAAGCGGGTCTATGGTAAGTAAAGCGGGTCTTCTCTTAAATGAGAATAAAACAAAATATATGCTGTCGACAAATAAAATGTCTTCACAACACTATACAATATCACTGTCGGCTCATATAATTTTGAGGTAGTTCAGGAGTTTATCTACCTTGGAATCAACTCCACCAATAAGATTGATGTGGAAGTAAGGCATTACCCTAGAAAACTGTTGCTACTTCGGTGTGTCCAAACAACTGGATTCAAAGCTCCTATCCCAAAATACCAAAGCACAATTATACAAAACGCTCATCCTTCTGATGCTGCTATATGGTTCTGAATCGTGGACATTACCAAAAGAAATCAAACATGCATTTCGTATCCTTGAGAGAAAACTCCTTCTCGCATTTCTGATCCTGTGTCTGACGAAGAGGTTTGGAGAAGAAGCTATAATACCGAACTATACCAGCTGTCCTAGGACATGGACCTAGTCAAAAAGTCGGAATATGCTAGGTCATGTAGAGCATATGAAGGAAAATGTTCCAGCTAGGAAACTCTTTCAACTCAAGCTCAGGGGAACGCGTCGTCGAGGGAGGCCACAACTTCATTGGAGAGATGAAGTATCGGCAGATATGAAAAAACTTCAAATCACCAAGATTGCGCTCGGGATCGAAGTCAGCGGACGATAATTTTGCGTTAGGTGCAGGACCTTCAAGGTCTGTAGCACTCAGCAATTAAGTAAGTAATATTTCACTGTGATTTAATCATGATATTTCTTTAATTTCGCGCCAAAATAGGAATAGACTTTTTTTGTTACTTTTTTTATTACTTTTCATTTTCTAGAATCGAATTTCTAAGGAATAGGCATATTTTGACAAAAAGTATGGAATAGACATATTTTGCTACACTCATAAGCATGAAATAGAAACATTTTGCGCCTAAATATGAATTCTGATCTCGTTTATATATGGGAATCAACATGATTTGTTGAAATATTAGAAAGTAAATGTTAACTTAGAATATAAACAAACCCTCATTTTAAGTTTTTTTTTTTTTAAAAGTGGAAAAGACCTCGGTTTGCTTCTCAGCTATACAATTATGAAAAATATCTGTGGATTATATAATTGAAATTAAATTTTATGAAGTAGACTGTTATCCCTTTAGTTATTTAGTTTTTTCAGTTATTCTGCCAGTATTGCTATATAACTATTACTGACGTGTCGACGTGAAAAATATTATAACATCATTACTGTCGTGGCTGCAATCCACCCAGAGCCTTTTTATAATTTATAATTAACATACTTTGGCTTAAAAATTTTTACTCTAAGTTACTGT
The DNA here is from genome assembly GCA_963942445.1 of Argyra leucocephala. Classification (NCBI taxonomy): domain Eukaryota; kingdom Metazoa; phylum Arthropoda; class Insecta; order Diptera; family Dolichopodidae; genus Argyra; species Argyra leucocephala. Next base: position 115,375,627 of record OZ012678.1, on the reverse strand, counting down.
TGATTGGAGATAAATATCTAAAATTAGATAACAAAATCTTAAGTCGACTGCATAAGGCTTAGAATAGCCTGGCCAACCCGAAGTAAAAAATGAGCCAATATAAAAAAATCTATAAGTCGATGAGCCGAAAAAAAAATTTAAGATATTATAATTAATTTATAAAAATGAAATTCTTCAAATATTATTATGCAATATAATATTAAATATAAAAAATATTATCAAATATTAAAAATGCATTAATGGGAGACTTGTTTCTCCTTTTGCCGGGATAAATCGTCCATAATAATTTCAATTCAATTCGTAATTGATTGTGCAAATTCTTATTAGTAATTGATCAACGATATTTGTTATTAGTAAACGTAATTTTTAAGAAAAAAGATTAGCATAGTACGGTACTACCAAAAGCACTTATTATTTTTGCAGAGAATTTTCTTTTATTTGAATATTTAGAGTTTTGGATAAATTTTGCATAATACTGTACTTTATCATCTGTTTCAAGAAAGATGGTTTTTATTTCGGGATGGCATTGGGAATCAATTAATTTAATTTACAAACCAAATGATGCTGTACTGGATGATCGGATTAACATTAAATGGTGATTGAAATATTTCAAAATGTTTATCATATGAAGTAATTTTATTGAATCTTGAATCGTAAGGTTTTTCCAATTTCTTCAAACAGTCAGCATATTTAACAAAATCCTGTTATACCGTTAAACTTTTTTTTTTTTCCTTTTTTATAGACAGGCTGGTGGGAATCTTCAAAAGACAAAATGAACCCCGTAGGATGACATTGTGTGTCGATCTGATGACATTGTGTGACATTGTGTGTCGATTGCGATCTAGTCCTAAAGGAGTAATGAGCAATTTTTTCTTGGATTTATTTTTTATTTTTCAATGTAGACTACATTCAGCGATGTCTATCTAACTTTTCCTTTGACGTATTCATCCATAACCTTGAAGACCCATCGCATCAGCGACGAAAAACCAACCAGCTCTCCGAACGAATTTATAGTTATGGAAGACTTGTGAAAAACCTCGTTTCGTTGGCAGTCAACATAACGAATTTTTTCACAAATCCCGTAAAAACAAATCTGTCTAAACGTGGAAGCGGGTCAACCTTCGATCACTAGCGTGACAAGTCCTCAAGAATGTGGGTGATTATTGCTGCACTAACTCAAAAGGTTTTACTCTTTTGAGTCGTCTGGCTATATTTCGGCTATCCAGGAGCTCGACTACCTTCACATTTACATGATGCTGAAGCTTTATTTCGTGATTTCTTGCAAATTTCTGTATTTCCTTATCGATAGATTTTATTTGCAAATCTCTATAGGTCATACTTTCTTATGAACCAGGGCGCGCTCACAATGTTTCTTAGGACCTTATTCTGGAACCTCTGAATAATATCTCTATTACTTTTTTTGCTGCATCACCATAGCTGGATACCATATGACCATACTGGTCTTAGTATTTGTTTATAGAGCAGAAGTTTGTTTTGTATTGTTAAGGTAGAATTCTTACCTATGAGCCAGTTAATTTTTCTATAGCGGATTTGTAATTCTTCTTTCTTATTTTTTATGTGAGCTTTCCAGCGAAGTTTCGTATCTAACGTCATACCAAGATATTTGGCAGTATTTGAATGGGGTATTTCTTGACCATTTATATATACTGGTTTATGGTAAATTTTTCTATTTGTGAAATCCACATGTATTGACTTAGCTTCATTTAATTTTTGCCTCCATCTTTTTGTATAATCTTGGATTCTTGTTGTAGCTACCTGCAGCTTTTCTGTGAATTCTTTATTATTTTCTCCAACAACCAGAACCGCTGTATCATCTGCAAACATCGCAATAATATTATTTTCTAGTGCAGAAAAATCACAAGTGTACAGCAGGTATAGTACTGGACCAAGTACACTTCCTTGAGGAACCCCGGCATTAATTTCTTTAAGATCGGAATATGCTACTTCCTGTTTTATGTAGAAGTATCTCTCTGATAGGTAGCTTGCTATGATTTCCTTATGCCACATTTTATCGAATTCCTGAGCCACATCCAAAAAGGTTTTGAACAGACCTTCTTCTCCTTTAGAGGTTTTTCAATTGTGTTTGTTATTCTGTGTACCTGGTCTATTGTAGCATGTTTTTCTCTAAAACCGAATTGGTGATCCGGTATTATAAATTTTCTTTCAATAATAGATTTCAGTCTTCTTAGATAAATTTTTTCGAACAGTTTTGACATTATAGGCAGCAGTGAAATTGGTTTATAGGATGATACTTCATTCGGTGGTTTTCCAGCTTTGGGTATCATGATGACTTCGGCGAGTTTCCATAATTTCGGCACACATTTCAGTCTAAATGCAGCATACCGTTATTATTTAATTCAGTAAAATAAGATGCATCGCCATTCCTTAATTGATTTGATGACAAATGTAATTTGGATGGAAAAGTCCACGACTACGAATAACATTCATAGTTTTAATCTACGACATTTATTACATGATCCATTTTTAAGGTTCGGATACATAAGCTCTCTTGATGTATAAGGCAATGAAATTTGTAAGCCTGTAAATCTATTCCAGCTTCAACATTTTTAATTTTCTTCCTTCACCAGTAATATGTTCAAACATTATTTCACGATGTATTGATTTTTTACATTTAATAAATCATAGTGCGGTTGGCAAAAAACAAATGCTGTTTTTGATTTTGCATTTTTTATGAGGACAAAAATGAATAAATACCATGTTTTATTCATACTAACATGTGTTATAACTCTACAAAGACGCATGCGGCTCATGAGCCACGGGTTGGCCAGGCTATTAAATAGATAATTATTTTGTTAATGTTATTTGAAAATGAGTAGCTCAGCGTTAAGCCAGTAACAAATTGTGCGACCAAATATAAATCTATTGTAACGAGTTGAGCGGGCTCAGGTTTAAAACTGCACCTAGTTTATATAGGCTTTTAAAGCCATAATTAAATAAAATTCTTAATTATTCGACTTCTTGATGTTAAAAATTGGTCTAATATCTATAGATATTTTTTTTTATTAAATAGATAAGATATACATACATATAGGTAATATACATAAATGCATTAATATTTAAGTAATTCTAGATATGAACACAATCCCTTGAATATTCTGAAAATTATGACGTTATATAAAGTTGAGTACGAAGTAAAAGTCCTTGTGATAAACATATTAGTAAAATTCAACTTAAAATGTTCGAAAATTTGGACAAATCTTACTTTAACGCTGAAAAATAAGTTTTTCTAAAACATTTTTTTAAAATTAAATTAAATTTTCACAAAAATACCAAAATTTATAATTAATTTAGCCTATCATTTTTAACCTTCACTTCTCTAACATTGAATTCTATAGCATTTGAAGTAAAAATCTTATTAATGGTAAAATTCATAAATCAAAAAAATTTATTTCAATTTTCTTTAAAATGCAGCTTATTTCAAGATCAGCAATTAAAATGTTATCAACTCTTAAATATGACACCCCTTAACTACCATTGTTTTCTTTTCTTTACCTATATTACATTTTTTTTTCAAGGAGTCATTAAAATATCATAACTGCTATTGCCTAATGACGTTCTATATAAATTTAATATAACTATAAATCCATCAAATAATTATTCGTCATTGCAATGTCATTTCAATTCTATAGTTTTTTGCAATAATTTTTTATTTTAAATGACAATTGTATTGTCATCTTTAAGAAAAAAACAATCACATCGTAATTATCTAGTTGTGAATGAATAATAGTGTACGAAAAGTAAACTCATTTAAAATGTCTTTTAACACAGATGACATCCCAATGCATCGTACTTTTTTTCATCTTCTTTAAATACATTCCAAAAACATATTTAAGACAATATAATATACATAATTATACATGTATATAATATTTACCTAAAAATTCTCGAAGATGCTCAGTCATCTGTGAAATCTATGAAAAGCAATGTTAATATTAAATAATATAAAGTGAATTTAATGTGAGGTGGTTTAAAAAGGTAAATGAAAATAAAACACCTTCACAATAGCACTTTTACTCTTTCAATTTTATATTCTCTATAATATATTATACTCTATTGCTATTCAGATCATAACCAAAGACTAGGTATTGAATGGGTTTAGTAGAGTTATATATATTTGATAGGTATCGTTTTTTTTTTACTACCTACTTCAACGTAATAAAATAGTATATGTAGCTGCAGTAATAAAAAAAAAACTTAGAAAAAAAAAATAATAAGAATAAAAATAAAATTGAATTTAGACATTTAGGTAGACGCCGCGGCGCATTTCAAATATCTTTAGATTTTCATCTTCCGTGACATATTCAATGGATTTTGAATATTTTTCTTTTACTCTTTGTTAGAAAATCAGGAAGTTTCCCTGTGAAGCGACTGATATTTTTTAACTTTATTTTTTTTATTCTCTTTCTTAATATGCGATGATAATTTTTTTTTTTTTTAATTTTTCATGTGTTTTAATCTATGTGAAGGTATATTCGGAGATTTTCCTATTGATAACTGTTTTTTTCATTACTTATGGTTTTTAATATATGTATATATGAAAATGTTTATTATGATGAATGGTATATTTTAAATGATTGTAGATATTATGTTTATTTCGTCTCCATTGTAATAATATTATAGAATTGATTATTTTAATATTGTTATTATATATTTCCTTATATTGTCTGCAAAAGTAATAATAAGTATTTTTAATGATACGAGATTTTAATGAGATTATTTTAATGAAAAATAAATTATGAATTTTAATATTGGTATATCACTATAATGTTTTTTTTTTTTTTTTAATAAATTTGTTGTATTGAAAATTATTTTATGATGGATTACTTTTCGGTCGGAATTTTTTATTAATAGGTAAATAATAGTTTATTCAATAAATGAGATTGTTTTAATTTAAATTAAGTTAAATGGAGGTTTATTTATTTAATCATATTTAGTACTGAAAGGAGGTATTTTGTGGAGTATTGTTGTACTCGTTTAGCAATATTGTGAGTATCCAATTTTTAGATAATTTTACATAGAGAAACTTTCGACGATATACAGAGATAGGCAAAATTATTTACACACTCAATAAATTTTCACGTTTTTGTTTGTTTTTCTTTTCTAAGGACGGAATTTAAAAATGTGTTAAAAAAAACTTTGGCAATCAATTCCAAATTAAATTTAAATTTTCGTCTGAAAAAAATCTCAAATGTCTCAGGTAGTAACAGGTTTATTTTGCTATGTCACCGGCAAAAGTATTTACACATTTGGTTTCATACGGCATCGAGTATTTACACATCAGGTAAAGCTAAAAAAATATTGCTAATTTTTGAATAAAAAAGTAGTTAACAGTTAAATAGTTTTATTTTAGTATTTTTACATTATCAGTTTTAGGTATTCCACTTTTTGCATCAATAACAGTTTATAATTACTTTCATATTGAAGTTCTTAAAATTTTAATTAATTCCGTAGGTATTTTTTATCTCAATATTCAGTATTTCCTCAATATTTTCGGTTTTTATCGTTTTATTTCCTTTCGTTTAATAAAGGCGCAGGTATGTTCTCCATAAGATTTAAGTCAGAGCTCTTCGCTGGCCAAATTAGAATGTTTAGTCCGACACCTTCAAGAAATCGTTTTACAAGGCAACCTCTATTAAATGATGCATTATCTTGCTGAAAATAGCAATTTTCATCAGAAAATATTGTGCCTCCTTAAGTGAAAGCATGTTTATTTAATATTTTAATATATCCACATTGAAATAATGTTGGATCTGTTGAAAATAAAGCTCCACAACTATAGTAGTAAATACATCCCCCAGGCATAAAATTTGCATCGCCTTGGGAATCAAATAATTATACCACTTTATACTTTAACTCTTGGAAGATGAATGTAGTTTTTTCCAAAAACTTCCGTGGAATGCTGTCCACAATGCGTTTTATCAGTACTCCAATGACTCATTAACATATTATTGAGCAAAAGTCTCACGTTTTGAAAAATTTCGTGATAAAATATTGTCTCTTAGTAACAACTTCATTCCTAGATCTTTTCCTAGGTTTTTCAAGCTACCGTACTCCTCTTTTGTCTTTACAAGATTGTAAACAATTTTAAATGAAATTTCATAAATTTCTGCTAGCAATCGAGCTAGTGTAAAGCAACAACTTCTGCGCGATTTTCAATATTTTATTCGTTTATTTTACGTATTATTAATGAAAAATTAATCAGTAAGTTCAACAGAATAAAATTATTTGAAACACTATTAAGAGCTGCACTTCGTCACTTTTAATTAAATGTTAGAATACAAATTCAAAAAGAAAAATTAATTAAACGCTATCAAAAAATACACTTATTCACTTCAATAAATCAAAATGCAATAATGTCTAAATAATTATGCCGTATGAAACGAAATGTGTAAATACTTTTGTGAGTGGCGGTGACGTAGGAAAAGAAACCTGTTACTACCTGAGTCATTTGAAATTTTTTTCGGACGAAAATTTTTATTTATTAAAGTTTTTAGAATTATTATTAGTCCAAAAGAAAAACAATAAATTTTAACGCAAAAGTCAACAAGAATTTTATTTCTCTATTTTATGATGTAAAAACTACATCAAATAAACAAACTTACAATTTTTAAAAGTTTAAAATATTTTTAGTAAAATTTAAGGATTAAATTTGAACATATTTTCAACTATCGACCTAAATCTCAGGTATAATATGGGATCGTTGTTGCGCTTTGCTTACTCTGCTTTATTCTATTGTAAAAGAGCAAGCATAATAATTTGAAGTGATTACAAGGTAACAACAAAATCGATCTGGGTTTTCACAGCACAATATACAATCATAAGAACTGATTATTATTGCAGACACTTGAGATATGAGTTGATGCGTTTTCGCTATTATTATCGTCATTGCTTGTTGGAATTACATTCTGATTAATCTTCATAATGTCATGTAAACCATGACCTTATTGGCTATGTAAATCTATTTAAAATGTCGTGAACAGACAAGATTCTATTTTATATACTTTGTATATACTTTTATATTAACTTGCCAGTGCCTATATGTATGTATACATGTATGTATATATGTATGTATATATGTATGTATATATGTATGTATATATGTATATAGGTATGTTTGGTAGGTAGGTTGGCATTTTTTTGTTAATATTAAAACCAAACGCAAAAAGAAAAAAAATAATTTTGTTTAAAAAATTTAAAGATAGAGTTCTAAAATTTTGCACAGTTACTCATGATGAAAAAAGCAACCGGACACGGTACCTTACAAAGCTATAAAATGCCAGGTCCATTGCTGCCGAATAACTCCTAACACCTCTCACACATATTTGAAAACCAATTGTAATACAGGCAGAAAATTTACACTTAGATACTTTTTCACAAATAAAGAAATACGACTCCTACCGATTCCAAAAAAAATTGGACAGGTTCGAGTTGCTGCCGAACAACTCCTAGCACGTCTCAGGCATATTTCAAAACCAATTGTATTACAGGCATAAAAATTTACACGTAGATATTTTTTCATAAATAAAGAAATACGGTTGCTACCGATTTCGAAAATGTGGACTGGTTCGGGTTACTGCCGAACAACTCTTAGCACGTCTCAGGCATATTTCAAAAACCAATTGTGTTATAGACAGAAGAGTTTACACTTATATACTCATTCTGAAATTATAATACATATAGGTTTCACTTAAAACTAAAAAGTATAAAATAAAATAATAATGTAAAAATAAAAATTTTTAAAATATACTTTTATCGAAACCAAACTAGCCCCCTAAAAAGTAGAAAATAAAACAAGTGGTGGATGTTGAGCATCTAGAGCTACTATAAGATAAAACACAAAAGTATATAATGAATCTTGTGGAATATTGTTAATGGGAATTTGGAAACGCTTTGTGATATTCTTTTAATATTCGTGATTTTTTTCAAGCGGCAAATATTAAAAGTGTCCATTAACCATATTCCACTAAAAACCGTTTTAAGTGGGCAGCAAATGAACCACAGATATTAAGTGTTAGACCGCTTTAGAACTCCACTTTAGAACTCCACTGCATAATATTGTAATATTACAAACTTCAGTAACCGCAGCTAGTAACGATGAAACAGAAAATTAAAATGTATAAATATTGGTCCCAAATTTTTGATGATTCATTGAAGATAAAATCATCGAACATAGCAATATAAAATTAAATTGAAATATAATCAACAGTAAAAGTAGAAACAAAACCTTTATATAAAATCGAATGTAGAGCATTTCTAGGACTATTATAAGTTATACATCAGTTTTCAAGTCAAATCGAGAGTTTACAAAATTAATATTTGTAACAGCGGAACAGGGAGAGACATTTTCAGAGCCGTTATGTCCGAGCTTCGATTTCTTACTATACTTTCTTGTTTATGATTTGATAACACTTTTGATATACCGCAGATATTAATAATTGATCCATTAGTGGCTATTTTAGAAATATTTAAAAAAATAATTGAAAACTGATATATTACTGATATATTTGATAAACTGATATTATTCAAAGAATGTTGGGTTCAGATTCTCTCCCATCACCTGTAACGCAGCTGCCCTCTACTTCCACATCAAACAAATTGTGTTATATTTGTTCAAACAGATTAAAACGAAAATCACCACATAGATGATTTGTCAAAAACCAACGTGTATGGGTTGTAGCAAGCGTATGTGTATAAATTGTACAAATTCTCCCAGTTAATCATTTTCCATATAGTTTGAACATATTTTAGCTTGAATGCTGCTTTGATTAAATTTTGCAAAGCTATTAGTGGTAATCCTTATATAAACTATATTAAAATTGTATCCTGGAGCTTTGTTGCATCTTTTTCATATCTTTTGTTACTTTTTTTCGCCTGATAAGCGTAATTTGGATATCTCCTTGCATTTTTACTTTTAATTTACGTCTATGCTATATTCTATAATGTTAAGTTTGAATGTTTAATAGAGGTCTCAGGATGTTTATAGCAATAGAGGAATCAGTTAAAGTATTTAATTTTTCTTATCACTGCAAACCCAAATTCTCTGACTTTTTCTTAACGGAGCACAATGCACGATGAGTTTCTTTAGCTTACTAAATGATTTCAATGATTAGCTGTCGTAATAAAAAGTAAAGTAAATTGCCAAATTTTAGAAAAGCATTCGGAGCCTATACGACTGATTTTCTATCCTAAATCTAATACTGCGTAATTCATAAAGTTCTGTGCATTTCAAGGAAAAAGAACTGTAGGTAATTTGAAAGAAAAACATGAAAATTATAAGATTTTAATTGTTTCCAATTGAATTAGATTAAACAAAGCCATGATATGTAAAAAAAATTGATAAATTAAAAGTTTAAATCGGAATAATTTAATTAATTTAAATTATAACAATTAAAATTAATATATGAGATTGTAACCTTGAATAAATAAAATAAAGTATTCTAAAATTAAAAAACAATTAGAGGTTTTTGAGGCCATAATGTGATCTATCATTATAAAACAATGAAATGTACATTTAAAAAGACAAAAACATTGGTTTTCTCACTTATTAAAAAATATCTAATCGTATCATTCATTAACAATCAAGGAACTGATTCAAAATAGAATAATTAACATTTCTTTATTTTAGATTAATTAAATAATTTCTACTCTGTCATTGAAATTCAACTCAAACCACATTTTAAAGTATGCAAACTTCGCGCTATTTTGCTTCTACGAGTAGCTATATAAAAAAAAGTGTGTACAATGTACCAGTAGCAAAACAAACTATTGTTTTATTATCTATTTCATAATAATTATAGTAAATGTGCCAAAATAAAAATTTTCAAATAATTTTAATGAATAATGTGCAAAATTTTTTGCAAACAAATAATGCAAAAATTATTTTACAAACAATGGACATGTTTGTTTTTATGATTAAAATTTTAATATTTTTTATTTTTAGAAATAATAAAATTAAAAAAAATCCTCGTTAATACATAATTACATTATGATTTGACAAAAATTGACTTAAAAAAGATAGACAGGGACGTGGAAAAGGTTTTCAAAGTCTGAGATCGGAGCATTGCAACTAATCAACTACAGTGTGAAGTATTTACTTTTTTTTGTTTTTCATAAAAAAATATGTTTTTGGTTTAAAATTCGTTAAAGAAGTGACACTTCTTGAACTGAAATAAATTTGAAGAAAGTATGTTTCGAATTGTCTTGATTGTAAGTGGAGAAGTAAAATTTAGTAAATTATACGGTGTTTTTCTGGATGAGGTCTTTTCGATATTCTCAATAACTTTTTGAGTAAAAAACAAATGGAATGAAGTTAGCCTTTGTATTAGATTATAAATAACTTCAAGACCATTATAATAGTTACAGTTGTCAAAATGCTGATAAAGTCCAATTAAACCTTGACTCTTAGAAAATACGACTGTCTACCCGTTAGTAGCCGACTGTACATACGGTAGACTGTCTACCCGACTCTAGTTTGAGTAATGAAAACTTAATGAATAAAGTGGGTCCAATGTATGTTTTTGTATCTAGCTATATAGGAGACTAAAGTGGCACCATATAAAATCAAAGAAAGCTGAGTAAAATCTAAAATTTTACAATGTTTGATCAAAATTGAAAAAAATTACAACGGATGATCGGAGTACAGTCCTCCTTAATGTTAATTTGATGATAAATTATTAATTTATAATAATATAATCAGATATAGGATCCTATGTGGAATTATTGTATTAAATTATGGATTATTGCCATTTATTCAAATTTAAAAATCTTACAATTGTAAAAATACTGTTACATACAATTACAAACGCCTTATGTTTTGTAAGAAACAATGAGTCAGCGATAAAAACCGAAATAAGTAAACGTTCCCTTAAATATAAAGAAACCCGAAGCAAAAAGCATTAAACGTTGGGAATCCGAATAATGTGATATCTTATATAAAGCAGTAAAATATGATTGTATCTTGATTAACTTGATTGTATATTTAATGTTCTCGTAATTTAAATTCTAACTCAGACATAATTAAATCCAGCTTAAAATAAAATTTAATTAGTTCCGATTATATATTGTTTTTCTAATACCTTCTTATTTCATTATAGGAAGTGTTGATTTTAATGGAGTGGAATCGCACACAGTATCCAGCTACGGTATTATGCGTTTTGCAGAAAATCTTCTAAGAAAAAACACAACTCACGTAAAAACAAGACATCTACAACTTGCTTCTTAACTGAATAAAGTCAATGTCAATTTGCTTCTACAAGAAAGAGGGACGCATAACATGTACTAAAAATGTTTTTTACAATTCCAAGACTATAGAAGGAAGTAACTAACTATTTTTTACTCGAGACGTCGCAAACACAATTCCATGCAATCATTTTTTTTTTAAATTCACCTTGTAATATGCCAACTAATTTAACTGTGGAAAACTATATCTATTAGGGAGTAACTTCGTCCTCATGCTTTAAAATTTATTTTCAAGGAATTATTTTTAAAAAAATTTAACAATATCTATACACTGAGCGGGATCGAACGCCGAGACTGCTTTCTCAGTCAAATGACATAACCACTACACCATACCGGTCGGCAAATTATTTGAGAGATTCAGTATAAGCTTAACAGACGAGTGTTGATTTTAAAAAAAATTATCTCAGGCCAATTCTACAGCTCTGCTCATCGCAATTACATTGATTTTAAGTAGCTAAAATGTAAAAAATCAAATTCCTAATTTACTGTCCATTACTAAAATTGCATACCATCTTTCTCATTATCCATTTTTAAATTATTTTAATTCGACCTTGTATGGAATTTATTTTTATTTATTTATTTTACTTTTTGTTGTTGTAATATTTCGAATATTATTGTTGTTATTGACATTTTGTTGATTTTTAACTAAAGAAGAAGTTTTAATAAAACATGAAAAACAGAAAAATAACCAAAGAATTGAAGAATTCATAAAATTAAAAATAAAAAAAAATTTCTGATATTTTATTGCGCAAAATTTCGCATTTAAAATTTTTTCACTTAAGCTATTTTTACGTTACATTCTTCATTATTATTTTGTTTTTGTTTTTTTTTTTAATTGTAAATTACATATTTTAACTGTTATTACTTTTTTTCTTATAACAATATTCAGATTACCTAATGAAAACTGTTTCTTATTCATAACCTAATTAAGATTGCCAACATTCACATCATGTCTATAGGTATATAACAGGTAAATTGTCGATGAATTGTCAGCATTTGTAATATTCATGTAAAATAAAAATAAAAACACAGATTGCGTGGTTTACGTATGTATGGCTACTCACTCTAAGTCAATTTGTTTTTGTTTTGTTCTCTAATTTGTTTGTTTTTATTTTGTTATAATTTATAACAAAATAATTATTATAATTGGGTATGACAGGTGTGAGCGTTAACGAAAATAATTAGATTTTATATTAGAGGATATTTATTTTTTTTTTTTTCTATTTTGAAATTTAACCGATTTACCATATTTATTTAGTTTTTGGTGCCGCTCATTTTTTATTGATATTTTTTTTTATTGCAAATCAATTTTTATTTAATTAAAAAAATTTTAATTTGTTGTTTTTGGTTTTTTTTTCATTTAATTTAGGAGCCTAATTTTCCTTGAAAATTTATGATGGCGCTTAAATTATACGATATTAAATTACAAATTTAAGGTGATCTCAAGGTTATAATATGAAATACTGTTTTCTTTATTAATAAATATTTTTGATTATTGAAAATATTAATTTTTAATTATTAATCAAAAATAGTTAGACTCAATAATAAAATTTAAAAATAAGTAAATGAATTCGTAACGTTTTGTTTGATGTAATATTTCATTAAGAATAAATTTATGATATTTAAGGTTGTTATTAAATAAATCTAATAGTAGTCTTCTGTTCATTTTAACTGACAATTACAGAATGTGATATATAATTGCTGTGTTTCTTTTTCTTATTGGAAAACAGAAATGTATGAATTGGTACATGCATTGGTACACTTATATACATTTCACTATCCGTTCTAGCACCAGGTCCTAACCATCTGAGGTGCTTAAATTTTACCTGCGATACTGTGCACGATATTCTGCACTCTCCTTTCTTTTTCAATGATTTTTGTAAGTTCTATCGGTAATACATGCGGGGTTAAATATTTTTATGAATATCTTCGAAAAAATCATTTTTTTATTATTTTTTTTTTATTTTTGTATATTTTATTATTTTTTTAACGTCACCAATTAAATTTTTTATTATTAGATTTTTTTTTTATTATATAGTAATGTATTAACATGATTTGAAATTAACTTAGGTGAAGACTCGAACTGTGATATCTTGAGCGAAAGACCAACCACTACACCATCGACCTAGCGCGCCTCTTAAATTTCATCTATTTTTTTTTTAATAAATACTTTTTGTTTCGTATACTTATAACATCTCTTTTAATGCTTTTATAACAGCATTATAATATAATTCTCTTATAATGTTATTATAATAGCATTGTAATGATCATAATTTTAGTTATGAAATTTTAGTACAGTTCATAAAAGTGCAATTACGAAACAGTAAACGTAGAGTCGAAATAAAAGAAAACAGCCGAGAATCACGCTCTAAAAAAGGGTAAAATTTCAAACTATAGTCCCCTTATCAAACAGAAATAAGTGTAACGATCGTAGCCTAATAAATATTGCCCAGAAAAATACTACTTAATGTACCTAATAAAAATATTTTTTTTTTGCTAAGTCAACTAAAGCTAAAACTTTAATTTAATTTCAAACAACCATATTTATTTTATTTTTTTAAGCAATAATTTAATACATAAAGTCTTATACTAATTAAAAGTGTAAATAGAATTTTTGTAACGAATAAAAATACTTAAAATGTTATAAATAAATTATACTTTTTTTATTCATTGTTATATGTATGCAGCAAAAAGGTACAAAAAAGAACTTGTCCATTTTTATATTTAATATATAGCTACCATTTTGCTCTTAATAACATTCAGTTCATACAAATCAGGTACATTTTCTTCACAATTTGACGAATAAATATTTAGAAATGAAGATTTTATAGGTACAGAAAAAAAGTCAGTCATGTGTTTTAAGCTGCTTCCATAAATAAGAATTTCATTTTGTACAAAACTACAGTTTTCATTTTTAAAATGATATTGGATTTTGTCAGAAACCATTGATTTTGAAATTCTTCAGCATATAATATAAAGTCCTCCTCAATTTCCAATTTATAAAAAAACTTTTAACGTTGTGACAGAGAAATATTTGGAATTTTAGACTTGTTAACACCCTTCCATTCACAAATTCTTTTTGCTGCTTGTGCCAGAATGTTATTACCATTTCTCAATAGATGCTTTATTTGGAATAGCATACTTTCGAAAGAGTAAGAATTGAAACTGGAGACGATTCCAAACTTACGAACATCATCTACTAAGTGAATAAGGTTATGAACATTACTTGTTATGTATCGAATGCGAAATAATTTATTATAATTTTCAATAAAATCGTGCATCATCATATGGGCTAAGTCAAGATAATCATAATATTTTGTTGATGAGCAAATTGTGACGGCACAGAATAAGTGGAGAAAATGTTCATAATACGGTGTTAGGCAGATTTTAAAATCACAAAACTTACATAATGTAAGAAAGTATGATATTCTAAACCTTTCCAGTTGGCCAGTTCATTCACACGATGTATTTCTCTTTGTAATTTATACGATGTTAAAGATTCTGTAATGAGACTGCAAATCGCGTTATGCCACCAATTCATCCATGTAGTAATCTTTTATCCATCCATGTAGTTCTTGGGAATATAGTACATCGACTATCGGAATGATATTCCCCGATAGTGGTGAATTTTTGACATCCAGATTAACTATTAAAATACACAATTCCTAATAATAAATAAAAATTCGAAATGTGAATTGGATGTAATGTTAAAAAAATGGATAAGTCGTACCTTTTATAAACCGTACCTTTTATAAAAGATCTGTCAGATTTTTCTGTGTCATCTATATACGACATGTTGTTGTTGTATACTGAATTAACTTTGACGCTTTTATCTATCTGGTCACTTCAAAATATAAGTTGTATGTAGTAGTACGTTATTTGTAATATTACATAACATTTCTGATGTCAGGCGTATAAAAACAAAATATTTTGTATTTTATGTTAATGAGTGATATCTTTTATTATTATTATACTACTAGCAGTAACTTTGTCCGGGTCGAACACAAAATGTATAGAATTTACTTCAATAAAGTTTGATTTATGAACCGTATTAATAAAATTGCTTCATAAAATATATTCTAATACATTTTTTTATACTACGATAACAAATTCTACAATACAATATTTTGGGTTTTCCCTGAATAAGTATAAACAAACACGTTCCATGCTGTTCCTACACATGAACATTTCACATATGAGAGAGAACGTCGATAAGTCCATGAGAAAAACAATTTTCTTTCATTTGCTGACCAAAAACTTTTAGAGTTTGTACCCCGATTTGTTAGTGAAAATGGCAAAACTTAATCTCACTGAAAATTGTAAGCATTCAAGTTCAACCGGTATTTCTAATGATGTAGCAGTATTCGAGGAATAAAGATATGGTCGTCTTTTCCACAATCAGTTTGAATTTATGTTTCAATGAAATGAGGATGCGAGGTTCTTATTATTAATCCAGTACCATAGTTTTGGCTGCCTCGAATTTCATAGGCCCGGTCAAAATCCAATGAATAAACAAACTCCATTGGGTAATTTATTTTCGCTGGCAACTATCGATTTGTACACATTTACCCCCTGGAATACTCTGCAGTAGTTTATGATTAATAAAACGAATTGTGACATTTTTGTGGCTAATTCACATAGCCATGTAAAATTTTCCTACTGAATCCAATATTGGGAAATAATTTTTCAGTCAACTCTTTAGTACTTTGAATGGTTGTACTGATCGTTCCTAATTCAATATTGACATAAAGTTTTCTGAAATTTCTCTTTCACGAATTTTATTTCGAATTTTGATTTCGAATGCTATTTTCGAAATCGGCAACAGTCATTTTTCTTTAACTTTGAAAAAGTACCTAAATGTAAATTTTTAGTGTATGTAACACAGCTGGTTTTTAAAATATTTCTGATGGATGTAAGAGGATAAGAGTAGGAGGCAGCTATTCGAACCAGTCCTAATTTCAACAAACTATAAAATATGTCTTAATTTATTTTTGATAGAGTATCTATCTATTAATTGCCATTTGATAGCTTTGTAAAGTCGCGCCGGTTTCAATTTTGAATATAAATAAGTGTGTGAAATTCCAGAACTCTATCTTTAGAATCGTGGGCGTGTATAGCGAACAAACAAATTTTCCCTTTTATACGTATAGAACAAGATTAATGATCTAACGGATAATTTTAACAAGAAACTTGTTTTTGTAATAACTTGAATATTTAACTTAAAACCTAACCCTAATCTAGTCTAATTATTATTACCCAGCTTTGATGTTGTAAAATGTGTGCCCTTTGTATTTGGGCAAAATTTGGTTCTTTTAAACTATCTTTCATATTAACAAAACAAAAGCTAAAACTTTAATCTGATTTTATTTGTATACATTTCTAATAATTTGCCATAAACTGTGTGGTGTTATGTGTGTGTTGCATTTAATCAATGACTATATAACATATGTTATAATATAGTCATTCATTTAATACATACACTGAACAGTTGTTTGGGTATTTTTCTGTGTAAATTAATATAGGATAATTTTGGTAAAAAAAAGCACCGTCAACCACTTTTTGGGATATTGATAGCCAACCTAGTGTTTATATACTAAGAATTTCGGAAGACAGAATCTTATTAATGTAAAGCGGTATTCAACCGAGTTTTAAGTTTGTTTCATATGTTTGGGAACTATATAAATTTGGCTTGCTTAATCTATTATTATATAAATCTCCATATAATATCAGTTGATTAAATTTGATTCCTTTTAATCTTCTAATAATCTGTTATAATCTTATTTTTTAACTGTCATAAATATTTCAATTAAACAGCAACGTTTTGGTATTTTTAAATTCATTAAAAATTTAATTAAAATTACACCTTTCATCTCACGTACTATATATATATACCAATCAATAAATTTTTCAATTTTAATTTTAATTTTTAATTTTTTACTGTCATATCCATAAACTCCTAACTTCATAACAAAAACGTAACGCTCCTTTCGCTTTTTATCAATAATTGATTTTTTTTTTTGTACCTCAACACTAAAACATCAACAGATACTTATAATGTAAGTAATTGTTATAATAATCTACTTTGAAGATATTAACTCTACTGACAAAATGATATCAAGTATTTATAAACAATTACTGTTACTTGTTACCGCTTACAAGTACCAGTTTTTCTTCTTTTAAATTTTTTGTTTTGTTTTTAATATTTTTGCATTTGAACATTTCGTAATAAAACTTATCATTAAGACGTTATAAATTTCTAATAATTTGTGTAACCAAAACGAGGAGATGGAGATGAGGAAAAGATAAATACATAATAACATAATATATACCTATAAGCGCACCTGCTATTACGTGGTCAATAACGGTAAATAATAACAATCATAAAACAATTTCAAGCAAAAAAGATTAAAATTAAAGTAATTTATATTTAAAATGTTCAAATAAAAGAAAAAAAAAACAGAAATACCAAAGTATAGGAAAATTATTACATAAATATAATGATCTGAAGATTATTGAAGTGTGCCTTAAGCATTGTCACAAAAATTGTTTCGAGATTATTTTGATGACAAATTACTTTTTATATTAATTTATTGTGTTTTGTCATATTGTATTTTGTTTTTAGAATACACCATAGTTGACGAAATTCCATACACGATTAAATATAATTCAATCATAATGAAAAATCAATGTTGATTTTTTTTTTTTTGAATGATAATTTCTTTGAAGATAGTAAGTAGATACCTACATACGGTAATATGAATTATCAATATACTGTCATTAAAGAAATAAAATTACTGACGAAATAGGTACATGCACATAGTTAATTGCATAACACAAAAAAATTTGTGTGGGTGGATTATTCATCCTGTATTTTTGGTTATTATTCAAAAACAACAACAACAAAAACCAAAAATTTTTATGTATTTTTATTTAATCCTGACATGAAAATAAAAATTTTAATCTATACTGTGGACAAAAACGTGCAATTTATATATTCAGGTTATAAAGATGTTTTATAATTATATTAAACTTTTTTTTTATGTGTATTAGGTCGTGAAAGATATTGAAAGTGTTTCATAATAAATAGTTGTTCTTTGTTTTATTTTGTGCTAATTAATATTAAAAGAAGCATTAACAAGCTTAGTTTAGTATAATTAACAAATTGGTGGAAGTAGTTACTGTCATGGTAATATGCAAAATGGAGGCCCATAAGAAGCAATTGCATTTTGAATTCATTTTGAACCAAGAATCATTCAAGCAATTCAACATCTTCCTAACTTCTTTTTTATGACATTTTTAAAACTACCGAAAACTACCGAGCGCTTGGGCAGAGTCTTGGTATACACACAGATAAATTTTCTTTTTAATGTGTCGTTTTACACTGCTTTAGTAGGTATATCGTCGTTGAACACCGTTGTTGAAGCTACTTGGGCTTCATAATAACCATATTTTATTTTAATAATTATCAAATTATAGTCCCAACTAATTTTAAGGAAAAAATCGTATTGAAATCCATAAAAACAAAATCCATAAAATCCGTAAAAATTAAAATCCATACGTACAAAATCCATAAAAAATCCATCAAAAATCCGTAAAAAAGCTACAAAAATCCGCGCGAAAAACTGCTAATAGTAAGAATAACATAAGGTTGTCAGATTTCAGAAAAAATCTTTGTTAGCACATAATATGGGTAATTCCCAAAAATCCAAATACGACAAAATACCCTTTTTCAAAATCCAAATGCAAAATCCAAATTTTATTAAAATAGCAGGGTTGGTAAAATTTACGAAGAAAAAACTAAATTTGGATTACTTAAAATAGATTTTGAAATTCTGGATTTTGATTTTTTCAGATTTGGTTATTACGTATTTAAATATTTTTGAATTTTTTGTATTACGGATTTAATTTTTATGGATATGGTGTGCTCCCAAAAAATCAATTTACAACAAATACCCATATTTCAAAAGTTGAATTTGAGTTCTCGATCTCCATGTTAATAATTAGGAGTATTCAGTAGCGGATCGGAATATAAAATTCTGAATAATTTTGAAAAATTCCATTTGTTGAAAACTTGTAAAAAATCTCTAAAAAAAAAAAATAAATGTAAATAGTTTATTTAATTACGATTCAATAAAAATTATATAGAAGTAAAAAAGTGATTTACGCAGAAATTTTCTTGTATATTGGGCTTTAGAACCAAACAAATTTAAACTGTTTTTTTTTTTTAGTTTTCGCTGGAAGTTATGGGATGGACAGTGCCCAACTCGATCAGTAGGACGCGCCATCATTAGATATATTTACTAAATATTACAATTGAAGCGGATGAATACAATTTTTTTTAAATTTAAATGAAAATACATTATTGCTATCTTAAAGTACATGATTTAATTAAATATATGTCAGGACATTTAAAAAAATAAACAAAATATCCACATAACAATGACGATTAAAAGACGAAAAATTTAACGAATATATTTTGATAATACACAAATATATAAGACTCAACGTAACAAAGTTGGCTACGGCTTAGCTCAAGGTTGTGTACTCTTTACTGAAAAAATAGAAACGAAATTCTAAAAATCCTGAATTTAAATTGTGTGGAAAGAATGTCGAATATTTCAAAGCTCAGAATTTATAGACTTTTGAAGTTTTTTTTCTCTTTTTTAATGTAATTAAATGTTACAATATAAGTAATGTTTAAACTAAACTACCTGGCTTGAGTAGACTATGGACATAATGTATTATAATTTTGTTATTTACACCCTGGATTGTATTGCCTTTAAATTGAAAACACAAGATAGCTTCAATTCCCATTGAAAGCCAAATGCTTTATAGGTTTTTCGACCATATTCGGTACCCTTGGGGATTTTGTAATTCTAATTTGAACAACAAAAAATAATTGAAAGTAATTTGATCATAGCTTAAAATATAATCGAATACGAATAAAATTTATTTCGTGAGTATCTATAGTAGTTTTTTACTATTAATTTGATAGGCTACAAAAATTAATAAATAAAATGTCAAATCATATTTCCCAAATGTAATTAAAAGAACTACATCACTTTACTTAACGTACAAAAAGTTAGTTCTACCTAACTGGAGACAAAATTGAATACTTCAAAAATCCAGCCTCATATCAACAAAGCAAAATCCGTCAATACCAAATATTCCATTCGAAAATGTAATAATGAAAAACTTCGAAAGTCTAAGAAAGAAAGAAATTTTGCGGAACGATCACATTTTTCCTGCCGCGAAAGATACTGCTAAATGCTTAGGACTGTTAAGTTGAAGTAGAAAATACTTTATATCTTCTAACTTAATATACAAGGGCATTCTGCCACGACTGAAAAACAACTTCCAAACTTAGGACGGTGCAGCCAGTATTAGTCTACACTGTACTTAGATAAGGTGTAAAAGCGAGCCAACAAAATTTTGAATGATGGAGATGTTACACAGCATCTAATATAACTTTTTTTTAAATATGGAAATGTTCTAACGAAAAAAAAAATATTATACCCAAAATAAAATCATTCCAGCGTAGTAATCACCAGACCGTTCTTTCCAACCAAATTCGTAGTACAACCTCTCCGAACCAGAACTGTGAAGTATGGAAGTTCTTTCATCAACTTTAAGCCTATGGAACCCTACTATCTTATGTATTCCAACAAACATATAACTTAGAAGATTTCAAGACACGTATAAATAAATAACTTTTAAGCTGTCTGTAATTTTTTTATGTATATTCACTCTTATATTATATTCTTTTTCTTTTATATTATTTTATATATCTTTACTATCCTTCTATTTGTTTTTTTTTTTAACTTTTAAATGTCTTAAGTTTTTCGAGATCCCATTATTTTGGGCTCAACAAAAAAAAAATATTATTGTCAAGAACATAAAAAAAATATAATATAATGTTTATATAATAATGTTATGTATAATATAATATGTATTATTAATTTATTTATTTACACTAGCTCAAACAATTTACGGTTCAGTAGTATTATCTTATAATTTAAAAATTACAATATTCATGGCACTGTGGGCTCAAAATCATTCTATTTTTGCAACATCACCAACCTCTACAGGATCGTCTAAGACATCGCCTATAGCTTATTTGTAATCTATACAGACTGGTCTCGTCTTGTTAAGTAGGTTGAAACTGGTGATCGGTTGTTAAATATTGCAAATGGTTGGGTGATGTGTGAGTCTCAATTATTGGATTCAAATGTGGTGTAATAATTTTCAATTATTTGATGTAATAATAAAGTAAGATTTATATTAATTACACCCACATAGAAAATATAGAGTGATAATACTAAATAAGGAGATAACGAGTTGTAAAATACGTATTATAGCTATAACAAATTTTAGATAATTATTATTAAGCAAGTTCGTTTATTGAATATGTTTGAAATTGTAATTTTAATTTATTATTTTAATTTTAAAAAATAAATAAACTACTTACTTAAACAAAAATAATTTTTAAAACATCCTGTACACCATTTTTGTTATTTCCCAATGCCAATTTCTTTCATTTCATTTTCGCAAGGACTTCTTGTAATATTTTTTATTTTAATGTCCAAAATTATTAAAATCCATTTTCGCAAGCCACTCCTAAATAATTTCATTATTATTTCATAAGATTATAAATTTAATTAGTATCTTTCGCATAAGCTTAATTGCACTTTATTAAAACAATATAAAAATAAATTATATAATTTCATAAAACTAATAAAAAAAATAAAATTTTATTTTATTATATAAAAATTCAGTAAGCGGAATTTTAAAAACACTAAAAGTATTTTTTTTTTTCTTTTACCGCCAATTAAAGTTTGTCAATATTTTCTCCACCTTTCTTGATAATGAAAATGAAAGTTCAAGGTAAATCGCATAACACTTAAATTGTGTACATTTGTGATTTTCAAATCTTTGCAAATAACAGATAAAAGAGAAACACAAATACTTTATTAATATTAATAAAAAATAAAAATTATTTTCAATTAAATTTTTAAAATAAATGTAATGTAAATATTAAATACTTAAAAAATTTATTTTAATTTAAATAATTTTTGGATGCATCAGTAGGAGTTGGTGGTGAAGGTCATTTAAATGTTGTTTTTTTTTTTTATTGGAAAACAGTTAAAAGCTTAAATTTATTTAAATGTTTGTTTAAGTTTTTTTTTAAGCTAAGATAAACATTTTTGAAATTCTCTTTAAATTTTATTCAGCAAAACTTGGATTTGTTGCGCTGAACTGAGTAATTTTTAAAATTGAAAGACAATTTTTAATACAGAAAATTTATGTAGAAAACTAAGTTTTTGTAACTGAGATTAACAATCTTTTGATAATAATATTATGTGTAATAGTTTTATTCGGTTAGAAGCCGTTACGGATATTCTACCGATTTTGAGATGGTGTTTTGTAGAGGGTTTTTCTTTTTAAGTCCACTCTAATATTTTAATTATACAAGTATTATATCTAGAAGAGGTTTATCTATTAAATAATAATATTTCTAACTAGGATAATCCGAACTCTACTTCTTCCAATCTCTACAACCTAAATGTATGCATTAATCTTTAGCACTGTTTCAGTTTAATGTCCTTACACCCGTTTAGATTTTTACAGCATATAGTTTCAAAATTAGAGTATTTTTGCTACTAATCTACTTAAATCGTATCATACGTAGACTACCTATATGGTAGAATAATTTCGAAAATTTAAATGAGTTTACAAGAATAAAAAAACATTAATAAGTTTTCATAACAATTCTTCATAAATTTTAAGCACTCCATTATACAATTTGCAACTTTTCAAAAATAATCTCTTCAGGTTCGTCTCCAATTTGTTCACCAATTCTCTTCTAAATCATCATATTATGCCATACTTTCATCTTACAATATTTTTTTATAAAGCAATCCTTTCTGCAGGTTACAACATAGAGATTTTATTTCGTGCCGGTGATACAAAATTGATCATGGCTAATGAGTTTATAAGATTCAAGCTGACTGTCAATGAAAAAGATACTAGAACAAATAATATCATCCACATACCTCTGAGTTGAAATTTCCCTGCAGAGCAAGGCCGCGAAATCAGGGTAAATAAGAAATTAAAAGATTTGTATTTTTAAAGTTTTCCTTTGGAATATTAAAATCATGAGCCGAGATTCTAAGATCAAAACAACAAAGAACCAGAAGTTTCTTCATATAATATTGGACGTAAAAACGAAGAGCAGATATTATTAGTAAAATAAACAACAGTATTTTTAATAAAAAATTAAAACGCTAAGAAATTTGTAGGATACATAATCATAACGTACAGAAAAATCAAATTTGATAAGCGACCAATACTGTTTATAGGTGAATGATTCTAGGTGAACTGATGTGAAATAGAAGAAGAGTCAAAAAAGATTAAAAAAAAATTTTACCTTCCCGGTTCCCGGAATTTTACCTACGATCACACTCTACCGCATATAGCCCTCAAAATGTTGGAGAAACTGTTGAGCTTCTACATCTCAAGACATTTAATATGGTTTCAGTCAACTCTAATGCAAGTTGAAGGAGAAGTAGGCTAACAAAATTTTAAACTCTGGATATTTTCATTAAATTTAATTAATATCTGGATCGATTTCTGTTATTACATAATCATCGCCATTTAGGCATTATATGCATCATTCTTCTCATGATGCTGGTCGGCAAGGAACTCATGTGAAAACACCATTATTTTTATTGTTTATGAACGATATCGACTTCGATATTAAGTCTTTGATATTTGCTGACGATACTAAACTTTTTGCGGTTATTAAGTCGGATGAGGATTGCCATTTCTTTCAGCAGGATCTCGACATACTCTACTCTTGGTGTAACATTAATGGCCTTACCATAAATATTAATAAGTAAATTTAAATCTTACATTATAATATTGTTTTAGTTTAAAATGTTTATTCTTAAATTTACAACAAAATAATTATATCTACGTTATAATTTTTAAATTTTCTTAAATTTTATTGTTAAAAAATTTATTTGTTTTGAAATTTAGAATTTTTTATTTTTTTTTAAATATATTAATACGTTATACCCCACAATTGAATTGTATTTAAATTGAAGTGTTTGTTTTTAAAAGGTGCATTTGTTATTTTTCTCAAGTTATGTATAAAATGAATCTTAAACAAAATTGTTATATTAAAAATTATAAAGAAAAAAAAAAAAAAAATGCAACTACATGTCATTTTCTAGGAGGCAAACTCTAATTGAATTATAATATTAATGGTTCCATTATTGAATATGTCTGTGAAGCAAACGACCTGGGTATCATTCTCGATAATCAATTAACTTTTAATGCTCACATAGATCGAATTATTTCTAAAGCTTTTTCCATGTTAGCTTTCATAAAGCGAAACTCACAGCAAGTTTTCTGAACCTTATACATTCAAAAATTTATATACTGCACTCGCTCATCCACACCTCGAATATGCTTGTTCAATTTGGATTATGATAGAGAGTCTGTTTAAAAGAATATGATTAGGTTTTGTCTACGTAAATTCAACTGGGAACCTTATATTACTGGATATTTAGTTAAATTTCAACTTATTAAGCTTTCTACTCTTGAGGCTAGACGAAATGCTGCTTGCGTGATGTTTTCCTATGATATATTATTATCTGGCTGAATAAAATGTCCATCTATTCTTCGTCTTTATAATGTTATCTATGCTCCAGTCCGCGATTTCAGAAGCCAAAGATTTTTATATTGAACTATGGTTTTTCCGAACCTATAACAAACTCTCAGCGCTTATTTAATAACAGTTTTTCACTAATTGACTTCAATTACATTATATTCGTTTTTAGGAGAAAAATCATCACATTTTTTGATACCTTACAATAATTCTTCTAATTTTAATGAATTAAATTTTATTCTACAAACTTTTATTCTCTATTATTATTTGAAAGTACTGCCTACTTTTATAATTACTATTGCTATTTCTATGGGTATTTATTTATACTAATAAGTCTGAATTTTTCCTTTTTTTAACTTCTTTTCTTGAATTAATCTTATTTTAAGTTGAAATTTCTTAATGCATCTTATTGTTAATGTTATTTTATATTTGAAATTATTTTTATGTTTGAGATTTTCAATTCAATTCAATTCATTTATTTCCTTAAATATACATTTTTTTTTTTAAATACACAGATTTTTGTTTTCTATTTCTAATTTTATTTTATTTTAGTTTTTAATATTCTATAATCAAAATCTGTCAGGGACTATTCAGTAGATTGAAATAAATAAATAAATTAGACTTTAGTGAAACATACCTAGAATTTGTAATTTTTATTATTAAAAATATTTCACCTAGAGCTTACCGCTATTTGATCAAACAAATTTTTTATTAACTTAGACTGCAGTTGAAAACAAGAGCAACATACTCAGAACAACTCAGAAATACATACTCAGAACAAGACATCATTAAAAGACACTATAATTACCGAAACCATGTTTTCAAAATGAGGATTTACAATCGCAAACGCAATTACAATTGCAGTTATAAAATGGAAGCTTAAAAGCTTCAGCATGGAACTCTTTTTGTTAAGATAAAAAATGATTGAGACAATGAACTAACTGTATAAATTAGATTCAAGAAAATTGTTGAGTCTGATGAAACTTGAGTCTGCGCACAATTTGAGTTATCTACACTTAGGACCAAATAGCTTTGGTAAAAATTGGTAAGTGATGTATTTTTACTTTCATTACTACACTACAATCAAAATTTGAATGATGAAAACGAAAATAATAAGTATAAAAATAATAAGTACCGTTAATAGATTTTGTTTTATAATACATGTATATCAAATACGTAATAGATTATTAAATTTAGTTTTATTGATCACACCTTAACTTTAAGATGTCTGATCCGTTTTTTTTTTAATATACATAATTCAACTTATTTATTTATTTATTTTTTTTTTTTTTTTTTTTTTTTACATTCTACTGTAACTTAGGTAGAATCACCTTTTCGTGCTTAATTAAGTACGGTACTGCAATTTTACACTACAATCTACAATATTTCGAGTATTTATTTAACAAATTACTGGCTTATCAACTCATTAAATGTGGAAAACTACTGCTATTGTCAGGAACTAAGCCTTCTTAAATAAAATAGTTTCATTTTTATTTAATTTGTTACCAGATTATACTCTCAATTATTTTTTGTTATTTATTATATCCCAATGACAAAGGGTACTGGACCAGGTCGAACAATCCATAAAGAATTTTTTTTGTTTTGCTTCATCGGGAATCGAACCTGGGATCTATCGGTTGAAAGGCAGGCGTTCTACGTACTGCGCGTATAAGATAAATAAGCTAACGAAATTTTAGTAAGAAGACGAAAATTATATAAAATTAATATAAAATTAATATCTAAATATAAAATAAATAAAAACGAAAAAAAAAAACAAATTTGTAAATAAATTTATAATTGCCAAATTAAGTAGTTTAAATTTTTCCTGTTTTTTTTTTTTTTTTTTTTTTAATTATTACATTACTGCCTAATTTTTTCAAACCTGCTAACACAATTACAACACCAATATTGTTATTTCCATACAATTTTTATTATAAATCTAATCATTGTCTTTACATTATTAAAATCATCACATAGTTTATTATTATTCCCTATTAATTTTTATTTATTGGGTTTTGATTTAATATAGGTATATATTCTTATTTAATTTGTGAAAATTCTAATTGAATCAATGTATTTAAATTTTGTCGGAAGTTCACTACTTCAAGCATTTAAACAAACAATTATTCTTTTGTTGGTTTGTTCTAAATAATGATAAGTAAAAATTAGAACAATTTCTAGTGTTATGACGGTGTATGTTTATCATTCTATTTACCATAAAATTATGTTTAATGATTTTTTTTATAATCTTAAAGACCATGAAGTATAGTTCACGTATGCAAATATTGTGGAGGCTAATATATTTTTCTGAATATAGCAGGATTTGGATAAAAATGAATTATTTTTATAGCTTTCTTATGCAAGATATCTATTAATATTTGCTGATTTGCTTCACTCCACATTGGGTTCAGATAAGTTATGTGCGATATAAAGGAAGAATATATGGCAACTAAAGTGTTTCTGGAAATAAATTTACGAACACGACGAAGAATAAAAAGGTATGGCAAAATTTTGCGGATAATTTGTTGAATATGATTTATCCATTTAACCTTCCTATCAATTATCAATCCTAAATAACATAGATTGTCAATAGTGCATAAGGTTGTAAAATTATGCGAGAATTTCAAGGATCTATAAATTTTATTTCAAAGTAAAAAAAAATTCGGTTTTTTAACTTTAGGTAACAGTTTATAAAGCTTAATATATTGTTCTGTTTTATTTAGATAATTCTCTCAATGTAGTTTTCTGTTGGCGCATCTTACAATAGCATCGTTGGCATTTAGTTGAATAGATACTGCAAGATCTAAGCGTGATATGTCGTCAATATTTATTTTGAAAAGATCTGGTCCTAAAATTGAGCTCTGCAGAACTTTCTTTTTTATTATGAAAAACGATTCTACTTTGACTTTTTGGATCAAAGTTATATCATTAGGATCAACGTTAAGATTTTAAATTTTTGATAAAAGTATCTCATGGTTTACACAGTCGAATGATTTTTGAAAATCCAAAGATACGGCTGCAACAAATTTTCCACTGTCAATATTTTCTGTCAGAAAGTTGGTTCAACTTAAGCACGTTGCTGTTGTATTTGAATTTAGTTGAAATTTTGTCATAACCTGTGGCAGCGGACGGTTTTAGATTTGCAATAATCTGTTGAATTAAAAATAGTTACACAAGATAGATTAGAATTGACGAAAACTGTAAAAGTTAAGACTCATCCTGATTAAAATTAATGTGTCCATCAGATTTCATTAGAATGACTTTTTCAAAATTAGTATCACAAATTTAGTTTCTTTGTGCCGTTTTTATTAATTTAAGAATTATCATTGCTTTGGAGCTAATGATGTTAATCCAGTATTTAAGTTCGAAAATAATTTTTTTTAGATTCGTTACTGGTAAATACTGTTCCCAGCACTAGTGTTTTAATAAATACTACTTAATATTATATTATACTAAATACTTTTACTAAAAATCAGTACTGGTAAGTATCAATACTAATACTAAATTTTTTACTGTAAATGATACAGTTACATAACCTCAATACAATACAAATTGAATTCGTGGTATTAATAATATTTGTAAAATTTATTTGAAAATAATTCTCTTGCAAATAAATTTATCTAAAAAAAATTTCAAATCACCTATGAAAACTCCGAATTTCAATTCTAACATAAAAAATCTCATCCCAACACAACGCACTTTTTTTTTATTTTTATTATTTATTTTATTTCTATTTCACTTTTTATGATTATGTAACGTGATTAATGACTTATTTTTTTATCGTTGCTAACAACAAAATTTACTTTTTTGTGTATCGTAGTGAGCTAAATAAAAAACGTGCTTTGAAAATATTATTTATGATTATTTTTTATATTTTGTTTTGCTACAGTCATTCGTATATTCGAATTTTCATGAAAATTTCTACCAATTCTCTATTTTAATTTTTATTTTTAAATATTTTTCATGTAAAAGAGAGATTTAATATTAAGAGAGTGATCATCATTTTTAATATTAAAAAAAATTGTTAGCTTTAAAGTTGCTGAATACAATTTAAAATTGGTAGAGAAACTTATATCAGAAGCTTTGATATACTCGCACTACTGTGTTACACTCTGGAAGAAGGGATGAAACTTTAATCTGCATCTTATAACTTTTTAAAACAGTTTAAGTTATTGTTTTTTTGTAAGGTTTTGTTTCTTTTATGAAAGTTAATAATTCTTCTCTTCTTCATCATTATTTTAAGTTTTCTTTAATTTATTAAAAAAAAAAACTGTATCTTAAGAAAGCTTTAGGTAGTGTCTGTACTTTATGGAAAACTTATTTTAAAAAATTTTAAATTGAAAATAAGAGTTTTTTTGTTTTGTTTCTGTCTTTATTTTGATAAATATAAATAAGGGTACTATTGATGCATCTTGAACAGTTTAATTAAAAGACCCCTAGCTGGTGGTCAGGGAAATAAAAAAATAAATAAAGGAAAAAAAAGAAAAATTTTCTTATTTTCTAATTAAAATTTTTGTTTAAATCAAACGCGAATCGGGGATAAAAATATGAAATCCCTTACGCTGCTGGTTAGTGTGTATTAAAATATTTTTTTGTTATATTAGATTTGATTTACAGGATTAACGAATTTATTGAATGTAATAGAAAATCCTTAAATTTAAATTCACTTCAGAGGATTAAAATTCAGTAAATTCAGTTCAAATATATGGATTACCTATCTTCAAAAAATGGATTATTTTGAGAATAAATGAATTTCAGTTATAGAAAATAAAATTAACGTCAAAGTTATGGACCTACAGATTAAAATTTTTAAAATAATTGTTTTGAATATAGCTACTATTTAAAATTAAAAAGTTTAACACTGTGAAATTTAAATAAATTATTATGGAAATTTATTATTAAGATATAACTAATATTAAAATATTTTAAATTAAAATTAAAATAAAGTGTTTTAATAAAAGTTAATATTTAAAAAAAAAAATAATTATAAAAAAAATCAATAAACAAATTAATAAAGTGTGTAAATTAAATTAAAAAAAATTAGAATTTAACATTAAGTAACTTTTAAATGCAATTTTACTTCAAATATAAATTTAAATTTATATTAAAATAAAACAATGTCAGTGAATAATTGGAATAATAACATTTTAAATTTAAATAATAATAAAGATTAATTGTATTGTTCTCATAATTAAAAATAAAAAAAAAATTAATAATGCAGTACCAATTAAAAGATGATTGCTATGCATAATCTTGTTTAAATGCAATTTTTGATATCGTTCGAATTTTGATTTACTTTTATAATTAAGAAAATCTATATTTGAAAAAAATTTAACAAGAACTAAAAACAAATATCTTTAATTAAAAATTATATATTATCCTTTGTTATTATGGACATCTTAGTTATTAAATAATATTTCTATATACAGTTTAAGTCTCCTACAAATATTCGGCAATAATATGGTGGCTGTTTCATTGTTTCTATGAAATATCGGTATTCGTCCAAAATAATAAATAAGTTTTGATAACAATTTAATTTATATAAAATTTAAATTATTTTTTATTATATTGTCAATGACTTAGGTAGAAAACACTTTTTGGTACATTTTTTTAACGGTTTAATTTAATTTTATTTTACTATTGCAATTGCACATAAATATACAGCCAAAATTTCATAAAGATGGAACGAATAATATTTTGCCAGTATTTATTTATTTATTAATGTTATGTTATTTCAAATAGTTAAATGTTGAGAACTATTACTATTAGGACTTAGTAATTTTAATAGTACCTACCATTTTACTTAAGTTATTACTAAATTATATAATTTAATTACATTAAAAATAATAAAAATAAAATTCAATTAAGCATCCATGCCTTGAGAAGGATTTGAATCAGGCCTTTTATTTAAATGGTATGACGATAGTGTACTAGAGTAATGACTTATGTAAGTCGGTAGCAGTTGATTAAATTGACTTCAAAAACTTTAAACCAGTGATAATTTTATCTTTCATATTAGGTATTTAAAGCTTCTATTGCAAAGTATTGTAGTATAAAGTTGCAGTACCGTACTTAATTAAGCACAAAAAGGTGATTCTACCTAAATTACTGTCAAGAGCAAAAAAAATAGAAAATAAAAAAAGTACTTTAGCACAAATAATAATTTTCTTTTGTAGAATTATTGTAACCTTCTTGTGTCTATCCCAGGCAAATTTAAATACTTTAAAGGGCAGAGTAGAACATTTTTTTAGGGTCTATAAAATCTAAATATAATTAATTTCAAATTATGATATATATTAATGATATTTCAGGAAACAATTTAAGCTAGTAGTTAAATTTTCATAAGATTATAATTATGCAGGAACATAATAATGATAGTTGTAAAATAAATATTGTTTAAATTTCAATAGTTTTGTATGTAACCGAGGAGCTTAGACTTTACTGTAGGATTGTACAAAATCAATTGTTGAATCTTACAAAAACGTTTTTCAAGTTTTAATGAGAAATGGTACTACCCGTACAGAACTCAAATACTTACAATTTAATTTTCAACGGAATATTTTTGAAAATAACGGTTTATTTTAAAGAATTTTCAAATTAATTTAACAAATGTTCAACTTATTTACAAATTTATTTCTAACCCTAAATAGTAAGTTTTTCTTATAACGATTTGTTTTTTGTACGATCAAAACGTTACATATTATGCTTGACAGTATTTTTGAACTGTTTGAAATTAAACTAAATTAAAGAATAAAATCTTAAAACGATTAGTAATGATATCTGAAATATTTATATTCTGTAATAATTTATTTATTCTATAAATATTAATTTTGTGTTATATTTTCTTCCAAAATAGAATAGAATGCTTTTGCTTTATACAATTTAAAAATATTCTTTATTTTTTGTCTATCAAAATAGATCCTGAAACGTTGACAGTATTTTTTTAAATTTTATGTAATTTAATTTTATTATTTCAACTGCACATAAATATAGAACCAAAATTTAGGACACTTTTTCGGGTAGAATGTGGATCATTTCTTTATTACAAATCTTATACTTATTGATTTTATATACTTGTGGGATTCTAGACTGATTTACTGATTAATTTGTTATTAATATAAGAGCCATATTTATGAACCCTTTTTGTACAAAATGTTAGCAGTTACAAGAACATTATTAAAGACTCTGATATTCTGTAAAGTTGAATTTGGATGTAATTAAATCTATCCAATATATCTTATTGTTTTCCTTATTCCATTTATTTCTTATGGTAATGTTTTTCTTATTCTATAAATCTGATTGCTTCTTCTTTAAATTAGCTCGATGATAGTATATGTTGTATGGTTGTATTGATCATACATTTTTTTTCTTTATTGTAACTATATGCTACTTTAAATTTCTGTTAAAATTCTTCATATCTAAATCTAGATGATGGTCCTTGAACAGTTTCGCACATTTCACTTTCACAATTATCTTCCAACAATTCTTTGAAAAATTAACCTAAACTCATTTTTATGATGTACACTTTTTAATTTTTTTTTTTTATAAGTGTAGCATAGTTTATGGATGTAATAACTCTAATCATTTGAAGCGCAGTTTTCATTAAACTACGTTTTTTAAAATTTTATACATACCTTGGTTTTTAATGACAACACTTTTTGTCAAAATTCGAGACCTACTCCCTGCTGAAGCTCTTAATATTTGTTCCAAAATATACATATCAGGAAATGCTAGTACAGACGTAGTAGTTATATACTACACAGCTTACGGAGGTAGTCAAAAAATTATTGACTTTAATTTGTTAAAGTTAATTTGAACTTAATAAAGAAATTAGAAGCAATATTTTAAAAATTTAAATTTATTATATTGGTTATTTTTTTTTTTTTTATTTTAGAAGACAAAAGCTATTAACTATATTGCAATCAATAGTTGCTTGAGGAATTTTCATTCAGTTGTAAAAATATAATTTTTTTTATAACTTTATTTAAGTGGCCTTTGAACACAATATAGGTTTTTTCAGGCCAGGTCTTATTTCCACATTATTTTTTTGAATTTTTTTTTACTTTTTTTTTTGTTTATTTTCTAATTACATTTTCTATTATTCCTATAATACATTTTTAATTTGTTTTTTTTTTTTGTTTTTGTTTCTATATAAAATAGTTCAATAGTTAAATATAATAGTTAAATTTAATAGTTTAATATAATTTTTAAACAATTAAAATCAAATTAAATTCGGATTTATAAAAAAAAAGAAATTTATTTTTATATTAAATCAATTCTGCTATTCTCTTCTATCTTAGGTATTTGTTTTTGTTCTTTATTAATTAAATACTAAGAAAGCAAGGATATTTCAAAATGATATTTTAGTAATTTTTAAAAGTTAAAA
The DNA here is from genome assembly GCA_963942445.1 of Argyra leucocephala. NCBI lineage: Eukaryota > Metazoa > Arthropoda > Insecta > Diptera > Dolichopodidae > Argyra > Argyra leucocephala. Next base: position 115,342,289 of record OZ012678.1, on the reverse strand, counting down.
TAACTTACTGTTAAGAGGCCTCGGTAGCTGAGTGGTAAAGCACTCGAGTGTAGTAATGTAACGACCGAAGGAGCATGGGTTCAAACCCCGTGAGAGTCGAAAAAATTTTCAAATGGTGAAAATTACCGAAAATGTAATTTTCAATTCAACCACATCGGTTCAAATATAATTTAATAATTAATAAAGATATAATATAATATAAAATAAGTATATATATACCAAATAAATAATATAATTTAATAAAACAGTACACATTTCGAAAGGGAAAAAACCTATAAAGTTGACATACAGATTTATAAAAATAAATAAATAAATTACTATTAATATTACAAATCGTAGCTTTTTAGGACCGATTAACATATTTAGCTAATAAGCTGATTAATTCAATTCTGCAAAAACAGATTTTTATTAAAATTTCTATATACAAGGTATTATAATAACAACGGTATATGGGATACATATTTTAAGATATGACAATATGACTGTAACAGAAATAATTCTTTTATTGAAATAACTTTTATTTCGTTTTTCGAATAATTATAAGACCAATTTATTAAATTGCTAACAACAATTACAATATATAACAGTGAAGCCTCTCTTTTACAGATATAAATCATACCGGGTTTCAGTTGGGATAAAACACTTAAAAACTCATATTAAAAAAACTATATTTATTCACTTTTTTCCTGAAATAATATTATAAATACTTAATCTTGACTTAAACTACGTTTCCTATTAATTTTTAGATTAAAAAAAAAAAATTTATATAGTAATTAAATTCAGGTATATTAAATTATTTAATATGCAATAATATAACAGATAATTTGATTGTACAAAAAATTTTATTAGTTTTGAATATAGAAATCCTACATGTGACATTTAGTACCATAATAATAATAAACGTTAACTTACGGGTTGAATATTTTTTAATACAAATGTTTAATATTAAATAAGTATCTTTTTTAATGTACATATCTATATTTCATTATTTTAATTTATAATCATTTAACTTACTATAAAGTTTAAAAAAGCTGTATAATTCCAATAACTTCAATAATTAAAACTAATACTTTTGAAAAAAATAATTTTGAAGTAAAATAAAATTGTTATTTTGGTTAATACTGAAATCACATTAACATTTTGAAATTGTAATTAATTTGTAACAAAAAAAATGTCTATGTAAAATAATTAAAAATGTCTACTATTTTTAATTAATACTTGAAAAAAAAAAATAATATATTAATTTTTAATAGAGACAAGACCATCATCATAATAATGTCAATAAACTGCGAAAAAACAAATAAACTTGAACTTATTAAAAATTTTAATTTAAAATTTAATTGAAATTACATATTTGGTAATAATTAGTTTGAAGAAATTTGAAATAGTGAAGAAATTTTAATAACTTAATGCTAAAATAAATAAAATTTATTATTATTATTTTATCGTCGTTAACTACGAATCATGTCCTTGAATTTAATTTTTTTTTAAATATAATTTTAGAGTTACAAAAAATATGCAATCCAAGTTTTGTCAATTACATGTCTAAGACTAGTTAATACAATATTTTGTAGTAAGTAAATATAAGAAACAAATTAATTTTAAAACAATTTAAGAAATATCAAGTCTGCTTCTGCACATTAGTTTTCATTAAAATTTATAGCTGCCTTCAACTAAAAGATAAATGATTTATTCGACAATTAAAGAGAAGCCTAAATTTCAACAACATTCAGTTGCCAACATGTTCGTTGGAGAATAGGGCATCAACCTGCCTCCTCCATTGTTATCTGTTGTACGGAATGATCTTTATTTCCTCCCAAGTTCGTCCATACATCTCGTTAGCTTAGTAGTCGTGGTTCGACGTCAGGTGTTGTTGGATACTCCCACTATCAAATAACTTTCTTAGAGCGTGACCTATCCATCTCCATTTTCTACTACCATTACCGGTACTATCTACTACATTATCGGTGCCATGTTTTATATTGAAATTGATGACTACAACAAAGTCACATACATTTTATTTCTACATGTAACCAAAATATAACATTGGAAGAGTAGTGATTTCTCTTTTAGGATACTGTTAGCCAAGGTACATTTGTCTTCTTGTTGCGGTGCCTCACTCATTTTTGACACGTCATCTTTTAACCCACCCTACCTATTTTCTGATTTCTAGCATTCCAACATCATTTTTCATGTTATCTAACCATCAGCATTCATTTTTTATCTTTTGTTTCACTTTAGCTCTATTTAAATCTAGCTTCAAGCCAAATATTTTCTTTTGAACTTATTTTATTGTCCATTCTCCTCACATGTTCAGCCTATCTTAATCTAAGTGTTGCCATAAAATCTTCCATATCTTTAAATAAAAGATATCTTCGTTTTTAATTAGTTCATTAATTTCTTCTTGTGTTGGATGAAATTGATTGTATTGGCTGAAATTTCTGTAAAAGTACCATTCTTATTACGATGACTGTTTAGGTTATTGCGACAAAATTAATTATTAGAAGGCAGCAATTCAATGCTCAAAATAAGTCTGTCAAAAGGTACAGAATCCTAACTTTTCTAACATTTTAATTTTATTTTTGTAATCTTCAAAATAATAAATTTTATTAAAGTAATATAATGAGTTAACAAAATCTGCAGTACACATAAAAATTTGATGTTTTACTTAAAAGCATTTGTGATAAAATTTTGCAAAGTTATGTACTGAGCACTGGATTTATAGCAATGGTAATTAATATTACTATCTGGAAATACCCATAGTTTAACGACAAAAAAAAAGGAAAATTATTAAAACTATATAAAATTTAAATAATGATAAAAATAATAATGTTGAACTTGTTTACTGAACTTGGTGACACAAGTTTCGTTTACCCATTTATGTCTTTCACATTAAAATTTCACTATAACCGATGATGTTTCAATTAAAAAAAATTAACACTTCTTTTTTTAAAAACACAAATTTTTTTTTTTGTTAGATAGCTACATATTACTGTTACTAAATTTTAAAATTTTATTGTTTCATTAAGATATTTGCATATTATACAAAGTGTCTCATTTAAGTGCTTTAAATCCAAATATTGTGTTAAATTTTTCCATAGCTAAATTTTTGTGTTTGAATGGTGATCTGTCACGTATTCAACGATTTTAAGTAAAGCATTTTTTGACAGCTAATACAGTTTATTGATATACTCACAACTGGCTCCAGTAGCATGTTTATTTTTAATTAGTGTCAAATAATTAATTAGTTTTTTGGTTAACAATACAAGTGTTAATTTAAATCGTAGTTGCCATCATGATATTGGTCACACGTATCAGGATAAGTCTTAACTTCGTTTTTAACTTTTTTTCAATTCTGCTCTATTTTGAAAAACTATTCACCATTTGTAAGTTAAATTTTTTGCCAGTTGTCATCGACTTCATTCAGCCATCTTTACTCCTTGTTGCTTCAGTATTGTACGGATTCGTTTAATATTTTTTTTAGCGTGCCCTTTGATCGTTCATATATTAATCTTATGCTCAGCTCATATTACTTTTTATACCTTAATACATTTTATAATATTATTGTGTCCTTCAATATAGTAAATTCACTTCTCTGTTTGATCTAATTAGGTATTAATTGATAAATTAGAAAAAAACGATATCAAATTAAAATAAACTTTAATTAAAAACCTATAAATCTGGACATATTTTGGAACATTATATCCTTTTGTTAATATAGCTTGTAATAAATCACGTTAGACTTTGTTATTCATAAATTGTATATAGTTTGGATTAATATGGTTCCATTTCATCAGTTCAAATCAGTATGTTGTAATATTTTTTTTTACAATACAGGCTGATTTATTTATAATACTATTTTTGTTTTTTTGGTTCCGTTTTGATAAAGACAAATAAAGACTTATAAATTACTAAAAAGCCGATGTGGGCAACCTCTAGCATATTATGAGACTCTAACCCGTTAGATGTCTTCTCTCTGTCTATTATTTACTATTAAAAAATTAAAGTTAAATTTTTTTTTTATATTTCAAATAGGAAATTTAAAAATTAAAATTAAAATTAAAAATGAGACATGTTTCGACAACGTTGAAGTTGTCATCTTCAGTAAACAGTCCATTCATTCCAGTCTATTCAATTAATATTAGTACAAATATTTTTATCTATTAATTTTCCTGCTTACCCTTATTCTATGTACAGCTTACATTAAAGATCTAAAATGTTTTTTTAGTTCGACTAAAGGTTGTAGCCAAACATCTTTTTAACTGTTTAAGCTTACTTAAGTTAAGCTTACTTTGATATTCTCAGATTCAGATCGAATCTTATACCGTGTCTGTTTTATCTATTATCTTATCTTATCTCATTGCATCTTTGCATTTTATGTATCTTATAATATAAGGGATTTTAGTATTTCTATGAATAACGGAAGTGAAAAATTTAAAACAGTAGTGAATCTACTCAAGAGGTATTATCTTAAAAAGTATATAATACGGGTAGGATTTGTAAGAACTAGTAATTATTTATTTCATAATAATCCATTGCCAGGGTTTGGCGAAGATTGAGCTTAAATGATATGGACGGGTTTTGACAGACCGGTATGATGTACTTGTTCTATCATCCAACTACTAATGAGAAAATCTAATTAGTCTACTAATTTAATCTACTAATCAATAAATTCGAGTTTCAATCACCGTGGGGATATTAAAGTAAAGAGATTATTTCAATTAATCTTTGGAATTAATTTGGTATACAATTTTATTATCACTGACATAAAATAGAATTATATTATGTTATTATGAAGGCAAAATTACTCTACAATAGATATAGTTTTCGATATTATTAATCTAGTAGATATATCCTATAAGTGAATATAATATAATATAATCTAAGTGAAAATTATTGTGTGTAATTTTGTATTTCAAATCTCTGTGTAAAAACAGTTAGGTTGTTTAATTTCATGGACATGGAATTAAAAAAAATGTATATACATATTTGATGATAATCAAGAACACGTTATCTTCAAGATATATTTTTTGATATCTACAAATCTATCGATGTTCATGCTTGTTTTCCGGAATACATAACGGACTAGTTTTGTTTAGAGAATTGTTATAACACTATACATTTTATTTTGAAACGTAATATGTGTTGAACGATTTAGCACGTTCCATACTTTAAGTGTGACATAACAAATTTTTAAATGAAAAATGTTTAAAGTACCGTTCGTAGCAATAATCGTTTAATATTTAATTTTATTTCAAAAACTGTTAGAAATTTAATAACTTTCAATAATAAAACTCTAACAAATTGTAATGTGGTGTACCTGATGTGGTACACTCTATTTTATTTTTGTAATGAGTTCAATTATTGCAAAATAAATTTTCCTGTTAATCACTTTTTAAAGTTTACCTCAAATTAAGGAAATCCATTACAATATATATTTTTATATTAGTGTTGCATTAGATAATTACTAAATTGTGTAATATTGTTAATATATAATAACAAAATATTTCTTTATTATTATCTCATCAGGAACAAATTAATTTTTCTTTTAAATTTATTGACTGCAAAATAACATATTAATCACCACTTTTGTTTTTATATATTATTATTTTTATTATTATAATTATAATTTTAAATTACTATTCAAATTTAAATTAAACCTCAACTATTTCTTTAAAATACCTAGTTTTAAATGTTAAGATAATATTTGATAATATAATAACTAATTTGGCAACACTATACCTTCTATACGATTATATGGGAATATTAAAATAACATAATAAATACAAAATTTGTATAGGTCTTATAAAATATATAGGTATACATTATATATTATTATAATAATTGAAAGTAATTTTGAGGCATCTTTTTAATGCTTGGAAAAAAAATAAAAAAAAATTAAATAAAAATAACTTTTGTTTTTAATTGCAATTTGACTTCTTTAATAAAAATAAGTGAAAGTTTTCCGTTTAAATTTTACAAAATTTTTCTACAATTTTCGTTTTTCATAGTAGAGTTCGTGTTCTTATATATATTTATATTATTATTTATTTTCAATTATATACAATTTGAGAAGAAGCTTAAATAATTGTACTAATTAGGTAATAATTATTTAATACTCATAGGTTACATTTTTCGGGTTGTACATTTTTTATATTACATAGCTATTTTATATTTTTTATATTACATAGTTTTTAAAAGTTACCTCATTATGAAATTTGGAATTTAAATTAAAATTTTTTACATAATTTTTATATTTCAAAATGTATAAATTGTACATTTTATTAATAATTTTGAAGGTGTTAATTAATTTGCATATAGTTTTATTATTTTATAATACTATGTCGCTGTATCATAGATTATGTAATTTTATGAAAATCTGAATTTTCCGGAAATAATAAATATACATCTTTAAAATATGATTTATGTAATTATTATTAGAATTATTCAGGTCACAGTTACATTGTTGTCATAATTCTAATCGAAGTAAAAATTTTAATAGAACAATTCAAGTATATTTGCTTTTCTCATGATTTAATTAATTATTCTTCAAACGGATGAATCTTTTGAATTACTATTCAAAATTTCAAATTAAAGCTCAAGTTTATATAGAATAATTATTTTTTTATTAAGCTTTTAAAATCTAAGGTGAAATATGTAATAATTTAAATAGAATTTGATTTATTTTAAAATGTTTAGACTTCACATTAGTTGTTTGTGAATTTAATAGTAAATTTTTAGTTCAATTGCACTAAATTTTGTTTTTTTTTTTAAATGTCATTGTTTTAGAAAACAGTGACATTTTTTATTTTTATAAAAAAAATAGTTTCAAACATCACTTCTTACAACATAAAATAGCTTAAGAAATAGTTGTGTTAGCTATTTATATTTTTAATTTTTTATATATAAATATATTTTATTTATATAATTAAAAATAATTTAACTAAGACCAATGTTGTTCCTTTGGTATTCGTTATTTAATTCAACTGAAACAAGTAATTTATTAGATACATCTTAAAGTGACTAGTTTGATAATATTTTTTTATCTACATACTACCACGTCAATGTTCTCATCAATACTTTTGTCAGTTAATTTACCATTAATTGATGATAAATGGATGGGAAAATAATTGATGGTAGTTCTAGGACATTTCATAAACAAATACTGCAAAAACAAAATATTGCAGAAAAAAAAATTTATTGGACAGAGTTATTAAAATTTGAATTTTCTGAATTTGCAGTTTTATGTTATAAATATAAATAGCTGCACAACTGATTTTTATGCGCTATAATTTTGCAGTTTTCCTGTTAGAAATGTTAAAAATGTTTATGAATAAACTTCATTTGCAACATTTTGTTTATCAAAAAAATACTTGTCAATATTGCCAATATTGCTTGTTTATGAAAACCACTTCTATTTTCATAAACTTTCCATCAATGTTCTCATCAATACTTTCATCAATGTAAAATCAAAATCAGCTGAGTTAAAAAAGATGTCTTATTATTTTTTTTTTAATTCTTTGGAATGTTCAAATAATTTTTTGAAATTTATTATCATGTGAAAAAAAAATTTCAAGTTGGCATTAAAAAATATAAATAAATATTTCTTTTACAAATAAATATAAAATATTTCATATTAGACATATTAAATAATAATAATAATTATACAAAATTAAAATTAAATGGATAAAGAAATTAAATGGATAAGATACTGATAATTCAAGATGGATGTGTAATAATTTATCAATTTAAATTGTTCAGTAATTATAGAGAACATTGATGTATAATACTAGTGCTACCTTCTTTTTTTCATAAATATTACTCTCATATTTCTTTTGATCTATAACCCTGACAACTAGTGTCCACCCTTACACAAATTCTAACTATCATTATAAATAAACAAATAATAATCATAACATTTCATTCAATTTCAGATATTATTCCTGTGCTCGATTATATTAACTGTTGTTGCTCATCCACCTGAAGGTGTTTGGAAAAAAAAACTTGTCTGGAAAGAGGATTGGGTTCAAATATGGAAAACGGTTAAAAAAGAAGCATGGGAAACAAAATGGAAAAAAGTTCAAGTTCCCGTTTGGAAAGAAGTACAAATTCCAGTTTGGAAGGAAGAAAAAATTCCCGATTGGAAAATTGTGAAAAAACCACATATCGAAGAAAGGGAAGTTCCAGCTTGGAAGGAGGATAAAGTTCAAGTGTGGAAAAAAATAACAAAACCAGTATGGAAATTAATAGATGTTCCAGTTTGGAAAGAAATTCAAGTTCCAATATGGAAAGATATTGAAGTGCCAGTATGGAAAGAAATTCAAGTACCAATATGGAAAGAAATTCAAGTACCATATTGGAAAGATATTCAAGTGCCATATTGGAAAGAAATTAAAGTTCCAGTATGGAAAGAAATACAAGTACCAATATGGAAAGATATTCAAGTACCAGTTTGGAAGGAAGTTCAAGTACCAGATTGGAAAAAAATATGGGTACCAGAATGGGTTAAAATGGGTATACCTGGTGAAAAATATTTAGGTAAAGATCATGAAGGTTGGGAATATACAAGTCATGATTTGTGGCGTAAAAAATTAGTATGGAAGCCAGTATGGAAAAAAATTTGGCGTACAGAGAAAAAACAAGAATGGAAAACAGAGAAAAAACAAGAATGGACAACAAAAAAAGTTCAAGAATGGAAAATTGAAAAAAAAGAAGAATGGCGTACAGAAAAGAAACAAGAGTGGCGTACAGAAAAGAAACAAGAATGGATACCGAAAAAAGTACAAGAATGGAAAATAGAGAAAAAACAAGAATGGAAAACAGAAAAAAAACAAGAATGGAAACAAGAAAAAAAATTAGAATGGAAAGATGAATGGATACAAGTATGGAAACCAGTGAAAAAACAAATCTGGATTAAGGAAAAACGTGAAAAATGGATTGAAGAAAAACATCAAATATGGCGTATTGAAAAGAAACAGGTATGGGCAACTGATAAAAAATTAGTATGGAAAGATGAATGGAAATCAATTAAAGTACCAGTTTGGAAAGAAGCTAAAGTACCAGCATGGAAAAAAGTATGGAAACCTGTATGGGAAAAAGTTTGGGTACCCGTTAGTCATGGATGGGATTAAAGTATGTTTTAAATATATTTATATTTAATAAAATCAAATTATTATTAAAATTGTTAATTAAAATTAGGTATCTCGTATTAAATAATTAAAAAATAAAAACAAAAAACAAAAAAACGTAATTAGATAATTTTGTAAAGTAAAATATCAAAAAATTGTATTTTTAAAAAGAAGACTTAATTCAATTTTAGTTTTAAAAACAAAATATAAATTATAATCTACGGATGGGTTATCAATTTTTGTTTTTTTTTTTAGCTACACTATAAAGTAAAGCCCAGTGTAATTTAGGAATGAAAAAAAAATAAATACAAAATTCCATTCTTTGTACATAGTCATTTAAATTCATCTTTCTGTACTATATTATTATTAAGTATACTTATACATTATATTTTGTAAATTTTTTGTCAAATTGTATCATAAATATTATTGTATATGTTTCGGTTGTTAGTCATATTTTTATATAATAATTATATTATGTATATAAAATTATATAATGTATTTTAAAAAATTATATTTGATAATTAAAAATTTAGGAAAAAGAAAAAAACTTAAAACAATAATAAGTGAATTTTAAACTTGAAAATTAGTATCAATTCTATTTTTAATTTGTAACATGTATTTAATTTTTTGATTTCATGATAATCAAATTTGGTTTTAGTGATCTACTAAATTTGGCAATTAAAAGTTTTGTTTCAGTACTTGCAATATTTCTTAGAAACAACTAATTACAATCACTGATGAATGAAGTAATATACTTCCGAAAACTCTATATTTGCAAAATACAAATTGTATTTATTAGTGAAAGAAAATTCGATGTTTAATTGTTAAGACTATTGTAGTTGCACCAATATTTAAAAACAAAATTTGGGATTAATTTTCATTATTAATCTATTAAACCACCAAAACGATATTAATTAATTTCAAATTAATTTAATATTTAAATTTAAGTTTATAAGATATTTCTGTGTTAAATTTAATAATCATCAACAAATTTAAAATCGACAAAAATACTAGAAAAAACAATATTTGAATCACAAACAAGTAATTAAGTCCTGTTAAACATTTAGATGAATATACTAGAATGGAAAAAGTAGCTTGAATTAAAAATTTATATATCTATTAATATGGAAGACAGTTTTAAGTATCGCCTTTTTAAATTGTATACAGAATATAGATTGTTATTGTAAATCTCGTTTGCTTTCCAGTGTGCCAACAGTTTTATTTCATTTAATAAAAAAATTGAAACTGTGATTATTGTCTTTTAAATTCTTTTTTTCAAAATTCTGTTTAAATTTTCGATAAAGTTATTAACATTGTTTTAAGAAGATAATAAATATTATAAAATCATAATTTTTAAAATTTTAAAACAAATAGCAAAACTATTTTATTAAAATTTTCAATAACCCATGACAAATTCTCAAATTGATATTTTTAACTTTTTTTTGTCTCAAATCAAATATTTCTACCTTTTTCCATTTTTTATTTCCAAAACTGGAAGCAATGTTAAGTATGCAAAAATTAAACATTTTTTGGATTAGTTTTTTAAAATAAAATAATTTAAAAATTTGTTATATATAAATTTATGATTTATTTCAAAGTAGTAAGAAAAATGAATAGAAACTTAATTTCAAAATTTTATTATTTGATAAGTCATTATTTGACATTCGTTAGACATTATTTGACATTTTAGTATCTACCGTTTCTTCGCCTGGTTGATATTATTGCAACCTTATACACAATCAAATTCATATTTAATAATTATTTCACAATTAATTCAAGTTAAACTTTAAAGTAAAATTAATATATGTATACAGAATTATGTATAACTACAGTTTATGAAATTGAAATACGACAATAATTTGATAAGATAGAGAATTAAAATAAAAAATAAAATTTATAAAAAATTAATAGTTAAGTAGATAATTACTAAATTACTAAATTTAAATTCAGATATTTAATAAAAACAAAATAAAATAAAAATAACCATTTAATTCGCTAAAGAAACGTTAACATTAGTGATGTACATGTGATACAAAAAATAAATCGATATATCGTTCGATACGTAACAAAATAAAATATATCGATGCATATCAAAAACCGGAGAATTGAGATATGCGACTTCTTTAAAAAGCTAATAGCGAAATAAAACCAACCAACTTGACAAACTTAAATTGATTTTTTTTAATTTTACTACTTTTTATCATAATTATTAGAAAATATTAAATAATGTTTTATTAAACTAACTTTATTTAAACTTATTTTTATTTTGTTGTTGAGCCAAGGTAATAATGAAAAATTTAAAACGAATACGAAACGAATGATTTAACATTGATGTGTTTTCTTATTTCTTTGCTATATTCCTACTTTCCGCCCCACGGATGATGTTGCAGGACATTGACGATGATATTCCTACTTGCGTAATGTTTGTATATGAATTATTATCAGTTTTCAGTACTATTATCTAAAATTTGAAACTGTTAAAAAATTAACAATTTATGGTGCAAACTACAACACAATGTAGATTTATTTTGTTGTCGGAGTGTCCAAATTTTTATAACGCAAAAAAAATTCTTATATTAAAAGCTTGATGCAGTCTGAAAATGAATGATATCGATGGACTCAAATATCGCTAGCAAAAATATCCAGTTTAAAAATCGATTTAATGTAAGAAAAATATCGATTATATCAAGAACTCGAAACATATCCCACATCACTAGTTAACATACAATACAAGTAATAAAATTAAAGTAATCGGGCTCCAATAAATAATTTTGTAATTCCCTTATATGAAAAAACTTATGTTTGACAAATCGTTAATTTGTTGTGGTAGAGAATTGCATAATCCTGAATCTGTTAAAGAGATTCTCTGACGATAGTTCGAAATTTACCACCTACAATTCTAATTTTGATTTACTAATATGTTTATTTTATTTACCAAATATTGATACGTGGAAATTTTCTATAAAGCTAATACAACATAAAATAAATCTTTAAAAACAAATCATATTAATAAAAAATTATAAATTTAATGTTCTAAAATGTTTGAAAAAGTTTTGAATCCAGCATAGCTAATAATATTGTTAAACTTTGGAATACATAAGATAAAATTAATTTAAATATTAAATTGTACCAAAAAATTCCAAATTTTGTAATCATTTGATTATTTCATTTAAATAATTATACTTTTTCAATGTAATTATTTAAATAAAATATTTAATAAAAAAATCATGTTCACCAAAAAGTGCTTGCTGTAATGATCAAATATAATTTTTAAAAATAAAATCCATTTTTATAGGAAACCACATAAAATAATTTCATATTAGTTTAGTGTTAGAAAATAAATTTCTTATTTTTACTTTATTTTTTAATACATTAAAGTAATTATAAGAAATTTAATAAAATTAAATAAAATTAAACAAAATATTGTTTTGTTTAGTCTATAAGAATTGTTAATAATAAGTCAATATTATAGTTTTGTAAATATTATTTGTTATAAAATAAAAACAAAAAATTAAAAAAAAACCAACAAAGCTTTATCAAATTATTACTCAAACAAAAAATTTAATAAATAATTAAACCCAATAAATATTTTTACATTCATAAATAATATTTTTACATAATTTTTATTGAATTTTTAAAAATCTTATATAAGTAGGCACCCTCAAAGGAATTTATTTTCTAAAATAAAAATCCTGTTTCATATTACGTAATGATCTCAAAAATAATTTATTTAAAATCATATAGGTTTTCAGGTGTATTTACATTTTGTATGAATAATAGTATATAATTAATGGATATATGATACCTAAAGGTATCATAATATTCGATTCATAAGAAAAATAAAACTATTCAATATAAAATTCCACCTAGGCGGAAAATAATTTCACTTTCTTTTTCTATGAGATCAAAAATAAAAAACAAAAACAAACATAAATAATTTTCTTTTTATATCAAAAGAAAATTTATACCTATACGGTATTTGTACCTACTACCAAAAATACAAAAAAAAAAACAAAACCAACAGAAAAAAAGAAATATGGGTAGATGAGACAAATGTACATCTCGGTACTTTATATTTTTCTATAAATTAAAAAAAAAAAAAAAAACACAAAATAATAAAAACAAAACTCTCTTGGAATATGTATATGAGGAAATGAAATTAAATCGTGTGTAATAGAAGAAAGAAAAGGAAAATTTCATTTTAATATCAAAATATTTTTAGAAGATGAAAAGAAAAAAAATAAAATCAAAAAATAAGGAAATAAAAATGTTACTACATATTCCTAATATACTAAAAGAAAGAGTATAAGATTATCTTGAATCTACATATTGTGCATAGCTAGTAGTAAAATTTATCTATAGGAATTGAAATTTGATATAGTTTTAACATGATACAAATAGCGGTAAAGAAATATTTAAAAAGTATATTTTGAAATTAAATGAAGAGAATATTTTTTTGATATTTTATGCCTAGTTAAGGAAGTTCATATTATCTTCACAAAATCTGTTTAAAAGATTCATCTTAATTTTTTTTAAATTAAGAGATTCATCTAATTAAAGATTTCACAGTATGTCTTAGTAGTATTAATTTAACATACTTACTTAAATTATATTTTTGTTCTATACCATCTATGGTACACTGAAAAACTTTTTACAGTTTTTTCAATAAATCGGTTGTTGAATCGGGTTGAAAAATGTCAATAACATAATTTGTTAAAGTAATAGTATTTTTTATTAAAATGATAACAAAAATTATTTTTTAACACAAAAAAACAATAAAAATTGTACCTACAATAACATCAACAACAAAAAATATTCAAATAACAGTTTTGGTTATTAAAATTATAAAATAATTGTGAATTTAATAATTTTTGTTGTTACGGAATCGGTGTTAATATAATAACGTAAATTGGTAAAATTTGTAATTAAACAGAAAACTTTTGTTATTAATTCAATAATAGAAATCATTAAAATAATAACAAATTATATTTTGACAGTCGAAATTATTAAAAAAACAAAACTTGTTATTAAAATAGTAAGTTGTGTTTTTAATAACTTTAACCATTAACTTAATAAACATTTCTTAAAATAAGAAAAAATATTTTCAAATTTATAAATTCTCATTCAGTTCAAAAGTAATCGTAGGATAAAAAGAGTTAATTTAAGAGTGAATAAAAATGTGTAAAAACAGAATAAATAAATACTTTCTAGAGGTAAGTTGTATTTTATAATAATTAGGTGAAATAATGCAATGATTAATATTTAAATATATTGAATTTTCTTTTTTTGAGAAATAAATTATTGGAATCACATGTAGCTATATTGTGTAGAAAAAAAAATATAATTTGTATTTCAATGGCAAACCGAGTTAAACTTAATAAGTTCAAAGTATCTTTTTTTATTACATTAATTATACGTTGAGAAATTAGCTTAACGATTTTTTTTTATTTTAGATATTAATTGAGTTATCAATATATAAAGACAAAATTAAAGAATCTTCCGTTAAGTCCATGATTGATTTTATTGCAGCTGATAAAGTAACACATTGTAAGTTTTTTTTTATGAATATAAATTAAAAATTTGCAAAATGTTTAACAAAATAAAATTGATTTCAATATGGTAAACACATAAAAAATATAATTTATATAAATATAATAATAGGTACATATATTAAAATTAATCTTCTTATTTTGTATAATATAAAATAAAATTACTCTATTTCTTTTTATTTCTTTACAGATGGGAAATTATTAACAATGTTTTACTTATTGCACCACATACTAGTACCCACAGCAAAAATTTATCTTATTGTGGCAAATAAAGAAAAACTATACATAAACAAATTTCGATTTGCGATTCACAAAATTCTTTTGTAATTATTGGCAACACCAGTTCAACAGCTGAATTGTTAGAGAAACGAATTAAATAAAATCTGCCAGTTCAACCGTTACTACTTCTAGCAGGAACTGAAGACGACCATAAAGAAATGTGTTTAAAATGAAGTGCTTTATGTATATAAAAATTATTAGCAAATAAAAAAAAAGTAATTTTGAATTAAATATAATCCATTATGTTTCATTTAAGACATTAAAAAAAAAAACTGTAAATTTTATAATTATTATTCAATTTGCTTTGTTGATGTTGAAGATTAGGTTCGTTTATGAATAAGAGTTGAATGGATATTGCGTTTTTTGTTTGGACAACTTATTTTTAAAAAAACAACTTGTGTTATAAAAATAATAACGTGGCTTGCAAAATTAATGCCAGAATATTGTCAATATACATAACAATAATCTGCTTTTAAAATAACAGCTCATGTTGCTAAATCAACAGATTCATTATTATATTATTAAAATAATGTTTGTTAAATCAACAAATTTTAGCTATTAAATAGATAATACTTCTAGTTATATTAACAACTTCTACTGTTAAGTTAAAAACTCAGGTTGTTTAATCAACAACTTTGTTGTTAAATTCATAATCATTTATGCTCTCTTTTGCTCTCTCTTTGTTAATTTAATAACGATTTGATTAGTTTAACAGTAAACATTTTAATTTTTTTTATAGCACTATTAATTTATAATATTTTTAACTGCAGTAAACTATATTTTATTTACTCGCAGATTCACTATCTATAATTATAATTGACAAGCATTTAAGGTCCTGCGCAGTAGACACCTTTTTATTTTATCTCGATTCTCCTTGTCCTTAATGAACTTCTAATATATATAATATATAAGATTGTATATAAAACAAAAATGCGCACACAGTTGAAAATTTTGTACTCATATGATTTTATTATTCAGCAAATACATTATGCATATGTGAGATCTTATGAAAATAATAAACAAAAGCAAACAAATCAGTTATTATATTTTACATTATGTACTTGCAAATGAATCTATGTACATATGCCAAAAAAAAAACAAAGAAACAAATTCATCTAAAATAAAAAAACAACAAATCACTTGAATTCTTAATTTTTATCTTTTTAAGTAACTGTTTCTAAATTTTGGTTATTTGTAGTAATAATATAGTTTTATTAAAATTATGTATTATGTAGGTATATATATACATACCTCTTTAATGACAAATTTTTTTATTTTTAGTAATTTTATCCACTAAATGCCACTTACTATAGGGAATATATCGGAAACGAAGCAGTATATGAGGGACGTGTATTTATGTGTCCTAAATAAAACTTACTAACCACAAAACCTTTTATTAAACACGAGTGGTTTCTGCTATATCGTGCGAAGTCTATGTCAGTACGTAAATTACTGTTTTTTTAAAAACTTTAAATTTGACTTCAACTTGAAATATAATTACTCAATAGGGGCCCCTAGTAATTATATAAATAAATAAATTTCAATTTTTTCTGAATTATTCAAGTAGTGTAATTTTTTTTTCTTCTGATTAATGAAATTAACCCCATTTTACCTATTTTTATATAAAATTTATATCGTATGAAATTTCGTATCAATTGTTTTTCTTCAATCAACTGTTTATCTAAAAGGCTAGAAGAAATTTTAAATTTGGATAATAGCCTTTGAAAGTCCTTAGAAGCATATAAAGCAGTTTAAAAACCATCAATAAGTAAAATACTACAAAAGTATTGAATCAGCTGACGTATTTTATTTTTAATTATATTTTTAATGACAAGCTCATGTCTCCTCCTGCCCAATAAATTTATGTAATATAAATATATGAAGATTTTTACTCCCTATATTATTATAGATAGTAGGTTGGTACTAGTGGCTTTTAGTAAGTCGATACAGGTATATTGTTATTCGGAGAACCGCGCGGATCTTGCCTATCAAAAGCAATCAATTCGAGTTTTTTACAAAACATGGTCTAGAAAGTAAGCTACTGGATGGGGGTTTCTTTCAGGAGAAGATGTAAAAAATTTTCGTTCCCTTTTTTAATATTTGCAGACTCAGTAGAAATAATTTGAGCCGTTTGGAATGTTTGAATATAAGACACAGTCTTGTGATAACTCATACCATTGTACTGATACCTGATATTGTCAGTGATAGTAGTTTAAGAGACCTTTCATGATCCAGTATTCGGCAAGTAAAATGGTTATACACACCGGTACAATTTAAATTATTTTTTAGACTAATTTGCCATGGAATGAAATAATATGCTTTCGCAATTTTTTAACAACTTCTTTCAGATTTTATCATATTAAAGAACACAACAAGCATTAACCTTCATTATTTTCTTAAGGCATTTTATAACTGTAATATAAGCATCTCTTGAATAGTATCTGAAAGTGTAAATTATTACAGGTTTTTACATTTAGTTTTCTACTTTCGTGCCTATTGCAGTTGAACAAAACAAAACAACAAATGCTATACTACCTATTGCATTTGAACCTAATAATGATTTACTAGATCAAATAAAATAAAGTCAACAAAGTTATTATAAGTCATATTTGTATTTGAACTTTCAATGTGGGAATCAGTACACATTATATTATCAACACTCAACATGCGATTGATATTCTATAAAGTAAAAAGAGAACAAAACAACTTACTCCTCGTAGAAATAATAGATTTAAAATTTTATTTTGAATAAAATTAAATTTAAAAATATTATTTCAATATAAGGTTTAAGTCAAGAAATATGTACATACATACATTATTTAGATTAATATAGATCCTAGGGGCTCAATATAAAAATTCAGATAACAGAAAAATTTCAATAAAATGGCGATCACACTAAAAGATATTGGATCTATTGGAAAAAAATTAAATAATACAAACTCAAAAATATTAGAATTGACGATGACGATATAAACATAAGCTTGCGCATACATAAGTAAAACTGCATGTAGCGCCAATAATAAATCATACGATTATGGCGGTCGTCTCGAGATGTAGAAGATTCGATTCGTAAATTTATTTCGATTCGTAAAGAAAGGATGATGCAGTAGAAGTTTTTATTGATGATTTTGAGAACATAGCAGGGCTTATGTCGTGATTGGAATTACAAAATATAATTTTTTCAAAAAAAATTATTGACGGTGTGTGGCAAAAATATTTGTATTGAGTGAAAAACGCTTAACTCGTGCAAAAAGTTAAAACAACTATTACTGAATGAGTTTGCCAAAAAAAAACGAACCGGGCTAATTTACACAAAATACTTAGCACAAAAATAATGAATAAATCATAATCAATTTATAAATATTTTGTTGAATTGCAAATATCCGTAGCTAAAAACACAAAGCTACCTGATTTAAAAATAATTAATAAATTTTTATTGAAAAAATGCTCACAAATGTAGAAATTAGCAATAGTGTCGTAATTTTTAAATGCATGAAAAAATTAACTATGAAGAACTACGATTACAACAACTATGAAGTTACATCAATTTGATGCTAGATAAATTAGCTTTTCTTTTTACAATAATTTAGTATTACAACACCATCTCGATTAGACACGCAAATTTCTTATATTCACTGCATTCTTTAATTGCATCAATCTTTCACACAATAATACAAAATTTTAATTGGAAATGGAAAATCATCTTTACTAATAGCAATCCTTATTAAATATTATGTCATAAAATTTACTTTTCAAATTTTTGAAATTTTTCCCATTTCTACTAACATTTATAAATTGAAATTATTTTCACAAGAACATTAACTAAATATGACATAATCAAAATCTCATTTATTTTTACTATCATCACATCACATCGTAATAATAATTGTAATTGTTTTCAAATATACCTACACAATAATACAAATATTACTAACGCCATATAACCATTATACATTGACAAAAATGGTAAATACCATATGAAAATTCATTAAAATTCGATAGTAACAATAACTGAAGAATATCAAACTAAAAGAAACATAATAAAACAAAAAAAGGAATTTAAAAAAAAATGTTTCATTTTTCTACTTTCATGCCAGTACCTTTCATACAAAATATCAAAACGATAAACATCACTTACTATTTTAGCATCTTTGTACCATCGCATACCTTTTTAGTGGCGCTAAAACAAAAATATTGCCCCACTATTAGGAAATTATTCTTCTCATAATATAAACAATGCGTTAAATAAAAGCAAAAAGAAGAAAAAAAAAAAAGAAAAACAAAATTCAAAAGAAAGTAAAGAAATACACGGTAATAAACATCAGAAGACTGATTTATCTTTAAGGTCGGTAACTTTTCTTTATTTTTAGTTTTATTTTTATTTTTTTTTATTTTTCTTCTCGTTTAGAAGAAGAAAAAATTCAATTGTATGCTATTAGTCCTATTATTGTATAGTTAAAATTGTAATCTATGTCAGAGGTAGCCAATTTTTTTCTTCCAATTAGTTTTCTTTATTTTCTTATAATTAATACGTTTATTTTGATGCTGCGAGCCTCCAGTAGAACTTTGCAGTATATTATAGCTTGAGATATGTATTATTGTAGTTAGAAGCCTCTCTAAATGTTGATGTAGTTCTGTTTGCTGTCTTTTTTTTAAAAGCCAAAACTTTTTTGAGATTTGTCTTAATAATTGAGATCAGGTTTTGGCAAGACAGCATGCAATTCTATTGTTAAGTGATTTAGTTTTGGTTGGTTTAAAATGCAAGTTTTAGGGTATTAAATAAGCGAATCTTCAATACTAAATACAGTAGATATTTTATACTTAACATCAAATATGGTTGCTATTACTGAAAACAGAATAATGCAAAAATAAAGGTTTTAAAAATATTACTATAGACCGATAGGGATAGATATACAAGTAATTTGTCAATTCGATTACTGAACATTATTTTACCCTGTATTTTCTCTTAAAATATTGTATTGATATACTGTACAAGAGGTTTTGGTAAAATAAATTATGAACAAGGCAGTAGCAAAGAGTAAACACACACAAGAAGTTGTGTTGTTATTTGTAAAAATACGGTTCACTCTACCTACATTAAAACCCGAATTAGTCCTGTGTTGCCATAAACCATTATTTTAATAAAAGTCGTATTGCACTTATTTTTACCTATTTAAATTTACTTACTCATAACAGGCTTTGAAATGGAAATGACATAAATAGAAATAGTGCAGTATATAGTTTTAATTTAGTGATACTAAAAAATTTGCAAAATGGATGACATGAAAAAATAAGTTGCATTATTTTTCTAAATACTAAGCCGTAATTATTAAATTTGGTTTTTGTATAATTATTTTAACCAAATGTTGATATTTGTTAAGTGTAACAATTTTTTTGCATTAGTATTTGTCTGTTCCGATATGGCAACGCTGGGCTAATCTATTTAAAACATTTGTTCAGAGTATATTATTGTATGTGATTCATTTTTGTGATTTTATAGAAAATTAACAGTAAACAAAAGCATTAGATTATTTAGAATAGATTTCCTTGGACGTACCTAAGTCTATATTTATTGAAACACCAAATGAATTGAAGATTTAAGTGGTTTTTCCACCGTTTCAAAAAAAAAATCCACTCGCATAATGCTATTGCCGAATATAATAAGTACATAAGTGGCGTCGATAGAATGGATGAGAACATCAGTTTGCATCGGGTTGGGATTCAAGGAAAGACATAATGCAACCGCATATTTACATAACCTGTTGATGTATCAATATATAATCCTTGACAAATTAATAGAGTTCACAATCCGGAAATGCGTCAATTGCAAGTTCTTCGAAAAATTGCTACATATTATTATTGTAGTAATTATGGCACCCAACCACTATCTGCTGGAAATATAAAACGTAAAAGATCTCTCTCAAAAGCTTTAAAAAAGGCAGAATAGCTATTAAATAAGGGAAGCTGAATTAGCAAGAATAAGAGGTACTACGAATTGTAGGTCGGCAATTGCTAAACACATAATAGAGGAACACCATAAAATTGATAAAACCAATTTATCATCAATAAAGGAGGTACACAAAACAAGCAAACTAGACACATATTCAGAGTTTAGCAATTTCGAGGGTTCAGGTAGATGATAGATTGAATAATGATTTAGGGAATGGATATTCACCGCTATTTAAATTAATAAAATAATTGGAAAAAGTACAGGTAAAATAGATAGCTAGTATGGAGGGAATAGGATATAAGAAGGGAAAAAATAATGAATTAATGTATACAGTTAGTCACAAGCACTGATGAAGGAAGTATGTTGCTTCCGAAATATCGATATTTGCAATCAAATATTAAAAACTATTAGTGAACGGAAACCTGACAACATTTTTAATTATTTAATTTAAGCTATTAACTGTTATAATCAATTGTAAGTAAATTTTCGTTTTCATTTTTAGCCTTTTAAATCTTATAAATAAGGTCCAAATTCCGAAAGTGAAACGGACCTGAAGTTGGTAAATAAATAAATTAATAAATATAAAGACGATTTATTCTATCACTTCTTGGTAAATGATGGTTTTAAAAATGCGTTTGTTTTTGTGTTTTACTCGATAATAGTTGTGGTTTACCTTGTTCTAGTATTATAACATAAATCTTAACTGGTTATTCTTCATTATATCATTCTATCTATCAATTAACAAAGTAAAAATATTCTATACATACATAGGTATTAAAATTATAAAATTGAACCGTTATCAAAAAAAAAAAAAGAATAGCTATACAAGAATATAAACTATAAAAACCAAACAAACTATTTTAAGATCAACTAAGGATTTAATTGAAAATTCAAAATGAAATAGTCGGAAAAAAAATTAACTGCAATGACCAGTCATTGAAATAAAGTTTATACAGGACGATACATAGAAAACACGACTCAAGGAACGCCTGAAAGAAGCAGAACTTGCTAAGAAAAGCAATTTAACCGAATTCAGATCCAATGAAATTAGCAGAACACATTATTATTTTGTACATGGTTACAAGTTAGTTATACTTTGCTCTTTCCAGAGTTAGATAATTGTATATTGTTACTACAAAAAAAATTTTGTATACTAAAAAGTATATTAATAAATTGTAAAATTTTATGGTCTTCGGCACGATACGATTTGATCTGAAGAGTCTATGTACCATTTCAAAATAATTAATATTATAAAAGCAAAAGAAGATATCCCCTTTTTGTATCCAAGACCGGGTACGCATAAAAGTAACTATACCTAACAGCGGTTACATAATATGAAAAAGTATAAAAATAATTAAGGTAAGTATTCTGGAATTAAAACCATATTTAGCGAGATTTTGAAAAAACGATTTAAGGGCTATATTTTATTTTATAAAGAGTAAATTATAAGTATCTAAGTTTTGATATATTAAAATAAAGTAAATTTATATGCATATATAATAAATATAATATAATAAAAATATGCTATATATTTTCATATAAAGTACGAAATAAAGTATAAAATGGCTTTTTGGTTGGTTGGAAAGGACGTGAAGAGACGAAAAATAAAAATAGATATAGAGGGTCGTTGAAAATTTTCAAAATATTAGGATTTCTAGAAGCTATGGGAACAGTTTTGTTTTTATTCTAAAATTGTCATTTTGGACTCCAATATCTCTGAAACGGTAACATTGATCCATTAATAAATAAGTTTCATACTAAAGGCTGGAGAAACCCCTACAATGTCGTTTTAAAGAAGATTCTCTGTATTGTTGTATATAGACGACTTTAAATAAAACACTATAAAATTTTAGAAATTTTTTTAAAAGTTCAATTTGACCTTTAGATAACCTTGTCGACAAAAAAGGGCTTCTATGAAATATTTGTGACATTATCCGACGATATCGTTCTGTAAAATTTCGTTTCATTCGGACGTTTATACTTTTTATTTATATCTCTTTATATTTTAACTAGTAAGTCAGCCCGTTTAAAAACGGGTCCCGAGTAAAAAGATACCGACTTTTTTTCAAACATAACCACTCAGTGGCCCCAAGAAATTTTTTTTCTAGAAACACTTTTTTGTTATAATTTAAAACAAATTAATAATTTATTTATTCAACTTAACACTATAAATTAGCACTAACAACTTCTTTGAAAACTACGTTCCGAGTGAACTCTTGTTCATCATGCAGCAATCGACCTTGCTCTTGGTTTTCTGATATTTTAACCTTAATTTTTCTACCATCACGTGCGCGTGAGAAGGCAACGTATAGTTGACCATGCGTGAAACTATCTTCTTCCATACTATGAATTAGATTTTTCACTAAAGATGAACAGAACTTTAAAAATGAAAAATAAGTACAGAACAATTGTTGATTCGAACAATTTTCTTTTTTTTTTTTCACAATTTAATTGAAAGGAAAAAATTCAAAAATTGAAAAATCAAAAAATCATATAAAAATAATTGAAAGGAAAATTTTTTTTTTTGTAGTAAAAACAAAAAATGTCAAAAAGTGTGGTTTACACACATACAACTCTGGTTTTTTATATGTATAAATAATTTATAATAGCTTAATATTTTATACTACTAATAATAATTATTGTTCTTTGTAAGCTCTATATGAAAACAATATAAAGAGTGAATTAAAAGTAAGAATTATAAATTTTTTCACATGAAAAAGCAAATCAAACAAAATAATTTTTTTCATTATCTGGTAGATTTTGCATTAAAAAATATGTTATTGAAACAAAAATCGTTGGAAATAAAAACAATAATATTAAAAATCACCAAACACAATAATATATTTTTGAATAAATAAATATAACAGTTTCTTCCATTTAATTCTAAATTCAATTTTTCATTTCATAGACTTACATTTATTCACAAAACCTTTACCAATCTCATTTCTACTAAGGCGGAAAAACGTTCACAGGGTATGCTACTTTACTCTGTAAAATTCTAAGTTATTGTACTAACCAGTTTTTTATCACAAAACATTCATTCAATTTATTCTTCCGAATTTCTTAATAATTTGGTTGAGAAACCCTGCCTTATCAATTAGATGTGATCTAAACTTAGAAAAAAAAAACAAGAAATACAACTCAAACTGAAACTGAAAGTAAATTCAAAACTTCCATGTTTCATACACACACACTAATATTCATACATACTATCAGCAACTCAATTAAAATTGTACCTTTTTATTCACCATTTACTAGGCTATAGCTAAATTTATAATGCAACTTTACTGTTTTTATTGCAATGATAAAAATGACTTAAGCAGAGTACATAATACACGAAATAGCTAAGAAATATTTTAAAAGAAGAAAAACCAAAATAAAAACAAAAAGAAAAATGTTGTTTTTCAGCAAGGAGTCATCATTAAAAAAAAAATACCATTTCTATTTGAAATTTAAAGGAAATTTATGCAAATAAAACTCTGTGAATTCAAAATAACAAAAACAAAATATTTCTGGTATGGCTTTGTAAAATTTTTTGTTATTGGTTTTATGAAGATTTGAACATCAAATAGATTAGTGTTGCCTATATACTATGGTTATAAAAAAATTTTTAATTGTGCAATAACCTGCCTGGTAACTAGAGGTTAATCGTTATTTTTTTTTGCTTAGTAAGATTTGATCCTCTATTTAAATACCAGTAATCGTTTTTTGAGAGCTTTAGCTTAATATTTTTGACTGTTTGTTTCTATTGAGAGTTGCCACATAAATACTGGTTTCACCTAACTTACCAGGTGATTTTTACATTAATTTTTTATTACATACACTCTGTAATAATGTGTACTGACTATGGTAATATTTAATTAATTATCTCAGATTTTGTTTTAATTTCTTGAACAATTTTTATTGGTTTTTCGTTCTGCCTAAATATTAAATGGTAAGTTTTAATTGGATTTTTTTAAATTTTCTAGATAAAAATGCTATAATTAGATCTCTAGCTACAGTATTGTGATTTCTGATGCAGATAATTTTTTAAATTTCATTTATATAACTGACAGTGTTTATGATATATGTAAAAATAGGTCTTAAGCTTCATTCTTCAATAATATTAATTTTATATACATATATATATATACATTACATATATTATTTTTTAACAGAGTATGTGCAACCAGAAGCGGACTCACTTCAATCACTGCTGAGAGTTCAAAAATGGATTAAGCAACTAGAAACGCAAATTCCAGTTTTATTCGACTAATCCTACAGTCTGAAATATTTCGAAAGCATATAATGAAAACTCCGTTATATTAGTTTAGAAGCTATTGAGCCCATTTCTATAGATTTTTTTATGAATGAACACAAATTAACGTCATATTAAACTCATTTGTGAAATAAACGTGTTTAGTTTCCATCGAACGACGAACATATATTATATTAGAAGAGATTTGATGCAAGGTTGATTGATTAATATGATTTGTGATGTATGAAATAATTCAAATAAAATTTATAGCACTAATTTTGAATGTTTATGTGGTCAATGTGGGTACCTCAAGAATCTATACTGAGTCTACTACTTTTCCGTTTGTTCATCAACGATATTCCTCAGTGATTATATTAGTGAGCCATCGAATGAAATTCACACAAAAGTTGCTAAAGTTAATAATGAGCTTGACGCTGTTGCTTTTTGGACTAAAGAGAATGAGTTAATATTAAACCCAACTAAATTTGAAGCCATGATTCTGTATGTCCGAGACATTCATACTATACAATTTTGCCTAAAATTAAATTGAATCATTGTGTTGTTTAATAAGTCTAAATATTTGAGTATTGTAATTAACAAAACGTTTACGTGGAATGACATATATACCACATCTCTAGGTGTGTTTTTTCACTTCTTCGTAAACTTTAGAAGTTTTCATATTAATATGACTCAATGGGCAAAGATAAAATTAATCTCATCATTAAGTCTGCCATATAAAAGGCTTAGATCATGGATAATTTTGAACAAAAACCGTAGTTAATCAACAATTAGTAATAATTTATTGTTTTAAATTTTTTATAGAACTGAACTGACCCACCTGGACGAAAAATAAAACATTAAAAAAAAAAATTTCAACTGGGAACACTATGACAAAATAAAAACAACTTTATATTAACTACATATTAATTTATATAGGACGTTGAAAAAATTTGTAATATCAGTGGAAAAAAGTGGAAAAAATTTGTAATATCAGTCTCATCGTAATCGAGATCTCCAGTTTGAATTTTCTCTAAAATTATTTACCTGACTAAACAAAGTCCGCACAAACAACATTTTTCTTTCTAATTCTATTACCAATTTCACCTCTAAATTTTATTACATTCGACTCATAAAACAATTATATTGGCGTACTATAGTACTATAGGGTGATCATGATATACTTGTAGTTGCCTTCTAAACGTTTCAATTGCATAACAATACACAATATACCATTTTGCATCACGATTTTATTGAATTTTATTGAAAACTGTTTAGGAGTATAAATGATGAAAAGTTTAATAAAATAATTTCTTTCATTTTGTAATATTCCATGTACAATAGAAAAATTAAAGATGCGCATCATATCAAAACAAGGAAACAAACAGAAAAAATAAAATTTGTTTATTTCGAAGAATCCTCGAAGCAAAATTTTGTTTACATTTTGCTTTTGTAATAAATTTTTGGTACAAGTTTTGAAATTAAATTTTGTTATTGGTGGCTATGACAATAAATTGTTTTTGTAAGTAACAACACTTTGAAAACGTGCTATATTTCCTCATGCATTTTTTTTTTAATAGTTTTGTTGTCGTGATTCAGTCTTTAACTTCCGTGCAATTTGAAAAGTAAATTTTTGGGCAACAAAACAAAAACAAAAAATGTAAATTTACTGTAATATAGCGATTAATATCGAAACTAAAAATAAAAATTTGAACTTATGATGATCCTCTCCGACGACGATTTCCATATAGTGAATCCTTTTATATAAATAAAAATTTAATTTTAAGATGATTTTTTAAACGGTTTTTCAACCCACAATGAAGAGTACATTAACTTGTATTTAATAAGGAGGAGAATGTGAATCTTCAATAAAAAAAATAGATATGAGAAAGTTGTTGAAAAATTATTTAAGATATTTAAAATATTATGATGTAAGAGGAAAAATTAAATAAATTTTATCTTTTCATAGGTTTTTGTGAAAACAAGAAAGTAAAAGCTTACAACTCCAGCATCTAAAATTTTTTTAAATTTTTTCCTTACACTCATAATAATGTTAGTTTAGATTTTGTTGTGTTTTTCTTGATTACACTTGAGAACAGCCTGTATGGATTAACAGAAATATCTACTGCTTTGTATTTTCATCTATTATGCTCCATAATGGCCTTAAATTTTACGTTATAGTTACTAGCTTTTGTGTGAATTACAATCCAAACACCTTCATCAGGGTGACGAGGTACCCGTGTACCTCCATGTATTTTGTATGAAAAAAATCTTTTGTATTATATTGTAAATATTCATATTTACGTATGTGTATTGTACATAATATAGATTTGTAATAAATCTATAATACAATAAAAATAAAATAAACATCCACATTTTTATAGCATATGTAATAATAATTACGTATCTACTATATTTATATACTGATTAAAGAATATTTTATGTTAATATTCTAGGAATTATTTTCATTAAAATTATTTTTATTTTTATTTATGAATAATGCGATAATGCTGGGTACCGAAGTACACTTATTTTCATGTCTTTAGTAATGTAATATATTTTGAGTACCAAACTATTTTCATTTTCATCTCTGAATAATGCAATACGTTTTAATTTTTTCTTTCGTCACTTCAGTTGTAATATGGACAAATTTCTGTCTGAATACTTATTCTGTAGAACGAAGAACCAATCGTTGGCCAGTGACATTGTTTTACAATATGGTTGATATTGCTGGACTGGTCAAATATATTACTTATATGGATCATCATCCAAGATTTTCCATCACTGATTGCAGCAGAAGTTTACTGAAAGATTTGGCATTTTAGACGTGCAAATTAAATATCCAAGCTCGTGGATTAAATTCCATAGTCGTTAGCAAATCATTTATACTTTCAACATTTCAAGATGTTCTTGGAAGTCAAATTCAGCCTTTAATAACAAGCAACTAACAAAGGAGAGACTATACTGGTAGACTCGAAATGGTTCGCAGTTGCTACTCATGTAGAAAACTGAACCACTAGCAAAGAAAACTAGAAAAGCCTGAGTTGAATGCAACAAACCAATTTGTCGTGAACATAGTACAACACTAGTAAAATGTATCAACTTTGAAATAAATTTTGTATGTAAATAAAATAATAATATTCAAAATTAAGAGTAAAAATAGCTTTAAAAATAAAATATTATCAAAATAAATAACAAAAAAAATGGCAATATCTACAGAATTCCATACAAAATGTATAGAGATACACAGGTATCTCGTCACCTTCGTCAAGGTAATTTTTCAAAACAAGGGTAGATCTCGACTCTCATTGATTATAAAAATCCAAATCCTTAAATATTATTAAATTTACATCCTTTTAGTAGTTGTCTGGGAGCTTGAGCTCGTTAGCCATTCCAGAACCTATTTTTTTGGGGTTTGAAAATGCAAAAGGTACCCGGGTACTTCGTCACTCACATAATGGCTAGTAAAGTTTAATTCGATATCGCATGGTAAATAACAATAGTAAGCATTAGCCCTCTTATATGCCTTTTGATCTACAGAATAAATCGAATTATTTCTATAGGAATATAATTTGGTAATTGTAATGATATAATGTTTATCATTATTACATAGATTGTGGTATACATTTTTATTATAAAATATTTATGTCATTATTTCTTAAAATTGGAATGGAATATAATTTGATGGTTACTAAAATAATAATTTAATAAAACTATGCCGTTCTGTTATAAAATCAAATTTACTTTAAAATAAAATGTAGTTGCCACATTTACATTCAAATATGCCAAAATTTCAAAAACGATGAAAATTCTTATGATTGGGCCAGAACTCTATGGAAGAGTTATGAAAGAGTTATAGCGTTTATACTTATATCATCTAGGCAATTTTAAAATAAAAATGAATTTTGTGTTCCTTCATCTTTCTACGACAAATTTTGTTTATCGGGCATCAAATCACTATAGAATAATATTTATTTATATCTCAAAGTAAAAACAAAACTACGTTATTTAACAATCCCGTTACAAAGTGTTCATATAACACTAATAATAATAATAATATACTTTATGAAATAGTTTTTAATCCAGGCCATAATTTGTGACATCCACAATTCTATATTTAACTTTAATAAAAAGGATTATCAACAACAGATATTATGTATTATTATTCGCTCATGAGCATTAAATATACGATTTAATATTGTAGGTACCTCCCATATAATCATAATTTTCGTTTTAATACAAAATATCTACATAAATATAGGTACCTAACATACATATTATTATTAAGAATTATATTGTGAATTTAATAGGTTCTTCTGAAATTGTAAGGAAAGCTGTTATTTTTATGAATGCCGAAGAAAATTATTTCCAATAAATTCAAATGAAATCAAGGTAAAAATATTTTTTTGTTTTGATTTATTTATTTATTTTTTTTTTTTGTTATGATCATAACCTGATATTATCATTTCAAGATTTTTTTTTATATATATTAATTTAAAAAAGATTTCTTTAACACCTACTGTTTATTTTCAATAACTAAAAATTTATATCGCGCCATCTACAATTTATGTGTTTATGTTGCGCAGAAAAAAAAAACAACAAAACAAGTTACCTGTAACAGTAATTTACGAAAAAAAAATTTCTTTTTAAATTGCGATGTAAACAAGGTGATAAGAAGAAAAAAAAGAAGACACCTCCGGCGAATGTACAGAATCCAAATTTTGGTAGTGGTTTTAATCTTATTTTGTTTTGCTTTTTTTTTTGTGGAAATAGCAATTATTGCTTGTATGAAGGTGGATCTTTTCAATTAACGTGATCTCCTTATGAGTAAATTAGTAAGGTACAATAATTATTTTGGCGGTTTATTAAAAATGTTTCCCCTTTGAAAAAGTTTATCAAGTGAATTAAACATCTTGTTCGTTTTTAGTGAAAATTTTCGTTTTAACAGTATTTTTTTTTATTAGTTCTTTTAGGTACGTCATTTGTTTGTTTATTTAATAGTTCTGAACATTATTAGCTCAAAATTATATTTTGTAAATAAATTTCAATATACTTTAATTTACTGCATTTCTATTAGAAATTTTGACAATAACACAATATTACTTTCCATTCATCATGATACTCGTGAAAGAAGTAAGTATATCGTTCAAGTCCAATTTGTTTCTGATAATATAATTCAATTTGTGTTTCTCTATAATATGAGTTGGATCGTGAGGGTAATATGTTGTTCAAAATTGGATTCTACTATATCTTTTATACGAATATGTTGTTCTTGTAATTCGTAGACTCGAAGAAAAGTAGCAGAACTGTTTGTTGTAATTCGAAAATTTATTCAGCTTTCCTTCTACTGCTCTTTTACATCGCGAAGCTAAGTGATCACTTACATTTTTTTACTTGTTATAAATTGATTATTATTCTGGCAAATTGGTTACCGCATCTTGAACCAATTCTACAACTGTTCTAAGTTCGACTCAGTCATTTATATTTCTCAGCCCCGGATATGTGCTTTCCGTTGATTTTTCACTTGCCTTCGATTTTGGTTTCGATAAATAATTACAGCAGTTTGTACGCCTTGTACTTCCTCATAACATAGCCAAAATAGGTTGTCTTTCAGTACTTGGTGATTTGGGGGAGTTCTCTATCAATTTGTATCATTCTGAGAACGTCCACGTTTGTGATTCTGTCTACTTTAGATATTCTCAACAAAAGCTGGTAACACTGCAATTTAAATGCAATTTAAGCTTTTAATTTGTTTAACGTTTTCATTTTTTAAGTTTAAGGTTCTTCAATGTCACAAATGTACTGACCAAACATAGCCATTACAATACATTACAATATAGGTAACACAATCAAAATTACGATTACAGAGTATTATTTTGTATTTCCATTACTATTCTACATATGATCCCCTTATTCGTATTCCATCTCGGTTTGAGCTAAAAACCTAAATATTTAAAAATAGACCCTTGTTTGATTTTTTTGTTATGATTTGTAAATTGTTTTTTCTACTCACTATCATAGGTTTAGCTTTTTTTTTGTTGATGCGCAGAGCTCGGAGCATGACAGCCTCTATTTCGTCTACCAGATTTTGCATATCATATTTATATTATCAATTGTTGTATCGTTAGCATAACGAATATTGTGAATTTTAGTTTCATTAATTTTCACACCACCAACAGCTTGTTGAAAAATATGTTATGAATACAAGTTGAATAACAATAGTAACAGTACGCAACTTTGACTAACGACTTCAATTAATTTCTCAATTGTTTTTAACGATTGATTTATATGACAGATATATTTGGAGTAATATCTAATTATAATTGACAAGCATTTAGGAACCTGCACAGTAGACACCTTTTCATATTATTTTGATTCTCCTACTCCTTAATGAACTTCTAATATAATAAATAAGTTGTATATAAAACAATAATGCGCACACAGTTGAAAATTTTTTACTCATATGATTTTATTATTCAGCAAATACATTATGCATATGTGAGAACTTATTAAAAAAATAAACAAAAGTAAACAAATCAGTTATTATAATTTACATATATACTTGCAAATGAATCTATATACATATGCCAAATAAAAACAAAGAAACAAATTCATCTCAAATAAAAAATACAAAACCAACAAAAACAAAAAAAATCAGTTGAATTCTTCATATGACCACCAAATTCATCTTTACATAGTAGATTCTGTCTGTCTCAACACATTAACAAAATTTGGCATCATGTGCTGTTAAGCAACGTGAAAAGTATGTAAGTTTATAAAATAGTCTACAGAAATTTATGCATTTAAAGATATTTTGCTTTTATCGAATTGAATTATATGAAAAAATAAAGCAAAAAAATCGCGTTCGAAATAATGTGCTTTTAAAAGGGTTTGAGTTTTTAAGCGCTCTTAGGTGGACTCGACAAGCATTTAAGAACCTGTGCAGTTAATTTTAATTCGCTTCTTCTTAATGAACTCTTAATAATATGTAAATAAGTTGTATATACGACCGAAATGCGCATACGGGTTGAAAAATTTCTATTTTGTTTTATAATATTCAAACTTTTAAATAAAATATATCCATTTTGTGTCATTCTACATCTTATTATTTGTACACATAATTAAAGAAATCTATTCTATTAATTTTTTAAGTAACCATCTCAAATTAGTGTTTTCTATATTTTGGTCATTTGTAGTAATCATATAGTTTTGGTTATATATACCTCTTTAATTACAAAAATATTTTATTTTTAGTGATTTTATCCATTAAATGCTATTTAGTATAGGAATATGTCGAAACAAAACAGTATATGAGGGAGCAGTATTTATGTTTCCCAAATAAAACTTACTAACCTCTAACATGAGCAGTTTCTACTATAATGTGAGAAGTGTAGGTCAGTACGTAAATTGCTGTTCTGCTAAAAACTTTAAATTTGGCTTCAACTCAAATTATAGTTACTCAGCAGGGGCCCCTAGTTATATATATTTTGCTTTATTAGAAAGCCCAATTCAAGTATTTTACATACTATTATTGACTAAATAGTGACATATGTTCGTATACACGTTATTGTTCAAACTTATTTTCCTCTTAATCAAACGCGGTTTCCTAGTTTTTCCAATAATCAGTTTCTAGCCATATTAAGACATTTTACAGTGTTTTATCTAACGCAAATAAGTTTTATCTAATTCAAATAACTGTTTTCTTTCGGCTATATTGATATTAATATCAACTTTGTTTCAAGTAAAGTCAATGGAGTGCTTCGTTCTATTGAATGCTTCAATATAACTATTTGGAATTAATTTAGTTTTTTTTTGTTTGTGTTGGTGATATGTTATCCTTTTCATATTTCTATTGATTTTTATATACATACCATCTTGATTTGAATCCTTTCAATTCTAAAATTATAAATAATAAAGCTTAAGTACTAAGAATGTAAGATTATTTTTATTTGCTTTAGTTCCTTTATAAAATAGAACTACATATGACTAATCTAAAGTATTAAATAATTTAGGTTGCCTTTCAAAAGTATGATTAAATAATTTAGCCCTTTTGATGTTAATTTATGTCACATAAATGACCAACTCAACATATAATTTTTTTTTAAATAAATGACTAAATTTAATCAAATAAAACTGACAAAATGGTTTATGAGTGTAATTTAGAAAATTGATAACGACAAAAAAGTAAATTTGTAATATGCAAAGTATTTTGTAAAAAAAAGTCACATGGGGTGTGCATGGGCTGTCTAAATAAACGTCATAAGTCTGAGTAGAGTCCTTTTTTATTTGTGAAGATTGTCAGACCTATGAAGGCCTAGTAAGAAGAATGTCGACAATATTCATAAGCTAGTAACGGATCTTGACAACGTTAAAACTGGTGTGTTCACTAAAACTAATTTCATAATTGATAGTAATTCTTTTGCCTTCTAAGATATAGTTAAATTATTTGGTTCTTTAAAAAACAATAACTCAAACCTTATCAAAGGTAATCACGACTCTGATGCAATGTTTAAGCTGAAACTTAATGCTTTTGAGGTAGTAAATTGGAAAATAGCTTAAAAGACTCTATTCAGACTGCTCCAAATCATTTTCATGCACAAAAGATCTCCATAATTGAAAAGTTTATTTATATCAAAGGCAATTCTCCTGTTAACACGTTCACTGCCACTAACGATGCAGTATCGTCAATAGTAGATTATTCTTTTGTGATGTGACGAGGGTGTGTCGTCAAAATTTTACATTATTTGTCTATATCATAAAATTTTATGGCAATAGCTAAGAGACTCTACATTTGGCTTTTTGAAAAGGGAATAAGCAAAAAAAACTTTATTTCATTTTATTTTTTACTAATTTTTTTACCTTTATTCACAATAATAATTCAGTTCTGTGAAATAAACCAAAATATACAAAATAATGAATAAATTATATAAAACATATACAAAATTAAAACAAAATAACACAATAAATTAGATTTAGTTTAAAGCCTTTGAAGCAATTTTCTATGCAAGATGCCCATTTATTTGGGCATTTTTGACAAAAATATCTAGATTCTTTACGTATTCGTGCTTGGTAACATACATGACAACGTTTTGTTGGAAGTTTCTTTTTTTCTGTAGGTGGTATACGCTCTAGATGGTGAAATAGCTCTTTCTCATCAATAGCTGCTGAACAAGATGGTTCCTCCACGTTGAAGGTTTGGTTAAGAAAATGATACACACAAGCTTCTCTAAATTATTTTAATGATGTAAGTTTTGCAATATTATTCTGCCGTATATATAATATATATGCATTTTGGATAAAGATTTCAAACAAGTGAATTCCAATTTTCTTGTGCCAACGCAAAGTTTTTCTCATAGCAGAATAGTAAGATAACATTTGATCTGACCGGTCTATTCCTGGCATTCCATCATTATAGTCCTTCACTATGTTAGGTTTTATTGCAGTTTTACCTCTTCTATTTTCTACTGGCACCATTAATTTCGTTGTTGTGCATGCTGGATAATTGTTGTTATTTCTTGTTTATCCTTCCATTTGCATACTACCGCCGATCCCAATTGGAACCATATGCATTCACCTCTTTTAAGTTTAATTTTCATCAAAGTTTTCGGATTTTCTTTTCGATCAGTTCTGAAGGTTCCACAGATGTATGTTGAATGGTTTGTTATAATAGATTTATTAGTCAAACCAACAGAATTGTAGAAATTTTCGGCATATACAATAAACCTTTTACCTAAAAATTCTTTCATTACAGAAATAACGATGTTTGCTGCGTGACCTAATGAAACATCTTCCGGTGTTGCATTTTTCCTCTCACTCACAAAGTTCATAAAGCTTAATCCAAATTCATGTTTTTTGTTCTTTATGTATTGTCGGAAAATCAATCTGCATAGCCAAAGAACCATAGACTCGTCAATTGAAAGGCTTCTTTGGGGACTGTAAATCTTATCCATAAGAGTGTTAAAATGTTTTAAGATAGGGTTTATCTTGTAAAGTCTGTCATTTGATTTTTCTTCATTATTTCTACTCATAAATTGTCTCCAGAAACCTAGATTGTACATTTATGATTTATTCCAGTAGTGTTCTATTGAAGGTAAAGTATAAGGACCCATTTGTAGAAACTGTCCGATGAATAATCGCATAAATATTTCTTTATGATTAGTGTCTTTCCATGCATTAAATCTTGAACTTGTTGTAAGAATTCATTTTTTGGTAATTTCTTGATTAGCATATCTATTAGTTCCCAAAACTAACATTTGAATAAATTCGTCAGTAAAAAATAAGTCCATAAAATCTGCAATATTATTTTGTTGACATATTTTTAATCCTGGCTGACCTATTAAATGTGTATGTATATATAGAACTATAAAAATATATCACACTACCCATTCTAGTATATTGTAAGTGCACTCAAAAGTTATGTCAAAAATATTACATACAATATTCTCTTATTTTTACTTACAATACATAAGAATGTATATTTCTAACACTATTGTATGTCTACTTACGATATAATATGACTGTGTTTTTTTTTATTTTTGCTATTGTATGTGTATGTTACAATATTCTATCTCATATAAAAAATTTGAATTCAATGTCACATATGATATTTACGATATATACGTTTGGACAATTTAGGTATCAAGAAATAAGTTTTTTATTATTATTGTCATTAATAAGTATTTTTTTTTGTGAAAAGCGGATTAAAAATTCTAAAGGTTGGAAAAAAAATAAAAATAAGGAGGCTAGACTCCATGGGCTGAGTTATACCTCAAGTGTCACTCGCAATATCGTTCCAGCGAAAGGAATTAAACCATCATGTGTTCTCCACTGCAAGCAAAAATGCTTTGAGAAAATTAGTGAAGCCGATAGAAAAGAGAATTTTTCTAAGTTTTATAGTCTTGGAAACAATACCCTGCAGTGGAAATACATTCTCAACCATACTGAAAAACATGATAAGAAGTTGACTAAAATTGTGTCTGGTAACAGTCGTCGCTCATGCACTAAGATCTATTTTTTAACATCTTTCACTAACGAAAATAGTAAAGTGAAAGTATTTAATAAAATGTTCCTAAACACATTGAATATAAGTAGCCAAATGGTGGAGACCGCTTTTACCAAGCTAATGGCTGAGAACGGAAATCTTGAAGGAGATAAAAGAGGCAAACACCTTAGGAAAGAATCTGAAATAGATAAAAAACGGAGACAAAACGTTAAAGATCACATAAATTCATTTGCACCAATCGAATCTCACTATTTGCGGATGCAAACAACAAGAAATTTATCGATAGTGATTTAACTATTGCGAAAATGCACAGACTCTACGAAGTTGAGTGTAAAACACGTAACGATACTGGCAATAATGTAACTTTGAGACAATATAGAGATATTTTCAATAACTGTTTCAATATAGGATTTTATATGCCTAAAAAAGATCAATGTAACAAATGTACAAAATATAATAACATGACGAAAGAAGAACAAGGAAATAATGAAGAAGAATACAATATGCATATTTTTTCCAAGAAGAAAGCACGAGTTTTAAAAGATGAAGATATAGCAAGAGCTATTGAAGATGATACCGTCATAACTGCGGTCTTCGATTTTTAAAAAATCTTAAACGTTCCTTGTGAAGAGACAAGCATATTTTATTATAAAAGAAAGTTTTGCATATTTCATTTTATTATTTTCGAACTTGCCAGTCTTCAAGGTTTTTGTTTCGTATGGGACGAAATGATCGGAAAAAGAGGTGCTAACGAAGTTGTAAGTTGCCTCTATCAGTATTTAGAAAAACAAACTGAAAAAGGTATAAAAATTTACAATTTTTATTCCGATAACTGCCCAGGGCAAAATAAAAATAGATGTTTGTTTATTTTTTACGCATGGGTTTCGAAAATGTTAGAAATTGAGATAAAACATATATTTCTTGAAAATGGGCACACCCAAAATGAGGGTGATAATATGCATTCTTTAATTGAGAAAGATAAAAAACATTAAAAACTTTACGTTCCATCTCATATGTATGCCTCTATCCGAAACTGTAAAGTACATGAGCCACATTATAATGTAACTGAAATGACGAATAATAAACTTTTAAATTTTTCAAGCTTTATAAATTAAATACTGTACATGTAGACAAAAATGATAAAAACCTTAAGGTGAAAATCAATAACATTAGAATTCTGATGACTGACAAAAATTACCCATACAAATTATTTTACAGGTATTCATTTGAATCTGAAACATATTCTTCGATAACTTTATATAATCAAACTAAAGATACTAAACGCAGAAGACGTAAAAAAAAATTACAACTACCTACTGAAAAGACAGCTATTTTATATGAGGAGCCTTTGAAAATTTCTTCAGAAAAATACAATGATCTGGTTGAACTGTCGAATTACTTGCCAGCCAATTATAGAAGTTTCTACAAAAATTTGTCCCACATAAGCAAAAATCCAAACCAAACCGAAGAAGAAGATTTTGAAGAAGATTCAGATAACATGTGAAATTTAAAAAATATTTCTTTAATAAATTTTATTTTTTTTTTATTTAAAATATTTTCTTTCAATAAATAATGAAGTTAAAATTAATGCAATATAATTTGTTTGTTTTATTTAACTGTTATCATTTAAAAATCAATAAATAAAACAGTTTTAGGTTATTATTTATTGTCATTTTGGTGGTATTTAAATATTGTAAGTACCTTATAAGCTGGGAAAAACAATATCACCTTCAAACTAAATTGTTGGAAGTAATACTTACAATATAAAATGAAACAAAATTTTTGGGCGTAAAAATTGTAAGTATGCTTATTGTATTTTATTCAGTTTTTTTTTCAAATTTTCTATGGTAAGTGAACATACAATAGGAGATTTTTGAAAATGTCCGTTCTACTATATTAGTTTTTCAAATATCTCTATTTGAGCAAGTTATTCAAAAGTAGTTTATAATATTATTTTATAAGAGTCAAAATCTCTTTCATTTGCCGCAATAAGCAAACTTCTGCATTGTATAATAAGCTGAGAACAAAGCTGAAGAAGTTTTTAAATCTTTAAATCGCTCTTCTCAAAAATGTGATTTTCGAGTTATCATATACTAGAATGGACAGTGCGATATATATATTTAAAAAAATTAAAACTATCTTGAAATGGAAAATTAGGAGGATCTTTAGGTATAGAACTCCAGAAGTTGCTTTCAGAAAAAACGTTTTTCCTATTTTCTAATTCAGTATCTTCATCATGTTGTGAAATCACTTAAATTATCTTCGTCTGGAGAAAGTTCATCGTCTGAAGAATCATATTCACTATCCCGATTTAAGTTTCCAAGATATTCTTCAATTCATTATCATCCATTTTATAATATCTAAATAAACATAAATTCAAATATCAAAAAATATAAGAGAAACCAAAACTAAATATGTATCTCGTCAGTTGCAACAGCAAATAACAATACAATTTCTATTGCCAGTGACGAGTTTGACGAGAGGTCTACAAGTGGGCTTCCATAATCTTCATATAAACTATTCTTTGAACAAACAAAAATATTTCCACATAAATTCTCATAATTTTCCTATAATTACATCTGGCAACTCACGTGTTAATTCCAAAGCTTAACAAAATGTAGAAACATAACTTGATTGAACTAGGAATAAAGTACCTTGAATGCAGAAAATTTATACGAACAAGACAGAAACATAGGTTGACAGAAACTAAGTTTGGTTTGAAATATTTATCTTGATTTCAAGAATGTAGTTTGCAAAAATGTAGATTAATAGAATTTATGGCATGGATTTTTATCAAAAATCCATGAGAACATCGTTAATTATATAAATTCATATCATTAAAGTTACTGATTAGTAAAAGTTCCAACGATACAACAATTGCTAAATTTTTGTTTAGAACTGCTATACAAAAGCATCTTTAAGGGTCATATTTCGGTTAAAACAGTGAGTTAAATTAATCTTTTACTGTTGTAGATTTATTTGAGAAATTTTGTTTTAATTCAACACTATTATTATTTAAAAAATTAAATTGCAGATAATTCATACAAAGAAAATCATTTTTATTTTCATATTCTCAAATTTCGACATTATCAAATGTGTAATGCCCATTATATTTTGATATATAACTAGTTAATATAATATATACATTTTATTTTTAAAACAAAATTTTCTAAAATTTAACCCATTATGTCCCGACTGGCAACTTCGTTTATAAAACAGTTTTGATCTACAATCTAGTGTTTCGAAAAACTTGCAATGATCTCTGTCATCGCAAGGATGTTATTCATAAATATTTCAAGGTGCCTATAATAAAGACAAAATAAAAAAACTGGATGTAGGCCACAAAAATTGTTTTTCCCAACATGTCAATGAAGAAGAAACACTTGTTATAACAATTATTGAAACTGTTTTTTTGATTTTGATCTCATCAGCTTCTTTGTTTGATTTACGCACCAGATAATTACTATGTATAACTGTTGTAAATTTACTTAGCATGGAGCTTCGAGATATTGGGTCTGTTAGTTTTACTTAGCTTAGAATTTGTAAATAATGACCTCAATTAGGATCGATTTAGATCAGATCTAAATTTATTCATCAATATAATGGCGGAATATGTACTGTATTATTGTCTTGAGCAGAATAACTGAACATTTCTCTCTATTCATCAACATAAATATTCGTACCTAACCCAATATTCACTTTAAGAGCCTACCTCTGAGAAAATCATCAAAAACTGATAAATGAAAAAAATTGATTTACTTGCGGCCCATAACTGGTTAAAATAATTATGTCTTTTATTGACATTAAATTTATTATTTTTGTTGTTGTTTTTGTTCTTTATTTGTTAAAAGAAAAGTCACGTAATTTTTCATGGAATTTAAAGAAAAGAAAAATTTTATATAAAAAGAAAATAAAAAGCTTTGGAGGCTGGAATTAATTTAATTTTTTCTTTATTTAGCAATATTTCTTGAATAACACATAATATGACAATTATTATTATTAAAGAAGATGTGTGATTACCACTTTAAAAATTTATGTTTTTTGTTCTGTTTTTTTGTTAAATCGCATCTTAAATAAATACGGACATTTTTAAAGAAATGTCGGAATAAAAAATTATATTTTTTTTTAATTATTTATAATTTAATTTCAGGTTTTTATTTCTTTTTTTTCGCATTTCTATTTTCTAATACGTATAGTGGGAAAATCTTACGGTTTGTAAAGGTAGTTTAATGTAAGTATCACGTAGTATCTCTATACTTAAATTGAAAAAAAGTTTTCAAGTTCAACGATTAAATCTTTCTTGTTTTATTTAAAATATACCCTCTTGCTCATCTCCTTCTACCTTTCTATCTTGTATATGTAGATGTTAGACAAAAAAAAGAAAACAATGATTAAAATTATAAATGGTTTTATTCAAAGAGGATGTGAATTGCGGTGCGGTTATTAAGTTTTTTTTTTTGAAGATCAAAGTTTCAAGAGATTTAAAATAATTTTGTTTATCAGTTCTATTAGTTAGTTGCATGATTCATTATTATTTTTCAATTTTCTTGTTTCCGGACAACTTCCTTGAGTTGAGTATTGGAATTTGGTGTATTTACTATCCATATTTCGATTGTTTTGATTTTATCCCTTTTGTTTCTCTTTTTTTTACATACTTTTATTTTGCGTCTACATGATCAAATAGTCTCTTCTCGATTTATTAAAATTCTAGATATCGCCCAAAAACAATGTTCAAATCTTTTATCAGAGTGTTCTGTACATCTATAACAGTGTTTTGAAAAAAAAGGTAAATAAATCTTGACAATTATTGAAGACAAGTCAGAAGTATACTTTTAAACATTTCTGTGTCTTTGATATATTGAATATAAATTTATAGGAACTTGGTGGCATTACTGAAGAACTTTATATATCTTTATAGCTTCCTATCTATACTTAATAATACCTTTTTATAGCCCAATAGTAAAGCACAGAAAGATGTCAATCACAAGGGGAGTATTCGTGGTAAGTATATTATTATGTTGTTGCACTGGAGCATTA
Source organism: Argyra leucocephala (assembly GCA_963942445.1). NCBI lineage: Eukaryota > Metazoa > Arthropoda > Insecta > Diptera > Dolichopodidae > Argyra > Argyra leucocephala. The sequence goes on along the minus strand of OZ012678.1, from coordinate 115,301,110 downwards.
TAAATACTTCTAAGCGAAGCGATGAAGGAGGAAAGTGGACAACTCTTTATTAAATTCGAACTTTTAATTGTTATTTTCAGATTTACCTTTATGTTAATATCAGTTAGGTTTTTAATGATTTAATTGATTGAAACTAATTTAGTTTTTTTTTTAATTTGATGAGTACTTGAACTATCATTTTGATTGGCTTGCTTGAACTTGCATCTGACTTAGTTAATTTTTTAATCAAAAGTGGCGTCTTTTAATAATTCTACAGTATGATGATATTATTGCAACAATGTCTAGTAATAAACGTCTTTCTCTAGGCATTAATCTGACACTAATTATTAATAATGAAGAAAGTATTAAATTAAATAGTAGACTGAACATTTATTAACTACACATAAATATTTTTATATGACGAAAATGAATCGCCATAGTGCAATTTCTGTAGTCACTAAGTAACTGTTGAATGTACATACGATACCTTTTCGGAAGAGTATACTAAGCGACAAAATTTTCAAAATTAACTTTTTACTTTATTCTTAAAGATTAAACCAAATCCCACAGTTTCGCCTAATCTCCATTATTCTATTTAAATAACAAAAAAAGTTATAAGCAAAATAAATTTATACTAAGCGACATTTTAATAAATTATTAATATTAATAGTATCAAAAATGTACTAAGCGACAAACAAAAAAAAAATCTGTCGCTTAGCATGTATTTTTTTGGTGAAAAATTAAATGATTTTAGTTTTTACGCCTTGCAGAAACTTCTTGGTTGCAGAAGACTTAACCTTTATTCAGCTGGCATTCCAAAACCCTTATTTCAACTGGAAAGGTACACCTGTACCTTCAAACAATTTGTATTGATATATGATTCTTACTATTTTTGTTATTATTAGTGTGATTATTTTTGTATTTGTTCTACTTTTACTCTTAAATTTAGTTGTATTACTTGTGTTATATTTTTTTGGAAGTAACGCTATTTTATGAAAAAGAAGGTCTCTTAAATATTTCTGTTTTTGATGAAGTATTAAATATAAAGTTAGGACCTGAAACACCAAAAGTGCATCTAATTCAAAAAAATATTATAAAAAATAAGAAAATAAACAATGTTCTAGAAAGGCTTTCGATCATGCAAAGTTCTGTAACCAGATGGATAACTTTAAAATTTTATCTGCCGCTCAGATAGCAAGGAAAGTCAGTTATATGGTTTGTTGTAAAAACCCAAAACACGCAAAAAATGTTTATTAGCTAGTGTTTTTTTCATCAAAAAAACAATTTTTTAAATTTTTTATATTTTATTGTAAATATTATTTAATTTCTTCAAATTTAAGTAAAAGTGTTCAAAATACATTAAATTATAAAAAACAGTGCCGGCTTTTTTATAAATTTTAAAGGGAAAAAAGTCCAAGTTTGCAGACAGTATTTGCTTAAAACCTTAAATATTTCCAGTCAAGTTGTAACTTATGCTCTTGAACAACCATCTTGCTTAAGTACAATATCGAAGGATAATAGAGGTTCAACTACTCTGCAAATGTTACTTCTCAAGAATTGACAGCATTAGTTCATAGTTTTATAAAAAACTTGCCGAAAGCCCCCTCACATTATTGTCGATCTAAAACAAATCGCTCTTACCTTCCATCAGACTACCACAGCATTTTCAACATATACAGAGTGTATAGAGAAAAGGAGAAAGAAGAAGATAAGAAATACGTTTCAGAAAATATTTTTCGGCGAATTTTTAAAACTTATAATATCAGTATACATGTTCCCAAAAAAGATAAATGTGCATTTTGTGAAGCCAATAAAAATTGCGAAAAAGATAAGCAACAAAATCAAAAATATTTACAACATATGCAAGATAAGAAGGACGGTCTGCAATTATTCAAAGATGACCAGGAAAGATCGAAGACTTCTACTTAATTTTTGTGTGTAAGTTTTGATATGCAAAAGGTACTGAATGTTCCACATACACAAAGCATGCTGTTTTATTATACCAGAATATATTCTTTTTATAATGAAACTGTTTATGAAAGTGGAACCCAAACTGCTTACAATTTTCTTTGGGGAGAAATAGACGGTATGCGAGGAGCAAACGAAATTTGTTCAATACTAAATAGATATTTGAGTTTTGTTGATGAAAGGGGAAATATTACAAATATTTATCTTTACTGTGATAACTGTCCTGACCAAAACAAAAATCGCCAAATGTTAGTAATGATTTTCTTGTTTTTAAAGACTCAACCTAAAAATATTAACTAAATTAAATTAACTTTTTTGCTTCCTGGTCACACTTACATGCCAGTTGACTCCATCCATGCAAATATTGAAAGGTTTATGAAAAAAAGAACAATTCGGACGCCGTCAGAATGGATCACTATGATTGCTAATTCAAGAACAAATCCCAAATCATATGAGGTGATTCCATTAACCTTTATAGGTTTTCGAGATTGGAAAACTGAAACCTTAAAATATTTTCCAAAGCAAATTAAAAAGAATAAGGAAGGATGCAATTTCAAAATTTCAGAAGCAAATATTTTTATGTTTTCTAAAGAATCTAAGAGAAGAAGAGATATAAAATATTCAAAGTTTCAATCCGCATTCTACTCTAGAATTGGGTCGAACCCGTAAACAGATACAACATCTACACTTTAAAGGAGCTGAATTATTATATGTTACAAACTTACCCATATCGGATTCGAAGAAAAAAGATTTTGAATTATTATTTAAAAAGCAATTAATTCTGGAAAGGTATGAGAATGAATTGAAGATGAAGTGAAATAGAAGATCAGTTACCAGAAACTGATGAAGAAGATGTAGTTCTTGCGAGAGAGGAAATTTAGCTGAAGCTGAAATAAAGCTATATTATTAAAATTATATTTGAATTTAATTTTGTTGAGTTTGTTTTTATTTACATAATTTATTTTTGAAATAATTTTTAAATGCCTTTTTTGTTTTTAAATAAACTATAATGAATTAAGCGACAAAATTGTTTTTATTTTTCTTTTTTTTTAAAAGCATAAATGTTCTAAGCGACATTTTACATTGTACTAAGCGACAAATTCGTTGTAAGAAAAATGAACTAATCGACAGAAACTCAGCTCCCTTTCAAAATATAATTTCCTGAAAAGGCTAGACATATTTGTAATTAAAAATCCTTTTAAAATCAATATAATAACTTAAAATTGTAAAAAAAACCAGTGAGTGAGAAGTTTTTTTCGTTTTGTGAACATTTTTCAAAATGTCGCTTAGTACATTCTTCCAAAAAGGTATCGAATATATAACATATTAACAGAAAACTCTCTAAGCAACCAGCATAAAGACGAATATAACGTTTGATCTCGAAGGTACATTAACATCTAATTTACTAATCAGCAACGAAAATTAAAATGTTTTAGAAAGTTAGAAAACTGCTGGAAAAATTTATATTTTGGGGTAGAATATTTGAATCAGAACATAATGAAATCAAGTTTTAATAATTCTATACATAACCAACAGCACCATTTTGTTTTAAAAAAAAAATAAAGAAAAATGTTTTACTTACACACAAATCAAGTGGTACAAGGTTTTCAGAGAATCAGTAAATACATGAAATTACAATTAGTTTAACAAGTTTCTTACTAGAGACACAAATTAATTAAAAACCAAACATACGCATTTGCATTTGGCATGGATCTAAGAGATCCATTATGTGCGAGTAGATATGACACAATTCAAATCAGTGGATCAGATCTTGCGCTTGTATGGATAAGATATAATATATTATTCAACAATACGACAAATAATATTATAATGGAATAGATTTCCTTGACATAATGTAAATTACTATAGCTATAATGAATAGAAGGACATATTCACATAATGTACTTATTAGTCGCAGTTACAATTCAGAAGTCATTTAAATGTAATAATTCATGCATTGTCATTATTATAATTTTGATTTAGATAACTGTAACATTAAACAATTTTTTATTAATTTTCAAAAGTGTGAATAAAATTGGAATAATCAGATAATAATTTATTTAATAAATAAAATAGAAATTTTAATAAAATTATTCAGTTATTGTTTTCAAAAAAGTGTTTGTTCAAGAATGAATATCGATGAAATGCTAAAGTTTATCTTGCAAAACCTGAAAAAAAGACAAAAACAGGAACGTTGGCAAATGTTAGTACTAAAATATTCTGTCCGGTCCACTAAACACTGATTATTGTTCTTAGATTAAATATTTATTTAGATATTGTATTTTCAATTCAGTACGAAGGTACTTAATTATTGTTACAACACAATACTAATAATCAAGAGATAGGAATAACATGACTACTCTCGGACATTATATTTTATTAACAAAATAATAATCAAGTATGTTAATGTAAATATAGCACAAAACATTTTTATAGGGTTTTCCATCTCTATATAATGTATATCAGTTTTCTACACAAATCTTATAAAAATTTAGTTTGAAGATAGATTTCCAGAAAGAAATGTCATGAAAAATAAATATCTTAAGCTACTAAAACGACATCTTTAGCTTTAAACTTGAAAATATTATTATTTTAACTGTATAACAGTATTTTTATATACAAATCTGTATTTACATCTGATTTCCGTTGCAAAGAAAGCTTTCTTTTATTTTGTATACAAAAAAAAAAACACATTTCTTTGTCTTTGAAACTTTATTTTGTATAACAGTGAAAGTTTAAAATAATAAATACATTGTTTTGATATCAATGTAGCCTGATAATAGGCAAAAGATGTGATATTTTAAAAATATTTTCTTTTGCTGTTTAAAATTTAAAACTTTTTTTTACTAGTTAGAATAATTTAAACAAATTGTTGGCAATAGATTCGATAAAGTTGACTATCTAAAATTTTTTAATTTAGAAACTCTTATTAGAACTTTTTAAATGTCAGATCTTGATTTGGAAACTAGACCAGCTAAAAGCATTAAGTGTTTCAAAAATTTATACAAATAATCTTAATTCAAAAATATAACGTTACATTGATTATTTTAAATTAACTTAAAAATTGGGCAAAAACAAAAAATTTTATCATCCTGTATCTGAACAAAATACTTTGTGCCCAATATATGCACATTGACTTTAAGGTTTTGTTATGTGTTTTCTGCGAAGCGAACAATAGTTTCAATTGCTTCATTATTCCGTAAAATATTTACAAGTACTTGCTTCTTATATTAATAAAGAGTATTTTAACTACTTAATACCAAAAGCGCTTACAGGGACTCCCATAGGTATTTATTAAATATCAGTAGGCTGCTTTGTATTTAAATTTAAAGAAATTCAGAGGCAAAAGTTTTTCTTCAGATCTGTTGCCATAGAATACTTTTTATTTGTTGGACTATATTAAACCAAAAGAGGAGTTGTAATCAATCCCAGCTGACGTTCTACTTTCCGACATTTTTTTTTCAATCCTGACTTAGTTAATGCCTTCATAAAAGAAACTATTGCGATAGTTAGAAACAGATTTAGTCCTTATTTTTAAAAGTAATGTGGCGGAATCAAATCAAATGTCAACAAATAAGTAGAAAAATGTTCATTGCAACGATATAAATAATTTATTTATTAATTTAATCTATACGCACATATGTACATAATCAAATTTATATTAGATTTAGATAGATTAGATTAAACTCAGATTGAAATCGCTTGTGTATTTAATTTCTATTAGTATTTAAATAATTAGATATTTGAAACATTTTAATAGTGAAAAAGTGCACCCAAAACAAAGTTCATTATTTATTTGATGTATTTTATAATTTGGTACACCGGTGTATTTATGTTAATACATATTAATTACTATTATAATTTAATTAAGCCTCCAATAAGAATTATAAATCTTAATTTTTTTAATATATTGAATGGGAACTGAGTTATTTGTATCCTTATATTTAAAATTAACCATTTTCAAATGGGTGATGTGGATGCCCCAAAACATTTGTTAAAGCTAGAAATCTGCCAATACAATTGAAGCCATCAATTGTTGACATATCACTGACAACCAAATTAAAACCAAAAGCATCAAAATTGGATGCTATTCTATTTTTATTAACAGATTTTGGTATAACAATGTTACCCACGTTGAATTTGATAACGAATCAAACTTGAGCTGGTATTTTCTTATTTTATTTGGTAATTGCAAGAAGTTTCGGATCCTCCATTAGTACAGGTTCACTTTTTTGAGCCCAAGGACGATCTGGATTACCTAAAGGACTATAAGCAGTAATTGATATATTTTTTGTCTCGCAGAATTTCATTAGTTTTGTTTGAGTTAAATATATATGGATGACATTCAACTTGATTAATTGTAGGGTGAAGTTTAGCCTTTTCTAAAACTCTTTCAATTTGTTTTTTATTGGAATTGGAAACACCAATTGATTTACAAGGACCATCTTCAACCAATTTTTCCATTTCTTTCCATGTGTCAACATAATCAGCATCAGAGAGTAAAACTTTACCTTTATCGTCCGTTGGAACCCATTGACCAATGAATCAAATACATATCCAAATATGGTGTACTTAAATTTTTTAGGGTTGTTTCACAAGCACCTCTTACTAAATCTCGACGATGAGATATATTGCATAATTTGCTAGTTGTGAAAAGATCCTCTCTTTTAACAACACCTTCAGAAATCATTGCATTGATTCCTTCATCAACTTCATGTTCATTCCCGTAAACATGAGCACAATCAAAATGACGATAACCAATATCTATGGCATCCTTAACAGCTTGAGAAACTTCCCCTGGTGCACTCTTCCAGGTGCCGAAACATATTTCAGACAGACGAGACATTGGCATATTTTTGGCATTATTGAGAAGAACATTTGGTATTTTAGAAGCCATATTTTTCGCTATTTGAACAAATTTTAACTAACAGAATACTGCTGAGACGGAGCCAAGAACAAATAAAATAAAATTGAGATATAAGAGTTGTAATAGAGGCATGACCAATAGAGAGATTCTACCCGAAAAACGATCCTAAATTTTGGCTGTACATTTAATGTTGAAATAAAAAAAAATTAAATTAAATTAAATTTAAACATTTTGGAGCCTAATACAATCATCTAAAGCTTGCTAATATCTTAGTGTGTAATCGCGAAAGATAAAACAGATTTAGCAATTTTTAGTTATAAACGAAGATTATTCAATATTTGATATTTTTACGAAAAATCTACAATAAAGTTAATTATGTAACCATATTAACATAGTACCATGGATATCTAAAACATTTCAAGTTTTAAGAGAAGTTTAAAGTTATTTACTTTATCAAAGGCTTTAGAAATATCGGTGGATATTGTATCACCTTAAAGACCCTGTCCAACAGATTTATAAACTGAATTTAAGAGTACGGATAAGTTGGTCGTAATCGAAACATGTTCTTTGACCAAAAAGTAAAATTTATCTGTGACGATATAGCTTTAAATATTTAATAATTCTTAACGACAAGTTTCTATTCAGTTTTGAAAATAGGGAATACATGATAATATTTCCAGTCTTTCAAAAAAGTACCTTCATCTAAAGATCGATTGAAATGAAATGATTTGTTTAAGTATTCACTATAAACAATCCAAAACTATTCGAAGTTATTAAACCTGAATCATAAACAACATTTATTTTGATTTCAACATTTTGCCAAATTTTTTATCTCAATTTATATAATTCTTTGTGGCGGATTTTACAGACCATGGCTTATATGAACACTTGTCTACGATTTTTAAAAATATTTGAATTTTATTTTGTAGATTAGTTTGAAAGCAATTATCTATAGAATATCCTTACACAATTCAGTTATACAGAGACATATAGACTATTTTTTCACCAAATTTTTCTTTTTTACCAATAGATTGGTGACGTCGAATTTATCAATAAGTTGTTCTAAAGTTTAAGTTTAATTCCAATAGATCTGTATAGTCCTTATGTCTAAATTTTGAAGCATTTATAATAAATTGAGAAAAACTTCTCAACTCTACAATCTATTGAATTAAATTATGATTTTTCTTTTATTTAAATTCTATACCTATAATCTACACGAAACTTCTCTCTTGAATCAAAAACCTTTGAACGTAAATAATTTATTTATATTAGTTTAGAGCAAAAAAAAATCTCATATATCGGATGTCGTTACAGTATCTAAATAAAAAATAAAATTAACAAAAAACTAACCAACACTAAAATTCTAAAGTAAATTCCATAAGTTTTCACTTCTAGTGGATTGTAAGCCCATATTTTTGCTGTTGCACTTTTAGAAATAACAATAATTGTTATTATTATTTTTTTTTTCATTAAAAACGCATTAAATCATTGTTAACATAACATGCAAAAACATATTACTACAACCAATTAAATATTGACTAGATTACAAAAAAAAAAAAAAAACTAAAGAAAATAGCTAGAAAAAACGATTGGGCCTTGATCTGAAAAATTGAAAAGAATCAAAGGAAATCAAATTTTTTAAAACAATAGATTTTGAAGAGAGAATTCAATGTCTGTGATGTTAAAAATTCCCATTTAATCTTCTTAGCATTGATATCTTAATTACACTGTTTTTGCATAGATCTTACATTTAATAAAAACAAAAACATGAAAAAAAATATTCCTAAGATAATCTAAGCTATTTCTAAGCTAAACTAGTTATTGACCGTACATACAAAAGTTACTGGTATGTAACAATATTAAATTATTCTACTATTAAACAAATGCCAATAATTACAATGTTATGCATGCAATACAGATACTAATGTGATGAATGAAATGCGTTTTAATTGAAAAACTTTATTTACAAGTAATGAAAAAACAAAAAAAATATCCAGTTTTTGTGAAGATTATTAATAACACAGATCCCCCAAAGCACTTACAAAAAACAAGTTAAATATTTATTTTTTTTTTTGATTTGGCAGTAATTCGACAGAAGTTTGTCTAGAAATTTTAATCATTGCAATCTTATAGGAAACAGATAATATAAATATATATATATAAAAAATTTTATGAGGGAATCTCTGAGACTTTCATATCATCATTGGAAATCGAATCCAAAAAATATGTCGATTCAATATCAAACTGTTTGATTAGAAAATTAAAAGAAAACATAATTTAAGTATTAAAATGTTATTTTGAATTTCCTTCCTTTATTATTGTTTTTGGTGGTCATATAAATTTGTTTTTAAATTTAATTTTTTTATTTCATTTTTTTTTAATATTCTATTACACCTTTCCCGTTGTCTAAATCTAAAACGAATAATCTTTTGAGGATAGAGTAATGTTGGGATAAATAATTCAAAACTCAAGTTTTGTCTTTCTAACTCGTGTAGAATCCAATTTATCTGTCTTATGATTAGGCCAAATATTAGATATAAGTACCTACATAATTTTAAAATAAGTGTAGTTTATTAGAGTTCGATAATGACAAAAACTAATTCCATTACAAAAAACTTATAAATCTAATTAAATATAATAATTTCAATACGTTAAAAAAAAATAAATTTATTACTTGTATTCATAACCTTCCCTAAACATTATTTTCACGAAATGGAATAAAAACCAATAAAAACATTAAATTAAATACGAAATTCAATATAATTATGATAAAAATTAATATTTAAGTATAATACTCTGCAAAACATAAACGATTAATAAATAAAATCTTTATGAAAGTGACGCAATTGTACATTCTTATGACAAATAACACAGCTGTGCTGTGCTTTAATGAAAAGTGCTTTAATTTTGAAACCAAAACTTGATTTGTTATTTCGCAGTCTGCTGTAGAGGAAAGGGTTTTAAGTTTTCTTTTAGAAATGTTTTTACTTCTTGAAGATTTTTACGAACTATAGAACGTGAAATTTCTAGTTGCAATGTGGTTTTAGAAGAATCGTCCGATATGGTATAATTTAAAAGGGTTGACATTTGCCAGATCAATTAGATAAGTAAAAATCATTCCCCACCATTTCTTACTTTTACCCAATGATGGCATTTTATAATGCCTTACATATTTGACGTAAAGAAGTGTAAAATACAAATAAACAACTGTAAATAACTGTAAATAACTGTAAATAATTGTAAACAACCGCAAACAACGGTAAACAACTGTAAATTACTGTAAAATTATTTCTTTTTGGCAGTTCGATTTTTTAAAGTGTTTTAATTTTTTAAAGTGTTTTTTTTTCTCATTTATTATAAAGAGTTCTAATCCAGTTCTAATGGATTATCAAAAGAAAAAGGGCTCAACGGTGGAACTGATAACTTTTTAATGTTTATATAGCAATACGAATAATTTTTTATATTATGAACCATAATCAATATTTGATCATTTCTATTCACAAAAAAATTACTTAATTATGTTCATTGTATTAAAGAATAGTTTATTAGGTTATTAATATTTTTTACAACACATATTAATAAAAGCATTCATCAAGTTATTAAACATTTTAATTAATTAACTATAGTATTCGTAAAAATAATAAATATTTATAAATCATACAAAAAAATATGTACGTAACATTGTACCTACTGAATTCAAATTTCGCAAGACATATGCTCATTTTTGGCTGAAAATGATATAATGATTAATAAGATAGTGTATTAGAGAGAAAGACAGAGCTATAGAAAGCTGCCAATCTATATTTTATTATATATATTTATGCGCCATACCAAAAGTACTAATAAAGTTTTGCCAATGATTGATGTATATAGAATATAGATTGTAAGATAGGTTCTTAGCATATTGCGATTTTAATTATTTTTTAACATAATCACTTCATATTATTGTAAGTTTTCATTTATTAATATTAACTAGTGAATCCCCTGTGCAATTACACAGAAGTACTTCTTTCAAACACAATTTTGTATAAAAAGAAATATTTAATTTGGTATAATTGTAGTTGTTTTCTGAATCGCTTGATTATTGAATATATTATATATAATGAAATTAAAGTATAATATCTAATACTTTATGACGAAGTTAATACTAATTTCGATATAACTTAACAAAATAAAGTCCCATTACTCTCAACGTAGTAGATCGATGTATTTTAATTCGTTTATAGTCAAAAATGTTTGTAGTTACAATTCTGTTATAGCAATAATCAACAATTTGTTTGAAAGAAGGTAATAATTTTCGTTCATACAATCGATTTCGTTTATAAGTCACATTAAAATATAAAAAATATATCATCTCAAATCTAGGAAATAGGATTGCAAAGATAGAGTATGCGAAAGCAAACCAATCGTTATTATTCAGATGTTTATGATGGTCTGACACTTGGTTTATGATGGTGGTCAGTAATTTCCAGGATGTGCTCTAAATGAATGGAAACAAAATAGAAGGTCTAAATCATAGGAGACCGCACATTAGACACTATAAAAAAAAGTGTTGTTATTTTACTAAAAGAAACAAATGAACAAGCACAAGCAAACGTAGTAACTATCTTGATGCTATAATCTTGACAGAATACGAACAAATTATCGGCTGATACATCTGGGTCCAGCTTTTAGAAATTAGACAAGTATCTCATCTACTCCTGCTGCTTTGTCGTGTTTTAAAAGAAGAATTACCGATTTTATCTCGATTATACTTGGGGCTCTATTATCGATACCCCTAAATGATCTGCGCATTGTTGGCATAGGAGAGCTTGTGGATACATTTTCTTCTACTAATTGCTCGTTTAACAATCTACAGAAATCCTCCTGCCATCTTTGCAGCTGATCATCCATAGATACCAAGAGCCTTCCTGTCTCATCCAAGATTGTTTGATGCTCTTTGCGGCTACGTTTAGTTTGGTGATTTCTTTGGTGTCACTAAAATTTTTTTTTCTAAAATAATTCATTTTACACGCTTATAAAAGAATTAATTTAGGTATTTAAAAGATGTTTCACAAATGTAAAGTGTTTATTTTAACCGATGAGGTGTATAGTGATTATGTCATAACTACCAATCTACTAAAACCTAATATATTAATCTGCTAGTTAGAAATTTTTGATAATGAAATGTTTTAAAAAAATTTGTTATAATTTGGTAATAAATGAGATTATGTCATTTAAAAAGGCCTACAGTTGCACGCTTTTAAACGCTTTTTAATAGCTCCATATTGGCTTAACTGCCATTGTTTGTGTGATGGCTGCAATAATTCTTTTCAAAATAGATATATTCAGGAAAAATTATTAGACTTTAATGGCTTATTCAATTGTTAAAAGCTTTATACTTTGACAGCTGGTACTATATGAATAAAGCCTGGATATGTCCTTATACAAAATTCCTGATTTGCCAGTGTTGTATCTTCTTGTACATTTAGTACTTTATTTTTCTTCATTTTATATAGACCGTTTGCAGTCTCATTACACAAAATTTTATGTTGAGTCTTAATCATAACTTTCAAAAATTTATTTTTTGATTTCTTTGACAAAAAAACACGCCTTGAGATACAAGGAGAAGAATGTTCAGCGTTTCACTAAATGCGTTTTATTACACACTTTAACCAAAATTTGTGATATTAATAATGTTATACTTTTTACTACCACATAACTATCATAAATTTTCTATATTTGACATATTAGTTTACATTAAAAGAGCTGCTGCTACACCTCTTTAACTATTTTTTTTTACTCCCAATTTAATTTAATTTCCTTGGTATTGATTATATTTCCTATTTTCAAGTTGAGATCAACCATTTTAATTTAATTTATTTAAATTTAATTTTAAAATTCAAATTAATCTATTTTATTATATGTGTATACCGAACATAAATTTTATAATATGTTGTAAGGCAGAGTTCACTACAGACAATTTAAGGAATGCAAAAACTTGTAAATTGTAACAAAATATGAAAAGAAAAAAAAAATAAACAAAAAAACCAACGCCAACTAAAGCAGCACCCAAATTTATAAAACCTAGTATATGCATGCGCATATTCATAATGTGTGTTCATATGTGTGTCAATATTTTTTATGAATTGTAAAAAAAAAAAAATAATTGTGAAAGTAATCAAACAACTATATTTTCCTCATACAGAAGTGGTTTAAAACTCTTAAATTAACTTTAATTCGGAATAAAAGTAAAATAAAAGAACAAAAAAAAATCTTTGGTACCAAATTCATAGCATACATTTTGTTCGTACACTGACTATGTAACATATTATAAAAAAAAAAAAGATTTTTCATTTCACTCGAATCGAGTAACAAAATAACAAACAAACAGGCAGGACGAATTAAAAATGAGCATCATTATTACATAAATTTTTTTGAACATTGATCTCATTTTATGGTGAATTTCGTAATAAGAAAATGGCCTCGTTTATTTTGTTGGTCGTGTTATTTATTTTCTTCTGAAAATTCCTTTTTCATTATGCCAATTCGAATTTATTTAATTTTGTCGGTAATTCCAGATATTAAATTGTTATTTTCTGTTGTAGCATAATTTTTCGTTTTATTTCTTTTGTATCAATCGGTTTTTATGTAATATGCGAGTTGAAATAATTTCATTAAATTTTATGGTTTTGTTTTTTTTTCTTTTCTTTTTTATTGAGTGTGAAAGTGGTATGTATTTCATAATCAAATTTTCATTCGAAATAATCACCAAAATAATATAATGACAGCATAATATTGCTTTTAATTGACTTTTAAAATATTTTACATTTTTTCTTTTATATTTTGTGTAATAGATATCTACGCTCTACGCTAAATTGCAATTGTATTTGAAAGAAGGATTAAATTAGTAGCTTTTGTTGTTTTCAGGTCCTTCTTTAGGTACAAAAAAAAATTTAATGTATTCTAGGTAAGCGAATGATCAAAATATTCGCTTATGGAAAGCAGCGCTGTCGAAAGTAGAGCCTCAGCTCCAAAATGGAGCTTTGAAAAATTGTGTGGAGCTTTGGATTCTACTGGAGCCCAGTGGAGCTGAATTTGAAGAATCCAAAATTATTTAAAAAGTATTACAATTAATTTATTATAATAGGCGAACAACTCACCAAAAGTTGTACATTGATAGAATAGGAGTCTATATGAGCTATTTTGCTCCAAACGTCCAAAAGTTGTTTTCGAGAAAAATTAAAAACAAAGTTTAACTTCAAACAAAAAAAAAGTACTCGATTGGAATTTTTTACACTTTGCATGATGTATTTTTAAATTATTTTTGCATTCACTAGACATTGCTACATAAAAAGTTTATAAAATATAGTAGTTTTTATCACAATAGTCATATGAGCCAGTTTGCTTCATTTCATACAACGTGTTACCAACTAGTAACTGTGTTGCGCGTAGAACAAAAATAGTTAAGGTGGCGCAAATAAGAATAAATCTAGTTATTGCATTTTGAATGAAATGGAACAAAGTGTGTAATGTATCTTAGAAAAAAATTTTATTTATAAATATTTTTACAAATAATCATTGTCTAATTTTAATAATTTGATAAACCTGAAACGATGAAATGATAAATTCAAATCAATTTTTGTAAAAATTTTATAGCTCAAATCTAGTTCCTAAAGTCATAAACAAAAAAACTAATTGGTTTTTTCATTGCTCAATAAAAACAATCAACATTCCTTTGTTTAAATCCATTATGTTTTTCCAGTAATTTACTTAAAATTAAACTTTGTACTGAACTATCAATTAAAATTTAAGTTTTTAGTGATAAATTAAAGCACTACAAAGTTTCTGGCTCAGCTCAAAGTAACATTTAAATACTTAAAAATTTATAATTACTATAGGATTGCGTTAAAGTATAATACCGAAAAATATTGACAAAAAATGAATACAACTTCTTAAATCTTGTAATGAACACTTTTATTTAATGAAGAGGACTGTCTATATATTTAAATTTTTCAAAAAATTCACACAGTCTACTTCATAGATCAGTGAATCTGAAAGTCCTAACTCTGAATATTTTTGAATTATTTGAGTTAGGCATCGGTCACTGAAATGAATACTGAAAATTTTTGTTTTCGATTTTACAACGCAAATTTTCATATTAAAGTTGCTCCGTTGACAGAAAATTGGCGTTTGGAGCAGAATAGTGCAATAATATTGGAAAAACGTGGCTTATCGAACAAAATGACAACTCTGTATATTTTAAACTACAACGGAAATAAATATTTTGAATACACCATTCGAAAGAGCTTGATTTAAAACATATGATAGTGCTCTTAAGTATCATATTTTTACAAATTTAAGTTTTACTTGAAATTTTAATGAATTAAACTACATAATTTTTATGAATGTATTATATTTTTCTATAAAGTTGGAAAAAAGCCTATTAATTTTGTGAATTATATTATATTCTTTTATTATTACAATGATTTTAGTTATTTTGTGGTTTTGGGGCCCATTGAAGCCAATTGTTGCCTGTTTTAGATATTTTTGAAGTTTACAATTTTTTTCACACGACAGCGCTGATGGAAAGGTGCATATACAGATTTAAATTAGATTAAAATCCTATCAAATTGTAACTTATTATTGCGTCGACTGAACATTGATTTGCCGTATAAGCCATTTAGTCATTTTGGACTTAAGAATGCCATTCGGGGTTTCAGAACGCAAATTTTTAAAAATGTTGATGTATTTTTTCCTTTCTAGTATAGTTTTTGCGATAATCAGTACAAGCTTTGCCATATACACCATCTAAAAATTGTTTTTTTATAATGTTTTGCGTATACGCCATTCATTGACATATATTCAATACTTCAAAAGGTTTAATATAGTTTGTTATTGAATTGCTGTATATATACCAGAGTACACATGCGATAAATTGTTATAATAATTTTTGTGAAAATAATTAAGCCGTACGTGCCTTTTGTGTTATACATACAGCAAAAAGTATATTTCTGAGAAAAAAATTGCGTTGCTGTATTTGTTGCATGCGACATACGGCAAAGCAATATAAATTTGACTTGTTTTACAGTAATACACGTAATCATTACGATTCATAATAATGTTAAACTTTTGGATGAACAAAAAAATACCTGAAATTTTATAAAAAAACAAGATATAATAAGAAAACGTATTAAGAACGAAAAAAGAGTTTTGCAACGAAATATCTTATTGAGGTTGTAGAACATTTTTTTAAATTTTGTGTCGAAGTTTACTTTAACAAAACGGTATGCGCTGTATTTCGAAAAGCAACTATTCAAACCAGTTTTCGAGAAGTTTTACAGAGATTTAACTTAAATTTATCATTTCTAAAACCCAGAAAAGATCAATGTGATCGCTGTGTACAATATAAAGCCACACAAAATCCAACAAAAAATGAATTATTAGATTTTGCAAAACATTTGAACTGAATCAGAAGGATTGAAAGCCGAACGAGATCTCGATCGGCAGAGCACAGTTGCTATTTTTTTTTATGTGTAAAGTGTTTTTCCACTTCCTAAAGGACTCGATTACTGTTTTTATTATAAGAGTACGGTAAATATATACAATATGACTGGTATAGTTATTTTATCATAATGGTAAAAAATTCACATACTGCTGTGTATGGGATGAAATAGGAACTGGACGCAGTGAAATGATATTAGTAGCTATATATAAAATGTTAAGCACTTCATTAAAGATTATTCAAAATATTTTAAAGACATATTAATGTGAAGTGATTTGTGTGTCGTGCAAAATAAAAATAAGTTGCTAGCTATAGCTTTACTTAGATTTGTAAGTGGCAATTCAAGTGTCAAAAGTATTACCCAAAAATTTTTAGAATCTGGAAACTCCCAGATAC
This sequence comes from Argyra leucocephala, assembly GCA_963942445.1. Lineage (NCBI taxonomy): Eukaryota > Metazoa > Arthropoda > Insecta > Diptera > Dolichopodidae > Argyra > Argyra leucocephala. The sequence continues at coordinate 115,284,416 of OZ012678.1, read as the reverse complement.
AAGTGTCATTGACAAGTATTTGAAATATTTATAGATATTCAGCGTGGTTTCCCTTCTCAATTTCTTAAATAACTTAAAATGCAAAAATATTAAAATGAAAGATTATTCAAATAAAAATCGAAGACTTCAAAAATTTTTGTAGTGTTTTGTAATATTTCCGTAGTGATAAGAATTAAATTCACGCGTATGGCAAATCAATCTTCAATCGACGATTGGTAGAAAATGACTGAATTTGTCGCTTACGCTAAGCTAACATTTTTGAGTTATTTATTTTATTAAATATATTTATCTAATAGCAAAGACTAAGAGTAATTCGTATAGATTAGTTTTTATCAAGGAAAATGAAACAAAAGAAAATTAATTTGAGTTGTTAGTTTAATTAATATAGCATTTACGAGTCAAATTAAGGTTTTTGCTAAATATATTCAGATAGATTTTATTTTCAAATCAGATTTTTACGAAATAAATTCAGATATTTGTTTTTTAAATTCAGAAATTTTTATTTCAATAATTCAGATAAATAAAAATGGGTGTCGAAAAAATTCCAAAATTGTTTCTTTTCTCAAATAGAAGAAAAAAATTGCAAAAGATCAAATTTATTAAAAATTAATATCTAGTATGAGTAAAATACATCATAATATAATTTAAATTTGTCATTTTAAACTTGTGCACCATACTGTTTTTACCGTAATATTATAGCCGCATTGTCTCATATCAAATTCAACCAAAATTGGTTTTTCCAAAATTAAAGCATGTGTAGCCCACACAGTCTTTCAATAAGTTCTTCTGGTTGTAACAATTGGCTTTTTAATATAATAATGAAAATTGGCCCAGCTGTGACAGGAGAAAACCCTGATTAATTATATACATTTTTAAAAAAAAAAATTGAGATTTTGAATAATTTTTATTTTTTTATTAATAAACCAAGCTCTTTTTTTTGATAACCTTGATTGAAATTAAAATTATCTAAATCAGTTTAGCAAATTTCTGTATTAAAAAAAAAAAGCTGAATTTATTTAGCAAATATCTGAATATATTTCGAAACAACCTCAATTGGACTCGCAAATGGTATATAAATAAAAAAAGGCAAATACAAGCAGTTAAAATATTTCAAATCAAAATTAATATCTATCTGTGAATTTAAGTTTATATAAGAGAAAAAAAAAACAAAATAATATGAAAATCACATTGACAACACTAATCTATACTTATAAAAGGGAAAGTTTGTTTGTTTGTTTGTTTGTTTGTTCGCTATACAGGCCCACAGTTTTAAAGATAGAGTTCTGAAATTTTGCACAGTTATTCATGGTAGTAATCAAATAAGGTACCGGACGCGATACGTTACAAAGCTATCAGATGACAGGTACGGGTTACTACCGTACAACTCCTAGAAAGACTCAGGAATATTTTAAAAACCATGTGTGTAACAGTTATGAAAATTTACATTTAGATACTCCTTCACAAATAAAGAAATTCGACAGTTACCGATTTCGAAAATTTGGACTGGTTCGGGTTGCTGCCGTACAACTCCTAACACGTACGTCTCAGGACTATTTCAAAAACCAATTGTGTTACGGGCATGAAAACTTACTCTTAGACACCCTTTCAGAAATAAATAATTACGACTGCCACTGATTTCGAAAATTTGGAGGTTCGGGTTGCTGCCGTACAACTTCTAGCACGTACGTCTCAGGAAGATTTCAAAAACCAACCGTGTTGCAGGCATGAACATTTACACTTACTTGCTCTATCAGAAATGTTTCAAAAAAAGATTGTGTTACAGACTTTAAAATTTATTCATAGGCACTCTATGAAAAATAAAAAACATGTATTGTCCTGAAAAAGTATTTTCGAATTTAGGAATCTGTATAAAATTTTTACATGACTATGTGAAGTAGCTATGTGAATTAGTTACAAAAATGTGACGATTCGTTTTATTAATCAGAAAATACTGCAGAGTGTTCCAGGGGGTCCATGTGTACAAAATCGATAGGTACAGTTATCAATGAAAATGAAGTAGCTCCTCCTCATCAATTGGAATTAAAAGTAGTAGCTTCAATATTGCCTTTACGAAACTTGAAGAAGCTAAAACTACGGTACTAGATTAAGAATAAGAACTTGGCATCCTAATTTCATTTAAGTACAAATTCCAATTGTGGAAAAAACGAACATTTCTTTATTTCAAGAATACCTCAACAGCAAGGAACGTATTTGCTTATAGTTCATCAGAAAAGACCACCAAAATATTGTTTACAAAGAAATAATTTGAATATAAGTATAGTTTAAGTTGTAGTATTGTTGATATTTTGTTATCGTAGTGAAAAAAAATATTAGAATATTTTTGATAAACCAATTTTTTTCATTTCGATTCATAAATTAAACTTGATTGAAATAAATTCGATACATTTTGTGATCGACCCGGACAACGTCGGGTATCTTTGCTGGTTAAAAATAAATAAAAGAAGAAATAAAAAATTATACTGAGTTATACTTAGATAACATTTTTTGCTAGACGTATCCAGAAATTCTATGGGAGTTTATTCAACGTCACAATTTCTGTTTTCATAATATACTCCAATCCATTTAAGTGTCTGCCCAACACCATATCGTAGTTGATTTGCTCGTCTCGTTTTGTACCGATTGTTAACAACTAATTTAGTGTTTGTTTCTATTATTCTCAATATTATTATAATTGGGATTCTTGGTTTAAACTTCTTTAGTCCTTTATTTTTAGAATTTTATTGTTGAAGTGAATATAATTGGTTGAAATTCTGCCAGACAATCCAAACAGATTTTTAATTTCTTTAATTTAATTCTTTGGGAACGTGTAGGTTTGTTTCATATGTATTTCTCTAAATTCCTATTATAGGTAAACTTGTCTTGTAGTCGTTTTTTTTCCAATTTTTTTTAACGTTCTCGTTCAATACTTCTGGACTTTTTTATTAGCTCATTTACATGACAATTCCAATTTAATTCATCATCGAACAAAACAACAAGGTATTTGAAACTATCAGTCTTATCTATCCTTATTCCATTGTAGGTTAGATTTTCACCTTTGATCATCATATATTTTGTTTTTGTCACATTTACTTGGAACTTTTCCACATTTACTGAGCTTGTGCAGCGCCATCCAATCATGATCGGTTTTTCAATTATGTTTTACGTTTAAATCAATTTTAATTTTGGTATAAGTTTGAATTTGCAGCAGATAACAAAACGACGGTCGCCGACATCAATGACTAAAATTTTTTGGTTTTTTTTTTTGTATATATATAAAAATTGTTGATGCAAATTATTTTTCCAAACGAATTGAATATAACCCGCTAAGTAAACTGATTTGCTAAAGAGTTATTCAATATTCATGAATGTTGATCATAACTCTGTTATCCATCTATGATCTGAATAAATTATACTCTTGTACAGGTAATATATAAATAATAATGTAAACAATTTTTGTTACTATTTATTGTTGATAAAAGAACTATGTACGATCAATAACGACTCTGTTACTTACTATTGCAAGTTTATTGTATCAACTTCCCCAAATAGTCTTGCTTGTATACCGCTCTTTGACACTAATTACAATTATTATAAAACTAAATTTAAAAAATTTACTTCCAATTTATTTAAGTAGGCAAATCGAGTCTTTAATATTTTTTTAAAACATCACCATAATAATTATTGCATTTTTTTCTTTAAAGTAAAGTAAGTGTAAAAAATGTTCATAACTTTATGTTAAAATTTCCATCCAAATACGAGTAAGTATCGCTCGTACCAATAATATGTTAAATATATTAAGTAACATTCAGGATTTTGAATAATTTTTACCATTATGTCGTACTATATTTTCAATTGATCATTTAATTTTAATCAAAATTTAATTTTGAATTAATTTAATAATCAATATTAAATTTTTTTTTTTTGTTTTTAATAAATTACTGTTATCACATCAAATCATTAAAAAAACTATTCACTCATGTATTTTTAAATTACAATAAATATTTTGACAGAAATCTTCACCAAATACTCATAATCAAAAGTTATTACAAAAATCATCAATTTTAAAATTACGAACTTTAATAAAAAAGTCTGATTAACCTTTAAATAAAAGTAAATCTTAAAAAACATTTTCAACCTGCAGAGTGCAATTTTTCATTATAAAATTTGAAAACAAAAAAAAAGTTTAATAAAAGCGTGACAAACTAGCATGCCAATCGTAAGAAACGTAATCATTGAAGATGTCAGTTTAAGTAAAGGAAGTTAATAGTTATTTATGTACGCGTTATAAACCGTAAGTTTTAAAGAGTAAAAGAATATTAAAAATGATTTAAAAATAAAATAAAAATAAAAGTGGTTAAAAAGGTGATAACCTCACACTAACCAAACCTTAATTTCTTTTTCAATCAATTTAATTCTGATGTAAATAATAATAACAGGTTCATAAACCAGAACAGGTATGATTTTATTTGCGTTTTGGTTTTACTCTTGGATTTGATTAAATTACATCAGAGATTTAGGAAATGCTGTTATAAAATAAGAGAAGAAAAAAACTATTTGATGAAATGAATTGCAATTTTAATTGATTGAAACTATAAGCGACTTACCTAAATGTAAAAGAAAGTGAAAATTTCTTCTTGTAGCTCTCCAATGATATCAAAGTAATGTTGTTATTAATAAAACATTTTTGACATCTTTATTGTCCCACTGTCATGGAGGTATTTTAATTACAAATTCTTAAATATAAGACAATAAAAGCTGTATTCTCTTCATCCAGTTCACCGTCTAGGTCAATGCTTTACCTGTTATGTGAATGACAATCCAAACACCTTCATCAGGGTGACGAGGTACCCTTGTACCTCCATATATTTTGTATGAAAAATTTTTTTTTTTGTACCTATATATTGTAAATATTCATATTTACGTATGTGTATTATAAATATTTATAGATTTATAATCTATAATTATAATTGACACGCATTTAATGACCTGCACAGTAGACACCTTTTCATTTTATTTCGCTTCTCTTTAATGAAATCCTAATATATAAATAAGTTGTATGTAAAACAATAATGCGCACACAGTTGAAAACTTTTTAATCATATGGTTTTATTATTGACCAAAAACATTATGCGTGAATTCTTATTAAAATAAAAAACAAAAAAACAAATTCATCTCAAATAAAAAATATGAAAAAACAAAAACAAAAAAAAATCAGTTGAACTCTTCATATGACGGGTAATTACTTTATATTATTCTTTCAATTTACCAAAAATATTCTTAGTTTATAAATAAACACTTTTGGTTAATGAAAATATTTCAAATTGTTTTTCGAACTTTCTAATATCCTACAATTTTTAGTGTCGAAAATTAATTAACATAATTTAAAGGAATGTGATTCAGTTAATATCTGTTATTTTAGTAAATATTTTCAACAAAATTAATAAAAAAAAACATTTTAAATTAATTTTTGAGAAAAAATTTCGCGTTATTTTCGATAATTGATTAATTACCTACCAATTTAAATCAATTACAATTTATAAATAACACTTTTCTTTATCAAAATCGCTACTTAATTTCGAATCAGTTTAATCTTAATTTTTCATTTGATTGATGGTATCCAATTCATTCAAATTACAGTTTTTCACATAATTAATCACTTTTTTTTTTTTGTTTTTCTGTTTTATTATTTTTTGTTTTTCTTGTTTGTTTTCAAAAACAATTAAAAAATAATTCAACTATACATTCATTTAATGAACAGGTGGTGAATATTATTATCTCTCTTTCACTTCTCAATTTTCTCAGTGATGATCACAGAGAGTATCTTATTAAAAATCTGCCGTTACATAATAATAATGGTTAATCCAAATTCATATTATTAAAATACACAAACAAAAATAAAAAAAAATAAAAAAATAATAATAATACAAAAAAGAAATAAACAAAACAATCAAAAAGCCCGAGGAGTAAATTGATTATAAACAAAACAAATAAAGAAGAACAATCAAAAGAAAAATAAAAAGAAAAAAACACAGAAAATTTCAGAAGCACGAAAATAAAAGTAAACAAAAGAAAAATAGTTGTTCTGTTAAGCTTAAGCTTAGTTAGTTAAAATCAATATATTATGTAGATGAGGTGATCAAATTGAAGAGATGTTACAGTATTGAACTTTGTTCTTTAAAAATATACTGTTCAGTGTTCGTTCAATATCAATTACTTTTGTTTCTCTTTTTGCAACAATTTCGTTATTTGGTTTTCCTACAGGTTGTAAAATCTAGAATATTTACTTTTGATTTTCACCTCCTTCTTCTGATGATAGCGGCACTTCAGTAAAAGTTAAGCTTTAAATTCTTTGGTTTTTTTAATTTTCAACAAATTTTAAAAATATTTAAAAAAATTTTTTAACTGAATTCAGCATTTTCTTTGATGAGAAGCAGTTACAAAGCGATGACAATAAATGTATCTTAAAGAACGATTATATACTTGTAATGATTAGTATTAATAATCGTATACATGGACTCCATACAAAATAGAACAATTAATAAATTGTTAGTTTTAAATAATCCGATATAACGTTTATGCTTTTCCTTGTATAGTTTATATTTTTTGTATTATAATTTCAAAATCAGTAACAAAATTGTTCACATTTCAGTTGAAAAGACAAAATTTGTTCTAAACCCTGTAAAATAAAAATTGTAATCTTGTGAACATATATATTTTTTAAGGAAATAAATAAAATCAATAACATAAAAATAATACGATATTGTATAGAAGTTAACACTAATAAAAAGAAAAGACGTAATTATGGAACTTTATAAATTTTTTAATGTCAAAAAAACGTAGATTATTTTTTAAATTTCACAATTTGCCAACATGCTGTACAAGTACAACCACTCTATAAAAACCTTCTTTTAAGATAGTGGTATAGACTTACGTGAATATCGTTGTTGGAAGTAGTTATGATGGTAGTAAAGCTCGATATCGAATTTAGTTCCTATAATTTAAGAAAACGATGTATAGCGTTACCTGTCACGTAACCTGAAGGAATCAATTAAATTAAAGTGATAATAAATTCTTGACTAATATGAGACTAGAAATATGATTTTTTATAAAATCGTTAACGAATTTTAATAGTACATATTTTTTTTTTTCAAAAATAAAATAAAATACTTTTATTTTTATAAAATTGTTTGTAAATTATAATTTTAATGTTAATATAAATTAATTTATAATGTGTAATATAATCAACACTTTAGATTGACTTAATTGATTTTAGCGGAATTTGATTTCAAACTCTTTCAAATTCTACTCACTCAATTTTGGTGTGATAAGAATTCGAACCAGACATTGAATTTTACTCACTTACATTTAGGCCGTATGACTTGTATAATTTATTTTACGAATTATATTACAGTCTTAAAATACTTAATTTTTAACATCAGCGGTGAATACATACCGTCATAATTGTTTTAAGACACTGGTATAAGAACATAATATTCTGTCAAATCGTTTATTAATAATTTTAAACAGATCAAATTCTGCAACGAAATTATTATTTAAAATTAAAATATATATCGGTAAACTTTGATTGTACAAATTCATAAATTTTGTAAACCATGTTTTTATAAATAATAGCAAGAGAATAGAACAGCTATAGATCTTATATTACCTATATTGATTGTTATACAACTATACACAGCATTATTCATCGTTACCTGCAGTTTAATACGTAGAGCGAAAGTTCTTTATAAAGCAAATTTTATGCGGAAGTTTTTAGATTTACCTTTAAATATTATGAAAAGACAGTTTATCGGCCTACACCTACATTTATCACCTACTTTACGGTAGAAATACTTTTCGTTTATTTATTTGTTAATTATTTTCTCAGCACATCAACTATCATAAATATCCAACATAAATACTCAGCATTTCAGGTATTAAATTTAAAATAAAAAATTAAATTTGTATGATTATTAATAGTTTTATTATGTGTTAACCAAAGCTTCCAAAGCTGTAGTTCAACAACTATTAACATGAAACTTTCTCTACAAGACAATGACCTCAATGGAAAATGACAAACCCAATTCTTCTTTAGGTTTCATTAAACAATGGTATAAAGAATTTTCTGACTCCTACGTCCCGAAACATCTATATGTTGCATAATTATATGTAAGGCCTGCCTTTGCATTTACAAATCAAGTATAGATATTACTTGATCGAATTAAATCGGTTCAGGGCGCATTTTTACATTTTGCTTTAAGTAATTTTGATCCATTATTTTATTATTATTTTATTATAAAAGAATGATCTATTGCTACTTTCACATTATTCCCAGCATCTTAAACACTCATTGAATTATAGTCATTGTCTATATTGCAGATATCTACATTTGATTCACGAGATTCTTTCGCGCAAGACGCCACCTGCTGAAATTTCAAATTATTTGGTTGAAAAAACTAATCGGAATAATCTCAGAACCGCCCTTCCGCTCTATCATCAAGGTGCAACAAAAAAAATACGCAACAAATTCTTCCCAATATTAAATATTTCGAACTTGAAATTCAATTCATAATACCTGTTAAATTTCTTTAATGAATTTATTTAAAAAATAAATAAAAAAAAACTATATAAAAATGAAATTATCACTATTTAAAATATTCACAAAATGTACAATCATGTAACAATAAAGTCATTGGAAAAATTCAATTGGTCAGTTGAATTGAATTGTAAAGCATATCTTATGATAATATTATTATTTTGGTTTCGGTACCCACTTGCCGAAAGCATCTGGTGGTTATTTTAAAAATTACATTATACGTGTGATTAAAAAAAAAACAAAAAGAATTAGTCACCTGATTGAAAGTAATATTTAAATTTATTAAATAATAATTGCAAATTTATATGGAATTTATTGAGGTAGGTCTATGATATATTAATATTACGGCTTTATATTTATGCTTATTTAAATATGTATTATTATTTTGACATTTATATTGTTTTTTGGATTTTTACTCCCAGATGTAGTGGTGTCTCTATAAGCTAATTAGTAAGAATGCAGGAAAATGGAATATAATGTTATGAGAAGCACTGAATCCAGTGTACTGGGACATAAAATTCATCTCTTCTACTAGACAATATGTGAAGCAAACAATACTTAGTAGAGTAACAACAGTAGATTAATTTATAATAATAATGTTTACAATAGACTGAAGCATAGTCTCAGAAGTACAAAATCTGATCTATATGTTGAGTGCCTACATTTTTGAAGGGAGTGAAAGAGTATAAATAATAAATTAATAGGCCTGACAAATATGTATACGTACACAATTTTTACATTAATTTGAATTTATATTTACTATTTAAAAATAATAATGTTATTTTCAGTTATACTTATGGTCCTTTAAGGTGTCGATTTTATTACATTATAAATAAATGAAATATTTCACATTAAATGAAAACACCATACTATCTCTACTATTAATGATCTACAATTTTTCACAAATTTTTCTTGAGGTTATTAGATATCCGATAAATATGAATATGATGGTGAACTGTGAAACCGAGTTGTAATAAAAATGTTCACATGCTTACAGATGTAAATTTTTTTCTATAATACCAAAATTATTGGATCAACACGATAACTTTTGTGTAAAGACTTTGCTTAAACAATCACATATATTATTATAGTACAATCTTATTACAAATTTGAATGAATTATTATACTAGATTGAAAATCGGGCTTAAAAAGCGAGACCTGTGTGGGCTTACAGTTATCAATATTTCTGTTTCCATTAATTTTATTTTAGCTTTTTCAGTCCTATTATTATCATCTTATATGTTTAAGAACTCGAGCGATAATAATTCTCGAGAATAATTCCTAATGACTTCAGTAATTGTTTTTGTTAATTGTTTGTTTAATTAGAAGTTGTCTGCCATAACGTCCGCTGCATTCCTATACATCTAATCGACCAAAAGCAAAATGCTGAGAAAAGTGAATTTTTGAGTTTGACGAAAATTTTGACTGGAAAAATTTAAAAATAATCAAACAAAATTTTATTTAATTTTTTAACATCTAACTACATAGTTTTATAATTTTAATATTTTGAAATATCAGAATAATGTATTTAAAAAAATATTTGTATATATAGTGTAAAGCTTCATATGTGTTTGGACATTTGGGAATAAAAATGGTCTGTTAGACCAAAATGGTTAGGAATACAAATTTGAATGACTTCTCAGTACACAAACTGTAGTTTGGATAAATAGGCACAACATGAAGGTCTAAAAACAGCAAAATATGGATTGTTTGGATAAATCAGAAAAAAATATTTCGAAAACTATAAGAGGTACGTTTATTTTGATTGCAAATTCGGATAGACCATAGTCGAAAATGGTATAGTACATTGAAAAGTCAATTTCAGAAAAAATGGTCTGTTGGATACATAGGATTCAGCCGACGATAAGTTCAGATGGGCTTAATTATACTGTTGTGTATTTGTAGTTTGGAGTATTTTCGACTGTATTTCTGTATTATTGTTTTTTGATTGATTTGTAATACATTTTGCTTTACGTGATACTTTCAATTATTGCACAACTTAAGATGTAATCCAAGATATTTGACTGTTCCTGCTTTTGGGACTTTTCTTATTTATACATATACACTAATTGGTGATTTACACCTTAGTTCGGAAGTAATGTGAATCGATTTTTCCTTATTCAGCTTAATTTTCCAATCATGTGTCCATCTTTACTTATCTTTTCATAGCCTTTTTGGAGTTGCTTTAGTGCTTGTGTATTGTGACCATTAGAGGCGTATCGTCAAATCTTGCCATGTCGATCTGTGACGGTGTTGGATTGTCGGCAATATACAGTAATTAAGATGGGTTCTAAGACGCTGCCTGTAGAACTTCTCCAAAAATTGGGTAAAGTTTGAATTTTAATTCTCCATGGACTACTCTAACTTTCCTGTTGTTTATGTAACACTACAGTAATTTACAAATGCATATAATAACATTATATTTTGTAAAATGTTACTGTAATGGAACCAATACACTTTTTAAATCGGTTCTACTGTCTATTTTATTTTTCTAACAATAATTGCAGTATAAGTGTATGTCTAGAAAATTAAGCTGATATCATTATTATTTTTTTTATGATCTTGTCAGTAACTGATTTAGAATACTGTACATTTAGCAAATTATAATAAGAGATGTAAAATTTTAATTCTTAGTACCTACTTAAGTGTTGAGTAATTTTCAATTGCAGAAGCCTCCGATCAGTTGTTTCTTTTTATGTATGTTATATTTTAAATCAGTCTTTGTGTGAGGACAGTAGAGATGATAATGTTTTGACTAACACTGTATAGATATTTTTTTCTTCTTTTTTCTTTCCAGATATAAGAAAATCATCGAAAGAGCCGTTATGTATCGTTATATTTTCCGGGGGAGAGCGAAATGAAAGACTATGCCGACTTAAACCCATTAAAAATGTTATCATTTTGTTCAAATTAAAACTAGTCGTTTATCTGATATCGTCGGCTAGTTGCAAGGATGGAACATATCAAAAAAACTGTTTTTGAGTTACAGAGCAATAGGAACTTAAAGCTTATCATACTCTAATTTTTAAATATTTTAGAAAGTAATATTAATATCAAAAAAGTAAATACTTTCAAAACATATATTTAAGTCGACAATTAAAGTAAAATTCAAATTTAATAAAAAAAATAAGAAACAAATTTCAAAATTTTTAATTAATTTTGAGTAACGCTCAAAAATAGTTCGCATTCTTCTTAGGCAAAAATGGCAGTAATTCTTTTATATACTTAATTTTATCCTTAGAAACAGGCTGTGGTTCTGAAACCGTAAGATTAAATCCAAAAAGATTTTTGGATGTCCCAAGTTTTTTTTCTAGTTGGAATAATTTATTGATATATCAATAAACGTGTATTCTGCTTCCCTCAAAGACGTCTTATATTTTAGCGTAAAACAATTAGAAATTTCTCGCTCATATAATTAAGTTTAAATTTGTTTGAATGGCACTTGCGAATAATTAAGCTTACTTGAAACAGTAGAATAGCCATATGAATCGGTTTTCGTCATTTGCAGGATTCTTAAGTTTATATTTTTCAGATTCATTTTTTTTAATAACTTTACGAAGTGTAGGGGACTGTGTACTTCTAGGTTCGTAATCATTCGATCTAAGGTAGAATGAACACAGTCCTGCACGCAAGAATGGCTGGGCTCTGAAAATTGTTGTGCTATCCACTTCACATCTGGATATATATGCACTAATAATTTTAAAGCTGTGCTATTTATCGAATCCTGAACTCTGCGTTTTGAAACTATTTTACGTTTGACAAATTGATAAAAAAATTTAGTTTTTTCATTATCCGAGACGCTCCAGAAATTCATAAAAATCTTAGATCGGCAGTCCTCAGTAAAAAAATTTTTGTAAATACTCAATTATTTGGTTAAATTTCTATGTACATGGAACATTATGCATTATGAAATATTAATTCTTATTTGCTCCATTTTAATAGTTGACAGGTAGAGAATTTATTTTTTTGAGAACGTCGAACACACTAGCATTTAACATTTTGTTAAATATAATTGTACCATTGCAGTTGAATAATGTTGTGGACCAAACAAGCACGAACAAACATTTTTTTTGGAAAATATATCCAATTTTTTTGAGTATGGAACAATTATACACACACAAATTTAAAAACCCAGGATATGGCACAATTTAACAACTAGTGATCTTGTTAACTAAAAGAGTTATCAAAAATCGGATTTTTGCATCAAAAAGAGCATTTAACAAAACCTTAGCAACCAATCCTCAGTCAAAACTCAAAAAAGTACCGTATGTCACATTCTTGCACCAAGCCGATAATATATAGATAGTTTATACTTCAGATATATGGTTTGATTAATGAAAATGCTATTATGAGTTATTGAGTGATAAAAGATTTTAGCCTAACACAATTCGAACAATTTGATTCGTTTCAGTCGTCTAACAAAGCTTTGATTATCAGCAGCTGATGATCTGTGCTAATACATTATATAATCTACTAGAGGCTCCAGTTAAGTTATTATAATTCAAGTTTAAGTATTAGCTTTTGTGTAAAAATTGTGTACCTACAGATTTTTTTTATCACAAAATCATATGTTAAATTGAATGAATGAATGAATGAATGCATGACAGGAACTGAACAGATCTCTATGTCAAAATTTGAATTACAATAAGTTGTTTTTGAATTGAAAATACTACTAATGAATATTTCAATACAATTTGAATTTACCGTGCTATAGTAATATAGTCTGTTTTATTTGTTTTTTATTCATACTCTTAATTATAAGTTATTTTAAACCCTATTGTCATTGTACAAATCAAAATATGGTACTCTATGCAGAATAAATTTATTCCATCAATCCAAGAAAATTTCAAGAAAACTTAATATTTTTATCTTTACCTACCTTACCTACCTAAATTAAATATACCTCATAAAACCTAAATTAAATGTACCTCATGAAATTTGTAAAAAGTATGCGGGGTTGCTAATTTTTTTTATTTTTTTATTTTCCCTTATTGATTCCCTTGGTGAGTAAAATTAAATAATTTTGAGGTGAATTGTTGACAACTAACTATATTATAATATATGATAATATATTATATATCAAATATATTATATAATATAAAAAAAAATATTTTTTAGAACTTTCAGAATAACAAAAGTTGATGTTGAGTGAAATTATCACAAATTATGTTTATTTATGTTTATTTTCTTGAAAAAATTAAATTGTTGATTGATAGTCTTTGAAGCATTTACCTTACATATTATTGGTAAAGCTTTGAATAAAATCAAAGTGAAATTATTATTCAAAAAATAAAATTCTTATCTATTAAACTATAATAAATTATATAACTATAGAAATTTGTATTAACTCCACAGTCCACTATTTGAAACATTAAAATGCATTAAAAATGTTACCACTCTTTAATAGAATTCATTGCACTCAACATAAATTTACAATAATCTCAACTTACTTCAATATAATAAAAATCATTAAACCACTTCCAAGTGGAATTTCGTAAGACTTCCTAAAGCAACACCAACAAAACAAAAAAATTTACCGCGGTCAAAAATAATACCAACTAAAGTGACGTCGTCTTAAATTTACGACTTACTAAATCAGATTTATTGTACAAAAATTCTACCTTTACAATAATGATATACATAAAATTTAGGTATCCACAAAATAAAACAATAAGACCAATAAATTTATTCAGTCCAGCCGACAAGAATATACCAAATACTTGAAGAAATAACTACAACAATAAAATAATAAAATTAAATCTAAAGCTCTATTAACCTAAAAACAATAACAAAAATTTACGTAATTTTAAGTGAGGAAAAGAAAAAAAAAAAACAAAAAAAAAAGAGTCGGTTTTTCATGCATTTTTCATGTCTTTATTGAGGATGAACTTTATCAATACATACACACAAACAATCATTATTATTGTATATTGTTTATTGTAGTCTGTTGTTATATGAATTTTTAACTAACCATAATATTATGCTTACCTTCTAAAATTAAAATAAAAGAAAAACCAATTATATTATACAAAAGGTTTTATATATATAATAAATAGGTATAATTGTAGGTCTCAATGAATTCAATTGATATTTTCAGACTGACCAAAAATATTTTTGTTATTTATATGGAATAGAAGAATTTATGACAATAATATTATGTATTGGATATATGTGCATTTTGCGCCATCTCTATATTCGTCTTTGAAAAAAAAAAAACAAAAATAGGGAAACAAAACAAATAAAATGCAATTTGAATATGACACGTACTTAACTATTATTTTTTTATTCCATTTAAATTTTAAATTACTTTAGAGCCCCTCAATTTGTTTGTTTTTTTTTTTTTTTTGTTTATTTTTGACATAATAAGTTGATCCAATTACGTTCAATAATTGCGTTAAATAACTAAATTTGAAACTATTATAGATATATAATAATTGTTATGTTAAATTATGTGCTTATGGAAAATAATAAAAAGGTTAACAATAATATTGACAGGTAGGGTAGTAAATACATAAAATTGTTTTTAAATAAAATTGTAATTTATTGAATTTGCGTAAATTTGTTTTTCCACTGAGATGAATTTCTAATTAGAAAACAAAAATAAAAAACCAATTGTAAGACTTTTGTTTGAAAAGTCGATAATTCAATTTTTACAAAAATGAGATATGCCTAATTCAATTCATTTGATTCGAATATCGCTTCGCTTTTCTATTCACAAGCGGGTTTAAAAGTTTAATATTTCTAAATGAGCTATTTTCCTTTTTTAGTTATAAAGAAATGTGCACTTGAATAGGATGGCTAACATTTACATATCGCTAGGCTCGGATAGATACAAGTTAAATGGGAGATGAAGCATAAATCTTCAACTGGAGAGAAGCAGATTGGTAAAAATACATTGTAAATAAGTAAGTAATAAATTACGCAACAATGGACCGTTACCGTATCTTATATAATAAAATTTAACAATCCTGTTGTCAACGTGCCGTAGCAACCGTTGCTAGGTTGCTACGATAAAATAAAATAAAAAACAACAAAATCTGTAAGCGAAATTTTTTTCTTCTATGTACCTATATAAACAATATATGAACAAAAAAAAAAAAAAAAAAAGTAAACCAAAATTTTTTCTTCTCAGCTGCTACCATGGGTAAAGTTAAGTTGAGAGAGATAAATTCCGACTCTTTGAAATGTTTGACCATGTGATTTATTGATTGATATTGCATATGCAAGACTTAAAATTGATATCTAATAAATTCTTATAAAATAATTTTCCTTCTATATCTGATATTTTTTATTTATTTATCAGAGCACTTTTGGGCAAAAAAGTTAAATTAACGGAAACTACTGAACACAACAATTTTTTTTACTCTAGCTAGATCGTTCTTGAAAAGTTTATTGAATAAACCTATCACTTTACTGAAATATTAACAATTTAGCGAATGAATATATTTTATTTTTTTATTGAGGTACCTTAAATTTTAGTTTGCTATTTGGCGGCAGATGGATTTTTATGTAGATTTTAATAAATATATAATTTTGCTCCTGGTTTTTTTTTTAAATAAATTGTCAGTCTTATCATAAAGTTATAATAATATGCATGTACAATGTATGTATATAAGATATTTTAATAACTTTTGAAATTTAAAAAGTAAAAATTTTAGTCATAAATGAAGATATGTTTCTTTTTTAATAAAATTAAATATTATAAAATGTGTAAAATAAATTTGAACAATAAAATTTTAAGATAGGTTCGATATACATAACATTTCACTAATATACTAATAAGACTTCCTCACCAAAATCACAGTACAAGTTATATTATATTTATTGTACCTAAATTTAAGCTGTTGAGTATGCATATATAGGTATGATAAACGCTAATTGCAAACATGTACAATACATCATGGGTCGAAACTGTCAACTGTGAATACATTCCATGTATGGATAAGTAATAAGTCGAAACTGTCAACTGTGAATACATTCCATGTATGGATAAGTAATAACTTTACATAATTTGTATGTGTAGATTTATTTTAAACTAAACGGTTTTGAATTTTGTTGAAATAATAATTAAAAATTACTTTTTTTTATTAAAAAGATCTTGTTTTTTGTTATTAATTATATTATATTAAAAAAAATATTATTGTAATACAAAATAATAAAAAAAATATTTGTTTTATAAAAAAAAAAAAAATCTTTTAATTAATAGAGAATCGAACTCACAAAAATTTGTGATATTAAAACCAATATTAAGAACATTATTCTACTAATTAATTTGTTTTCCTACTAACAATTATGAATGAACAATTAAGAATGAAAAAAAAACACAAAAAACACTCTACTAACAATTAAGAATGAAAAAAAACGAAGCATACGAAAAACCACGAAAAGTGTGTCTTCAAAATCGTGCTCTTGTATATTGTAATATAGATAAAATAAAAATTGATTTTGATCCCCATGGCCTGCATCATCGCCGATTGATTGAATAAAAAAAAACGAAGCACACGAAAAACCACGAAAAGTGTGCATTCACTAATCGTGCTCTTGTGTATTATAATATACATGTATATAATATATTTTATTTATTAATGCTGTATGAATAGTATGGATAATCAATTTGGATTTCAATTTTATTTTCCTAAAGTTTTTAACCAAAATAATTATGTTATGAAGCTGTGTATTAGCTATGGTAGATGGTCATCTAACGAATAACAAAAGTTTGCTAAATTTAATCGCAGTTCCTTCAAATTTGATTTGCAATCATTTTATCGTACAAGAAATTTTTGGAGATAGTCTAAATGTGGATAATTTTGTTAACTATTCAAAAAAGGCAATATTTTGCCCAGAAAATTCTGATGTTGATACAATTAACGAACGAATTTTAAACATTTCGAAGGGAAATGTAATAACTTATCTTAGTACCAATTCCACTGATGATTGCGGTGAAAATGATGCAGTGAATTCCTGTAGAATTTTTAAACGGCTGTTCCCAAATCAAATACCTCCGCCAAAACTTAATTTGAAAGTTAGTTACTACGGAGAAATCTAAATACCAAACGCTAACTCTGCAATGGAACTCGATTAACTGTAAAAGCTATTAAAATAAATTTAATTATCGTGAAATTCCTTGGCATAGGCTTCAAGTGAAACTGTATTTATTGCTAGAACAGATTTAGCTGCAACGACCACAGAGCTGCCATTTATTCTTAGACGTTGACAGTTTCCTGTTAAATTAGCATTTTCTATGATCATAAATAAGTCGCAAAGTCAAACATTGGTAAAGGAGGAGTTTATTTGTCTGAAGCCATTGGCCACTGTATGTTGCAATTTCCAGTGTACAGCTGTCTGGTGATATTCAAATAAAACTAACTGAGGGAAGGGAGCAAGGCAAAATTAATTCGACATTCCAATAAACTATATACAAAAAATGTTGTATATAAAGAAGTTTTGGCATCTAATCAAAAGAGAAAAAATGGTAAAACGGTGTCTTCCGTCGGAGTGTTGAGTATTGGGAAAGTGGGTGGTGCACCTTATGGGTGGTGCGGAAAAGAAAAAAAAATTTTCAATCAAAAAAATTGTTGTTTTTTAACTCAATTTCTCCAATTATTTCGATCTTTATAGCAAAAAAAAAAAGATTTTTGCACCTGACTTAGCGTAATACACCTAATATTCAAATAATATTTCTATGGAATAATAATATTTCTTGGAATTCATTTCTTGTGCAGTTTCACAAGAAGTTCCTTATTTGTAATTAGAACACCGTCTTGAACACGGGCTTTAGAACTAATAGTTTTATAAGAGCAAAAAAATAAAAAGAAAAAATAAAGACGCTAATAAGTCAGGCCCAGAACTTTCATGATTTGTTTGCCATCTAACTAAGAAGACAAGTTGAGCTCAAATAAGTTAATGTTTTATTGACTTTCTGAAGGTTATAACATGTTTGACTGTATTATGTTTGACTCTGGAAAGAGGTCGAGAGGAATGTAATTCCATATTCGCATTTAATTAGTTGAATAAATAATTCAGAATTATATTATTTATTTTTATTAACAACTTCAACTTACTTTGAAAGTTTTAAAGTTTAATTTCTTCTATGCTAACAATATAATTTATTTTTCTGAACAAATCGATAAAATAAGCCGGATTTTAAATTTATTGGTCGGATTTTAATCAAATTAATCTGTATTTTCTTTATATGATTGTAATAAGTTGTTCTTCTTTAACTTCACTACTGTTGGCCTGTACCATATGGGATTGGGTATGTCTTTCTTTAAAAACCTGTTTAAACTATCTTGTGTTGATCAATTATATTTACCTCTTTATCATATTCCGCTTTATTGTGCTATCATGTTCCGTTTTTGTTGTTGGTAGTCTTTTCGTATAGAAATACTAAGCTCATAATATGGTACCTTATCAATCTGCTCATCTTTTTCACAAAATTTTTGTCAACTGAATACTTTATGCATTTCTCATAAATATTAATTTTCAATTTTGTCTCTTTTAGTGATATCGGCAAACTATCAAATAATACTCATAATAGTAACGTGCAGTAATATCTGGTTTTTTGTTTGAAGCCCAATATGCTGTACCAAACTCAAATTTTTACTTAAGTAACGTTGTAATTTGGTTGGTATTTCTTGTCACTATAATTATTCCTTGTTCAATCAAGAGTAATAATTAAACGAACTCTTTATTTGTAAATATACCTATATATTTAGTAAAATCTTAGAATGAGCTGAGATACGATTAAACCTGTTGAACTGAAATCCGATTGTTTCAAAAAAATTCAATTTCATGTATTCCATTTTTAATCTTAAGATGATGTAATCCATATCCTTATTACGAAATATTGAAGTCTTACTTTGAAGAAACACAATTTATAATGAAATTAGAAGTAGAAGTAGCCTAATTGTATACAACAAAATCTGGAGTTCCACAAGGAAGTTTTTTGGGCCCAATACTATACACACTGTTTACAGCGGACATGAGATCATCAGTAAATGCTATGGTTGCAACATTCGCTGATGATAGTGTGATCATGGCTACCATGATCCGGTATTCGCGCCAGATCTTGTTCAAAATAAACTTACTAGAGTTCGAAGATTGGCTCAAGAAATTGAGAATTAAAGTAACTACAGCCAAATCGATACATCTGGCTTTCATCTTCCGCAAGAAAACTTGCCCTCCTTTGGTAATAGATGGAGTACAAATTCCACAAGCCGACGAAGAAAAATATCTCGGTATACTCTTAGACCGACGTTTTACATGGCGAAAACATAGAATCAGAAAAAAAACAAATTGCAGTAAAGCTGAGATTTCTATATTGGCTTTTGGAACCAAAATCCCAACTTTCACTGCAAAACAAATTGCTTCTAATATAAGGCAGTTTTCAAGCGCATTTGGATATGTTATTGGAAACAAATAATCCAATACAGCGCTTCCAATTAAAAAACTTTACGAATGGTAGTGCATGCTCCTTGGTATGTTACCAATAATATAATTTAACATGATCTTAGGATGCTTGGCGTAAAAGAGAAAATTAAGGCTTCATAATAGAATAAAACCATAGGCTGCAAAATCTTGCAAACATTTTTGTCAAAAAATTGCTGGATACAGTTCAAAGTTAGAGAAGACTCAAGAAGGCTTCCATAGAATAATTAGAATTCAGATTTGTTTAATGTATGAATAATAGATACTTATAATGTTACTTTTCTGTTTATGTTTGTTTATGTTTTTGAATGATCCACCTGCATGTCCTATAATTTTATAGTTTAATCTAATTATCGTCCTAATTAGGAAAGATTGCAAATATACAAACAAAATAATGTATTCCGTTATTTGAAGCTAATTTTAAGACGTTACTTTCTTATTTGTCATTCTGGAAATTACCTTTGGATTGCAATGCCTATAATAATTCTGACACAGTATCGGGGGTTGATCTACAATATATATATGAAAAATAATTAGCTAGTGATTGTGATTTATTTTTGAAAAAATTTTTTTCACTTATTTTTTTTATATTTAAAACATTTTCCTGAAAAATATACAATTTTGAATTATCAAGTTTAGCCATTGTTCAATTTCATGTAAATATATACATACCTAGTTCCGAAAAGTTAAAATAAATAATTTAATTAAATTAAAATATTTTATAATAATGCTATGACATAATAATAATAATAATAATAATAATAATAGTAATAATAATTGTTATGCGATACTATTTCGATGACATTTTTGAATTATGTAACTGGATTTGAAAAAAAAAAGGTTAAAATTATATTGGTAGTCAATTTTTGTGCCTCGTAGTAAAAAAATAAATACATGGTATCATAAATTATTTTGTACAAATTTTATATGAAAACATAGTGTATATATGTATATGTATGCATATGGCATTTTTGTAATAACTTAATTTATTTTCCTATTCAATTGATTCATAAAATTAGCCAGCTTAGCTACTCCAAATATTTTTTTAAAAATCTTATAATAGGGATCTACATTATCTACCTTTCTATTAAATCTGTAATACATCAATTTCATATTGAATTCAAGTCAAAATAAAAATTGCGTGCTTGATAATATAAAATTTTTCAATTTTGACTCCGCCTACTAATTTAAAATAAAAATTCAGTGCATTTCAATGTCCGATTACATTAATTTAAAAAAAAAAATTATTTTCACATTAATCTTGAAATATCTTCCAGAATTTTGACAGTTAAATAACTATAATATTAATAGGTAATAATAAAAATAACTATAAAATATCCTAATATTAAAATTATACTTGAAATTTGAGTGCAAAAAAATGGTTTGAAGGAATTTGAAAAAAAAGCAAAACAAAAAAAAGTTTGCAACTAAAATTTATATCTTTTTTTAACTTATCATCACCACCCAAAACTTGATTATAGTCAAAATTTAAGATAAAGAAAAATATACAATTTCCTATTTCCAATAAAAAATATTTGTTGGTTTGAAAAATTGCAAAATAGAAAAAATAATAATAACATCAGCGACATCATTGTGATTAAACCAATAACAATCGTTCAATTGTTGATCACTTAAGTTTTTTTGTTTGTGATGGTTCACATCACAGTGTACCAAAAGTTAGCAACTGTTACAATAATTTTCCTATGATACATTATAATATTAATATATTTTAGTGTGGACCTAATTTTATTGAATTTTTAAATTTATTTATTCATTTACTTTATTACATAGTTATCCTAATGTAATTTCGTTAACAGATTTTGGAATATTTAATTCCTTCCCATTTCTAATTAATTTTTGTTTCGAAATTGAAAATTCAATATTGTATAGGAAGGTGGTTGGAATTGGCCATTCTAGTAACTTTTGGAAATCCAATCATAGCAAAATAATATATGTATTTGTTTTGCGATGCCTAGTTATATTAAACGTGGTATACATATACAGAATGTGCCAAGAGATGATGATTGGGAAGATTGAAATGAACAAAAATTCAATGGAAGAGGAATGTCTATTTTCAATCGTTTAGAAGCTATATATTATTATATATTGAAAAACTTCATTACTTCCAAAAACACTTGGTTTAGTTAGTTTTCATAAAACACTTAGTCTTAGCGTTAAAGTGGAATTTGTATAATTATTGTTGAAAATAGTTAGTCGAATTTTATCCTTTTAATTTTACTATGTCTATCACAACTACAAATTTTTGACAAGTTTTCAACAATTGGTTTAGTTATTTCCATATAAAACCATAATTACCATAAGATAAGTTAAAAGTCTATGCTACCTTAAATTTAAGTGAATTTTAAATTTCGACAGATTTTTTCATTAGCGGTATGGCATGCCTTCGAGAAAAGCTCAATACCATTTAAGGCGTTCGATCGACTTTGGCATTCTAGAATGCAACGCTATTAACCTTGTAAAATAAACAGAAAGCCTTCTTTTAAATCGATCTATCAAAGTTTTTTCGACTAACTTCAAATCAATGCTCATGTTCCACAAGACTATATTTTTTCACCCAGCATATTTCTCATTTTCATTAGTGACATTCTTAAAATAACTTTCAGTCCAATCCATAACTTTTGCCGATGACAGCACTCATACATCAGTAGCACCATATGATTTTCTAAAAAAACACTAATGCTACAGCTTGCGCAGTCAACTTCACAAGAACAATGATGGTCAGCACGCTTAATCACGACTTTACCGAAATCGTTGAGTCTTGTAAAGCAATAATAGATTCGGGTTTAACACTTCAAAACTCAAAGCTGTCTTGTTAGTAATAAGCTAACTCAAAGATTCAAAGATCTGAACATTCTTGAAATGCAAATGAATCAAAAAATGCACTTAAATAAGCATATTTTTTTCAAAATTTATAGAGCATATATACGACTCAAGCGTGAGTGTACAATATAATTATGGACAAAAGCGGCCCCATTTATGGACACTTTTCAAGTCTGTTTCCTTGAAACAATAATGGTTTTAACATAATTTTGTTTTAACTTATTTCTTTATTATTTTTACCGATTTTGAGTACAATATGGCAACCATGAGTGTGCTTCATCTAGGCTTCAGTTTTAGTTAAAATTATTATTCATATTTTCGATATAATTTATTTTGTAAAGTAGTTAATTAATCCACTGTTTCTATCCCACCAGTGTTATTCGGACTCTTTTCGTCCAGTTTTTCAGAGATTTGAACCCGATGTTGAAGCTTTTTGATTAGAATTTTTCTGCACTTTTACCGGTTAACCTAACTAACAGCGAGATTTACGAGGAAATTAATGTGGAATACAATTATATATTTTGTGCCTATGTTTATGTTATTGTCTTTGTGTCTATTCTAATAAGATCTAACGGCATATGACATACAGTTGTCAACGTTTTCGTAAACATTTTAAGAATTTGGAAGGAACTAAATACTTGCTTATAAGCTCAGTTTTAAAACTATTTAATCTTTCCCAAGTGTTAATCTTTGTCGTCACTATAAATGTATATTATGGTGGTAACTAATTTACCTTCTGTGTTCTGGTAATACTCAAGAATACTTAAAATAAAAAAAAAGTGGAATAAAACTGCCAGGAACATCCATCCTTCCACGAATATTTTTCTGAGTGCTTCTTACTATGCTAAACAAAACTATAAACTATAAACACTGTGAAAATTGTATAATGTGTAAATTAACACCAAAAGTGCAAGCTGTAATGTGTAGCTGGCTAATAGTTCTAATCTTCAATGTAATAAACGTGACTATCATCCTTCGAGAGGGATCACCAAGGCTGATAACTCGCAATATTTAATTTTATATGTATTATATAAGAATTGTATTTAAACAAATAATCATCAAAATCTTATAATTTTCGGATTTAGAAGTTTTTCTGCTTATAAATTATTGTTCTGATGTTGTTGTAGGTAATTGTTTCACCGTGAATATGTTAGTTTAACAAAAATGAATCTGTGTATTTTGTTTGTAAAAGAACATATTAACATATAAATTTCATCAAAAATATAATTTTCAACTGCAAAACGGGTTAAAACAATTAGCAGCAAATTTAGCTGAGATAGCATTCTTTAAATTTAGTAATTGGACATGACGCTCCGACACTTCGTAACCTATTTGAAAAAAGACTACATTGCCGGTTAAAGGATAGGTTAATATTAACCGTTAATCGTTGTTGTACGTCACACAGACGTACTCAATTTTTATTCTCAGTCTCTCTGCTATGTTCATTAAATATGGATCTGAATTTTTCAGTACCTTCAAGTTAGTGCAAAATTTACTATGGAAAAATATTCATGTGCAATGAAATTGCTTTTTCTGGCTGTCATTAGCTAAAGAAATTTTGATTTACGTTTCTGAGGTGTACAACAATGCATACTAAAGTTTATTTATTAAATGAAATCGAATATCTACGGCAACTGTTTTTCACAATGTTTCAACTGCAGTTTTTTTTGCAATAAAAAATCTATTATATTTGGGTTAAAAATAATAGATAACAAGCTATAGTTAACAAGTAATATATGTAACAAGCTAGTTTGCCAGCAGCAATATTAAAATAATTTTCAATATATATGCAAGAGTTAACCATAGCTATTGAACTTGAATGTGAAAACCAGGAGACTACCCTTACCTGATCCTCGATGTATTCGGCTAATTGTTTGTTTATTACTTATTTTTTTAAATTTTTATTTCATTTTCCGACCATAGAAATTTCAAAAAAATTAAGGAAATTCAGAAAACAATAAAATCTAGTATATCCTACAGTCTTTCATTACGGGTATAAATTAGGGGGAATAGAGCGGTATATTGTGTTAAATTTATGTCAGCTATGTCATCATCCTTTGAAGCTAACTCTAATGTTCCTCAAGGAAGCCATTTAGGACCGCTTTTATTTATAATATATACTAATGACGTTACATCAGTAATAAAAAATAGCCAAGTCCAAATTTATGCTGATAACATGAAAATTTTCAAAAAAATAACATCACCAAATGATTTACTATTACTCCAAATTAACCTTGATAATTTCTTCATTTGGTGTAAGTTTAACAACCTTCTTTTAGATATCAATAAATGTGCTGTAATGTGCTACAATAGACGTACTACATACCTTCCAAATAACTATTTCCTTAACGGGCAAATATTAGAAAAAGCTAAGTCCATCAAAGATTTAGGTGTTTTTTTTTTTATGACAAACTCTCATTTAAATTGCACTATAGCAACATTATAAATAAGGCTAATTCAATGTTAGTTTTTATAAAACGATGGTCCAGAGAATTTGATGATCCCTATATCCTCAAACTGCTGTATTTATTTCTTGTTAGGCCACCACTAGAATATGCCAGCCAGGTTTGGTATCCCTATTATGAAATTCATACACTACGAATTGAGGCAATTCAAAAAAAATTCTTAAGATTCGCGGTACGTCATCTTCCCTGGTCTGACCCCTTAATTTTGCCACCATATGAGCACAGATTGAATAAGAACGCGAAGTTGCGGATGTTTGTTTTTGTCACTGAAATGGTCAAAGGAAATATTAATTCTCCTTACATTTCCAACTTAATCCAAATAAATACCATCAGGCGCTTTCGCTCTTCTACCCTCTTTACCCTTACCTTTCATCTCTATGGAACAAATGAACCAAAAATACCAGAATTTTATTGATTTTTCCCTCTCTAAAGATACCCTAAAGAAGCGCTTTTATTCTGAATTATCTGCTTAATCTGATCCATCCCTTTAATTTAACTCATCTTGTAGTTACTAATTTTTCTCCGGTTACTGATATTACAATATTATGTAGTACTAATAGTAGTACAATTTATTCTCAAATTTAAGATTTATTAAGATTTATTAACAAAATAGATGTGCTGACTTCAATATATCTAACATACATACCAACTGCCGATCCCTGCTTTTGGATAAACTAATAAATAATTTAATTTAGATCAAGTTTTACATATTGTTTCAGTTAACTTTCCAACGATTTACTAAAACCTGTTTTGATTTTATTACATTCTTTTTGTTTCTTCATTATTATTAAATTTATTATTATTTTTACTATTTGTTATTTTTCTTGTTTTTTTGTTTTATTCTTTTACTTCTTTTTATTTTTATAATTGTAAATATCATTGTAATCTCAATTAATGATTGTAATTTGTTTGATTTAAACAAAATAAGTAAATAAAAAAAAATAAAAATATTAATAAAATCGAGAACGATAATTTTTGATTAGTTATGAAGTTTGCAATATTACGAAGTCCACAGCCATAAAGCGTTCGATTATTTACAAAACTAAGCTTAAAAAACAAAAAATTAATGAAATATGAAAAGAATAAATTTTTAACAACCACCCTAATGTACAAACGATTGTGTAGAAAATGATAAATATCTCTTCCGAGTTGAGTAAATAAATCGTGGCACTGCTCTTGGCAATCAGAAAAAGAGAAAAAAAAATTCAAAAATTCCTGATTAGAAAAGGAAAAAATTACAAAAACAAAACAAGAATCCAATTGGGTTGTTGCTATTAATTTGGTATTTGTGACCAAGTTGAGGTTCAGTTCCATTTGTATTATTACCGTAATAATTTTTTTTTCATTTTTTATTTTATTAGGACTTTTCGTTGTTTTTTTTTTGTAGATTTATTTATATTTTGGTGGGCATAAAATGGTCAATGCGGAATTGATTTTTTAAGATGTGGTTTTTTTTTTAAACTAGAGTTATAAACAAGTGCCGTCTTACATTTATTTCAAGTCAATTTGTTTTTAGTTTTATGTCTTTTTTTATTTTGTTTTTGTATTGTTGTTATTTGGTTGTCTTAAAACGTAATAGTTTTTAATTTTTCATTCATTCGTTAAGTTAACCAGAAATTAAATTAAAACAAAAAAAAAGGATATTAAAATAAATTTAGTAGTTTTTTTTTTTTTTTTTGAATTAATATTATAAAATGTTGTTATTCAGACATAAAACACTATAATAGCTTTAAAGTTTAATAAATGGAATTTGTTATTTTTTTTTTTTTATTTTTTTAATATGTTTAAATTTGCCATTTGAAATGACCATGTTTTACATATGGGTGGAAATTTATTATAAAAAATTTTAAATAATAACCGATGTGAACTATTTATAGTTTGCTAGACGGATATTAAATTTTAATATTGTTTTAAATTTGAACTGAATACACTATAGTGTCATGGTAAAAATAAATTAATTGGAATAAATTAGTGGAATTTTATTTTGATATGATATGAATTAGGATTAATAACTGAACTCGAATTTGGGCATTAAAATCAAATATAATTTCAGCGAAATGTGATAGCTTTTGTGTTTGTTATTTAACAATTTGTTAAATATGTAATTGTAATTTTCCATTGCCTTCTAGATGTACACATTATTCCTTGGAGGCTAATGAAAAAAATCAGTATTTATATGGAATGGATTTTGTGGGAAATTCCTTTTAATCCTCGTAGTTTTTAATCTGAGTGTGTCACAGTTAAAATATGAGACTGTTTGGTTGTATTTCTAACCTGGTATTTTGTATCAATTCATGTAAAATAGTTATTTAGATACACGTTCGTGTTGAACTTCTATGTGCAAAGTACTCTGTGCTTTTTATATGTGTAATTTTTTTCTGATCATTTCTTATGAACAGTGGTGCATTCATTATTGATCTTAAAACTTTGGCTTCAGGCCATTCTCGTATTTAATTATTGGAGATAGTTGATCTTTGTTAGCTGTCTTTTACCTGATCTTTGTTAGCTGATCTACGTTAGCTGTTTTAGAAAATTGGGATTGACTCGGGTTGTCTCGGGTCCACCCAGAATATTTTCAAATCCAAAATGGCATTGCAGACCTAATGATGGAATATAGAAGCAAAAATTTAATAGGTTAGCATAGGTTATCGTAAGACATAGATGTTTTTAGTTTGGGGTGGATGGACAATGGCAAATTACATGCGTGTAATCTATTGGCTGTCAAACTTTAAAAAAAAAAAAACAAATCTTTTGTATAATGTAAACACGTCATTTAAAACAAGCCTTGAATATATTTTCTTATATCGCCAGTTCAATTCACACAACTATACCAGCAAAAGCCAACCAATAGTAGCTTAATAAAAAATAAACTTCAAATAATAATCCCCTTTTCCAATTCAAAACAAAGAAATAATCTAAAACATTTTCAATTTTCTCTGCAACGATTTGTACGTTGTACTGCTGCTATTATCACTAAAAAAAATTACATTTTTATGAAAAACTTTAATTATCTGGGAATATTACCATAACGTATTTTTTTAAATTATTTTGATGAATTTAACCACCCTCTACACTTTTGGAATTCACAATTTTCACTTACCGTTTCTCAGATATTTTAATATTGCATTGTATTTACTATTGCTCGTAGTCTATGTTTCGAAAATATTTGATTAGGTTTTACCATGTTGGCTATCGTTGTTATCAGGTTTATATAAACTTTCCTAGCTCCAGGTTAAAATATATCACCAATGACTATCCTCATTTTGATTCCCACGTACTCAACTGTAATACCAAATTTATGTTGTTTCAACAATTCTTTAGCCGAATCATATTATGACATATGGAAATGGAGGATTTCAAATGACACAAAAATGAAAATAGTTATACAATATTATTGTTATAATTTTATATTTAATTGAAAATTATGTAAGCATAATAAATTAAATAATAAATATAAAAAATTAAATAACTAAAATTAAAATATTTAAAAAATGAATCACTATGTATTTTATTTGTAATTTAAATAAAAAAAATTATCCGGCGACATTATTTAAAAAAGATAGAGAATAAAACTGTCTAAAGCTTATGACTTATGTTTTTATAGCCATATTTAGTCCAACTCTCTAAAGTTCAATACCTGTATAATTTGGATAAAAAAAAATTACGAAAAAATGCGTTGGTGTTTAATTTGTATGGTTTGTTTTCGTTATTTTTTTTTTTTTGCAATATTATGTAAAAAACAAATTTGCAATAATAATGGAAACAAAAAGATTTCGAATAAAATTTTTGGAATATTTTCAAAAGTTAAATATTAATGCTCTATAATTTAATGTTTCTTTAACGGTACTCTAATATTATAACTTTAAAAGAGTTTTTATAGACTCTGTAATTTACAATACAAAACGACATAATTAACTACCAAAATGCAAAATATTAGTATATGGTTAACTAATAAATCTTTTACAAAATGAGGGTTCAGTGTATTAAGTAACAAAAATCATCATTTTTAAATATATGTAATTTGAAAGTTAATTTTAATTTATATATTTGGATACATTTTTGTACTGAATTTGAATGAATTGGGTCAACTTAATAACTTAACAAAGTTTTATTTTCTGTGTATTATGAAAATGTTCGAATTCATTCTTAGATTTGTTTTCAAATTAAACGAAATTAAATAAAAATAAAAATTATGAATAAAATTTATGTACGAGTATGTTACATTTAACTAGAGAAAACTATAAGAAAGATTAACTAAAACAACATTAACTAACCGGATAATAAAATATTACGTTCACGGATAATAATATTGAGGTAGAAATATAGGAATAAAATAATTATAATGATTTGTATTGGACATCCGTTTTTATCATTGTATCAAACAAATCAATTCCCAACAAGTTTTGTGTCCACAAATTGATAACCCAAGACTATTGGAAAGAACTGTGTACACATTTAACGAATGTAATGAAAAAAAAAATCAAGTATACGAAATAAAGGAGAATAATTAGAGGACCAGGACCGATCATCTACACCAAGGACCGCTAACAGACTGGAAGTTTATTTAAAATATGTAAAACTAATATTTAGACCCTTTATACTAATACATAATCCATCCTTTTGTAAATTGTATATCCTAATCTTATTTTCTATAATTACTATATTTTTAATATTATTAATTCTATAGTACTTCATGGTGTCGTTTTTGTCAAAGAGGTATATTGGAAGCCTTCCACAATTATTATATGTAGCCTACTCCCAAATCTCTGTTGATCATATTTTTATCAGAAATATGGATCTTTGGCGTTGAAATTTCTAATTTTAAATTCTTAGTTATAAATTTTTTGCAAATTGTAATGAAACGTACTCTTCTGGAGTTGTTGCAGTGTTTATTAGCAATGGTAAAAAAAAACGATTGTGTAAATTTAAATTTAAAAAGTACTGATTTAATTGTTGTAAATTGTGAAATTGCTGCTATTCGTTACTCTCTTGTTGGTATTTATAGATTACATAGTGATATAGTGTTGATTTTTTCCTGGATCAGTTTTCAAATTTTATGAATAATACTAACAAAAATATGATTGTTATAGGTGATCTTAATGTTAATATTTTCTCTACTTCTAATTTAGTTGATCATTTTCTTCATCTTATGGTTTTAAATCGCTGCTGTCAGTACTCACAAAAGTTGTAATTCCAGTTCTTGTTTAGATCACATATTTGTACGTTTAATTAGAAATAATTGTGTTAAGTATCTAACAAAAACCTTTGATTTAAAAATAACAGACCACTGTTTAATTTGCATTCAATTGAATAATATCGAGGAAGTTAGAAAAAGAATATTTAAATATGTTGAAATCTCTTAAATATGTTGAATATTTAAATATGTAATTAGAAATCCCTACTAAGAACTTTTTACGTAATAGTAGTAATGCAAAAACTTAAAGGCACTTAGTAATTGAAATCTTGAACAAAAATGATTCATGTGATGATATTATTTTAGAAGTTAATAATAAAATTGTTTCGGATCATACGGAAAGTTGCACATTTGTTTAATAAGTATTTCTCTAGTATAACTAATAAATATAAATGTACAAGCACAAGTAAAATTTGAAGCAACAAATACACATAGTTTTGTTTTTGTTCAAATTTCAAGTCTTAATGTTTCTGAAACCTTCCAGCTCAACATCGCCAGATAATATTTCAAATAAGTTAGGTAAAAATATTTCGTTAAAAATTGTTGAATCCTCTGTTTTTTATATAATTTTAGTGTCAAAAATAGCATCTTTCCTGAATGTCTAAATAGTGCTATCGTTATTAAAAGGAGATCCTTCGTCCGTGAATAGCTACATCCCTATCTCTTTACTTTCAGTTTTTTCAAAAATCTTTGAAAAATTAATAAAAACGAGAATTATATTGTTCTTAAATAAAAGGAAACATCTAAGTGATTTCCAGTTTGGTTTAGGAGTTTGGTTTTAGCAGTGTTTAGTTGTTAGCAACAAAACAAAATGTATGTCTTTTAACGCAAATTTAAATAATGTATCTATTCAGTATCATTCGCCGTTTTGTAATAGTTGTTCTTTAAGATGAAGTTGCTTGCACAATCCTAATAGGATTACTGCTAATACTTACAATGTATGTTCTGGCGAATGCTTCTTGATAGATACTGTAGATAATTGTAAATATTTAGGCATATATCTAGACGCAAAACTCAATTGGAATGATCACACATTGTATCTTAAACAGTTATAAGGAAAATCTATCATTTAAATATTGTTCACAAAAAGTGTTAAAACTACTTTTAAATGGCTTATTTAAATCTAGGCTACAGTATGGTCTGAGCTGTTGGGGAGGCATATATTTTAATAATATTATTCCTTTACTAAATAAGCAAAAGCACGCCATTAGAATAATATGTTAACAGAAGAATAACTAGTTTTGACTACTTTAAAAATTTAAATATTTTGCCTTTAAGACATTTTTGTATTTTTATAAAGTCTTTAAAATATTCTTTGAGAGGTCTGGACATTTAACTCCCTAAACCGATGACAACTATAGTTACTACGGGCAAATAATAACTTTTTGGTAACGGTTCCAAAATTTAATAAGACAAAAATTAGTCAATTTTATATCTTTACTGCTCCACGGTTGTATAATCTACTACCATTGTTTTTTAGAAAAGTGAGAGTAAAATCATTTTTTTTTAAACAAATTAAACAATGGCTTTTTCATACAATTTAAGTGATATTGAAAATAATATAAAATCTATAATATAGTTTTAATAGATGTAACATTTTGTTCGTTAAATTAGTTTTATTATTGATCTCCCTATTGAATATAGTTGCTGTCAAAATTAATTATTAATATTTTTTATTTTTGTTTTAAATTAATTTAATTTCTAGGTTTAAGTACTTGTAAAAAAGAAAAATTTTTCTGTTATTAATCTTAATTTGATTTTATTGGAAAATATGTAAAAAATCGCCCCACCGTTGAATTTAATTATTATTATATTGAATTTTTTTTATTGAACTGGAGCATTCAACACTTATCTTTCGATAACAAAATGCCCTAACTATTTCATTAATTATAAACTTTTATATTGCCTAAAAATGAATTTAAATAAATATATAAATCGTGAATTGTAACTATAAGTTTTTAAAAAAATGAAATAAAGAACGAATTATTATTATATTATATGACTATAAGAACCGGAAGAAGAGAGGGGTTTTTTTAAATTTTATTCGTTGTTTTTATATAAATCGTATTTTGATAACATATTATGTTCTTGGTACTCTGCATACCGTGCATTTTTCAATATAAAGGGCTTAAACCTAACATAAGGGTTAATTATTATGCATGCGTTTGTAAAAATCATTCATTCTAATTTAAGTTTCCCAAATCCGAAGTTTCGTAATTTCAGCTTGCTTCTATACATTTATGAATTTTTCGTTTTTACTATTTAGATAGACACGTAGAAGATTGAACAATAATTAGTTTATAAAAAATAAAAAACATATTATAAAAATACTTTTTTTCTGTGTATGAACCCACGTAATGATTTTATAGCTATAAGACTCTTGCGGACTCTTACACTATAATTTAACACTATTATAAACACTCTTGTAGAAGAATTAATGTTAATTTGAGTGTTCCGCAATTGTTGCGAACGTTATTAATACATTATACCATTAAAATGGAGAATTCTATAAGGAACCGGAAAAATTGCAATAATATTGTTGTAGGATTAGTGCATACATAATATGTATTTAATATATTAATTTTTTTTTTAAATAAAATTCATTTGAAATAATTTATGTTATGCGAGAGTGAAAAAGGTATTATTTTTTATTTTAAAATAATAATATTATGGAGTTTATATGATTACTCATGAAATAATAGATATTAAGGTAGATAGATATTAATTACAGATTTTTAAATTTGTATGTAAACTATTTAAAATATAAAAAAATATAAGAATAATAAATAATATGTTGCGCCCAAGTAACAATTTTAGCTCTATAAAAGCTCTTGTGCTGCACTACAGCTAAATTTAGAGCTATTAGCTCCAAGTTTTAGCTCTATATCCGTTCTTAGAGCTTTTATAGAGCTCTTATAGCAACAAAAATGTCGCTTATAGAGCTAATTCAAATTTTTATTTTAGCTCCACAATAGTTTTTCATACTCCTCTTTTAGAGCACGTAGCTTTTTAAACGTTTAAATAAATTAGTTTTAGGAATATGTATAAGTACGCCGATATAGAGCGAATGATAGGAAATAATGTTGTTATAATGTATGTATGTGTATTACATTTATTTTATTATTTTTATTGTGATACACATATTAATATTTTCTTATTAGTATTGATGCTTATCTAATTTATTTCTAGATTAACATATTTGTATTTTTATTACAATAAAATAATCTGGAAATGTGATATTGCAAGTTAGTTAAAAATGTGAATATTTTCCTAATTAAACATTAAATTTCCTTGCGATTTCAAATTTAACGTAAATATTGGTCTTCTACCTCGAAAATTTATAACACCCTATAATAATTTTAAGAAAATAATAATTTTAAAAAAAAATTCTTAAAATTTTGTTTTAAATATTTTTGAATATTTTAAGTCAAATGTTTCCAAAACATAAATCAAGCCTAAGAAATGTTTGTAATTTTCAAAATATTTATTTTAATTAATTTATTTTGAAGTTTTTCAATGCTTACATTCATTTAATTCATTTAGTATCAATAAAAAATGGCGATTGGGTTTAAAGGTTTATTTCGCTAATATAGGGCTCTGCTCGTCTGAAAGTGCTGTTTTAGAGCTATTGTAGAGCTCAAAAATGTAATATAAAGTTAATAAATTTTTTAGAGGGAGATAACATGAAATGACTTTAATTTCTTCGAGTGTTTAACTGCTTTCTCCACTATCGTTAGCTATATGATAATTATTAGTATTCATTTTTATTAAATAGTGTGAAAATGTAAGTACTTACTTAATACATAGTATTTTGGCTGTTGGTCTTTTACAACGTTTTGAGTTGCTCTTAGTATATTATTATTTTTAGAACATGGTTTTAATAACAATGCTTTATTTTTGTTCAACCGTTTTTTAAATGTTGAGCTTATTTTATATTTTTTCCATGGTTGAAAATTATCCATTTTTTCAAATAAGTATTATGTACATACAATTATAAACAAACCGAATACAATAAACACACCGAATACAAGCGCTAATCTATTTAGGACGGTTAATCAGTTTTTTACAGGGACTGGGATGAGATAACATGAAATGACTTTCATTTTTATGAGAATTCAATCAGTAGGACAAGGACAGTCAACATATTAAATCAGGTAGCAAATATCTTTCTATCAATAAAAAATTATTTTTTTAGCTCTAAAAGAGCATAACAAATTAACTAATAGAGCAGTGAAGTGCTAGTATATTTCAACTGCTCTGTTGCAGAATACCATGACGCTGTTAGCTTTTAAACAGCATACAATTACACTCTTAAGGGCAAGTAGCTTTATAAAAGAATATATTTATTCCAACAGCTCTAAAGCAACATAATATTATACATTACTAAAGCAAAATGTTCTATATAAGAAAGAAATTATTATTTTAGCCCTAAAGTAAAATAAATTTATTTTACACACTTATAGAGTTAATTATTCCATTGTAGAGCCTACAGTGTATTTTCACGGCGCTTTAGAAGTCATTTAGAGCAAATTATGCTGAGTGCTCTAAAAATTGTTACTTGGGCGGTTAAGAATAATTGTATTAATATTTATAATTATTGTACCAAAATATAAAATTTGGCTGGAAAAGAAATTTTATTGACATTTATAATAATAATAGTTACTTCAAAGAAATAAATTGGCCTTAAAAAATAACCAGTTTTTAAATAAATAAAAGAAAATATTGCATCTTTAAAATGTTAAATAATGTACGTTAAAATGCATAACATCAAAATTTGACATTAAAATAATTATTATTGTTTTAAATAAAAATGATACTTTTCCGAAAAGAATGCAAAATAAAGCTTTTCCGTTTTTGTTTATTTAAAAAAAAATTTGTTTTTGCCATGTTTGTAGAAAATATTGACCGTTTCAAAATATACATTCTAAATATTGCTAGTTGAAAAAAAATATATATATATATACAGAAGTTACAATAAGTTTATATGTAACATTATAACAAAAAATTATATTTCTATAATATATAATTATATTTTTTTAATATAATTATATTCTTATAACAACACTTTAACTCTTGATATAGGATTACGTACTTTTAGAGTTATAACAACATTGATGTAGCACTTGCTGAAAATCCCATTATAACAACTCCCACGACTGTTATAAGAACATTCTTATAGCAATATTAATCACATTATTCCCATAAAAACATCATTATAACACCTTTAGTTATATAGGATTCATATAGGAGTTTTATAGCACTAATTTTGTTTTTATAACATTAAAATGTACGTTAGAATCTAAAGTGGAAGACACACCAAAATAATACGACCACTGAAATTAAGTTTTGTCAGAAACTTAAAAGGAAATGATTGGAAAAAACATTGCAATACTACACACTCTAACAGTAGAATTTGTAACCAACCATTATGTAGCAATTATATCCACCTACTACTAATCAGCAGTTGAAAATGGAAATGAGATAGAATCTCTTATGAAGGAGGCAGCTATAATGGAAGTTTTTTACTTTTGGTTTTCCGAAAAATAATTGATTTCTAAAGCATATCTAAATGATATACCTAAAACCAATCAACTTGACTGCTTTAATATGCAATAATTTCAGAATAAACATTTCTTCCGATATTATTATCATTACTGTCATAATTTTTTTAATATAATTATCTTTATTGCCTAAGTGGTAGTTTTGGATTATAAAATTGTATAACCAAAATAATTAATATTATTTTTTGACATTTAAATACAACTAATTTGAATTATTAAAAAGAAAATTTAATAAAACAAACTGTATTTTTAAATCCGACTTGAAAAAATCAATTTATTTAATATTAATAATAAATTCTGTTTAAAATGACATTTTAATATGGTATACATATTACTTTTAAAGATAAAAATATTATTTTTTATTTTATTTTTGTATAGATTTGGTTAATTAGGAAGTTAAAGGTTTGTTGCTTGTATACAAGTTTTTATATAAAATCAGTAAAATAAATAAGAAAGACTATAATATCGAAAAACTACGCAATACAAGTGCAGATGTTGTGTACAACAAAAAAAAAAAAATACAAAATCTAAAACACTGCAAAAGGATTATGCGTTTTTCTTATATTATATCACTTTCATTTTACCTTTGTTATATAAATACGGGCATGATTTGACTATTACGAAACCGGTATAAAAAATAAATTAATTTAAAGACTTGGTGCAATTGATTGAAGTAGTGATAGGGTGGTAGAGATGAAGGAGAACACTGGTTTACTTAAAATCACATTAATTGACTGTCTATTAGAAACGCAACTCACAACGCAACGCAACAACGCAACACTTTGTAGACAATAGCATTATGTGTATTTCATTGCGTAGACAATGTATCTAATTTATTAAATAATAATTAATTACTTTTAAGTTAAATAATTTCGCCTTACCTTTAAGTATATTAAGTCCCCATGTAAGTATTGCTCAGTTTACTATTATCTTACATATTATAATCTAAGTAAAGAGCCGTTAAATAGTATTTATTTATTTAACGCCATACCAATGCGTGTGATTGTTCAAATTTAATATTGAAACAACCGTTTTAGCATTGATGGAACCATCATGATTCTTGAAATGAACCGAATTTACTAAAAAAATAATTATTGTTTAAATCATAGTTGACCTTGTTTTTATTGTATACGGATACTGTCGCGATAAAAATCTAAGTGCGGAACATAAAAAAATTCACTAAACAGATTTCAACCGATTAATATGAGTCAGGTAAGGATGGAATTAGCTTTTCTCACTATCTTATAATATTATAACTTGAAATTAAGTTTTGGATCAAATATGACATCGAGATCTGTAATGGAATTAACTTTATTGTAAGCGAAGAGCCATTTAATTGGTAGTTGAAATAAATTTACCTAGCAGAAAACAAAAAGGCTTGAAAGATTTGAAGTTCTATTTTGCATTATTGTACAAACAAGAATTGGAGCATATTCAAATTTGCTTAGAATAATTATTTCGAAGTAATTTGCTTGAGACTTCATAGAAAAGTTCTATTCCACCATCTGAAATGTTTGCTGCAATATATTTCTACTGAATGTTAATTTTAAGATGAAATTTCTCATAATTCCTTCTGTTCTCAAATTCTCATATACTATTTAATTTTTCATATACATAGCTATATACGAATAATTTTAATTTAACTGTTGCATAAAAAAAATAGTTGTCACTCTGTATTTCTATATGCTACTCTAATCCTTTGAAATAAAATGTACACGCAATTCAATTTGATGGTTTAAAATTGTGATACCTTCCTGAATAAACCGATCAAATTGTTGCATATTTGAAAATTTTTAGACTTTATTATATGATGCATACATATACCATATAGCTATATAGGTAGATACATAGTAATCAATTTTATATAATCATTCACAATAAATATTGGATTTGTGAAATATCACTCCAATGAAAAATAATTGTAAACAAAATGTGTAAATTTGCTATAATTATTTTTTGTTAAATAATTTTGGATATCTTATGGTGCAACTTTTTTTCTAAAAAATAATTTATAGCTATTAGGGGAACTAAAAACAAAAACTATTTTGTAAAGTAGGTATAGATAAAATATAGGTATTACGGTAGAAAAGCAAAATAAGCAAAAAATAAATATAATATTCTATATTTGTTGTTGTTTTTTTTTAAGATTTATTATTTAATCTAATTTGGGCAAAAATTTAAATAACCCCAAATAAACTTGTATGTATATAATTATGTTTTTTTGTTGTTTTATTAACCACTTATTGGGTTCTTTGTTTATGAAATGTTTTTTCTATTGAACAGCATCTTATAAAAACTTTGTTCTGAAATTTTATTGTCAATTGCTTGCGTCGCTCTATTTTTGAAACCAAATAGGTCTTCGAGGTCGACACAGGTCCAAGTTGCAGCTATATTTATGAACTGAATTGACTGAGATATCGAAAATAGATTAAATTTGGGAAAGTTAGCATTAGTAGTTATAAGTTAGTTAGTTTAACAGTAGATGTCAGCTGGAGTAATCCACCGCTACCACATACAGCCACTTATGCCACCCACAACGATCCCTTTAAACACAACACGAACATAGCCTTGAACATATAGAAAAACCTTGGCATTGCATTGCATTGTGAAATAATAAACATTCTTTTGTTATTCTTTTGATGTTGTATTCATCTCTTGTTCTTTGGACAATGAAATGCTCCTGATTATTTTCATAAAATTTTTGAATATAATATTATGTTCATGTATTGTATTCTATTTTTTCATTTTGTTATATTAGGAACTAATCTATATTTATTTATAAAAAGTTTGTTTGTTGTACACGTATATACACGCCCACAGTTAGAGTAAGAGTAAGGATAGAGTTCTGAAGTTAGTTGCATGCTAAGTTACTAAAAATCAAAAAACAAAATTAACGTAGCACTTTATGATACTGTAGCACTTTAAAATACGGTATTAGAACCCGTATCAAAGATATGCTAAGTATATTGAAATGGATGGATGTTAGAAATAAATTAAAGTACAACGTACTAATTTTGATTTTTAAACTTAAGTATAATTTACTACTTAATTATATGCAGAAACACATTGAGTATGTAGGTGGATATTATTATTTACGAAACAGAGTAGATTTTAGAATACCGTTATACAAAAAAAATAGCACACTAAACTGACTCAAAATGAAATGAAATTAGAATTAGTATATTGAAAAAATTAATACGAGAACATACATGTAGATCTAATATCTAAATCTAGATGACAGATCTGAGTCGTTACCAATATCAATACACTAAAACAGTAACAAACCTGAAAATTTGTACTTAGGAACCTTATTGGAAATTATTAAATACGCCTTTTACCGAAATTCGTACTGGTTCGGGTAGCTGCTCTATAACTTATAGCAACCATCAGGAATACTTCAAAAACTACACATGTTACGTACCTAAAAAATTGCTATTAGGTATGCTCTCAAACAACAACTCTTTTATCGTTTCCCAGAATTCAGACTGGTTTTTTTTTTAGTTGCTATATGCCAAATCCCAGAACCCATCAGGAATTTTTCAAACACTAAAGGTGTTGCAGTCCTGATTCTTGATTATCAAGTATTCTCTCAAATCGTTTTCCGAAATTTTGAGCAGCTTAGAAGAATTTGTAATGCAAGTAATTCATTATTTATTACTTTCTCACAAGCCAGAAACAAAAATAGAAGTTCCAGTTATGCTTTTACGAAGTTCCAGTCATCGATATACAATATCAGATTAATAATAAACTAGCTAATATAAAAGTATTACATCCTTATATTAGCACGAATTCAAACAGATTTAAACCTAATTTGATACATATTTTTTTATATTATATTCATAAATGAAACTTTGTTGAGGTACATTTTATACATATATAGCCATATTGTTGAAGACTCATCGCGTCAGTGATTAAAAGTTGACCCGCGCTTACTTCTAAATAAATTTGCATTTCTGGAAGACTTATGAAAAGCAAATTTATTTAGACGTGGACGCAGGTCTATTTTTCATTTTGATTGTTTTGTGTTGGACACGGACAACGTTGGGTGACTTTGCTAGTTAATATTTTGTATATCATATATTCTGTTATAAGTATCTTTATTTGTATTTAATTCTATTATTGTTACAAAATTGTTTTCCATTTTTTATATACTTTTTTATATTAACCTACCAGTGTCTATTTATTTATTTATTTGGTACGTAGTTTGGAATTGGTTTTTTAATATTAAAACCAAACGCAAAAAATAAGTAATTTTGTTTAAGCTTCACTTGGGCAGGATTAATGTATGTTAATATTTACTTTTTTACTTTTGCATAAAAACTTCATTATTTGGCCGATCTTAATGAAATCACAGATTAGTGCCTAATTTTTTTAGTATATATTGAGTATATAAAAAAAAGTTCAGAAAAACGTGTCTATGCCCAATTTTTCGGCATTTAAATTTTTTTTCTTCGTTGTTGGGCAAGATTAACATAATTATGTTAATATTTTTTTTATTCATACAAAACGTATGGTACTCTATACAAAATTTTGCAATTATTTCGATAAGAGTTGAAAAATAAGATTAAAGGTTCTGAAATATTTTAAATTGAAATAGAAATATACTAAAATTAATATATTTCAAAACATAAAGTAAATAAAGCACCAAAGATTTTTTGAAAAAAAATTTTGTTTTGAATTTTATTTTTGGTATGTTAGAAAAGAGAAAAATTCTGTTACGAAGTTAAATTAAAAATTTATGTCAACTATTGATGTATTGGAAATTGAGGCGAATGTCTCACAATCGGGTAAGCTTTTTGTTAATGGATAGCGGACCTATCGATTTTTGTCGGAAAATATTTTGTTGTCTAGCCCTCTGATATGTTGATGGAATTTTATTCCACTTTGTGTCATCCTTTCCAATAAAATATTGATTTGAATCAACAATGTGATTTTTTTCTTCTTGTACTTCTAATTCATCATCTAGCCACTCATTCTCAGAATCATGACCATCACTTACGTTTAAGATGCATTTTTTAGGCATCTGATTTTTCATTTTGCGAAATCTTCATTTTCATCATTGTCATCATTATCATCACTTTCGACTCTTGAGGGACCGGTAACTGGTTCAAATACGTCTAAATCTACCAATCTAGAGAAATATGCTTGTTCTTCCTCAAACGATAACCTGTAAAAACAAGTTTTTTGTATCTTTTGTGTAATTTTTTTTTTTTTTTGATTTTTTGTGTTTCTCATAGTAAAACTCAATAAATAAAAGTAACGGCATTTTTTTTTAAATTTGATATATTTTGAATAGTTTAGCTTGATTTCAAAGAAATTTATTAATATTTACACCAAAATATAGCAAATTTAAAAAATAGGTTTTTTGAAAAACCCTCATTTTTTGTGTTTTTTGCTCTTTTACTAAAAATTACAAAATTTACTTACCTGCCTACCTGAACGGCACATAAAAGTCTTCCATTTATTGCAGATATTGAAAATCCAATAAATCATCTTTCCAAAATATATATATATATTTTATTTAATTTTTGTTTTATTTCACTGAAATAGACACACTGTTGTTGTTGCAACTACTAACTCTATTACAAGTACCTTGTAACAAACGGAAGTCCCCAATAGCACTTCCTTTTTCTAAAATACCGGTATTTTCAAAAATATATCTTAGAGGATAGATATTCCCAGGTAATAAAAGCAAAAATAAAGGTAACAGTAATGCACATAACAAAATAATCATAAAAACATAAAAATCACTTATTTTTATCAAAAAATTCTCCATACAAAATATATGGAAAAACCAAAAATATTAACATATTATGTTAATCTTGCCCGCTTACGTATATTTCATTTGCCGACCAAGCGAAGGTTAAAAATTTAAAGATAGAGTTCTGAAATTTTGCACAGTTACTTATGATCAAAAAAGCCGAAGACGGTACTATACAAAACTATCAAATGATAGGTTCGGGTTGCTGCCCTACAACTCTTAGCAGGTCTCAGGAATATTTCGAAAAGCAATTGTGTTACAATTTTAATTAGAATTTTAATTTTTTAATTAGAAAATTTACACTTAGATACTTTTTCACAAAAAAAGAAATTCGACTTCTACCGATTTCAAATATATGGACTGGTTCGGGTTGGTGCCATACAAGCCCTAGCACCTATCAAGAATTTTTCAAAAACCAATTGCATTATAGACGGGAGATTACACTTATATACTATTTCTGAAATTATAATATCTCCCAATAGGTTTCATTTAAAACTAAAAAGTAAAAAATAAAATAATAATGTAAAAATAAAAATTTTAAAAATATACTTTTATGGAAACAAAACTATCCAAAATAAAACACAAAAGTATATAAACGAATGTTGTTGGAATATTGTTAAGGAAAATTTTAAATAATATTTGCAGCCAGTCAAATCACGAATCACAAATCAAATTTGAAAAAAGTCACGAATATTAAAAGAACATCAGAAAGTTTGGTTCTTTTAACATCATAAAGCATTCCCAAATTTGTTTTAACAATATTCCAGCAAGATTCGTTATCTCCACCACTGGTTTTATTTTCTACTTTTTAGGGGGCTACTTTTGTTTCAATAAGAGTAGATATATTTTGAAAAAAATTATTTTTACATTATTATTTTATTGTTTTTTTTTTTAAATTGCGTTAATTATGAAATACCTTAAAAATTTTGTATAAATTGTACACACTACTATTTATTAAACTATAGTTTTAAATCAGTTATAAATCAATATAGAACAGTTTAGCTTTCATAAACTTAACAATAAATGTTTAGGTATTGTTTTTTTTTCTTTTTGATTTATACCGGGTGTGCCACAGTACGCGTATCAGCTTTTTAAGAGAGGAGGAAGCCGTTATTTTTAAATTTTACTAACTAAATGTAGGGTGCTGTATCGATTGGTTATATTTTTAACTTCCGGCAAGAACCGGAAATCGGTGTTTTAAGTCCAAAATTCACCAAAATTGGCCGAAATCGAGATTTTCAAATGGAAACGATTCTTTTTTATCCAAATTCGAATTCTACAATAAAAAATAAGAAACTTGATATGTTAAATGATTTTTTTCTGTTTTCACATTATTTTTCTTTAAAATTAATAAAAATAAAACAAAAATCCTCCATATTTTCCTTTGGTAAACCAAAATTAATAATGATAATTTTTTCATATTAGCATATTTTTTATCTTACCTTTGGGTAACTACAAAGTTTAAACTAAAAAAACAAAAAAACAAAATTACTTTACAAAAACTTCTTATCTTTTGACGTAGACTTCAAATTTGCATAAAAAAGGACTTATTTACTAAAGCTGTGTTGTGTAAAAAAAAAAAAAACATCATAAAAAAAGAAAGTGCAAATAAAGTAGAACTAACATAAAAATTAGATAATCGAAAATTAAAATAAAATGTATGGTTTTGATAATATATCGGATGTACCAATGCATGCCTATAAGCTTTTTTCCGTTATTTCAAAATTTAAAAAAAATACCTCATGTATTTCCGTAAATTTTCCATTGGGGTGATATTTCACGTAGTCTTTTAAATATGTATTCATTATTGGTGCAATCAATTTTTTTCTACATTTTCGAAAAAAAAAAATAAATAAAACAATTTTTATTATAAATACTTTTAACTGGATTATCTCGGAACTTGCTAAATCCCAGATTTCAACTCATCTCGAAATGATATAACAGCAGCATAAATGATAAAAAAAATGGTACCTATGTTTGATACAGATTTGTACCAAATGTTTATTGCAAATTGGAATTTTCCGATTTCTGTAATAAAATGATGTTGAACGTATGTGAAAATGTTCATATGATGTGCATTTAATATGTTTGTTTGTGTACTAAACAATAAAATATGCTTAGATATAAAATATAATAGTAATATTAAAGTATGCAGTTTTGATTAGACTGTAAATAACCAGAAAAAAGTAAAAGTGGTTTTTTAAAGTTTGTTTGGGTTGATATTTTTATGAGTTTGATAAAATGATTCTTTTAAAATAATAAAATATAAAAAAGAAACTAAATGGTTATGATGTTAAAGTCTGCGCTACAGAAAAAGTAAAAAAAAAATAAATAAAATTGTTAATTTGGTTCCTGCTTTGGTTTGTTTTGGTTTCTTTGCATCATAGGTATTTGGATCGAAATGAGTTCAACTTGTGAAAAATTTTTCTACAAAAGTTTTTCCTTATATAATTTTTTTTTTTTTTATTGTAGTTTTTATTGGTAATATTTTTTCGATTTTAATTTTAAAAAATTTAACTAGTAATAGTTATGGACAGTTAGCAGCAACAATAGTCTGAATGTCTAAGATTTTTAATAATTTTTTATTATTACGCACACATTCCAACATTGGAATATTTAATAAAATTGAGAAAATTCCTCTTCTATCTGTGTATGTATTTTTAAATTATATTAAATGCGTATTGAAAGTAATAGTAATAGTACTTGCTGTAGTTAAGAGTAGTAGTTCGTCTTATTGATAATGTTAAATTCAGGTGTTTAAATAAAAAAATTATCCTGATTTGCTCGCATGTTAAACTTTAAGGAAATAAATTTTTCTTATACATGTGAAATTAATTAATTCAATATATAAAAAATAAAAACAAAATAAGTACATGAAAATTATTTGTTATATATTATGTTATTTATAATTTGTTTTAAATTTGATATTGAAATTGAAAAATTACTGTCGGATCAATTATTTTGACGTGTAGAGCGTGATGAATTTTAATTTGTGTGA
The DNA here is from genome assembly GCA_963942445.1 of Argyra leucocephala. Lineage (NCBI taxonomy): Eukaryota > Metazoa > Arthropoda > Insecta > Diptera > Dolichopodidae > Argyra > Argyra leucocephala. Next base: position 115,239,576 of record OZ012678.1, on the reverse strand, counting down.
GTTTTTATTTATTTATTTTTTTTTTAAATAAAATTACCATCAAATTTAATAGGATACCTAAGTTTTCATTTTTATTTTCCTTGTTCATGAATTTTATTACAAACAAAATTGACTTAAAAATGCTATTTTTTTTTTGTAAATATATGAAAAATTGGTAATAATTAATGGAATACGTCAAAATTATATAGCAATTAGAGCTAATATAAATAAAATAAATTAAAAAATTTTGTTTTATGATTCTTTTATTTGTAACATTTTAGTAGAGAACAGTATCTATAACGTGTTTAACAAATTGCTTCTTCAACAATATTTTTGTAAATATTTTTCGAGGCACACATCTTATCTCATAGTTGATTGTTCACCAATATTATAGTATACAATCTTAAGTATAGTTTTAATAATATTTAATTAAATTTTTGTTAGAATTCTTGAAAATGTCGACTTAAATAAAAAAAAACTCTACCATACTATTAGTAATAATGAGTATGATTTGAATAATAACAACTACAACAAAACAATAATGACAAGTAGACCAATAATTTAAATTTTTAATAAATTTTATAATATTTGTCACGTATAAAAATATTTCAAATAAGTTTGTTTTCATGTCAAGGGCAAATTAATATTAAATAGAATTGACTTTGCTGTGAAAATTTTTAACTAAGTCTACTGTAATATATGTAAATTAGGATATGAATGACATACATATCTACAATGAATTGGTAATTATATTGGTATCAATATAGATCACATCCATTATATAGCATAATAATACTTAAGGGTGTTATAGTCTGTCAAAATATACTCATCTGAGCATAAATTTTAACATTCAGTGAATAATATAATTTTGTATATCTTCTAAAGAATTTCAAAAAGTTTATAGTGGAAATTTCCTAACCTGAAGAATATTTTGGTATTATTTTGCTAAAACTTATAGAATGAAATTTTCTTCCATCAACGTCCATATAATTATAAAAAATTTTCAAGATATTTTCAAACCCATTCTCTTAGGTCCATCGCGCGTGATATTGTGAAAATATCGCTGAACAAAGTTTTGTATTCTGTTAGACACGGGCGCGAAGGCAATAAATTAGGGCGATAGCAAATGTCAAAATTATAGCGTGAGTAATTTTTGTTAGGCTTTTCATAGGACGCGATAGGCAATTTTTATATCCTTAAAAATTATAAATGATATTGTGCAAAATTATTTTTGGATAAAAAATTTAATTGAATAAATAAACTGCATGTATAAAACAGTTAAGTAAAGATTAATAAACAATTTTTATTAACTTTATTTAGCAATTTCATTAAAAATTGTGTTTTTGTTTTGAAAAAAAAACTCATCTTTAATCATACTATTTTACAACACTTATTTATTATAATTTTTTTACTATTATGTACCATACTATAACAATTTTATTAATAATTTTTATTAAAACTAATTCCACAATAATAATATATTATCCAAATATATTATGATAAGGTATTTTTTGTTTATATACTAACAACAATTTTCGACGGAAAAAAGTTGTCAGTACTACCGCCATAATAAGAATTTCAATAACTTCGCTTACATTGTCTAAGAGAAATGCATATTAAGCTAGACTAAGATAGGTAGGCAAGTTGAAGATGAACTTGAAGATGTTTTGAAAAGGCATATCTATCCGAGGGGTACTGTTCCTTATTTCAGCGTCCTCTTAATGTTTAACCCTTATCCACTGTTGTAAAATTAGTCACACAAACACTGTTTTGGCGCCGCAGCAGCTCTTATGTAAATTTCATATGAATAAATGAAATACAATCAATAATTTGTCTTGAGTACGTTTATACTCATAAATAACAAACCTAAAATTAATTTTTTTTTTTTTAAATAACAAAATTAAATATTTAATTCAACTTAAAGATTTTAATTGTCACAAGTAGTATTGCAAAGAATTTTTGCATGTTTTACATGTTGTTTTGTCATATTCACTGCACACTTGAAATATTTGCCTTTTGATATTGCAGAGGTGACACTGTCCACGTTTTGATTTTTGCTTAGGAAGCTTATTTTATTTAATTTTTTATTATATTGACATTTTATTTATATTCAAATTTATATTGAGCCGCAACCGGGCGATAATAGTGTCTACGTTTATAAAAATGATTTTGTCTTATATTAAGACAAAGTTTACAAGGATATGTCGAATTAATTAAATATTATTATTTTAAAGGGTTAATTTTACATAAATTTTTAGAAATATTATATAATGCTAAATAACGGAATTGCATCATTTAAAATTTGAAATAGCCGCAGTGGCGCCATAAATATGGTTAAGGGTTAAAAAAAATTATCCTACAGAATATGGCTAGGTATTCAATTGACATTCATTTTAACAATGACAATTATTTAAGGGATTTGTTTAATTGACTGCGATTGAGTTAATCCTTTATTTAACATTTTATTTAGTAATTTAATCTCTTCTTTATTTAATATAAAATATATGCATATAAATAAAAAGTATTTTAAGGTAAACTAATTTAGTTTATTAAAATTCGTCTTTATTATAAATATTACTTTAATTGTTTCTTCATACTTAATAGTTTAAGAGGATTGGGTTGATATTTACGATGCTCACCGTACCATGTATACAAACATATGTGTACAAAAACAAACACATATATATGTACGATCGTCCGATTTGATTGACATACCAAGCGTTGAAGTAGCATTAAACATGATTATTTTTCGTTTGTTAATTTGGTTTAAATTTCTCAGTAGTTCTGTATAGATAGAAAATAATAATGTAATGATCAGTTCATGTAATGATCAATCAGTTTCTACCTGTATAGGTAGAAAGTGATAATTTTTATGATTATGTATTTTGCTCCAAATAATTTAAATATTATTGATATTATCCTTTGCGGCTCAATTCGACAGATTAATGTCTCTTTTATCTATGTTGTTAATTATAATTTAAACTTATGTTATTCATCTGGTGTTAAATTTACGTAAATAAGAAATAATTAAACCATATTATGTACTTTAAGCTAGGTGTAACTAAAGTCCTCTTTTAATTTTGCCTGTTAAAAAATGTGGGCTAAATTTTGTTTGCAAGAGAATAATTATTTACAAGTCTCACTATATCTTTTTATAGTTACTTACAATTTCAATTGCATTAACTTTATTGCGATTGTTCCAGGTATCACCATATGTTTCTAAAAAGCTTTATCTATACTTCATTTCAATTGTATCAATTCTCTTCTTCACATAATGTTACTTCATTTCTTATTTAGCACATGATTTTCCATTTTATTTTCGAATCCAAGTGTAGTATTATTATTTCATCCGATTCATCACTTCACAGAGTTATTATGGTTACAAACTCCAATATCTTAACTTCCATTCAAATCTTATCTTTTACAAAGGTCCTCAACCAATAAACTCGTTATCCATTTCAGCATATATGTTGTGACCTCCAAATTGAAGTATCGGATATCAACACTTTATTAATTTTTATTTATTTAACCACAGAAAGAAAAACAATAAAATAAATTCACTTTTTTTTTTTACATATAGATAATTTTAAATATAATTATCAGCTACTATAAAAATTTATTAATTTTAAAAATTATTTGCCAATTTGTTTCAAAAAAACAAAACACATATCAAATAACAATCCTGTAATTAATTTCGTTATTAATATAATTCTGTAATCTCAATATCACACGAAATAAAAAAAAAACAATTAATTTCATGCACCAATTATCACCTTCACAAATAAATATCATCTATCTATAAAATTTATTTAGAGAAGAAAAAACTATTGTGTCCATCTATTTATTTTTGAAAATAGCTAGTCTCCTAAAATAACAAACATTATTACAACAATAATAATAAAAACATGTTAAATTTTCTGAGAGTAAACCAAAACAATCACATTTTAATCACATTGTTAAAAATTTTCATTTCATCAGAGAGTGGAAAAAAAAATATTTTATTTTTCTTCTGTGATTCTTCATTTTATTGTGTATGGAATATTGTATAACATTTCCAAAAACAAGTCTTAATATTTATAATCAAAAATACCCGTAAAATAAAGCAATGAAATTTTAAAAATAAAAATCACCTTGACGATTATAACCATTGCTTCACTGAACTCTATTAAGATGGCACGCAAAATTGCGCGCAATTTTTTTTTTATCCAAATGTCATAATAGTAACATGAAGGGAGCACCTCAGACTATTGAAATAATTTATATATTTTTATTTTATTTTTAGTTTGAATGCTGAAAAGTGAGAGAAGTATTAGGCTGTTTCTGTTTGTTTTTTATTTTATTAAAAAAAGCCTATGTATAAAAAGAGAAAAACGCTTTAAAATGTAAATATTTTTATTGAACAGAGTTTTGGTAATTTAATTTTTTTTTATACAATTAAGGGAAAATATTAAATGAGTGTCTAGGTATCTGTTAAGTTTTAACTTCCTTTTAAAATGTCTGATATTATATTTTAAAATAAAAAAAATATATTTTACATGACGCTACAAAATTTTTAGGCCACTAAATTTACCTCACAACTGTATACGTTTAAAGTAAATATGCAACATTCATGGAAGTGCAGCATTTTATTAATTACTGATCGATATAGTGTGGTGGTTATATCATTTGACCATTGTTCAAATTCTGCTCACGACATAAATTTTGTACAAGTTGTTTAACCAATTTTTCGCCACCTGGTAAGAATTTTTACCACTACTCAAAATGATCATAAAAAGGCTTTTTCATTGATTATGTAGTAAAATAAAGAAAATGTTTGTATAATGTTCCGAATTTTTATGTGCTCCAAGTGGGTTTTTACGTAAAATGGGCAAATAGACCTCTGCAGGAAGTTAAAAACAACACACAAATATTTATTCGAAATATTGTTAATATTTGAAAACGTATAATAAGATTTAAATTAAATAAAAATGTACGTAAAATATATTTAGTCCGTGAAAAAATTCGCTAGATTAAATTTGGTGGTAATAATTCTTACCAATGGCAAGTGACCGATAACTTTGAATCATGTTGCAGTTTTTGGTAGTTATTGACATTTATGTAGAAAACGACATTGTAACCGGTGGTTAGAACCGTAAATAGTGAAAAATAAAATAAAAGCTATTTTTTTAAATATTTAGTTTCGGCCATTTGTGATGTGTCATGATCTGTCTTTTTTTTTCATTGAATTCAGTAATGTCTACAATTTTATCATGGAGAGATATACACAAGAACCGCGTTTACAAGTTATTCAGTTTTATTATCAAAATAATCGTTCTCCAATTGCAACTTTTTGTGCGCTTTTGCCATTTTATAGCCGTATAAATCGTCAAAGTGTACTCGCTATTCGTCGAATTGTTGAAAATTTTGAGCATACATTTTCTTTGCATAATAATCAAGTACCAATAAGACAAACAACCACTCAAAGTAACGCAAATATTGCTTCCGTTGAGGCAAGTGTTGCTGAAGACCGCAATTTATCGATTCCAAGACGTGGGAATTTCGACGTGGTCGATTCCAAGACGTGTGGTTTGAGACAGTCCCCTCATGAAATGGGACTGTCTCAAACCACAACCTGGCGGAGAAAGGATTTGGGTTTGCATCCATATGAAATTGTTCTCACTCAAGAACTGAAGCAATTGGACTTCCGTAATCGTGGTGAATTTGCTGATTTTGCCTTGGAACAACTTGAAAGAGTTGTGCGGTAAATAAACAAAATTATCGATTCTGGTGCGAAGAAAAATTCATAGGTTATTCATGAAAAACCATTACATTCACCTAAATTGACAGTTTGGTGTGGTTTTTGGTCTGGTGGAATCTACGGTCCGCACATCTTTCGAAATGAAGCTCGTAACACCGTTACTGTCATGGGAGAGCGGTATAGATCGATGATAACCAACTTTTTATGGCCGAAATTGGAAGAAGTTGATTTTGACAAGACTTGGTTCCAACAAGACGGGGCTAAGTGCCACACCGCAAGTGCAACAATTGAATTATTACGAGAAAAGTTTGGAGATTCGGATTATTTCAAGATATTGTGATATTGAATGGCCTCCAAGAAGTTGTGATTTAACACCATTAGACTATTTCTTGTGGGGTTATTTGAATTCATTGGTCTTTAGAAATAAACCAGACTCCCTTCAAGCTTTACAAATCAATATTGAGCATTCTATTCATGATATACGACTGGATTTAGTGGAAAAAGTGCTCGAAAATTAGGTTCCTGCAGAAGAAGTCTTGGAGGGCATTTGAATGACGTTTTATTCAGAACTTAATTGTATCGATTGTACTTCACATTAAATAAAAAATTTAGGGACGTTTATGATTGACCCATCAACCAATGGGCCTTGAGGTCTGTGAAGTGTGAATTTTGTAATAAGTATCAATAAATAATTTGTCCTTATCACAATCTAAATTTAGTTAACGATATAACAAGACCAAAATGATACTAGCAGATGACTTAAAATCTCAAAAACTATGTTCAACATTATGTTTAGTATTAGTGAGCTTATGTAATAATATTTATGGTTAATCGTTAAGTAATTCTAAGATTAAATACCAGCTTCAAATATGAATCTAAACCAAAAAATTAGTAAAACCTACTTTAACATAAAGCTCAAAAATAATCGAAGCACATAAAATAATATTTTAGTACTCAAAAATTCTCAAAAAAAAAAAACATAAAAACAAAAAAACAAAAAACACAAAAAAAATTAAAGCACCCAATAAAGTTTTTGTTTTTGTATTGTAGACTTGAATGAATTGACCCTACCATTGCCAATAACAGTACTCCAGTGCTTTACTCGTCTAAATAAATATTTATACAGAAAATAGAAGAAAAGCATAAACAAAACAGAAAAACCTACAATAAATACGAGCTTTTTCTTTTATTCATCACGAGCAGAAACACAAATAATTACAAATACATTGATAATTACTGTATTTTTTTCACTTTTAACACACTTCTTCAGCTAACGAACGAACAACGATACTTCAAGACCAAGGTTGAAAATTTCTTATTTTAGGAAATCAATTTCAGTTTCATTTTTGTCGTTGGGTTTCATTTATTGTTTTTATTTTTCTTTTTTAAATTTTTTTGTTTTTGTCAGTTAGTGGTAAAATATAAATAAAAAAATCCAAAAGAAAATAAAATTTAGGCATGCCAATATAAATAGTTGTGTGTGTGTGTGTGTGTATAATATTTTGTAATGTAATAAGCCTGCACGTATCCAAATGTAATTTTCGTCTTTTTGGTGTTTCTGTTTGCTTTTTGTTGTTGTATGCGCCTTGCATTTTTAACATTCAACACAACAAGTTTGAGGAGTTTTTGGTGTTCGGGTTTTTGGTTAATATTTTGTTATTTTTGTTTTTTAATTTTATTTTATATTCATTTGTTTTCCGCAATGAATTTTACCAATAGAAGACTATTTAACTTGTGAACACGATAATAATTGAAACAGTTTTTTCCTTGCTGTTGACGATTTGATTTGCAATTTTAAGAGAAAAAAAAAGAAAAAAAACGGATTAAAAAATAAAGTGTTTGTTTTTTTTGTTTATTTTTTTTATTTTTTTTATTATATTAAAATAGAATAAATAAAAAAAATTAAAGTTTTTAAGGTTTTTTCTTAATTTAAAAAAAAATCTCGGGAGCCATGCATACCCGATGGAATTTAGTGGTAATTAAATGTTCTTTTAAATAGAATTTATTTTATTAATTGTTTTGATATTTATAAAAAAAAACATAAGTTATTTAAATTCAATGTAATAGATATAAAGATAAGAATTTACATTATTTAATAATATTAAATTTCCATTTTTGACATAAATTATAAAAGACTTAAGCGAGGAACTTGAAAGTGAAAAAAATTTGTGATTTATTTTTAATTAATTTAAATTAAATAATATAATATTGGTGATCAGTAAATGAAAAATATTTATATCTAGTGTGTTTTCTGCAATATACCGCACCTAAAAAATTTATTTCTGTATAACAGTTATAACAATAATAATAATAACAGTAATAATAATAATAGTAATAATGAATTTTAGTGATACTCTATGAATATTTTTAAAGTAAAATTATTGATGTTGATGGGTTTGAGTATACACTTATATGTTAAAGTAAATTTTACACTTTCTTCAGAAAGTTGTAAAATTTGATACTCACGCTAAAATGTTATGGTTTTTATGTTTTTTGTTTGTTTTTAAATTCATATACGAATGAGTTTTGTGATTTTGTTTTGATAGCCGGTGTTCGTTTTAATGTTTAAAGTGAGCTTTAATACAAACTTCTTTATTTTGCTGGAATAATTTGAATGCATGAAAAAGTAATACCCTTAAAAATTAATGGTTATATTTCATATGTTTATATGAATATGTGACGATGCAAGACCCAAAACTATATAAACGTTCCACATTGTTAATCAAAGAAAATATAAATAAAAATGTACAAACAAAAAAAAAATAATATGGAAATTTGTATTTAAATTAAAATACTGCTGGTATCAAATAAAAATCTACAGTAATTATTTTGATATAATGATGGTATTGTTTACCGTAATATTTTACATTTGTTTTAGAGGAGATTTAAATCTTTATAATTTATATTTTGATATTTTAACATACATAAATAGTAACACAATTTTATGTTTTTAATTTTAATGTGAATTAAAATTTTAATTAAATACAATTTGGGTATGTTCAGAGCCGAAATTAAAAATATAGATAGCTTTTCTATGTTTATACAAATTTTGTCTTGCATAATTTTATTAAAAGCTATTTTGAAAGTAAAAACTAAAATAAAATATTTTTATACAAAATATTCAGAAAGTCGAAGCATTTCAGCCGGGTTAATTATGATGGGAGGAATCCAAATAATTATAATCTAAATAGATCTATAGAAAATGGTTTGACCTATAGAGGAGGAAAAAGTTGACTTTTTACGGGTATAAAAATTATAAATTTTAATTAAAATTTATTATTTGCCAAGAAGCTAATAAAAGTTGATGGATACAAAAATAACAATTATTTCATAAACAAATGAAATAGGTTAGAGAGGTTAGAGAGTTAATGACAATCTAGAATAAAACTTATAATAATTATGCAAATCAACTTACTTAAAAAAGGTTAAATATGGATTTTTAGAATTTTTATATAGAATTTTAATTCATTATCCAAAATTTTTAACTAAAGATTTTAATTTTGTAAAAAACGAAATAGGCAATGAAAGAGAACGTAAAGAAATATTTCAAAATATTTGTATAGCTTGTGCAAATATTTCATTACAAAATAAATTATCAAAATTGTTTCAATTTTCAGTTTCAACACTTTATCGTTCTTACATCATTTATTGCTCAAAAAAAATAAAAAAATTCAAAAATGAAAGTAAATTTGTACTTTCGTAAATATTATAAAAATGTGTACGTAAATGTGAAACATAATGACAAACAATACAAGATGTAGGTGATACCTATATAATTATTACTTTCCTTTGGATTTTAATAATTCTGTAAGCTTTTAAGGATTTTTAGATAGCAATATCATGTGTTATTATACCTATTAACTCACTTATATAACCACCGTGTAATAACAATGTTGAATTTTTTTAATTATTTCATAATAAGATAAGTCAGTGGAATACTGTACAACAATATGATATTTTATTTATAACAATTTTTTTAACAATTTTTTAATTTTAAAATTTACTTTATTAATATATTTTTCATTTGCCACATATATTTGCTTAACCTAATAAAGTCCACGATTAAGTCACAATTTTTGTAACCTATATACTAATGGGACTCTTTAATTTCTTCTGTTTCATAGTTTACAACTTTTTATACTGTTTTTATATTTTATTAATTATATTACATTGATTCCTTTACTGAGTAACTGTTTTAAATACAAATCATATAAAATCATATAAAATCATCTTATTTTGTACTTAAATATTTGTATTGAATTAAAATATTGCATTGTAGTGAAATATTTCACACAATTTGCCTATAAAGGACAAGTCTCTAAATTTCAAACAAAACTATTTAATTCTATAATAGGTACACAACCAAAAAATTAAATATATTTTAAAGTTTTATGTAATATTTATCAGAACTGTAGACAAATAATAATATATTAATTAAATTGCATAATATTTTCATCTCTTGTGCTATGTAACAAAATTTTAATGAACTTTTTTTTCATACGTTATACGAGTATTCTACTAACTTTAACGATTTACCACATTATAATAAACTTAAAAGGCTAATTGTGAGTAAATTATTTAAATAATTATTGTTAAAAATAAAAATATATTAATATAGCTAATGTGGTTTTATTTTAAAAAAAATTTACATATATAATTTTTAATATTATGTGAATGGATTAGGTACCTAAGTTGAAGATTATAGCTTTTAATGTTTGTATACCAGTATTAATGGATATACACGAATTTCTGGCATATATTATTAACTCCTTTATTTGGATTCATTCCCATGTATTTATTATTAATAATTATTATGTATCTGGTTACTAATTTACAAATTGGGATTACAAATTTTAGAAAATTATTTATGAATATTATTATTTCGACATGAAAGATTTTCAAAATCTATACACCTTTTGAAAATATTTGTTATTATTTTTAATTTTCAGGAGATAAATCGGTTAAGCTCTATAATAAGGTCAATAAGAGCGGTCGAGCAAACTAGTCAAGTATTTAATTTTACTCCCGGTATATGAATTATGTTGTTTAGAGCTCTATGTCAGACTCTGACTAAAGTTTCGTAACACTGTATCGTTGCTGCTACGATAATTGAAATTGAAGAACATATCAAGCTTGATTAGTGACCACACTAAATATTACGAGGCTTAGTTAGAAGTCGGTCTCATTTGATATATCAAACACAAGACTTAATTAAAAGTCGGTCTGTTTTGTTGACTTTATACTGTTCTATATATATTGTACAGTAACCCTTACTGACCGTTATCAAACAGATTCGACGATAGAACGATCAGAAATTGGCTTATTTTGTTGATGTTATACGGCATTTTTCGTAGAAACAATGCATATATAGTTTAACAACACCAGCTTATGATTGGTTATATTATATAGTTTGTCAACACTAGCTTTGCGCATAAACTAAGTAGTTTATTAACACTAGCTTATGTTTGCAAATATCAAATAATATAAATGAATAAATTAGTTCGCAACAGATATCCTCGTTTAAGAATTCCTGAGGACTAATTGCCTTCGTTGGACAAGTATTCACTATTGTTGTTAAAATTTATATTGATGTAATTATCAAGAATGCGTATCTACTATGAGTGAGATAAAATTGACAGGATTCGCTTTCAAATTCGTACCGACAAATTTTCCCATTAGTTTAACAAATTATAACTGTCAACCCTAAGTTTTACATCTTTTTAAATTACCCTAAAATATTCCCATTAATTTTAATTTGGTTATTTTATATTAGTAACAATTATAAACGTGTCCAATTCCGTCCACCCAAAACAATAATTATCATAATTATTTTAAAATTTACCTAATACCGGTAGTAAAATGAGATGTCATTATCATTTCGTAAATGTATACAGTAAAATTCCTAATAACTAAATTTACATGTTTTACAGTGTTAAATAAAAGTAAAAGTTTATTTATATATTTTATTATTTTTTTTTCAAATATCACCCACTTGTAAATTAAATTATATTATATTTTTTTTTTAATTTCAAGCTCATCAGTAACCATAACAATCTAAAATATACCAATCTATGATCAAAAATTTAGTCGCGAAAAAAAAACCAATGAACTGCACACATTAAACTGCACAAATTTAAATGTGTTATAATAAAATGTAAACCAAGTTGAAAATTAATGAATCACGATAATGTTATAACATGAAATGACAAACAATAACAAAAACACAAATTAGAGAAAAAAAAAATAAGTAAAAAAAAAAATAGAAGAATTATGCACTCGGTAACCCACAAAAATATAAAAATTGTTGTTAGACGATTTTTTTTACACTATACAGGGTGTGTTTTTGAACGATTGAATTCTTTTTTGTAGATTTTACTGTAAACGTTCGTCTATAGAGTTTATGGTCTGTAGTTCTAATTGTTTGGTTGATGGGGCTGGTTTTGTGCAAAATTTTAATTCTTTTAAGTTGATTCACTTCAAGTACAATATCTCGAAATAATTTAGAGTTACGATTTTGCATCTAATAGATTTGATAAAATACGTGTAGAAACCCCGTATCTATGTTGTGAACTCCTATTCATCGTAATGCAATTGTTACAGGACAATATTTGAAATAAGAATGTGAAACGCTTACATGAAATATTAAATCCTTATACATATACTGAGGAAAAATTGCGTAGATTAGATACTAACGTTCATATTTATATTAACGTTCATAAATATGTAAATAAATTATAATATAAAATAGCGTAGTTGGTAGAAGGTTCAAATATCTTGAAAGATAAAATCCACTTCTTTTGAAATACAATAAGTATTTCGCTAGGTAACGATACTAGGTAGAATAGCAACAGTACCTACTATATGGAAACTTATCACTACCAAAGCACAGCCTCGGAACTAAATATTAGCTATGTGCTTCCAAAGAAATTGGAATAGAACAATCATTATGATTTTGTAACAAATCGTAATGATTTTGTAAAATACAACATAAAGCAAATCAATAATAAATTTTTAAAGTTAATTTACTACCTTAGTGTACAGTAAGCTTTTACTTCATTTGCAGATTTTGGTTTTCATATGGAAGCGAGGATATTGTAGTTTGACTGAAGCAACTTCAATATAATATGAGTAGCTAAAAAACTAGCCATATCTCCAACAAAACTATATTGAACTATATTAAGCTCTAGAACAAATATTGTTCAATACCACTACACCAACTCAATTAGTTATAAATAAAAACAAATATTATATAATAATTATTTTGACTAATGTTTTATGTACTCGTAATCGCTACTTATGTTCTAAGTAAACTTATATAATGTAATAAAAATTATAGCTTTGCTTCGCCTTGATTTGATATTAATGTCAAAATTAATATTCTTATGTGACGTGATTAGCTCTATTTAATTGATCTTAGATTCATCATAATAATGAACATAAAATATTAATGTTGGGATTTATAGCAAGGGAACCTAAAAGAAATACTATTACTTTGACGTAACTACCTGTAAATATCATCGTGTGAAAACACACCCAGTATGACGTATTTTATTTCTTTTAATTTTCAACGTTGAGATTAGTTAACGGTACAACACAAAATGTGTTTTGTGTTCTTTTTTTCTCTTCTTCATTTACTAATTCTGTCCTTTTCACCTTCTTCACTATAAATAGGTATTTCCTATTTTTGTTTTCATGTTAATTTAATCTGCATTAACCTGACAAAATTTCTTTCGAGTTATGGTAATAAACCACTATGGTAATTTTACCATAAGAAATGATTTTGCGAATATAAAATAATGTAAATTATGATGTTTGGCTAAAATAAAAATAAAAAAAATATATATATTTTTAATGTTAATAATATGCCAATGTGGGTAGTGATGACTATTAATAGTGTTATGCATTCAGTATAATTGAAATTGCAAAAACAAAACAATATAAATTGCATAACATTTCGCTGTCAAATTTAGTAAGAATATTATTATTGTGTAATAATTATTAATTTTAATATTTTTACTATGAGGATGTGTGGGTGTAATAATTTGGGATATTTTTTTTTTAACATTTTAATATTTTGCAATTTTTTGTAAATTTTATTTGACTATTTTAGAGTTGTTATGATATTTTTAATTTGTTTCATTTGTTTTTCCATACCAAATTAATATTGTATTAAAATGACATTGAACTAATTTCATTAACTTAAAATACCTATTTAAATATTTATTTAAACGAATAGCCAAGTTAGCCTAGTGTTTAATTAACCTTAATTTTAGGTAAAATTAATAAAAATTACTTTTTAATTATATTTTTTTTATTTGTAACATCAATTAAACAATTTTAGTTTAAAATTTGTTTTTAAAATTGTTCTTATTATATTTTGGTTACATACATACATTCTAGTTCTGTTTTCTTTATTAAAGGCATTTAATTTATTATCTAAATTTAAAACACAAATCAAGATGACGATTTTACAACTTGTCTGAGTACCTAATTTGGGACTTGTCAGTATTAAAATGACAATAGTTGGGTTGTAAGAGATTGCTTTAAAACCATATCGAGCTTATAGTGTTATTATAGTGACGGTCGATTATGTCTGTCACCCAATTAAAACTAACTAATTAATATTTATTTTATACTCAATCACGACCTATTTATAGTAAGACCCAATATTGTCAACTGGTGTAAAGCAAATAGAGTTCAAAATCTCAAAGCTGTCTTGTTAGTAATAATTCGAACCAATTCTCCGTTTTAAAAAGAAGATATTCAGCGACTCAAAGACTTGAACATTCTCGGAATGCGAGTTAATCAAAATATGCACTAGAATGAGCATATTTTCGATTTTGATTTGAATCCAATTCGATTTAAGTTTTGATTATAATATAAAAAAAAAAAAATTGGAAAATTTTATAAATATTAGAAACTTCAATACAAGTCATGCTTTCTAATTTTTTAATATTGTGATTAATTTTAATTATGTGACAGCTCAGCATAACATATAAAGAAAAAGCCTCCGTCAATAGCTTTCAAATAAGCTTTGCACTTTATTAAAGTATGTATTTAATTGTCGTTAAAAAATTTATTTTCCTCTTTATCTTCCGTGCGAAGAATTTCCACTTTGAGGTATAGACCGAATATTATTTTTATAGAAACCTGATAAGGTATTGCATATATTTATCTATCTATTTCTGTTACAACAATCACTTTATTATAATTTTTATATTTTTCTAAATCTTACACGGAAAAGCAATTTTATTTAAATAGTTTTGTATTCATTAAGTTTAAGCTTGACGGTATCCTATTCAACACGTTACACGTTCAACATATTTTACACGTTCAATACGTATTCAATGTATTACCAGTGAACATTTTATTTTTCGACCCCAGGGCCCGCTGAGCCACTGGTTATACATGTCGAACCTAAATTTCAAAGTCATTCACAGTTTCAATATATTTTTTTAAAATGTTTCAAGCAAATAAATATTTTTTAACACATTGTTCACAATACCTACCGAAAAGTCTGGACTTTTTACGAGCTACACTAAATCCAGATGGACTCTATAATATTCGTTCGTTGTATCGAACTCGTTTAATTCGATTATCTTTTGTCCTTTCTTATCTTTTAACAAAAATATATTTTTTGAGCATTTTCGTTTATTCATCACTGGTGATACACAAACAAAACAAAAATTAAAATATTCCAAAATTATTAGCAATATATCACGGGTGATGCAGTTATATCTGAAAATTCTTCTACTCCATATGAAAGACATATATGTAAACATTGTTGAGGTACAACAACTGTAAATGATACAAACACTGTAGGGCTATGGTGGAAAAATCATCGCCGTATCATCGCCGGCTGTAGAAGAAGAAATTTTTGGTGTTCACCGGTTATAAACTGCTAGCCAACGTCTTAAGAGACTATTAAAGCTTTAGACTATTACACTTAAATATTATAGTATGTAATATATATATGTATACCGAAACTGAAATCTCTTAAATAAGCCAATCTTAATTTACGTGTACACTTCTTGTATAGATGAAAATATTTTTAGTGAGTTAGATATAAAATCTTGATCTCAAAATAATTTTTTCAAATGTATCGCAAAAATAAAAGACAAAACATTAATAAAAAAAATTAAAATTTTAATTAGCATTTTTAAATTTAAAATACGTTTATAAATCAAATTATTATTAAAATTTCATTCTCTACAATAATTTTTTAAAAATATTATTTGCAAAATACTTCCTTCCGGTAAATTTTTTTATAATAATTATAATTCAAATGAAATTTACTAATTTATTATAAGTAATTGAAAAAATGTTAAATATTTATTGAAGAAGCTATATAATAGCCACATAGTGTTAATTGTTTCAATTTTAACAAAGTTAGTTACATGTAACCAATGTAACGCAGTCAGTATTATTTATTTTTCGATTTTTAAAATATCATGCATTTTAGTTATGTTCAATAAAATTTCTATAAAATAATTGATTAACAACGATAGCTCAAAAAGAAAATTACAAAAAAAAAGAAAGAAAAAATAATAACAACAAAATAAAATGAAAATTAATATTAATTTGTTAGAAATTCATTTCTCCAGCTAATTTTTTAATTACTACATTCTCAATTTACAAGTATATAGGCATTTAATTTAGATTTATCTACATCTTAAAAGTACCTTAAAAGATTAAATAAAAAAAAAAATTATTACCTTAAATGTAGGTAATATTGTAAATGTAAACGGTTAAAAAAACTACTATTTTTTCACTACCTACCCACTTGTTTTTTTTTTTCAATCTTGGAAACATTAAATTTAAAAGGCATTAACCTGTGTAGTGGAATCATTTATAATTACACGGAAATAAAAGAAAATTGTTTTAACGAATGAAAGAAAGAGACAAAAGAATAAATGAAATCAATGAAAGAATTGCGTTAATTGCAATCTACTTTTTTTTTGCGTTTTAATATTTAAGTAAAGAGATTAAAAACTGATTTTAATCTAATTGCGCGAAAAGATCTCGTTAATATAAGTTCCGTTATCTGTAAATAGGTACCACTGAATTTACATTTGGATAGCATGCTTTCGAATCTGAATTTCTCAAGCAGCAGAAGAGCTGGTTACCCATATTCACTTTAAATACAATAAATTTGTTTGGGAGCGTGTCATTTGCCTGTATTTCATTTTTATGGATTTGATTTGACTGAATATGCTGGATACTGAATATAATAAATATTATACATATACATATTATATATATTATAATAATGCAGCTAGCTATGTACATCCTGATAATATTTATGTGAGATTTTGAGAAATTTTATAGTTGAATTCAAAGTCAAAGCTCTACGCTTTTTTGCAAGATACTTATCTCTGTATAATCATTTTTATGCGTAGCCGCTGTTGGACACAAACAAAATAATTGAATTCAAAAACATTAAATTAATAAATTCGGATTTGAAAATTTTCAATTTTAGGATTTTGAGTTTTGGAATTTTGGTATTTTAGAGTATAGTATTTAGTATTTAGTATTTTGCATTTGGGATTCTGTGACCAACACATAAATTGTACATATATAAATACTTATCAGCAAATGAAATAACATGTGATAGTAAACCAAGTTTTATACAATGACCAGTTATCACCCAATTTGAAAAATAACATAAATTCCAGAATAATATTTAAATTTTAATTAAAATTAGTATTCGTAATCGGATTGTGGATTCTAAAACAATACAGAATTATAATGACCTCCAGTCAATAACAATTAATCATTAATCAACCGGACAGTTGCACGTAAAAAATCTGATAATAGTCTAAATGGGTAGAGGTAGGTAGAAATTGTCATTTCAGTTGCTTCTGCAGAACCAATTAGCATTTAATTGTTAACTGTTTTATTGAAACCAAGACTCGAAGGACTTATTTGTGGTTTTTGGTTGTTTTAGGGTTTAGTTCTCCTATTTTTATTCTCCTAAGGAACTCAGTACTAGAGCCAACCTATGCATATAAGAAGATTGATCAGATTGCCAATTTTGCTTTCTGAAATAAAACATAAATTGTTGGGGAAAGCCTCACCTAAAGTTCGAAGTTTGATTATAACTGATGCTGCGCAACTGTCTGTCTCATTTTAATTTTTGCAGCTGCGACAATGAGTTAAACGAAAACCTTGGAAGTATGCTTCCTATCAACCAATTACCCGTACTAATGGTTACTGCTCTTTATATAAGTCTAAATAGAAGGATTGGATTATTTTTTAAGCCTTATATTTAAGCCAGTTAAGTATTGAAGTGATTTATCTAATGAAAAATTTTGTAGTGATCTGACATCTATTTAACTCCAAGTCAAGTTTGTAAGATTTGAAATTCAACGTTGATTATCTTATTCTAGTTTATTACTATAATTAGAAATATAATTTTCGATAGTGTCAAATAAATTTTTATATTATGTTTTTCTACATGTTTTTTATATGACAAATAAATTAATGTATCATTCTTTTTCTTTGAAGAAGGAAGAGGAGATATATTTTCATATATTTCAGATTTAAATATCTTAAAAACCTTTTAGATTTCGAAATACGTTTATGTAGTCGAAAACCCACATAAATTTTTAATATTAAAATTTACAAAAACATATTACAAAAAATATTAAAAATATAATGAAATTCCCAAAATAATCAATTCTATATTTTAAAGCCAGACACAGAAATGTTAAACAATCATCAATTATTTATCACGAAAGAAAATCCATAGTATGGCACGTGTGACTATGGACACGAGTTGCTTTAGCATAACTTTTTTACGATTAACATATTTTAACTTACATTATTTTTTTTGTTTTTGAAAACTTCACCATAAATAATAATTAACAATGCAACATTTTATTTTATTTGCAAAAGAAAAAAAAACAAAACAATGTAGATATTATGCAATTTTGTGAATTTATTTACTAATATCTTCAAAACTAACTATTGTTTTGATCTATTGTGGTTAAAAAAATTGTATCAGACTAATGAAATTTTTAATATAAATTTTTTTTCATAATTTCATTTTATGAATAAATAATATTATTTATGAATTAATTATTGTTATATATAAAATAATAATAATGTACACACTGATACAACTTTAGCAATTCGGAAAATGTTTATAGATTTATATTTCGGTAGTAGATTGTAAAAAAAATATTTTATAAAAGAAGGAAATACCTAAGCTTACTTTGAAAAAGTGATGTGACTCTTTTAGTTAAATTAATTTAATTTAATTAACCTTTATTTTACTTACTTCACCTGAATTCATTAAAATTATATTAGTATAGTTTGATAGTGCAAGTAAATAAAAAATTGTCTTTAGACCTAGAATTATTTTAACTATTTTGTTTTTTCTTACTTTTTGTGACAAATTGTGCTTTAATGAACTCAAATTCAACTCAAAACTTAGTTTTAAAACAACAGTGCTTAAATTAATTTTTACAAAAAAACAAATTTATTAAATAAAAGTGATTTAATAGACTTTTCGAATCTTTCGACATTTTGCCACTTCAGAAGCATGGTTCGAAAAATTTGCAATGAATTGGTTAAAAAAGTTTTCCCAACGTGCGTCCATTAACAGGAAATCCACCATGAATCACTTAAGACAAATTTATTATGAAATAAACATCGCATAGATATTATTCTAATTTCTCTCTATCTAGATTTATAATAAATACTTTTATCATTTTAACAAACTTGATTATAAAAATGAAAAAATCAAGAACAAACTGTTTGCATTCCTGAATCTTTATCATTTTTAGTATTAAAATATTGAAATTTTTCAAAAACTTCTGCCGGAAAAATGGTGAAAAATAATTCAACATTTTTGTCCTAGACTCGCTAAATTGTTTTATATAATTTTGGCTCAAGCAAATTCTAGGCTGGCTTCACAATTAAAGAATTAGAATAACTAATGAAAATAAGGTAATTGGTAATACAGTAATTATGAACAGTACAGTTATACTATAGAAGTATTTTGCCAAATATCTGGTGATTTATCTTAACGGGGAGAAAAAAGAAGCACATAATATAAGCCCATTCGGACAAAAACTGAGAAGCCTATAATAATTAATCGTTAAAAGATCTGTAAAATGTAAAATAAGTGTCTTTGGGAAAAAAGGTCCTGCTGTACAAAGCTATACTTAAATATAATATATAGTCGTACAAAATTCAACTCTGGGGTGCTACGGCTAAATCTAACATTGATGTAATCCAAATATTTCAGAACAAAGTCCTAAAAATGCTTTTTTGATGCTCCGTAGTTCGTGCTAAATAGCTTAACCCACAACGATTTATAACTTCCTTCAGTGAAAGAGTAAAGATAAAAATATTATAAAATAAATTTATGTATTTATACATTTCTTAAAGTGTGAAATATTACAATTTCTTACTTTTAATAAAAAGATCAAGTTTGATTTTTTAATTAATATTCAAGCTTGACACATAGACATTTTATGTCACCATTGTATCTATAAATATTTTTATTATTTGTGTTAACAAACAAAATTATTTATAGGTATTTATAGATATTAATAGGTATTTATAGTGTTAGATTACCTATACAACTCCTATTTTGATTTTGATTGATTATATAACTTATTAGAAGACGTGGGAGTTATAAAAATCGACCAAAATTTCAATGTAAAATGTTATTTTTATAAAATAAATTTATGTAATTATAAATTTTTTTAAGTGTGAAATATTAAAATTTCTATATCATTTTACATTTTTTCTATATCATTTACTTTAGAAAAAGAACAAGTCGATTTCCTATAAATAAAATATAAAAATATTGTACAAAATACAGAAGTAAACCAGAAATACATCCAAACATCCTGGCAAATAATCTTATGAAGGACCCTAGAACCTACAACACTCCAGACCCTAGAACTAGACCCCAGACCCTAGAAGATTGAAACGTAGAATTCAATGTACAAACACCTGTAACATTATATAATAAGTAGTGAAGTGTTACCATATGATACTCTTCTTCAATCCAGTATAGTACATAAAATTATTTAACTTATTGAATTGTAAATCATTCAGGTTGTAAATGTTAAATGGGAAGAAAAATAATATCTAAATAATTTAGTTCATTTTGAATTAAATTGTACATTATATTTCAGCAGTTAATTTCCTCGCTATAACTAAATCATTGCTTGATACAATATTGAATATAAAATACAACAATTATCATCAATAAACGTTTAATTTTTTATTCTTTCAAACTTTTGCCCCAACAAATAAAAATTTTTTAAATTTTATGTTATACAAAATTGTAACTTCTCATGTCTTTTCAAATTTATTTTTTCAATCGCTTGCTTGATATTTATATACATAATATTGGTTTATATTATTTGAAAGATAGAGTAATTCAAACTCAGTGTTTTCAGCTACAACAACAAACTCTACCGGATAGAATAAACATTTTGGAAAATCTGATCGCCTCTTCTTTATAAACTTCTTTTCCATCCTATTTTTTTCTCTATGAATTGCTCCAATTTTTAGTTCTAATTTCGAATAACACTGTCTGTGTAAAAATATTTTTCTCATTTTCTTGAATATACAATATATTTTATTCTGTCGATATTTTTGTAATATCAAGTTGCAGAACCGCGTTCATTAAATCTGTATTAAGAAATCGTAACAGCTTAGGTATGTCAACATTCACAATTCTTGAAAATATTTACTGTGAAAATTGGTTTGATTCTGACAACTCTAAGTCATATTTTTATTAAATTTTGTTAAAATATATTAACGCTTATGTCAATATGATATAAAAATATTTTTATCATAATCGCTTATTTATCTTAATATTGTGTAAATAAATTTTTTATTTGTTATTTTTATTTAAATATTCTTTATTTCCAAAAAAAAACATCAGATTTTAAAATTTTGACTGTTAACAAAGATAAAATCCATATATTAAATACAATATTATTAATTACAAGAAAAAATTAAATTTAAATATTATTGTTATAATTAAAATAATTAAATATAATTAAAATTGAATTTTTATGAATTCCAAAAATAGATAAACTTTGGCTCATTTATAATAAACAATATAGCTATTATTTTTTTTTTTTTATTTAAACAAAAATAGTCATGGTTTTTATTATTTTATTTCTCCAATTAGTCATAAAAATTTATTAATTTATAAGCGTTTTTTACAAATATTGAGTTTTTTAACGGCTCCATTTAATCAACCTATTTTTATAAAATTTTATTTTCTTACATTGACGTAAGCGCTTTTATTAAATAATTTTTCTGCAAAAGCTTATGACGACATCAGAGAAAGAATTTTGTTTTTAATATATGCGATAACCGCTTAAATATTTTTTTCGAAAAAAAAGCTTAGTAAAATTATTTTTTTTAAATAAGCAGTTACATACCTTGTCAATTAATACACTACTCCTCATAAAATTTAGTTTTGTTGTTTACCAAACTTTTTTACAAGTACATACTGGCTATTTAAAGTTTCAAATTTATTTTGCTTATATAACATTATTTTAAGTCATATGGATTTTTGTTAATTCTAAGCACGGCATTTTCAGACATAAATGCTTATGACTTCTTGTCACAGAAATAAAACATAAATTTAAGATGCTATTACTCCAATATTTTTATTATTCAAGTGTATCTAATCTAATTGAGATCTCATCCTCATGATTCCTATATCAATTTATGTGTCACGAAATACCACAAAACAAGTCGTATGGTATCAAATTACTACAAAAAATATCCAAACAATACATTGAACTAAAAAAAAATATAAAGAAAAAAAACAAGAATATTTTAAACAGATTTTAGCATTTAATTTTCTTACATAATTCCAAAATTCATAAGTTTATTGAACTCAATATAGAAAAAATGAACTAACTTTAACGACAACTTGTAGCTATATTGTCATTCTGTTGTCATCATAAAATATTTTTCTATTCATCTTCACTAATAATAAAGTATTATAGTACTATGTCGTCAGTCAAGTTTAAATTTTTTGCTTAATTAAATTTTAGCATCCGCAATTCCAACAAATAAAAATAAAAATGTTTCATCAATAATCCCAGCTGGTTAATTTTTCTTTCTCTTACTCTCCACTCAAATACACATTTTGTAATTACTCCTATATGATCAAAACATGAACAAGAACACGAATAAAATTGAATGACAATAATATAATAAAAACAACTGATCAAAAGATAAATAAACAAAAATAATAAAAAAAAAAATAAAACCAAAATAACAACTAAAAAATCACTTAAACTGACTCACCTGCTTACTTTTTTGCTTAAAAGTTTACTTTAATTTAATCTATCATAAGAAGAGTGTGAAATGATTTTAAGTATGGTAGTAAGTATATAAGGAAATAAAAAGTGAAAGTAATTTCAGTAGAGTGTTCCATTCGCGATAAATAATAATAAATTAAAAAGAGAGAAAAATTACAAATAAATTTTTTTTGTTTTTCTTTTCTTTTACTCTCTGCTTTTTATTATTACGTGTAAATTACGTGCTGATATTTTTGCTTTTGAAGTGAGAGTAATTAAATAAAATAACAAAATATTGATATAGAAAGAGAAAGAGATAGAAGAATTTAAAAAATTATTTTTTTATAGAAGGGAAAATTACAATTAGGTAGTCTCATATTTTAAATGAATGTATCTTAAATTTATAATTTAATTTTATATTATGATTTTGCCGTTCAAAGCGTAGGTGGTGAGTGTATTTAGATTTTGATAATTTTCAGAGAAAACATAGAATTAGTTCAATATAAGTCCCGCGTTCGATTTTTTTTAAACTGTTATATATTATTATTATATAACAATTGCTTGCTGCAAGACTATAACAACCCAAAAATATTCATTTTCAAATTTTACATTTTTCATAAAAAAGTAAAATTCGTAGCGAAAAATTGATGAAATAAAAATATTCAACATTACAATGATCTTTAATATAACCATATATGTACTTTTAATTTGTAAATTCAAATTGTTTAGATGTTGTGATCTTGTTAAAAAAATAAGTTGCAATTGTGAATATATTGACCATTGATTGATGAGAAATGATTAATGGTGGTTCTATTTTAAAAATGTTTAAAATACAAAAAAATAAAATAAAGGAAATAAAGTAATATAAAAAGTTATTTTAAAACAAACATTAAAATAAATAGAAAAAATAAATAAAAATAAATAAATTTAATTTGTAGTATCAGCTTCATACATTACTGACTCTGATAAATTTACTTGGGTATTTCTATCAAAATTCTCATCAATATTTCTGTCAAAATCAGCTGAGGCAAAAAAAAATGGCTTTTTGGGCATCATTTAGATATTAATGTTATACTTATTTTTTGGGAATATTCTGATTATGTCATAATGTTAATTCAATGCTTCTGTAGTATCTTCTAGCTTGGCCACTAGGAGAGCAACTTTAAAAATGGGATCTTATTTTCATATAAATTTTGTATTTTGTATAGGGAAAGGATATTATTTTACTATATAAATGACCTGTTATTATGATATAGTGTCACTTTTTAAAAAATATTCAATATTTTTTATCTAAATTGGTAAAATTTACAAAAAAAACATAAACATTTTCATTCATAATTTTCAATTAAAAAAAAAAAAATTTTTATTATCCGACGTAAAGCCTACTTTTGTCAAGTTCTAATGAACACTGAAAATAAAACTGGTGGATACAGTAAGATTTTTCAGACGAAATTAAAATAGCATGTAAATTGTTGTTGTTTATCATTTTTTACCCGAGCAAAACTTTTGATGGTGTTTGTATTTCATTTTTGGTATTAAATTTTTCAGAATATTCTTGTTCGTGTTAGTTGTGTTTTTCTTTCATTTATATAAAAAAAAATTTATACTCAAAACAAAAACAAAATTTAAAAAAAAGTCGTAATTCGATATATTCCGGAAAAATCATCGTGTAACTTGGCTAGAAGATATAAAGGCATTGGTTAATTTATAAAAAGAAAATTTTAAAATGTGCAAAAAAATTATCAAAAACATTCCTCCAGAAATTATATTTTCAATATTCACATATGTTTTGAAATTATTAATATATTCAGAACACTTCTACAATATTTCATTCAAAATATGGATAAGAAGATTGATGATTTCATTATTGATATGTAATCGCTCATCATTTTTTTCATTAATATATTGTCAATATATGGACAAGAGTATTGATGAAAACGTTGATGTGTAATAGGCCTCATAGTATTTACGCTTGTTCAAAATATTTCAATGAATTGCCATCTAATTTGAAATCGGAAATTAGCTTTAGTAAAATATTGCATCATATTTGGAAACATCCTGGTATATAAAATTAAAATGAATGTTATTGACTTATTATTTTTTTTGTCTTTCCTACATAATAATCACTTACACTAAGCAATATATTGATGAATGCATATGTGGTAAAGGTAAATAATAAAGTAAGAAAATAGTGGGAGAAAGAAGGAAGAAATTAAAATTAAAATAATGAATAGAAGCGAAAGGAAAATAGATATTGAAAGGAAAAAAAATAACTAAATATGTAATGAAGATCAGTAACGAAGAAATTACTATTTAAAGAAATATAATTGTAATAAGATGTAGAAAAATGTCAAACTAAATTTTAAAAACTTAAACATTATAACCTAAAAGCTTAAAACTTTTTAAAAATCTTTAAAAATATTAATATTGAAAGATATGTTAGCATGGTATGATATGGCACTACATGTTAGTCGAAAGTTCGTTTCTAAGTAAGCAAACAAAAAATAGTATCCGCGAAAGGGTTAAACTGATTTTATACTAATTGGTTTCTAAAACAATAAAATAATAGTTATCAAATAGAAAAAAAATCCCGTTAAAACTAAGTTGGTTAGAGAACATCACCTACTATAATACTTGTTTCCCTCCTATAATAAAAACAGCTTCTATAATAAAAATGTCCATACATTATAATTTTATAATACAAGTACCTTAGAAAGTCTGACTGACATTAGTAACTTTTTCGCCGAGTTATTACAAAAAAAGAAATAAATGAAATTCGATTGAAATTAATTCGCAGCTAATAATTTTCATTACAGGAAGATAATATTGATATCTGCCTATAATATAGTTTAAAATGAAGTTGATCCGGGGCAAATAATACACGATCATTATAATATTCAAGTTTCATTTCAAGTTGTTATGAAATTGAAATAATGAATCAAATTATGTTAATGTGAAAACAAGAAAAACAGTAAAAATTGGAACAATGTAATTAAATAATTTTCCAAAATAAAAAAAATAAACAAAAATATTTTCAGATGTTTTTGTGGAGTTAAACGAAAGACTAAGAAAACAATTAAAATAACGTGCAAGCATTCCATTAATTATTTAGCAAATTTAAATTTTATTTTCACACCTTTAAATTATATCCACACGAATAAGTTAATTACATAACATTTCATACTCAATTAATTTACACTTAAAGATAAATAATGTAACAAAACAATATACCTACCTAACTACCTACCGTATTTTCACTTTCCTTTGAACTCATACCTACTTCTTATCTTATATTAATTAAATAAAATAAATAATTAAAATTTTCTCTTTGTTTCTTTATTTTTAGATTGGAATTTGTGGAATACTTTATCTCTCCCATTTAGTATCCAGCAAAGCAATAATCGATCAACAAGCCGAAGAATCTCAAGTAAATAGTAATAGTGTAGCACAACAACGAATCGGTCATTATCATGAGGAACATGATCCTGGCTTTTGGAAAAAAAAACTAATTTGGAAAGAAGGATGGAAAAAAATTTGGAAACCAGCTAAAAAACAAATATGGAAACCATCATGGAAACAAATTTGGAAACCAATTTGGGTACCACATAAAGTACCAATTTGGAAAGATATTCAGGTTCCAGGATGGAAACAAATTTGGAAACCAGTATGGAAAGAAATACAAGTACCAGCGTGGAAAGAAATTCAAGTACCAGATTGGAAAAAAATCTATAAACCAATTTGGGTGCCAACAAAAGTAGCAGCATGGAAAGAAATTCAAGTGCCCGATTGGAAAAAAATTAATGTTCCAGTATGGAAAGAAATACAAGTACCAGCATGGCAAGATATTCAAGTTCCAGCATGGAAACAAATATGGGTACCAGAATGGATTAAAGTTGGTATACCAGGTGAGAAATTTTTAGGTAAAGATCATGAAGGCTGGGAATATACAAGTCATGATTTGTGGAAGAAAAAATTAGTATGGAAATCACATTGGAAGAAAATATGGAAACCAAGTAAAAAACAGATATGGGTTCCAAGTAAAAAACTAGAATGGAAAGAAGAATGGAAACAATATTGGAAACCGGGTAAGAAACAAGTTTGGGTTGATGATAAAAAATTAGCTTGGAAAGAAGCATGGAAACAAATATGGAAACCAGGTAAAAAATTAATTTGGGTACCTGATAAGAAATTAGAATGGAAAGAAGCATGGAAACAAATTTGGAAACCAAGTAAAAAATTAGAATGGGTTGAAGATAAAAAATTGGAATGGAAAGAAGCATGGAAACAAATATGGGTACCAGATTGGAAAGAAATATGGGTACCAGGATGGAAAAAAATATGGCGTCCTGTTATAATATCAGAATGGTTCCCATCACCAGATCATCATCATGATCATCATCATGATCATCATCATCATGATGATGTACATGATGTATCAGAACATCATTCAATAGAAAACTTATGGGATCGAAAAGATGCTTCAACAGCTAATAAAATTCTATTTAAACGTAATGATCAATCAACATTAATAAATTTAAAAAGTTCAGGATCAGTTAGTTCTGGTGGTAAAGCACAAACATCTGGTACACGAAATCTATTAAAATTTCCAACAATTAGTTCAGTAAATTCAAATAGTAATTTTTTAAAAAATGTACAAAGTCTGAAACCAATTACTGCTGCTGTTACACCATTTAGTGCATCTCGAAATGATGATAAATTAAAATTTCCCTCTTCATAATAGAATATTTTAGGAGATAATTTTATATCTACATTATATTATATTATATACAAATATAATAGATAATAGATATATTACAAAAATACCATATATAAGGTCATATTATTATATTTATATAATATACAAATTGAATAATAATTTTAATTAAAGTAAAGCTTTTTTGGCCGCCATTTTATTATTTTTTATCATCATAAAAGTCTCTAATTTATCTTTCATTATTTTAGTTTTTAAGCGTTTTTATAATGAAAATTATATAAATAAAATAAATAAACCAGTCGCTAGATTAAGAACTCTTAAAATTTTAAAATAAATTGTTGTATTAATTTTTAATTAAAATATTAACTATATTGTTATAGAAAAAACTTGAGATCAAAAGAGCTAATCGGGAGCTCCTTAAGAAAATATGTTTTTTTTTTATTTTCTTTTTTTTTATACTGTTTTTATGTTTTTTAATTTCATTTAATTTTTTTTTATTTGCTTTGTTATTTGTTATATAGCTAGTTTTGATTATAAAAAATAAAATAGAAACAAAGTATTAATACAATATTATATATTATTATTATGTATGTAATGTGATTTGTTTTTAATACAAATTTCAAAATATAATTTAAAGAAATTAAAACAAAAATCAAATAAAAAATGTATTAAATAAATTGGAAATTGGATTTTTTTTTGCGAAGAAAATTGATAAGACAATATATATAGCTCATATCAGATGTTCCATTGATTATACGGACGTTGAAGTATATGAGTAAGTAGAACTCAAGTTTGTGATAAATAAGTAAAGAACAACAAGAACGTGCAAGACGAAGTTAAAATGTATCACGATTATATTTTTTTTTCATTCAATTTTCTATTTTTTATTACGTTGTGTTCTCACTTTACAGCATTTAATTTTGAAATTTCAAAAATTTATTGTAAAAATTAACATTATAATTACAAATTAGATTAAAAGGAAGAAATTATCTACTAAATTTTTGTTTAAATTTATTAAGTTTGGTATTATAACATAAATTTCAATTTAGTTAATTTCCAGTAAGGTTTACATTAAAATGGCAATAATTAAATAATAATAAATAATAATTTTGTTATAATTATTAAACAATATGTCAAATTCAAAATGTTGTATTACTATCCTGAAATTGTGAAATTCTAGGCTTTGTGAATCAAAACAAAAATTAATTAACGAATCAATTTGGAATCAATTTTTAATCATTTTTGAATTTAAAAATCTAAACATTTTTGATTGTAAATGTTATCAATATTTTTTTTATGTAAGTACAAATTTGTTTTAATAGCTTTTGTTTACACTTTTACTTGTTGGAGACTTACAATCAGTCATTTACATTTCTAAAAATATCATTGTCACAAAAATAAAAATAAAAATACGATAAAAATAACGTAATAACATAAAAACAGGGGTGCGAACGTAAATTTAACTGATTTAACATAATTTAAGTGTAATTTATTTGTAACTAAAGTGTTATAAGTATGATTAGTTTTATATGAAAAAAAAAATAAATTACACTTAAATTATGTATGTACAATGGTCATTCTTAACTCGGTAAATGCGAATATGCCATTTCTACGTTTTTTAATAATTATATATGTTTTTTTTAATATTCAATAGAGACTGATAGTGACACTATGCAATTAGTTTACTTTATAAAAATATTTATGAGTCTTAAAACAGGCAGACAGGTAAGTAATTGTTAATCTTTCGACCTGGTCCAGTACCTTTTGTCATTGGAATAAAATAAACGACAAAAACTAATTGAGGGTATAATCTGGTAACAAATTAAATAAAATGGAGCTATTCTATTTAAGAAGGCTAAGTTACTGACAATAGCAGTAGTTTTCCACATTTGATAAGTAATTTGACAAATAAATGCTCGAAATATTGTAGATATTGTAGATAAACTTGCGTACTTAATTAAGCACGAAAAGTCTACCTAAGTTATTGTCAAGAGCATAAAAAAAAAAAAAATCAAACTAAAGTGGTTTACATATTGAGAAATTATATTCGTTCTAAAATTACAGCTTTTTTTGTTCATCAAACTAATTTCCGGAAGCACCATAGGAGAAATATATATATCTTTTATAACTACCAATAATCATAGCTACTAGCTACTTCTTTTAAAGCTTCATATTAAAACATGAATGGCTTCCCACTTAGATTTAGATTTAGATTTATTTTATTAGTCTCTATGAAACTTTATAATTTTTACAATTAATTTTAAAATTATCTACATCTATTATGTTCTCGTATTAATTTTTTAAATACACTAATTCTAATTTAATTTTTTATGTTATTTGGTAATTCATTGAAAATTTGCACTCCTCTGTACATGAGTGAGTTTTGTGTGCTATTTTTTTTGTATAACGGTATTCTAAAATCTCCCCTGTTTCGTAAATAATAATATCCCCCAACATACTCAATGTGTTTCTGCATATAATTGGGTAGTAGATTATATTTAAGTTTAAACATCAAAATCAGTACGTTGTACTTTAATTTACTTCTAACATCCATTCATTTCAATGTACTTAGCATATCTTTGATACGGGTTCTGATACCGCATTATATATATAATTTTCTGCATTTATCTGGATGTTTGTAAGTTCGACGGAATACTCCAACACATATACAAATTACAATATATACACAAATTGTAACATCATGTAATTGTCATAAACATAGTATCTGTTTTTTATTGCTTATATATGCCATCTGTCATCTGTCATTTGTCATTTGTCATTTGTCATTTGTCATTTGTCATTTGTCATTTGTCATTTGTCATTTGTCATTTATCAGCTGTCATTTGTCATTTGTCATTTATCAGCTGTCATCTATCATTTGTTATTTGTCAGCTGTCATCTGTTATATGTGTCATTTGCCCATCATTTCATAATGATTGTCATGTCATTGAAGTGTTAAATTTAGATTGCGCCATAGAACTTTTTACTTTTATTATGTCTTAATTAATTTCATTTTACAATTTGAATTTTACAGTAGAACGCTGCTATGATTGCAAAAATATAAAACTATTGTAAGTTTATATTTTGAAGTTGGATTTTGTTTTCATTAAAAATATTATTTGAATTTAGTTTTTCTATATTAATTTAAATTGAAATTATCTTTTTTACTAACTTATATTATAATTAATTGAATACAATAGAATGTCTAAGGATATTGATTATTTAGAATTATTGAGGTCTTAGGATAATATATGTTTAAATTCCCAATGATGGAAAATAAGATGTCGTTAAAGTAATCGAGTAAATAGCCCTTAGGGAATTGAAAATTTTGCACCTTATTACAAATATTCTGTTTATATGGTAATTAAAAGCATTCTAATAATTCTAATAAAAGTTTGATATTGATAAATTAGTAAGCAAATACATATTTTTATTAAACTTGAAAAGAAAACTCTAATGAAGGAAGAAATGCTAGAATTTTTTTTGCTTCCGTCATTTATGGCGGGTTACAAAACTAGTTTGAAAATAATTGTGATCGCTCGATTTTGTGCAATTTGAAGTCTGTTCAACTGTGTTTCATTATTTACTTATATCTATTTGTCTTCATTCCACTTATGAATATTATATGTTGATACGGAATATACCGGGTATCCCAGACCATGCGTATCAGCTTTTTAAGAGGGAAAGAAGCCGTTATTTTAAAATTGAATAAAAATTTTATTAACTAAATCAAAGGTGCTCTATCTATTGGTGATATTTTCAAATTCTGGCAAGGAAGGGAAATCCGTTTTTTTAGATCAAAAATCGCCGAACTTGGCCGAAATCGAGATTTTCAAATGGGAAAGGGTACTTTTTTATGCAAATTCGGATTCGATTTTGGCCAGTTCCGGCGATTTTTGGTCTTTAAAAACCGATTGTGGTCCTTTCCGGAAGTTCAAAATACCACCAATCAATAGAGCACCCCCGATTTAGTTAACAAACTTTTTTTTAAATTTTAAAATAACGGCTCCTTCCTTTCTTAAAAAGCTGATATGCATGCTCTGGACCACCTGGACCACGGTATATTATACAATTTAATTTTTTTTTGTTTTCAATCTCTGTAATTTTTCATTACACCATTCTACCCTATTCTTTTCAATTTTAACCGTTTTTCTTAATTTATTTAATCCTAATTCCATTATTTCGCAAAACTCTTCACTACTATCTTCCAAATCATTTAAATTCAATATGTTTTCAAAATTATTTTCAGTCAATTCCTCCATGAAAATTTCTTTATTAAATTTAATGCATGAGAATTTTTCATTCTGTATTACATTTTTTTCTGCAGCTATGTTAATATCTATTGCTTCATGCTCAGATATTTTACAATTTTTATTGATATTGATAAAGGGATCCGTGAAATAATCACTTAATACATACTCTAAGTGTTTTTGTGTTATTTGTTACTCTAGTGTAATCTTTTACTAATTGTTTTAAACTAAAATCTTCAATAACTTCATCAATTTTTAATTTTTTCATGATTTTTTTTAATTTTTCAGACTTGTTGTCATAATAGTTTTTCAGTCCATAATAATCGTTTCCATTCTTTTAAAAATTGTAAATATGGCCTTAGATTGGCCAAGGGAGGTTCCTAGTTAGCAATAATTGTATCATATGATGGTCTTTCTGTTATTGATTTAAATAGGACGAAACGAGTAATATTTTTTTTCATTTTTTCAATTCTTACAACAATGATTCGTAATAATAATTCCAAATAATTACAACATATTCTAAATGTTCAATTAAAGAGACAAAATTAAGCACACTGTACTCAATCATGTATGTATTCAATTTTATATTTGCGTTTAAATCGATTTTAGTAGCTTTAAAACAATTTATATTAAAATTAATCTATTAAATGAAATTCACAAGGTATTTAACTCATTTCCAGAAATAATATTTTCATTTTAGTCAATTTTAGTGATTGTTCTATAAACCCAAGTTTTCTCGAAATAGTCATTATGTTATGAGTAGGAATGTATTTTAATTTAAAATTTCTAAGCGAAATGTTTCTGAGATTGACTAAATTATTGCTAAAGTCACTCAAAATAGAATGATTACACTTTTTTGGTTTGCTTACAAAATCAAAATAATAAAAATAAACGTTAAATAGGTTTTTACATATTTAAATAATTTAATTTAGTGACTACATAAATATAACTTAAACAATAAAGGTACCTATATTAATAAATAAATTTTACAATAAATTATTAGAATTAAAAAAAAATATCATACTGGTCTTAAAAAAATCCGACCAATTTTTTTTACATTTTACATTTTTTTTTTTGTTTTAACTAACGGTGTGATATCCAACCTGGTGGTGGTTTGGGTAGTGGTGTCCATTCATTAACTATAACTGGACCCCAAACTTTTTTCCAAATTGGTATATAGTATTTTTTTGGTTTCCATGATTTAACCCATCTAGCTTTCCATGTAACTTTTTTTTGCCAAAATCCATTTGTATCTGGATCTTTTGCTTGTGTATGACTTATCCTAAAAAAAAGAAACCATTTAAAATTTTTTTTGATAATAATTTTGAAAAACCAAAATTTATTTAAGAATTTATAATAAATTAAATTATTATATTAAATTAAAATATTTATTTTTATTTTATACAATTTTGTTGAATGTTGACATTGTTGTTCATTATTCATTAAGTACCTACTACATATTCTGAAATGCATGTAAATATTTTTCTTTACACAAATGTAGCCAAAGTTAAATTTAAAAATTGACTACCTCTGTAAAATTATTTTATTCCTACAATACTCCATCGAATCACTCCTTTTGTAGAGATTTTCGTAGCGGATCGATGTTTCTTCATAAAATCTAATTAATGCACGAAGTTGGGTTTGGTGACTAAATCCACAAACCAAAATCTACAAACAAAAACCATAAATTCAAAATCCATAAAATTAATCCTGGAAAAAGGAGATATTTGTGCTGTATCCAATAGTGGGTATGTATAAAAATAATTTATATGAATCTTATCTGAAAGGGGAAGAAATTTGATTTGAATGCAACTCTAAAATCTCTCCTACCTTAGAAATTTGCTTAAAGTGCCTACATAATAATGTGAAATACGTAAAAACAATAACAGGGATCGTTTTTTGTGGATTTTTTTTGTGGCAAAAGCCATTAAGGATTTTGTTTTCTATGGATTTAGGGACTAAGCCACGAAATTTAACTTTAATTGTTGTTTTTTTCAATTACAAATGGGCAATTAGATCAATTTATTTTTTTTATCGATAGTTTGCTATCAAAGTATATTTAATTTTAGTTTAATTTTTCAT
Source organism: Argyra leucocephala (assembly GCA_963942445.1). Taxonomy (NCBI): domain Eukaryota; kingdom Metazoa; phylum Arthropoda; class Insecta; order Diptera; family Dolichopodidae; genus Argyra; species Argyra leucocephala. The sequence goes on along the minus strand of OZ012678.1, from coordinate 115,205,520 downwards.
TCAATACAAAATTTAACTTACATATTTAAGTAATAGAAACTATCTAATTACATTATTTTAAAGTTTAGACTACGTAAGGCCAGATCTGCATTCGGTGGTCTAAGTCCAATATGGAAGAATGGCCAAATAACTAGAAAAACAAAGATTAGAATATTCAAAGCATGTGTAATGTCAACACTTATGTATGGCAGTGAAACTTGGATGACGACAAATAACATCAGTCAAAAACTTCAAGTATTTACAAACAAATGCCAAAGTAGAATATGCAGAATATTCTGGCCCAACACCATCAGCAATAAGGACTTATGGCAGATAACAGGTGAAGAACCGATAATGCATCAAATTAAACGCAGAAAATGGAGATGAATAGGGCACACTCTAAGAAAACCATCAAATAATATAACGAGAATGGCCCTAGAGTGGAACCTCCAAGGGAGCAGAAGGCGAGGAAGACCCAACAACACTTGGCGTCGAACTGCGACTTCTGAGATAACAAGATATGGACGAACTTGGGAGGAAATAAAGATCATTGCGTACAACAGAGAACAATGGAGGAGGCAAATTGATGCCCTATGCTCCCACGAGGAGTAAAAGGAAAAAAAAAAAGCTTAGATTATAATATAATTATTACCTTATCAATAATAATTTTATATTTATTTATACACATACGTAAATATATATACATATATGTATACTAACTGGCTAATTTTTTGAATTAGATAGATAACAAAAATTATATTTTGTAAAAGGATTAGCTACATTTCTTCGGCTTAGTGGTATTTGTATCTGTAGGCAACTTTTATGTTTCTGAATTATTGATTGATTTGAAACTTTTGAGGACTGCTTTATCGAATAAAAGTTCTAATTTTGCTCTATCTATCTCTATTTTACAGATATTTGAACGTCAGTTTGATACATATTCTTTTTTTGATATACATTTTTTATACATATTTGTAATGTATTTTTATCCAGGTCGTAAAGCGGTGTGGTATGAATAAATATTCCATGATTTTTACGAAAATAAAATAATCATACTATATAATTTGATTTAAAGATCATTCTCATGCGCTATAGGTTGAAATTCATGCGCCAAATTATCTTTTAAGTTTATTCTAATATCAAGTTAATTAATTCTTGCATACTTTCATGGCTTCAAAAAAATATTTCTACAATAAAATCATTGGTAAACGAATTGAAATAATATATTAACAAACATTAATAAAACCCAAACTTGTATATGGTGCACCAATATCATAAAACATCAGTATAAGCTTGATTAAAATTGTTCGTAAATTTGAATGAAAGTGTACAAGGGTCTATACTAATATAATATAAAAAACCCGATTAATACAAGGAATAAACCCGATTCCTAATACATTATTAATACTCTAAAAAATACTTGTATAAGGCCAAGGAAACAAACATAATTAGAATCGGTAATTTTATTATAAAATTGATTCGAAAACATATTATACAGATACAGCAGAAAAAACTCCGGAAAATGATTTAATATCTCATTATATTCTACGTCTCCCACAATGAGCAGTACAGCGAAAAGTCCTTGCTCATTGGTTTCATAGCCCCTGATCATTTAATTTTTATGGACAAAACAGGTTACATTCAAAACCAAAATCATGTCGCTCTATTATAATATTATTGTAATACAAACACCACATATAAATATATTGTTTAATCCGTGTAATATAAAAAGAGAAAACATGAAATCTGATATGTCCATACCTAATAAGTCCAAAATAATTAATAATAGAAGGTTGCATAACATTAATATTAATTAGCTCTCAGCCCTATATATAAGCACATTCTGTGATAGGTAGGTAAAGTAGCATTAGTTAGATTAGTATAGTAAGGATAAGTTTTTTATTTTTATTATCAATAATAGTATTGATGCTTTATTCACTTCCCCAATATTAAAATCTAAGTCAGAAAAAAAATTAAATTTGTTAAATAAAAATAGTGTACATAAATTAAATTAACATAAAAACTATTAAATTTGTTTAGATGTTAATACAAGGTAAATTTTTGTAGATTAGTATAGGTTAAAATTGTAAAAATTATAGGAACGGAAATAAAATTTGTTTTAAAAAAAAGGTACTACTAAATATGGAAACAAAAAATTGAGTTAAGAGTTGTTAATGAAATTTAAAGCTATTCTATTCCGGCTCAGAAGTAAAATTTTAACATAGTTCTATATTTTATTGTGAAGTTATTGATATTGAAATTTTTATTATACCATAAGATTATTATGGCAACAAAAATGCGATATGCAATAATTCTACATTACAAAATGTTATGTAAAATTTTTATTTTAAAATAATTTGCACTTTATAATCTATATTTATATCTATATTTATATTAGTAATAGCACAACAATATAATTTCTAAAGTTTTTAACTAAATTAAGCCTTATAGCTTAATAATTACACTTACGTTTTTGTTACTTTATGTCCTGCTATTAAATTCACTAAAAAGCATATAATTATGGCTCCTATCAAAAACCAAAATGCCATCTACATTAAAAAAACAAAAATTAAAATCAATTTCTGTTCCAAATTTTTCAATTTTATTTATTTTTAATCACTTACAAAATTTTTCATATTATTATTCTAATTAATTTTTAAATATATATTTTTATATTTAATATTTTTTTTATAATATTGATCACTTTTAATGTATCATAAAATCACAAAAACCGAACCCGAGAAAATTCAAAAATGGAATAAAATAATTCACAATAATTGAAATAATCACAATGAATAACAAATTGTATCTAATTGTTAAAATATTATTACCTTGATATATATTGTCTTGATGCCAAAAATAGTTACAAATTAAATTAAATTAATCGACTTACTCCTAAAAAAACGTACATAAAATTCCCACTTATAAGAAAGAAATTTTCTTAATAGCAAAAAGAAATAAAAAATTACTTAAAATAAAGTATCTATAGTTTATGTTATTCAAAATGCCTGTTGGTATGAAAAATTTTCCAAAAATTTAACAAAAAGTCATAAAATGAAGAGCATTAAAAATTAAACATAACTTCCATTTCTATAATAGTATTATGTATAGCTATGTACTTTAAAATTAAATATGTTCGTTAACAATAGTGAATCGTGTAATTTAGTTACAATGAAAATAAGACAAAAATAATTAAAATTCGTATCACAGGTCGTCGGTGCAAGTAGCAGCAGAAATAATCAAAATCGCAAGAAAATAATACGTAATAATAGTGTTACCAGTTTGAATATTAAAATAAATAATAATATTATTATTTAAGTATATGCTACGCCATATGACAACAATTAGAGAAATTAAGATTAAAAATTTGTCCCTTTCGTCGAAACTATTTTTAGATGATTAGATTTAGGAATGCATTATCATAGTTACCAAAATACGTTTTTTATATATACTTTAAACGTTTTACTGGACATTTAAAACAAGTAATTCACACAAACTGGATAGAGCTGTTCCATGATGATTTTTTTTTGTAACTCTTATCCGGGTATTTTACCCAAATTTGTAAGTAAAATCAAAATTGACCATTTTTATGTTGAAATAGTTATTAACTAAAACTTTATAATATCCTGTATGTTCTATTATGTTATGAAATTAATGGGGGCTTATAAAAAAGTAATTAAAATAATGTTAAAGGGAATTATGGGTCAATTTTTCCAAAAAAAGAAAATTTGAAGATGTGAATTTCGATAATATATTCTTTCTAAACTAAAAATTTTGGCACTATGTGATACTAATACGAAATATGCATGAAACTTACAAGTTTATTTGGGTCGTGATCGTAATTCACATCCAGAAAAAAATCAAGGTACCTTATTCTTTTTTTTTATTTTTTATAATAGATTACAACAATAAAAAGATTGGTGTTGACGCATTGAATCAATTAATTGAAAACTACGCCTGTAAACGCAAAACATATCGCTGGCTTGTTTTCCAGTATTCTTTATTCTTGATATTTCGCTATATAAAGGATTTGTACTATGGAAATAATTGCACCCAACGTGGAATTTTAATAAAAAATATAAAAGAAGATTGTATCTCACATAACTTGGTCGTTTACAAATAACACCATAATATTGGAAAGTAGGACCACTTACCTTACGACTTAGCATTCAGGAGAATTCACATTAACAGTCTCTTTTGCGCTTGTTAATCAATTAAAAAAATTACGATGTTTTTCAAATTTTTTAATAATATGAAATTTAACTAGTGCTACAACATATGAGTGTCTCAGCACCATATAGTGGCCTAATCCACATAAACATTTTTTTGATAAAAATACATTTTAAGATTTTATATATTTTAAAATGCTTATTAAATGTCTATTTTCAGGGTATCGACTTCCTTCAAAAACTTTTTTTTCTTAGTTTTTTCAGTAATTTAATGAACAAATTGTTATTTGGTCACAGTTTTAAAAAAAACACCAATTTTTGTGAGTTAGGCCACTACGACATTGCACATAAATGAAAAGTACAAAAAAAGTGATGGAATATATTTTTAAGTAATGTTCAAAAATATTTTAAATAGATTCTTGCAATTATTCAAAACAGTTGCATATAAATAGATCAATTTTTAATTTTTTACTCCTCTTTCGACTCAGTAAAAATCATGTCTTCAACACTACTTTGAGTTTGAGACTTTTGTAAAACTGGTGATGAATTGGTGGAATAAATTTTAAAAGTTCTATTAAATCTTTAGATTTTGCAACAGCTATTTTATTCCCGTTTGAGTTTGCCTACATTTCTGATTCACAATCGGAAATGATCGTTTCTCAATGTTCAAAATAGGAATGCTTAAAAAAAATGTTGATGGAAATCTGTTTTCATATTGTAATAATAATATTTTGAACCAATTAACAATAATATTTGTTGTCATTCTTTGGTTCTGTGTATTATTGAATTAATCATTTGTTGCGATGAAATGTAAACGACAACTTGCCACTTCATCAGTACCCCTGGAAGCGATAGTTTCATTCCACATGTGAATAGATGCGCGATTATTGCCTAAAAAATAATTAAACTATTATCTACCTATTATAAAATTAAATTAAAGAAATTTACCGCATATAAATTTAAGTTATTATCTCATTTACCTAAATTATGTACACCTAGACAGTAAGTCCATATGTGGCACTTATAATAACAACACTAGTCATAAGAATTGGTGTCGGAAGCGTTTTTTTTTCAAATGAAAAACGATGACAGTGATATCATTATTAGCAATTTTTGATTGTTTAGCTTTTAATAAATGTTCATCTTTTTCTTTATCTATTTTTATACAAATTTTAAATTTAACCCAAATTAACTTCAATATTAAACAAACTGAATAAGATCATCAGACACAATAAAGAAGTAATTGATAGTTTACTAAATTAATTGAATATGTAGAACAAATTTATTGATACTTATTAATAATAAAATAATAACTTTATCACTTTAATCGTAAAGTTAAGTACACATCAGTATATTTAAATAATATCGAAATTATAGAATTACAATAACATTCAAGAAGGTCTTTTTTGTCATAAATCAATTCCCAGAACTTGTAATTGTACACCTACTATCAAGTATTTAATTTACTTAAATATTTTATCTTAAATATAGGCTGCATAAGTTAATATTAATATAAGTATAAACATAGATTAATATGTGTAAGAAAACACAGAATACCTACTGGTAAGAGGATAGGTTACCCGGGTACCATGAATATTAATAAAATACAAGTAGCATTTCCAGTTGACGTTGCCATACGTGTCCGCTTATGCGTTCATAATACCTACACAGATGTTTAATAAAATTACAAAATTAAAAATGGATAGAAAAACTGTAAAAAATTTAAAATATTTTAATTTATATTTATTTACCTTTAATTCGGAAATATAATTTCTTCATTTGCACTTTATAAAACATTTGTAAATATAACATTACTAGGGGCCCCTGTTGAGTAATTATATTTCAAGTTGAAGTCAAATTTAAAGTTTTTAAAAAAACAGTGTATAATTTAGTGTATAAAATTACTAAAAATAAAAAAATTTGTCATTAAAGAGGTATGTATATAATATATACCTACAAAATACATAATTTTAATAAAAACTATATTATTACTATTAAATTTAGAAACAGTATAAAGATAAAAATGAAGAATTCAAGTGATTTGTTTTTTTGTTGTTTTTATATTTTTTATTTTAGATGAATTTGTTTTTTTGTTTTTTTTTTTTGCATATATTTTTTATTTTAGATGAATTTGTTTTTTTGTTTTTTTTTTTTGCATATGTAGATAGTGTCATTTGCAAGTATATAATGTAAATTATAAAAACTGAATTGTTTGCTTTTGTTTATTATTTTAATAAGTTCTCACTTATGCATAATGTATTTGCTGAATAATAAAATCATATGAGTACAAAATTTTCAACTGTGTGCGCATTTTGGTTTTATATATAATCTTATATATTATGTATATTAGAAGTTCATTAAGGAGTAGGAGAATCGAAATAAAATGAAAAGGTGTCTACTGCGCAGGACGTTAAATGCTTGTCAATTATAATTATAGATAGTTATCAAAAATTTTAAAAAGCGAAAATAAACTGGAAATTGAAATCAGGGATTCTAGGAGTTATACATAATCGATTTAAAACAATAAGAACATTTATTTTTTGTATGTGGATTAGGCCACTATGGTTCTGAGACACTCATATTATTATATTCAATTTGTAATATTTAATGCAGAATTGGCATATGGAGTTCAATTAATAGAGAGCATCGATCCGAGACACATAGCTACATATGATTGACAAATACATATAATATAAGTTAATATATATATAATAAACTATTACAGGTGTAATAATACTGTTCATATCAACTATTACAGTAATAATCATTTCGGCACACAATACGTTCAGAAATAAATAATTAATCAATCTATTACATAATATGACAAACTTATCGTCTTATAGTTAAGTGAAGGGCACGCTTCTCAAGTCAAGATCGTAACTCATCTATAGCAATGACATATAGTAGAATATAAAGTGATTCCGGTCATGATTCAGTATTGCACTACTGATTCGACAATGAAATAAAATTATTTATGTGAAAGTATTATTAAAACAATTATTATTTTACAAGATTTTTTGAAACCGAGATTTTAAAAAACCGAGATTTTGAAAAACAAGATTCTAAAAAACCAATATTTTGAAAAACAAGATAACGCACCGCTTACTTTATATGTTAGTTGCATATCTATCACTTTATACTCTTATAAATATTTAATCCGTTTGCTATTAATTTATTATAACAGAAAATGCCAAGATTAGTATTTTGAATTAATACAGAAAAAATGTAATTTTTTTGAGAGACAATTTTATACATGTCACTGTAGGATGTCACTGTTAGATGATAATTTTTTTTTTAGGTGAGGTAGAACTGGTCGAAATTGACTTAATCGAATCAAATCGGTCACTTAAATTAAAATATCTTCATCACTATCTGTGCCACAATATTTTTTTAGTTATTATTTCAATTTTAAATGAAACAAAATTAACTAAAATGTTATAAAAATGTCTATAAAAATTTTGTTATTATACACTTTTCATAAATATTTTATAAATAACAAACATTAGTCCAATTCATATACTATGTTAATAATTTTTTATTTTTAATTAAAAATTGAATTTAAAAACAAACCCGTTCTAATCTGACTAAAAATAATTTTTAAATATAAATTTAATATAAAAATAATAAATGATCAAAATTAATGTCAACAAAACAAAACTTCATATTATTAATGTTTATAAGACAAATTTTTCACAAAATGTTAGGAAATGATTCCAAAGGACTAATTATCGTAAAATTAGAATTAAAAGAAAATGGTAAAGAACAAAAGAAAAACATAATTATTAACTGATATTAATTTTTTTATTAAATTTTAAATATTTAAAGAATAATTGTTAAAAAAAAAATTAATATTTTAATTATATTTTAATTATCTTAAGTTATTATAAATTATGTTTTAATTAAATAATCCAAGTAATTAAATAAATTAATGTGTAAATAAATAAATAGTCCTTAGAATTATATGAAACTTCGGCAGAATTTTTCGCGCTGCGTTGTTCAATTTTCACTCGCTTTAGAACTTCAACAATAGATGTAGTCATGTCTTCAATTGCTCGTAATTCCTCATCCATTTCACATTCTTCGTTTTTTGCTTGCCCATTAGCACAACTAAGATAGCTGAATATGACTAATAATAAAAATGATTTAACAAAAGCTGACATTTTTCTGTTTTCTTTGCAACTGTTTTTGCAAAAATTTAAAAAAACTACCATTTTTTTGAACAAATTTTATATATATAGGATTGTTCCAATTTAGAATACTAAAGTCGAACCAAAAATTTTCGAAATAAAATTTTTTTTTTTCGAAAAATCGAAATGTTTCAGAAACGAGTGTCAACAGATTAGAAATATTGTGGCAGAACTACTTAAAATAAAACCTGGCATTATTACTAAATTAATTATAAGCAATTCAAATGTTGCATCAACAAATTGAAGAGAATCTTAAATTAGAGCTGGGTTTTGATGAATAAAGCTGAAAAATTACACAATTTACTTGTGATTGACTTTAAATTCGTAAAAACTTGGTCTAATTGAAGGATTGCAAATAAAAATTAATATATCTTGGTATTTATTATTATAGTATTAACAAAAATTACAGTAACCGGAGGTGATAGCAACATTCTTCTGGATTAGATATTGCTTTAGAAATCAGAGATATGAAATAAGATAGAAAAAATTACTTAAAGTATAGAAAAAGTATGTACTAACGCAATTGACAAAAAAGATGTAAAGATATAAAACTATAATAATATTATAATAACTAGTAGTAAAACAATCTCTCAATAAATTATTTGCCGGGAGAGCAGTCAAATTTGAAGCATCTTAAAATCCTTTCCTTAGCAATTATATCTTCCGCTATAATTGCCATTATTATTATATATATTATTCTGCATTTATCTGGATGTTTGTAAGTTCGACGGAACGCTCCAACACATATACAAATTGCATATGTATACAAATGCATATATATACAAATTGCTTTGGTGCTTTTTTTTAACCCCTGTCTACCATGCTAAACCTTTGCAGGAAAAATTGATTGCATGAACTATATTTTTTTAATTTAATGTTAGTCTTCTTCGGAAATAATAAGGAAAAATAAAAAATAATAATAATAATATAAATAAAACAAACAATTTTTTTGATTTATAATAATAAGGACTAATAGAAATTTAATCAATAGTTTAATATGGTATAATAACCAAAAGACAAACAGCATTTAACACAAAAAAAAACATAATTCACTCAAAGGTTATTCTTATTACTTAAAATTATACACAATAATATACATGTGTATCAGCATATTTGTATTGTATAATATTATACATTATACTACTTATGCCTGCTTATAGCTTTTATTTTAGTCATTATTGTTTGCGTAACTAACTTCACTCAAAAAAAATTATTTTTTTAAGGAAGGGTGTGGTTTAGTAGGTAAGAATCCTACATACAGTGTCAAGCTACGGGGCTCATTGTATCTTTCTGAAGATCCCCACCACCCTACGAAAAATAAAAAAAAAAAAAAAAATTGGCAAAGTTTTGACTACAAAAAAAATATTTCTTTTATGTGTTTTAGAAAAAAAGTGATATAAACATAAGTACTGTAATTTCGGAATAAAGAATCTAATGAAAGAAAAAAAGAAACTAGGATTTATTTTGCTTCCGTCATTTATGACGGGTTACAAAGCTAGTAATATTATATTAACCTACTGCTATAATATTGTCGTATGTATTAGTATTTAGTTCTATCTCTCTGCCACATACATACCAAACAGATCTTTGGCTATCATTGTAATATATTGGTAATATATTATTTAAGGATATTATAAAGTTTTAAATCTGTTCCAGCCCAACTATTTTTAATTTGATTTAATTTGAAAAAGAACCACAATAATACCTCTACTAATTATTGTCTTTGATAAAATTCAATTTTGGAGAATTGGTTTTCATTAAAATATTGTGTTTTATTTCTTACTTAAAACTAACTTCTTATAAACTTTTTAAGGTAGCTATGTAATAATTGAAATATAAGAAATTATTCTCAGTTTTTAAAGTTTGTTTCATGTAATTTGATTTCTGCTTCTCCTTCCAAATTGATTTCTAATAATGTTTTGTAATCATCATTAATAATTAATTATGTAATTATATAAAAACTTCGTTTTTTTAATAGGTTAGGCAGGCTATCTTGCTCACCCAATCACAACTAGATAATATATTCTTAGAATTAGTAATTTATATTTTGTTAATATTTCAAGAGTGTGTGTACCTCTTATTGTTACCATATTTATGATTATATAGGTCCAAATCCTAAAACTTTTAACATGTTACCGTTTTCTTTAAGATCGGATAGATATTATGTATCGTTCAGCCAAAATCTTAAACTTAAAATTTAAAAAAAACTACAATTTAATAGGATAATGAAACTGCTACAGGCTAATAGATTTGGATCACTTCAAATCTGATCACTTTCAAATTGAATCTATTACGATTAATTTAATACGGTTTAGTTTTTTAATTATAATTTAGTTGTTTAACACATTCGCCTTAATTGCGGCAGATCCCGTCATTTTTTTGCCCACTGAAATCGTAATGATGGCGATTCCAGCATTTTTTTTAAATTTAATTTAGTAGTCACCGAGTGCTATAAATGTATTAAAAAATATGTTTTTTTTTTATATTGAGCAATACTTTTTAATAATTTAAAAGTACTAAAATATATGACACAATTTCAAAAAATAACGAATTTTTGATTGTGGTATATTTTTTAGATTTTGCATGATAATGATTCTTCTCAAAAATTGCAAAAATTTTTTTTAGTTTATTTATTTAACTTTACAATCTATCTTATTTTTATCTAATAATAGTATGTCACTATTAGACGATATTGAGTAATTTGTTTTGGCTTCTTTTATTTAATAGGTGGTGAGTGAGGCCATTGGCACATCTCCGAAGTTGTATATTTATGGTCAAGCTATGTGGGATTTCTGGTTTGACTATTCATAAATCTGCTACTTAGATCTATAGGAGAAAACCTTTTCAGCCTTCGCACATGTTGGTCTGTACACTATAGTTGTGATGCTAGATCGTTGGGATGTATTTCCAATCCCGCAAAGTATTTTAAGCTCCTTGTTGCTATATGGCTTCATTAACCGATTCGACTTTTAAGTCGTTTCTAATTTTCCTCATTTATCACGAACTATGGTGCATTTACTATTAATCGGAGCACTTTAGATTGAAACCTTTCAACGTTAGAATTACTTACCTATACCATACCATACCATAGTACCAGATGGATTCCAACACGGCCTTGTATAGTAAGATCTTGCACTTCATTGATAACTGTGAATAACATCCTTTTAACCAGTATAGGCTCTTAAACTTCTATCTAAGTTGCTTATTTTTGTTGACAATATGCTCTCTCCAATTTAAACGCCTATCCAGATGCTTACCATGATACTTTGCAGAGTTTGCATGTGTTAATGCCACGTTATTTAGGGTTACATCTTCTCTTCTGGAAGTAACATGCACTGATTTTTTTACATTGGCCTTGATTCTCCATATTTTTAGTCAATTTTCAATTTTTAATAAGTGTTCTTGCAATTGGTTTGAGGCAGCAGTTGGGCATGTATTTGTTGCTATTACTATTATGTCATCAGTAAACGTTGCAGTAACTGTGTTTTCCGTTGTTGGCAAATCTCTATTGCCTGTCCCGAAAAATTAACATATATTTTAGATAAAAACAAAATTTATTGCTTCTATTAGATGAATTAGAAGCAATAAAAGAATTATTTTCTTGATTTTGCAGCTGGCGTTGCAGGTATATATAAGATGTATGAGAGAAAAATTGCGAGATACTTAATTTTATACATACTCTCTATGTTATGTTTAATTTTTGTATTTCATTATAATAATTTTAATTTTAAGTTTTGTTATTTCCGTTAAATATTTACCTTTAATTTACTACTTTATTGTGTATATACCCAACAATATTTTATAATTTTATATGCCGTATTGTACTTTTATTCATCAAATGTTTTTCTGAATACCTGAAAGATCGTCTTTATTCGTATTACTTTTTTTGTTTAGTAAATATTTATATTTTATGAATTGTATTTTATTATAAAAAAAAAAAAAATGTCTCTAAGTAGTGATTCTTAAGCTTTCTACAGACACACTGATCCTAATAATTTACCTAATAAATAGTTTTGTTATAAAATTGATATTTGTGTTTCTTATGTGTGTCACGTGCTTCTTTATTTGATGTGTAATAACATATTTCAAATTTTACTCTATTAATATTTATTTATTTATTTATTTTATACTGCTTAGCACAAAACAGTTTACAAAAAGGAGTTATTACATATTTGCTACAATTTACATTAAAAACTGAGAATTAAAGCTAAAATTAAAATTGAATAAACAATTACATACACTCTAATAAAACAACAAAACATAAAAAAAGAATACCAATATCCTAACAATAGCGATTGTACAATTTTTGCTTTTGGGAATGTTTTGATAGTGTAAAATCAATGTTAAATTTATGTTTGTTACCTATAAAAAAAATTCTATTAATAGGTTCATATTTGCCATAATTAGTCCTATGATTACTGATATTAAATAAGATGAATGAGCGAATACGATGCAGATTTCTAATATTGATATTGCTGGAAATGAAAGTTAATTTGACATTGCCCTTTACAATATCTGTAAGAAAAATAACATCAGAAACCTCATGTCTAAAGTTCAATGCACACAGATCAATTAATTTTAACCTTTGCTCATATGGTGGTAAGATAATAGACCATGACAAGTGGCGTAAAGCGAATCTAAGAAAGTTTTTTTGTACTGCCTCAATCCTATCAATGTGTACTATATAAAACGGTGACCAAACTTGACTTGCATATTCAAGATTCGGTTTTACACAGGCGTTAAACGACTTAAAAACATATGGAACTGAAAATTCCTTTGACCAACGTTTAACAAAACCCAGTATTGAATTAGCTTTATTTATAATGTTATTATAGTGAGTTTTAAAGCTAAGATGAGAATCAAAATACCCTCCTAAGTCTTTTATTGAGGTAGCTTTAGGTAGACCAATACCATCTAAGGTATATAGTTAAAAGAAATCGGACTTGAACGACGTGTATAAGATATGAGTGCGCATTTATTTACATTAAGTAAAAGGTTATTGTTAACACACCAGTTGTTAAAATTGTGAAGGTCATTTTGCATAAGGATAGCGTCCCGGTTAGACGTAATTTTTTTAAAGATTTTCATATCGTCAGCATAAATTTGAAGCTTACAGTTAAAAACGGCTGAAGTAACATCATTTACCGATAAAATAAAAAGTATTGGTCCTTTATTGTAAGTATTGACCCCCTTGAGGAACACCAGAATTGGCTTCGAAAGGTTCTGCAATAATGCTTTTGAATATGATATTGTACGACCGTTCATTCAGGTAAGAGTATATCCATTTCAGGAAAAATTCTGGAAAGCCATATTTTCTAAGTTTCAGTAATATGATACTATGTGGCAATAGGTCGAATGCTTTACTAAAATCTGTATAGAAAACTTCAGTTTGGAATCCTTTTTCCATATTTTTCAAAAGTAGTGATGCTGTTTCAACTAGGCTTGTCACCGTAGATTTTTGTTTTACAAAACCGTGTTGATTATCTATTAAAAGATTTGAACATCAGTGATTATAAATTGAATCAGTTATAATCAATTCAAAAACTTTTGGAATAGAAGATAGTTTTGCTATCGGCCGATAATTTGTGATTTAATTTTTGGCATTCTTTTTATGAATTTGTCTTATATAGGATCTTTTCCAAATTGGAGGAAAAACTCCCGAATTTAATGAAATTTTAAAAAGTAATGTTAAAGGTATAGTAAGAATTTTAGAACACTTACTAACTATTATTTCCGGTATGCCATCGAGACCGGGGAAAGTATTGTCACTAAGTTTATTTAGATAGTTGGCGACTATTATATAATTAAAAGAAGTTTTTTGATAATTGTTCATGTAGGAGAAATAATTCCCATTTGGTGTAAAGCTAGAACTGCAATATGAAGTGCTGAAACTCGCGAAAATATTTAGAAATTACTGTAGATCATTACTTGAAAGGGAAATAAATTTCATAAATGTTGGGTAATCATCACATTTAAGTTTATAATTTATAAAGTTCCAAAATTTTTTTGGATCAGATTTTAGTTTTATCGCTATTACTTAATATTTATTTAATTCTATAAGATTGTCTTAATAAATACCTATACATTAAGTAGCTAGTGACGTTTTTCACTCACCAAAATTATTTATGTTCTGTAATTTTTCTTTGAGTTGAAGTTGATTGAAGTAAAAAACTTTTATTTCTGCAAATTATAATTTGTTGTAATATTTAAATTAGACTTGAATTTTTATATCTATTTTTTAATTTATGTATATAAACTTAAGACCTGCATTACATTTGCATGGCTTCGTCTTAGTTAACTATTTCTCATCTTTAATAACAGCCTTGTCATCTGTGATAAGTGATATTGTAAATGGATGAGTTCACTTTGAGAACATTGAAAATTTTGCAGTTTCTAATTTTTATTAACAGAGCAAGTGTTTGCGAGTTAGCTATATTATATTAATAATTTACTTTTGGATCGACCTATGTAGTCTTGAAATATCTCATACGCATTATGTTATTCTATTTTTATATTTAAATTGTAATTTTTAAACCTAAAACCTCAAACGTTTACTGGAATAATATTTCATGGAATAAAAATTAATGTTAATTTTTTTTTTTTGTGGTTGTTTCTTATTATTTTTTTAATTCTAAATATTTTACGAAAAATATCCAATGAGTAGGTATGTTATAATATATTTAAATAATTTTATATAAATTGAAATTTTGACAAAAGTGAACAAATTTCAAAGAATATATTTTATTTTGTGTTTAATTATTATGGCTGTAAGTATTTTTTCTCTTAAATTCTATGCTTCTATTATATCTTTCTCTTATTGTTGTAATTTTTTATAACACTATAGTAATACAGCAGTGTAACTGGCAAAAGTTAAATTACATTTCCAAAGCAATGAAAGCCCACAAATTATAATCTATCAGCGCCTTTGCGTTTTGTAAAGGTTTTTGTTACAAAGTAATGGGAAAGGAGCCTCTGCAGAATTTTAGCACACATGAGAAAAATTAGAGCTGGGAATATTAGTAGAGTAATTAAAAACAAATTAATTTTACTGAAAAATTAAACAGGTATACTTTTTGTTTAAATATTGATATCATCTGGTAGTGTTAATATATATCTATTATACTTTATTTCTGAAACTACAGTTATTGTTTATGACGATACAAAAATATTTACGGTTATTAGGTCGTACGAGAATTGCCTACTTTTCCATTGTTGCGAGAGTGCTGCGGTAGGCTCTCGATAAATTCTGCTCTTTATGCAACATTAACAACCTTAGCTTAAATATTTGTAAGTGTTATAACATATCGTTTTGTAAGAGACAAATATTCGAATTGAATTTTGGTATAAGATAAATAACTCTATGATTGATCATATCTACGAAACTAAATACCTAGGTATCATCTTCGATAATGAGCTATTGTTTAATTCAATTTTTAAAGCCTTTTCCATATTAGGTTTATTAAAGCGAAGCTCACAACAATTTTTTATAATAGATATAAATAAAAATAAATTTATATACTACACTCGTAAATTAACACTTTGAACATACCTTTCTAATTTGGAAGTATTACTATACTAAGAAAATTAAGAGAGTAAAGTTCAAAACTGTTTAAAAAATATAAAATATTGTATAATATATAAATTATAATATAAATAACTATCAAATATTTTAAAAAATTTATAATTATATAAATTTATTTTGTAAAAATACATTTCAGAATAAAATTTTGGTCGATTTTTGTGACTCACAGATGTCTTATTGACATCTTTTAATAAGTTATAAAGTCAATCAAAATGAAAATCAGGAAGTTGTATAGGTAGTCTAACACTATAAATACCTACTGATGAGTTCTGGTAGTGTTATGATGAACGCAACAATTCCTGAAAATAGTTTTGTTTGTTAACACAAATAATAATAATATTTATTTAGATACAATGGTAGTATAAAATATATCTATATGTATCAAAATTGAATATTAATGAATAAATCGAACTTGTTCTTTTTATTAAAAGTAAAATGATGTAAAAACTTTAAAAAATTTATAATTATATAAATTTATTTTGTATTTGAGTATTTTATAATGATGTATTGTTTAAGTAAGTTCAACCGGCAATCTTACATCACCGGCTAACTAGTTAAAAATCAACTTTTCAAGATATTATGTACTCTTAAAACTATGAAAAATGCTGCTTCTGTTATGTTTTCCTATTATAGATTTCCTATTTGGCAAAACAAATTTTCTATTTGTTTTTAATTTCAATAATATCTGTGAACTAGTGCACAATTTCAGAACCCAAAGATTTTTATATCTTCGTCGTGATGAATCTTTGTTTTTCAGAATCTATACCAAATTTCAAAAGGTTATTTAACAACAATTTCTTATCAATTGACTTCAAATGTAGCAGACATGCTTTTAAAATCAAACCTATAAATTTTTTTGAGACTATTAACAATTATAACAAATATAATTTTATAACATAATTATTTATAATCTCTTATTAATTTAATTTAATAAAACTATTCATTTTACTCTTGAATTTTATTGGATTTGCTTTTCATTTTATTTTGAAATTATTTTTCTCTTTCTTATTTTTAATTTTCAAACAAAATCTGTAAGGGTCTAGCCACTAGCTATCCACTCGATTGAAATAAATAAATAAATAAAAAAAATATTCATAGTACATTTTATTAGAAATTACAAGTGACGTTTGATAACCTCCACCACAACGTACACTAAAAATGTAAAATCAGAAATATTTGAATTTAAATGTGGTTTGGTTTTTGTTTTAAAAATAATTTAATTAATTAATTTTATTTTTTTAATTGAGTTACTCATAGGATTTTCAGAAATGTCCAGACATTTATTTAAAAACAACAAATTCTTAAGTCTTGACTTCCAAATCATGATTTACAAAATTTTTAAACTATTTATGAGTGTCGAAATAATATGATCGACATCAGAGTTCTAAAAAAATCAAAGTACCTAGACCTACCTATATAATTCTGGAAGTTAACATATCCATACAAATATCACGTTTGAAACCTCATCAAATAGATACCCGATAAACAAAATGTGTAGTAGAAAGGTGAAGGAACACAATGTGTTCCTAATTGTGTACCCAGCAGAAGAGAAAAATAATAAAACTTTTTTTTTTGTTTTTCTTTTACTTGGTTTTTGATTTCTATAACAATTAATTATCTACGTAGGAACATAATTTTTAAAACCTAGCAAAAGCAAATAGTTTGGTTACTATGACGACTGAATGCCATAAAGTTTAATAGTATTCAAACAAACTAACAAACTAATTTTTTATTGCGTTAGTTTGTTATTGTTTCTTTTCTTGTAAGTACTAAGCTAAGTGTGTAAATAAAAAACAAATTAATAAAAAATAAAATTATTCTTATGAGTTTTAAAATAAATAAATAAAAGTTATAAATTGGATTGTAATAAAAGTTTAAAATACCAGGTATGTTGCCAAGATTAATGTAACTTTTTAAATAATTTTAGTTCTAAGTTGAAACTGGTTTTATTGTGTTTCCAAGTAGATAATAAAAACTAATTGAAAAATTACTGTTAGCAAAAATGTGGACTAAAAGAGTAAGTAGTACCAACTTTTCTTTGCAGTGTCCCTAAAGTGTTTGTTTCTGTTGTGTCCGTATTTTGATTCTTGGAAAATCGGAGTTTGCATTAATTTTTGTAGAAAAAATTCAAGGTGTGTTAAAACTAGAATTTAAAGCAATATTTATAAATTAGTAATAATCAATATAAAAAAACAAAATAGTTTAAAACTGTCTGCACCCAAATTATGAAACAGTAGTGTATTAAAAGATCAAAATCTGAAATTACTACAATATCTACAGAATTGAGTTCAGGTATGAAATCTTCGGTACCAGAGGCACGAAAGACAAAACCAAAAAAGGCAAAAAATATTATTGTATCTATAGTCAAAAAATTAAATTATTATATAAATTATTTAAATTAAATAATTAAAACAATTAATACGTTAAAAGTTATTATTTCTACTTTTTCCATCTTTTTATCCTCTATTCTAGCTGGAAATATGGTACAATAATCATGCACTTGGCACAAGAATTGAATTTTGTTTAATTTTTGGAAAATATTAAAATAAATAAATAAGAGAATATTAAATGTATCGACATTTAATCGACTAAATTTGCCGTAAATCGGAGCACATATGTGTGAAGTCTGTCGACAATTTCTCGACACATTTGCTGTAAATATTAGGAGGAGCTGTGCACGAAATGTGTCGAATATATTAATTTACTTTAAATATTAGGTGTCCATGGGCACGGAACACATTCAAGACTTTTTAGGAACACTTTCTTCAAAATTGTTTACCGGGTAATAAAAACCCTTACCATATAGATATAATTTAAAATAGTATCTGAAATAAATTTGTGGTAAGAAATGAGTCATAAAAATTAATTTAAATATTTTTTTTTATGTTCTTGACAGTAACTTAGGAAGAATCACCTTTTCGTGCTTAATTAAGTACGATAATTCAAGTTTTCTAATACAACTATAGTTGTAAAGCCCGTCTCAAGACGGTGGTCTAATTAGAAAAAAACAACTTCTTGTGAAACTGCACAAAAAAGTGAGTTCTAAGAAATGTAATCAAATATTAGCTGTATTTTTTCCGCACCATCCCAGGAGATAAATAAAAAGGTGCTCTTTTGTGGTTTCCCAATAGACCTATACTCAACACTCTAACGCAAGACACCGTTGACAAAGGCAGCACTTTACCATTTTTTCTCTATTGATTAGATGTCAAAACCTCTTTATATACAACATTTTTTGTATATAGTTAATTGGAATGTCGAATTAATTTGCCTTGCTCCCTTTCCTCAGTAAGTTTTATTTGAATATTACCAGACCGCCGTACTATGGAAATTTCAACATATAGTTAGTTGCCAATGGCTAAATACGGTTTCAGAAAAATAAACTCCTTCTTTTCCAATGCCTTGCGACTTATTTATTGTCATAGAAAATGCTAATGTAACAGGGAACTTTCAACATCTAGAATAAATGGCAGCTCTGTGGTCGTTGTAGCTAAATCTATTCTAAGAATAAATACAGTTTCACCTGTAGCCAAGGAATTTCGGGATTATTAAATTTAGTTTTATAGCTTTTACAGCTAATCGAGTCCCATTGCAGAGGTAGCGTTTGGTATTTAGGTTTCTCAGTAGTATTAGTATACTACCAACTTTCAAATTAAGTTTATTTGGAGGCATTCCCTTTGGGCAGCAGCCATTTATATTTTTCTATAGGAATTCACTCAATCATCAGTGGAATTGGTACTAAGATAAGTTATTACATTTCCCTCAAACATGTTTGAAATTCGTTCGTTAATTGTATCAACATCAGAAGTTTTTGGGTAAAGTATTACTTTTTTGAACTATCCACATTTAGACTATCTCCAAAAATTTCTTGTACGATAAAATTATTGAAAATCATAAATCATATTCGAAGGAACTTCGATTAAATTAGGCAAACTTTGGTCATTCCTTAGATCACCATCTACCACAGCTAATATACAGCTTCCTAACATAATTATTTTGATCAAAAACATTTAAAAAAATTAAATTGTAATATCTATTTATAATAACAACAACTACTTATTCATATGAAATAAATAAAATATACTATAGTTTATTTATATATATATATATATATATATATCATAGTTTACAATTATTTATATTAAACATCATTTAGCTATTCATAATTTCAAAATCAATTCTAGAATCAATATACATATCTACATACATATGTCACAATTAGAAATCTTTGCATTATGCATACACACTAAATACAGATACTTTTTGTTTTTATTTAATTTTTTATTTTTTTTATTTTGTGTTAGCATCCTAACAACGGTTGCGATACTTCGACCTAGAAAATAGTTATTTCATACAAAAATATATTTTAATATAAAAGGAAAAGGCAAAAATATTTCTGGGACATTAGTGTCGCCATATGCCTCCACGTCTTTTAAGAGGGAAAGGAGCCGTTATTTTAAAATTAAAAAAAAAAATCATTAACCATTAAGACCAGAAACCACCGAAATTGGCCTAAATCGAGATTTTCAAATGGAAAGAGGTACTCTTTTTTGTGCAAATTTGGAATCTACAACAAAAAATAACAGACATATTATGTTAAATGATTTCTTTTTTTGTTTTCTCATTATTTTTCTTTAAAATTAATAACAATAAAATAAAAATCCTGCATATTTTTCTTTGGTAAATCAACATTAATAGTAATCATTTTCTTATTAGCATATTTTTTATCTCAGTTTTAATCTCATCAAAATAGTATATAAAAATAAAAAAAACAAAATTTCTTTACAAAAGTTTCTTATTTTTTGACGTAGAATCCAAATTAACCTAGCATAAAAAAATACCCCTTCCCATTTGAAAATCTTAATTTCGGCCAATTTCGGCGATTTTTATTCTTAAAAAAACAATTTGTGATTCTTTTGGAAGTTGAAAATGTAAACGATTGCTAGAGCACCTCTTTCAAAAGCTCATATACACATGCTTTGGCACACCCGGTATACATTTAACTTAATTGTACTTATCGATTTGACAAATGGTCTTTTGTAGCAATAACACTTGTAATGTGATAAATACAATGAGCCCATTTGTGACTGCGGTGATAGAGGCGTCAAGTCCCAACCCCATATAATAATTCGATATACCTTATTCTAATCAAAATTTGATAAATACCAAAAATTAAAATTAAGTGGCAACTCTATGCAATAATACGCTTATAAAATTATTATTATTTTACATTTTTTTATTGTCTGTTTTTTTTTTTGTTTTCAAATGATTTTTTTGTTGATTTTTATTTTAGCTATTAAATAAAATTTATTTATTTACTTTTTTCTATCTCTTTCTATTATATTTTGTTTTTTTAAATCTGTTTCAATACACTGTTTTTAAACCATTATTAAGCTATACTAAATAATTAATTCACCATTTAATAGCCATTAGCTATACTGTTTTGAATTCAGTTTATCAGTTCGGAAGTGAATCAATTTTTTATTCAACCGATCTTAGAACGTGATTGGAAAACTGTTCCAAAAAAAAGTTTGTTTATTTTTTTTTTTATTGGTTGAAAAAATAAAATAAATAAAAAAAAAACATAAAATTTGCATTTATTTCGATTGTGTAATCGAATTTTGCATATTAGTTTATATCTCTTTTATGTGGTAGGGAAATCACCATAATAAAAGTGTAGACTAAAACTATGATTAATTATTTAACATAAAGAAATAATCAAATTTAAGTGATCGTGAATGTTAAAGCATTAAAAATTTTCACGCCTCATCAAAACAAAATTCTCATTTAAAAGTTTTCAAAAAAAATAATAAAAGTGGGACTCTAAAAAATCGATATTTATTTAACATTATAGGATAAATAATATTTATAATAGTATTCATTTGTTTTAAGTGGACTCATTCACAAATCGAACCTCAACTTGTACAAGCAGTTAAATTGATTTGTTCAAGTTGATATTTTACAAACAAAACATTTCCATTTTATGAAATTGTTTGAGATACACTTCACATTGGATCAATTGATCTAAAATACGTTATCAGAATAGCATAATTAATGAGAACGAAAATTCGAATGTAAATGAACTTGAATTTAATAGAATACCAATTTAGCTATATAAAATTATGTTACCGAATAAAATTCTGAAAAACAAATGAGTGTAAATAATATATTAAATGTATTAACTACACTATTGGATCTGAAATATTTAAAACAAATGTTTGGTAAATTGCGAATATTATTACAGAAAATTTAAGAAGAAAAAAAGTAGTATTGAGTAAATAATGTTTTCCTCCTCAGTGTTTATTTCACCTTTGTAAACGTACGTTTCATTTCAACCTATTCCATTATTCATTTTTCGGTGTTTCATATTTTAAAATATAACGATTAATATATTGTGGAGAAAGCTTTATAGAGGTTCATAAACTTGCACACAAAAATTGTCTTGAATATTGAAATGTGAGCAAAAATGTAAGCTATTTCAATACAATTTTTTTTTTAAATTAAAAGCTTTGTATTTTTAAATTATTGCATAACTAAAAAGTTTTGATTATATCTATTTTTAAAACATTAAATACCTACTTTTCATTTGATAAAAAATTATTATTTGATTTTTGTTTTTTAATAAGCAAAGAATATCTCAGATTTTTAAACTTTTCATATAACAAAAATTAAAATAATTTACATTAATAGCATAACAAAATTGATTTGATTTATTATGTAACTGTTAATTTTTGTAAATCTATTCAAAAATGAGTTTGTTACTAGTTACGAGCTAGCTTTTGAATGTGTAATTTAAGCAGTTAAAGTTTAATGTAATGATTCGTAATACGTAATCAAATCCATTTTGAATTAGCTATCGAAGGAAAATTCTTTTAACTACATTTTTCAGTTCTTGATGGAAAAATGCCATCATATCTCCAACTTATATTATCTAGATATCTAAGTCTTAACTTAAACATAACAATTTGTGTTAAATTATAATAAGAGAAATTGTTTTTTTGTATAATATTTCGCGTATGTATGCGATTTTTCTTTTTTAAACACTTTAGTATTTTTTATAGAACCGTCGACAAAATTTGTAAGAAAAAATTTGTTGTCAAATTTTCTTTCTGAAAGCCTAATATATTACCCAGTGAAAAACATTTTATTTTTCGACTCCCAGCGACTGATAAGTATGCAGTGAAATATTTCGAACCTAAATTTCAAAGTCATTCATAGTTTTAATTTATATTTTTAAAAATGTTTCAAGCAAAGAAATATTTTTGGATCACATTCTCCACAATACGTACTTTTACGAGACCTACACTAGATCCAGATTGACTAGATAAATCTTTATAACATTCATTGCATCGAACTTGTTTAATTCGTTTATCTTTTCTCTTTCCTTCATTGTTAACCAAAATATATTTTTGAGCATTCTCGTTTATTCATCACTGGTGATACACAAACAAAACAAATATCAAAATAACCTAAAATTATTAGCAACGTATCACGGGTGTACATGCAGTTATTACCAAACAGCTGAAAATACGAACGACATATGTACGATATACGAACGACATATATGTAAATATAGTGGAGATACAACAACTCGAAATGGTACAAACAGTGTCGGTGTATAAAGGAAATCAATTGAACATTTTTTTAAATAAATCTGATTATTGTGTATATATAGGATATTATAACATGTCAGAAAAAGATATGTTGTCACTTATAAACAACTAAATTAGAAGTTTTACAATGTGCGATAGATACAAATTTATAAATATACAGTTTGTAATATGTAAAATTGTTTGTAAAATTTATAAATATACACTTTTTTTAGTCTTGATAATGTCTTAGAAGGACGAAACACTTTGGCTCGAATTTTATTTTTATGACAATGTTAAAATAAAATAAAATATATAAGAAAATTTTAATAACTTCTTAATCAGTGAAACAATAACAAATGTTTTATTTAATTTAATTAAATATTAATAAATAAATAATTTTTTTATTAATTTCTTATAAATATAATAAAGTGAAAATTTAGTTAGTTTAATTAGTTCATGCGGGTAGCAGCCAAAGCAATCTGTTAATGTTACAACATTAGACCAAGTGTAACCTCATAGAGATGTCCTTCACCACATTACAATACCAAACTGGACCTTTAGATATTCTACTAAGTAACTGTGTCTTTGAGTTTGTGGGTATCATGAAAAGCAACCTTTAAGATCTGTGTTAAGATGCCGAACAAATTGTTACCACTAATCATTTAAGTCTAGTTTTTTTCAAGACTTGTGCAGTTTCAGAGGATGTACTAACTGACAAATTTGATAGATGTCATTATTCATGAGTACTTTGCTTACTTGTTCAGTAAAACAATAACGTGTTAAAATATTCCTCATCGTCTCAATTTTACTTCTCTTGAGCTGAAGTAATATATTAGTTTTCCTTTCGTTTATTTCCGACCATAACTTTCTGGAAATTTTGTAATTTTTTTTATTTTCTAGTAAGTCCAAATACAACTTCATTAACCTGATGTTTAGAATCGCAACAAAACTTTACTTAGTATATATTCTAGCGAGATTATAGTAGTATCCTACAGTCTTGTGCTCTTGTTAGTCAAAGATTTTATAGTCTTTTCACCACTTGTTACGGATGATAATGGTCGTAGCTGGGATTTCGTTTAATCAAAAAACTATTAGTAGCTAAAACTATGTTAATTACAATATTAATTTATGGTAACAATTACTATTATTTAATGTAGGTACTTTAAAATTTGATTATGATAACAGTGATTGTTAGGTGAAGTATCATAACTAATGAAGCTAGTTGTGACCCAAAAAGTGTATATTATAGCATTTTATTTAAGAGTTTCATACTTTCTGTAATTCAAATTAAAGTTAATTCCCTATATTAAAGTTGTTAGGTCGATCATTTACACGCTTAAAATATCTGTCAAACAAAAGTATTGAATATTAGTAGAATTTCACAAAATAATGAAATATTTAATTTGAGAAAAAAAAAAATACTTCTATAGAATCTATAGCTTTTTCTTTTTTATTTATATAATTCCAAATGTATGGGAAACCCTTACTATTTACACAGAGATTTGGAATACACAACTATTATACAACAGTTTATCATTTAGAATTTTTCTTGTAGAATATTATTTATTAATTTTAAATGTGGAAAACTATATCAATTGTATAGAGTACTTCGACTTTATATTAGCATAGCTCCATTTTAAATTAGTGATAAACAAAACTTTAATCTGTTTGGCATATAAAATGCTCATGTACGAGTTTTTGCTGCCTTTAGTTAATTTTTAATTTTCTATTTGTCGCATAAGTTTACCTGGTTGCGTGTTTAACTGATTTTATCGAATAAATGTTAAAAATTTGCACCCCGTAGATCCCATAATTTGTAAATAATTGAATAAATAAATAAAATAATGAAATATGTATGCCACAAACTGAATTTGAATTTACACGCATTCCACAAACGAGCTTTGAATCCACGATCTTAGTGTTAGTAGTAAGTTGACATACTCCATACTAGCTATATCATTACTGTTATTTTAAAATTTAAATGAAATAATAGTATCTAAGTAATTCGATGGTTATTTGTAAGAAAAAAGTAAAAACCGTTTATTTCACCAACTTCAAACTACTTCAAAAATTTACAATAGTAAACTTGATGTTGTGTGTTGTATCTCTCTTTTCTTTTTTCTCAAAATAAATTCTAGAAGTTATATAATTTTATTAATAAATTTACAAAATCTTGATTCAAACCACTCAACGAATATTTTTGTTCTGAAATCTTACATAATTTGATTTAATAATCGAAAGTGTCGCTAGTTTCTAATCAAGCACTGTAATCAAGTAAAATTCATGAGAGTAGTTAAAATAAATATACAAAAAAGATAAGCAAAAGCTTTTGAATAATAAAAACTTCTTCTACCTAACTTACCAAAAGCTTTTCTCTATATACAAAATAATTTGTATGTATATAAAAGTAAATATAGAGTTGTATACATTTATATTACATATATTATGAACGGGTAGATATCACAGTAAATATTACAGCTGATTAAAATAAGATGTCTGTACAATACAACATATACACAATATAATATGTCTACACAATATAAATAGAGTAAGAACGAGTCCTACCGATAATAACAACAATAATAATAATTTCAAATAAATATATTAAATAAAAAAAAAATATCATTGAAAATAAATTCAATTTCTGTGTGTATTTTTTGTAAAAAAATTATTATTTCTTTTTTCTAAACAATAAATAAATCCCATTTCATTTCTGGACTTACTATATTGGCAAGAGGAAAGTAGATATTTAATATGTATTCTCATTTTAATATTATAGTGTTGTTGTAATAATTTATAGTGATACCTACTATTATAGAAAATATAGTTTTTATGAAATAACCTTTGAACTTTAAGAATTTTATTTTGAAGGATAATATTATTACTATATATTATTTCTTATATACATACCTCTATGCACATAATATATGTACATATAAATTATTATTTAGGACATAAATTATTATCTAGGACATGGAATATCTAGTATTATCAATAAAAATTCCAGAATTTAATAATAAATTTTTTTAAATAATTATAAATTTAAATGTATGTATGTGTGTGTGTAGTAAATTGTATTTGGGAAATTTTAAAAAAAATATAATAGGGTCTCAGAATATTATATGGTGGCACTTTAAAAAAATATCAAGGAAGTACAATGTTGGATACTTTAAGATGTAATTATACAATAAAGCTGTGACGATGAAGAGTTGAAAAATAATATGGAAAAGGAGTTAGCAAATAATATGGACATCATTTTTTGAAAATTTGACCTAAAGCATTTAACTGTACAACAATATGTATTTAATGTAGGTATATATAATATATATATATATTTACACATTAAGGTGTTAGAAAACAAATACTGCGATTCAATAACACCAATTTAATGAAATATAGAAAAATTATAAGAATTCATCATTCATTATAAGAATTTCGTACAGGAAATTACATATTTCTTTTGCAAGTCATTAAAATTGGTGTTTCACCTTTATAACTCTTAAGCTGTGTATTCTACGCTGGTGCATTTCTTCAACTACTTTACAGAATTTCATTATCCGTGCTACGCTCCTACATTTTTATTTTCATTAGCTAACCCAGACGTGGCCAATCCAAAACTGAATAATGAGCCAAAAACTAAAATTTTAAATTTCATGAGTCACAACTTTAATAACTTTCGCAGCGAGCTTTATTATATTTACATATTTGTAATTTTGAATAAATTTGGCATAAAGCTGTATTTTATCATCCGTTTCAAGAAACATAATATTATGGTTTTAATTCTGGATATCATTGGAGACCAATCAATTGAGTCGCAAATCATTTTGTAATGAGCATGTTAATAAGATTTTATTATTTTTGTTTATTTCAGTTTGGGGTTCTAATGTGCGTATACCACTATAATCTATAATTATAATTGACAAGCAGTTAAGGTCCTGCGCAGTAGACACCTTTTTATTTTATTTCGATTCTCCTACTCCTTATTGAACTTCTAATATATATAATATATAAGATTGTATATAAAACAAAAAGGCGCACACAGAACATTTTGTACACATACGATCTTATTATTCAGCAAATACATTATGCATAAGTGAGATCTTATGAAAATAATAAACAAAAGTAAACAAATCAGTTATTATATTTTATATTATGTACTTGCGAATGAATCTATGTACATATGCCAAAAAAAAAACAAAGAAACAAATTCATCTCAAATAAAAAATATAAAAAAGCAAAAACAAAAAAAATCAGTTGAATTGTTCATATGACTAGCAAATTTATTTTTATATAGTAGAGTTAGAGTACCTATCTATAATTATAATTGACAAGCATTTAAAGTCTTGCGCAGTAGACACCTTTTTATTTTATTTCGATTCTCCAATATATAAGATTGTATATAAAACAAAAATGCGCACACAGTTGAAAATTTTGTACTCATAAGAGTTTATTATTCAGCAAATACATTATGCATATGTGAAATCTTATTAAAATAATAAACAAAAGCAAACAAATCAGCTATAATAATTTATATATTTACTTGCAAATGAATCTATGTACATATGCCAAAAAAAAAAAACAAAAAAACAAATTCATCTAAAATAACAAATATAAAAACAACAAAAAAACAAATCACTTGAATTCTTCATTTTTATCTTTTTAAGTAACTGTTTCTAAATTTTGGATATTTGTAGTAATAATATAGTTTTTATTAAAATTATGTATTATGTAGGTATATATATACATACCTCTTTAATGACAAATTTTTTTATTTTTAGTAATGTTATACACTAAATGCCACTTACTATAGGGAATATATCGGAAACGAAGCAGTATATGAGAGACGTGTATTTATGTGTCCTAAATAAAAAATAAAACTTACTAACCACAAAACTTTTTATTAAACACGAGTGATTTCTGCTATATCGTGCGAAGTCTATGTCAGTACGTAAATTACTGTTTTTTTTTTAAACTTTAAATTTGACTTCAACTTGAAATATAATTACTTAACAGGGGCCCCTAGTAAAAAATAGAAAATACAAAAATAAAACATAATAAACATTTTATGGAAATAGAACTGACGGAGCTAATTAAAACTATATAAAAAAAAATTTAATTAGATATATTTTGAGATAAACATTGGTTTTAAGAATGAACTAAATTGAAACAGTCTAAGTTTTTAAAAGTGTGAAGAAAACTTTGGACAAGACTACAAGAGTGGAGCTTTATACAAGACTACAAGAGTATGGATTTGGATAAGACTACAAGAGTACAAAACACTGAAGAAGTAAATAAAATAAATTCGGTAAATTAAATAAATGAATACTATTCTATTTAAGAAGGCTTTAGTTCCTGACAATAGCAGTAGTTTTCAACGTTTAATGAATTAATAAGCCAGTAATTTGATAAATAAATGCTAGAAATATTGTAGATATTGTAATATAAACTTGCAGTAACGTTCTTATAGTGATTATACCTAAATTACTGTCAAGAACATAAAAAAAAAGTCTTACAAGTACTAGACGAAATACACGTATCTGTATGATAAGCATTTTAGCAAAATTAAAAGGAAAATATTCGACTATTTTCAATAATTAAGACTACATATTTTAGTACGATTTGAAGCTATATGCATATACAAATAATACAATATATATTGGAGGAAGGTAAAAATGTTAATACACGATATATTTCTAGATGCATAAAAAAAAATTTTATTTTAATAGCAGTGGGTACTTATTGAGTGTCTTTGATGAGTAAGCTATAACCCCTATTAAACATAAACATTTTTATCAACACTTGTCAATTAATTGACCATTAATTGAGCTATTGAGCCAATTTTTTTTTAGTTTTATCATAGATGTAGTATTAGGATAGGCATAGTAATAGGCATTATTATTACTGAAACTATAAATTTTCATGAAATTAGTACTGCATGATGGCCAATCAAAAAAAATTATTTTTATCAATTTGCGATTTACAAATTTTCATTTTTTAAAATCAGTAAATAAAATACAAAGAAATTTATAGCCATTACAATTCTGTTTTTTTATTACAATTTTCCACAGCACTGTAATATTTTATCGATACACGATATTACTATATAATACTTCTCAATATTATTAGTGACAATTATTAGTGTGAAGGTTAAAAAATTTATAAACAAATGAGTAATATATCAGATAGTTCTTAAGTTTTAGTACTAGTGAGTAAATCAATACTAAGTTTTTATTTACTCAAATCACAGACTCCGACAAATATGTTTGGTTTTAAACGAATCAAAAAAATTATGAAAAAAAACCAAATAAAAATTAAAAATAAAAAATATTTTGGTTAAGTATTTAATCCTACCTACACGCTTAATTGACGATTACATTGTGAGATTCGTTATACAATTTAACACTAATTTAATTAAATATATAGAATTTAGTAATAATAGGTAGAGTGAGTGTCTTTCAAATCAAAAGGCCCCAAATTTGTTTACCAATGAAGACAAAAAAATGATTGATGTGTTTTCAACCTGGTTCAGTGCAATTTGATACTGGGGTAAAATAAATGATAAATGTTTGATAGTACAATTTGGCGACAACTTAAATAAAATGTAGCTAAGCTATTTAAGAAGATTTAATTTCTAAAAATGGTAGAATTTTTTCACATTTATTTAATGAGTTGATATGCCAGGAATTTGATAAATATAAATAGGTACTAGAAAAACATTAGGTATGTTGAAAAATTATAGTAATGCTCGAAAAAGTTTAACTAACTTACACCCGAGAACATGAAGAAAATAAAAATGAATGAAATGTCTGGATTATTCCAAGAATTAAGAAAAAAAATATTACTGATAATCACACTTTGTTTAAACCTAATAAATGGTGTACTGTCGGTGGTGGGTACATACTGAGTGTGTAATATTTCTATTAAAGCTTTCCACTTTAAAACTGAATAAAATATCTTAAAAGTACCCTACTTGAATTCATTCATTTACTTTTACTTGCGTCTTAGCATTGTATATTATAACATAATATTAAAGATTTGTTGTATGCAACCTATTGCTAGACATATTATATATGAGTGTCTCAGACCCATAGTAGCCTAGTCCACATAAATATTTTATTGATAAAAATACATTTTAAAATTTACGATATTTTGAAATGCTTATAAAATGTCTATTTTTAGGGTACCAACTTCCATCAAAAACTTGTTTTCCTTAGTTTTTTCGGTACTTTAATGGACAAGTTGTTATTTGGCCATAGCTTTAAAAAAAACGCCAATTTTTGTTGGTTAAGCCAATATAATATTGCCCATAAATGAAAAATACCCAAAAAGTTGTGGCTTAGGCGGGTCATTGGAATACTTACAAAAAATGTTTCATAGAAATCTTTTTTCATATTGTGATAATACTTTTTTAAAATACCAATTAACAGTATTTTTGTTGCTATCTTTCGTTCTGTGTATTATTGAATTAATAATTTTTTGCGATGAAATGAAATCTTCTGCTTTCATTTCAATAACTTCAAATGTCGGTTTATTATTTGCAGTTTTTATTACCTCAATCCAGCCATTGGGTACGTAAATGTGTTTATAAAATGTGTTTCAAATAATTCAAAATCTTGGTCATACCGTAAGTATGAATGATCCGAAACAAGAAATTTATGAAGAATTTGGTTAAAGCTGTAAAAATCATTTGATACCGTTTTAAGGCTAAATAAAGAATTCTTAATAGTTTTGTTTTGATGTCCACCACATTGAGCATTAAAGAAAATTAAAGAAATTTATCGCTAATAAATTTAAGTTATTATCTTATTTATCTAAATTATGTATACCTAGGCAGTAATTTCATAGTTGGCGTACAAACCTAGTCGTAAAAATTGGTGTCGGAAGCGTTTTTCTCAAATTAAAAACAATGACGGTAAGATCATTGTTAGCAATTTTTCCTTTTACAGCCTCAAATTTCATATCTTTTCTGACCATTTCAGATTTTAATAAATGATCGTCTTTTTCTTGTCTAATATGTAATTTTTGTTCTTCACTATTTGAATACTGGGTATTTACCAAATCACATTTTTTACAAGAATCACTTGCAGGAGAGCGGAACTTTAAGTTGAGCTTTCTATTGAATATGTCAGTGATTGAACATCTGACGCATATTGATAAAATAATAAAATTTAAAACTAATTGAAATATAATTTGAAGGTTTGAAGGTAGTATAGGTTATTCAGGCCCCACTTTAACAATACGTACACAAATGTTTAATAAAATTACTAAATGGAAAATGGATAGAAAAACTGTAAAAATCTTAAAATGTTTCAGTTTACATTCTATTTTAATGCGAAAATATAATTTCTTCATATTATGTACTTTATAAAACATTTGTAAATGTTTTTAAAATTTTAAAATAATAAAAAGCCAAAACAATTTTTGTGATAAATTAACCATGAAAAAACTACTTCTGAACCTGCAAATTAATATCAAGGATTCTAGGAGACATACATGACCGATTAAAACAATAAAAAAAAATTTTTTTGTATGTGGATTAGGCCAGTACGGTTCTGAGACACTCATATAACAATCATAATTATCACGCACTTAATGGACGCACTTATTATACGCACTTAATGGAATAATAGTCTGGCAATTTAGGCTTTTGAGAACGAAATGTTTTCTTTAAAGACTAATTGTTTTGTTATATAATTGAAATGTTTCTCTGGGTCTTTATTCTTATATTCTGAATTACTCTTCAAATAGCTGTGAATATTGAATATGATAGAATATTGAATAATTACTCGTATATTTATTATTGCTAATAAAATCCAGACACCTGTTGCATAAATGCGGTAACGTTCAAAAAGTATTTCTCGGATTCTGTGTAGCTTTAAAACTTACAGGTTATCATTAAGGGCGGCTAAGTGTTATTTCGTTTATGTAAACCCAACAGTAATAACAAAACAACAATAAAAACAACGACAATAAAAAAATAGATTAAAGTTTTAAATTATAAAGTTATATTACCTCTAGGAATAGTAGCAAAGAACACAAAAAAAAAGTTAAATGAAAATTATAATTTATAGAAATAAGCAAAACAAAATTATAATAATAATAATATAATCATAATAATAACAATAATTATTGTGATATTAAATACAAACATAATATCAAAATGTCATTAAACAAAATTACAAATAAATTTTATTTGTTTTTTTTTTTGTTTTTGTGTATAAATATTTTTTTTCTTTTGTTTGCTTTTCTTCTTAATTTTTCTTTGGTTTTTGTTTATAATCCACAGGTCCTTATGAATAGAAAAATCGCGTGTTTTAAGTTTATATATTTATTTTAATTTTCTTTTTTGGTTTTTGTTTATTTTTTTTCTTGCTCCTGTTATTTAGGTACTCTTTATTATCAGTATTTTTGTTGTGGTTATTGTTATTATTTTATGTATTACCATATTACAAATTTCAACTAGTATTTTTGTTTATAAATAATATATTATATATACATTATTTTGTGCATATGCATATACATATACATTATACATATATATATATATGAAATTGTGTATTGTAAATAACCTATATAATAAATATTCTTGTATATAAAACAAAAAAATAGAATTCGCGCGCCAGCGTATAAAATTCTATTTTTGTTTTTGCATTTACTTTTTGTTTTTATGAAAGTTTATTGAAATCCTTAAGAAGAGCAGAGGGGTGCAAGTGTAAAATTTGAAGTAAAACTGTCTCGTCTCATAACTCGTATCGTATGTGTAGTATCCTCTAACCTAACTTTTGTTATTATTTAATTCTTGTTTTCCTTTTATTTATTTTCTTCTTTAAAAGTAACGGTACAATACGATATTGTGTGTGCTTTTTTATCAAAAAAATTCATTTTTATTATTATTGTTTGGTACTCTATTTAGAATGTTGTAGGATATATTCTATATACATACATTTATTTGTACATTCTATGGATGATATTGTGTGTACAAGTTAATATCAGAAACAAAAAAAAAAAACAAAAACAAAAAAAGAAAAACATAGAAAATTCATAAAAAAAAGTTTTTCCTACCTCTTAAGTTGTTTTCTTTCCTTTTTGTTTTTCTTTTTATTTTTCATATTGGAAAATATATTTCGTAGAGAACATTTTTTAATTTAAAGTCAGTTAATAAGAGACTGTTCTAACAGTTAGACGTCGCGTAATCGTCTAAAGTGAAAAGAATATAATTTTAAAATTTTAAGAATTATATTTGGAAAATTCGATATAAAATGAAAAGCTTTTACTGTTAATTTTGGAAACTATAAAAACATTTTTACATTTTCTGTTTTGATTTTTTTTTGGTTTGTTTTTTTGATTATTATTTTGTTCTGTTTTGTTTTTTTTTTTTAAATAAAAAACGATATAAACTGTACAAAATAACGGGTCATTAGATTTAAATAAAATAGAAAAAATAAAAAAATAAAAATCCAAAAAATAGATAAAATGAGAAAAAAAATATGAATAATGATGTGAAATAAAAAAAAAAAAATAAAAGATAAAAAAAATAAATTTTGAAAATAAATTTTAGAAAATTATATTTTTATAAAAAGATTTGATTATTTAACTACAACCCATTAAAAAAAAAAATACTTATATATATTATAATAAAAAAACAAAAAAATTATAAAAAAAAAATTATAATAATAATTATTATAAAATTTTATACCTACATCTATTGAATATAAGAATATTATATGTAAACACTCACCGTACCTAAACTAAATTTTGGTTTTCTAATTTTCTAAGATTTCTATCCTAATACATATATTATATATAGGTATATTATATAACCTATATATTTATTATATATCATAATATAGTCTATTTTTGTGAGCAATTTTTGTGAACCAGTTTTTTTTTTACAATTTAAAATCACAATACAATTTTTGAATCCTAGCTTTTGCCTCTAAACAATATTCAAATAAATTTACTAATAAGAATCGGTTTCTTAAATTAAGGATTAAGAAGAAAAAAACCACAAAAAAACAAAACTAATAAATTTTTGGAAAAAGAAATAAATATATAAATAAAATACAGAAATAGAATATAATAAAAATAATAGTGATAGAATTAAGTGACCACATTTAAAAAATTGGTTAATATTAGTTAAAAAAAAAAAAAACAAATAATTTGTGTACCTAGGCTAAAATTAATATATATAAATATTTAAATATAATTATTTTTTTTTTGTTTTTTTTTTTTAAATAAAATATAAAAAGTTTGTGTAAATATGTGTATTAAAAATCATTATAAATGTTAATTTTAAATTAAAATAGAATAAAATGCTTTATTGTACAATAGTTTTTGAATTGTGTTTGAAAAAAAAATTTATTACAAACATTTTTGGAGAAATAAAAATTTAAATAAAGGTAATAGATATTATTATGTTTTTAATATATTATATTAAATAAATTATATTATTTTTTTATTGTGATTAAATTGAAAAATGTATTCGAATTACCACAAAAATTTGTATTGTAAATTAATTACAAAAATTGCAAAATTAAATTAATATTCAGAATCTGTATGATAATGAAAATTCAAATAGAATAAAACTAAAATTGGTGAGGTTAATAATGTATATAGCTAGTAGAGTCAGAACACGGCTATTTAAATTCTGTACTTACACGACAAATAAGGACAAGAAAAATTAATTATATATTTAATTTTTTTTTTTTTTTTTTTTATTTATTTATTATTATTTAAATTATATAAGTGTATAATATAATGAGGGGTATATGCAAAACCCGACACCGTCGTATTTTAGAAAATTTTAATGAGTATGTTATTCTGATAATATTTTGAATTTGAAATACGATTTTTATAACAAAATAAGGCCAAGTCTAATAAAAATGCAAATAAATTGAAGTTAAAAGAATAGGTTAGTTTCAAAAGCAAACAATTCTATAAGTACAATAAAAAATCACCAGCACCTGTATATTATATTTTGGCACATTAAATTTATTTCCTTTCAAAACTAGACATATGTTGTTATACTTTATAAGGTTAATTTGCTTTTTACAGGTTAATTAAAAATGTTAATTAATACTATTTATTGTTGTTATAGATCAGTTGTGATTTTGAATTAACCAGTGTTATTGCGTTTTTCGTAGTTTATTTGTTTTTATCAATAAGTTTTGTGTTATCGTGAGTAGTGTTATCGCAAGAACGAGAAAACGAACTAAAAATCCTGAAACATGAAGGAGATCAAAAGAAAAAAATATTATAATATACTATTAGTGTTTTGGCTTTTTGTACCTTACTTTCAAACGCCCAAGTGGTTCACTAATAAAACCCGCCAATTTTTTTTTTATGCTTTACAGTAGCTTAGGTAATTAAAAGCAAATTAAGTACGGTACAACTAGTTTTTACTATATAATTTTACTGCAATGTTTTTCTAGTTTTATTATTTAGCAAATATTTGACTCATTTCATGCTTTAGTTTCATTATTAAAATTCGTCGGCTGCATTCCCATATATCTAATCGACCAAAAGCAAAATGTTGAGAAAAGTGATTTTTTAAGTTTGACAGAAATTTTGACTAGAAAAATTTAAAAATATTCAAACAAAATTTGACTTTTATAAAAAATTGAGTAATTTTTTAACATCTAACTACATAGTTTTATAATTTTGATATTTTGAAATATCAAAATAATGTATTTAAAAAAATGTTAAATGTATAGTTTAAAGCTTCATATGTGTTTGGGCATTTGGGAATAAAAATGGTCTGTTAGATAATTAGGAATACAAATTTGTATGACTTCTCAGTACATAAACTGTAGTTTGGATAAAAAGACACAACTTGAAGGCTTAAAAAGCAGCAAAATATAGGTTGTTTGAATAAATCAGAAAAAAATATTTCGAAAACTATAAGAGATACGTTTATTTTGATTGCAAATTCGGATAGAGCATAGTCGAAAATGGTATAGTACATTGAAAAGTCAATTTCGGAAAAAGGGTGTGTTCGATACATAGGCAGGTGACGAATTGTATTAAATTTAAAAATTTTTAACATTAAATAATTTATTTCTTTTATATATTATATTTCTGAAGCATTTCAGAAAACTGAAATAAATAAAGCTTTATTTGAAAATCGAAAAATTATTGAAAGTGCCATCACAGAAAACTGCTAATATTAATTTATTGTGATTAACGCAAAATCGTTCTAGATGTACTACTCGGGCTCTGTTTATATACCACCCAAATATAAATCCATATTTGAAAAGGCATTGTTCTAGTTGACAAATTGAGATACTTAAAAATCTCCATAATAGTACAAGCTTAAAACGTCTTTCCCAGGTTGATCGATCTTATGTAAGAACTTATTTTGCGGGTGAGCAAATGGGATAACTAGACTCATCCTTTTATAATAATAGTAATAAATTTTTGTATCTGGTAAAATTTCCCGTTTATGTTTGAGTGAAATTTTTCAGTTTTTTCGCGCCAATTTACATAAAAAATATTGGTATTTTAAAATACATAAATTAACTAAATTTCAAACACAAACTAAAAAATATTTCTTTAATCGTTATATAGGAATAAAATATTGCAACAAATACGATTAAATATTTCAAAATCGATTTACAATAACAAAAATTAATTTTCAATTATCTATTTACGAAAAACAAATATTTTTGACTTAAGTCTTTTAGTAATAATGTGAATTTTTTTTTTTTTTTTTTGCGTGGATTGGTGGAAATCTTCATAGACACACTGAGCCCCGTAGCTTCCACTGTGTGTCGGATTTTTGCTCACTAAACACCCCTCCCATTAAAACTAGTTAGACGAACTAACAAATAATTTATTTCTAGTGTTATTTTCTTAAAGATAAATTTTACGAAATTCTATCGGATTAAATCTAGTGGCTTAGCTCTTTTAAGCCTTCTGATATCCTTTTGATTATCTTGAAATTGAGTGGTCTAAACATTAACATGACCCTCCAGACGAGCCAAATGCTTTGCTACATATCTTTGTATTTTATTTTCTATGCAAGGAATTTTTAGATCTCTGTGCAAGTCACTGTTGCGAACATACGAAGGGACATTTACCATGTTGCGCAAGACTTTATTTTGGAAGTTTTGTATACAAAGTACATATGTTCGTTTGGCACATCCCCATATCTATAATGTGAATAATGAAATTTATTTAATATTTAAAAATTGAAATCTTATGTCTCTGATCATGGTTCTTGAATCGAACATATAAGTTGGCGAATTTACGATCGATAACTTGTCGAATAAAAAATTTAAGTGATAACAATTAATAAAAATAAAAATTATATTTTTTGTTGTTTTAAAACAAATTAGTCGCAAGCACTGATGAAGGAAGTTATCTTGCGAAATATCGATATTTGCAAAATAAATATAAAATAATGATTAGTGAAAGGAAACTAGAATTTTATTCCATAAATTAAATAAAAAACAGTTTGATAACCTTGTGCAAATTGATGGAAGAGAATCCTGATATGTTTTGTAGGAAAAATCATACTGTACAGGCTAAATTTATTATTTGTATCTCCAGAATGTAAAGGAATGCATCGTTATTCAACTGAAAGTTTTTTAAAAAATTTAAAAATATATTTGGTAATATTAACAGTTATTTATAATTGACTACCTATAAGGTAACACCCGGTAATTTAAGTTGTCTCTAATATTCCTTTGGATTATGTTTAAATATGTCCGATACACGGTTTCGTTATCAATAGCATTAATATCCCAGGCGTCGTTATAATAGAGATCCCGCTTGTACTCGTTTTTATTTGTTAATTAATTTGTATTTTAAAATATAATCTAATATATTTATTTATTTATAAATTTACAAGCATAAAAAAAATTGTACATTTTTTCATCTACTTTTCAAAATACGTAGTTTTCAAGTGTTAAGTTAGCAATTTTATTTGCGAATCGTGATTACATTTATGCGAACGTCCAACTAGCATTATACGCTTCGAGAATCATGATATGGTGTGAACATAAGTTTATTTTCAAAAATTAAAATTTCTTATTTTCTTTCTCTATGTTTTCCACAAAATATTATTATTTATTATAAATTCGTAATTATATAACCATTACAACAATTGCAAATTTCTTTAATAAATTGTATTTGCAAAGAAAATTAAGCAAAAAATCTTCATATTAAATAATTGTTATAAAACTTTACAAAACAATATAAAATTAAGAATAATGCTAACTATATTTAAAAAATTAAAAACAAACGTATAGGTATAAATATTTTACATATATTGAATTTTTTTAAAATTTATGTGATTAATAATTCTATTGACTTAAGTTGGATTAGCTGGAATAATATTTCGAAATCATATGGGTTGTTAATTTTCCACAACCTTGGTTTTTGACGAAAAATTTAATTAAAGCGGTTGACTTTCAAATAAACTTTACTGAAACATTCTCCTCTTGTATATATGGTTGTTATTAGAAAGTCACTTTGTATTTTACAACATTTACCGCAAATTAAATGAATTCGAAAATTATGTTGGAGTTCAAATTATGTATTTTATTATGATAACATGCTATAAAATTAATATTGTATTGTCGCTTAATAACAATTTTATACCAAAATTAATAATAAAATTAATATGAATTAAGATAAAGATATCAAAAAATTAATTCTTGGAACTCAATTAATTTTTTCTTCTGAAGTTAATAATTTACCAAAGCAATAACTTTACGACAAAAAAAGAAAAAAAAGTGTTAACATAAAAATAAAGCCCTATCTTGTTTAGTATCTATCTACGTTGTTTTGAAATATTTATAAAAAATAATACGAAATTACAACAAATACATTTTTTTCAATGGGTGTTGTTATGTATTAAAATTGGTTATATACTTTTTGAACAATTTTCTAATCATAAACAATACCGAAAATATATATATCGGATTCTAAAATTTACTTCCATGGTTCGTACATTTTTTCGTTTGTTCATTCGTATGTAGTTATGTTGAAGAACTTTAAACTAATATTGTTAAAGTTTTTGTGTTTTTTGTTTGTTTGTTAAATAACGATATATAGTTTACAGATTGATAATGGTGGCGTTTTTCCACTTCTAATCTAGCTTCTTAACACAATCTGTAAAATTTATATGAACGAATCTTAATTTTGAAAACCATATGACGCATTTTTGTAATATTTTGTGAAAAAGAGAGAAATTAATAATAAAAATGTTATTATGTGATGTTAAATGATCAGCGTAGTCGGAGAAGAAATGATTAGCGTACGTAAGCGTACATCAGCGTACATCACAAAATCGAAAAAAAAAAATCAGCTGGAAATGCCATTTTTATTAATTTTTGAAGCTCTATCGATCTGTGTATTCGGCGTTATTTTACGTAACATAGATGCAGATATATTTCATTGCTACTTTGCACTAACACTAAGATTGATACTTTTATTCTTATTTTCACTTAAATGCCAAATTTTTGGATATACGACAAAACGCGGTGTAAAATAACGTTTTCGAATTCGTGCAATTATTTTGACGTAAGTTGACAAATAACAAATTGTTACTTATTTTTAATTTTATTATTTTGATATACAATATACTCCACAATAGTAGCAACGCAAAAACTATATTATTTTTTCGTAGGTACGAGTTTCGGATTGTTATTATAATAAATGTATTGCAAAAACAAAATTTCTTTTAGTATTGTGGTCGACAGTCCTAGTGGTTGTCCACAGAAGAAATGTTAAAGATCCGTTAAGGAAAAAATGCTTTGTATATTATTTTGAAAAGGATATTAACATGATACAAGCTTGTAACATTTTGTTCATTATCATTTTGATCTTTGTAATACAAAAATTGGAACTGCCTAAAAAGAGGAAAACATGTTAAGAAATTCACTTCCATAGAATCAACAGAGAAGATCAAAGATCTTATAAAGAGTTCGTCTTCATAGTTTGCCACTTTTCAAATAAAAAAAAATCAATATGACTTTGTTCAATTCATAAAGAAGGAAGATGAGAAAAATATTAATGGTTGAGAAAAGGCAAAGTATGAAAAACATGTGAAGAAAAATATGTTTATGAGCGCAAAAAGAAAACTGGAGAGAAATAATCTCAGTATATAATCTCGGATTTGCTTCAAGCTTCTGCTACTATCTGTTGCAAGTCAAAAATAAACTCCAACATAAGTTTTATGAGATTTGGAATGGGATACAGTAGCCGCACCGAAAATGACATACCCAGTTATCTTATAAAGATATTGAATAGAATTTTATCAGATTTGTTTGATATAAAACACCTCAATTATGGGGTGATTCTTGTATATCACAGAACAAAAATAGAATTCTTGCCACAGCATTGCTACAATTTATTACCGACCATCCACAAATAGAAACTATTGTCGAAAAAATTTCTGAACCAGGCCATTCTCAAGTCCATTCCTAAAAGACCCAAGGCCATTCGCAGGAAATGAATAAAATAAAAAGTCTTAAAATAGCTTTGTATTTTGCTCAATAAAACAAAAGTTGAATTTCAAAACTATTTGGTTTTCTTATATATTTAGAAGAAAATAGCTATACTGCAAACAATATTTCAGATTAAAAAACAAAACAGTTATTTTGATTTAGGTATATAAAAAAATTTTGTAGTGGCATATATAACTTTTTTTTAATTCGTCTCAAACTTTGAACTCATTTTCCAAAAATCGATTTTCTCGATGTACGACTAAATAATTGGGGGCGACGATTTGTCAATCAAATTGCATACTTGTTCATCAAATAGATAGTGATTTATAAATATACTCATTATTGTCATAATATTTCTTCTATTAAGCTGAAACAATTATATCCTTGTTATCCCTTTATTAACTTCCGGTTACAACTTCCGGTTGCATCTACTGAATCTAAATTTAGGTTAGTTAGAGGTAAACTATTTTCTGGTTATCACATGAATTGTAAAAAAAAATCCTCTTATGGGTATGTGGATGCTTGCATCCGCTCAAGACCAATCCATACGCTTTTTCATTAGATTGTATATTTTTCCAGGTCAAAGCTTTATTCTGTATACTCATACGTACATTCTCGCAGTATATTCATACTAAGACCAATGTATTTTGAATAAAGTTGGAATAGGAGTAAATTCTTACACTAGGTTTTTTTGGCGTTTTTGTACCACATTTGACCATTCATAATACCTATATACTCATTGTTATTATTATATTCTTAATATATACGTATATATGATTGTATTATTTAAATTTAATTTAATTAATTTATTTACTCAAATAATTATATTTAAACATAGATTTAATTTTAAATAATAAAAAGGATTAAAGAATGTTACATACATTTATTTATTTATTAATAAATTAAATATATATTATTATTTTAAATAGTTAAAATATTATACGAAAAATTCAGTTGTCTCAAAAGTAGATACCTTTCAGGACAACAAATTCACTATGTCTTATATTATCCTATTTGTTTAATAAAAGTATCTATGATGGTGATTTCCCTGAAAAACTTAAGCATGCTTGTGTTGCGCCTTTGTTTAAAAAAGATGATCCTCTAGACAAAAATAACTATAGACCAATTTCCCTCCTATAGGAAAAGTGTTTGAGAAAATTGTCAAAAACAGAATACTAAGTTTCTTTAAAGGGAAGAACTTTTTTAGTAACTATCAATATGGCTTTATGAAGGGAAAATCTACTGAGGATGCTCTTCTTTACTTTTGTACTAAGATTTACAAAAATTTAGATAGCAAAAAAAAAACACTGCTGGTCTATTTATAGACATTACGAAGGCATTCGATATGGCTAACCATAAAAATTTGCTAAAAAAATTAGAAAATTCAGGCATCATAGGTTGTATATTAAAGTGGTTTTCGTCTTTCCTTAATAATAGAGTGCAATTTGTTAAAATTGGAAATACAATCAGTATGCCAGATTTTATTACCACAGGTGTACTACAAGGCAGCGTGTTAAGGACAATTCTCTTCCTTGTATACATAAATTCTTTGCTCAAACTTCCTTTTAAGGGGCAACCTACAGCTTTTTATGCCGATGATATTGGCTTTGCTTATGGTACTGATAGCTTTTTAGATCTTATTTTTGATCTTAATTATGATCTAGACATGCTTAGGAAATGGTTTAACCAGCATGAGCTTATTATTAGTGACAAAACAAAGGTCATGTTTTATAATCTTAAAAAGAAAAGTCTGCATAAAGTAAACCTTATACATATATCACTCTCCTGAGTGCGAAGCTGTTAAAATTTTTGATAAATCCTATTTGTTTGTCAATGATAAAAAAACGTTCTGTTTTTTGGAAAAATGTAATTCTAAATGTTTTAATATTGAAGAAGTCTGTAATTTTAAATACTTAGGGGTTAACTTAGGCTCCTACCTTAACTGGACTGATCACTGTGTAAGTGTAGGAAACTATTTGTAGGTGTACTCTGAGAGTAATTTATGAATTGAAAAAACTATGTTCTGTACAAACTATTAAAACAATATACTATGGCCTATTTCAATCCAAAATTGAATACGGCTTAAGTTGTTGGGGTTGTAGTACATATAATAAATTACACCCTATACTTACGGTTCAGAAACACATACTTTGTATTTTATGTAACAAAAATAGATTTGAAAGCAGTCTTCCACTATTTATCGATTTAAATATCCTTCCGCCAAGGCACTTGTATTGTTACAAAGTTCTTAAAACTTTTTTTATTAGATCCGGTTACTTAAGGTTTAGAAACCTAGACCAATACAATATTCGCAATAACAACAATACCATGTGCCTTGTACCACAGTTTAGAACTTCTACTTTGCGTAATTTTTATTTTATATGTACCTGTCGTTTGTTTAATAAATTGCCGCTGAGCGTAAGAAAACTCAGATTACTAAATATTTTTTCTACAAAAATAAAATCGTCGTTATTATGTTTAGAATATTCTAGTGTTGAACCCCTTTTTGATATACTTAGTTAAAATTCTTAATTCCTGTTATAATACTTTATTTATTTATATCCACCTATCCAAAGTAAAGTATGACAACTCAGAAAAGTCAATTTTACAGGAGGAGCAATTTAAAATTTTGTCATATTTGAAATCTATTTTAAAAGCATTGACTGATGCGTAATATGATCCAAATTTTTGTCAGCATATTATTTTAAGGTATATTATTAATTTTTGCACTAGGTTTAATTTCAAAATTAGTTAAGTTCAAGATATTTGAATTGTACTAGTTCTATTTTTACCCTTGATTTTTATTAACTAAATAACATTTTGAGATGTAATACTTTAACACGGAATAATTGGAAAACAAAAGTACTATAAAGCCTAGATGTCATAGTCTTGCTGGAAAAAATAATTCCGTACTATGTTATATCTCTCAACGCATTAACGTTACATGGATAATAATACGGAATTTTTATTACATCTCTTAGTATAATAGTTCTAGCTACCTGGTTTTACATTAATAAGTCTATAAAATGCTATAAAATAATATATAAAAGTTTCAAATTGTAGTGGTATTTTTAAGTCAATATAAAAAAATTTAGGTACATTTTAAGAAAAATAAATTTTATTATATTAGCAAAAAAAATTAATAACATTAAATTAACAGAAATCTATTTCTTGGAAAACAAAACTAAAAATATCTTTTTCAACCTTACTTAAAGTTTGCATACTTTTATCTGACTTTGATTTTTTTTATCACATGCTTCATTTTAACT
Organism: Argyra leucocephala; assembly: GCA_963942445.1. Lineage (NCBI taxonomy): Eukaryota > Metazoa > Arthropoda > Insecta > Diptera > Dolichopodidae > Argyra > Argyra leucocephala. The sequence continues at coordinate 115,161,289 of OZ012678.1, read as the reverse complement.
TTGGTCACATATAGGTAGTTAATTTTAATTGTACGTCACATACGATAGATCACATTATTAACTTTGATACCAAATTTAGTTTCATCAATTTAATTTTCACATTTTAATTTTCCTTTTCTGTTTCTGAATCATGTGTGTCCTCGAATTTAACTTTACTAATTGGTAAGATTGATGTATATAATTTTTTCATTACAAATGTATTCTTTTTTTGGCTCGTTCTTTATTGTTTGAATTTATAGCGTTGTCTTCATCTTTTAAGTCATATTTGCTTACTGGGCTCCATACAATTTTTTCTGAATTGATGTCCTTATCTAAATGTAAACATTGAGTTAAATTCTTCAAATTATAAATTTCATCTTGGACCATTTCTATAACTATGTATGGTTTTCCAGTTTTTTTTTTTAACATTGTATTAACATAAACCATTGACTAGGTTCATACATTTGCTTCCCCTTTTTCTCTTTCTATATTTGCATGAGCAATATTAGCTTCGTTTTATGTATGGCCTTACTCTAAAAAATGGTGTGTTATATTTATAGTATACGGTTTTGCAATCTCATTGACCTCATTTATAGTTCTTTTATGTCTTCCTCTTGAATCAGGTACTAAAATTCCAAAATGATTCTCAAGTTTCTTGAAATCTGTTGTTATCCACTGCTTATTAGTATTCAAAGTATTCATAAACATTAACTGGCAAACCCGAATCTCCTATATGTTTTCACTGTTTCTCTTTTTTAAAAAGTAGTTTCTTATAAATTTTCTATTTATTTTTGGATTTAGTGTGCAGGTCTTTCGGTCAAATGTTTTTGTATGCTCTAAGATAAATTGCCACTGCATCTCTTCCTACCTAATTTCCAAAAACAATCGAAAATCTTAAGACATTCATCAAATTCAAATTTTTTATAACGGTTCAATTGGCAAGAACAGCTATCTTTTAAGAGTCGAGCAGGTCTAATCTTTCCTTCAGTTCACATATATTCTAAACCCAAATTTAACGCTTTTTTAGACATATTACTTTCCCATTAATCTGGAAAAGCTTTATTTACTTATGAGAATTATTTATGACAAGTAGCAATTCGTGCCAAAATATCCATGTAAGAAAGAGACAACCCGAATTTGACGTAAAAAAAATTTCTACACAATCAGTAAAAAAAATACAAACGGTAAATATAATAGATGAATTGAAACATAATGTTATAAATAAAAGTATGACAAATCGAAATGTATTACTAAAAAAAAAAAAAATTAACTTTCAAGTATTACATACCGCCTTGTCTGATTGTTTTTTATGTTTAATTTAACGAGAACTAATACAACTGGACTTAGATTACTTTTGCTCGAAAGATTTTTGAGTTTTTGATTTTAGTTAAACTATGTTTATGAGGATAACTTCCTTACTTTTAGGGCGATCACTGTGAAATTTTGACAGGTTATAGATTTGAATATGGGCAATCAGATGTATACCATGACTCAATTTGCAGATAAGTCGAGTTTTTATACTTTACTTTGGATAGGTCGATATATACTTTGCTCCTATCTTCTTAATTTCCCTTTGCCATCATTATTTACCAATCTCAAATCAATGCTTTTTTTTCTCTCTCTTTTTTTTAAATTTTTAAATTTTTTACCTAATTTTAACCTAATTTTGGAATTGCTAAAATTGTTTATTATTAGAAAAATTACTTTGTTTTGTAATATAAATTTAAATTATTTTTTCTTAATGTAGTATATATTTGTGGTTACCCCACATAATAGAAAGTAGTATTTTATTTGTAAGCAAAATTAACTTTTAAAAAAATAACAAGGTGACTCGATTCTATTTGTTAAATTAAAAAAAGAGTGTTCCTATATTTTTCTCTTAAGTATGTAGTTTTTAAATTTAACGTAATTTATTTTTATTGTTAAGCGAAAATATAAAATGAAAAATAATAAATAAATAAAATAAAAATAAATAAATAAAATTAATATTCCGCTTTTGCCATACCCCACGGATGGGGTTGAAGGACAATGATGGCTATATTAGGTAATATAGATATTCAAAAATATAATATTATATTGTCCTTAGTTTTAATAATTTATGAAATAGAATTATAGTAGACAGAGAATATCATTTTAATATATTCAAATTAGTTATACCCAAACAATTATTTTTAATACAACCTTGAATTGATAAACTCATTGTAAATTTTTTGTGATAAAATATTGACAATTTTAAATTTTTGTTATTTATATAAAAAACCGTAATGCAAAATTTTATGCTTTCATTTCTACTATGAGTCCAGACTATAATGTATAAACTAGCTACTTTAGTAATATTTGAATAAGAGTTTTTTAAATATCTTAATATTATAAAATTAAAAATGAGTAAATCAGTAAAATAGGCCAAAAGTTGATATATACTGCAGTTTGATCCGCTCCGTCCATTAAATTCTTAAGAGGTGTATTATTGTGGAATATTTTAGGAAAGAACTTGTTCCAGACTTTTTACTCTTCTTAGATTATAAAAGAATGTAACCAAATATTAGGTAATATATAACATTGCCTAAGAAATGTGTGTGTGGCAAAAATGTAGAGAAAGGTTCAGATTTATTTTTCTAATTATATATTTTTAACCAGTCTGTAGCTGATGTTAAATTTAAATAATGATTGAATGTCAGAACAATTTTAGATATAAATAAAATAAGACATAAATTTATTTTTAATCAGAGTAAATAATACGAAAAAGGATATTCTAGTGGTAGCCGGTCTTAAATTACAAAATTAAAAAAAATCTTAGAATACAAAAATATATAAATCTGCAGTAAAAATATAAGACCGGTTGAATCGGGCTAAGAAAAGAAATAGTTATTAGCGCCATCGTACTCCCATTTACGAAATTGCTTATCTGACAAATTTTTTTGTATTATTTAATTTTAATTAACAAAACATTATTTACGAAAATTACCATTATAAACCAAATTCAATTTTAAGAGCTGAAAAATACGTTTAAATAATATATCTTTACTAAGTTGTTCTTTCAAACACAGTTTTATATAAAAAAAAAATATTTGTTTTTGTATATTTGTTGTTGTTTTCTGAATCGCTTGATACTTGAATATTTATACTTTATAATGAAATCAAAGTATAATGCCTAATACTTTATGACGACATTAATACTAATTTCAATATAACTTAACACAATAAAACCCCATTACTCTCAACGTAGTAGATCGATAAATTAGTGTTTTCGGATATCAAAGTGGGTTTTAGGTAAAATTGTAGAATATATTCTGAAGCGTATTTAAACGATTAATTCATCAGATTTGGTTCTTTCTTGTTCGTTGTAATTTAAAATAAGACGGAACTTACAATAGATTTTTCCACATTTAAATTAACAGCTGTACCAAAAACTAGAAAAAAAAAAATTATATGAAGTAGACAATGTTATTGTCTATGCCATCTTGTATTGTAAATACCAATTCCTTGAAGGAGTTAGAATGGCAATCATTCAGTCTGAAAATTATATAAATAAACAATGTCATCATTTTAATGTGATTGTATTTTATTTGTCCCATATTTTGTTATTTCTTTAGTGAGCAAATTTATTTGCACTTTTGTATTACATATGTAACACAGAGCGTTAACGATTCATTTTTAAATATTTAACGACCCCATGATTGATTGCCGTAAAATATACAATTGTAAATATTTCTTTTTTTATTTTTGGTTTGTGGAATGTGTAACTATTTTAAATATTTTAAGTATTCACCACTCTTTTGCATATTTTTATTTTTGGTTAAAACTTTTTAAACTTACTAAAATTTTTTAAACTTGCTAAAATTTTAATATTTTTGTGGTGTAATTTACTGTTCAAATATTCTTGCTTTTTTACTCACCACGTCGTTCATCTTGTGTATTATAAGATATAAATGGCAAAAGGGCAAGTCAAAAAAAGAACTTCGAATAATAATTTTAGAAAATCCAACTTTCAAACTGTATCTAGTTTTTTGTTTTAACCGACTTAAGATGTTATACATTTTGGGCACAGATATGTAAAATAATTTTCTTCTTTTCAAAAATTTAAACAAAACGACGTATATTCAAGCGTAAGTGCTAGGGAATAAAGCTATATTTCGAAATCAATCAAAATTGTGATAGGACATTTTTTTAGTAAGTGAAATTTACTGACTTAACTGTCTAGGGTTGCATAAATTATTTTTGCATATACTTTACATTAAATCTTCCTATATTTATATTTTTGAATTTATTTTTATAATAATTGATATCGGTAATTTTATTTTATAAAAATATTACCATTGCAATCATCGATATTACTAAAAACTAATATGTATATTGAATTCTCGAACCGATATAATTATAAAAAATTGTTTTCACCGATATAAAATCTATGCAGACTTTGTAATGTAAAATCTAAGAACAATAATGACACTAAGTTTTATTTTTTGTTGAGAAATAAATTTTTAAAGCTGTTAAGAGAATCCATAATCTAAAGATTTTAGACCATTATTATTAAACATCTCTTTATACCATCAGCAACAATCTACGATTACAAATTTAAAACAAAAAAAAAACTTGTATAGCCAGTTTTACATTGAAAATTTTAAATCTTTAAATTTGGTTTTTGTTTTCATTGTTTATACCTGGAACGATAAACTTGATCAAACTTTGGTTGACAACTTATGGTTAACTTATTTACTATTGTTTTGTTATTTTTATTTTTAAATTTAGTTACCAATTTTTTAACGAAATTGATAAGGACTCTAAAGTTTATAAAGTGTTTATAAATATTTGACATTGAATCTTCCTGGATGTATAATAATATATATATTATCTTATACAATATACATACCTAATATATACCTATTTAATCATTACCAAAATATTTCCTGCGTAATGGAAAATTTATTTAAGTATATTTAGTGAAGAGGGTCTGTTGTCCTGTTGAAGTTATTAAAAAAATATTTTTTAAAGACATTTTTCTTCAATATTTTTAACGATTAATTTTATCAAACCAAATATTGGGAAATTTAGAAAATGGTTTTAAAAAAAAATTATAATTTGCTAGGGAAAACGAATATTTAAACATTTAAATTTTGGTCATCGAATTTAACGATCCAAAAGTGTATTTCAATTAAATTTGTATGATTTAAAAAATAAATAAAAATTTTAATGTGATATAAGTATTTTTTTTTATATTCAAAATTTTAATAATAATGGCATAAGTATTAAAAATTTAACTGGAATTGGAATTTCGAATTATACTTCTTTAGAATTCTATTAAAATTTATGAAAATTTAATATTTAAGGACTTTTTTTTATTGATTTTTCATTTTTTTCTGATTCAGGCATTTAAAACGTATTTCCTATTAAGCTGGATAGCTGGAAATTTTAAACAATGATTGAGTCGGATAAAAAATATTTTCTGTCAAACCTGTTCACCGAAATAATATTACCTATATAGACAAAAAAATTTTGCTTATTTCTTCATCCCGAAATGATTATTTAGACCAGAATTTAAGGTACTCATTATGTATTTAGATAACGATTACGATTTCATCGAACGAAATGTCAAAATGCAAAATTGTCCTCATGTATTTCAATATCGTTCAGAAATTATCGACAAAATCGATAAAGTTTATCGATGTAAAATTTTACCACGAAAGAGACATTTAAAGAGAGATTTTATACAAATTATTTTAATTTTGCGTTGAACGGATAAAATAAAAGAGTGACGCTTGGAAAAGTGGTGTTTTGTTTTATATTTATGATAACAAAACTTTTATAATAAAGTAAACAATAAGTATAAACTTAGCAGTATTGAATTAATGCTAAAATAAGTCGCTTTCTATTATAACATAAATGTTGTGCGTTTTGCTTCGGTGATTTAATTTGAATAAGCTTTCCATCTACTGCTCCGATTATTTAAGTAATTCTACTTTACTCATAAAAATAATGTTTACCTGACTTTTTTCTTCTACTACATAATGTAATTTGTTCCATTTTTGACATAAGTATAAGCTTTTAAGCTTACTTTTAGTATTTTAATACATATAAAACTTTTTTAAGCACAACAGAAAGAGTTAGTTGTGCTAGCCCGGCATGAAAATCATTTCCTACGATGAAAATCATTTCCTTGGTACAAACCGCACAGAAACTTAATACACTGGCCAATTTAATTATATTTGGAATCGACGTGTTACTTATTGGTTATTTGAATTTTTGCCCTAATTTTTAATAAATCCATAAAAGTAATGTTGTTTAAGAGAAAATTTTTATCAAAACTGTTAATAAAATAAAGGCTTAATAATGTAGATAATAACTCATCAAATTCATGTGTAAATCACATACGTATAATCTTACAAATCCAGTAGATTAAAATAATCCCGAATATAAGTTCGCTTGTTTTTTAATTCTGCAATTTTATAGCGTTTAAAATGCTATCAAATAGCATCTGGTTTTTTAGCACAGAAATTGAAAAACTCCGTTGAAATTATTTTATTTAAACACTTTCGAACAAAGTTTCATCGATAACTCTAAAGATAACGATGAACGATTCAATTAAAGTCGATCGAAATACATAATAGGTACCTAAATCTTTTTGTTTTCAATTTTCCATCTATTGAATCATTTTAAGCACATTTTATTGTTCAGATAGACAGACTCGAAATATTTCAAAAGCGTTTTGGGTTTCGGTATCAATAATTTTTGTTGAAATTCAGGCAATTTGGTATTTGCTTTATTATTGGGACAATCTACAACAGTTTTAGTACATTGTGATATAAACATAAATAAATTTAAATGCTTTCAACTGCTTTTTTCAATTTAACAAACCTTGCGATACTTTACGGTATTGGTTTTATTGAGATATAAATTTCTTAAGGATTGTACCAACATGATTATGAAAATTACACAAAATTTCCCTTTTAAAATTTTATTTTATTTTTTTAAGTTTAGATTTAAGTATTTTATTTTTAAAATTATAGGCAAGAAGAAAATTAAACATAACGGATTTTGAAAGAATGTATTGATCGTAAAATAATAATGTCAATGATTAGTAGTTTAATGTTAACTTTACTTTATATGTACTTCGATTGGTATTTAATATTGGAATAAGTTTGTGGAAAGAAATAAAGTGTTGTGAAAAATATTGAAAATGAAAGTCAGTGAGGTACTCTAAAATTTGTAAATTGGCCGTAGTATATTTTTTTCATATTTTACAAGGTAGAAAAAAATTTATTAAAGTCGTCGGGTTTAAGTTAAATCAGTTACTTGTTATATCAACAACAAAAGTAAACAAAAACAAAATAATTAAATACTGTTAAATAGTGGTGATCAATTTTAAACTAAAAAATATTTTTAAAATTAATTTAATTGTTCGCGTTCGTTCATCAGAAACATTTTAAATTAATTGAATTTTTTTTTTATTAGGTTTCTATAAATTAACATCATGATTCTGTGGCAAAAAGGAATAACAGTATAAGTCGAGATATGCTCAAATTTACATTTTGTATGCATCGTTTTCTCCGTATTCGAATACATATTGTCACAAATTTTGTTGCAGTTCCGACAAGTAGTTTTGCAGATATGAGTCTGACTCTAATAGCATATCTTGTTTTGGATCTTACTTGGAAAAACACCTTATGTCTAGTTGTATGGTTTTTCCAAATTGTAAAACTTTTTGTTCCAAATTTATTTCATAGAACATATTATAACAATATAAGTCGAGTTATGCTATTATTCTAAACTGAAATTTCAAATTAAATTTTTCATAAGTCGAGTTATGTTGTTATATATAGAGATATATGAGATATATTCTTTCTCCAAAAGACAAATTTAAAAATTTTAAAATGTAACTATAGATATATTGTTATTCCAATTTTAGTTTTTAAAATATTACAAACATATGTCGAGGTATGCTATTACTACGCGTGCAAATTGAAAAAAAATTTTAAGATATTCTATTATAGTAGGCAGGAGATATTGTATCTTGAGAACAATATTGTTTTTAGTTTAGTACTAATATAACATTTATACGAAAAAAAAAAAATTAATTTATGTAGTGAAAAAGTTTGAAATTATTATTTAAAATAATGTCTCGTGCACACAAATTATTAGAAATGGCTCGAGAAATTATAAATAGCAAATTGAAAGCAGATAACGATAATGATAGAGGAAATAAATGTCGTAGACAGATATATCATTAAAAGAAGGAGACAAAATGAAGAAGAACCATTTAAAATATGTTCTAAATATAAGAAAACGGAATCCCCATAAATATCATAAATGAAAGGGATATAAAAAAAATTGATTATCAACCTTTCATTTACTAAAGAAAAAGAAGCGGACTTATTATCTAATTTAATTGTTAGTAATATTCGGAATATCGATCCTGATATAGTCGAAGACGGAATTGATAGCCTTAAAAAAACTAACACTGTAAAAAAAAAAATATTTTATAACTTAAAAAATTAATTAATGTAAATATATAAAATTGTTCTCTCAATTACTATTCCTAGTTTTCATACTTTTTTATTACGATTTTGTTATATTTTATTTAATTTTTATTTTAATTACACGACTGAACTAAATACATGAAATCTGTTATATATTTTAATTTAATTATTAATTATGTTATTTGAAATTTCTTATATTTTGTTAAAATAATAAAATAATAAATTAATAAAATCCTTAAAACTTATTAAGAAGAGTTGACCTTTTTATTAAAAATAATAATTTCAGAGCTTTTCCCAATTAAAAATTATATAATTATAATTTGTTTTATTACATTGTGTTATTATGGAAAAAAATATTAACTCGACTTATGTGAAATGACTTTCAAAACAGCATTTTGGAATAATAGGATAACTCGATATAAGTCCGCTTAATTTTCAAAAAAAATGTTGGAATAACAGCATAACTCGAGTTATGTTCGTCATCTTTAATTATTTTACCAAAAAGGAATAACAGTATATCTTCGTTTATACTTTGCCGAAGCTACGAAAATTACAACACCTAACATCTGAGAATTTCAAATTCGTAAGGAAATCAAACTCTATAACATGCAAAAGGAAATTTGAAAAAATGTTTGTAAACATTTTTCAAATATCGTTTATAAGTTTCAAATTGCTGTAGTGAAACATTGAGAAAAACGAGTTATCTTGTTATTCCTCTTTGTCACAGGATCATTTTATATAATTTACTAACATTATTAATAATTCACTACTAATTCAAGTAAATTCAATTCAATTTAGTTCTATATATTCAAAAAATTGATTAATTCCAAACCATCAACAAAATAACACTTCTAAAATCAATAAAAAATAATTTTTAAAAAATAAAATAAAAATCAGCAAAAAATATACTTAAAGTTATCAAATAAAAATAACATCGTCTTGAACTTTAGAAAAGTAATATTCTAAAAATTTTCAGTATATTTACAGTATATTTTTAAATAGCATTTAAATCAATTGATATATCCCTTATACAGTTAATCTCATCCGCCATCAGTGAATTAACAACTGCAATGCTTTGTACAGTAGTTGGTTTTGACCTACGGTTCTGTTCTATCGAAGCGTGGAACTCTTCGTTTTAGTCGTTAAAGTTTTCATCATTCACTAACGAGCTGTAGGTTTCTAGTGAAATATGTACTGGGAGAAAGTTGTATTTCAACCTAAAAACAAAAATTAAAACCTTAAAGTGCATTCTTTGTTTTATGCTCATTCAATTTTGTTCTTGAAGCATATCTTCAATTTGTGTTCTTAAGTTATCGTATAATTCTAATACCCTTAGTTTTAAGTTTTGATATCATTTTTAGGTGTCCTAATAATCTAATAACATTATGGTTAACCCTTTTTAGGTGGAATATTGCTGCGGTAATAGCGTTGTGGGTCCATTGGATCTTTATTTTTAATTTTCATTAAAAACACTATGTTAACACAACAAATATGCTTCATAACAAAACACTATGCAAACACAACAAATATGTTTCATAAAGTTAATTCATTTATTAAATTTATTTAATATAATTTAATTCAATTTTTAATTAAAAAACAAAAAAGTTAACGCTTATTACACACATTCATTCATACATACATACATTCAAAAATGTTCAGTTCAAATTCAATATTAAAAAAAATTAAAAACAAAAATTTGTAAAAGAAAATATTAAACAAAAAATTCACAAAATTATATAAAATTCTTAAAATACGTATCTTAACTTAAGTTATTTCAATATTTACAAAGGAACTAATACAATCACATTTACATTTAACGTTATTATATTCGTTCGTTTTGTTCTCTTCTCGATCCGAATCATTATCGAATCGTAAAAAATCTCTTTTCTGACATACCAAGCCTAAAAATATCTCGAACCGTGCCATCAGTGGAAAATAACGGTAAAACTGATTCATAGTTTGACTTGAACACATTTTAATTCCTGTGATGTTGATTTTCAAAATTCAGTTCTTCCTTCTGTTTTGTATTTTGAGCGTTGCTTTCAAAAAGGTTTTTCATCTCCAATTTTCCTTTAAATTTATAGTATTAAACTCGAAAACTTCTAAATAAAAATAAAAAAATACAAATCAACTGTAGTAAAGATAATTATATATCTGTATCTAAGTAAATAGTTTTAAAAGAATTAATTGTACAATATATGGAGCATAATAAATAAATAAATAAATAAAATTTTGAGCGTTAACGGTCAAGTTTTTCAGTGTTCCATTTCAATATGATTTCTTCCATTTCTGCACTAAAAATACTTCTAAAAACATCGAGTAGACTATGATCCAAAGTTCTTCCTTCTCGTGTTATAGTAGGTATTCTCCACAAGTTATAAGACAATGTGCGAACATTCCTTGTTGGCTCTTTTTTGGACCACTTAAATTTATCTTTGCCATAAAAATAATTTCTAGTATCTTCTAAATCTTCTAAACCTCCTCCAAATCCATAGACATTTCGGAATCGATTTTATGATCAGATAATATGAAATCACTGTCTTCATTATCGGAATTATCTTTATCTGACTGAGTAACCCTTGTTGCGTACTAGATTTAGAATTTCTAAAACCTTTAATTTCGTTGTCTATTTCACAATTTTCTTGAAGCCATTCGTTAAATATTCCTGTACCTTGTCCAGCTTTTCTTATATTCATTTTTACTAAACTTCTAAAAAACAAATAAATTACAACAATAAAATTATTTACGGTAACAGCGTTGTGGGACCATTGGACCCCACATTATATTTATAAATTAAAAAAACACTACTTTTTATTGATTATAAAAATATGTCTTTTGCAATCTGCATTCGTGTGACGACTCAATGAAGGTACTCAAAATTTGAGAGAGATTTTATTAAAAAGAAGTTGAGAAAAATGAGAGTAAAATTTATATGTGGGTCCATTGGACCCACAACCCTATTAAAAGGTTAATTGAAATGAGGTAATATAAGCGCATTATACACTATTTTTACTATCCCAATTAGATTCGACTGCTTCGAATGCTACGTATAAGCTTTTTTTTCTACTAATTTCTCCCCACACGTAGCATATGTGTTATCGAAAATTTCGTTTATTATATATTATAAAAACTAAATATTTGATACTTATAACAGATTCATAGTCTCGTTACTAATATAAGCACCATCAATAACATAGTAGAAGCTACAGAGCTCATATTAATATGTATACATTTTGTTTTAGCAACATTGAGCTTTAACTTGTTAATACAAAGCCAATTATATAGGTTTTACAGGTCTATGTTAAGATTTTTAACTAAATCTTCTAAAATTTTGCCACTAATATTTACGAGACAATCATCAGTGGACATGATTATACGGCAAAATAATTATAACATGAAGATTATAACGCTCAACAGTGATACCTGTGGTAAACCTAACCTAACATATTTTTGTTTAGATGTATTAATTTTTGCAACCTGCTTCCTACCTACTAAATATATTTTAGACCAGTTCAGCTTGTTGTTTCAGATCCCATATCTTTTGAGTTTTAAGAATAGTAAATTATTGTGTCTAATTCATCGAATATCATTAGTCATAAAATTTTAATAGATACATTGTAGAGGTCTACTATCTATTCACTTATATGACATTAGAATTTTAGAATATAATTAGTTTCAAGATACATTAACCAGTTGATAACACCAATTATACTGAAATACTTTTGTTTTTTTATGCGAAGTTATATGTAAACGCAACCACTTCTGGTCTTTTGTACTTCCCAGTTTATTATCTTAGGACAGCAAGACTATGTCCTTGGTGATCCCTATTATTGCTTTGATGTCATTTCAGAATTAGACGGAATTTAATTGAAATATTTACGTTATAATTACTTCACTCTATCGATGGTGGTTTTGCCGACTCTTTCTTCGATATCCTGTTGTATCTGAATTGACCATATTATTTGATATAAAGTCAAAAAAATGTGTGTTTGTAATAAAACTGTAAACAAATGTAAAATTAAGGTATGTATAGAAAACACTAAATGGAAAATAATGTTATCGAGCTTTTTTTATAAACAGCATGCGCTAGAATAGAACCTTTAAGACTTACGTATCGCTTGGCTGGGATAGGCAAAAATAATGACGAAGTAGAGTATTATTCTACATAGATTAAATGGAAATTGATTGGCTAAATATCTCTCATACTAATCAAATCATTATTTTATTATAATTTAAAAAACATTCTACCGATTCAGATTTAATTGAGAGCTTTTTAATTACGAAGAGAGTAATATAATAACACTAATGTATTCCTTTAACTTCAAAGCCTTTTTGTAATTTTATTAAAATTAACATTTTTAATTCTTAAATTTTCATAAAATAATCACTTAAATTCTTATTTTTTTTGTTTTATTTTTTTTTTCCACTGTAGACGTTTTTCATTATTATCTGTATCTTAAAAGAAAACAAAAATAATTTTGTTGGTCACCATCTATCTAATTATAACCTAACAAGCAACATTTTGTTACTTTTTTACGTTTTTTATATTTTATTTTTGGTAATTTAAAAAAAAAAAAAATAAGTTTAAACATTTTTTTTTTATATTCATTTCCTAGTAGCTAGTCAACTAATGTATATAATATATAGATATACAAAATGTACATAAATCGTATTAAATTGTATACATTATAAGTTGGATATTTATGTATATATATTACGTACTTATATATATATATATTAAAGTAAAATGGTGCCAAAATTATATCATTTGGCATTAAATTATTTTTTAATTTAATTATATATAAAATGTACATATATATATGCATAAGTATTTATATAATTATATTATGTATTATACATATATACTGTCAATTGAATTCTATTTTGTTCCACACTCCATTGAGCATATTTTGTGTAAATTAAATCTTATATAAGGTATTATTTAAGATAGTTTTCTTATACAGGATATTTCTGACTTAAGCTGCCATAATTACAAGATAGGTCGTATTAAATCTAAAAATGTACATCTAAAGGCGCTATTCTCAACCATTTATGAGTTTTGTGCTTTAACAATTATTTAAATTTTGAAATATTTTTTTTTGGTTTATAGCCCATTACTCGCAATCATAATATAAGATGGAAAAAATAAGACGAAGTTTTTAAAGCTACTTTAAGTAGAGCTATATCCCAAAGCCTTTTCAACCCTTGCTCTTTCATATAATTAAACACATAAATCAAGAGTGCTGTTAAATTTTTTACTAACAAAGTATCATTTTTTTTTTTGTAAAAGCTGTCTTATTTTTAACTTAAGCCATAAAACAAAATTACAAAAAAAAATTATTCACATTATAACGACTTGAACACTATAACCTATTGAACCCATTAGGGTTACTCTAAATTATTAATATTGAACTTATATTAGTTTTGTGCTTTTAACATTGTATTATATAGATTATTATTTTTTTATTGAATTAATTGTTGTTCTCAAAATTTAGCAATTAATGTCGGAAAAGGCTAGGAAAAATCCGACTTTAATTTAGCTCGTCTTATAAAAAATGTTAAACCTACCTAAATTAACTTACAACTAATTAAGCTACAACTACTAAACCAGAGATGGTTATTGTTTTAGTTTGAATTAAAATACTGAAATAAATACAAATTTTGTTATCGTATTGTTAAGGCCCAAACCATCACAATTGTTGATGAGACACTATTGTGAGCAGAATATTATGTTTGTGATTTGGTTCAAAAGTAATTCGTTTTTGTGTGCTTCATCTGAAGGCATGAAAAATAATGAGGACATTTGTATAACTTGTTTGTATATAATTATTTCGATTAAGATAAAGAAATACGAATGGAGGGATTAAACATGATTTTAGTGTATCTTTAATGCATTTATTTTCCGGATATGCAGAATGTGAAATTTTTCTGTAATATTAGTAGCTAGTTTATAATAGTGTTTTCCAATCAAATGCAAAATAAAAATATCAATTCTAGAAATGTTTGGGGAGTTATACAGCGTTTTACTTGACTCAAATTTTGATTTAAATTTAGCTTCTGGCTTTCGAAAACAACCTGTTCATGCTCTCAGGTATTTTCTTTCCATTTTATATGTAAATCTCCATTAGGAAGGTGCTAATGTTATGCAAAATTTGCCAACCATAGGTCAGAATAGATCTGATTGAATGCTGGGTATGTTATTATTTTAACTCTGACGGATAAAAATTTTATTATTAATGTGTTCAGTGCAATTAAGGTTATATTGAAAGAATACTCCTAGATATTATACTAATTTTTGGTTTCTTAATTAACAATATATCATAATAAGGCATTATTTTTGTTAAAAAAAAATAACGGTACAAACATCAACTTTTTTTACAGAATTAATGGATTTCTGTCCTTTTCCCTTAAATGTTGAGCATAATAGCAATTTCATATTTCTATAAGGTTATAGAAGGTATATATGGTAAAAAAAAATATTTTATACTCTTCCCTAAAACGAAATTTATAATCCTTACTTTAGAGTCATATTAAAAAGTGTTCCATGACTTTTGGTTTAGAAGGTTGAACTGTACACAAAATGTATGGAAAAAAAACGGAAATAAAACTTTGAAAAATTGTACTTTAATACCGTTATTTAGTGGGCTTCAAATGATGTTTTTGTGATAAAAATTTAATAATATTTGTCTTTATAAACTAAACAAACTCTTAATCTGGCGCAATGAAGAAGTTGTGGTGACTTTCATGAAATGAGAGTTCAGAAACTCGAAAAACAACATATCCGGTACTATAATTAATGTAACAGTAATAGTGTCCTCAGAGCAAGCTCTAAAAATATAATTAGAATAGCTAGAATATAAGTATAATGAAAAGTAGTGAAATTAGGTTAGTCTAAGTATAACAACAAGAACAGTAGGGTATAAATGTATATGCACCATCTACATGTGGCACAGAAATATAAGGCACATTTTAGTCTTTGAACTGTTTAAAACCTAATAGCTTCTAAATGATATTAAACCCATTTCACAATATAATGTTTTTATTGCTACAACTTTTCCAATCAAAACTATACCTAGCCCACATTTTTCATAACACCATCACTCTGTATATAATAATTAAAAAATCTGAAGGTAGAACCTATTTTACAGAATTAAAATGGGAAAGTAAAAATTTTTTGAAATGAGCTCACTTCACAAATTTACTAAAATAGCTTAACAAATTTTAGACGAAATATATTTGCATCTCCATTAGATTTTTATTTCCGAAGTTCTTAAATTTAAAATTTTTACATTGGAAAACATAGCAAAGCATTTTAAAAAACAAAAGTTTATTCATTACAATAAAATGAAATTGTTAAAGATTACAAACTCAAGGTGGATATTTCAATTTGTCTAAGAATTTAACGGTTCGGTAAGCACAAATTCCAATCTCCTGGAATTTCGGTTCGGCAAGCACAAATTAAATAATAGGTAACATTCATTTGACTGTAGAATAGTATACTCATTGGGAAAATTCAATGATACCATTACTCGTCCTAAGATTCAGTAATGAGTTCAAGTACAATAAATAAAGTTTGAGTTAGTAATGCAAGTCCTATATTTTCTTGGAACAGAAATTCGAGGAGTAAAGAAGTGTTTAAATAACTTACTACATATATCAGATCCTTATGTGTTGGATAACCAAAACTGAATTTTTAGATGGAAAAGAAAAAAATTTGGAATATGAACAAAAACGAAATACGCTTCCCAATTATATTACTATACATTGTGTGAAATATATATTAAACATATAAATGTGAGAATGATACTCTAAGGTTGGTTGATTTGACGAAATCATTGGAATTTTAAATTTTCTTCTTTTGTTTTTTTTTTATATATTAAAAGAGCAAATTGGACATACTAAAAATACGTCATGATGGAAAAATAAAAGAAAAATCAAAATATAAAATTTTTATTAAAATATTATTCATTTTGTATATACATATATATTATATATATATTATATTTACATAATATGTACATAATATACACTCATTATATAAAATGAAATTTATCCCTCACAATATTTTTTTTATGATATATTTACTAAATTTTTTTTTTTTATTTGAATTGACTTTTAATAAAAACCACTTCTCTACGTATTTCTATATATTTAAAAAAAAAAATTGTTTGTGTTTGTTAGTTGTAGCTTTCTATAAATTGTATTAAAATTGTTGTACAATTAATTGTAGTCGTATATAGCTATCTAAAAATTGATGGAATCACGTATAAATAATCTTTTTAATTAAATAAATTAAATTTTCTTGTATTAATCGTATAAATTGTAAAGCAATTCAGATGAAATTGTTTAGGTAGCGTTTTTATTACACGTTTTTCTAAACAACGTTTAAATGCTGATATTTTATTTATTTATTTATTTATTTATTTATGCTTAATACAAACATATTACAACGTACATAAGTGTACAAAAAAAACAAACAAAATATAATTTCAAACTTAATCTTATTATAAATCTTAATATTAAAATTGACAATTATACAATTTTCTAATTTATTATCAAAGAATGTTAGAAAATTATAAATTTATACTGACTCCAAGATATATAAAATGTAAGTGTAGCTTTTTTTTTAGTTGGGCTGCGTTTAATGTAAGATCAATGTGGTGTTTTTGTTTATTTATTAATATAAACATTTTATTAACAGGTTCATATTTACCATAATAGGTACGATGACATATTGGACGAAACATATTTTCCGATCTAAAACGGTTTCTGTTGTTAATATGTAAGTGGATCATATCTCTAACATAAGGAGAATCAATTTCATTATTTAAAACTTTAATAATAAATATAATATCAGCAACCTCTCCTTATGGATTCTAATGAATTAAGATCCAATAATTTTAATCGGTTCCTATAAGATGGCAGAACAACTGTATTTGACGTAACTGGATTTGACTGGTGTAAATTACGCAGCGTAAATCTTAAAAAAAAAATTTTGTAGCTTCAATTCGTTCAATATGATTAAGGTAATGAGGCGACCACATTTGACTGGTATATTCAAGATTTGGTCGAACAAGAGACGTAAAATTGATTTAACCCATATAAACCCAGAGTGCCGAAAACGAAACACATCACGTTTTCCGGCATAAGGGTCACCCGGTGTGTATTTTAAATGAAACTAAAATTTATTATTTAATTAACAAATATTTTACTTACCTTTTTTTTTAAATGTGACAAAAAGCATGTTTGCCGATGGCTTGAAAAGTCCGAATTTTGAGTTTTTTTTCATTCTTGTTAAAATAAGAAAAAAAGATACAAAAAACAAAAAAAAAACTTTTAAATAAACTATTTCAGAGTAATAGTAATAATTTAATCACAATATAAAATCCAACAAAATTTGTAGCTACAGGGTGACTTTTTCAAGCAGTGTATCGAAAACGAAACATCAGGTTTAAACGAAATTTAAAAATTTTCATATAAAAAAAAATTCTAGATTCTTTTGGTGGTTTTTTCCTCTTCCAAGCTATAACTATACCAATACTGTCTTTTTTATTTCGGACCACGTATTCTGCGATTGAATACTTGGAAATCAAATAACAAGTTATGCTAAATGGACGTCAATAGGTTGATCATAAGAGGTAAGAATTCAATACCTGATTTTGAATTCTTGGAAATATAGCACCAAGCCACTATGAGATCAACGTCGGTAAATTAGTATAAATATCACAACCAATGTTCAATCGTCATCAGTTGTAATATAAAAGAGAGTTAAAATAAAGTGAATATAAGATAAACTGTGCAAAAATGTTCAGATAAAAGTATTTCAGTTTACGAGAAATAGAAGAATTAATAAGTGAAATTTTCGATAACGAGGACCCTGTTCTCATTTAAATCTTATGGAGGAGGTTCAGAGGAAAATGATAGCCAATATGGATTAGGAAAAATAACGTAGTTTTGATTTTATTACATTAAACGAAATATTATTACTCAGAGTATTATAAATGCTATAATAATTATGTTAAAATGATATTGTGAGTATTTTTTTATTATTTCAATACTGAAAAAAAAAATATTAAAAGTAATTCTTTAAAAATATTAAAAATATATTAAAGAAACTTCAGTTTTAAAATATTAAAAAAAAATTAAGATTAAAATTATGTTCTAAAATACTAAATAAATGAAAAAATAAAGAATATCTAGTTTTCATAAAAACATGTTTTTAGCTATTTAATACAATGCTATATGTATATAAATGTCGAAAATAGTCACTCGACTTCAACAATCATAATATAAAGAATATCTATTTCAAATGATATGCTCCAAAACAATTTTTGTCTCTGGTAAAATAAAGAGACAGCTTAAATTTTTTACATATAGCCCAAAACAAATGATGCAACACTGTGACATATTTTTATTACATCACGTACTACGTAATAATACAAATTTATCAAAAACTTTTCAAAATCATTCAAATTTATATTATTAGAGCTCTTTTAGAAACAAAAAAAAAAATTGAAAATAAATTTAAAATGTTAAAAAAAAACCGGGTGGGGTAAAGTTTTAAACAAACAATAAATTGTAATATAATTAAATTGGTATATCTTTAAAATAGTTATATCATTATAATAATATTTGATTCCATTAACACTAATCTTATTATCTTGGATTATGTAATTACATATTCTTTTTTAATAGGATTATGTAACCATTGTAATTTAGATTACTAGGTATACCATCTAATTATAATAATTAAGACCTAATCATATATAATATTTTATATTCCACAAAAATGTTATTAGTCTATGGTTAACAACTTAATATGATAACTGGATTTTCAATAAAATTTTTATATAATTTCATTTAATTGAATTAATTTGAGAGTTAAAAATCTTCTTAGAATAATCGTAGGATTTAATTTAATTTTGCCTTATATATCTATGTTTTATCAGTAGCACAGTATAGAGGTGAAATAATTTGGGAAAAAGAGATAAAATCATCACCAAATACTAATGCAAATATTAGCCTTTGTTGCCTAGTGAAAATCGGTTTCGTTATTTTATTAATTTAACTAATTTAGGATAAGTAAATATGTAAGTTTACTTTTTAATTAGCTGAATGATTGATGTATATAGAGTACATATTGTAAGGTTAGATATCTTAATAAATTGTAAGGTAGGGTTTTAGCAAATTGGGATTTAAATTATTTCTTGAATATAATAGCTTCATATTCGCAAGTTTTCATTTGTTAATATACAAATGTTGCAGCTAAATTATCTACTTGAAATTGTTAACATTTTTAGTAAATTACTAAGTTCTTTACATGTAAACAACTGTGTAAAAAACTACTAAACAACACTGGTCAAAAATCTATATTATAAACTTCGTATGTAGTAAAAGGGTAAAATTTCTATTTTTTTTTTTTTCAGGATTTTTTTACAATTTCCATAGCTTTCAAACTTTAATAATTTTTCTGTACACATATAAAACTAATTTCCAAAATTAAAACAAAAATTCCAAACTTTTAAAATAAAATGACAAAAATAACATTCTCACCTTAACTACCCATACCAAATTCCCTTAAATTGTTAATAATAAAACTTGATAATTTTCAACAAAAACCAAAACTAAAATAAAACAAAATAAAATTCGCAGTCATTTTCCAACCTTAAACAAAAAAACAAAACCACAATAAAAATAAAATTTGCATTAAAGTAAAGAAATTTTTCCATTTCTTTTGTTACTTTATTTCCATATTTTCCATTTTTTTGGTCTCTTTAAGTGTCCATCGATTTTCCTTTATTGTTTTTCAGTTTATCAGAAAACCAAAATTTAACATAAAAACAAAACCAAAAACCAAAACAAACATTCAAAACAAAATTTCTGTTTTTCTTTTGTTCCTTTTGGGAAACTGTTTAGTTTTCACAATTTTTAAGGGTATAAAAAAACAGAAACACAAAACAAAACAAAAATACTCAATCAAGAAAATATAAATTTTCCTTTCTTTTGTACCTAATTCTGTAAGAACTACCAAACAAATGATCCACTCGATTAGAATAACAAAGACAAAAACAATAGAAAGATAGAAAGAAAGAGAGAATAAAACTGAAAAATGTAAACAAATAAAAATGATTATGAGAAAATAATTTCTATGGTAAAAAAAACATTATACCGTTTAGTATAAACTAACTTAGTATATAATATAACGATACTATTAAGTGCTTCTAGGTATAAATTTAAAATTTCTAAGATAAAAAAAAAATAACAGTAAGAAAAAAAAATCAATGAAATAAAATTTCAAAGAAAACAATTCAAAGGAAATGAAGTATTTGTAAAAACTAAAAAAAAAAATAAATAAATAATTTAGCCTTAATACAGAAACATCAGAAATGGGTGAGTGATTAAAAATTATTTTTGTAATTTCAATTGACTAATGAATGTTTAATTGTTGCTTCAAAAATACATTTCAACTAATTAAACCCTCTAATAACCGAATGGTAATTGTAGAAAAAAATACTTCTCTCTTGATTCTGAATGCTCTTACTATACTTTACAAAATGAACAAATTGATTTAAAAAATGAATGCATGTAAGCTTTCAATTATTAAAATTGAAATACAAGCAAATGAGCCAACCATAGAATACTCTATTTTCATTTCTTTTCAATCTTGTGACGCTAACGTTGAGCATTTGTAACATCTGTTGTATTTCTAGGGTAACAACTTTCCGCCATAAAAAAACAAAAAACATGACATGGTGGACGGCGCAATAGGTCTTTTAGCCCATGCCTGGTCAACTCGCGGTTCATGAGTCGCATGCGGCTCATTAGAAGATAATTTGGGGCTCATAAAATTATTTATAAATATTTGTTAAATATTCCAAATATAAAAAAAGACTTTAAATTTAGAGCTATATTGTTAGTCTGAATAAAAAATTATATGTATTCATTTTTGTTTCCTCCTAAAAAATGCAAAATCAAAAACAGCACTTTGTTTTTTTAAGCGCATGTATTGATTTTTTTTTTAAATTTAAAAAATCATCGTAAAATAATGTTTTGAACATTGAAGCTGGAATATTGAAGCTGGAATATTGAAGCTGGAATATTGAAGCTGGAATATTGAAGCTGGAATATTGAAGCTGGAATAGATATTGGATCATAAGACAAACATTAAAAATGGATCATGCAATGGACGTCATGGTTCAAACTATTAATGTTATTCGTAGTCGTGGACTATTCCATCGCCAATTTCAAGAATATTTGGAAGAAATAAATTCACACGAATTACGAATTGCCAAATCCAAAATAGAAATTGATATGGATGATTTATCCAAGCAATTGGAGAAACAAGTTTCCCATTAATGCATTTTTAATTTTTGAAAATTTTCATTTACAAAATTTATTTCGTAATTTTTTTCCACTCTTTTTATCTTGGCTCATTATTCAGTTCGGTTTGGACTGTTTTAACCGAAAGGTCCTAGGTTCAATTTCTGATTAAAACATAATGCTTTATAAGTTTTTAGACATGGTCCAGTACCTTACCTCGTTGGAATAAAATATATATTTTAATAAAAAATAATAGCTCCACATCTCGAAAGAGAAAAGGACTTGAAAGTTTGGCTTCATATTAATGCAGGTAACCTGATATAGAAATAAGATAAACGGTACATAAAATTAACATAAAGAATAAAAATTTACTTGTGTTAATAAAACATAATAAAAGAGTAGAGTACAAAACACTGAAGAAGTCTGCAAGTAGTAGACGAAATACGGGTATCTGTATGATAAGCATATCAGTAAAATTAAAAGGGAAATATTCGACTATTTTCACTCTTATAATAAAAGAGCTGTTTTTCTAAATTTTTGTAGGCTAGACTAATTTAAAAATATTGGGGGAACAAAAATAAATTAAACAAAAAAATTCGGAAAATTTCGTATCATTTGGTAAACGAGAATTGAGACTGCTGTCATTTGAAATCGTATTAACAGAAAAACTTTTTTGCCAAGAGTTGATCTCATCGGATCATGGATCATTATGTTGTACCCTTATTAATTTTGTTTTGCAAAGAAAACAAAGTTAACTATAGACGGAATTTTTTAATATATTTTTTTTCTTTACTCTTCTTGGGAGCTTAGGGCTTCCACTTGACATTTCCATCGTACTTGATTTCTAGCTGCTAATTTCGCTTGTTCCCACGTTATGTTTGTCTTTTCAAGCTCTTGTTTTATGGTCCTGCGCCAAGTACTCTTTGGGCGACTTCTTGTGCCTTTTTTCAATATATCACTTTAAATTCGTTTTCTAAATAGGAACAAGTTAATCAAAATTATAATCTTGAAGTCCAGTTTTTATAGAGTTACTATTTTTCAAAAAAGAAAAGTCAAAATTCTCAGATTTCACATTGTTGTTGGTTAACATAATTGAAGCAAAAAAACAGGATATATCCAAAAAGTATAGTAGTTCGTCCAATATGAACAAACAACACACTGTTTACTGATTATTTTTATTAGTGTAAGTTTTAATCTATCTACCTTTGCTGAACAGGTAGTAGTTTGTCCAGTTGATTGGCTGTTTACTTTCCAATGAATTAGTACAAGTAAAGGGACGATTATAACTATATTGTTATTATTCCAAACATTATGATTAATGTTAAAATGACAGTAGGTAGCCAAGGTTTTAATAGTTATATTAATCATTTCAATAAATTTAAGTAATTAAGAATATCCATATTGCCATGATCTTAATTCAGAAATGAATCATTCTTGGCTTTATATATTTCGATGCTTTCAGCTTAATCTAGTTTCCGTGAATCTCTTGTTTAATATTATTAGAATTATTCCAGATAACAATTTAACTTTTAATCCACATATAGATTATATAGTATCTAAAGCTTTCTCCATTCTTGGCTTCATAAAACGTAATTCTCAAACATTTTCTGATCCATACACTTTTAAATCTTTGAACACATCTCTGGTTCGAACACATATCTAATATGTTTCTCCCATTTGGATGCCATCTTATGACAATCACATTAAAAGAATTGAGTCTATTAAAACGAATATTATAAAATTCTGTCTTCGTAATTTTAATTGGCAACAAAATGCTACAAGTTACAAATCTAAATTTCAACTAATTGACATTTCTACATTGGAAGTAAGAAGAAATGTAGCGGCGGTAATGTTTTGCTATGATACCTTGTCAGGTAAAATCAATTGCCTTCAAATTCTAAACCATTTTAACATATATGCGCCAGTTCGAAAGATCTGTTCTCGAAGAGTTCTCTACCTAGATGCACACAGAACAAACTATGATTTTTCAGAACCGAGAGTCAAATCTCAAAAATTATTTAATTCTTGTTTCTCTGTTATCGATTTTAATGATGTAAGCGAAATTGTTAGAAGAAAAGTCACCATATTTTTAAATAACTTGTAATTTATTATTTAGTTTACCGATATTCGTTAGGTATTAGTGTTATTTTAAACTTTAAATAATATTTTTATTTTCATTTTTTACTTTACTAATTATTTTTAATCGTTATGAAATGTTTATTTTTAAATTGAGTATGTATTTGTAATGAAATTTAGTTTCTAAGTCATATCTGTAAGGGTTAATTTCCCAGTTGATTAATAAATAAATAAATTGTAAATGTTATGACTCTTTTGGATTATTCTGCCACTTTGAATTTGAATATGGTTACAGTTTTCTTCTTGTCTTTCAGTCTATATTTATTTTATATTTACTATCTTTCTTTCTATATTTACGTTTGTCTTACTTTGTCCTATAACTTTGTCCAATGACTAGGAGGCATCTTGTATATATTCGATTTTGTTCCGCCTTAATCGATCTTTATGAGCTACTTTGATATGCTATTATTTACTACGTATACGTTTTTTACTATTTTCAAACATTGTATAATTGATTTCAAATATTTCCAGTGCATTATTGTATTGATATTGATATTGTATTGATTGAGGATATAAAGTACTATGCCAAGCTATAATGTAACATATATTTACCTGTAACTAGCAATTTATTGATGTAATTGTACTATGCCCCGAAGAGATAACATACTAATTTAACTTAACTCGAATTTTTGTTCGACTTTTTTAATTTAGCATTCTACGACAAAAATTATCTGAACAGATAAATCAAGACAAATTATTTTATTACACAATCAAATCAATCCAAATACAAAAGGACAAACACAAAAGTCATTTTCTAAATTTAAAGTTTATTAAAATAGTTCTTTTACTCAATGGTTAATTTTCCAAAAGGACAAATTTAAAATTTGAACAAAAAACGTGTTTAACTAAAATCAATTTTACAAAAAATTTCCTTTATCAAAATAAAAAGCCCCTAAACAAAAAAAATTTCTTTTTATTTGTATAAATTTTTTAAGTCTTGTGGTCTACATTTTCCTGTCATCAGATTTTAGTTACCCTTTTTTTCAAAAGAATTTCGTTCTTTCGAATTCGAGAAGTAGTTTTTGTTTTTTGAATGTTGGTTTTTGTTAAAAGGCTATTTGCAAAATGTCAACTTTTATCAAAAGTGAAGTGGTTTTTTTTTTGTGAAATGACTTTTGAGGGAAATATTTTTGCATTAGACATATTTTTAAAAACCTTAGCAAAATTCAATCCTTAGCAAAATACAATGTTGGAATGCTGATTTTTATTTATTATTGATTTAGTTTTGGTAGATATTAATAATAGTTGAGATTCACTATATTTATCATATTAAATGAAATCGGACCAATATGATATCATTGTTTTGAATCCCATTCAGGCTTCAAATGTTATAAATTAGTGTATAATATTTAAAATTACTTACAAGAGCTACAAGTGTAATTTATTTATCTTCTAAAAATAACAAATGGAACTGTGATGACATTAAGAAACTCCTCCATATTTACTCAATAAGTTAATGTGTGGTATATTACCTAGAGGTGTGAATTTGATTGTTCCACTTCCAAATGGCAGACTTAGACACTTTTGGTTTTTTGTCAGAGTTGCAGTATTGTAGAATTTATTGCCAAGTGCTGTCTAACTATTTTGATATTGCCTTAAGCAAAAACCGTAGTTAATAGTAACAATTTATTGTTTTATTTTTTTATAGTTGAGTGAGGAAAGCATGCTAGGCCTAAATCAATATTTACTTTTTTATTTACAATAATTTTTGTCTTTTTCTGTTTTTAACCCGAATTAGCCCAGATTATTGTTTTGTTTAATTCTGAGGTTATATTTAGTAAAAACTGTTAGTCCTGAGTAAAAGAACATATTTTTGCAATTATTTTGGTTTATAGAACCGCCCTGCTGTTGAGGAGGCTTGTTTCCATATGGAAACGCTGTGCTATGCATAGGAGAAAAATTATGTGAATAAAATACACATTTTAGATTTTAGAATAAAATATGTTCATAAAATTATAAATGAGCACTAGATGAAAAATTTATAAAAAAAAATATTTAAATAATGAAACACAATATTATTGCTTATATAAGATTCAAAACACCGTATGCACAGTCCTTTATCACATTTGATACATATATATACTCCTGTCAACTGTTTTGCAATAATCGCCAGTATATCTTCGTTTCTCTTCCACAGAGAACATATTCGTTTCTTCTCCAAGATACTTTTTGAACTGAAAAATTTCCACTTAAAAAACCACATTTCGTTAAAACTAACATTAAGTTAAAATAATTATCCAAAAATAAAGTTTAATTACAATTAAATATTTAGAAAAAAAATGCAATTTACTTTTTCATGTCATCCATTTTTCACAATTTTTTTTTCACTAAACTAAAACTATATCTTATAACTAAATACTAATTTTGGTTTTGGTCTGAGGACATAGATACCGTACATATTTCCTTAGTTACCATACACGTTACCTACCAATCGTATCATCAAATAAATGATTGTATAGTTTATGAAACTGTTACCTGAAGTAAATCCAAAACAAATAAAGCCAAATGATATTTTGTAACTTTATTTTATATGGGTGTTGAAATAAAATCAAAATTAAAAAGAAATAAGATTAAAAATCAGTTTATATACTTTTTGGCTTTATTTCAATACCACGTTTGAAATAAAACCGAAATCATGAACTTTTTATCATTTAAAATTAAAAATATTATTAACAGATAATAATGATAATTTTGAAGTTTAATTATGTATTTTATATTTGGATTGAAATCCGGGAATTCTATTTTCCAAAATATTTATAATATTTATACTGTATATGCGGTAACAACTAACGTGCCAGACTTCCCGCCATATGTCCGTCCCACTAGAGCCCTTTAACTTTTTAAAACAATAATACCAATTATCTGCGGTGTTATGGTTCACTACCGATACGGTAAAAGAGGGGTGAATTAGAAAAGATTTAAGACTTGGACTCAAAATCAGGGTATTCCACTTTTCTAGAATATTCATATGCACTTATATTGAGTTACACACAGAATTTGTTTTTATAAATATTTGAATACTTATGTAAATATCTGAAATGGTTTTATTGGCTTTTTTTAAAATAAAATAAAGACGAAAACAAAAATTATAGGTTTCGATTTTATTTCTTCCGACTTTATTTCAAGTAACCTATTTACCAAACAAAAAAATATTTTTTTAAAAATCCTCATCATACGTTTGTTTTTTTGGATTTTTTTTTTGTTTTTTTTTCTTTTTATTTTTTTGTTTGATGAAATGTAGGTACGAAAAAATTTTGAACAAAAAACCAAACTATAGCGTTTTGTAAAAAATGAAATGAAATTTTATGCTACTATTTTTAATTTTTTTTTAAATTTATAATGCAAAAGTGAAAATCCTAAGATAATTTTTTTTCACATAATTAAAGAAATGTAATTTTCTTCACAGAAAAATCTCGAATGGCTATACTAACTGGGACCAGTGCTTCAGAAGTTATGAGCTGTTTTGTCCCCATACTTCCTGTTTTTTCAAAATTCAAAATCGGTTAACAATATTTAATAAAATTGTGAAACTGTTTTAATATTTATTTAATTTCAAATTTTATTTCATTGGATTATGAAAGTAGGTGCATGATATAACATTATGATGACATATTCACTTTATACATTGTTTATTCGTGCTTGAGTCAATAATTAAAGTAGTAATGTGTGACACATATTGCGTAATTATGAGATAACGTAAAGTTACTCTTAGATTAAAGAGTGTAACTTTTTGTTACATAATATAATAGTAGGTATATAACACCCTCTTTCTCGAAATTACTTGAAGTTAGGTAGATTACTTATTTAACAATCTCAAGGTACTTATTCTCAATAAGTTAAACTTCTTTATATAAATTTATTTTTATTTTTGTTTTCACTTCTTTTAAACATATTATGTCCGAAGTAGGATTGATACATTTTTGATTAGTACCTTTAAAATACAGCGATCTATTCTTTTTAAACTGCACACAAACTTTACAGTTGGTTAGAAGTGGCATTATACTAGTACTGCACTATTTCTATATTTATGTCATTTTAATTTCAAAGCCTAATATGAGTAAGTACCATATAAATAGGTAAAAAAAAAGTGTAATACTACTAATAAAAAAATAACGGCTTTTATTTCAATAAAGCAAAAATACCTATATGTTAGTTGTTACTATAATAATATGGCAACACAGGTTAATATATTATGGCTAATTCGGGTTAATGTACTTTTTTTTGTTAATTGCAATTAATTAATTTGGTTTGATTGAATTAAATTTTATTTTTATTTATTTGTTATTTATTCAACCAATTTTTAACGGATTAGTAGTAAGTTAAATATAATATCATTTTACAAGCAATATTTTATAATTATTTTTACTTGTATACACTTTAAAAGACTTATCGTCTTATATGTGTATTATCTTCTTCTATATATTATATTACTTGCCCATTCATCCGATCGCCAGGTTTGAGAAATTGTTGAGTACACTTTCGCGAATGTTTTTGGCATAGGTTTATGGTAATGTTTTTAAATATCGGTCAGGTTCGGGTAGCTGCCAGTGCGATGCAACAAGTTAAGCAACATGTTACATCAAAATTTAACTATAAAAATTGTTTAAAACTGGAAAATTCGAAAACACCACTATGTTAGACCATTCTGAAAAATAACGTTAGTTTAAACGGATAACTTTTCATCCTTTCAACAATGTTTTAAGTGTCGTTCCCATATACAAGGGTTAAAAAAATTGTTTTATTTTTATTTTAAATTTCAATATTTTAACGAACAAAATTCTAAAATAATAAAGCAAATTTATTCTAAAAATATTTTCTACACATTTTCCAATTATTTTGAAAACTTAAAAATTACAAAAAAAAAAAAAAATTACTTAACTTTTATTATCAAAGAATCGGTATAGACTTAAAATTCAATTCCCGTAAACTAAGCTATTATAACGTGTGTAAATCTGTAAGGTAAAGGTAAAAAGTAAAGGTGAGTATCGATTTGAGAAAAAATAAAACTTTTCAAACTTTTTTAATTTGCTAAAAATGAAAGGGGTTTAAAATTCCTAAATCGTTTCAGAAACAAAAAAAGTATTATTTAGAAGTAAAAGTTTATAAAAGAAATTTTTGGATATTAAAGTGGACATACTCAAGTTTTGTTTTTTTAAAAAAAAAGTTTGATCTTTTATAGTAAAAAGTTTTCTTTTTTGATTATAGAAAGTTGTTTGGTGTTTGGATATTATTTAAGTAAATTAAAATAACAGTTTGAATGAATTTATCTACTTTGTATATGCATTTATACTTTGTATAATATGTATAAAGGTATATACCAAAGATTTGTGTATTAGTCTATTTTATGTAAAACGTAAAATTTTGTGAATTTGAGTAAAGTAAATTAAAATGTCGTAGTGTTAATATTATCGTAATTTTTTTGTTAAATATCAAATTCTGAAAATTTTAAAGTTTATTGTTATGTTTTATAATATTATTTGTTATAAATCAGTTTTTATAGTTTAACATGTTATAAGATGGTTCATAGGTACTAATTTTCGCTGATTGAAAGAACGAGTATTTAATTTATTTTTTTCAATCTCAGAACCAGTTTCTACAACTTCCTGAGTGCTTTATCTGTTGCGACCGTTACCCACCTTAAATTTTACTTTATTTGCTACAGCTCAGAATAAAGATTTCGTACTGCTATTTGAATTAAATGATAATCAAATTATTCATTCGGTTGACTTAAATTTTATTTTTAAAATTTTTTTTAAGTAGATATATCAAATTTCTTCGGGTGCATTATTATCTGTAGATTGCATTTACTTTTCAAACTTTACAACCAAAAGTCGAATTACTAATAAATAAATTTTAAGTTAGCAAATATCGATATTTTGGACGCAACTTACTTCCTTGATCAGTGTTTACTTCTTCCATCAGAGCTTCCACAAATGATGGAAGTACGTTGCTTCTATAATATTGAGATTTTCAAAATAAAAGTTAACTAGTCTGCTCCTCGAAATTCGTGGAAGTTTAATAAAAAATCAATTCCATGTGAATTGTTTGCCATCGTTTCTATAACTTTTTTTATTGATTTATCTTAGACAGCAACCGTATACTTAAAATTTATAAAACAAAAAATGTTAATTTTAAATTTAATTCTGGTTGGTGTTTAGCGAAAATTTGGTCAATTGAAACTTTTGTATTTGAAAATGACTTATACATGGAGTGAAATTTTAAATTGAATTATTTTATTAGTTTTGCGAAATCTTTTAAATTGCTATCATTCAAAAGAATAATAATAAAAAGCAGTTATGAAATGATTCAGATTTTTATGCCGCACTTTCTTCAATTCACAGATTGAACAATAATGGCTTATCAGTGAAAGTAAGTTCGACTTTTAATAGCAAAATGCACTATACAAAAATTTAATTATCACAAATATATTATACTAGCTATTCCCGGCGTAACATTCGCCGGTCTAGCATTAGCATTATAAATGAAACAATTTATTTTATTTGTTTATTTTCTTTATTTTCTTAAAAAGAATCAATGTTTTACATATTTTTTTATTACATAATAAATAAGTTAAATTGAAAAACTTAAAACTATAATTCACTTTATTTAATATCTTAAAAATAGTTTAACATTTTAATACTTATTCAAACATTTCATAATATTTTATACTACACTAACACTATCAAAAGATCGTACTCTAGACAAAACAACATATAACTGTGAAATAGAGAATTGTGTTTTTAGTGAAATATTATATTATATAATATTAAAATATGAGCACATTATTTAACCATATATTTTTATATATTAAGAATGAAATACATCACATAAATTAAGAATTATTAAAACAATTAAAAATCAAAAAAATATTTCATATCACTTTATATTTCAGTCTCATAATAGTCATAGTAAAAATACAATACAGTTTAAAATAGGGTTGCCAGAATATTTCTTTTAAAGAGCACATGTACTCTTTTTTCAACACGATCGTTTTGCTCACTCTCTTTCTTCGTTCGGATTTTTCGTATCTCTTTTTGCTCTCTTTTTCCGTTAAACTGAATTTATATTATTTTTATATAGAAAAAGAGCAAAAATGTCAAAAATCATCATTGAAAAAAATATTTCCTCCCATGAATTTAAGAAAAAACCTTTAAATCTGAAATGTATTTAATATTTCAAAGGCAAAAATGGGAGATTTTATGAGAGAAAACGTCTAAATATAGACAGTGTTAGTCGTCACATGCAATTATATATAAATATACAAACTGAAAAGAATTTTACAATGAAATGAAATGTGGTAATAAATTTATAATAGAAGTAATGAACTCAAATCAAACGACAAATTATGAAACAGAGGCTTGTAAAATTGAAATATTGTCATTTGTTGCTGAAATAAATTTATATTATGTTTAATATAAAGTATATTATATTAATATAAAACATAATTAATTTATATAAAATATTTTTAATGTTATGTGTTCTGGTTTTATAAAGAAAACAACTGATGAATAATAAAGTCTTATTTATTAATTTATTTTAACAGTTGATTCTACATATAAATCTGCAGGTCAGCTTTTCCCTTTTTCCCTTTTCCCTTTCGAAATGTGGGTCTTTTTTTATTAAATTATATTAATTATTTGGTATAATATATTTTTTGTATATATATATATATTTTAATTTTATATACACCCTTCTCTTTTTGTCCTCTTTTTTGCCGAAGAAGCTCTCTTTTTAAACTTTTCCCTTCTGGCAACTCTAGTTTAAAAAAGTTTAAAATTTTGAAATTAAATATTCAGTTAATTTTTGTTATAATTCTAACTTTTTAGTTCCTAGTTCTAGCATGGCTTTAAGTAATTCATTGTGTTTTTACGAATGCAAAACTCTGCTTAATAATTTCATTGTAGTTTTTTGTTTTTTCTAGCTTGTACTAATATTAATTTAGTATTATTTTTTTTGTTAGATCGACATGATGAGTTATTATTAAAGTTGTTGGTGCAGTTGAGAAGGTAGTTCGTTCTGACGCACTTGCCGTAGTTGATTCCTAAAAAAAAATATTTCAGTCAAATTACAATTAAATTTTTGGTCTTGTCTTGTGTTATAATATTATATTCTTTTTCGATCAATTTACTTACAATAATTATAAGTTATTTTTCACCATCATTAATAATATTTTCAATCTCAAACGATTCTACAATGACATCAAAATATTTATTATCAAAACTTAAAATAATCGTATGTATACAATATAACAACAACATTTTTTAAAATTGAAAATATTGCTGATGTGAAAATGTCAAATTTTGATTTTTTTTTTTAATTACGATATTTCGAACTTTTTTCTAATAGATGTCTCTTTTCATAAGTTAATGATCATTCATGAGTCAACTACGATCTATAATGGTCATTTTGCTGTAATATCGTAATATTTTAACAAAGCTATTTTTATAAATCGATATAATAATTATATTCTGATAATTCGGTTTTTGTCTTTGCTACTTGGTTTTTTTTTTTTAAATTAATTCACATAATCAGATATAGTCAATGCTATTGCTCAATAGGTTATTTTTTTTTAGTTTAATTTTAATTTGTTTTTGGTTTTATTTGGTTTTATCGTTTTGTGGTTTATATCTGTAAAAAAAATTTTCCACACTATCGTAACTCGTAATAGTTCTAATAAAGTTATCTAATCTAGTTGAAAAAAGCTTTGTGAAAAGTTTAACAGACGCTTAAGCGTATTAATATATAAGATATCTATAAATTATACTAGGGTCTCCCATTGATTCAAGCTAAAGCCAAAAATTGAACGTTGTTGTTCAATCATGTTTTAATAAAAACCTTTGAAATTGAACATAAATAATTCGCAACTGCCATGCCTTTTTTACCCTGTATTAAGTCAAAATAATTTAGTTTTCTTAAAAACTGTTTTTTAACCCTGAAAACCACCGATAACTTAATTAATTAGGTTTTATGTTAAAATCCATCTTTGGTACTAATTTACGTTACATTTCACCAAATGAGGAAACAAGAAAGCTGTAGAAGTGATGAAATCTTAAATCATAAACTCGATACAAAGATATATAAAGATGTTAAAAAATAATTGTCAATACTTAGTTATATAAATATTACTGATTTCTTCAATTCTCATTCTTTAATTTATAATAAATTGCAATATTATGGTTATAAATATTGGTTTTGGTATTAAAAAATGTTGCTTAAATCCATAAACCACTAGATATATGAAATGTCATGTAACAATTAATATCTAAAAGTACTTCAATTACATTTGATCCGACTATACTAGCAAGTCGTCCAAACATTAATGTAATACAAACTGCCATTTCCCTTACATTTGTTATATATATAAAGCAAGGGCAGCTGCATTTATAACTCGTACAGCTATACCAATCAGTAATAAAATAATTAAAAGATATCCAGCTATAAGGGGATTTATACAACAACATTACTTAATACACCGCATACCCCAAAAAAATTTAAAATCACAAATAAAATATGAATTTTTCCTAGAGCATTAATAATTATAGAAGCCCAACTAGGAAAAACCCTATATTAGGTATATATAAAATTTCTAAAACAATTGAAGTGACATAGGTTTCAATTTTGCAGCCAAAACTTTTAAAATGGTAAAAGGCATATTTATTTTTTTTTTTTAGAGAGTACCTGTGTACAAATTTTCAGCTCTGTAGCGCCTTTGTTTTTGAAATATGCTTGGTAGGTGCTGGAGTTGTATGGCAGTCTAAAAAAAATAGAAAGAAAATTTAACTGTAAATAAATATTATATCACTTTTCACTCATCAGAGTGCTTCTGCTGATATATTCAAGTCTGTGAAGATCAAGTACAAATCACCTTCTGAATAGTCGTTATATGACATTATTAAAAAACTCACCTGAAACTTCAAACATCAACAGTTGTATTATGCCTGGGGTTGAAACTTTTAATTTTGGTATTTTAGAATTCTTGTGATTGATATTCCAGTTTGAGGTGTTTTATGTGTTTGAGGACAAATCCTACCATCAATCAAAATTATTTTGTAAGAGAAAACAGCACAATTTGCCATGTAGACTAGTCTATTATAGAGATAATGTTCAACCGAACCCAACTGATATACATCTTCGACTTACCTATAATATGCTGTTGGTATTTGATGTTTGTTCTAAACTGTAAATTTTTCCTATATAATTATTCGTGTCATAGGTTTTCCTAATTTCAAATAAAAATTCAAGCTCCTTTCTCATTTTTAAATTTGTTACGTTATTTTATAGTTGCATTATTCTTAGATGTTGTCAAATTTGTCAATATTCTCTCATATCATATTTATACAAATTCTATTATTATACGAAATTCTAGAGATTTAATCAATATTCTAAAAGTCTTCAAAACATAAATTCACTTATCTTAATTATTCCCTAAATATAATCCTTTTTTTTCTTGCCTATAATATGAAACTACTTAAATAAATTTGAAACGTGTACGTCACGATCGAAAAAAAGGATAATATTATGTAGTTTGATTGTTGCACACAAGCCCATATACCAATATTATATAAATTTCTAAAAATAAAAAATAAAATTTCTTAATTGGTACCGTATATCTATATAGAACAAAGTAAGGTAGTTGTGAGGGAGGGGGTAAAAAAAAAGAAAAACAAAATTTTATTCAATACAATTTTCTAAATTGAGATGATTTAAAAATTCAGGTGCGTAAATATCAGTATTTCCAAAAAGAATTGTGAGATTTATTTCTGTATTGGTTATTAAAAATTGAAGAAAGTAAAAAAAAAAATTAAGAAACATTTTTATTGAATGTATTATGCATATACCTAGCTACCTAACTTATTAAATATTTTATTAAACTGATATTATCTTCCATCTCCAATCCAACATCCATTCAATATACATAGCACATACTGGTAAATATATTCCGTTTGATAAAAATATATAATATGTAGATATATCTAATGGATATGTTTTGCGGCACGCATACTTATTATTATTATTATTGTTATGATTGTTATTATTATTATTATTCTTATTATTGCTGGTATACTCCCGAAGGACTGATAAAATGGAAATTTTAAAAGTAAAATGTACATATTATATTTTGATATCGTTTAATATAAATTCGAAGTAAATGAATTGTAGAATATCTTTTTAGGTAGGTACATACTATTTATTTTTATTTTCAATTTTTTATTTTAAAGGTAAACATTTTTTTAAATTTTCAATAGGAACAGAAATCCAGAAATAACAATTTTGTAAAAGTCGACCGTTTTTACTACAAATTACTAAGATTTATCGTAAACAAAAAAAATTAAAAATATGAATACCGACTACAGGTTCATCTACATTCATTTGCGGTTTCGCTTATCAGAAACAAGGACTCTTAAAAGCGGAAAAACAATGGTAACGACTTAAGCATTTTGCATTTAATCGTATTAGAACGTGTAGCGTGTGGCGTACAAGCATGTAAATATACATAAAATCATAATATCAAAATTTGCGATTGTTTTTATTTGAAGTTAATTTTTGAATGTCATTAGATAAAGTTATATTTTCGGTGTTCATTGAATCGAAATAGTATAAATGGCATTATCCTAGTTATTCTAACTAATTCGGTTTCGAATCTAGAGTGAGTTAGAGAGGTTGATTTATTGATGGTGAATTTTTTAAATTAAAAAAATTTATAGTATTGAGTGTTTTTTTTTTTTATATATTGAAGACATTGAATTTGAATAGATAGTGAATAGAGTATTAAATTGAATTACAGGTTGATCCTATTAAAGATAATCTATAGGTATTAGCTAAAATATTGATATAATTTTATTCCATTATTGGAAAACATAAAACATAAAGTGATTCAATCGATTTCGAAAATAAACAGTTTAATTTACATTGAAATATTTTAACATATTTTCTTCTCATTATATATTTTTATCAAAACAATAACAAACAGTAATTTTTTAAGCATCAAAATAGTAAAATATATTGATCAAAATTAAACAAATAAACAATTGTGTATAAATTTTAAATTTAACAATTATTAAAAGATTTTCTCTAATTTTAAATTAAAGCCATAATTTCAATACTTATACAAACGCTTTGTTTACATTTTTAAACTAAAAATTAAAATTGACAACTAGTAACAAGTGAAGTCAGCTCTTTAATCAAATTAATTGCCAGTTTAACTGCAGCAACCGGTGTTGCCAACGAGGTTAGTTGGTATATTTACAAAATACTATACTAGCACTTATATAGGGTGAAAACTAAAAACTTGAACCAAAAATAGACGACGAGTGGATAAATGCTAGAGTATAGCCATTGCAGAAGCCAGATTTGTGGTGAATCCACAATTAGGTATTCAGCTAGTATGCGGTAAAATATACCACACTACGTTTAAATGTTCAGGGATGGATCAATCACTATGCCAGTTGTTAAGAACAAATATGAGAATACAATTTATATGTGATGAATGCATTATTATATCTAAAATGTAGATTTAGTATTTTAATGACATTCGTGAGGAGGTTATTGTTAACAGTTAACAGTGTATTTAATATACTAGAAAAATATTTAAAAAACGTAAAAATAATTCAAATTTATATGCCCAAATGAGAAATGATGAAGACAGTTTTCCTGAGTATTATCGAATGACCGGATAGTGACGAAATCTTATTTTCTGAAAATCTTATTTCTGAAAATCTTATTTTTTCCTGTAAAATTTTTTTTTCGACCATATTATTCTTTTTTTGTTGTGAAATTTAATTTATACACAAAATGGATTTGGTACAACATTCCTTAAATGTGATGAAGACAATAGGTCCGGGGTCCTAGGATTTGGGGTTTACTTGCCACTGGCAAAAACAGGGTTCCAATAAATGAGTAGCGGGGGTTTTTTTAAAAACATTTTTTTACTAAGAGAGTTCCGTATACATTTACTTGCAGTAGGAAAAAACAGGGTTCCAATAAATGAATAGCGGGGGTTTGGGGGGCGGCAGCCAATTTTTTTAAAAACATTTTTTTACTAAGACAGTGCCGTATGTGTTTACTTGCAGTCGGCAAAAACAGGGTTTAAACACCATTAGACTTTAAAAATAAAATAATTTTTTTAAAAACATTTTTTTACTAAGACTGTGCAGTATACGTTACTATTTAGAAAAAAACCAAAAAATACAAAATAAGATTTTGATCAAATAAGATTTTAAAAAATAAGATTTTCAGAAATAACATTTTCAGAAAATAAGATTTTCAAAAATAACATTTCGACCCCAACCCATCGAATGACTTCTGCAACGGTTGATTATACATCACGGTTACTCTAGTATTTCATTTCGATATATAACTCCTACTGAAAACCTTTCCGTTTGTTTATCATGACTATTATATAGTCTTTTGTGGAAATATCCATAACGCCGCCCGGTTAAAAAAACATCACTTATAAAATAGATTTTAATAAAAAGTTTTAAAAAAACAACAACTCATTTTGAATTATATGAATTTATATTGAGAAATGAATTTCACAATATAACTGTATTCAAATCGATTTGACATACACGCAACACGCTTTTACAAAAAAATGCGAGCCAAATTAGTTTGATACTATTAACCACAACTACATATTATATCAATTAATTTAAATAAGCAAATGTACGAGCAAAACGCTACACGCTAAAATACAATACGCTTAAATCGTAACCACCGCCCAAGCATATCAGCCGATTACTTCATTTACCTGGCAAGTGTATTTGAGTTATCATAAATCAATCGACTTGAATTTCCAGGACGTGAAATTCCAAACAATTTTTTTTTATTTATTCTCTGGAATTAGTTTGGAATAAAATTTAGTCATCACTAAAGTATAATGGAACTATGAACGCTGTAAAATAGATATAGTCTTCTATATTTAAATTAGTAGATATTATAATATAGTACATTTATATTATTTTATATAGAAACTAAGAATTTGTTGTCAAATCTTATAATATCAATTTAAACTCTAAATGAAATTTTAATTAATGATCACTATCATTGCTAGATCATTAGTTTTTCATTGCAGTTTTTGGATCTTATTTTATTTTTCCGCACATTTCTTTTCTTTAATCAATGTTGACCTAGATGTCAAATAGTAAATTTCTTGTTAGTGTGTTGGGATGATTTCTCAGCTTTGCTGTGTATTTTCTTCTAATTTTATCCATCTATTCTTTGATCGTAAGGATATTTAAATCTTTGCATATGCTAAGATACGTTTTACATACGTTGTTGCGCCCATTATAGTTTTTAATATTTTGTACTGAGCCCTTTTTATTTTTTCAATACTAGAAAGCATTCCCCATATAGCCCATGTAGTTATAATCCATAAGTTCAAATTGGCGTTGTTATACTTTTATTTAGAAGTAATTTGTGTTCTAATTTTCGTTTACACTTTGTTGCATTTTGTTGGTTTTTAGTTTACTTTGAGTTCTTTTTGTTTCAATGAACTTTCTTCATGTAAGTCCTCGGTCCAAATTTATTCCGATGTATTTGAAATGATAGACTTGTGGTATATAATTTTGTTATTTATCTTAACAGGAGGGCGTGATTCCTTTCTTAGTGTAAATGTTAAGTTGGAATTTTTCGTTTCATTAACTTTGATTCTTCATATCTTTTTTTTAATTCTAAATGATTGGAAAAATATTATATTGAAGCTATTTCTGGACACGCGTTAGAACTTAAAATTCATAAGCATATTTGATGTATACAAAAAGTATAGAAGTGGACCTAGGATACTACCTTGATGGAATACGGCTTGAATTGGATGTGCATATCCTATGTGCAGAGCTACTCCTACTCTTGTATTTGATGATAAATTTTCTTTATGTGATGTATTTTTTTAATAACTCGTAGACACTAGGTGACATATAAATTTTATGAATAAGATCTGAATGCCATACTATTCATACCATTATCGAATCCTTGAGATATATCGAGCAATATGCCGGAGCAGTATTGTTTTCTTCGGTTTGCTAATTTAACTGACTATTCGATGTATT
This sequence comes from Argyra leucocephala, assembly GCA_963942445.1. Lineage (NCBI taxonomy): Eukaryota > Metazoa > Arthropoda > Insecta > Diptera > Dolichopodidae > Argyra > Argyra leucocephala. Next base: position 115,122,336 of record OZ012678.1, on the reverse strand, counting down.
TGTTCTGAGGTGCTAGGTTATAGTCAGATGCAGTTTGGGTTGTTCTGTAGTTGTCTGCCTTAATGCACACAATTTATTTGAGCAATAACAAATGTTGAGCAAAAACAATGTTGTTTTTGGCTATCAAATGCCAGTGTTATATGTTACATTTTCAGGGGGAGGCGTATAAAATCCTCATAACAGTTCTAAGCAATTTAGGTCTCCATATTAACTCATAAAATATATTTGGAAATACATATGCGTATTATATACATACATGTAATATTTATTCTCATTGAATGTTAGGTTTTGTTATTTGTTTATTTTTGTTTGTTATTTAAATTTCAGAAAAATTGTAGATATTTGACACATTTATTTTATATAATAAAAAAATTTTTAATTAATTTTAATATTAATTTTTGGAAATAAAAATGAAAAGGACTTTAATTAAAAGTCCTAAAATGAGTTTGAATGTGTGTAGCAATTTTATTATTATTATATAAATTTGAAGAAAAAGGTTAAAAAATTATTCGGGACCGGAAGAATATCCTTAAAACTCTTAGATAAAGATCAATAATTATTATGATTTGGATTTTGAAGTCTCAAAGAGAAGATTTCAAAGTTTTTTTTTGAAAATTTTAGTCACGTTTTTTTGTTTTATAGATAATTATTATATTTTCTGATTTTTTATTCTCCAATTAATTAATTAGGATAAATTTTTCGTTTTTGAATATCCAGACGTCTGATATTTACCCATAACATTTTGTTCATCATCATAATAATTAGAAGAAAAAGGGATAAATCCGTTTGTCCTAAATTTGTGTTTGTTTTTTTTTTAATTACAATAGAAAATTCTGAGATTTTTCATATTACGATTCTGTAGTACTGTTATTAAGTGAATGAAACATTTTTAATGATAATAAATAACCCACACGTTACACTAAATATAATCGATGACGTATTTTTTCGGCTCTCTTTATTTTTCAAAATGACAGAGTGTATTTTTGTGGTATGGAAACTATTGAAAAGAAGAGGTTGGTTTTATTCGATGGTTTCAAAAAATATGTTCTAGTGATCAAACTATGAATTCGAATTAATTCTTTCATTAACACTCTTCTCTGATTTCAAATAAGAGACGAAATAAAAGTCGAATCAAAAGTCAAAAGTCTTCAAATTCAATCAAAAATATTAACTAATTCATAATAATATACATATACTTAATCCTCTTTCGGCTACAATCATCATCATCATCTTATAGCGCTACAGCTCTGGGTGAGCTTTAGCCTTCATCAAAATACATTGATCGCAATGAATGACGCAAATTTTCATGAATCTTACTCTAATCAGTATAAAAATTAATATAATATATACATTCCAAACCACATTTCTGTACAGAAAATATTAAATTTACTACAACACTAGCGACTAACAAAAATGTTCATATAAAATTAATAAATATTTCAGCAACTATTCCGGATTTAATAAGCGAATTGAAAGCTAATTATCTAGTGGAGAGAATTCACTAATAAAGAAATAAATAAAATATTTTCTCTATCAACCAGGTAATATGTAGATATCATTTCTGAACTTAAACCTATTCTCAGATTTCAAGATAGAGGATACTAACATCGACTGGAATATTTAAATATTCTTCGAATGCGAATAAATAAAAAAAAAGATCTGGAATTACAAAATTTTAAATTTTTGCGCTATAAAAGGTTTGTATATAGTATCTATATTTTTCATCTAATGATCTGCTTCATACCTACAAAACCGACACACTACTCAAGAATATATTAGATATAATATAAAGTAATGTCTATGGGCACTAGGCACTTCAAAGAGTACTCTCAGTTTTTCTCAACAGTTTTCATCAAGTCTTACCCACTTAGGCATCGTCGTATTGTTATAGGACGAATACTATTTTAGAGTAATCTCGCAGGGAAGAACGGAAGAACTAAAATTACTATTTTCATTTTTAAAGCAAGTTCGTTGAAGAACATAAGAGATTGCAAGTCCTGTATTGATATTACGTAACCTATTTATCCGCATGAACACAGCATTGATCCCGAAATTGAAATTCCTTAAGCCATTATATTGACTGGCCTCCTTCACTTCTAATATAATATCTGTATCTTGTGCTAAATCTTTGGCCATGTCTTTGAAATTAATATTAATCTTCATCCGTCCCTAAATAAAAGTAACGCTTCCCTTGGGACTTCCCTTGGGTCGAAATAGACCCATATATGGTTTTATACTAAAAAGAAAAATATTTTATATTTTTTTTTTCATATATTTTCATATTATTTTTCGTAAAACAATTTTCAAAAATAATAATCTATACTCTAAAATGTACTTAACTCTAAACGTAGCACAAGTAACACTGACCTTGAGTTTTTTGTTAGAACTAAAATATATATCTTTTTTATGATTCAGAACACTGATATTTACTACTGTTATACGACGAAACAAAATTGCGATTCCGGGATTTCCCTAATTAGATGATTGTATAATGTATACAAATATCTTACATCCATCCAGCATATTATCTAGTACTAGGAATTACTGTAGATCATTTAAGACCCAAGGATCTTTAGTGTTACTTATTAAAAAAAGGTACAATGGTTAAACGTAATTTATTCAAATTTTGAGTAATATTTGTTTAAAACATATTAGATAATTTCATTGAGTTTGTATTTGTAACTGTTATATTTAACGAGATATTTGAGAGTACATTTTCCTTTGGGTCGAAATAGACCCGAGGGACGGATGATTAAATGGTTAATTAAATATTTGTGGTGAAGTTAGCAGGTCCCATATTATTTAAGATCTTAACGATTCTAAACACTTGTTGAAACTGATATAAACTCCTTATATTACTTTCTGAATATAATTCATATATGTACTAGCAATTGCAAGCTCAAAACATTTTTTAATAATTAGTTTTGGGAAAATTGCAGTTTGCGCACTAAATTATTATTGCAGCGCCATATACTTGTGTCATATTATAGCTGTGAATAGCCAAGAGCATAATACATTTTTAATTCCGTTGGGATATAGTTATTATAATTAAGTAAAATTCCATTTACCGAGCTTATTTTATTTTCTAGCGTATTGATATGGGCTTACCAACTTAGTCTGTTATCTAAAATAACTCCTTAAAATCTATTTTCCTTTTTTAAAAAAATATGCCGATTTTAATATTTAATTTATCTATGCTCCTTCTAGGTGATTTAAAATTAATATTTTTTGTCTTTGAATAGCTTAAATCTGATATGTTAAGTCCCTTTTAATTACCCTAGCACAAGCTACGAAAGTATAAACGTTTCTCTAATCTAAGTTTTGACTATTAACACAAAATACAAAATAAATCAAAATATTCACGATAACATCTTTTAGATATTTTGATTAAGACTAGAATATCCAAAAAAAATTAGAATCATTAAACTTTATCTGAAAATTATTGAAAATAAAAAACATTTCGGTGACTCTATAATAACCCATACTGATAATTTAATTTCGTTGATTTCCAAATTTTCTTTAGGTTTTTCATATGTGTTGGAAAATTTAAAAATAAATTATATATATACTTTTTTCATTTCCTTTATTTTTTATTTAAAGATCCATTTTCCATTCACATTCAGTTCTCTTTTTTGTTTGTGAATAAATTTACATTTTCTATATTATATTTTATTAACAACCTGCTGCGCAATCTAACACGATTTTCCTTTTTTGGTTTGTATTTTTTATTATTTTGTTTTTTATGTTTTATTTTTGTCCTTTTCTGTTTTTTTTTTTTTGTTCGTTTTGTTTTAAGAAGAAAAATTCCCTTAAGTTTTTTTATGAAAATTGAAGAGGAAGAAAAATTATTACAATAGAAATAAGAAAATGCGTTAAAATTTACAACTACATTTATGACACTAATGGTGATGATGATGATCATCATCATCATGATGATGATAAAACTGATGATTATAATGATTATTATTAATATATAATGTTTTATATACTTTTAACATTTTGATTGTTCTTTGCTGTTACAATATAAGTATATATATAATGTATAGATATACGTTTACACATATTATGTAATGAAATAAAATGTAAGTGAATAAGTGAGTATTTTCATTCAACTGTAATATTTATACACAATTTTAGATGCTGATGTACGAATAAAAATTTTGTGAAATGAAAAACAAAAAGAAAATAAAAATAGAAAAAAATTAAAGAGAATAAAAAATACAACGAATAGCCTTATATCTCACTTAGTATTAAAACCCTCCTGGCAATGACTTGATTAAATGTGACAGAAAAACAAGAAAATCTTTCAAATCTAGATAAACTTCCTTCCTATATATTACATTCATATGCCTTTTACTGTATCTTAACATATTTATGTATATGATGACTGTTAGAATAATTGTCATAACAGTATGAAATTTATTACAAAATATAGATAAAATAGATTGTCAAATAAGAGAAAAAAAAAACGAAAAAAATTATGATGCGTGAAATTGTAAATTTATTTTAAAATTCCAGTATTCGTTACAACCGAAATATAAAGACAGAAATATATTTAAAAATAATTCAAGTTATTAGAAGCCTTACTATTATGCAAGTAAAATATTAATTTTATCAATTCGTTTTGCTATAGCTAGACTTAAATAGAATTTTTATCCTCTCTAAATTGATATAAATAATTTTCCAAAATTAATATAATTACATAAAATCTTCTTAGTACAATAATCAAGAAGAGAATGGATATTCCTATAAGGATGGATGTTTTTTTGTGCTCAGTAAACGATCAAAATGTTGAATTTTGAGATTAATTTTAATAGACAGTAAGATCTCTCTAGATTTTAATAAGTCCTAAAAGTATCAATTTATCACATCAAATAGTCTTACGCTGTGATAGGAACTTCATGATTCACGTGCCATTTGGCTGTGATACGGAAGAAAGACATACTATTAAAAGAAGTTATATAAAATTACTTACTAAAGTTAAAAAAAGCATCATAGTTCTTCTTCTATAAAATTTTAAGTTAAATTACCTATTGGATTAATTTATGACCTGCTATAACATGAGGTGACGATCTCAGCTCAACTCTTGTTCAATTTCATTATGAACAAAAGAATTAAAATTTAGCGAGCAATAATAGCGTTCATCAAGGACATAGTTAGACCTGCAATTCTAAGATAATCAAAGGTAAAGTACAATAGATCTGAAGAGGTTGCGTTTGTTAAATATATGATTAGTGTAACCCATATGTTATGTTTGGAGAATTGTACAAAACAAATTGATACACTTTATACACATATGCATAAATCTAAATGTATTATAACGTTACTGCATGTATACCTTTTGTATGCATGTTCATGTTTAAATAATTATTCCTAACCTTATATATTAAGTGAATTCTAATGTGTGTTGTCAGTCTTTACTATAATATTAATAAATAAAGTACATTTAATATGTACAAAAACCAACAGCGTTCACAACTTGTATAAATTATATTAATTACTGTAAATTTAGAATTTTGGAAATTAATAAAGAAGAAAAAAAAAACTCTCCATGGAAAAAATAGTACATATAAATATCAATTTGGGTATAACAACATTAACATGTGTTACGAAAATAAAGATGATGGTGTAACATTGAATTCTATAATAAAAACTAAAATACATAGCTATCACCTGAGAACCAGTACGATATAAAAACTGAATTATTATAATAAAATATAATAACAAATAAACGGAAATTTGTTTCACTGTGATTCTGAGGATTGTCATTGAATATTGTTCTATTCTCGAAAATTAAATATCCTCGAATTGACAATGAATAAAAATTTCGGAAAAATAATAATTAAACAATATGAGTTGTAATATCCGGTCAAGTGTTATTATATAAACATTCCTGTATCTTGTTAAAGACATTTATGTAGATATAAATTTTAAAGCAGTAATAATAATTATAAAAGTACCTACCAAATAGCAGGCGATCCAGTATTTATAAAATATTCGATGATTTTTATGTAGATAATATCGATTTTGTGATAGTAATAACAGTTTTCGTATTTAAGAAAAAATTATATAAATTAAACATTATCATTTTTTAAGACTCGCAAGATAAAATAATAGATATGAAATTCTATGAATTAAATTCTATGACAGCTATTAGGATACCAAAGCTATTAACAAAAAAAAATTGATCTACAAATCCTGATCGAACTATAGTTATATTGTAGAAAGTATTAATATAACTGTTCTAATTGCTACCAAGAAATTCTTCCCAGCAATTTAATAAAACCAACGTCGAGCTCATATTATTAATTTGTTTACTCATTTTTATTTATCTCAATAAGAGCTTAGAGCTCACTTATAGTATTTAAACAATTTATTTATTAAAGAAAAATTAAACTATCAAAATACCAAAAGTAAATTGAAACAAAAATTGGTAATTACAAAAATAATATAATCAGTGGGTTGTATATATCTATCGTGGTTGTCATTAGTCAGAAATCTGATACCTAACTGAAAAAATTTATCAGAAAGTGAATCGTGGACTGATACTGATAAATTTTCTGACAAAAATTTGATATTGTGAATTCTGATAGTTGGATACATTTCAAAAATTAGCTGATTCATTGAATGAAAGCTTAAATTAATTTTTTAAAATAAAAAATAAGTGCAAATTTATATTAAATGAAATAAAAAAAAAGTTGAAAAAAAGTTAAAATGAAATAAAATAAGTTTGAAACCTTTCTTTTTCAGTAAACAAAAGGAGGTTTTGTGAAATGAAATATCAATCAAATGTAAATAAAATTTAATAAAAAAGGCCCACGTTTCGAAAGGGAAGAAGACCAGTTGGCCTACAGATTTATCTATAGGATCCACTGTCAAAATATATGTAAATAAAATGTAAAAGAATTTAATTAAATATTGTGGTTAAATCAAACTAACAGTCTTTTATTTACTACATCAAAAACGTATTTATAAAAAATATAAAATTAACTCACATTAAAAAAAAAAAAAACTAGCTAATTAAAAATTTTAATTCACTTGTTTTTATTTTAAAATTATACTTAAAGATTTTTTTGTACTAAATTAATTTTTCTTAACAATTTTAAGATTATGTCTATATGAATTTATTTATTTATTTTAACAGTTGATCCTACAGATAAATTTGTAGGCAAACTTTATAGGTTATTTTCCCTTTCGAAATGTGGGCCTTGTCTATATGAATTTTTCTGTAAATTTATTTTTATCACTTAAAAAATTTTAATTGATACAGAATATAAAAAATAACAGAAAATATGACAAACTTTAAGCTTCGCGGTACCAATTTATCACTAATGTTTAATAAAATTCACAATCGATCAGTAAAACTGATAGTTCTGGTAACCACGATAGGACGTATCCGAATTTCTGAAACTAGTCATAAATACTGATAAATGAAACTGATAACAGACAACCACGATTGACCTTATGTATTTGACAAATAAATTATACAAATTAAGTTATATCAAATTATGAGTATTTGTTTAGAAAATATATTTTAATTTTATATTTAAAAGTATTACTAAATGAACAGGAACTTTGCCCAAATAATTATTGTATTTTTTTATACTAGTATTATAAATTGATTCTAAAGTATTAATGTACATGTTGGCGTTGTATCTCAGCTGACTAGAATTTCTGGTATGATAATTGTGGACTTGATGATTTGTAACTAAATTCAACTAACTATTTATGTAAAATGTGTTTCATATTTATAAAATCTACTTGTTTTAAGATATGGTTTCGTTTGTGGATTTGGTTGGTTTGGTAGGTGGGCAATGAGGAAGAAAATACAAAAATGTTTGCTAGCTTTTGTGATATATTCTTTGTAGGATTATTAAATTATTAATGTACGTATTACCTCAAATATTTATCGCATAAGAGACCACACTTTGGAAAAGATTATAAAAGACTTGAGTTTTCATATCAGTTGATACTCCTATATGCATTTTTTTTTTTAAAATACTAGCTATATTCTACGTATCGTTTTAATCAAGTCTGATATTTGCAGATTCCAATTAAGTTAATTATCATAAATTGTACCCAGCTACTTATAGCTAGTTAATTTTTCAATCGTAAAATTATTGTATTTTAATAAGAGGTTTCTGTTTTTATCTTTTAGTAGCAAAGTTACCCGACGTAGGACCCTCACTACGTAAAAATATATCGAATTTACTTCAATAAAGTTTGATTTATGAATCGAATTGAAAAAAATTGGTTTTTCAAAAATATTCTTATATTTTTTTTTCACTACGATAACAAAATCAACAATACTACAACTTAAACTATACTTATATTAAAAATTATTTCTTTGTAAACAATATTTCGGTTTTTTTTTATGGAGTATAAACAAACACGTTTCTTGTTATTGCGGTATTCTTGGAATAAAGATATTATGTTCACACAATCAATTTGAATTTGTGCTAAAATGAAATGAGGATGCAAAGTTCTTATTATTAATCTAGTACCATAGTTTTGGCTGCTTCAAGTTTCGTAGAAGCATATTCCATTTTAATTCCAATTGATGATGTGGAATAACTTCATTTTCATCGATATCCGTATCGATCGATTTGTACAATTTTCTGCAGTATTTTCTGATTAATAAAACGAATTGTCACATTTTTGTAGCTAAACTTTTATAAAACTTTTATACTGATTCCTAACATTCAAAAATACGCTTTCAGTCAATTCTTCAATACATATTATAATAGAAACGATTTCAATTGTATCATTTAAGTCTTCTGAAATTTGGCCTTCACCAAGCTGTCTTAAATTCATTATCTTATTACAAATGTTATTTATATGAAATCGGTAAGACACTTATTTCTTTATTTTTGAAAGTATCTAAGTGTAAATTTTCATGATTGTAACACAATTGATTTTTGAAATATGTCTGATAGGTGCTAGGAGTTGAACGGCAGCTATCCGAGCCAGTCCAAATTTTCGAAATTGGTAACAGTCGTTTTTCATTATTTGTGAATGAGTATCTAAGTGTAAAATTCGATGCCTGTAACACAATTAGTTTTTGAAATAGTCCCAAGACATACTAGGAGTTGTACGGCAGTAACCCGAATCAGTCCAAATTTTTTTAATCTCTAGAAGCCGTATTTGTTTATTTTTGAAAGAGTGTATAAGTGTAAATTTTCATACTTGTAACACAATTGGTTGTTGAAATATTCCTGAGACATGTTAGGCGTTCTACCAAACTTGTCATTTGAAGGCTTTGTAAACTACCACGTCCGGTTCCTTTTTTCAGAACCCTATCTTTAAAACTGCGGACGTGTATAGCGAACAAACAACAAACAAACTTTCCCTTTTATAAGTATAGAAGAATAATCATGAACTTGGGTTTCTTAGTGTTAGCAATTTATCACGCCCGTTCATCAAATTATGAATATTACTACCATAAATTTTTTGTTCCAGTTTTTCAAACTTTTCTGATTCATAAATGTGTACTATATGTCATCAGCATATATATACCTACTCGTTTCTGTATAGCTTTAATTTGAGATAACTGAAAATAAAAAACGAGAACAACAGTAAGCCTAGCGACTTACCCTGAATGACACCAGCATCAATACTCTAAGATTACTTTTGATATCATCACACTCAACATAGTGCTTGCGGTTTTCAAAGTAGTTTTGAAACCATTTAAATTTTTTACTTCGTACACCCCATTCAACAAAAAAAAATTAGCAAGGCAAACCTTTTTATTTTTGGATAGTCCTGATTGTATTCTTGACAATACATCGATTTTTTAGTAAAGTCGTATTGTGTGTGCCTCGGATATTATCATATTATTTTTTATAGATATGCATAGAGTTCATTGTTGACCTTATGTCTCTAATAGTTTACTAAATGTTGACGCTATAGAAATGGGTCTGAAAAATTTACATCATCTTTGTCACCATATTTTTTTAAATTGGCAAGATTTTATTTATTTTGATTGCAAGTGGAACACATTTTTTTTAATTGCCGAATTAATGAAAGCAGTTATGGGAAGAACCAAAGTAGTCTCGCAATCTTTAATCAATGACGTTGGTATTTCATCAAATCCGGAACTATGTCAACTTGCCAAATTATCAATTAGTTTCTTCGTTCCGTGAAATTTCAATTAGTTACTTCCAAATTTACAATACCAGATTTATAATAAAATTGTAAATATGTAAATATGTGAATTGTCAATGTATTACATCTACTACTGATTTTTAATTAGACCAGCTTTCAAGTATCTATTATGCAATTTTTACAAAATTTTTATTTTTTCAGAAACAACTATTTTTAATCCCGTACATAACTAAACTTTATTGAAATAAATTTTTCTACATTTTGTGTTTTACCCAGACAATGTTGAGTGATTTGGTAGTTAAAAGTGGTTTATAGAATAACTCCTTTACGAATTCTTGTGAACTCCATTGATGTAAAAAATTCTTTTCAATATATGGTGTGCTGTTCTTATTTATAATGTAATACCCAGATACATACTGAACTAGGTACAAATTTTTCACTAAAAAAAATTAAAGATAAAATAATAAAAGTATTATGTATATATATATAGGTACAAGGACAAGAACTTAAATAGAAATTTGTCTTGAAAAGCCTCTAGGTAATATTTTTTTTTTCTTGCGGTCATAAGTAACTACCAATTATTTTACTATATAGTCAAATTTTTCAAAGAAAGAAAATTATATGGGAGCACAATACTGACAGTATAATAACTTTATTTTTTAAAAAAATTAATTTGAAATAAAAAACGGTGAAGGCTTAATGGTTCTTAAATTTATTTAAATTTTTAAAGTTTTAATTTTATGAAAATTGTAAATACTATTATAGTACCATTTACTATCAGTTTAACTGTAATATAAATTTCTTTGAAAAACTAAAATCCTTAATGAAAATATGAAAAAAACAATAAAAGCAAAATAATAATTTCGAGGAAAAATAAAAAACATCCTTGTTTATATTCAACACTTTAATAGTGTTGAAGCTTTCTATTAGATATGCAAACAATAAAATGTGTGGAAATTTTTAGGCTTCAGAAAATTTTTAAATCTCATAGAATAGATTTTTATTTTTAATGAAAGAAGGGAACAGAACTTGTATCTAGTTTTATTATCGTGTTCCTAGAGATTTAAAAAAAATTATTTTTTTTTTGTTTTTTTTTTTTTTTGGAATATTAAAAATGAATATTATTATAGTCTGTTTTCTTACTATGTATAGTGGAGAAATAAATTTTTATAAATTATTCTTATATACATCAACAGTTATTACGAATTTTCTTGGAAAAAATATTTTTTGGTTTCTCTTTAAAAGAAAATTGGGTAAAAAATTGAAATTAAAGAAGAACAAAAAAAAAATTTATTATGTAGTTTTAGAAGGAAAAACAACAAAAGAAAAATTTACTCAGAATTTCTATCCTTTAAATAAAATTTTATATTCCAGGTCTAGTGCCAAAAATAAATTAATAAATAAATTTATTGGTTTTAATCAGTATTCAGTGTTGTAGAACGTCGATAGATTAAACGAGTTCGATAAACTAATTATGAAAAATAAATATAGGACTGTTATTAAATCGAAGGTCGTCGGAATATTGGAAATATTTGTGATTGTTGAATTTAAATTGTTGATATGATTTTTTTCTATTGCTATTCTATCACTTGTGCAAACCTAAGTCATTTAAAGCTTAGCAATCGAAATTTAATTTAAGATTGCAACTTATATGGTAATGTAAATATAATGTTTCCTAATAATTTCGGGGAAAATTTTGTATGACATTACTTAGAGCTAGCAAATCAGATGTCTATTGTAGTAGACGAAAGCTTGCATCATGTTGCACACAAAAATTCATATAAAATTCATAATAGGCACAGGTATACCTTTCCAGCTGACCACGTAGACAAAAAAAAATTGCTGGTTTAGCCACCCCCCTTCAAAGAAGTTTTAAAATATAAATTTTGATAAAAAATTAATTAAAATATGAAAATATTATTTTTTATATAACAGAAATTATTTATTAAAACAATTTTTTTTTATATACATTATTTTACATTTTTCATTTACATAAAGTTTATATAATAAATAACGGTACTTGGGTACCCAAAGGACAGTGCATCATCAAAATATGACATAAGAACAGGTCGGTATCTAATGGTAATTTTGTTATAGAAATAAAATAAATTTTTCTGGGGCTGAAACGTATACCATTGTCAGTAGGTACATGAAAAAAATAAAAATTCTAACAGTACATGGGTACCCAGAAGATGCCTTATCATTAACATACAAAATAAGAATAGTTCGGTACCTAATGTTGCATACTAAAATATTATAAAAATGTGTATTTTGTATCGTTTTTGCTGTAACTACCTTGTTTTTTTTTTTTTGGAAATTTCCATGAAAAAAAAATAATGAAAAAATCTGAAATTTCTTTTGTAGTTTATTGTATTTTACTGATGTACTTTTGCTTAAATTTGAAGAAATTAAATAATATTTACAATAACATTTTAAATTAAAATTTAAGAAATAGGTTTTTAACTCGAAAAATCACATTACCCGATATCAAGTATCAATTTTGAAAAAAAATACACTTCAATATATAAATCCGAAAACGAAGTAGGCGAAGAAATTACAACTACTTCTTGATTGCAGAACTCGGTGGAACTCTATTATTCCTATGGTAAATCGTTTTTCAAAAGTAATTAATTGCATTAACCTCGCTTTAGAAGAGCTAGATAAAGAAAAGTTTCGAGAGGAATACATTATTATCTTGAAGGGGATATCTGAAGTTTTGCTGCCTGTAGAGCTATCAGTTAATGAGCTGAGCAAAGAAGACAGCAATTTACTAAAAGCAGAAGGAGTTTGTATATTTCTTTTGAATAAGCTACAAGATGCAAAATACAGATCTTGCCACTGAATTAAAAATTGCTTTAAAAAGGCGAATTGATCAAAGAAGGCAAAAGGATTTAATATCATTAATGTTATTTTTACAAACTGGTACCTATCCACAACCTAATGAACATTTTTCATATTAATCAAAAAATATCATAAAATCATCAATTTAATGGTGGCAATGGCGATGGCGAACAAGGCGAGAGCAGTCAGGAAGAAGTTGATGATTCAGATTCGCAACATGCATGAACATTCTGCGTATAATGAACTGCAAAAAACAATTATGAGTGTTATGAAGGTTCCCAAAGTTAGTTCATCAAAATTGTTATTATTGGAGCGAGAGCAAAAACAATTTAATTGGAAATATGAATAAATTTTAAATAAACCATGACCTGTGATAAAGCATGTCAGTATTCTGACATTGGATCTAGTCTCCCTGATTACCTGATTCAGTCGTTGGATACTTAGTTTGACAGAATCTGTAGATTGCGACTATATCTCATATGTTTAGGGTTTCGCACTTGGAAACAATTCTTTGTAGGTAGTCATTTGAACGATTAATACTTGACTCTGGCTCTAAGAATTAACTTTCATGCCTGTTTTTGCACTTTGTTTCCTTCCAGCTAGAACAGTTATATATAAGCTTTGATCTAAAAATTAGGTAAGCCAGAGCTTGGCTAAATGAAATTATCTATAATATGTTGGCATATTTTTACCCTATTTAACTGTATTGGAATGTCGATACGCCGATGGCACAGATTCAGTTTCAAAAACAGTAGGATATGCCGCGTTTTCTGCCGCAAATGCAAGTTTTCAAGAGTTTTCTTTAAAAGCTATTAAATCCCTAATTTTAAGTGCTAGGATGTTCTTAGCAATAATTTGGTTATATTTCGGATTAAGCCACCGATGGTTCGATTTCGGATTAAGCCATCGATCGACGCTGTTGGGAAGATCTCTGGTCTATTAAAAGCAATCTTTCTATATCGCAAGGAGGAATTTGAAAAGGCTGAAATTTGTGGCGAGGGATTTCTATCCAATTTAAAAGGAGCTTTCCGAGCTAAAATAAATTGAAATGAATTACGTTGTAGGTATTTATTTTCAGTAATCAACAAATTCACCACATCGTCTTTTACTAAAATTGGGGTCACCAACTGTTTTACAATGAACCTTAATCCAACAAAATTTTGCAACGACAATAGTCCTTTTGTAATGAGAGATGTTGGACAATAAAATTGAAAATGGTATTTTAACTGGAAATGGACAAGATGAAACGGGTTTTAACCAACGGATATCATAATTGACATGGAACTTGTCCTAATTTTTTAAGTAATAGAGCTTATTATGTAATAACAAGCTGCATTTCATATATTTTACGCCTGTGTTATGTCGTGCATTTGATATATTTCTACAAACTTAGGTTGGAGTTAAATTTTTCGTATCTATAGTACTTGTGTATGTTTTATTTATATTTGTTTTCATACTTTCCACAAACCACAAAAATAAAAAATAATTAGGTAGATATAAAAATATTTTAAAATATAATTCCATATAAACACATCAGGCACGAAGCGTTCATATATTGAGTTGAATGAGTGCTTCACCAAATGAAATATTATTTATTATTTTTTACAGCTTAATATAAAATTTATATTTAATTTAATATAAAAATTAGTTCACTACAAAAATTCAAATCGAATGAAAAAAAGTTTCAAGCAAAAATTATATGCATAGATATTAATTACACTATGTATGTTTAGAAAATATTGCCTATATAAACATCATTATTTTCTATTATTCTTTCAATCATACAAGCCAACAAGAGATATTCAACAACAAATTTTAACTATTTGAAAATAATGCCTATTAAAAATCATTATTCTCTTACCATATAGCTATAATAATTATATATTGCATAAAAATATAATGACAAATTCAATATCATTCTCCTCAGTTCTATTCTTATTTACTATATACATACACTCAAACACACTGTTCCTATTTAGTTTCCTAGCAACAACAAAATAATAAATGAAGCAACAATAAAATAAAATCTTAGAAGGAAAAAAAATTGAATGAGTCACTGATATTCATTCCAAATCTACCTGATATAATTAGAATATATCGGATAGAAAATAGATTATCTAGGGAAACAACAGCAAAATATCGCATGACATAAAATGAATTTACAAACAAAAAAAGTAGCAAGGAATGAATTAATTTTGTGCATTATTGTGGTTGTAGACTTAAATGAGAATTAATATTTATATAAATTATGTATGTAGTTTTGGGTTTTTTTTAGAGAGTAGTATTGATTTGTTTTAAGTGATTCTGTAATTTTTTGTTATTAAATGCTGCATTGTTTATTCTCAGCCATAATTTTGTTTTATGCAGTTTTGAAACAATTTGTTAACAAATGTAAGAATTTAAAACATTTTTGTTTTTATTATTTATAAATAATTAAAATAGATAATTTTGATTGTATTATTGAAAGCTTAAGAAAAAATCATTTTCGACTAGAAGTTTTAAGGAAAAATTATTAATTGTTAAAGATGGTAAACCAGTGCCTGCTCTACTAATAACAACAACAACAATAAAATGATGCAATCAGCATTTTTCAGTAAAATCTTTTAATTTATATACGTTGTATTTTTCAACACAAATATAGAAAATTCATATTCACACTTTTTTTACATTTCTTTCTTAAAGTCAGAGCTTAAATTAAAGTTATATTTTCAGATGAAAATTTTAATAACAAAAACAGTATTTGCGAAATGTTAACATTTTTATTTGAAACTGGATTAAAGAATTCTTTTAATAAATATTCCCAACTTTGTAAATTTATAATAAAACTTCATAATTACTACTCCAGTTGAGCGATCGTTTTTCTGACTAAACAGAAATAAAACTACTTTGAGAAGTAGATGTTAACAATTTTGACTGTCGAAATTAGCACAAATTTCAATAGAGAAAGAAGAGCCAAAGCAAAACTGATGCTTCCTTTTATAGTGTTTCCCCAGTTGAAAATTCCACGCCCCGTCACTGAAACACATAATATCGCTCTATTGCAGAGTGTTCAAAAATATTCAATTTAATTTGCCAACGACAAAAAAACATAAGAACCTTCAATTTTGTGGACAACTCCGACATTACTACATACATAAAGTAGACACCCAAACGTGATTAAAAACGCTTTAAATTTTACCGTACTCCAATAATTTTTATACCTTTTAAAAGCAATTCAAAAACAGTGTTTCTTATTGCATTGCATAAAATTACTAATAATTTATTGATTTGATTTGATTGTATCTTTATTTAAAAAAAAATAAAAATAAATAAAACAAATAGTAATTTTCTTCTATAATAATTAATTACAGGCTTACAATATATTTCAATTCTATAATAATTATAATGTTATTTAGATCAAAACTACATTAATTATGACATTTTTTTTTACTTGTAAATTAATCAAAAACAAAACAAATAAAAAAATCGTAAAAATCATAAAGAAATAAATCAAAAACCCATTTCAACTCCCTAAAGAAAATCGATTCAAGGTGAATAAAATTACATTTACCTACGTGAATATTTTAGTTTAGAATATTTCCATTTTCTGGGAGGAAAACATAAAAAAGTGTAATTGAAATTCTTTCTATATAGCTAGAAATTGTTAGAAATTTTAACTATAAGGACATAAATTTAATAAAACTAGAAAAAAAATGACTTTGCCTACATCTTTGTAGTATATTCTTCGTAATATTATGTTTTGTGACATTCTGCTTTTATAATTTCCATAAATAACTTCAATCGTATATATAGCACTCACGATATATCATAATACCTGACATGCAACTTTATTTCAAAGTGACTAAAATTTAAATCAAGATCAGATATGGCGTATTGTAGTTGTTGTTAACGTAATTATTTATATTGAATAATTGCGTAACCGTTTATGCCAATATTTCGTTACCAGGTTATGATTTATTTCTAGTTCGCTAAAATATTTGCAACTTAAATGAAAAATAAAATGAAAAATTACTGTACTTATCTAGATGGTCAACAGACCACGTAGAGCCAGGGTCTGACTCATCAACGTCCTCGATTTTTCTCGTTCACGAACGGCTTTTCTCCTGTTGAAAATACGCAATTGTTTCATATCGGTCGATACCTTGTCTCTCCAGCAAATGTTTGGTCTGTTCCGACATCTTGTACATTCGGGTTTGGATTCGAAGATTCTATTATTTATATTTTCAAATAGAAGATTCACTTATGTGTAATAATGAATTTATAGTTAATAGATTCCTCAATGGCTCCACAGGGACTCAATTGCTCAAAATAGTCTTTATAAATTTATGATTCCTTTTTAAAAGCGTTCAAAGACATTTTTACCACACTATTCGGAAATCAAACTACTATATTTTCGTGCACATCACTAGGTTTACATCATTAGGTCTATTATTTTATTGCACATTATCAGTACTATTCAAAAGTCATTCACCAAATTAATTGTCTATAGTCAGAAAAATATTTTAAATAATAATATGACTTGGACTTTATAAACTTCAATATATTTTACAAATTATTTTGTTAGAAGTGATATATCCGGGTTGCGATTTATTTAAATTTACTCAACTAAGACAGAAATTTATTAATACCAAAAATTTAAAATGTAGTTGGGCCTGAACGTGGTTGTGATGCGTTTAGCATTCGTTTTTTTGTAAGTGAAACTTACTATTAACACGTGGATCGATTTTGGTAGAGGAAAATGTGATGAACTCGCGTCACGCTAAAAAAAAATTTTTTTGCTGTTTTTCTTTTGTTTTTTTTGGATACATACAGACAATATCCACGTAGAGAGTGATTGGAAACATACATGTTACGTCTAAAAGGTTTGTTCAATACGCAAATTAATATTGAATAGAGTAGAGTCAATGTGTGTGTATTCAACGGGACCGTGTCATATGAATTACACATTCTAGGTGGTGACTGATGGAAAGTCCCAAGTTTGAGATATTGAACAGGCTCCAGCAAAAATAGGTCCGAGTCCCATCTTACAAAGCCCTCGAACAAAAAACTTTTTTTTTTTTTTTAGCTTGTAAAATGGCTCCTTAGTACGATCGCTCATAACCACGATGCAAACAAGAAGTCCGGCGTCCCAAATGTTGGGACCGAAGACCTTGAATTTTTTTTTTCTTGTCGTTAGTACAATGGTATTTAAATGTTTCAAACAAGAGATCTGGCGTTCCAAGTGTAGGGACCAAAGGCCTTGAAATTTTTTTTGGTTTTTTTTTTCATTAGTACAATGGTTTTTAAATGTGTTGCAAACATGAGGTCCGAAACAAATTACTGGCTTATCAACTCATTAAATGTGGAAAACTGCTGCTATTGTCAGGAACTAAGCCTTCTTAAATATAATAGATCCAATTTATTTAAGTTGTTACCCAGATTATACTCTCAATTATTTTTGTCATTTTTTATTATATCCCAACGACAAAGGGTACCAGGTCGAAAAGCCAATAAAGCATTCTTTTGCTTCATCGGGAATCGACCATGGGACCTCTACCTACTGCTCTACCTACTGCACAACCCAGCGTGTAATGGTAAGCGACTGACTTTCTTGTAGTAAAATACAAAATTAAAAATATTCTAGAATTAACAGTACGACGACTATAGACATATATAGCAATTGTATTATGATCGTAATATAAGGTTATTATCATATTTACGAATATTATGTGAAAATCGTATATTAAATCATTAGATGTCATCACTCATCATATTTATGCCTCATATTAAACTGTAAAACATTTCAATATAAGAAAATTGTTTCAATAATCAACAAATTTTTAAATTGGAAATATATCCGAAAAGCTCCTGAATTTCAATTTATACCATTAAACAATAATAATATTATCACAAATTACAAACATACTTTATACGAACAGCAAAACGCTAATGCAAATGTTTAAAATAAAAAAATGCTCTTAGAAAATGCCAGATAGCAGTAATACTTGTGAAAAAATGTTTTCTTATTTCTGTTGACACCAGCAGTGCATAAGTTATATGCAGTCTTACCCTATTTGAACTGAACTTGACATTTTTTATTTTTAAATATGATGATTTTTAAATAATATGAATTCATTATATGATCACAAGTTGCTTCTATATTTCAAGTTAAGCGGGAGCTTTGTAGAACTATTGCCTTTAAGTTATTTATTTATTTTACAAAATTTGTATATTACCATTATTTTTACTCATATTATGTATTTTATCTAATTAGCCAGTTGGGATGATGTATTTATTGCTTTTATATCAATATCCAATGATTTTTTTCTACAATTTTAACATATTTTTTAATGTAAAATTAATTACAAAATCGATACCTACTACCTATATTGAATTGATTAAATTTTACATAGCTATATACATTTTTTTATTCATCTATATATAGGTGTATTAGTATGTGTATAATAGACTTGAATAAACTAAAGATGAGATAATTAAATTACGTTATGGTTAACCATTATATAATAAACATACTTGTACGTATCTAGCACCTACCTACATTTTAATTAATCAAATTAACTCACTTAAAGATAGTTATTAAATTATGTGTGTACCAAAAATTGGTAACGAACATTTAAATTAGCTTAGTGAAACTGTTCAAAAAAATTGAAAATTTACATAAAATAAATTAAAAAAAGGACATTATTTATACAAATATGTATATAATATACTTATACATTATTGTTTTTCTATATATAAATAGAAAATTAACATAGTAAAGAATTAATTAATTAAAAAAACAATAAAACAAAAAAAATATCAAAAACAAAAATGAATAGATAATTTGATAAAATTTTGTGTGTACATCCTCGTCAATTTGGTTTTTGCTTTACATTCTATTTGGCAACAAAAAAATTATTAACCCATTTTAATCTGTTAAAAAATGCAAATTAGATACAACCTCGAAAATCCTTCTGGAAACGAGTAGTCTGAGTATACTTACCTCTAGCCAATTGTTATATGTTGCTTCACAGAAAAGCAATCAAAGATTTAAATGTCAGATGGTCGAATAAACCAAATTTCAATATAGCCAAGTATATATGGTCTATGGTGAGTCAGAAGCATTTTCTGAATCTACTGGCGTTGAAGATAGTAACATTTGGCGCAATGGTAGGATTTATATCGAATCAATGTATCATTAGAAAGCATACCAGATGTCTAGAACTTCCCTCAAATAATTTTTGCAGAATCTGCAGAGAAGGAAACTATCTTACAATTTCGCTGAAGCTGATATATATCATAAAAATAAATCCCATATCCAGAGCCTGTTTTCTGAATTTACTGCGTAGGTATACTGAAACCCAGAACCTCAACCGCTTTACAAAAAATTTAAATTAATTTTGATATATAT
Source organism: Argyra leucocephala (assembly GCA_963942445.1). Lineage (NCBI taxonomy): Eukaryota > Metazoa > Arthropoda > Insecta > Diptera > Dolichopodidae > Argyra > Argyra leucocephala. Next base: position 115,102,001 of record OZ012678.1, on the reverse strand, counting down.
GAGGAAACTACCCGGGCTGCAATTTATGGTATAAATGTATCGGTACATACTGGTAATCACTACTACCTACCTACCTATTATTTTAAATTTTTGAGTTCACTGATTCATATAATTATGTTTTTACATAAACCGACCGTTGCATCTATCTCCTTCCAAATGGATTAGCCTCTTTCTAATTTACTATTATTCAATTATATTTGTTTATTTACTTCATATTCATAAGCAATTTATAATTTAATTTAATTTAGTTTCTTGAAATTGTCAAAACTTCTTCCAAATTCTGTTTAAAAAAAATAGAGGACTTAAGCCAGCACCGAGTGAGCTCTTATAGCTCATTACAGTGACCTTAAGGTATTTTGCCAAATATTTTATTGAATCAAACCAGCATTAGTCCAGTCCAGTCGAATTTTTAATAATGATATAGAAACTCTTTAGATATGTAACAATATTTTCATTTTCAAGTTAAATAATTTTATTTCGAAGACTTTCTAGAAAAAGGGATAAGATAAGAAGAAAATTTATCATAAAAAAAATTTTTACACACGATTTTTCAATAAAAAAAATTACAAAACAGTGTAACAAAACAAAACTTATTTTATGGTTTTAAGTATTTACCATGTACTTCAATGAGACAACCTGTGCCAATGATACATATCTACATAATATTGGCTTAAACATACAAGCATACACGTTAAAGCATACACGTTAAATTTTCACAAGTCATTTTAACGTTTTAGGGCAAAAATCGAGGGTAATAAGCCTTACATAATATTATGGAATTTAATAGAGTATCACACACTCGCAATCGACTACTTTATTTTCAAGTGTTAGGTCAGCAACAACTTTCCCACATCGAATAAATTTATTCGCGAATTGTGATCACATTTACGCGAACGTTCGACTAGCATATTCGCTTCGACTCATAAACGCACCGGTTTTATAAAGTATTTATAAATTATTGAAGGAAGTTTAAGGTTTAATAAAAATATTCTAGAAGAAAGTTATAGTCCACATGTAAATAAGTCAATGTAACAAAAATTAAAATATAAACACAATACCCCTCAAGCAATATAAATGCCCCTCTGTAAAACTTTTTTTCCAACCTAATCAAACCAACATTAAGAAGTTTGTGATATACTTTGTGAGACAAACGCAAAACATTTTAGAGTTTTCACATACCACAAAATAATATATGGAAAATATCTTTATATCTCAATTTTATGCTTAACATGGAATTCTAGTGTTTGCTAGCATGAGTCAATTATGTAACGAATATACGAAAAACAAATGGAAATCGCATTCTTACTGACTTTGCAGTGCTACCGTGATTCAAAACCGACTTTCAGAATATCTTCAAATTGTAAACGCAAAATCTTGCAGTAACTCTATGAACAATAAGTAATGTCTGGAATTCAAAATCATGCAAAAAACTCACAAATTAACCGTTCTTTCAATGTCAGAAATGGTATAGAGGGCTTCTTCGATCAGATATTGAAATAAATAAATAAATGGGCCTTTTTATTCTAGTTAATTAAGCACAATGAAATTGTTATCTTTGTTCCAGGTTACATCGGAAAGTTTGAAAAAACTACAATAAACAAGTTGGCATTGATCACTAACTAGATGTGACTTATTGCAACCCATGTCAAGATTTGTGTGTACATATTTTCTTTTTAATAATAGTATTAGTTGTCTTGTAAATGTTTATATAATGTTAGTAATAAATAAAAATAATAAAATATATAACAAAAAACAGACGTTGGTGTATAAAACAACTTGAATTATTTGACTTACATATCCGGGCATGTGGATTGTTAATCTAAGGACTACAAATCTAAAATTTCAGAAAAAATCCGTTCCAAAGATAATTTTTATATTTGTGAAAGGTTCCAGGTTCGATTCCTGATGCTAACAAAATATGCTTTATGGATTTTTGAACCTGGCTCAAAAGCTTATGTCATTGAAATAAAATAAAATAAATAACAAAAAATATATAAAGTAACTAAAATGTAGAAAATATCATCAAAAAATTGAGAATAAAAAAATTAAAAATATAATTCATAAAAATAAAGAATTAAAAAATGATCAGATGTGAAACAAAATTAATAAAATGTTAAATATTTGTATTAAATTAAATAAATGAAATACAAAAATAAAAATTAAATAAACAAAATAAAATAATATTAATTATACCATAAAATAAATAAATCTAAAATAATACGAAACAATATGAAAGTGGTTTTCAACATTATATTTTTAATAAAATAAACAAATCAAAATGGTAAAATTAAATAAAATAAACAATAAATATTACATAAATTGAATATAAATATAATAATAGCAAATTACATTTTGACTAAATTAAAAACAAATAAATAAAATAAAATTTACTTTGAACTGGAGATCTTAATACAGCGCTAATTATTTATTAAAAATAATTTACAGTATAATTTGGTAACAACTGAAATAAAATGGAGCTACGGTATTTAAGAAGGATTAATACCTGATAATATCAGTAGTTATCGATTTGCTCTTTCGATTGGTGATATTTTCAACTTCCTAAAAAAGACCTGAAATAGAATCTGGAGTACCCATTGTGTATAAAAAAAAAAATACATAATTTCATTGTGAATAAAAGGTTAGGCAGGTACAGAAAATTTCAGATAGATCAGGTATCAGTAAAATATTTTTTTTAATCTTTAAATTTAAAACGAAAAACATACCCGGATATGTGGTTGGTAACATAAAGGTTAATATTTTAGTCAACCAAACATGTCAAACATATTTCAATGAGCAAATGGAAATAATTTGTTAATTTTTACTTGCGATAATAATTGTTGTACTTGTAATAAGTTATTTACAAAAACATAATTGAAAAATTTATTTGTGTAAGAAATTTTGTATTTTTATTTAATATAATTTTTCATCATTAAAAGCGAATCCAATTACCAACCGTGTTAATACTCAGTTATACATATAGCTTACAATTATTTCTTTAATATTATTTTTCTACATTTTACGCAACTGATAAAAATGTTTTTTTGTTTTTTTATTATTTATTTAAATTTCATATATAAAAAATTATTTAAATCTATACATCTATGATCCAATCACAATAAAATATATTTTTATTCCAGTCGCATACATAATTTGAATTGAAGTCAAAAAGTTCATATCTTTTTAACATAACTGAATTTGAAATGAAAATTAAATGAAAAAAGAAATAAGAAAATAATTTTTATAGTTTTGAGGTCATTTTCCTCTAATATATTTTTGTTTTATTTTTTTTTTCTATACGTTTCAAAAATAGTATATGAAACAACTAATATTTTTTGTATATTATAATATTTCTTTTTTTTGTCGAAAATCTAATATATAAATAATATTATAAATTAGTTTTCTTTCTTATATATACGAATAAAAACAAAAATTATATACTGTTGTCTGAATATTTTATCGCCCACAACAAAGTTGAGAAATTTTTTGCTCTGGCGTTCATTTAACTTCTGTTTTTATTTTTTTATTTTTGTTTTTTGTTTCTGGGAACAATAGATATTTTATTGTATATCTACAAGTTCTGTCAAAATAATATATTAAATTATAAATTTTGGAATTGTCCTCAGACAAAAGATAATAATTTTCCATTTTATAAAATAAATCACAATTAAATTTTATGTTTTATGTATTTTTAATTTTTTTTTCCTGTGCTTTAATTTTCACTAAAATTTGTTTAGGAAAAATAGCAAAAGGAAATAAGATTCTAAGGGTTCATATTACTGTTTACCTTTTTTCTTTTGTTTCCGTTATGATTTAATTATTATGCCACACAAAATATTTTTAATTTAATTGAATAACAACTGTCTTACACAAGTAAACATACATTGTGTACAATTTTACAATTTATATATTACTAGCTGTACCCAGTCCACGTTGCTAGCCCAAAGTCCCTATAATAGAAATACCAAATTTAAAATAATTTTTTAAAGACAGAAATTTAATATTATTCATTCACTTTATTTTAAGAAAATATTTAAACTTAAATCTAATAACTATTTTTTCAGTTTAAATAGTAATAAAGTTATAAAAAATAATAAATTTGCTAATATAAATTAAAATTAGAACTAAAATCTGTCAAAACAAAACGAAAAATCTCACAGGATTTATATAGGAATCTCTATTAAAATTACTCAAACTTTTAGAAAACGTATGTCACTATATTTTTTGTTAGGGAGTACCTGAAATACAAATTAATTTCAGTTACATAAAAACTTTAATTTTTTAAATATTCCTGATAGGTGATGGAAGTTGTATGTCTGCTACCCGAACCCCTCAGATTATTGGAAAATTATAGATTTTTGAGGCAGTACCTGAGTACAAATTTTCAGCTCTGTAACACTTTTGTCTCTTAATAAATTTATTTTAGATGCTGGGAGTTGTATGGCAGCTGCTTGAACCCGTCGGAATATTAAAAAGCGGGTAGGTCTATAACCTTCCCTTCTATTCCAGTAATATACTCTGAAAATTTCATTGAAATTGATTCAGTAGTTTTCGAGTCTATAAATAACATAAAGACAAACATAAAAAATTTAATTTTTATATATAGATATTATTCACATATTATGTACATTATGTATATCATGTACAATCATATACAACTTTATGCACTTACTTTGTACGTATGTAATACATAATGATGCTATGTTGTCAGTATGTTATTATTTAAATTATTTCTAACTGGGTAGATACTTCAAATGCATAAATCTTTTACGAATGGAAATGTTTTAACAAAAATAAAAAAAAAAATTTGAAAATATTATGTCTCTAAACAAAGGAACAACTTTTTAGTCTGACACCCAAGATTTATGGAAAATTGAATGAAAAATTAGAATGTCTTCAAAAAACAAAAATATATACTAATATCATATCTTATGTTATGTACCTACTTAAATGTTTTAAAATAGTTAAGATATGTTTAAAATATTCATTACTCTAAAATTAGTGAAAATTAAGAAATTATACATGAGCGAGTTCTCCTGTGTGGGGAAGGTGATATAATATTATCTTAATAACTATTCTAATCTATATTTTTATTTTGCCAATTTTGTAAAAACAATTACTGACGATTTTAAATTAATAAAATTTTAAAAGAAAAACTCTCTAAATCAAAATATTCGAAATCGTATCCGTATCCAATTTTTTCAAATAATTGTTATCAAAAATAAAAATACGATTATAAATAATAGTAACGTCATGATAATATTTTCAAATTATCGTCATATTTCATTAATTTATTTAATTTTTTAACAAAATATCTTAAGACTTTACAATACACGGGTTAATAATTTTTATTATTTTTATTTTCTGATAGATTTTTATTTGTTTGTCATCATTTGTGACACCATCTGAAAAATGTACTATATTTTTACACTGACATCATACCAAAAAAATAATCATTGGAATTTTCGTCACATATTTTTGAGTAGTTTTCCATTTAATTATTTATTTTTTGTTTTTTTGTTGTTGTTTTTACTGTCGTCATACAATCACATTTTTTTTTTCTAAAATTTTATTTTCTAATATTTTATACACGTTTTTTTATTGATGGTAATAAATCTTTTTGTTAATTTTAAATATAAAAAACAAAAATCATTACAAAAATAATGAGAATTATAAATTGTTATGAAATTTGCTTTGAGATGCGAAATTTAAAAGTAAATAAAATTTTTTAACTGACATTAAATTAATATTCTTGCTAAAAAAATTCATTCTTCGTTTTTCTTTATATTATTGTTTTTCCAGTTGAACTAGTTTTCTGTAACATTTAGTTTAAATTTCAATTATTGACAGTTCTTCTACTATTAGACCTTCAAAAATTTTTGGTTGATAAATTTAATTTAGAAGTTGTCTTTAGTACATTTACCAGAGTTCAAATTATGCTGTACAAAATCTATACCTGGACGAAAATCGAATCGAAAATACACTCTAAATTAGAAATGAAAATTTTTTTTGGATTAGAAATCAAAGAAAATGTTAACATACGTAAGATTCCATAAATTATCTTGCTTATAAAATATTAAAATAAAAAAAAAAATAAAAATAAAAATTTTAAAAAAGAAAGAGAAAACAAAAAATCAAATACAACAAAAATTTCACATCTAAAATAATCTTAATAATAATAATAAAAATTAGCAAATTTCAAAACAAAATTAACAATTAAGTAAAAAAAGAAGTTCAAATAAGATTCATAAATATAATTAATAAATAATAATAGTAATAGTAATTGTAACGGTAGTAAATTGTAATAATAACAGAGAATTTATTATAGTGAAGTATCAAAAAATGTTATGATTTTTCTCCTAAAAACGTACCTGCTATAGTTGAAGTCAAATAATGAGAGACTGTTAACCATCGCTTGGGCGGCAAATGAAATATACGTAAACGGGAAAGATTAACATATGGTAATATTTTTGGTTTTTCCATATATTTTGTATGGAGAATTTTTTGATAAAAATAAGTGATTTTTATGTTTTTGTGATTATTTTTGTATGTGCATTACTGTTACTTTTTATGTTTGCTTTTATTACCAGCGAATATCTATCCTCTAAGATATTTTTTTGGAAATACCGGTATTTTAGAAAAAGAAAGTGCTACTGGGGACTTCCGTTTGTCACAAGATACTTATAACAGAGTTAGTAGTTCCGACAACAACAGTGTGTCTATTTCAGTGAAAGAAAAAAAAAATTAAATAAAATATATAATATACCAGTTGCCAGTCCCTCAAGAGTCGAAAGTGATGATAATGATGACAAAGATGAAAATGAAGATTTCGCAAAATGGAAATGAAGAATCAGATGCTTAAAAAATGCATCTTAGACGTAAGTGATGGTCATGATTTTGAGGATGAGTCACTAGATGATGAATCAAAAGTACAAGAAGAAAAAAATCACATTGTTGATTCAAATCAATATTTTATTAGAAAGGATTGACACAAAGTGGAATAAAATTCCATCAACATATCAGAGGGCTAGACAACAAAATATTTTCCGACAAAAATCGATAGGTCCGCTATCCATTAACAAAAAGCTTACCTGATTGTGAAACATTCGCCGCAATTTCCAATACATCAATAGTTGACATAAATTTTTAATTTAAATATTTTATTAGAAAGGATGACACAAACTGGAATAAAATTTCATCAACATATCAGAGGGCTAGACAACAAAATATTTTCCGACAAAAATCGATAGGTCCGCTATCCATTGACAAAAAGCTTACCTGATTGTGAAACATTCGCCGCAATTTCCAATACATCAATAGTTGACATAAATTTTTAATTTAACTTCGTAACAGAATTTTTCTCTTTTCTAACATACCAAAAATAAAATTCAAAACAAAATTTTTTTTCAAAAAACCTTTGGTGCTTTATTTATTTTATGTTTCAAAATATATTAATTTTAGTATATGTATTTCTATTTCAATTTAAAATATTTTAGAACCTTTTATCTTATTTTTTATAACTTTTATCGAAATAATTAGAAAAATTTTATAAAATACCATGCATTTTGTATGACATTCAAAAAAATATTGCCATATTTTAATCTTGCCCAACAACGAAGAAAAAAAATTAAATTGCCGAAAAATTGGGCATAGACACGTTTTTCCGAACTTTTTTTATATATTCAATATCTACTAAAAAATTAGGCACTGATATCTGATATCCTTAAGATCGGCCAAATAATGAAGTTTTTATCCAAAAGTAAAAAAGTAAATATTAATATACGTTAATCCTGCCCAAGTGAAGGTTAAATAAGCGCTAACAATTTGCAGAAAAACCATAGTTTGCGCTATGACTATGAAGATGTAAAACTATCTAAAATCGTGCACTGATGCATAGATATTATAAAGACAAAATTAATAATAAACAACTTATTCTGCCAGACAAGAAACAGATAGGAAAACATCACGCAAGCAGCATTTCGTCTTGCTTCAAGAGTAGATACGTTAATAAGTTGACATTTAGCTATAGATAGCCAGGGAAATAAATGTGTTAGAACTGTGTATAATAATATTCTTTTGACAGACCTATTACAGAATTCTCTTAATATGTTTAGCGTAAAAATGTATCCAAATTGGACCAGCATATTCGAGGTGTGGACCTACTAGTACAGTATATAAGTTTTTGCAGTATAGAGATCACAAAATTGCTTCGAGTTTGTGAAGTAGATATTTTCAAAAATATTGTATTTTATAGGTTTGTTAAATTATTAATTATAATCGTTGTTGGTACAACACAAGACTACATGTTAGACAATACAAACTAGGCTGTTTCTTATTGTATAAGTGAGAATATTGTACTTATTAGTCTACGAACCCAGGCTGATCTGCACATGGTGTAGTAGGTTATAGCATTTATGTCATATTTATAATCAGAAAACTGATCCGATTTATCATGATCGGGGCATGAATGTTGAATTTAATTTTTCTCCCATTATTCATGATAATACATTTTGTTTGGCATAGTTTGGTAATAGCTTATGTAAAATTGAAACAAGAAAGCGAATGGTAGTATTTTTACACAATTAATTAGTTAATATACAAATATTTTAAACAAATACAAATAAATAAGAGTTATATTATACCATTTGGATTGTAAAACAAATAGTCAAAAAACTTTACAATTTCATCCTTTATGTAACAAAAATTGCATGATATACGAAAAGGTAATATTGCAACTTTGAACAGTAACATAAGAAAATAAAAAAATCTAACATTAATTTAAGCACAATACTTGAGCTCAGTTCCCCCCAGACCCGAGTAATCTCTAACCATACATTGTGTTAGTTTCATGTATTGGTTGAAATCAAAATCTTGTCTATGAAACTTCTTTGCTGTCGTAGATATGTCGACATTATTACCATATCTATTTTAGACATATTTTGACAGAAAATATTTCATTGAAATTGCGACACCTTGTTTATTTATTTTACAAAATTGAGTAAAATAATTCCAGTCTTTCATAGAATGTCTTCTTTCGTTCACTAAAAAAAAACCTTTAATGAGATGATAGGTATATAATTTTTAGATAACCTAATTTAATGATATTTTTCAATGTCAAGGTCATCTTAAGCAACAATTTTTGCAAATTATTCTGTTGTCACAGTTCTATATTTGATCATAATTTATTTTTATTCTGTAATATTTTACAATCCAAATGATAGAAAATAAATCTGCAATATAAGCCTTCACTAAGGTATTCATGCAGAAAATAAATTGGATAGAAGAAAAATTTCTAGTGTCCAGACATAAAACAAAACAAGAAAAATAAAAAATAAAACTGTGAATCAACTGAATTTATGTATTAGGAGAGTGTTTATAAAATAACAAGAGTGGTAAAAAAGTGGGTATGATGGTAAAAGTTTGTTTTTGTAATTCGTTGACTTCAGAATATACCCACAGTTAATATAAATGACTCACCTCAATTCGATGTAGGTAGTGTATAGAAATTTCTTACAATGTATTTATTTCGCATTCAATTACTTTGAAATTTTCATTAAATAAGTTTAGTTAATTTACCTGTATAACCCTGAAGTACCTAAAATGTTTCAATTTAAGTCCAGACGGTTTCAAGAAAACAGAAAAATAAAAAAATGCAAACACTATACAGTTATTTTTTTTTGTTTTGTAATATTTTTCATGTCTAGAACAAACATTTTTTGTTGTTATTTTTTTTTATGGATGTTTAATAAAGTCTGAGTTTTGAATAGAATAAGGACGAAAAATATAATAAAAAATATTTTATTTAATATTTTGTTTTCTTTTTGTAACATCTTTCTGTATCATGTAATACAAGAATGTTGACATTGTCCTTTCCTAAGAATTTTTTTTTTTGGTTTGATTTCATGGTAAAAAATTAATGAGAACTATTTAAGAACTTCTTTAAAATAATAATGCTTGTATTCATATATTTAGGCGTTTTTCACATAATATAAGATACAAGATTATATTTCTGAGAAAATCTGACTACGTTTCTGTGATTCAATTTTTGCAGTAGTATTTTAGTAAGATTTCTGCCTTAGCAAAAAGATTCATGCGAAACAGTCTTGGAAATATTGACATATAGTCATTTTTTCAAAACGAACGTCGTTCAAATTCAACTGCAAAGTACAACCCACTAAAATCCATACAAAATAGTGTAAAACCGAGTAATAAAGGAATCCTATAATCCTATAAAAGAAAGCTTGTTTGGGAAGTGTGTATACTACCGTAATTATATTTAAATTAAAGTTAAAGTAAACACAAAGCTTATATTATGCTATATAAGTAAAAATTGAATGGTATACAAATTCTGTTGTCTGATGAATCCCAATTTACTGTTATGTAGTTGAACCATAGCTTTACATTTACAAATATAAATTAAATAGTAGTTGTATAGAAAAATCAACTATATTGGCTTAAGGGACGCTTAAGGGACGTTGTTTTTTCAATGAGTGAAAAATGATTTATAAAAATGTTTTTATGATAAGTTTTTACAGTAGTAGGGATAGTAACAGCAAAAACAGTAAATATCATATATTAACTGGAATATTTTAACCCGATGCGCAAAAATATTTGAGATATTTTCAAAATATTTAGGATACTTTAATTTGATTATACTTCGATGTAGAATAATTCAAAAATAATTGTGAATATATTTTTTATATAGCGCCAACTCATTTTTAGGTTTAATTTTTTAAAAGGGCTACCTACCGTTTTTTTTTCTTTATGAACGAGAGAAATTAAATTTACACTAATGTAATGTACATGGACATAACAAACCTACCACATATTAAAACAAATTATCACATTTAAACTTATATTTTATTTGCAGTCCAAATTTCAAGTCCAAATATTATTGACTGAAAACATTTTTATTTTTTTAAATACTGAGCATTAGTAAGTTAATATCTCATTACACTATAATTTGTTGTTACAGTATTATGATTACAGACATTATGACCCTAATAAATAACAATAATTTATTGTATTTAATTTTAGAAATTTATTATTTTTATAATTTTCTTAACTCTTTAAAGGGCGGTGGTATATACCACTAAATTGGTTCGCTTTTTTCTGTGTTATCTTTCTATATTATCATTCATCAAAAACTATTTCGTTATACTTCTATCTACTACGTATTACAAAAACAAAAATAACAAATAGCACCTGACTTTTGTATTATGGTCAAGTTGTGACATGAAAAAATGAATTTTTATTTTTTTTAGAATAATTTTGTTTATCTTTGATTTTTTAATGTATTGTCTATTAGAATGTCTATAAATAATATAATAGAAATTTCATTAAAAACTGTGTATTCGAACGTGCAAATGAGTTTTGGTAAAATTTGGTGCAGAAAATTAGGACTTTTAATAGTTTGAACACGGTGGTATAAATTTCATATCACCGCACATATTCGAAGTTTTTGAATAAAGTGGTATAAATTTTATTCCGTCGCGCATATTAGAAATATTGACAGTTATTTATTTGATCAAACGGAAACTGTAAGTAACTTTTTTTCACAATAAAAGTGAACTTATAGTGATATTATAAATAATTTTTTGAAGGATTAGAACATAATGAATAAAAAATCATTGTGAGAGAAAGAAATATTGAAGTGCATATTGATGTATATTGATGGATGATGAAGATATCGCAGAAATACCACCCGATCTTGAATCTATTTGTTCTTCTTTCAGTGATGATATACTAATCATAAAACTACTACAAAAAAAACCATTCCAAAAAATAAGCCGTATATTGAATCATCTGTACGTGAAGCTGGTTCTAGTCACCAACCAATAAAGGCAAGCCTTCGTCGGTGTGGTTATTTCAGCAATAAAGGTAATGAAAGACGAACCAATTCGATGTACTCAATGAGTTGAATTTATTTGGGCGGTGGTATGATTTTTATACTCCGTCCTTAGACCTCCGTCCTTAGATTTTTATACTCCGTCTCTTAAAGGATATATATATATATTTTTTATTTTTAGTTTCAAATGAATGAATAAAACAAAATGTAATCGAAAAATTTTTACATTTCATTTTATTTCAATCCTTACCCCTGAAAGAGTTAAAATTATTTTCTTAATCGCTCTTAATTTGTAAAATATCTAAATGAATCAACCAGAAGTTGGATGAAGTTGGATGTTGAATATTCTATATGTTGATTATGGTAAAAACTTCGGTGTTATATTTAATAAGACATTAGGTTAGTCAGAACACATAACTCAAATCGAGTGTATCCTATATCACGTAAACTTTGGAAGTCTTCTACTCTTATTGCATTGAGAACTCTGTGCAAATTACTTAAGTCTCTTATCTTGCCAAACTTTTTGTATTATAATGTATAGTTGTGCTTAAACTTAATATTATTTTTATTGAATGTACCAAGTATTGTACCACAAATTGTCACCTATATGACAGGAACTATCATATCTTTCTGATGTCTCTAAGTGTATTCTTGACATTTAAAAATGAACATTTATTAATGAAAATTATATTTCATCATCTAAATATATTAAGGCATATTTTTTTGTTAAGATAATATTTTTGTGGAATCCCCTTGAATTCATTTACTATGCTGCGATTACTTTATGAGTTTGTAGATGTTGAAATCATCTATAAATATGTTGCTGATAATGTTGTATTTTATCCTCACATTAGGTTAAGTATTAAGTATTTTTTTTAGTTGTAGTTTTACTATAACTTGTAAATTTACTTTGTTCTGCTTTTATTTTTGAAATTTTAGTATTTTTATCATATTTTATACACTTCTTAGATTATACAAATAATGTAGAGACTGATCGTCTGCTATATCGAACACAGTAAAATAAATAAAAAAGTAAATACCTAAATTGATTTACATTTTTTTTACATAGAGTTGTAAATGTATTCCATAAGAAATAGTAAAAATTTTATATTTGAATAGAATGAAAAGTTTAAATAAAAATACTTAGTTATATTTGGTTAATTATTTTTCCCACAACAAATTATTTTATTTATCATAGGACCAGTGGATTTTGTTGGCCTTATTTAATGGTCTTTGTGACTTTGATCAATTAATAGGTCTTATGGTTTTACACCAATTCTAAGGGTACCTTTGTGGCCTATGTTGCATCTCTTGCCTACACAGCCAAAAGGATATCAGACACCAGTACTTTAGCTGACTGAATTAAGCAAAAGGCTGATGTGTGACGAATGACAGTGGATAATAATTATCAACATCAAAACATGATACATTTTAATTAATTATTAATTTACTATCAAGTATTTACCGTACCGAACATATCAAGTATAAAGCGTAGGTATAGCTTTTGGCCAACTAAATTATTTTCAAGATAAATTTTGACAATTTGCACAATGTTTCCAAAATTGTATGTTAGAACAATATTCCTAAACCAGTAAATTTCCCAAATATAAATTTATAGAATTATTTGCAACCATAAAGTTTTGTAACACTTATGCTCTTTCCGTCCTTAGAGGCAATAAGAAATTTTATCTCTGAAATTTTCCAACTTAAAGAAATTTAAAACTAAAATTTGACATTTTTCAATTAACACAATATTTTAGGTCTATATCAATATCAAAACTCTAATAAAAATAATTTTATTAATTAAAATTATTAAATAGATATATTTGTAATTATAAATCATAACAAATTTGTGAACAGTTTTTCGTTATGAAAAAAAAAAAATTATTTTAATTAATTATTATGGAAAGAAGGCGTGAAGAAAAAAATCATTCATTGAAAACGATATAAATTTTTAATCACATTGAAAAATTCCAAAATATATGACATTCATTTATTCAAATTAAAAGTAATAGGTCAGTTTAACACCCACTTCTTACCTATGGGTATAAAAAATATGAAATGCGAGTATTTTAGACTTTGAAAATTCTCCAAAGTCTAAAAATTTGTTTAGTTTTTGATTTTTTGTTTTTCTAAATATTAAATTATTTTTTTTTCTATTTTTAAAATACAGGGTGATATTTTAAAATAAAAACAAAAATTATAATATAAAATTGAAATAAAAAAAAATAATGTTTTTTTTTTGTTTTTATAGTGGTCTTTTAATTCTATTAAATAATGACGAAAATCATTTATTTTATTTTATTTTATATTAAAAATTTTGCTTAATGTGCTGAATCAGATTTTATTTGTATTTTTGACATCATCGAATTCAAATTTTCCAAAGTGTTTTTTTTTTTTATTTTTGATTTCTATACTTTTCTCTAATAAAAAAAAAATGTGTTGTTTTGTTTTTTTTTTTTCAATTTTAAAATGACAGTCTGAATACAGTACTTAACATATTTCAAATGGAATTTCACAAGTTTTTATATTCAAAATTTTTAATTTAATTTTGATATGAAATAAATGAAAATTAAAAGGTCAGTGGATCACCTGAAGGAGACGGCTATTAACCAGGTCTGGCGCTTCTTCTTTTACTATAATTTCAATGGTATTTTGTTCTAGAACTATTGTTTATATAAGAAACTTTGAGAACAAAATAAAAAATGTTAAATTTTTTTAGGTCCATCGTATTTTTGAGTTCCCAGAAAATTGAAATAAACCGAGACAAAATTTAGCTGTAACAAAATCTGTTCCTATTAATGTTTTTTCCAAATAAGAAAGCAATGACATAATAAACACCATAACTACTGTCGTGGAGTGTCTTAGATTTGTTATTAGTAACCCCAACTAATATAGAATAGATAGGTTTAGAAATTTAAAATTAAAAAAGGGCTTATGTAGGTGATGTAAACTTTTTCGTACTGGCTTTTTTTCATAATTTGGAGATTAAATTTTTTTTTGTCATTTGAATTTGACTAATTTATGTTTTTCTACCACTATAAGATCTGAGACGAACACTTGTCTTTCATCTTCTAAAAACAACTCTAACTCCACTTAGATTGATTATGCAGTAGTTCATACAGATTGCTGGGGTTAAAGAAAATATTGGTTGATGGTGAGATTTGAAAAATTGAATATGAGAAGCCTCGCATCTAACTGGAAATGTATACTTGAGTCATAATCCTTTACAGGCCTATAGTTATAATATCGATCGTTTCCAAAGTGTTGGAGATCTTAATAAAGAAAAAGCTGACCAAATATCTAGACAGCCAAAGTATTGTCCACGATAGGCAATATGGATTTAGATCCCACCGAACCACCAGTGATTTAATGGCATATTACTTAGCGAGAAGCTAAATATCTGCTTGCACAATTCGGTAGAAGCCAATATTGTGGCTCTGGATATTTCTAAAACTTTAGTTTGGGTATGGGAAACTTCATTATTAGCAAAATGTCAAGCTGTAGGTCTCAGTACCTCTTCTCTCAAATGGATTAAAAGTTTTGCAGCACTCTTGTAGCCTCCTACGATTTTCATAAAAAATCTGAAGCTACATTTTATGTACCGCTGTATCAACCAAAAGAGAAATTATGGCTCAGAGCTGTACAATCTACAGAAAAATTTACATTTTTGATCCTACTCTTTTGCTGTTTGAAAGCTTATGTATATTAAATATGCACCTAAATCGAAAATTAATCTGGAATGATCATATAATTGATGTTGCAAAAAATGCAGCCAAATGCTTAGGTTTTTTTAGCCGCTGCAAGGCTTACTTCTCCCTATGTGACCTCTTAAAAATCTATAAAACTTTCATACGACCCAAAATGGGATACGATTCTCACATTTGGGCTGACGCTTCTAGTATTGCGTTGAAACATTTAGATAAAGTCCAAAAAGGGGCTATTCGTCTAATCAAAAACCCAAATGTCACAGCTCATCTTGCTCTTCTTGAACATCGTCGTATAGTCGGAGCTCTTTCATTTTTTTATAGATAACTAATGCATCGGCAGATGCTCAGTAAATATTAAATCTATATTACTTTCAGTTTTTTTTAAAAAACGTTTCCACGCAGCATACTTAAATGCTCCCAGCGGAGGATGGTATTCAATGTTGCTAGCTCAATATTTCGTGTGCGAATCTTGCTTGGATATCATTCAGTATTAAAAACGGCATAGATAGAGTTATAACATCGTTCAGCAGAATTAAAAAGACACGAAACATCACACAATTTGGGATGGTGTCATAATTCTAAAAAAATAAATCCAAAGTTACAAAATCCCAAAAAATGGAAAAAAAAAATTTCAAAAAAAAAAAACCACAAACAAAAATTCTACACATGTATAAAATGTGCTTTTAGAGTTGGCTCCAAAATCAGGGGCTTAAATTGCATTCTTATGCGTAGCTGCTGTTAAATACAAAAGAAAGAGATATCTCCTTTTTTCAGAATATTTACGTTCCTTATTTTTATGCGTAGCCGCTATACGACAATGTCCAATATGAGCAAGATGAGCCGTGACATTTAGGTTATTGATTAGATGAATAGCCCGTTTTTGAACTTTATCTAAATGTTTCACCGCAATACTGGATAGATTATTTGATACTTAGATACAATTAAATCTATCTAAGTCCAATTCAAAAGATGTCTGGACTCAAATGGAGCGGACTACAACTCTATTAAAAATGCTTTAATAATCAATATTATAACGTCTAAAACTGTTAAATATTCAACAAAATTCACTCAGGAATCCATAGAGTAAAAGATAAATATTTAGACACACAAAATAATTTAAAAAATGAACAATAGTAATTATTTCCTTGTTTATATAACTAAAAGGGACGACCATTTAATTAATTTCACTAACAAGATTAGCTTAAAGAATAACTTTCACTTTGTGAATAAGGCCTCCATGGTAATCCGTCGTTACCGAAGTGACAATTTTAGTTGTTTTAATCAATTGGATTCTAATAAAGTAAACTTTATTCTCCAGTTATTTTTTCAACAGGCTGCATTGGTTCACCAATTTCTCTATTTACGTACTTTTCTATTAAATCGATTTTGTAGGTCGTCATTGTCGCTGTTGTTGTTTTCTTTTGAATCAACGTCACCTATACTAGGACACAAGTGTTTCACAACACTCATTTTAAATGTAATGATAATGACCCGACTCTTCTTTTTAAAATGTTCTTCAACGTTGATTTTCATTGAATTTAATTAATCTATTTATTGCCAATTACATCAAGTATATTGTACAGTTCGAGTCTACTGAAATTTTCGACCATAAAATAAAAAAAAACTAATTTTTATATTAAGCTTTCAAAGCTAATATTTTATTGCTTCGAACAAACCAAAAAAAAAATAAATAACATTTCACTTTTTTCTTTATTTTAATTTATAATACATAATAACAAAAGTTGTCAGAATAAATGTCAAAAAGTTTTATGAAATTAATAAAATTTATAATTTGTTATTATAATTTTAATATTATTTGATCTTTAATCATAAATGTTCTAATTATTAGAAAATAGGTATATAATATTATAAATTAAATATAATAAATGGCCTAGATTAATAAAATCAATAAACAAAATTTCTTCTATACTACTAGACTGCTGATACCATTTTATTACTATTATTTTTCTAGTACTAATACAAATACATTTTTTGTGTTTACGACCACTACTAGTCACTACTACTATTATATTATTTATTACTTGAAAAGCTTCAATAAATCATTAATTTATTATTATTATTATTTAATCTTTAGGAAAATGGAGAGCTATATATCGTCACTTATGGGTGGTTCTGTGGGTTGAATAAAGCAAACAAAATTTTTCTAATTTTTTTCTTTTTTAATAAAAAAACAAAGACAATAACAACAATAATATATTTTAAGATAACTTCAAAAAGATTTCACTTCATTTCGGCTACGTGTGATGTGATGATTATTCTAACTTTTCACAAAATATTTTTTGTTTTGATATTTTGTAAATTAAAAAGAAAAATTTATTTATGATAATAATTTAATTTGAAAATACTAATCGGTTTTAAATTGTCGCAACAATTTAAACCATTTAAAAAATTTAATTTTTAATTTGTTTTAATTCTGTTTTAAATTTATTGTAATTAAATTTTTGATATTTATTTTAAAAACTCCTTAAAAGAATACAGTATTATGACATTTTCATGAACTTTAATGATCTTTGAAACTGTAAAAAAACTGTTACATATGAAGGTGCGGTGCGTTGTTGTTAGTAATTAGAGCATGATTTTCAAATGTCAAATATAAAACGGTTCTAATTCCATTTTGCAACAAGTTGTTGTTTTCCTCAAATATAATTATTGTTTCGTTAGAAACGAATAATAAAATAAATAAGTTTGTAGAACATCTGAAATACGAGTCCACCTTGTTTAGCTGCAGTAGTTAAAAAAAGGTTGGCAAATTACCTTGTACTTATCAATAAAAAAGCAAAGCACGCAGATAGCATATAACTGCTAATGAAAAATTAGAAAGAAAAATTAAATAGGACCACTAAGATACTTAGAATGCTACTGTAAAAGATTAAAAAAGCGCAATACAAGAATGCTCAAAGCATTGCATTTTTAAACAAAAGAAAAAATTATGGTTTTGGATTAATGTGTAATCAATGTATGTATTTAATGGATGTTGTAAATAAAAATCATAATGAAACTTTAAATAAAATAAAAATAGAAAATGATGTAATAAAACTGAAATATTGAGTGTAACAAAAATAAATGAAAAAAAAATAATAAATAAAAAAGAAGTAACTTATGCGGATCTATTTAAAAAAACAAAGTAGATATTGCGCCTTTGATTGTCAGACCGAAAATGTCACAAGAATTTATAAAAACAAAAAATGATATTAAATCAAAAGTAAAACCGAGTGAAGTTAAGGTGAAAACTCAATGTACGCGTTTAGTACTTTGAAGCTTTGACAGCGTTTTACACTTTTGATGATTTTTCAGCGTTTACAGGCTTTTAACGCGTTGAAAATTCAATATACGCGTTTTACACTTTGTTAAAAATATTTCTTGTTAAAAAATAACAATATTTAAAAATTTTTACTCTGGAAAATAAGTTTTTATAAAAACTATTTAAAATGGATTAAACTCATATTTATTTTTCGTTTTTTTTTCAATTTTCAGAATATTTATTTATAATTTCTTTTTTTTATATTTTAAATAATTTTAATATTTGAATTATACCTCCGAAATTTTAAATAATAAATTTTAAATTTTAAATAGCTACCTTCATAAAAACTGCCAATGCAATTTTTGTTTGAAAAATTACCAATGCAAACAAAATTAAAATCTGTCAAAAGCATATAAAGCATGAAAAAAGTTGAAATTGACCAACTTTGTGCTTGGAGCGCTTTTTGTCATTGAGTTTACTTTAATTTAAACAAATATATTCAACTTGAAATGTCAAAAGCGTAAACCGTTGTCAAAGCTTTCAAAGCGCAAAACGCATACATTGAGTTTTCAGCTTTAATGTACAAATAAATAATTTATATGGGAGGAAAAACGGTGCAATTGCTATTTGCTGTCAATCATAAGAAGCTATAACAAAAATAGGAGCAGAGATAAAAGAGAAAATGAGTGAAAATAATGAAATGCATGTGCCAAAAATGAAAAATCCCAATATATTAGTGAATGGTTTAAGTGAAGAATTAAATGATGAGAGAGTGATAAATGCTATTAAAAACCAAAATAATATGGCTACGAATGAGATTAAATGCATTAAAATATCCAAATCGCATAAAAATAGTACAGTGTTTAATGCATTAATAGAAGTGTATCATGATATATTTCAGGAGATTATGTCAAAAAAATATTTATATGTTGAATATATTATGATAGATGTATAGTATACGAAAAAATTAACATAAAAAGATTTTTTAAATGTTTGGGATACAATCATATTGCAGCGAATTGTAAAGGCAATAAAAACTGTTTGAAATGTTGAAGTGAAAATCATGCAAATAAAGATTGTAAAAGTGAAATAAATAAATGTGTTAATTGCATAAGAGCTAAAGAAAAAACCAAGTTTGAAGAGATTAATATAATGCATGATTTTCGAAATACAGATTGTCCTACTTTTAAAAGAAAATTATTAGTAGAACGTAGTAAAATTAATTATTAGCAAATGAAGAAGATAGAGTGCCTTTCTATGAACATACAAGGTCTATTGTATAATAAAGAAGAATAAGAAGTGCTGGTATCGAAACAAAATTGCTAAAAATGATATCATTGCTCTTTGTGAAACACACTGTACAAAGGACATATTATAAGTAATTTTCAAAAATTGTTGGTAAAATATTTTAAAGAAAATTTCTAGAAAAGTATTTAAACTATAAAATTATATTAATTGATATATAAAATTAGTTTAAGTTTGAATAAAATGAAATAAAGTAAATGAATTGATATATGTATAAAAGTAATTTAATTATTAGTAGTAGTAAATAAGAAATAATGTATATTTTTCTACAAGTTAAAAAAAAATAAAAAAAAGCCTTCTCAAGAATGTGATTATTCGCTAGAATTCTCACCATCAATCAATAGCAAACTACACCGTTAAACATAAGTTCGCCTTGTACAGTAATCCCAAAATCTTTGAATATCTTCAAGAAGGCCTCATCATTCATATAATATATCCTATTTTATTTATATTATTTATGAATAATGACAGAAAAATTCAATTTAAGCCTCAATGTCCTACACGGAAAAAACCTTCTGATTAATAGTCAGACTGCAACATGTAAGTCGGCAATATAAAAAGAAAGTTTTTCGATATTTCAATTCAAATAAACCTGCCTATCAAAAAAAGTAAGAGAAACGAAAAAATAATTATGGCTAGCACCATGTATAATTTGATATCAAACAAAATTTTTAATTAATAGAAGTAGAGTAAAATATATTGCATTTTAAAACTGGATTATTTCCAATTAATTACAATTTTAGAATTTATTATAATACAAACTTGGTATACAGATAGAAAAATGGGTAGGTAATGAAATTCATTATTTTAAATACTTTAATTTGAAGACAATGAATTCTACTTTCATTACTTAAATAATCAAAGTCAGTGCAATAATTTTACTGTCATGTAATAAAAATAAAAATAATTGATTATGTCAGTGTAGTTGTAATTAATAAATATCATAGGTCGTAATGAAAAACTGCATTATCCATTAATAAAACAATTTGTACTACAAATTTCAGTCATTAATTCAATAATTTAAAGCTGATTTCATTACAATATCATGATGAGATTAAAAATTTAAATTATAAAAATAATTAAATAAAATTCATTGAATAAATGAATTGTAATGAAATTACACATGGATTTCCACTGTATATGAAACTCACTGTCATCACAATTTGTATTATGTACAATGAAAAAAAAACTTCAGGACAATAATGTAATGCTGTTGCTCCTTTAAATAAGAACTATTTTATTTTCATATAAAGTTAGAATAAATATCTTTATATCGATTAGTAGGTATTTTAGAATTTACAAATTCATATTTTTTTATGTTATACAATATCAATAGTATAAATATAACATAACGTATATTATTGGATAAAGAACCATATTGTTAAGACTATTCAAAATCAATAAATATTACTAAAATTATGAACTCAAATTAGTTTATTTCTTATATTTTATTATTTCATGCCGAAGTTCAAATATTATTTTGTCTTGCAATATCACCTAAAAAAATAATTATCAAACTCTAATATTAATAAAATACCAACAATTTTTATATTATGTTTACACCTTTAATTTGAAATTGTGGATCTAAGGCTTGGCTTTAATTTTTTCAATGTTACACATAACTTCTTAAAGATTTTTGATATGGGGAAATCTAAAATGTTCAATATATAACTTGTCATTAAAAAGCAAGAGATTAAAGGATGTCCCAAGGAATCGAGAAAGTAATTTTAACATGAACTTTGCTTTAATATTAACAGCTTGAATGATTTACAACAACCTAAATAGTTTTTTGGATTATACTGGCTTGAAGAAGAGTATCCAATACTTGTTATATGATTTTAAAGTTCGTATTGAATTTTAGGTGTCAATCTCCTAGGAGTTGGGTCCCTAATAAGATTATTTTCCAGGATTATTGGATGTATTTCCAATTTAGAGTTGTACTTTGTTCAAGATTATAATTTACCTTCCATATCATGGCAATATTTTGAAAATAATGTAAATAAATATTTAGTGCCATTTAATGTTAATGTTATTGATTCATATGTAATTGATTCGTTGTTTTCTTTTGATTTAGCTCAGGTTAATAATGTTTTGAATATTTTGAATACTTTATTGGATTTAGTATTTGTTTAAAAATGCTTTAAAGGATTTATATCATCCACCATTATTTATTATTTTCAAATTGATAAATGAATTACCAACCCAAATAATTAATGTTCCACAATTTAATTTCAAATTAGATGATTTTTCTTCTATTAATAGTTATTTGTCCAGTATTAATTGGCATGAAATTTTGCTTAGAGAGTTTAGTTTCAATTATTGTTATGATGTTTTTATAAACATCTTATGTAAGGCTTTTACAAAATTTATTCCATTGAAAGACTTCAAGAAATCAAATCATCCTCCTTGGTATAATAAAAACGAATTCTCTCGTTGAAGAACGCTAAAAATAACGCCTTTAAAAAATTTAAAAAGAGTAAACTTCTTATGATAAAATCGTCTTTCAAAGATTACAAAGAAGAAAGAATTTGACTTCTTGAGCAGATGCTTGTATAAAAATTTTATTCTAACTTATGAAGCCAATATTAAATATAATACTAAATCTTTTTGGAGCTTTATTAATATTCGTAGAAATTCTAGTGGTTTTTCAACTGGTATATCTTATAATGGGATAACAGCAGTGGACTTAGACTCTACATGTAATTTATTTGCACGTTACTTTGAATCGGTTTTTGAAAAGCCTTCTTCTACTTTTCAATCACTTAGAAATAAAAGCAATATTAATCAAATTCTCAACTTAGGTAATATGCAATTATATTTTCTTGATGTTTTCAATAAAATTGATTCTTTAGATCAAAATTTGAGTTCTGTTGCTATACCAAATTTGTTAATTAAGAATTGCATTAATACTATTTCTGTACCATTATTGATCATTTTCAATCGATCTTTAGATGAAGGTATTTTTTTGGAGGATTGAAAATATTCTCATATATTTTGATCCTATTTTAAAAACTGGATCAAAACTTTCTGTTGAGAATTAGAGACCCATAGCTAAACTATCTGCCATACCAAAAATATTTGAGGCTATCGTCACAGGTAGAATTTACTTTTTGGTCAAAGAACATATTTCCCTAAACCAACACGGTTTTATGAAGGGTAAATCGACTACTACGAACTTATCTGTATTCTTAAATTCAGTTTATAACTCAGTTGAGCAAGGTCTTTAAGTTGATACAATACTTACTGACATTTCTAAAGCCTTCGATAAAGTAAATCACTTTAAACCTCTCTCAAAACTTGAAGCATTAGGTATATATGGCACTATGTTAAATTGGTTATTCACTTTATCGTAAACTTTCCATAAAAATAGCAAATATTCAATCATCTTCGTTTATAACAACATCCGGCTTCCCTCAAGGAACCTATATGGGTCCCTTACTTTTTCTTTTATTTATGAATGATGGTGGTTGTAATATTGATAGTTCTATTTTATCTTTCGCTGATGACACTAAGTTATTTGCAATTATTAGATATTTAGACGATTGTATTAGGCTCCAAAATGATCTTATTAAATTTTACGAATGGTGTACTTCAAATGACCTCATTTTGAATCTTGATAAATGTAAAGTTATGAATTTTTACAAAACTCAAAACTTCATTGAATTCAACTATAATTTAAATGGTAAATCACTGGTGACTGTTCTTCAAATTAAGGATTTGGGAGTTATTCTTGATAATAAATTATCTTTCAATCCTCATATCGATTTTATTATATCTAAAGCTTTTACTGTGATTGGATCCACTAAGAGGAATTCTCAACAATTTTCTGATCCATACACATTCAAAAGCCTATATTCTTCATTAGTTCGTCCGGTTCTTGAGTATACTTCGCCTATCTGGACTCCACCTTATACTAATCACATAAAAAGAATTGCATCTGTTCAGAAGAACATGATTCGATTTTGTCTCCGTAAATTCAATTGGGAAGTTCATACTATTGGCTATATTGCCAAATGTAAATTAATTGATATTTGTACTCTTGAATCCAGGCGTAATGTAGCTTCAGTAATGTTCTCTTTCGATGTTTTATCATTTAGAATAAACTGCCCTTCTATTTTACAATTATACAATATTTATGCTTCAACTCGTAATTTTCGAGCTCATAAATTTCTCTGTATAAATTCTCACAGGACTAATTATGGTTCTTCCGAGCCCATAGCTAATTGCCAAAGATTGTTCAATAATTGTTCTTCTCTTATTGATTTTTGCTATAGTAGAAATATCTTTAGAAGGGAAGTTACTAAATTTTTCTCCTTATAAAATCAATTTATTTAATGAATAATTACAATGTAATAAAATACCTATATAAATAATTATATAATAACAAATCATTACAAGAATTGGTCATTATAACCATTTTGAAAATAATTGCTTTTCATTACATTTTTATTAATATATATTAGGCATTTTATCTTTGTAAGCCACCTGAAAAGGTATATAGGTACCAATAAGTATTACTATAGTTTCGTTTGTACACATGGAATACTATTCTAAAATGTGGCTAGCATTTCATATATAGACACCTTCAACATTTTCAGTCAAAAATATTATAACTATAATAACCGTAACAAAACCGTCTTTTATTGTTCAATTTCACATCTATCTCAAACATCTATTGATTTCATATCTATTACAAAATTTAAGAAGGCTAACCAGTGGTTAAACAACAACTTATTGCGAAGAAGAATTAGAACAGTTTTATATTGGGATCATGGTTTATTTTAAAGTTATTGTACAGTTACTTGGATCTTCGGGATTTTAAGAAATTTTTGATAACTACACAAAGCTTTATTACGAACGATTAATTTCACCAAGATATGAAAACCAGTAGATAATGATGCACACAATCAAAACTACCAAAAACAAATAAAACAACACAAATATATTTCTAGAACAGTATTGTATCCTTAGTTCAAATATTTCTAAAGATATTATACATAATGTAAGTTGTCAAATCAACAACCGAATGCACAACAAAGATATTTCTTGATACGAAGCAAACAAGTAACAGTTTTTACACTTCTTTTTGGTTGCACATAGTTTTTCTAATCTAAGATTATTTAAAATCATCCAATCCGGTCACTCAAACTAAAAGAGCAATCCTAATATTGTTGCATTTTTGTAATAAAACAGTATTTTGTTAGCGTTATGAAAATATAGAAATTTGGTATACCTTGAATCAATTGGGGCTTCAAAACCTTAGTTCAATTTCTTTAATGTTCTCTTCACAATTGACCCTCATTTCCAGAGCAAAACGACAATGAATTTAATTATATATGTAAAGGAAATAATAAATTAAATAAAATAAAATTAATATTCAAAGAACTGAATGAAAATTAAATAAATTAGAAAATTATAAAGTCGAAGTACAATCAGAAGAGAAAAACTCTCTAATACTCTATTTTGGTACTGTAGTAAAGTTGCATAATGTATTTTTGAATTATAATAAAATGTATATAATTTTTTGTGACATCTTACAACACTATATTTTATAAAATTAATTTATACAAAAATGTATAAAAGTTAAAATTAAACTTCTGTTTTCAAATAAGAAGAAAAAATTTTATTTGTTATTTTTTTTATTTTTTTCCGTAGAGAATTTGTAAAATATAAAGATAAATGAATTTAATTTTAACCTTAGGACTTTCAAAGTTAATATTATTATTTTAAAATTAAAATAAATGAAAAATAATTTAACGGACTCACGTATAAAAAATTGTAAAAAATTTTCTTTATACGATATCGGAGATGAATAATCGAAGTTTAATATTCATGAAAATTACATTTTAATAATAAATAAAAATTATTTACAGGCTCATAATGTAGACATTGTGTATATAATATATAATAATAATATTTTTTGAATTATATTTATAAATATTTATAACAATATGATGAAAAATACCAAAAATAAATCTTCAAACTGAAAATTTAATTGCTATGGCTTACAATAATATAATCAGTTAAAGCTTGATTACAATAAACTGTTGTTGAAAAAGAAATGAATAAACCGCCACCTGGTATTCTTCTTGTAATTACGTAATTCAAAACAGCGCTAGACTATGCAACTTTATACATTCTAATATAGCCATTGGTTAGGTGCTGGATTTCAGTAATATACTCCGAAAATTTCATCCAAATCGGTTGAATAAAAAAGGAACTGTCTCATAACATAGGTCCATTTCTATAAATATATATATTTTTATAAATATAGATATATATATATTATATATATATATGTAATAAATATATATGTAAGATTCTAAATTAGGAAGGATTTTGTAGTTGGACTTAAAATCAAAGTTCTACGCCTTTTTTCAGAATATTTGTTTAAATCATTTTTATCATTTACCTGCATCATGTTCTAGTTCGTTTCTTCGTCTTTAACAATACCTAAATAATTGCAGATTTTAGATCTTTGTAACTGTTTGTTGACATAAAAAATATATTTACATTTTTAGATTTTAGTAACATATATTTTGTGTTTATAGTTAAATTGAATTGAAATTTATTTCCGTTACATATAAATATGCATGCAAAAGTTTTTTAAGCCTTTTCTTTAGAAGATGTAGGCCATCATTGTTTTCATAATGTTAACAGTTATAGTTAATGAATATATACATCTAGTTGCTAATCAACGACAACCCTATATTTGCTGTTTCTTCCAGGTTTACTAAATTATCTTCACTTTGAACCAAAATTAAATCATCAACATACAAAAATGCTTTTCCTCTTAGTCTGATATTTGACGAACTACTTAGATATATGTAGCATTTATTTACAGCAGCTCCGAAAGAACTACATTGGATTACTCCATATTCAATATTACGTGTTGTACTTCTAATTGAATTTTATTCTGAATATTGGTTTTTATTAGTGAAATAGTTCTAGAATCAATTATTCTACTCTGTTGATGAAACGCGACATTCAAATAGAATACGTATAACAATATCAATATTTACAGACTAATACCTAAATACAGAGTCAAATACTTTGTTTAAGTTGGAAAATATAGTTCATACCTTTTTTGATTTTGTCAATTTAGCATTTACATTATTTCAGTAAACGAATATAGTAAAATTCTATAACTAATTGCTAATTGAACTTGGGCCATCGCAGAAACTGAAATAATTGACTTAAATATTTGTATGGCAACAAATATTACTTCAAATATATTATAATTAGTTAATAAATTGAAAAGCAAAAATAATAAAATATTAATCAACCAATTTCCTCTTCTTCATTGATGTCATATTTTAGGTGGCCATATTTGATCATATTTGAATGTAAATCATCTTTTTCCTACTTTTACAGAACGCCTCTATGAACTAAAAGGCGGTAATAACTTTTTAAAAACTAATAAAATAACTACTTACAAAAAAATATATAATAATGTAGTATGTACATATACATGGCTATATTGTACAATTTTTATGCCTATGTAATTTAAGAGGTACCTATTTTATACAGTTGATTTCACTTAACTATTTAACCGACCGCGGAAAAATTCTTTAAAAGAAGAAAAGAAAATTCATTGAAAATTTCATTTTCACTATAATATCTACCACATTAATTATAGTTGGAAATTTATTAATAATATTATATTTTTTGTTTTATTATTAAATGCATTAATATGGGTACTACCTAAACCTCTACATGATAGTATAATATACTTCCCATTTATAAACTCGTATTAATTGTATGATTGTATTACACTAATAAAATAACAATAAAATTACTGAATCTCATTTCATTATTAATATTCACCTGTTTGGTTGTTTCCGTCAATGAGGTCACTCTTACAACTTTTTATTAAAATACTCGTAGATTATGGAAAAAGAAAAGGACAATAATTTTATTTTATATTATTTTCTTTTGAATATTCATTACTCATAAAGTCATAAGGGTTGCATTTTTATATGCACATGTAAATATAAAAGTTATTATGTTATATTATTATTGTATAGGTATATTTTTTGAAAATGATATTCACTATGAATGTGGTATTTCTTTATCTTTTTTCATAATTCCAAAACTATGGCTGAAATTTAATGTATATACTCACACAATCATACAATAGTTTTTCCTTTTCAACTTTTCGTTTAACAAATAATTCATATGTGGAAATCTATACATATTGTGGAGTAGCTTCGCCTTCGTAATGGTATAGTTTTATTTTACACATAATTTAATAAAATAATCAAAAAACTTGTTACAACATTAATGCAACAAAAAGGATTGCAACCCACGACTCTTGTGTTAATATTCAGATTACATAACCATATCGGTTGACAATTTAATATAAGAACATTAGGAAAAATAAATAAAAATAAAAAAAAAATCCTGTCAATTATTCATAAAAACTTCAAAAGTTGGTGATATTAACAAAACCCATATTTTATTATTCTCAGAAATAATAAATAATTTTTCAAAATAAAAATAAAAAAACTTTATAAATCATAAAGTAAATATAGGTTATAAAAATGGTAGTACTTACCTATATGGGATATTTTGCATGTAATTGAAAAAGAAAATTATTTTTAAAAAAAATTAATTTTTAACCCTTTAATACCTTAATTTATAATTCATTTGAAATAAAATTAAATTGTTTTGGAATTATAACTTTATTGTCGTAGAGATTTTTTTATGTTATGTAATATTAAATTATAGGGGGTATAAATGAAGTCCAAATGTAATAATCCCAAAAAATTTGAAAATAAAATAACTCCAAATTCAAATTAATTTTTGGCTATTTTTGAGTTTATTGATTTGTTTGGGAATTATATCATTTACAAAATATCCAAATTTTATTTCATTATGAAACAATTTCGAAATTTTTTTAACAAATTTTAATTGTAAAACACTCTATACGAGCTCTCTTGAGTTCACAAATGAAACAATAATAAAAAAAAATAACTACACAATTGTAATTGAATTTAATTGAATTATGTCGAAAAATATATTGGAAATAAGCTTTTATTAATATTCTTACTATTATTATTATTATTAACTAGTAAGTCAGCCCATTTAAAAACGGGTCCCGAGTAAAAAGATACCGAACTTTTAACCACTCAGTGGCCTTAAGAAATTTTTTTTTATAATTTAAAACAAATTAATAATTTATTTTCCATCCATTTTATTTTTTATCCATTTTTTTTCACAATTTAATTGAAAGGAAAAAATTTAAAAATTTAAAAATCAAAAAATCATATAAAAATAATTGAAAGGAAAAATATTTTTTTTTTTAAATTATTTAAAAATTTAAAATGTCAAAAAGCGTCGTTTACAAACATACAAAATGGTTCTCTGGTCTTTTATATAAATTATACGACTATATTTTGGAATAAAAATTTCCCATTTTGTATCCAAACAAACTTAGTAAACTTTTTTATATAAGCTTGAACATTATTTGGAAAATAGGGTAAATTACTTCGGTACGTATGGTGCAAAAAGGGATGTAGCGACAACATTTACTTTTAAAAATATTTTAATTCTTGTAAGATAGTCCCTGCCGTCAGAAAAAATTGCTAATTTATGGTCTTTCCAAAATTATTATTTGTGCAATTGACTTGGTCAAAGAGTGAATAATCTATCCTGATAGTAAAACTTAAAAAAAACCAATTTTTTATTTATTTAGAAGAATTTATTTAAGAGTTAGAAATTAAGGGATGTTGTCTCTAATAATACCATCCCAGTTATTTAAATGCTGTTCTTACTAACGACAGCAAATTCGATGACGATATGACTTTGTAAAAAAGTTATATTTTTCTGTTCTACACCACTCTGTATACCCATCAACACAAACAATAATATCAAAAGTTAGATTTTTTTTTTGTGAACACCTAAATTGAGTATACTTAGTTTCTGAGGTGACCATGTGTTAGGCAGACTGAGCTAGATTCATTACCGTTCTCCATTTTTTTTCTGTCACGGGCGGCTACTCTCCAATTGAAGATACGAAATTATTTCATATCTACCGATACTTCGTCTCTCTGGATTCGAAGAAGAGGTATATACGTTAGAAACTAATTCTGGTCAGAGCAAATCTAAGAATAATCTAAATCTGAGGAAAACTACTTAACTTGGAAACGGAATCTGATAATAAATTTGAATGATCATATAAAATTTGATATTAAACTTCCTCTCATATTTTGTCTGGCATGGCTTCTTACATCAGAGAAAAATATTCTTCCAGAACTGTTTCGAATACAAAAAGCTTTCGCAAAATTTTGAAATGAAATCTAAGTTGTTATAATTTTTGGTGGTGCTAAGAATAGAGTGAGGTGTGCTTGTATTTTAAAAATTTGGAACAAAAACCGTAACCGTACACAATTGTTCTGATTTTGAATCCATCTTTGAAATCCCTCCTAATTGAGAATGGCATTGTAAATACATACACATATTCTGGAAAAAGGGCAGTCTTGGTTTTAAATGTAACCCTAAAAATCGTACAAAAATAGAATCTAGCAAACACTTCCAATGATTATAATTATGTACACTTAAATTGTGACGCATTATCATTAAGCATAAGCAGCTAGACACTCTTAGGAACTTATAGCTCATTATTTTAATTGATAACTCCGCTAGGCAGTCACAATTCACTTAATGAGTCATAATATAATATTTGATGTGACAAGATATATGATATTAATAGAAATTCATTGGTTGAGCACTCTATTGTTGGATGCAAATATACTCTCTCTATGTTTGACTTATTGTCTCTCTCTCTAATCTTCATTCATATATTCAAGACATATTTTCGCTCTTCAACCTGTTGAATTATTGTAAAACTAATCATGAATGTGATATCAGCGGTCTATCGTCTTACTTTTTCCCCTTACTTTTTCTTTTATCCCATTTTTATTTACATCTGTTTCAATATACGACATTTAGATCTAGTAACTTTCCTTATAATTTGAGTAGATCATAACTATTCAATCATTATTCTATAGTAATTATTTTTTAAATTCATTTACATTATATTTGTTTTTACTCTCTGGTTGATTTTTAGACTTGTCTTTTTAATTCCTTAATTTATTGTCAGCATTTTTAAATTACCCGGTTGATCATAATTTCTTACATACAATTCGGCTCTCACTATCATTCTTATTATTTTTGATTGTGCTTTTTGTATTCAAGTAATGTTGGTATTGCTTGAGGTACCCAAGATTTCTGGTTCATATCGGTTTTATAATTTTTTGTAAAGTAGTATAACTGTTTGTCCATTGTCAAAATACAATTATTCCCCAAAACCCATTTCTGAAGCCTGGTGTTCTTCCACATCAATTTAATCAGTATCCCAGGTATTAAGCTTAGTTTTCAATATTTATTTCTTTATTATTTATTACCATTGGTTTTATCGAGTTTTTGTTGTATATACCGGGAGGTCCAGATCATGAGTATCAGTTTTTTAAGAGGGAAAGGAGCCGTTATTTCAAAATTAAATAGTAATAAGGGTGCTCTATCAATTGGGGATATTTTCAACTTCCGGGAAGGACCGCAAATCGTTTTTTAAGCCCAAAATTGGCCGAAATTGGCCGAAATCGAGATTTTCATTAGTTTACTCCGAATTATGGACCGGACTAACTGCCTTACGGTACTCCTGCTCCTATTTTACACATTTTATACGCATACGTATATCATTAAATGTTTAATAATGGTCTCCGCTAGATATTTTGAATTTTGTATTGAAGGAAAGGTAAGTCAGGCACAAATCGTTGAAATAAATAAATAAAATAAATAAATAATTAAAGTAAATAATTTTTAAAACCTAGTAAGTGCAGTCGCTTTTCATATTCATTCTAACAAAAATTAAACCCTACAAAATTTATTATTTCCAGTAAAAATCCATTTCTACAAACCAGTAGATATTGTTAAATTTTGAAAAATTTTACAGAATTTTTAGGCACAATAAAAATGTTTTACATAAAAGTTTATCGCCATCTGTTGATAAATAATTTTCATAAATATTTTGTTATATTTAAAAAAAAAAACATTTTCAAATCTCATATTTTATTCAATTGCGTTGATAGCCTTTTTAACTTTTTAAATGTCAAATGTAAATTTTTGTAAACGAGATACCTACCGAGACCGTATATATATATTCCACCTAGCTTTAATTAAAAAGAATGAAACAAAATAATCAGGATCTACATTTCATCAGAATCTCCTTTGTAAGATTTAACTGCAGAATAAAAAAAAATAAAATAAAATAAAAAAATATAAATTGGACTTTTAAAAGGTTTATTTTGGAAAAACTTGTTAAATATTTAATGATATTTTGGAAGAAATATTAAAAAAATTTGAGAAAAATAAACACAAAATATATGTAGCTATACATATAGATTATAATATATAAATAAGTATGTATTAGATCATTTCAGTTTTGTTTTGGGACCACAAAGACCACACCAAAGCAAAGTACAGCACAACAAACTAAAACTCTATAGAAAAAAAGGTAAATTGGTTTCGTCTACTTTACATTTGAACCAAAAGCTATTTTAATAAAAAATAATTGAAACTTTTGGTTTTGAAATATATTTTTTGTCTCATCAAAGAAAACAATAAGTTGGATGACAGATGTCATTTTGATAGTATACAATAAAAATAAAAAAAAGTTAAATTTCAGTATTAATATTTGAACATTCAAAATACTTATGTTAAGTTAGTTTTAAATTCTTTATGCTTATATTTACAATAAAATTTTCTTAAAAATAGGACAAATATAAAGAAACAATACAATATGCATTTGGTATGACATTTTTTTTTATATACCGACCTATCCAAAGTAAAGTATGACAACTCAGAAAAGTCAATTTTACAGGAGGAGCAATTTAAAATTTGATCATATTTGGAATCTATTTTAAAAGCGTTAACTGATGCGTAATATGATCCAAATTTTTGTCAGCATATTATTTTGAGGTATATTATTAGTTTTTGCACTAGGTTTAATTTCAAAATTAGTTAAGTTCGAGATATTTGAATTGTACTAGTTCTATATTTACCCTTGTTTTTTACTAACATAATAACATCTTGAGATGTAATACTTTAACATGGTATAATTGGAAACAAAAGTTCGATAAAGCGTAGATGTCATAGTATTGCTGGGAAAAATAATTCCGTAATATATTATATCTCTCAACGCAGTAACGTTACATGGATAATAATACGGGATTCTTATTACATCTCTTAGTATAATAGTTCTAGCTACCTATGTTTTACATTAATAAGTCTACAAAATGCTATAAAATAATATATATAAGTTTTAAATTGTAGTGGTATTTTTAAGTCAATATAAAAAAGTTTAGGTACATTTTAAGAAAAATAAATTTTATTATATTAGCAAAAAAAAATAATAACATTAAATTAACAGAAATCTATTTCTTGGAAAACAAAACTAAAAATATCTACTTCAATCTTACTTAAAGTTTGCATACTTTTATACTAACTTTGATTTTTTTTATCACATGCTTCATTTTAATTTTGGTCACATATAGGTAGTTAATTTTAATTGTACGTCACATACGATAGATCACATTATTAACTTTGATACAAAATTTAGTTTCATCAATTTAATTTTCACATTTTAATTTTCCTTTTCTGTTTCTGAATCATGTGTGTCCTCGAATTTAACTTTACTAATTGGTAAGATTGATGTATATAATTTTTTCATTACAAATGTATTCTTTTTTTGGCTCGTTCTTTATTGTTTGAATTTATAGCGTTGTCTTCATCTTTTAAGTCATATTTGCTTACTGGGCTCCATACAATTTTTTCTGAATTGATGTCCTTATCTAAATGTAAACATTGAGTTAAATTCTTCAAATTATAAATTTCATCTTGAACCATTTCTATAACCATGTATGGTTTTCCAGTTTTTTTTTAACATTGTATTAACATAAACCATTGACTAGGTTCATATATTTGCTTCCCCTTTTTCTCCTTCTATATTGGCATGAACACTATCAGCTTCGTTTTATGTATGGTCTTACTCTAAAAAATGGTGTGTTATATTTATAGTATACGTTTTGCAATCTCATTGACCGCATTTACAGTTCTTTTATGTATTCCTCTTGAATCAGGTAATAAAATTCCAAAATGATTCTCAAGTTTCTTAAAAGCTGTTGTTATACACTTATTCAAAGTATTCATAAACATTAACTGGCAAACCCGAATCTCCTATATGTTTTCACTGTTTCTCTTTTTTAAAAAATAGTTTCTTATAAATTTTCTATTTATTTTTGGATTTAGTGTGTAGGTCTTTTAGTCGAATGTTTTTGTATGCTCTAAAATAAATTGCCACTGCATCATCTTACTACCTAATTTCCAAAAACTATCGAAAATCTTAAGACATTCATCAAATTCAAATTTTTTATAACGGTTCAATTGGCAAGAACAGCTATCTTTTAAGAGTCGAGCAGGTCTAATTTTTCCTTCAGTTCACTTATATTCTAAACCAAAATTTAACGCTTTTTTAGACTTATTTCTTTCTCATTGATCTGGAAAAGCTTTATTTACTTATGAGAATTATTTATGACAAGTAGCAATTCGCGCCAAAATATCCATGTAAGAAAGAGACAACCCGAATTTGACGTAAAAAAAAAATTCTACACAATCAGTAAAAAAAATACAAACGGTAAATATAATAGATGAATTGAAACATAATGTTATAAATAAAAGTATGACAAATCGAAATGTATTACTAAAAAAAAAAAAATTTACCTTCAAGTATTACATATCGCCTTGTCTGATTGTTTATTTTGTTTAATTTGGCGAGAATTAATACAACTGGACTTAGATTACTTTTGCTCGAAAGATTTTTGTGTTTTTACTTTTAGTTAAAATATGTTTATGAGCATAACTTCCTTCATTTTCAGGCGATCGCTGTCAAAATTTTGACAGGTTATAGATTGGCAGATAAGTCGAGTTGTCATACTTTACTTTGTATAGATCGATATATGCAACATATAATGGCTAGCGGATGTGACAACTCAACGGTTAACCATCCATGTAGATCTCTTTATACTCTGTTGTATTGCTGAACCCTTACCTCGTAGCTTTTGGATGGAAATAATTGGGTAGCTGCAGGATGGTGTCCCAAATATAGAACGACTTTTATATAAATTTACATGAAGTAAAGAGTTGGTGAGTATTTTTATTGAAAATAGTGTCAATTTAAATTTACAAAAATTTATTGTGGGGTAACAATAAAATTTAAAAAATTTAATTCAACTACGAAGAAAAGCTTGTTATAAATACCATGTTTATACTAAGCAAATACTACACCGTCAATACCTTAAACTTGATATGTCATAATGTAGTATAAACGTTTGTATAGCATTTGCAATACAAAAATATCAATACTGCATGTCTGCCCAGGGCATTGCCAACAAAACATATTTAAATCAAACTTTGTGTTTAGATTCTATGAAAAATTCTATGAAATAGAGAAGATTTTATTCTTTAATCTTATAATAGGCGCTGTCGCAATAAAACATAACGTACGTAGAAAAATTTGAATTTATTTCTTATTTTAAATTCTTATAGCACCTTTCTCTTTATTCTTATGCAATCAAAATATCACAACTCTAATAAGCAAATTTAAAGATAAAAATCGGTCTAATTTATATAATAATAATCTCTATAGACAATATAGAGCCTACATATTTTATTGTTTATTTATTTATTTATTAATTTATTTATTAAAGTGTGCTTAGTACCCACTAAAATTGGTTTGTGGACTTTTCGACCGTTTGTCATTGGAATAAAATAAATTATAAAAAATAGTTGGTTACCACTAAAATTAAAATGGAAATATGCTATTATGAAGCTGAAGTGCTCTACAATAGTTTTCCACATTTAAATTAATAGATATACTGTAATAATTCTAAAGAAAAGCTATTGTATGTAACTGTGCACACATCCCAAATCTCTGTGTAAAAGTAGTTAGGGTGTTTATTCCAAAAACTTGGAACCGTCTCACATTTAGCCAATTGTGATGATGATTCTCAATCATCTTATGGTAGTCACATGAGCCATAGAAGTTATTCAGAAAAAGTTTTGGCCTATACCTGTCACATATGGAATTTTAAATGTATATTAAAAATAAATACCCAATCGGCGTTAGTAATTTTAAATTTTACACCAAATTTCATATAATTACAAATTTCAATATCTGATTATGATCTTGGAGGAAACATTGTCTTGCAATAATTGTAGACTCATGGGGAAAATTGACACCAACATTACAAAGTACAACAATGTTACATTCGATAACTATTTTATTAGCGTTGATTAATGTTTCGGTTACTATGCGACTATAACTATGCCATAACGATTATAAAAGACATGATCAAGAAACTTTGAAGCATATGTGATTTTACTTTTGATTAACACAGATCTTTGCAAAGCCGTGATATTGAAGATATTGGGTAAAAATGATTATTCGGGCGGATTATTTATAAGAAAAACGGCAAGATAGTATCACAGAGCAATTATTAAATCAAATTTGGTAGCAAAATTATTGCTTATAAATTCATTTGGTATTCTCATTATGAATGTATGGAAGTAGCATGTTTTGTGATGAAGGTAAAACTTTCATTGGCCAATTTTATTTTAAAGTAAATGTTGGTGTTATTTAATACTGATGTAGCTGCCACAAGAAATATTATATGGATCAATAACCAATAGAAAAACGCTCGTATCGACTGTATAGTTGGTTGGAAATAGTGAGCTATATCACATTTACTTTATATTCCAAGTGCTTTGCACAACAATATTGCAAAGCTACTCTAAATGTTATATGCTTTCATATAATATGCATATCTTGAGTATCTAAATATTCTAAATAGTCAAATAGTTAAATTATTTGTTCTTTAATTTCGTCATTTAACTTAATCCCTTATTAATAGATTCGATTACTTATTATATTTTAAAAGCTTAAAGTTAACTATGTATTCGAAATTTTTCAAATATTTTTTTCCATTGTCGAATTTTAAATTTATAGAAATGAAATTTTAATCAAAATTATACGATATTAAATACTACCACTATCCAGATCAAGTCTGGAAAACTTTAATATGTAAACTGTCTGAGAATAAAATTATAGTCCTAAATTTTTTTCTCTATATAAAAAGAAAATTAAACGAAATACCTCTTACGTAACGCGGAAGATGTGGCTGATTTAAATCACTCAGTTTTTTGGGTATTTATATACTCTATCGATAGTAATGGGTTAAGCCAATTAATATATTTTATTAATTAAATTTTTCGTGTATATGAAATACTAGATTTAAAACAATTATTTCCGATTGAAAACAAGTACCTGCTTGTATTGAAATGAATGCCAATCAACTCTATAAAAGTATAGATATAAATTAATTGCTCCATACCAAACTTGAATTTAAAAAGATATTATCCATAACAGCAACAATATGTCCTCGTAAGTCTTCGCCTATTCAATCGGTCTTAATTGCAAAAGTTTAAGCCTATATATTTCGGATGGGTTTCAGACTATCGTAAACTAGGGAGGAAAAAGCAAAATATTTTTTGATTCAATGACAGTACCGATATAAAAATTTTATTATACATAATATGTTGACAGTTAAACTACCTAAACATACTTTGGATTTCTTGTTTTATGACTTCATTGAAACTGTGTTTAAATAATAGATTTTTTAAAAAAATACACTAGCAAAATTCTATAAAAATTTGAGTATATCTTAAATTCGAAGTGTAGCTACCAGTAGAGAACAGATAATTTTTGTATCACTCTAGTATTTGTTGTTATATAGTTTTATAATATATTTTCATTTCATCAGTATATCAAATCAAATGTAAATTATATTACTCATAAATAATGCAATTAAAAAGAGTGACCATATGTCTTCTATTGAGAAGTGACAAAAAAATTAAATATCTAAAATATTTTATTAGAACTGAAATAATTTGACTTCAGTTCAAAAAACTTAAGTTCACCTTTAATTTTCTTTTACTACTATAATACCCCCTCACTCAATTAAATAAAACTTTGTTGCGTGCAGCAATAAATTGCCAGAAAAGATCCTTATTATATTTTTTTTGTGTTGTTTGAAAGAGTCATAGTAGTTAAAGTTTATACCCAGTTCACATTATAAGGAATACAATTTTCATATAATAAAAAAGTATAACACTATTATTAAAACAGTTACCTTTGTTGCGGAAAGAACTAATTATAGTCAAGCCATTAACTGTTATTAACTATTATTAAACATTTTTTTTATGTATAATTAATTTTTTATTTAATTTTGTTTTTTATTTATTTAAATATTAAATGAAATGAACACCTAACATAAAATTGGTGTTCTCATGTTATCAGTTTATTTAAAACCATTAAAATGATTTTAACACAAACGAATTATAAATGGATGTTTTTATTAGGAGTGAATTAAGTTTAGATAAGAATATTTGAAAGCATGTATGAATTATGTATTAGAGTATATGGCATATAATTTAATAAATTAGGTACTTTAAATCTAATTTATCATATTTTATTTATTGAATTAAATCTAATCAAAATAACTTGCTTTATAACAGTACTCCAATACTATGTACTAGACTAAAAAGTTTAATAATTTAAGCGTTGTAATAATTTTTATTAAATCATATTTGTAATAGTCGGTACATTTGAAAAATGGGCAGATTAACCTACTTTGTAGTTTTAAAAATAACTTATTATGTAATATTAACGCCATTAACCCATTTTCGGCCAGAAAAAAAAACATATCTTGATTATTAATTAATCCATTGGTTTTACGATAATTGATGCCCAAAAACTTCAAGTACATTGTCAGATTGGGGCTCGCACGTTCCAGAGCCTGGGAAAGGGCTGTTCGAAAAATCGAACACTGGCCGCTATTTGACATTTTTTTTTGTTCATGAAAATCAAAAATTAAGTTTATATTTTTAGTAATTTGACTCAATTTCAGTGAAATTAAAGCTAAACAATGAATGAAAATATAAAATAGAGTTAAACAAAAACTTTATTGAGTAAATTAATGAAAAATTTATTAATATAAAATGTTATAAATTATTAAATTTTTAGTGTGTAAATAGACGTTGCACTTCCTGTACATGAATTTCGTTGGCTTGCTGCATTTTTTCAATTGACATCGACGATATTTTCCTGCTGCCTTGGAAAAAACAACATATCTGCCAAATACTTTTGGTAAATTATGAGGCTGGTATTTTCTTGAGATCATTCATATTCAAATCCCAATAATAATTTTTCAGCAACGAAAACACGAAAACTTTTTTGTGGCATAGGTTTTTCATTTCGCTACAAAACAGTGTAGCTTCCCGGCATTTACTATTGAAGAACTCAAACCAGCAATCCAAAATGGCTAATACTATTTTTTGCTCTGATATTGCTGCGATAATTTGCAACTCCATTATCATGCAAATCGACACCTTCTATGTCATACTTGTAGTTATGTAGAACTAATGGTTGCTGATAGTTGACATAATCCTTATTTTCTTTTTTCCAGCATTTAACTGTATTCATTGGTTCGGTTTGGTCAAAGGTAAAACACACTGTAACCTCTTTATTACCAGACTATCAGATTATCAGAATAATAGTTTGTTTGTTGCATCAAATATGTAATCATGCTCACCACGCTGTAATATTTATATTTCAAATGGTGCGTTTCCTATTCGATTTTTTCGAGCTGTTGTGGCAAGGAAACGTTTTTCAATAAGTTAGCACATCAAATAGTATGATTGTAAAAAGTTATC
This sequence comes from Argyra leucocephala, assembly GCA_963942445.1. Taxonomy (NCBI): domain Eukaryota; kingdom Metazoa; phylum Arthropoda; class Insecta; order Diptera; family Dolichopodidae; genus Argyra; species Argyra leucocephala. The sequence goes on along the minus strand of OZ012678.1, from coordinate 115,062,049 downwards.
AAAATACACATTGTGTCGGTTTGGATGTTGAATATTTTTAAATAATCGAATGGCAACATCGGCAATTTACCTATTATAGTTGTCGCTTGAGTCAGGGTATGGTATGCATGAGAACAAGTATCCATCAGAAGAACATAGGGACCATATTTTACAACCGAAACGGATTGGTTTATTTCTAATATACATCTTACAGGAGTGATGACCAAAATAAGGCACCATCGGTTCGTCTATTGAAAGATTCTCGACCAAACATCAAATTTTTCTACTTCCGGCAATAATTCTAATATTTTCAATTTATTTTTTTATTTAAGTTTAATTATTTGCCTGATTATTTAAGGAAAATAATTACAAGTTTTTAATTACAAAAGATAATTTGCAGCTACTATTTTTTCTTACATGAATTTTATATTACTATAATAAATTATAATGTTGGTAATGTAATAGATTTTATTTTAAATTTGTCTTATACAAAGTTATTATACTTTTTCTTACATTTTATATCATTTTTATATTGCAAATGTTAAAAACCTTATCTTAAACATTTATAAATAGTACTTACTTTTTTAGGTGGCCAACAGACCATATAGGTCCTGGGCCTGACTCATCAACATCCTCCATTTTTGCCGGTCACGGGCGGATTCTCTCCAGTTGAAGATTCGAAATTGCTTTAAATCCGCCGATATTTCGTCTCTCCAACGAAGGTTTGGTCTGCCCCGACGTCTTGTACCTTCGGGATTCTCTTGGCTGGAGCATTTTCGTCCATCCGCTCTTGGTGTCCGAGCCACTGTAGTCTCTTGACTTTAATTTTTGTGACTACGTCCACCTCATTGTACAGCTCATAGAGTTCGGCATTATATCTTCTCCTCCAGACCCCATCGTCGTTTTCAGGACCATATATCCGACGAAGAATTTTCTTCTCGAAGACACCAAGTGCATGCTCACTTGCCTTAGGCAGTGTCCATGATTCTGATCCGTAAAGCAAAACCGGGAGTATGAGCGTTTTGTAGATTTGTACTTTGGTGTTTCGAGAGAGGAGCTTTGACCCGAGATGTTTTGACAAACCGAAGCAGCAACGGTTTGCAAGGGTTATTCTGCGCCGTACCACCACATTGATGTCGTTTGTGGGATTAACACTGGTTCCAAGGTAGGTAAACTCCTGAACTACCTCGAAATTATATGTGCCGACAGTGATGTTTTGACCAATATGATGTCGAGAGGTCTTTTTATTTGTCGACAACATATATTTTGTGTTATCCTCATTTACTTTGAGACCCATTCGTTTCGCTTTTCCTTCAATCTGGGTAAAGGCCTCGACGACAGCCCGTTGTGATCTGGCGATGATGTCAATATCGTCGGCATACCCTAGTAGTTGAACAGATCTGAAAAATATAGTACCGGCCGTGTTTACTTCCGCTCGTCGCACTATAAGGTCCAGTACTAGATTAAAGAAGTCGCATGATAGTGCATCTCCTTGTCGAAATCCTGTACACGTCTGGAAGTAGTCAGAAGTGTTATTTCCAATCACCACAGCACATCTTGTGTTTTCCAGTGTCATTTTTGACAATCGGATGAGCTTGGCTGTTACACCGAATTCCGACATAGCAGCATATAGCTCGCTGCGGTATATGCAATCGTACGCAGACTTGAAATCGATGAATAGGTGGTGTGTATCGATTTGAAACTCATGGGTCTTCTCCAGGATTTGTCTAAGTACGAACATCTGGTCGCTTGTTGATTTTCCGGGGCGAAAGCCGCATTGATAACTGCCAATAACAGCGTCACAATAGGGCTTCAGACATTCGCACAAAATGTTGGACAGGATCTTATATGCAATATTTAAGAGGGATATTCCTCTATAGTTTTTACAGGACATGGCGTCGCCCTTTTTGAAAATGGGGCATATAGAGCTGGTACTCCAGTCATTAGGCATGCTTTCTTCCTTCCAGGTGTTGCCAAGGATTTGGTGCATGCAGTTAACCAAAACATCGCCTCCAGCTTTAAATAATTCAGCTGGGAGTCCACCAGGTCCAGCAGCTTTGTTGTTTTTCAGCTTGCTGATGGCTTGGCCAACAACCTCTACAGTGGGTGGCGGGAGGTTGCTGGTAATGACTGGTGGTGGTGTTGCTAGCTCTTGTTGTTGTTGTTGCTCTCCATTTAGCAGCTGCTGAAAGTGCTGCTTCCATGTCTCCAATATCCCTTGCGTTTCGGTAACCAAATTTCCCATATTATCTCTTAGCGCGTGTGTAGCGGGCTTATAGCCAGCTGCCAGTTGCTTGGCTTTTTTGTAGAAGCTCCGCACTTCGCTTCTATTTTTATGAGATTCGATATTTATGAGCAGAGATTTTTCGAAGTCCCGTTTTTTCCGCCTGATGAGTTTCTTCTCATCTCTTCTTTTAGCCTTATATTCTTCCTTCGCTGCTCTTGTTTTCCGTTGCAGCACTTTTTTATACGCCTCGTTCTTTTTCAACGTTTTTGATGCACATTCCTCGTCATACCATGGATTTCTGGAGTTTCGTGGTTTGAAGCCAATTGTGTTTGCGGTTACCTCTTTGATGGTACTGGCACAGTTTTTCCATTGATCATCAATCGAAGAATGGTTTGAAGGAGGTGTGGCTGTTAAATTTATGCTAATTTGCTCTTTGAAGCTTCTGGCTATCTGCTTCGGGCGACTGCAGGCTACTAATGTTAAATTTGGGATTATGATGTGACTGCACTTTTTTAACATTAGATATTCTGGCTCTGAAAAGTGCTATAACCAAAAAATGATCAGAGTCGATGTTAGCCCCTCTGTATGACCGTACGTCCAGCACGCACGATGAGTGGCGTGCGTCAATCATAAGGTGATCAATTTGATTGGTTGTACGGCCATCTGGAGATAGCCAGGTGGCTTTATGAATATCTCTATGGTGAAATTTGGTGCTGCTTATAACCGTATTATGCGCCGCTGCAAAACTGATCAGTCGGTAACCATTATCGGTGGTGTGTTGATGGAGACTATGTTTACCGATTGTTCTGTCGAAAATTTGCTCTCTACCGAGTTTAGCGTTTAAATCCCCTAGCACAATTTTTGCATCATGTTGCGGGTAAGCTTCGTATGCTTTTTCTAACGCGTCATAGAAGTCTTCTTTCTCTGTTTCTTCTTTTTCATTAGTAGGAGCATGCACACATATTAGGCTGATGTTGTAGAAGCTGCCTTTAATGTGGATTATGGCTAGACGCTCGTTAATTGGTTTGAAATCAATAACATTTCGTCTTAGCCTGTCTCCGATTGCAAAACCGCATCCAAATATGTGGTGTTTTTCGTGGCAGCTATAGTATATATCGCATTTTTGTTTCTTTATTATTCCGGTTCCTGTCCAACGCAATTCCTGTAACGCAGTGATGTCAGCTTTATACTGCGTGAGGACATTTTCCAATATGTTAGATGCACCTGGGCTGTATAGTGTTCGAACGTTTCAGGTGCAAATTCTAAAATCGAAATCCTTACGAGTTCCGGGTCTGTTTCCAATTAATCCATCCATATCCGAGGCTTGTTTTAAGTCTTTCATAACTATGTTTTTTTTTATGAGTTAGGTAGTTAACCTAACGCCAACCTTCAATCTGAACGGTTGTTTTTGCGCACTTACAATTTTGGCCTATCGTATAAGCGGATGCTGTATAGGATAGTTTCCGGAGATCACCACGTGGAGGTAATGTAAGCACTTGCTCAGGAACTTGACAGTTGCGCATCTGGGTCAGCGACCGGTCAGATGTTACCCTGTCAATCTCAAGCCGGACCATCCAAGCCGGACCATTTATGAATAGTATCTACGATTAAAAAAAATTGTTCCGGATTAAAAAAATTTAACAATAATCATAAATAAATAAAAAGTATGAAAAAATATCAAAATATTAGTCGTAAAAAAAAAGTCAAATGGCGGCCAGTGTTCGATTTTTCGAACAGCAATATTTATATGACACATTCTGGTGGGGTAAAATCGATCAAAAATATAAGAATATGGAAAATATGACTCTTTGACAAGAAATCCTCATCATTGTTCCTTGAGTTCCTTGAATTAAAAATTTAAATTTGTTTTGTTTTCATTTCCAAAAAATCGGTAACATTAGGAGTTTTTTCACACCCCCACTATCTTCAAAACGAGTGAGTCAATTTTAAATCCAAAACACTTATTTGAAAGTCAAGAGTCCAAAGTTTATTGATGTATTAAATTGTAGTCAAAAATATACAGCTATACCAGAAAAAGCCTTTAATAAAAATAGGCAATTTTGCTGTGAATAGAAAATGGGTTAACGGTCAACTGCTATATAGCATTTGCGAGTAAAATTGAGGTTTTCGCTAAATAATATATTAAGGTGTTTTCTAAACCAATTCCGATATTTGTAAAATAAATTTAGGTTTTTTCTCTGAAATTCAGAATTTTGCTAAACAAATTCAGATAATTTTCATTTTAATTCAGATTTTTACGAAATAAATTCAGATATTTGTTATTTAACTTCAAAAATTTATTTAGCAAATACCTGAATATTATATTTTTTGACGTAAAATCCTAATTTGCATAAAAAAGTACCCCTTCCCATTTGAAAATCTCGACTTCGGCCAATTTCGGCGATCTTTGGTTTTACAAAACCGATTTGCGGTCCTTTTCTGAAGTTGAAAATACCAGAAGTCGATAGAGCACCCTCGATTTAGTTAACAAACTTTTTCAAATTAAATTTTAAAATAACGTCTCCTTCCCCTCATAAAAAGCTGATACGCATGCTCTGGAACACCCGGTATAATATATGTATACATATATAGCTAATTAGCCTCATATTTCTTTATATTTACCAAATTTTTTATTTAGTCTAGTATTAGCTTAGTTTTTAATAAAATTTCACAATTTATAATTGGTAACAATACGTTTTATCTAGGACCGTATTATATGCCTGAATTTCATGTGGAAAAATATGCATTATTATTTTTATGTATGGTCATTTGCATATACTTTACTTGCCTGTATTTCATTTGACTGGATATGCTGAATACTGGGATATGATAAATATTATACTCTATCTATATAACATATATATAATGAACATATTATATTACGTGAGATTCTGAGTTAGTAGAGATTTTAGAGTTGAATTCAAAATCAAAGCTCTACGTCTTTTTCCAGAATATTTACTTAAATGAATTCTATGCGTAGCCGCTGTTGGTTCAGTATTTGGGATTTTATGGCCAAACCAAAAATTGTATATATAAGTACTTATCAGCAAATGAAATACAGGTAAATGGCATATCAGGCAAGTGACATACAGACATGGTATAGTACTCCATTTTATCTAATTTACTAACACTACTCAACCAGGAGCATTTTTTTCTAATTTTATCAGTATTTTACTAGCTTCAATGGATTATGATAAATTGCTAAAAAATGTGCATCAGATGTTCTGATTTTTGTTCGAGAAGATAAACTTCAGCGAAAAATGATCTGGAATGATTAAAAATCGATGATATCGATGTTACAAATAAACGCAACCAAATGTTTATGTTTTAATACTCATCCCTAAACTGTAGAAAACCGCCGAATGACAGAAGACAATTTATGAAAATTCGTTTATAATTTCAACATCCCTATTATGGAACACGATCAATTCTGTATTTATGGCATATATAAATTCAAGACGCATATTAACACCTTCATTGTCATCCTTCCCTTTTACTCTCCTCCTTTCTTCATTTGCCTTTCCCTCTCTAGCCAACCGTACTGATTACATTTTATACTTTGTATACCTAGTTTTTTGGCTATGTAAATAAAAAAAAACTTGTGAACAGCTAGAAAATTATAATACCAATCCAAATGGTACCATCTTTGAGTAGGTAATTCAGCTTTGAAAAGAAAATTATTTTAACATATTTTTTGTAATTTTAAAAAATGTCTATTTTCTAACAATATTTATTTAATATTTAATTTTTTTTTTACTTTCAGGTAAATTCAATTTCCATTTGGATATTTTAGAAGTGTACGAAAAATTTTTTTCCTTATATTATTATGTAGACTAGTCAAAGTAAGTATTTTTTTTGTTCATGTAAGTTGTAAGTTGTAACAGCAACAATTATTCTCTAAATTATAAGTTTATGCACCTATATTTAGTACGTATAACGGTTATGAATAATAATTTAAAATATCATCAGGGGAATTTAATGTGAATTTAATTTTACAATTCAATTGCTTTACGTTTGAACTTATTGCAACATACAATATTTATGATTAAATTATAACGTCTTCAATTGTTTTCAAGGTAATTGAAATTGAGTTTAATATCACTGTCTAGGAGTGTTTATTTCATATTTTTGTAAAATAGTAAATTTTTGAAAATTTTTTCAAACCGAATTAAAAAATTTTATAATCCAAAAATTTTATATCAAGTGCAATGTAACGTATTATATGACTGAAAGCAAGAGAAATAACGAAAGCATGACGGCTAAGAAATGTAACAAAAATTAATGTAGATAAATTCATTATTTGTATCATTTGCTAATTGAAATGTACCTCGTGTCAAATTTGGAAAGGATGCAAAATAGAGCGTACAATGAAATTGGTGTGCACTTTTCAATTTTGGTTCGACAATTATTAAAAGGAGAAGATCATATTTAATCTATACATTGGAAAAAGTATGGTACAAATAATATAATTTATACAATATGTTGTAGGCTCTAGGTAAAATATTATTATCTTAATCGATTTCGGTTATTACACCTTCATCAGAAGACTGAGACTGATAACTGAAATAGATTAAAATATTTCATAAAAATTGTGAAACATTCCTAAAATTTAAAAAAATATTTAATGATACAAATAATATTGTATAAGTCATGTATAAGTCATTTTAACATACAAATATTTTAGTCTATCAAAAATTCGCAAATCAACCATCGCCAGAATTAAATTTAAATTTAACTTCTTTTTTAATATATTATTACATTTGCGGTTGTTTTCTAAGGTAAATCAATAAAAAAAAAAAATTTAGCTAGTTCCAACAATAAATTAAAATGATAGAAAACAATATTATTTATAATGAAATTGAGTATGATATTTTTTATCAGACTTCGTCGAATTTCAGTTAAGTACAATACAATAAGGGCGAATACAAGTTTTACAGTTAAATAACACATTTTGATGAATATTTTTTTAAAAACCGAATTGATCAAGTTTGAACTCACTCTCATAGAATTATCATTAAAATATCAACTTTTTCAAAAGTGGATACAATGTGCATGGAAAAAAACTCATATTCAAACTTAACTCAACCCTACTCTCCTGACCTTTTTTTTTGTTTTATTAAATTTTTAAAAATCTCACTGTTTGTAAGGAAATTAAATTACTTATAAATTATTATGTGAGCAAGTTCCTACTAAGATCTATAATAGAATCTCAGTGTGATTTCATATCACGTATTATATTATGATATTGAGTAATAGCTATAATGGCTATTTAATTATTGATTAATTAAACTCTTTTTGCTATTGCTGGTTAATTATTATTTTTTAATATGCTCTTGAGAGCAACTTTGCATAGAATTACGTTTTCGTACATTAGATTTGATAAGATTTAGATTTCAATATAATAAAACGGATATACAGATCTATATAAGCCACAAATGGTTTTATTCTTATTACCCATATTAATGTAATTAATTTTAGTCTTTAAGGATTGCAGATTAAATAATAATACGATATATTCTTCACTGATATCCGGGGTAACTCCCACTATTCGGAGAACACTACGAATGAGCTCATTATATTCATAAGTCATATGTCCAATAGATTTTTCCTTTACTACACATATTCTGCAGAAGCTTACTGTTAGAAATCAGTTTTATGAAAATACTTCTTTACCAGGCAGTGAAGCTATATTTTTCTGGAGCCAGAGTTTTCGTAAGTACTTTAACCAGTAATATTGGCCCATACATTTTTATTCCAGTAAAATTTTATCTGAATTTTGGGTAGAGTAGTATCACAAAACGTGCCCTAGGACAGAAGTAGACGGTGTTTTACATTTGGTATGGATTTTCTATAACAAGATTACGATTTGCTTCCGAATTGAAAACAAAATATACATAATACCTATTATAATGTAATTCTATTAATATGTGCGGTCTTAAGTTAAAAATATTTATAAGGTTATAATTTATGACAATAATACAAAGTAATATGTAATAATGTAATATCTAAAGTAGTAATATATGAGAAAATTTAATTTTATTTTGAGAACTAAAAATATACTATGTTAAACCTACCTACCTATATACGTTGTAAATTACAAGTAAAACAAAATAAAAACAATTCAATGACATTAATAATAATACTAGCTATACTTGTATAAGAGGATTATAGAGAGGAAAAACATTTACATTAATATAAGAACAATAATAATTTTCCAATTATATTTTATTATTTGGTTTTTTATACCTTGAAAATAAATTTTGTAATATAACTTTATAAACTATGATGTTTACTGTAATAATAATTACAATTAAAGATATTTGATTAAATTCACATCACAAAAATATTATTACTAGTACTTTTATAGTTTTTGAAATAGTTTGAAAGTCTTCGATTGATGTTAATCATACCAAATTGTGATTGGGAAGTTGTGTCAAAGATAAAAGGTGAGTTTTATTTTTAAACATGTGCGAGTTCGATTTTTTACGTTTGCATCATTCAATATGGATCAAACTATCGACTGTACAAAATTTCTGACACTGTACAGTAAGAAACAGTTTATGAAAATAATGTCTGGCTGTTAATGGGAATAGTTTCGTACTAATCTCGGTTTTGATTTCTTGAAAATTTTGCGCAATAAAATATTTGCTTTATATACTGGGTGCTCCAGAACATGCGTATCAGTTTTTTAAGAGGGGAAGGAGCCTTTGTTTTAAAATTATAAATTTTTTTTTAACTAAATCGAGGGATGCTCTATAGATTGGTAATATTCTATTTAGAGCTACGCATGCTCTTGACCATCAGGTATATTATTTTATTTAGAATTTATTTTCTTCGATATTAGCTTTACGTTAGAAATAGATATACTATTGCCTACAATTGGTTAACTCAGTTTCAGCAGGCTTTCTAATTAACTTTAATGCATTTCTTATTAATATAAATTTAGTGGCAATAGAGAATATTAGAAATATTATTTGTATGTACAACATGCACAAAAAAACTAAATCAGCTATTAAGAAAACTAAGTGATTACCTCAATGAATTATCATTCAGGTTGCATGCAGTGTTCTACAAGAGCATGCATTTCAAATTTAAAATTGATGAAATAGGGAGGAAGATTAAAATAAACGAAAGTAAATGTGTCCTCAAATAAACATAAATGTATGACAATGTATGTACAGGTACTCGTACATCAAACAAATTGTGTTATTTATTTCAGAATTCATCTTGATAGACGGTGAACTTGAAAAAACATTTTAAGCAAAATCGACCTACTTAAAATAAAGTTAAAGCTTTAATATTGGTTAATTGATAAATATTCTAAGATTTCTCTTTTATTAAAAAAATATAACATTTTAAATATAACCTGCTCTTGAAGAGTTCTAGAAATGTATTTATGGCTATATAAATAAATGGCTATTTATACTGACTCAAGTTCAAATTACAAAAGAGAATAATACTAGTAAGCCAACATATTTACAATATTGTAAAATATTTTCATTTCTGTTACACTAATCAGGTGTGTTAATTATCATAAATTTATTTTTTTGTTAGCTTTAATTAAATGTATGACACTATATTAATTTTAAAAATAGTTTACTTTTGACTTTTCATATTATTTTTGTACACATTTTTAATTTAAATATTGAAAATTTATCGTTCTATATGGTCTGTGCTGTGCCTTCTGTAGATGTCATTAAATTGATTTTGTTATAAATAATTTTTGAAATTTTATATACAGATTTGTCTAATTTGATTAAATATTTGATTTGATTCGTAACAAATTATTAGATTTACATCATTAGATATGTATTTTATTTAATTATGCTAATTATTGTAAGTTATTTTTAGCTATATTATTTAGTTATAATATATAGTATAAAAATAATGATCATGAGAAATATTAAATAATTTAATTTTGATTTTATTAATAGATTATTATAAAACGATTTTTTTTTAAAAATTCAATCAATATTATAAAGAAAGATAATTTAGTCTTCATCAATTCTATTCTATTTTCACTTTCGTTTTTTGAATTCCACCGTATATATCCCAAAATTATGATTTTTTGTGAGTTTAGCAGTGACGCAATATTGCAATTCTACTTAAAATTCGTAATGCTAATGGATTTATTTCAATTTTTGTTATTTAATTGTCAGTGATTTAGTATTAGTTTAATTGGTAGTACAATGCTTTTCCGTACATTACAAATAAATGTTTACAACGGTAAAATGGGACGAGTAATATGTTTCTAAAGTGTGAAATATTTATATTTCATGGGTTCATCCTATTAGCCAGGATATTTAAATGTATTTCTTAAAATGAGAGAAATCTCTTTAGACAAAGATAATTGAAAATAAATAAAAAAAATAAATAAATACAAAATTTCCAATTTACTTTTATACTTTTTTTTGCAAAATTTCACAAAACAAAATACAAAACTAATGTTGAACTTATCATTTTATTTTTCTACGAAAAAGTTGCACGATAAGACCAATGTGAATATGGTTGACGAAAATATTAATATTATAAAAGAGAAGTTTAATACTAAATTACAATATTGAAACAATATTAAAATTCAAAATTGTATGTTAATTTGTAAATATAGATAATAAATTAAAATAAATATGTATCTTAGTATTAGGTTCGTTAGTTTTAATTTTAATTAAATGTAAGTTTTATATACAAAAAAAAAAAACAAAAAATAAATAATATAATTGGATAAGGTTTTTACCATCTTATTTTCCCTTAAAAATTTAATATTAATATGAGAATGCACCATTTATTTAAAATTTAAAATGTTTCAGCTGTAAAGAGAATATCTCTAAACTCTGTAAAAAACTCTGTATTTAAAAAAAAAGTATATTGAAGAAAATAAATAAATTGAATTGAATTTGCAATATTTTGTTAGTTCATCATGTACTGAAGGAACCTGCAAATCGTTGTGGATTAAACTATTGAGCGCGAACCACGGAGCATCAACCATCATTCTTAGAACTTTTTTCTAAAATCTTTGAATGACTTTGAGATGAATGACAAAAAACCTTATAGCAAATATTTACAGTAGCACCTTATTTTCCAAAGATAATTCAGATCTTTTACTCATTAACCAATATTTTGTCACTGTGATGTGACTGTACTGTTCAAAATTGTACCTTCCCTCAGGTTGAATATCTCATGGTTTGACTTATTTTCATTGACTTTTATTTTCCAACTGATGAGAAGCTAAACTTACCTTGGATTCAGCTTCTGTTGAGGGTATTGAACGCTTTCTTGGAGACACACCAGATGGAATATCGAAGAGTTTTGTGTGAATATTGCTGAAATTTGATTTAAAATGTAAAATTTTCTGTATAGCTTCTCAGCAGTTCGTTGAAATCGCTGATCTTTTTCCAGCTTACATAATAAACCCAAATACCAAACCCAAATAAACCCTTTTGAATGCTTGAGAAATGCAGAGAAATCATGTAAGAGAAATGCAGAAGAACAGTATTTTTTTTTGCTCCAAGTCAGAATTTCATTGATTCACAATTCGATAAATTGTTGTTCTCTAACTTAACGCTGCAGGTCAATAGAGTTATTTATTTTTTATAGGATTGTGCAATTCACAATTTTTCTTAGTGGGGAAAAACGTGTTTTGTTTTATTTATGCTGGATCCCCTAATTTCGTCAATCTGGAATTATTATACTGTACCTAAATAGTCAAATCTTTGTTATTTATCTTGAAATTGTTTTCATTTTATGTATTTTTTTGAGGCCATTGTTCATGTTGTATTGGTAGCAAGAAGATGATTGAATTTTTCTTCAATATCGGTATTTTTATTCGGTGACTAAACATAAATATCGGAATAAGCATTTTTGAGTAACCATAGTTTCACCCTTTCGCATTCACTATTGTATAACTTTTGTAGTTTTAAAGATAGTTTAATTCGGCAGTAAGCAGTAATGTGTTCAAAATTCAAAACTAAGTACAAAAATAGGCGAAAATAAAAAAAAATTTTTAAATGCTATAACATTCATTTTTTGGTACGAATTTTTCTTTTTTTCGTTTTTCACAAATGAATGCTATAGCAGCCATAACTGATCATGGTAAAAAATCATACATATAGTCTGTATCACCATTGAATAATATCCGTCATCGGAAAAAACCCTATATTTGTTTCCTTCCGAATAGCTGTCTTCATCTTATAATAAAATAAGGAAAAAAAAATTTTTTTTTTTAGAAATATTTGCCTTCAATTTAAGCGTACTAAAACTACAAAAATAAACTTTAGAATCGCAGCTTGATATAATGTTTTCATAGCAAGTTATGATTGTAATTACGGAAAAAGCAAATTAGCCGAAATTCTAGGAAGTCTTGAGATGAGATTAAGAGATTTGGTAAAAAGTTCGGCTAATTTGCTTTTTACGTAATTACAACCATAACTTGCTATGAAAACATTATATCAAGTTGCGATTCTAAAGTTTATTTTTGTAGTTTTAGTACGCTTAAATTGAAGGCAAATATTTCTAAAAAAAAAAATTTTTTTTTCCTTATTTTATTTTCGACTTTTTAGTGAAAATATTTTTTTAATGAAAAATAATATATTTTCAAAGAACAACACATATAATCAAATGGCACTAAAATTCACTCTAACGCAATTTGGTTATTATTGCTCATACTTCAAATGTGTAATTATATTTTATATTACTGTAACAAATTTTATAAAAATATGTATATTTTTAAAAAAATTTTGGAGATTTTTGATTAGATACCTTTGAATTTTTTAATTTACGTATTAAAAAATTACGCACTTTATAAAAAGAAACCCTGTTAAATACAAAAAATATTTGACGTAAAATCGTAGATTTAAATCTGTGGAAAAGTCTGAAATGTAAACACTCATCCGACTTTATCTACGATAAAATTCGATTTTGTCCGAGGTGTATACGCTGCCTAAGCATAAATTGGCATATAAAAGTATAATATATACATGCATAAATCGAAATTGAACTTTTTTTACATGCGAGAAGAGTAATTTGTAACTGAGTGATAGATAACTGATACTTGATTGGTTCAAATTTTGTTTTCTTCCATAAATAATGTTTGCATTTTATTTTCAATTAAACTAAGCCATATGATTATGTATGTAACAAATGCAAGCCCTATATGACACTTGTACGTACATATACATATGCTTAGTGAGAGAAAAAGAAATAATAAAAGAAACCAAATTAAAAACACAAAAAAAAATGTAATGAAAATGATGATTGAAAATAATTGAAATTGAATAATAATAGAAAATGATTGAAATATAATGATAATGATTTGTATTGCACACATTTATTTTGTATTCCTTTTTTGTTTTTTTTTTTTTGCTTCTTTACACCATAGAAATGTCAATAAATATAGTGAATTTAAAGAGAAACCAAATTTTAACTTTATCAAATATCCATATTCCATTATTAGTACACACACATATGTAAATTTCACCTTAGTTGAATGCAAAGAATATCTATAATCTATATTAACAAGAATACGCACTCCCATTTTACGACAACCTATTTTTTAAGAAATATCAAACCGAGCAAAATATCATTAGTTAAAAGAGGTAAAATTTACATTTACTTATCGTATACCAAATTTATTATGAGAGAGAAAAGGTACAAAACAGGTGTTTGTCTTTTTCTTTATGCTGTAAAATAATTTTGGTTCTCATTACTCTCCTTTGGATTTGTTTACGTTCCCCTCCATTATTTATATGAGGCAGGGTGGCAAAAAAAGTTATTTCTAATTTAGTTTGTTGCTTATACGAAGATTAATTCTAATCTTTTATTATTTCAATATTTTAATTTTAAACATTATTATTATCTTATATACCTATTAAAAATATTAAATTATAATTACATTACAATAATATAAAATATTATTAACATTTTTGTCAGTAATAATTTGGAGTTATAGACATTATTTTTTTATTAATTATATTAAATTATAGTAAACCTAAATATTTATTATATTGGTATACGATTATAAAATAATACTGAGGACAACATCTATTTACAAATCACAGAATTTAAAGAATATGATAACGCTGTTTTAGTTAGGTCTCCTAAAAATCTTATGCATAGTTCATATAATTTAAAAAAAAAATTATGTTAAATATTTCAACGAAATTTTTGTCGAAAATTTTTTTTGAAATTATTTTCTTTTTATTTAATTTCAGTCAACTTTTTTTGTTACTCTCTCTTGTTTACCAAATTTGTTCTTTTTCTTGCACGTTTAATTCTTATTATATTCTATTTCTTACAATTTTTAGCAAATTTACGTATGTATTTGATCCATACATGAGTGCATATACTTGTATGGATATTCCTTGGTTGAATGGTTACAGAAATGGTTATTTTGTTGAATTGAACAAATTGAAACAAACATATAAAGTCCAAGGCAAGTTAATAAAGGCAAATATAATAAGAATCAGTTTTTTCGAACAATTTTCTAATTTTTTTCCATATCGTCCTCGTACGACATTTCAAAATATTTCTTCGGACAAAAGTTAAAAAAAAATTTCACCATTTAGTTAGTTTATTCACACTAACTTATTTTTGCACATAAAACTAATGCAAATTATAACTGCTACAATTTACTAGTTGTCAGGTTATTTATAGCAAAAATTTCTACTATCTATAGTTTTCCTATTTTGGGAAATTCTATATAAAAAACAATAAATTTCAAATATTTGAAAAGACAATACTTTTACATGCTAAAAGAAGCTTACATGCACATTTTTATGCTTATAATTTTGAAGATGTCTTTAGTGCTTCCATTATTTTTGAATGCTATAGCAGTCATTTTCGTGAAACGTTTTCGTTTCTGTATGAAAAGATACGACCATAAACAAATAGGAAAATATAAGCAAAAAATGGAATAAAAAAAAATATCCGTCATGTTTTGTTCAAATTCCATAATGGCAAAAATCCTTATATTTTTCAAAAATATTAATTTTTTTTTTAGTTATTTTGGTTTTTGTTCTTTTCACCCGAAATATTTACTTTTATTCTTAAAAATTTAATTTATTTATTTATTTTTCTAAGCCCATTAACCTATTAATATGTCAGTGTTAATTTATTCACACACTTACACACATTCATAATATTATAATACAATCATATCAGCAAATATAAAAATATCTCTCTATAAAACATTGTAAATTCTTAAGTCAAAAAATTACTTTTAACCGACTACCCTCTAGCTATTTAAAATTATTAACCATTTAACCTTGATATTAAAGCACCGGATATGAAACTTTATAAAACAGAGAGTTTCTGATTCTAAGATATTCCTTTTAAATAAACCAGTTAAAACGTTAGATAAGGATTAAAAAAAGAAATAAATAAATAAATAAAAAAGATAAAAAATAATAAAATTGAAATTCCAATACAAATAAACAACACAAGGAAATAAATAAAGCATGAATTATCTTACAATCTAAAGATATAATTTTTCCTTTGTCAGGATCGGCTAAAATAAAAATGAAACCTTATATGAATCAAAAATTTCATAAAAATATGAGAATAATTTTTTTTTTCTGAATAATTTTTCCTGTAGTTATTTGGTGTGGTTATGTTACCGGCGGAATTTGTTTTTTGGTTATGTTATGCCTAATATTGTTAATGTCCGTAAAACAGTAACCCTGAATAGTAATTTTTTTCATAAAGTATAAGTTTCGATATGTGTAATTTTTTTTTTGAAAAACACAATGGTGACTTAATTAATAAAATAGATATCTAGTATAAAAAATAGTAATCTAGTAGTCAAAATACATAGCAATAAGCTATTTTTCTTTAAATCCTAATTGGCTACATTTTTAAAATACAAAGTCTTATCCTATGACAGTTTCTTTTTGTTTATAAAATTTATATATGTATATTATAATTTTAGTTTTGCCACAATTCAAACGGTTTTACTCGTTTTAATCTTCGTGTTGTATCATCATCATTGTCCAAGAGTTGGATAGCCTCGGCATTGATATGTTTTTGTAGTCTTTTTTGATGACTTTGTGCGATTGTTTTGACAACGCTGTCAATCATTTCTACACCCAAGTCCTTATGTAGATTATTATTGCGAATATACCACGGGGCATTTACTATACCACGTAGTACTTTGTTTTGGAAACTTTGTACTATGTTTCTATTGCTTTGACTGGTACAACCCCAGAGTTGAATTCCATATTTCCAAATGGGTTTCAGAACTTGTTGGTACAACAGAAGCTTATTTTTAGTTGATAGCACAGAGTGTCTAACTAGTAGCCAGTACATTTGAGTTTTACATCCAGTGTCATACCTAGATATTTGGCTGTGTTTTCATATTTAACGATTTGATCATTAATATACACAGGTTCATGTTTGATATGCTTGTTGGTGAAATAAATATGTACTGATTTCGCTTCATTCAATTTAATACGACATCGGAAGGTCCAGTCTTGAACCTTTCTAATAGCTGCTTGTAATTTTGGTGTTGTCTCGATGTTACTATCGCCAATGGTTAAAATTGCTGTATCATCAGCAAATGTGACAACTATGTTCTCTTCGAATGTAGGCAGGTCACTAGTATATAGGAGATAAAGGATTGGTCCTAATACACTACCTTGTGGAACTCCTGCTTGAATTTTCTTTAATTCAGAATAAGTATTTTCTTGTTTTATTCTGAAGTAACGTTCTGATAGATATGATTTTAATATTTTTGAGAATTGAGCAGGAAGAAGTAAGTTTAGTTTGTAGTTTTAACCTTCATGCCAGACTCTATCAAAAGCCTGTGAAACATCTAAAAATATTGCTGAACAAACTATTTTTTTCTTCTAATGCTTTTTCTATAATATTGGTAATTCTGTGGACTTGATCAATTGTAGAATGCTGATTTCGAAATCCAAATTGATGATCCGCTATCAGATCTTTTTCTTCTATGATATGTTTTACTCTTTTTAATAGAAGTTTTACGAATAATTTAGACAGAATTGGTAATAGTGAGATCGGTCTATATGATGTTACTTCAGATGTCGGTTTTCCTGGTTTAAGAATCATTATTACTTCAGCTACTTTCCAAAATTGTGGGACGTACTGTAAACGAAATGAAGCATTTATCAAATTAGTCAGTTTGGTCAATGCTTTTCTACCAAGTTACTTTAGCATTTGACCGGAAATCAAGTCAAATCCAAGATATCTGTATATTTAGCTTAATTAAAGATTCATCGCATTTTAGACTAATGAAGAAAATACTAGTGAGATTACTCTAAGTCAGTTATTTTTAATTACGTTTATTTGTTGTCTCATTCATTATGCAATGTTTGTAGTTGTTATACCACGTCCTTGCCCTATATAGGTTTTGTATATATTTTTTAACATATTTATTTTGTTGAAGCCTTGCTAGAGCTTTAATATTAAATAATTTTTTAAAATAAATCCCTACATTGTGAACTAAAATATATTTTCTAGGATTAATTTTTTCTATAGTTTTATACAAACTTTTAACAACATTCTCCTTCCTTTTATACAAATTTGAACAAATTTGAAGATGAAAATTTCACATTAAACCATATCGATGCGGGTTGTTTATCAATGGCTAATGGGATCAAAATACCAATGGATCACAATTATTTGTTACAAGTATTAAAATAGCATGGCTTGGTAATCGTCATGTTGTATTTGGTAAATTTGTTGAGGGTATGTGATTGTGATTGTGGACAACTATAAATTACAAAAATTATATTATCAATAATTTAAATCCATATAAAAGAAAAGAAAGCAATAACTCTATAATAAATAAAAAAATTACACCTAAATAATTATAAGTATAGCAAACACGTCTTCGGTATTCCAAATCAAAAAATATCAATTTAAAACAGTCGATTGAAAACAAAAAAAGAAATTAGGTAACGTGCTGAAAGAAATTTCGTGTTAATTCCAATTTTCAAAAAACTTTTCCTTAATTAACATTACATTAACAATCAAACTTCATAACTTCAGAATTTTTTTATATAAATAAACAAAACCTTGTTATAAGCCTTAACTATAAACTTAATATACTAGGAAAAGCTAAGTGAATATTGAATTATCACTGTACCTAATGAAAAGTAAATACCTCAACAATAGAAATATTCTCCTCATCATATAATATACTTCCATGATTATATTTATTATGTTAAGGTACTATTGTATATTAAACTCTTCCTATCCATAGTTTTGCAGAGGCTAGTACTCTAGTAGTAGTTTCTTCGAAAATCACATGCTACAATCCAGTTACTAATACGAAATGTGACAAAACTGTACGATCAACCCTGACTAAGCCTTTAGAACTTTATTTTCGACTGGGGAAAAGTGAGAGAGTTAATCTCAAAAACTCAAAGCTGCATAGTCTCGCGCAAAACTACTGTACGTATTCAGTGTTTGATACTTGAATATGCTGAGCATACAAATAAACAAGAAAATTATATGAAATGACCATATTTTTGATATTGCCAAAAATGCTGCAAAATATTTGGGTTTTTTGAGTTGCTGTAAAATGTATTTTTACCCTCAGGATATCTATAAATCACACATACGACCCAAATTGGAATACAATTCATATATATGGGCCGGTGTATCACGAACCGCATTACATTTTCATGAAAAAGGTTAAAAAGATGTGAGTCGCTTTGTCGACAAACCTACGTGACATCTAATACACCGTGTACCACTTGAAAATCGTCGTATTATTGGAGCACTTTCCCAATTTTATAGATACCCGTTTAGGCACTTGTTCAGACGAACAAAAAATCCTAATACCGCTCCTTAAACATTTCCGCCGAGGTACAAGGGATGAAATATCAAGTGCGCAATTTTACTCTGTGCAGATTACTAGGTGGATCAAAACTCGCTATGTGAATTCGTTTGTAGTCAAACTTCAATATTCTAACAAAAGTGTATACAAAAGTTCAAGTGTAATATTAAAAAATTTATTCAAAATGTCCCAACTGATCAAAGGGACATTCTCCTTTCTTCCATCGTCAATTATTGAAAGCTGTGCATTCGTGTATAAAGATTTAGTTGGAAACCTAATGTTTGGGTTAATTTAAGATAAAAACAAAATTGGTGAATTTCTAAAATTCTAATATTTTATTGCATTGCAAAATAATATGAACTATTGTGTGAAGTCGCTCAACGACAGCTGGTAGTCCCTACATTTCTTACAATATTTTTAAAAAAAATGTTGTCATCAGAAACCAAGACTTTAAATCAACCCTAAATAAGACGTTTCGAGAGACCAGGCCTTTTAATTAATAAAATTTGATGTCATCCGAATCGAAACTGGGCCTAAAATTTCCAGAATCTAGTTCATGGTGAATATAGTTTAATGTCGCTTGCTAAATTTGTATCGAACAGTCAAACAAACAAACAAACAGACAAAATATCATCGAGTAATAGGAAAATATTTCACTCACTAAGCCTTACTGGTTGCTGTTTATTAGCAGCTAAATCAGGAATTGCTAGGAATATTTTCAAGTCTTAAACATTTTCAACCACTGTATATTAACTATTTGCTAAGATTAAATCAAATGTTAGACAGGACAGTACTCTAACCCTCTTTTTTAATATAAAAAATACATTAACTATGTGTAATAGTATACAACACAGCCCTGTCAAATACCGTTATTATTATACAACTTAATGCTCACCAGTAGGTAATTACATTACAAAAACAAACGTAAACAATAAAAACGTAGCAATTTATCAAATGTGAATTTTATTTAAGGTATAAAATACAATATTATGTACACCGACAAATAAATTCATATGATACCTATATATTTATATATATAATATATATTTGTCTATATAATTATATAGAAAATATTTTTTTGAAAGAAAATTCCTATATTATAAAAAATCATGAAAATATAAAATGTCTGAGTCCTATTTTTAGAAGAAAAATTATATTCTATTGTATATAAAATCTTTATTCTATATTGTTCTATCCAATTTTCTTTATGTATTTACAAATAAATGTGTTTATTTATTTGTATATGGAGATAATGGTCACTGTCTCAATAATAATAATATTCCTGTCATTATTCATTTATGTTTATGCAAAGAACTGATAAGAAAATTGTATCCACTTTAAGGATATCATCTAATAGAAATTCTAAGGAGGATTATAAATACTTTACATATTTATATTTAATATTATCCTTTTGAATAGTAAATATACATTTCTAAATGAATCTGAATGTATGTATAGGTATTTATATATGTTATAGGTATATTATGTATGTTATATTAATTTTATGGTAGTACTATAAAATATGAAATATAATTTTAACAGTATAATCATCATCAACATCATTATCATCCATCATTACTATCAATTATATTATATTATTATGATGATGACCATTTTTAAGAAAAAGAAAATATTAACACTGAGATGATACTTAGGATATTTGAAATAGATAAACAGAAAAAATAAAAAAAAAAAAATATGGAGATTAAGAGAATATCCTTGCATTAAAATTCTTAATTTTGTAGTTTTTTCTTCATAAAATATTTTATGTACTTATTTATACATTTATACATATATGTACTATGTAGTATCTGAAAGAGAATAATAATAGTATAGTAGGTACATAGGTTTTCCCGAATCAGTGATCAGATGCCGGTATAGTAAAGAAAATTGTTAGGGGACGTTGAAATAAATAAAAATTTGTTTTCGATGTATTTTTTATAGGAATAAGGAACATTTTTTTTGCTTAATTTATTTTTATTAATAGACAAAACGGAATTTGAACCTATAACTTTCAGTAGGATTATATTATTTTGTCATCGACATTACCAATGGTGATGTCATCGAATCATCAGGTCGATGACTATCTCATCAAGTACTTACACAAATATAATGATATTCAGTCGCTTGTGTATGTCTTTTGAGGTCACAATCAAACCTTAACTAATGATCAAACAACCTTTTGAGATTTATAAGGGAAGCCACTTGAGTAATTAGTATATAAGAAGAGAGTAGTATTTTTGTAGGAGAGTGTCACCGTTAAGAAATATCACTCCACTTTCAGAATATTTTTAGTTAAAAAGTTAAAAAAATTTAAATTTAGGTACAAAAATCAGAAGCTTGTATTTCATAATCATAATCTTATATAATAATGTTTAAAAGAATTTTATCTTTATTGATAAAATATTCTTCCAAGCATTCCTTTTTCTCTTTTACTTCCTAATTTGGTGTTATCTTCGTCCGTCTCTACTTCTTCTTGCCAGCCATTTTTCTAGAGGATTTTCTCAAGATAGATTCGATTTGTGGTCTTCGGTATTCTCATTATATTATTTTGGAGCGTTTTTGATCTTTAGCCATTATGGATATTCATTACCTGATACAATCTTTCATGATATTAAAAACCTCTACCACATAAAAAATAGATATGTCATACTAAATAGCTGATAATAAAAAAATCAGTAAACTAAGCTAATAAAAATGTTTAGTCAAACAAAACAAGTGAGGGCCGCAACCAAATTGAAAAAATTGCGCAATATAAAAAAATATAATTTAGTATCAGTAGTAACAACCAGTAGAAGTAAAAAAAAATAATCAGTGAAAAAGTCGAAACAAAAAAATATAAAACTACATAAAAGAAGTTTGGCATATGCAAAATCTTATGCTAAAATTGTTCTTAATAATACGACAATTAGAGAGACAAACTAGCTATATATTTATTTATTTTTATTTTATTAATTTTATATTTTTATTTTTATTTAATTTTTTAATTAATATATAATAACTATTCTATAGACAAGAGTTGTTTAATATAACATAAAATAATTAAAGTGATATTTAAAAAAACTTAAGAGAATAAATAAAAAAAAATATAAATTTACATATTTTATATATTAAACAATTAACAAAATTAACAAATTTAAGTAAGTAATTATTTTAATATAATTATAAGAAAGACAGAAGAAAAAAAGAAACTTATAAAATTGTGTTCAAGAATAAAACTGAAATATCAATTAAATTTATAATTATAATATTAAAAATTATAAAATAACGAAAAAAGAAAAGTGTTCTACAAGACTTAGGCAAAGATATTATATACTAAATTAAGCAAACAATAAAAATAAAAGTTAAAAACCCTATATGGAAAAAGCATGCAGTAGCAAGTGTAGTTACAAAAAATATATTTGGCCAAAATAAAAGATAGAACAATAATAACGAATAAAAACCGAAAATAAGAGCTTGTAAACCTATTAAAAATAACTAAAAATAAAAATCAATATCTTATAAAAACAATTAAGTTTAATTAAATACAAAAATTTACGTAACTATGCGTACTAAGTCATTTACTTGATCATGATTGAAATTAAAAGGCCAGAGTTTAACCAAACTGAAAAATTTAGAGCCGTAACAGTTGTCAATTAAAGGGGGAGGTAGTAAATTATAAAGCCGAGGTGCAATTGCTTGAAATGAGCGTAAAAATGTTGTACATTATGAGAGGGTATGATAGCTAATCTTCTGTTGTTGATTCTTAGATTATATATTTCAGAATACCTATTTCGTAAGTAACCACTTCTATTAAAGAATACTTTGAGGACTCGGAAGTAAAAAAGATGCGAAGAGGTCAAACATTGAAATAAAGGGAAGCTTCTTTCCCTACGAAGCCTTTTAAAATTAGTCTGATAACACATTTTCGTTGTATTAACAAAGGCTTGAGATAATTATTAAAAGTACCACCCCAATTAACAATTCCACATTGTAACTTAGAAATAAATAAACCATAGTATACAGACGTAAGCAACTTGGAAGAACAGAACTGCTTAAGGTGATAAAATTGTCTGACAACTAAATACAAATACTTATTTAAAATCCGTGTATGAATTGACCAATCTAAATTAGAATATATTGTAACACCTAAATATTTGAAGGATATTATCAACAATAAGAATAGAGCTACCTAAACTGAAATACATAATTTTAGTTTTATCACTTCATAATAATTTGTGATAGCAAATCAGCGACGTTATAAGTCCAAGTCATAATATTAATATTACACTCATTTTCAAAAAATGACTTATTATTGTAGGAGAGACCAACACCATCAGCAAAGGCAGTTAAAGAAGATTAAAAATAATGTAATTTGTTTGTTGCTATAACTGATACATTATACATCTTTAATCAACTTTGAACTACAATATCTCCACAACGGCAACACATAATCAAATAAACGTTAAACTATTTTTCAGATCGTTACTAGATGATAGTAAATAGTATATTTTTTAGGGCAACAGATATAATGGATTATTATCAAATGAATGATAAAATACTTGCCAGACCGTTATTTTCTAGAATGTATTACCAAATATATATTATCTTATAGACCAACGGATATAACGGCATATATGCAAAAACATTAACACAACAAGGATGCTTCCAAATGTGTCCTTAAAGGATAAAAGATGCGCCATTACAGATATATATTTTTGGAAAGCTGGAAACTCCAAATATCTTTGAGATATAATCCTAGATTTGGTCCTATGTGGGTACAACATTTACTTCAGAATCCCTACCTTTTTATAGAATAAACTTTATAAATAAAATTCCAACATTCAAAACCCAAACGAATTTTAAATAGCTAAATCCTTCTTTTTTCATACTTAATTATTTTGTCCTTGATGCATTTGGATTTACAAAATACCATTACAGCACAAATACAAATGTGTAAATACTTTTGCCGGATGACATAACAAAAGAAACCTGTTACTACCTGAGTCATTTGAGATTTTTTTCAGACGAAAATTTAAAGGTTTTTTTAACACATTTGTGATTCCGTCCTTAGAAAAGAAAAACAAAAAAAAAATGTTAAAATTTATTGCGTGTGTAATTAATTTTGCCTACCACTGTATTATAAACGTAATACTAGCAGAAACATGCTGTCGATATTATACAATAAATTATATTATTATAACACATTATGCTTATGTAGTGCCATAACAGTATTATTTAATTAACTGCCAGCCGGTGTATAACCATTTCTAAAGAAATATTTGATTCAATACATCATGCAGTAGAACTCATCCTTACTATTAGAATGTAAATAAATTAAAGAGATTTATTCAAATTAATTTTCCAATTTCAAATAAAGTAATTTATCATAATATATTAATTACTTCTCATTAAATAAGTTTTCGAAATCCTATTTACATTTCAATATTTTTCAATATTAATTCTAAAAGCAAACAATAATTTCAATTTCTCAATTATTCATAATTGAAAATAATTTAATTAAAAATCATAAATTTTAATAATAATTATAAACTTTAATCAAAATCAATATTTTTAACTAATAAATTAAATTAAAAAGAACAAGCACAACAATATTATTTCTAAAGTTCTATAATATAACACTAGAATATTATTTGAGCTACTGTAAAACTTGAAAACACTCATAGTTTATTAAATATGTGTTAATTATTATTGACAGAATATAATTACAATGTTTTTAATACTCTTAATAACACAAACAAGATATTTCAACATTAAGATTTTAGAAAATTGATTGTCTCAATATCATAACATAAATAATGTGCACTCCTTCAGAAACCCTTCTAATTTATATATAATAGGAATGATAAATTATAAATTTTTATTTTAAAATCTATTTTAAGAATATTTTTAAATTACATTAAATACATAAATTTTTGATTTGTATAAATCCTTAAAACTGCAAATTTTACTTACCGTATACACATAAGACAATATTCAATTCAAGAAAATTTTATTAAAATAAATCTAATAATATTTTATTTACATATTATTATAATATATAATAAACTACAAGTTCTCAAAATTTAATATTTCTATCTACAACTCTATCACCATAATCTATAGAATAAAACCTCCGGAATAACATATGAAATCACTCATTTAAATTTTCAATCCATAAAGGATATTTTTTTTTTTATTTACATAAACATAATATACAACAATACAAAACTAATATATATTTATATATTCAATACATATTTGATCTACCTATTACATCGTTATATTCATTTTCAATAAAAAAAAGTATATCAGAATAATATTAAGATAATTATTTAATAAACAGGGTGTCACAAGAAATAAAAAAAAAAAAAAGTGTTTATAACAACATTTTAGGTATGGTAGCGTAATGACTACAACTATTGACCCCTCCAAATTTTGACTATTGGGATCTATGATTTCATAGCATTTGCCTCTCTTATACTATTATAGCTATATTGCTTTATTATTTATTTATACTGTATATATTCGATACACAATAAGACGATTAGTCTCTACAATTTGTATAATCCAAGTAAGTGTATAGAATATGACAACAATAATAAAACTAATTAAATTCAAAAGTAAAAGCAAAACAAACTAAATTTACAATAATTAAAATAATTATTATAGACAAAAAAATAGATATAATGTTAATATCAGAAACACATTTTACAAATAAAAGCTTCTTTAATATTAATAATTACAAAATTTATGACACAAAACACCCGGATGGCACAGCCCATGGAGCCATAATCATAAAGAAAACCGTTAAGCATTTTGAAATTCAAAAGTACGCCTAATAATACCTGCAAGCTACAAGCCATTTACCATCTCAGCCTTATATTGTCCTCCTAAGCATATCATCAGTAAACAAAAATACATTACTTTTTATAAAACACTTGGAACAAGATTTCTGGTTGGTAGAGATTATAATTCCAAACACACGCAATGGGGGTCAAGAATAATCACGCAAAACGGTCGACAACTACTAATGGCAATGGAGGA
Organism: Argyra leucocephala; assembly: GCA_963942445.1. Taxonomy (NCBI): domain Eukaryota; kingdom Metazoa; phylum Arthropoda; class Insecta; order Diptera; family Dolichopodidae; genus Argyra; species Argyra leucocephala. The sequence continues at coordinate 115,036,022 of OZ012678.1, read as the reverse complement.
ATACAATCTGCAGCACTTATCAACGAGACAACCAACCTATTGGCCAACAGATAGAAACAAAACCCCAGATTTAATAGACTTTTGTGTCACCAAAGGTATTTCCAACAACCATTTATGCGTAGAGTCTTGTACAGATTTATCATCAGATCATACACCTATAATTATTACGGCATCAACTGAACTATTAGAGGTAACACATCGTCCCCTCAATGGCAAACTCGCGAATGTGTAAATTTTACAATTTTCAGGAGGACAAAAACAAACTTTAACCTTTCGTGTAAAATCAGGTTTTATACTTTTCGCATTGATTTTTTCGCCATAGGCTTCATTATTAATATTTGTTTATTAATTTATTTTTAAAGTGTGAAAAATATTTGGGCAAAGCAAAGATTTGCGAAAAAGACGAAAAGCAATTGCAGTTTCGTTAGTTTGCTGTTGTTAATTTGTCAAAGTTCCTAAAAATTTCGTGTTAAATTTTTTGCATAAAGTAGCGAATCTGCATATAATTTTTGAAAAACTTGAAATTAATATTTAAAAAATTAGTAAAAAGTATATAAGTAATAGAATGTAATAGAATTTATTTTGTATTGTAATAGAAAATACAAAATAAATTTTATTCCAAGACATTTTAAATAAAAATAAATAAAAACAACAATTGAAATTTCTATCGAATAATAAACATAGGCTTCAATTTTGAAGCTGTTCATAATCAGATTCTTCAGAAATATCTGGTATTGCAAAAGCATCTCTTACTGAACCAGAGGGCGTCAAATTCTCATAAAATGTGTGATAGGCTCCAGGAATTTGCAATTCATCGCACAGTTTTTCTAAGTTCAATTTTTTACCATCAGATATTGAAAATCTTATCGAATAGGCTCGTATTTGTTGTTAGTCCGAAGGGTAACCTCTCCTTTGCTTTCAACTGTATTGTATAAAAACTTGCTCATAATCAGTTTTTATATGCAATTTATCTGGGCCTTCGAATACTGAAACCAAACAAAAATTTTTAAAGGGAATGTGTTGTTTTCGTCTCCTATAAAAAAAACTTTCTCTGAATTATAAATAGTCTATAAAATCTGTGTGTGGTAGCGAAGAAACGCTATACGGAGATGGATTTTTCCGTGAATTTCTTATTTGCTGAACCTATTTGATGTATTGAATCGCATTGTATGAAGCTATGTCCTGATTCAAAATATATCTGATTTATTATTTTAACGTAACGTGGGGGTCTCTTAACTAACTCTAAACACATACACACAAATTTAGTATTCTTCTGTTGTATTCCACAATTATCAGACATCATAAATACAGTTTCTACTTCAGGATACTGCATAATGTATTTATATATACTGGTAGAAATTTCAATGCTTCCTCTTTTTCCTTCGGTCTCATTCCAGAAAAAGTATTCTACAGAAGCATCCCCTAAATTATATACTGTTAAATTATATACTGCTATCTTTCTGACGTAGAAAAATGGACTAGTAGTTCCCTTAGGGGTAAATCAAATTCAAACGCCAAAAATGTATTATCTTTTTGAGCCTTTTCCTTTTTTTAAATTACGAGCAGCTTCTTTTTTTTTTTTATGTGAATGTCAAGTTGGTATTTTTCTTTAGCTGTCTTCACCTGTTTTTTGGTAAACTTAATGAATAAAAATTTCTAAAATTTTTAAATGGAATAAATTTCATTCAAACGTTTAAAATTTATAAATTTTCACTTGACATTTAATTATAACTCGATCACAATCGATCACAATTCAATTTTATAAATTGAATACCGAAAGAACACCCACAACATCTATTTGTATGTTCATTATTCTTTGCAAATCACAACTTTTAACGTGACATTTTTCATGCTGTAACGAAATCTTTTCATTCTGGTTCTCTATTTAAAATCAACTAAACATTTTAAAACAATTTTTAAATACATAAATAAGATCAAAGATATAATAATAGCTATTTATTATGCACAAATAGGGATTATTGTAGAAATATTATAATAATTAAAAGATTCGTCACTTTACTGAGTGTAGATTAAGTAAATTTTAAGTTTAAATTAAAAATTCACAACGACAAAGACACTAATCTGACACTTTCGCTACTTTTTCAAAGTGAAAATTAGCATTTTAAAAAATAATGACAAAAGTAAATTAACCCAAAAGCACATTCGACAGTTTGTTGTAGTGATAAATTTTAGATATGTACTTTCGCCAAATTACAACAGGCAATTACATCGATTTAGAGACAAGATAGAGATTCGGGACTTCGTCACAGTAAAGAACTTAAAAAAACATGTAAAACTACGATGTCAGCTCAAATTCGCTGATTTTGCAGATTCAATAGTTTGTCATTGCGGGGACGACATGAGCAAAAAATTCTCACAAAAAGCACAAATTGAAATACCTATAAAAAAGTTATCGAAAAATTTATTAAGGTAATATCAGAAGCAGCGATGGCAGCAACACCAAAACAAAAAGCTCCAACAAAACATGAAACTTGTCCGGAAATTATAAAGAAAAAAATAGAAAGCTAAGAAAATCGTGACAGAAATTAAGATCGTCAGAAAACAAAACAAAACTCAATCGGGCAGTAAAGGAAATGAGGCGTTTAATGAAATCCATAAGAGATGAAGCTGTAAAAAAATACTAAAAGAACTAACAGCAACAGCAGATACAGATTACCCATTATGGAAGATGATGAAGAATTCATATTGACCTTATGAACTTCCGTTGAAATAAAGTGATGGTAGTTGGGCTAGAAACCAAAGATAGAACGCATAATTGTTTGGTTCGCATCTAGAAACTACATTCACTCCATACCCCCAAGAAATCGCAGAACCCCCGAATAAGGAAATGATACATCTAGATACACCACTTCAGCTTAATCTACCAGTAGTATTAGCAACAAACACATGCCCAACTGGTGCCTCAAACCAATTGAAAGAACATTTATTAAAAATTGAAGAATGGCTAAAAATATGGAGAATCAAGGCCAATGTAAACAAATCAATGCATGTTACTTTCACCACCAGAAGAGAAGATTACCCGGCTGTAACACTAAATAATGTGGCATTAACACATGCAAACTCTGCAAAGTATCTTGGTATTCATCTGGATAGGCGTTTAAATTGAAGAGAGAATATTGTCAACAAAAATAAGCAAATTAGATTCAAGTTTAACACCCTATACTGGTTAAAAGAACGTTATTCACAGTTATCAATGGAGTGAAAGATCCTACTAAACAAGGTCGTCTTGAAATCCATCTGATATTATGGTATAGAACTGTGGGAAACCACAAGCAATTCCAGCGTTTAAATACTGGAAAGGTTTCAATCCAAAGTATTCCGATCAATGAGAAATCAGAAAATTAGAAAGGACTCAATAATCTAATCGGTTAAAGAAGACATAGCAACAATAAGCTCAAAATACTTTGCGAGATTGGAAATACATTCCAACGATCTCGCATCACAACTACGGTGTACAGACCAATATGTGCAAAGGCTGAAAAGGTTTCATTCGATAGATCTAAGCAGCAGATTTATGAATAATCAAACCAGAAATCCCCACTAGCTTGACCAAATATCAAACTTTGGAGATGTGTCAATGGGCTCACTCACCAGCTATTAAATAAAAGAAGCCAAAACAAATTACTCAATATCGTCTAATAGTGACATACTATTATTAGATAAAAATAAGATAGATTGTAAAGTTAAATAAATAAAAAAAAAAAAAATTATATTAAAACTACAACTAAAATAAAATACAAAATACTTAACTATGAGGATGAAATTCAATATGTCAAACAAATTATAGATGGTTTCAATATCTACAAACTCTTAAAATACTCGAAGCATAGTCAACTAAATGATCGGTACGTTGGAGCACGCCTTATAGCAATAGAAAAGGAATTCCACAAGGATATTATTTTAACAAAAAAGGACACAATATGTCTTAATCTACTTTTAGGACGAGGAATATTTATTGAAACCATTACTCAGAATATTGCCATAAATTCAAAAAATTTCAAGATTAGGTCGAAAAGCTTACTGTTGCAAGATTTTAACCTTAGCAGAATTAAAATAATATTTTAAAGTTTGCAATTTTAATTATTCTACAATTCCGAAGCTTTCGACCTAATTAGAAAACCTATTTTCTATAACTGTAATGCGTTCAAACCAGGGGATGAGCAAACCACCTCAGTTAATATAGAACAAATTAACAACATCATGAACTTTCCCTACCAGATGGACTTTCCGCAAAAAAAAAAATTTAATCAAATTGTAAGGGTTATTAAGCATGAGGTCAACCCAAAAAAAATCATCTTCTTGTGATTTGATTACTGGAAAAATTTTACGGGAATTGACAGTAAATGTTAAATATCTTAATTTCATTGTACAATTTTCCTTATTTCTAATTTCAATGATTACAACTACTAATGTACGTATACATATAAACAATGTTGTATTAAAGAAACAATTCTTTTCATCACAATGTAAAGTATTAGAAATAATCATGAACACAAAGCCGGACTGAACAACATCATATTACAGACCCGATTAGTTTAATATCAATACTGTTCAAACTACGTAGAAAACTATTTTTAAAGAAACTCAACGCAGTTATAGAAAACCGAAAATTCATACCAAAACATCAGTTTGGTTTTAGAATACAATGTGACACAATAGAACAAGTTCATTGAATTGTGAATCAAATAAATTTTAACTTGGAACAAAAAAATACTTCAATAAAGTGGGACATTTAGGTTTATAAAAAAGACCTCTCATGCGGTTTTTAAAAACTTCTGAGAAGTTATATAAATAAAACCGTACATTTTATATCAGACACGCAAAGCTCTTCGATGTTTAATCTGGCGTGCTCCGAAGAAGCTCCAAGTTGAAAATAGGATTAAAAAAGTAGAGCTAGATGATTGTAATAAACTGAACTTGGAAGCAAAATAACTGGATTATGTAAATGTGCCAGGCATACATTTCCTTTTAATTTGGATTAAGCTAGTGAAGTGAGTTTAAATGAAATATGAATTGGAAAAATTTAGTCGTACCTAACTAGTTGTTCCGAGTTAAACATTGCTAGCATTCGCCCGCTCCGCTCCAGTGAGTTGTATAAAAAATATCGTACTCATTATCAATTGGTTTTAATGATTTCAATTTATCTTTGATACTATATTTTATTTTTTATTGATTTAACTTAGACAACAACCGCATACTTAATAATTTTTGTAAGAAAAAACAAATTAAATTTAAATTTAATTCTGAAGACGGCAACAATTTCATAAATGAAAATTTTTGTGTAACATGGTGAAATTTTAAATTGAAACTTCTAATTGAAAATTTAGAAAACTTTAAAACATTTTTAAATTCATCACGTCTCCTTTTAAATATCCACCATTCAAAAGAATAATAATGAAAATCGGTTTTGAAATGGTTAAGGTACTTGTACTGCACTTGTTTTAATTTGCAGATTAAATATAATTATTCTAAGTTTTTATTTTTGCATTTAAGTTAGGTTATTTATAAGTTATTTTATACAAATTTTAAAATATAACCTGTACGAACAACTGGGCTATTTCGAGATAATAAAATAAATAAATAAACAAAAAAAAAAGCAGAATATGAAATTTGTTGATATTTTCGGATATTATATTCAGAACTCTTTCATAATTAAAAATTTCAACTAACCCAGTAGATCCGAAATAAGACTTAACTAAAAGGTAAATAGAACTGCAAAGTATTTTACAACCCTTCTAAGTGTTTTTTAACACCCTGTACCCAAAATTATTCTAAGGATGTTATTACATTTCTTCCACAACAGAAAATATGTTCATATGTTTTATGTGCATAGAATTTACATTAACCGTACCGAACGGACTCGGTAAAAAGAATTCATTATAAATTGGGAACACAAAAAGATAAAAATAAAAATAAAATTTCGGAAAATATATTTTAGAATGGAATTAAGCATTCGGATTATTTTATGTTAGGTGTATATAAGTAAACTATGATTAGAGTTTTATTCTGAATAGAATAATATTGTCCAATGAGGACATTCTTAGATATTATTCCGATCTATATGCCATTAAAATATGTTTTGAAAAAAATAAAACTAAATAATAAACAAAACCATATCAAAGAAATGCAAAATTTCGTATAACATACTAATTCAGAAGATATATTCATGCATTTGTTAATTAAATGAACGAGTATAGTTAGAGAAATAACAACAAAAAGCTTCTATTTGAAAACTTTTGTTTCAAAACTATTTTCGTTTTTGTAAGTTTTACCATCAACTTTACAAAATTCTAGAAAGTTTTTTAATAAAATACTGATCCTAATATACTCTGCACTGAATATTATTCATAAAGTCTTTTGAATTAGTTAAGCACAAAATAAATAAATGTACCTATGTGTGAGTGTGAATAATTTTGACATATCTGTACATAACTGAAGGAAATTTTTTTCACCACAATCAACATCAAATTAATAAAAATAAAAGAAAAACAAAATAAAAATGAGCATTCTAAGAAAAAAGGTTCAATACAACACCAAAAAAAAAAAACAAAAATAAAAAAAGCAGGATATTTATAATGTTTTCTTCCTTCAGGCTTAATTGGTTTTGAGTTTGTTTTTTATTTCTTTTTCATTTTATAGAAACTGATCACTTTACAAAATTGTGTGAAATTTTCTTAAAGGCACATAAGGACATTAAAAATATTTTGCTGTTGTTTTTGTTTTGTTTTTTCTTTGGTTTTCAAATGTTTTATTTTACCATCATCACGGTTGGTAGGTTAAGGTTATCATAAAATATAAACATAAAAATATAGACATAAAAATGTGGAGTCCGTTCCTTAAGGGATTTTCTCTCAATTATTTTATTACTTTGTATTATTTTTTTTTTTTGTTTTAATATTTATTTTAGGATCAACCGTTTAATAATAGCCAAAGGATATCGAAAAAAAAAAAATATTTTTTGCATTTGATGGATTAATTACTATAAAAACTAAAGAAAATATGAAAATTATGAATATAATATGCTCATAAAAATGGTGGTTGGTCATATAATAATATTCTATGACCTATTGCTAATTTTTAATAATTTAAATTTTATTTTATTAATTATTAATTTCAAGGTGTGTGGACAATTTGTTATCAGTTTTGTTCATTGAGTGGTAGCTGTTATAGGATGAAAAAATGAATTTAACATATTTTGTTTTTGCAAATTTGATCAATCACCACTCAGCAAAATAATTATCGCCCTGTTGTTTTACTCTTTCTAAATTTTTGTTGTTGTCTCTAGTTCATTATATTTTTCTTGTTTACATTAAATGAGTTTTAAATATAGGAGATTTCTGTGCTTACTTACTTTATTACGATTAGTTTTTATTCACCTAATAATAACATTTCTTCATATTACGTTGATTGAGGTCTATCTTGCTCCATACATCCTTTTTAGATTTTTTTAACCTAAAAGTTGATTTAGGGGTTTCAAATGGCGCCCTTCACAATGCACTTATCGTATCTATTTTCAGTGATGAGATACTACAGTGTCACTTTTGCTCCATAAGCCTCACTTTTCAGCAATTTTTCGGCAAATTTTATAAGAAAATATTTTTTTTTTTTGTTATTTCTATAATGCTCCATGTGAATTGCCTTACAACATGGAGCAAAATCATTTGCTTTTAAACAAATGCTTTTGCTGCATGTATATTAGCTAATTACATGTTATTGTGTATAAAAGAAATAATAGTGAAGCAAATATATATCTATATACAAAATAAAAATATTCTTGCTGCCTCATATACTCATTTTATTCTACTTGCTAATTTTAACATTATAGTTTTCTATGCACATAGAGAACAATAATTGAGAATTTTTTTTACTCTCTTTTGCTCTCTATAGATTGAAGGAAGATTTCCAAATGGGTGACTACGATAACGATTTCCACATGCGAGTTATTTCACGCATATTTGACAAAATAAAAATATATTGCAATTCAAAAAAAAACCATTTTTATAATATTTTAGATCTTATAATATATAATACATAAGATGATTGACGTGATGAGTAAGCAAAGCAAGAATAATTGAATAGTAAATTATTTACATCACAAAAATATTAAAATTTTAGCAACTTCTTGGTGCTGAATACTTAAAACATTTCAAATATTTACACCAAATAAATGACGTTTATTTCCAAGTGGAGCGACATCTATCTATACTCTAAAAGAAATATCAATCACGGACAATTTTTAAAAAGAATTCACAAAATATACATATTTGTAATAAAGAACAGAAAAAGAAAATATATAAAATAGTTTTTCAATAAAAAATTCCTTTTTGGTTTATTTTTTTGTTTTATTGAAAAAATTGCGGTTATTTTTTAAATTGACTATAAACGACATCGATTGTATGAACTTTTGAAGTTTATTACTTTTTTTCAAACAAGTTATGACTATTGCCATAACAGAATTGTGACTACAAACGTTTTTGACTATAAACGAATTAAAATACATCGATCAACTACGTTGAGAGTAATTTACTGTGTTAAGTTATATTGAAATTAGTATAAATTTCGTCATAAAGTATTAAGTATAATTAATTTCATTATAAAGTACAAATATTCAAGAATCAAACGTTTCGGAAAACAACTACAATTATCCACAACAAATATTTTTTTTTTATATTAAATCGTACTAGAAAGAACAGCTTCTGTGAAACTGCACAGGGGATTCACTATTATATGTATATAAAAAAAGTTGTTGGTTTATTTTAATTTATAATAAATTATAAAACAAATTTAAGCAATAAATTATTTATCTGTGACGGTAAATCGGCACATGTGTAAATCCAGCTTCAAACTATGTAATCTTGTATAAAAAACTATGTAATCTTGTATAAAATTTTTTTTTAAAATAAGCTGTGAATAATGTTTTGTTTTATTTTATTAATTTTTTGTAACAAAAAAGTTTATATTGATATTTTTGGGTTGAAATCGTAGTATAATAAGTTTTCTCCTTTTTAATTATCTACTTTGTTAATTTAATATGTTTTTGTTTTTTTTTCAGCATAAGAAACTAATTTTTTTTTAAATATTTTGCGAATTAAAAAAATTAACATGAAAGAAAATTACCAATTTGCTTATCGACACGCCATCATCGTGTATATAATTAGAGAAAAAATGGTAAATTGCCTTTGTCTACGGTGTTTTCATTCAGTTAGCTAAATTTCCATATTATTTCTGACTATAAAAGTTTTGTGACTATATAGAGAAAAAATGGTAAGTTGCCTTTGTCTACAGTGTTTTGCGTCGGAGTGTTGAGTGGGGCTATTGGGAAGCCACAAATAAAAACGCACCTTTTTCTTTCCCTCCTGGGTGGTGAAGAAAAAAGAAATACATTTTCAGTACACAATTTTTCAATTTATCGAATTATTTCGATCTTTGTAGCAAAAAAAAATTTTTTTTGCACCTGACTTAGCGTAATACACCTAATATTTGATTACATTTCTTAGAATTCACTTTTTTTGCAATTTCACAAAAAGTTATTTTTTTCTAATTAGACCAACGTCTTGAGGCGGGCTTTACAGCTAATACGATTATACGCACAAAATATGCCAATGCTTCGTTCGAGAATGTTTACCCATCAGATTTCACATAAAATGTCATCGATTATACGCCGTATATAAAACGCGTATTCAGCTTTTGCACTTGATGTCACCACAACTCGTTGTTTTTTAGATACCCAACTAATGGCATTGTCTGAAAGTATAAAACAAAAGCAATTTTGGGATTTTCTGTTATTAATATCTACTTCAGCCCAATCTGTATTTACAAAACTTATTTGTGGCAAACCTGCTTTTCAAAATATTATTTTTTGATATTTTTAGTTTCATTTAAATAATATTTCAATAATTCAGAAAGGACAGTATTCCAGTTTTGTTTCCGTTTGTCTTTGTTGAAATGGGACAGTTCCTACTTACAGTGTTTGATTATCATATGGACAAAAAATTGATAGCAACGAACCAGTAAATCCTTTATAATTTGTTTGATTAACAGCAACATTTCCAGCGACAGAGTGTGGTTTTTTTTTAACTTTAAATGAACTTGCAGAGGGTTTTTAGGTAATTTCTAATTTGACATATCACTAAAATCGGTTTGTAAAATGAAAAATTAATTATTTTTCATTCAATTTCTTCTCCTCGACATAATGACGGTTGTCCCTACATCACAAATTTAAAAAATTTTGACTTATAGTCTTTTCCTCAGACCAAGATAAAATTATTACAATATCATTAACATATATGGGCCCAACAGTAATTTCTTTAGATTCCGTGTTACCTCTTTGGAAATAGGGGCAATTGTTATATTTCGACTGTTCAAAATCTACTGGATTGCTCAATTCAAGTAAGTGTTTATATAGACGACAATCATTGACATAATATTTTAGCGTTGCCACCTGTAATAGCAACCAATTTAGATTTTTATCCACTATATATGTAGATTGAGTTGTTCTGAAATGTTTGTAATTGTAAAAGTATAGTCAAAAACTAAAATGAACTAGAAACTATGTGTACTAACATGATAAAAGTTCTAGATACAAGAAACGTGACTTTAGTTTTCATTGAATTTACCATCTCGATTTTTTGATATATCTAAATTCTAAATACCAACTTTATATAAAAACAAAAAATTAATAATTTAATAAATTTCCACTTAATATTTAATTTTTCCATTATATTAATAGTACCCTACATATTATATTATTATATTTTATTTATTTATTTTGTTTTATAATTTTAAAATTAAATAAAAAATTCTTTTAAAGTTCTTGAAATAAATAAATATTTTCATTGAATATATAATATACATGTATAAAATATATTATATATGTATGTGTAAATAAAAGATATGACAATTTTAAAACCAATTTACTGTCTTTTTATTTTTTAATTCATTCAATGTTCATTCAACGCACACACTTCAAAGCGAATAACACGTACAAAGTTGAAAGAAAAAGATAACAAAAAAAAAAAAAGAAAATGTGAAAAATGAAAACCAATTTTCATCAAGTTAAGATCCAAATGACTTTACAAATAAATTTTCTAATTCATGAATTAGGGTAAGGGTCAACAAAAAAAAAAATAAAAGAAAAAAGAACTAATAAATAATTTAAGGATGTAACTCGTAATTTTAAATTAAGAGAATTTTTCAAATCCTTTTTCTTCTTAAATTAAAACACTTTTTATAGTCATAAAAAGGTTTCGGTTTAAATTCAGGCATTCATGAAAAAGGTGTATTGAATGTTATTTAGCTTATAGTCATCTATTATTTGACTTTCATCTATTCATGTCGATAACTACATAAAACTGAATTAACTTTTAAAATTTTAATGGCTTTGAAATGAATGTAAAAAGCTAGATCTTCAGGAATTAAATACCCTTCCACATTCATCTCTTAATGAAAGTGGTAAGGTATTTAATTCCTGAAGATCTAGTGGAATACCTCTTAATGAAAGTGGTTCGGTATCTTTTGCTTTTATGCCATATTGCCACTAACATGAATCACTAAACATGACTTTCTTTCGTTTCTTATATTTAAGCATGATACATGTACATAAGCTGTTACAGGATCAAAACATCTTAGCCTGAATCGGTCAGCTGGTTCATTGCAATTAATTTTCACAATCAAAACTTTTAATGGAATTTTATTCTCTTGAATGCATTCAAAATTCTCTATCCGTTAATATATTTTGACCTTAATGTAATTTGATAGTTCTCGTTCTTTATACAACTCGATTATACCCTAATATCCAACCATTATTTTCCAAAATCCCACTTGCAATGCACATTGAAATATTTTTTTAAAAATGTTCAATAATTCTTTTAAGCCTTGTTTTCATTTACTTAAGCTGGTTTCTAATTTTCCCTTTCGTAACTTAAAACTGGTCGGACAAGTATTTTGTACAATGTAAGCTTTGATTTCTAGTTTTTGACGTTTTAACTAATAAATTCTTTTCTCTCCTAATTTTTACTAGGTATTTGTAGAGTTCATGTTTTTAAATTCGTTACCACTTCTATACTTCTATACTTCTTACACGCTGGGTGGCGCAGTAGGTAGAGCGCCTGCCTTTCAACCGAAAGGTCCCGGATTCGATTCCCGATGAAGCAAAAAAAAAAAAAATGCTTCATTGGTTTTTCGAGCTGGTCTAGTACCCTTTGTCATTGGGATAAAATAAATGACAAAAGATAATTGAGAGTATAATCTGGTAACAAGTTAAATAAAATAAAGCTATTCTATTTAAGAAGGCTTAGTTCCTGACAATAGTAATAGTTTTCCACATTTAATGAGTAGAATAAGCCAGTTAAAATAAATACTCAAATTATTGTAGATATTGTAGTGAAAAATTGCAGTACCGTACTTAATTAAGCACGAAAAGATCTACCTAAGTTACTGTCAAGATCATAAAAATATTGAAACTATATTTGTTAATAATTTTTCTAGATTGCACTTACTGTTATAGTTACATTTACTGAACTACTGACAAATGTGTGTACCATTTTTTATACCTACTTTTATCGTTACTTCGTTTATCATCAGACCGACCTCTTTGGATTCGCTTATTTATTCCATTTAATTGCATATCGACTAATGGTGATCAAATCGTTTGGGGTATCCACAAATTTCACATCTAATGATTTATCTCTGTTGATTAATTATTTTCTTATTACTGTTTAAGGACTTAGGTTAAATTGAGAGTAAGCTACTGTTCCTGCTTAACATTTTGTTTTATTTAAATTAAGTTACTCAGGCTGTTTTGAACTTCTAATGGCTGTCATATCGTGTGATATATTCATTTACTGAATTTTCAGCAATGTTTTAACTCGACTACCTTCCGTAAATAGACTTTCTTCAATAATATTAATTTCCAACATAATTTTTGCAAAATATTATTTTGCAAATAAAAGGCAAACAAAAATATTTCATTAAAACGTCGGTTGTTATCTTTCATCCCAGTGAATTTTGTTTTCAGGTGCCGCACGATCACCAATGAAACGATATTTTCCTTCTCCCAGGTAAAAAGTCTAATATTAGATATAAATATCAATCTTAATTCCGATACCTGTGAACAAATTGGGAATGATGATTTGTGAAACATTGTACATGGTAGCAGGAAAGTTTGTGTGTCAATGATGACCATGGAAGCCAAAATGCTAAAATGCCCAAAATTCTAACCTTCGATCAGGAATCATTGATTAAAAATCGAATTGTAAAACCACCATAATATTATAGATACTGGTCAATAATATTGGCATTGGCATGAAATAGGCATTAGGCATTAAATACCTAATTAAAGAAGATTAACACGAAGATTTTAAGTAAGCATTTGTAAAATATGGCATAGAACAGTACTTTAAAAAAACAAAACAAAAACAAATTTTCCAAATTCACCAACTTGATTTGATTTAAAATTTAATTGGTACTAAAATATTCGTGCAAGTAATAAATTGTTACTCTAGATCTTATTCTTCAAATATTTGCTTCCTAAATCGGAACATATACGTAATTTGTAAAATACGCTCTTTATTCCCATCCCCACCAACTACTAATCAACATTCGATTCTTTTGACCTATAATTACAAGACGGTATCTCATTATTCTTACCAGTTTGTTTTGAATATTTAAAAAATTTTTAAGTGGAGATAAGTGATAAATAATTTGGAAAATATAAAATTTAATTATTTAATAAAGTACTGGAATGCAGTTAAATGACACGCAGCGTACGTTATTCACTATTTCTATAACTTCATTTGTAAAACATTTCTGTTTACGGTATTCGTCATTGAAATGTGAAACCCTGTGAAGAGGAAATTATAGCAAAATGCAAAAAAATAATTATATTTATTTATTTAGGTACTAATTATTATTACAAGAACTATAATTGACAAGCATTTAGGAACCTGCGCAGTAGTCACCTTTTCATTTTATCTCGCTTCTCCTTAATGAACTCAACTCGTATTAGAAGAAAAACTCTTCATTTACGTAAACCTATTTCAATTTTTTACATAAACTACAACAAAATATTTCCTGATTAGTTGAGACAAGTAAAAACTATCGTACTATACCTCCTTTAGCATTGCCGTATAAATGAGAAAGAAAGAGAACACAGCATATGCTTGCCTAAATTTTTATATATAAATTTTTATTGGGCTGACAAAAGATTTTGAAAGACTTATGAAATTTTTATATGCGGGATTATTTATTAAGTACACAGTGAGAAAAAAAGTTCGGACAATAATTGAAGATTTTATATTGAAATTTTAAACAAAGACAACAAAAAGTAAGTTCCCACAGACGGCAAAAAATAATTTTTTTTTATGTTAAAATTTAACTTTTAATAGATACCACGATAAATAGTTTCATTTTAATACGAAAAAATTATTATTTACACACATTCTATTTGAATTTTATCTTATTAATTTCGCTACACCTTTTTGTTTCCTATATTTCACTTCATTCGTAAACATACAATTCTTATTACCGTCCATTTCTAACAATTTTTTTTTAAATGTTTGGGTGTGTTAGCAAAAATACATATCCGAGTTTGACTTCTTATTGTTTAGAAATTCTTTGCTTGCAATGAACCTATTTAAATAATACGTCAAATAAAAACAAAAAAACAAGTTCATCTAAAATAAAAAAAATATAAAAACAACAAAAAGAAAAATAGAGTATCTATAATTATAATAGCCATACATTTAAGGACATGCGCAGTAAGCACCTTCTCATTTTATCTCGCTTCTTCTTAATGAATTCTTAATATGTAAATAAGTTATATATATGGCCGAAATACACATACGGGTTAAACAAATTTCTATTTGGTTTTATAATATTCAAACTTTTAAGTAAAATAGAGCCATTTTGTGTCATTCAACATCTTATTATTTTTATACTATTCTGTATAATGTTATTATTATGTTCTGTTAAAAATTTTAAAATTGGCTTCAACTTAAATTATAATTACAAAACAGGGGCCCCTAGCTAGTACATATATATTTTACATTATAACATCAAAGTCTATACATAATTGCATTATAATATCTAAGTCTATAAACGAACAAATTAAAAATTGTATTAATATTGTTAAGGTAAAGGAAAAATCAATATAATCTTTATATTAATTAACTTCTATAAACATGCTATTAACTGGTTGGTTCATATTTGTCGTAGCTAGCTCTGTGAAATACTAAATTAAAGATATTTTACGATAAAAAACGAGGACTTGTATTCAAATGGGAGTTGATCGGTCGTTTAATAGCCTACGAATCAATTTATCTATTCAAAACTTTAACTAGTATACAATTATATCATACAGTTCTTCGGGACTACAACGAATTTAATTTTATTAGTTTTAAGGGGTCTGTATATCGAGGGAGCATAATAGAATATTAAACCACGGGTAGCTACGAAAGACAAAACAAAGAATTTTTTTTGGATTACTTCTATCCTATCGCATTGATTACGATACAATGGTAACAAAAAAGGCATATTCCAGATTTTGACCAACAAGACAGATATAAAGTTTCAATGTTATATGGGTCATCAAGATCTGTGCAACATCCTTTGATGAAACCTGATTAGGAGTTGGATTTGTTAATAATCACATTATAATGTAGTTTGGATGAAATTTTTTCATCAAAAAATATACCTAAGTCTATTCAAGAGAATTTGGAGACTCCTTGGAAAGGTCGTGGAATATTACACATTATGAAGTTTTGGTTAAATTTAAAGAAAACTAGCTATATGTTGATTTAGACAAATATTTGAAAAAAGTTCAAAATTCAATTCTATTTATATAAAATTTATATTTTCATATTTCATATTGTAAATTAAGAATTTTCTTTCCATGCACGAACTACCATGTGAACTCTTTAAACATCATTGTAAAAAAATATTACATTGCATACATAGACAACTGGAGCATCAAACGTAAATGAAATCATTTATTCTTTAAGAATTTTTCGATTAACAAAAAAAACTCAAACAAAGGAATATTGATCCTTTAAGTTCTTTTTATTCATCCTAAATATACAAATCGTTTAAGACAATAATCAACGCTTACTTTAACATTTGAATGTAAACATCCACTAAAAATTAAGTCATAAATCAGAAACAAAAAAAAAAAACAAAAAAACAAAACCTTCAGCCTGTTCTTAAAAAAATCTGATAAATTGTAACAGAAAAACATTTTTATTATTTAGAAAACCTTTTGTGACAAAATGTTTCAAAAATCAGAGAAAAACAAATAAAACTAAAAAAAAAAAAAAATTTAATTTAACAACAAAAAAAAAAACAAGCACAACAAAGAAATCAGAAAATTTTATTTCACAGTGGTGATCAGGTACACAGGATGTAGATTTCCTGTATTCACGCAAATCTTCTTCGCTTCGATATAATTTCCGTTTTTTTTATTGTTGTTTTTGTTGTCCAAGCTTTTTATATAAAAACACAATCTTATTTGCTGTTGCAAAAAAATTTTCATCATCATTTTCTGTACTGTGTAAATTTATTGAGCTATAAATTGACAACATTAAAATGTCAAATTCAGTCATTTTTCGTCATTCTTGCTACCACCCATCATAAAAATTTCCACTCTCACAAAATGTTAACTTTAGCTCTGTAAAAAATAATAAAAAATAAAATTTGAAAAAACTTATTTACAAAAAAAAAAAATACAATATTTTTGTAGCTTTTTTCTGTCATTGGCGATATTTTTAACTTTCAGTGCAAATTAAATTGTCTTGGAAAGGTACCTTTCCAGAAAATGTTGACAATGAAATGACTGACATTTTTTCACTTTGAGAAAGGAAACAAAAAAAAAAAATAATAATAAAAATAAATAATAAAATTGAATTACAAAAAGGGAGCAAGATAAAAATCCTTTTTTAAGTTTTTGTGTTTTTGTGATTTTTATTTTAACTAAAATGTAAGTTGGATGATGTCCTTTTACAGTTAGTTACTAATGCAGTTTATCACATTATTGAATTATTTTGTAATAGTATGAATATTAAAAAGAAAAAAGACAAAAAATGGAATATTTTAATATTACAATTTATTGTGGAGTCGCCATGTCTTGAGAAATTGAATGCAGAACTTCTGTGTTGCATTATGCATATACTGGTGGAAGATATTCTTACTAAAATAATTTTATCTATATATTTATTATGATTTTGTTGAGACTCAACTCTGAAATGTTATAGAAGATGCAAGGAAATAATAAAGCAAATAAGATTACCAAGAAGAAATCTACAGTTGTACCTCTTTGGGCAAGGTGTTTGCTTGTATCGGTTGTAATAGAAATGGCGCTCAATAACTGTTTCATACAGATTCATAAATTTTTTTTTTTTTATTATTTTTAGCTTTTATTTACTATTTTCTATGCTATTTACGAAATCAAGAAAAAAAGGTTGACCAAACTTGATATATTTTTGGTAATATCAATAATATTATCTGAACGCATTTGTATTACAAACATCTGTGTTGTGAATCTAAATAAAATAGTCTTAGTTTCGTTGAAAATTTGATTAATTTTATTCGTATTCTATATCTTGATTGTAGCTGTAATCGGAAATGTCATCTGCACATCAAGTGCAAAAGCACCTGACGTCAAAAATTTGCATTTACAAAATTTAAGAATCTGACGATTGCTTGCAAAATTTTATTTTTACTATTGCTGCAGATGCGAAAGCATCTGACGACTAAAGCAAACAAACTTTTTTTTATTTTTCTTACAGCGCTTTTGACATTTTGGTGATTAGTTATTTTGTTGAAAAAACTTTAAAATCAAGAAGAAATATTGAAAATGCAGCCAATTAAAATAAAAAAGTTATTTTATTAAGAAAAAAAATTTTTAAATAAGCGAATATCAATGAAAATGCAAAATATCAATATAAAAAAAATACCAAAATTAATAATCATTAACTAATATGTAATTTTTTTGACGTACCTGGTAATTTTCAATAAAATTTATTTAAAATTTTTTTACACCGTTTTTTTGTAATAATTCCAGCTAGGTACTCACTAAAGAAATTTTTTATTTGCTAATTAACAAATAAAAATAATTTTATTTCAATTTTCGAAAATTCTACATCTATTTTGAAAAACTGCACGATTGCTTTTTTTTATGATGTTGTGATTTGCAAATGACATTTTCTGTCAGATGATTATAGTTTTTTTCAATTTCGGTTAGCAGACAAAAGCAGTCGCCATCTGCCTGCAATAAAAGTTAAATGATTTTAGCTGGCTGCGTTTAAGGTTACACTGCTAAGTCATTTGATACGCAGCTGACATTTCCGATTACAGCTTGTGTTTGACAAATTAAATATGTAGCGATGATGCCATTAATTTACTTGCATTCTTCTCTATCCCACACTTTCTTCATTAATACTCTATCAATCTTCTCAGTCTATGGTCCATCAGAGTAGATTAAATTAACAAGAATAAAAGCTTAAATATATTCAAGTATCTACCCCACGTAACCATTTTTATTGCTATAAGACTCTTGCGCACTCTTATAACATTATTATAAACACTGTTATAGCAGTATTATTGTTAATTTGAGTACTTCCCAATTGTTGCGAAACGTTATAAATACGTTATAGTACTAAAATGGAGAATCGTATAAGGCACCTGAGCAATTGCTGTAATATTGTTAGGATTAGTATACATAATATGTATTAGTGTATATATTTTTATTTTAAAATGAAATTCATTTGAAATAATTTATGTTATGCGAGAGTAAAATTCTAAAATAATAATATTATGGAGTTTATTTCATTTCATGAGAAAGGTTGATAAAATATTAATTACATATGTTTATATTTGTATGTAAATGATTTATGATATAAAAAATGTCTTACTTAAAAAAAAATAATATATTTCCCGGTTAAGGGAAAGGGGAAAATTTGGATGTGGAAGAAATATCATTGACATTTCTTATAATAATAATTTGAAAAAATACATTACTCTTCAAAAATAACCAATTTTGAAATAAATAAAATAAAATATATTTTCAAATTGCATCTTTAATATGTTAAATAACGTACGTTAATAAATTAATGCATAACATCAAATTTGATATTTAAATAATTATTATTCTTTTAAGTAAAATAAAATAATACTTTTGCGAAAAGGATGCAAAATATAGTTTTTGTTTATTTAAAATAATTTTATTTTTACCATGTTTGTGGAAAATAATGGCCGTTGTAAAATATTTATTCTTATTGATTTTACTAATAACCTTACTTAAAACTACAGTAAGTTTATTAGTAACATTATAGGAATACAGTAAAGTAATAACACTACTATTACTATTCTAGCAATCCTATTCTTATAACAACACTTTAACTCTTGATATAGGATTACGCACTTTTAGATTTATAACAACATTGATGTAGCACTTGCTGAAAATCCTAT
Organism: Argyra leucocephala; assembly: GCA_963942445.1. Classification (NCBI taxonomy): domain Eukaryota; kingdom Metazoa; phylum Arthropoda; class Insecta; order Diptera; family Dolichopodidae; genus Argyra; species Argyra leucocephala. The sequence continues at coordinate 115,016,543 of OZ012678.1, read as the reverse complement.
CATAATAACTCCCGCAATTGTTATAAGAACATTCTAATAGCAATATTAATACTAAAAAAAATAATATATTATTCCCATAAAATCATCATTATAACACCTTTAGTGTATATAGTAGTCATATAGGAGTCTTATAGCACTAATTTTGTTTTTATAACAATAAAATGGTACGTGGGACATTTTCACTATTCAAATAAATAGATTTTATTTTATTTTATTACCTACAAGGTATTGAAAAAAAAAAAAAAAAAAAGATACATAATAATTATAATAATACATAGATTACGTATATAAAATAAATATATAAAAAATTATTTTAGATCAAATTAAATCTAGTTAATTTTTTTTTCTTCTCCTCTACTTTTATCTTTTTTTTACTTTAGCAGGAATTTACTTATTAAGAGATAAATATACCAATTATACATTTTATTGATTTGCATTATTTTAATATATTAGATAGAAAGAGAGAGAGAAAAAAAAATTAGAAATTAATATTACATTTTATTTTAGTTAATTTTTAATATGAGACAATTAATTATTAAGTTAATGTTAGTTATATAGTTATATAGTTAGTTAGTTAAATTAATTTAGATTTGAAAGCATTTTTTGAAAGTGTGTCCTGGAAAAGGCAGCTGAACTGATTAAATAGTATGCAACACCTGTTGATGGGTTCATTTTTCCCATATTCAGTTCTATGTGTTGTTTCGATTAGAAATTTGGTGTGTCTTGTAGGTCTAACATCGTTATTGATTCTGATTCTTAATTTAATAAGGTCAACATCAACCTTATCAGATAGAACGTCGAATGTAAAGCAGTTTGAAAGTAAAATTCTACGCGAGTTTAAGCTCGGTAAATTTATAGAATGGAGCCTTTCAGTGTAAGGTGGAAGGTTATTAAAGTTTTTGGGATTATATAGATGTCTTAGGGCGAAGAGAAGGAACTGTTGGATTGATTGATTCAATGGTGGTTGGATTGATTCAATTCTTGTACTATGGATTAGAAAGGTGGGATTCCAGATAATACAACCATATTCTAAGATTGAACGCAGTAGGGAGCAGAATAAAGTTCTTGTTACCCATATATTATTAAATTCTCTTGCCTTTCTTTTGATAAAACCTAGCATTTTGTTAGCCTTTGATATCATTGTTTCATAGTGGAGATAAAAATTTAATTTATTATCCAAGATGATTCCTAAATCATTAAAATGATCTACACGCTCTAAGTTGAGGCTATGCAAAGTATAGTTATATAAAAATGTAGATCTTTTACGAGTGAAGCTCATGACGTAACACTTACTAACGTTGAGGTCTAGCATGTTTTCAGAGCACCATTTTTCTAAGCATTTAAGTTTAGACTGGAGGAAGCAAAAATCACTAAAATTATTTATAATGTGGTATAATTTGAGATCATCAGCATAAAAAAGGTGAGATATGCCAGATAAGCAATTAGAAAGGTCTCTAATGTATATATTGAAGAGAAGTGGTCCTAAATGGCTTCCTTGGGGTACCCCAGAGTAGACATAAATGACTTTAGACGTAATACCTTGAAAATTAACCAATTGAACTCTTTCGGTATTATAAGATTTTATCCAATTTAACATAGCGCCACTGATACCTAGTTTTGTCAGTTTTATTTCTAGTATATCGTGATTTATTCAATCAAATGCCTTGCTAAAGTCTGTATATATTGTGTCGATTTGTAGACCTTTTTCCATAAGAGATAGTACCTCCGATGTAAATAACACTAAATTAGTGGTGGTAGAACTGCCTTTTCTAAAACCGTGTTGTTCCTGGTTAAGAGTTGGATTTATTATAGGTGTTATTTTATCTGTCACGAGTTTTTCAAATAACTTGGGTATAGTCGACTGAATTGCTATGGCTCTATAATTTTCAATCAGAGTTTTGTCACCTTTTTTGTGAATTGGTATTAGGTACGATGTTTTCCAAATTAGTGGAAAAATGCCTAATGTTAGGGATCTGTTAAAAATTAAGGTAAGCGGAGCAGTTAAATTGAAAATACAGTTATACAAAAATATCGGCGGAAGAAGATCAGGACCATGCCCTTTTTTTATGTCTAAGTTATTTACTTCTGTAAAAACGTCCTCAGATGACAAAGCTAGGTTATGCATAAGAGGAATTATGTTAATTAATAATTTGGAATTCACGATTTCCAATTCTTGGTCTGTTTGTGATTGACGGTAAATTTCTTGGAACTTGTCTGCGAAAGCATTACAGATTTCATTAGGGCAAGATGAGATTGTGCCATTAAGGGACATCGAATTTGGATAACCTGAGGATTTACGCTTTGTATTAACAAATTCAAAAAATTTTCTCGGGTTACACAAAATAGAGTTTCCAATACTCTGAATGTAAGTGTCATATGCTATGCTGGATTTTTTTTTAAATTCAGCAGCTAGTACTTTATATTCATCAATTAATTCAGCAGTCGGAACACCTATCAAAATAATTTTTTTATATAAATTATTTCTTCGATTACGCAGAGATCTTAGTTCCTTATCTAGCCAAGGTTCCGATAATTTATCTTTTTTTAGAATTTTTGGAGTGTAATTTTCAATTATAGATAGTAAAATTGTATGAAAATCCGTAACTACTAAATCTAAATCTCCTTCGGTTAGCAGCTCATTCCAATTTATGTTAGATAAGGCATTGTTAATGCCTTCGTAGTCACCGTTATGAATATCATATACAATTTCTTTATTGTAAGACCTAGAGAACAATTTGTTAGTTTCAATAAGTTCTATTATTACTGCATTATGATGAAGTGTGTTTACAAATAGATGTTCTGTTTCAGGAGCAGCATGAACCAAAACCTCGTCATAAGCATTAGAGAAAGCTAGGTCTAACCATCTACCATTGTTATTTGGGTGTTGAATTATTTGCTGAAATTCCATAAAAGGTACATATAATGCTAAATTCGATTTCATCTAAGAAGTTAACTGGTAGCAATTGATTATCGAATTCGTCTAGAGCGAAAGATAATGATGGACGATTAAAATCACCTAAAACGAAAATACTATCTTCCTCATTCATAGATGTAATAATAGAATTGCATATGTCCAAAAACTCGTAATATGAGGATTCGTCAGAGTTTGGAGGAAAGTATACTACACCTAGGTAAATATTTTTGCTACCGGTAGGCACTTTTACGAATTTGTGTTCAAAGGATAAGGAAGTACTGGAATGTACTAATTCGCTTGGCAAACTGTTATTAACAGCAAGTAATACACCACCGCCTCTAGAGAGGCCTGTTGAGATATAATTACGATCATTTCTATAAATTGACCAATTGTTGTCAAGAATTTCCTCATTCTTAAAAGAGTCGTTTAACCAGGTTTCTGTAATTATTAGGATGCATGATTAAAGTTGCATGATTTGGCGTCGATGTAGAGATTTTTTATTTTACTTCTTAAACCACTGCAATTGTGATAGAACATCCTAACAGTATTATTGAGCATTTGAGACATATTTTTCATTAAATAAGTGTTACTTTGGTTTTTGGGAACGAAAAAACTTTTTCTCAGGTTGCTTGCGGAAAGTATTTGGGAAAGGAGTTTCGTCACTAGTAAAATTAGTATATTTATTACATGAATTGGTGTTTGCATTACGGTATCTAATATTATTGTTTTTGTTAATTATGTTATTATTATTTTTCGAATTGTGTATATTATTAAGATTTAAGTTAGTATAAGTATGTTTCAGATTGTTATTGTTATTTTTATTATTATTATAATTTTAATTTTTGTGGTTATAGGTGGTGTTAGTATTTATCAACTAAGAAGTAGAGTTAGGCTTAAAATAAGATAAGTTATTGTTAGAATTTTTTATATTCAGAATTACAGAAAATTTAGCTGATAATTCTTTTAAGAACTCTGTTTTGAATGAATTTAAACTTTCAGTAATTAGTAATTTAGAATCAGCAAGTAAAAGTGGTAATGAATTATTAATACCGTTAAATGCCTTTGCCATATGGTCAAAATTTGAGGTATTCACGTCAATAGTGTTACTTACTTTAGATATTATGCCATTTTTATGTTCATCTAAATTGATAATACTTTTGTTAATATTATCATACATATTTCTTGTTATATACTCATACTTTTGGCATTCGTTGCAAATAAACCATTGTTCCAATGATGGATGATACCAATCTCTGTCAGCTCCAATACATACACCATGAAGCTTTCTGCGCCAAAAAACTCTACACGTAACCATCTTCGACTTATTGTCGAAATTTGCACAAGTTGACAAGTCACATTTGAAGCTCATATTTGAGGTTTCTTTAATTTGTTTTATTTTAATTAAAAAATTATTATTAATAATAGTATTTATACTATTTAACGAATTATTTTTAGAATTTTTATTATTGAAGATTTTATCTATTAATTAAAGTCAATTTAAAGTTCAGAGCGACAACACTAAAATTAGCTATTTTAAAGTTTGAGAAACTCTGTTTATAGTTTTGATGTTGACAATTGACTTTTAGTTGATTATTAGTTAATAATAGTAATATATAAATATAAACATGCGCTGGTATATTTAATGTTTATTTAATGTGTAGAATATAAGAAGTTATTTTTAATTATTTCAAGTGTACATAAAAATTTAATAATCTAATCAATAAATTAATTTTAATTATGAAAAAAAAAAGTTTAAATTAAATAAAATTAAAGAAATTTAGTGAGTTAAGGTGTTCAAAAAAATTTTTTATCACTTTATGATAAATTCTTGCATTAGTTTTTATTGTTTATGTAAATTAATTTATTGTTCTTTTTTTTTTTTTGTTCTTTTTATTTTATTTCTCTTTTTTTTATATTATTGTAAAAGGCTTTTAAGTAAAATAAATTTAAAATTAATTTATCATTATTCATAAATTTTTTGTTTATATTTTATCCCAATTTGTGTTATTATTGTTTTGTTTATTGTTATAATTTTTTTGTTTCTTTTTTATTTTATAAATGTAAATTGGATTAAGTGCAAATATTATTTATATTGAAAAAACTGAGTTTTAGTAAAATTTAAATTTAGATTTGTAAATTTATATTGTATGTTAAAAAAAAGAAGGAAAATCAGATTTACAACGTAAGTTAATTATTGATTATACCATGTAAGTATTGATATATTAAATATTTGGTTTATGTGGGTTAGATTGATATGTATAGTAGTAGTTATGAAATATGCACTTTCTTTATTAAAATTATTAATGTTCACTGCTATAATGCTATAGTGTTAGAATAATGTTAATTTAACTTATATTCAGAGTTCACTCTTACATATTTATGTTACTAATGTTTTGTATTAAATGAATTAATGTTTTGTATTAGATGAATTAATTAATTAGTAATGGTTAATTGTTTGTTATAGTTCAATTGGTATTATCTACAATCAAGATTTAATTAACTCGTATTTAGTGTTCACATATTTATGTTTATGTACCTATGTATTACACATCACATCATTAAATGTTTTATAGTTTATAAATTGAAAATTAATTTAAGAATTAATTTGAAAATTTTGTAAGATTAAATTAGAATTTATTAGCGACATATTGCACTTAATAGAAAAATTTCGTTTCAATATATTATAATAATTTTAAACAAGAATAATTCGTTTAACCAATTAATAACAAATAAACTTTAGGAGCGCAAAATTAATCAACCGTACCGTACAGAATGATATACAGATATAATAAATAATTAAGAATAGACGCGGCACCAATGTGTAAACTCGTTGTAGACGGTTTCCAATTAAAAAGATTTTGTCTGATTCATTCTGTTGTTGATGTGTAGAAAATTTATTGTCTCATACCATGCTTTGGATAAGCGCATTTAGTTGTGATGGAAAATTATATGTTAACAGCTTGTACATTAAGTCATCCAGCCATACCAAATTGAAAGTACTTTCTAAATCGACCAAACAAAGCACTATTGCCATAAATATTTTTTTTATCACCCAACAAATATCTGACGTCTGTTTGGTTATGGAGTGAGTAGTTGTTCATGGTTATGCTTGAAACTGAATAGATTTTGGGTTATGATGACTTATATTACTTGTTATCATTAGATTAAATTATAACTAGTATTCGTTCGCTTCTGGAAATTTGAGGAAGTTTGATAAAAAGTCGTACTCAATATTTCGTTATGAATAATTGTTGTCCATCTTTAAAATTTATCGTGGACACTATTTTTTTATTTATTTATCTTCAACAACATCCTCATGCCTACGCAATACATTATAAAAATATTAATTAAAATTTTTGTATCCTAAAACGACTTATATAATATGAGGTAAAATTTTTCAATTTAAATTTCTAATTTGAATAAATATTTGAATTTGCAACGTGACATTTTATATATTTATAATTTAAAAGAATAATAATGAAAATTGGTTTTGAAATGGTGCAGATATTTATATCGCACTTTTTTATGATTTACGTATTAAATATAATGATTAGTGCCCAGTATTTAAACTAAGATATATAAATAACAACATAAAAATCAATAATGTAGAGGATTTTATTAGAGTCCCCACATATATTTACCGTACCACGACCTACCACCGTACCTACATCAATTCCTTGCTAGGTTCTTAGTCTCGTATTTATTATAGTATGTCACTATTTTGCAGAAAATCAAATTTAACTAAAAAATATGTAAAATGAAGATTATGCTGGTTGTGCATTTTGTAAAAAATAAACATTTGTTAGTTTTTTAGCTATAGTGAAAATAATAAATAATATTATTACTACACATTTGCAACACTAAGCCAAAATAATATATAATGCCAAGCACTTTTCAGGTATTATGTTCACTCTTATTTATATCAAAATATATAATTATTCCAATTATATGGTCACTTTTATTTAAGGTCATCTGCTCTTAAAACCATTTACAAGTAAAACAAAAAAAAAAACAAAAATAATAACAAAATCAACATGCTGTTAGTAATGGCTATTAATATCATTTCCAGGAATATTCCAGTTAAAGGTAGTAATATTTGTTTAATGGTTTATGTGAGTAAATTAAAAAAAAGGACAAAAAAAGTGTCGGTCTTTAATGCGCAAAAATGTTTATTTTTTGTTCAAGAAAAATTAAACAAAAAAAAATTGTTATAAAGTTAAATTCTGTCAAGTCCTGAAAATATTTATTTATTATTACTTAAAGTAATTTAGGTTTCTATATGATAAATTACTGCTAACAAATAATATGAAAAAGTAAATACACCTTACAAGGAAATGTGGTTGGTAGCAGTAGCTGCCGGCAATACATCGATTAAAATAGACCAGTGATGTCCATTGTGATACCACGTGATCGCTTAGTACTATAGAATTAAAAGAATAGCTTATACTGTCCAAAAATTAAACTTTCTTGTATTTAAAAAGAAAAATTGTGAAATAAAAGATATGGTGATAGTATCAGTATTATTTTTAATTTATGAATGCAGATAAAAATCAAATTTATCTTTTCAATGCTGATGTTTGAAATTTTTAGTTCTTAGTTGCACAGGCAATTCATTGGAAAAATGTTCAGCACACTCATTTGTCATTATATTCATTACAACTCAGCTCAATGTAGTTTAATTGTGCCAATTCAAGTTTGTTTTTTACTGGAATGGTAATAGCTTCAAGATTATGATATCAGTAAAGATAATAAAACTTTAAACTGATGATATGAATACAGGTAATGAATAAAACAAATTATTCGAGTGAAATAAAATCTAGTTTTTCCTGGCTCAAAACATTTGATTTACTTTCAGTAGTGTGTGGGGGATGACGATGCTGTCGTTGTAAGAAAACAAGGCACAAGCTCCAAATTAAAAAATCGAGATAAAGTTACCATTCAAACCAGAAAAGTTATATGTTACTTAGCAGAAGCACGCAAGCAACGAATAATGTAATCATAACCCCCAAATGAGCTATCTGTAATGTAGCAGTACCATATACCCGTGTAAAAATCATACTGGTAATCTGCTTACAGGTTATTGGAAGCACTTAGAAGATTATGATGGTAGTTATGATGGTAATGCTCGCATTAGAACAACAAACAGATAGTTAGCATCGACTTTAAGTCAACACAAATGTCCTATTTTTACCTTAAAATATAAGAATCGAAATACGCGTATTATACCTGGAATTGTGCTGCGACACATTGCCTTCGCTATTTCTAAACCTCTGCGCAACTTATTCCATTTGTTCTTTTCTTCAGGAACTTACCCGTCCTATTGGAAAGTTGCCCAAGTTTATCCTATTCCTAAAAAAGGTGACAAAAGCAATCCTTCAAACTATAGGCCCATAGCTATTACTTCCATTATTTCTAAAACGATGGAAATCTTAATTAATCATAAGCTGAAGAAATATCTTGAGAGTAGAGGTATAATTCATGATAGCCAATACGGCTTTCGAGCCCAACGTTCCACCGGTGATCTCATGACATGCCTCTGCGAGAAGCTCAACACCAGCCTGCATCAATCTGGTGAAGCTACTGTTGTAGCTCTGGATATATCTAAGGCTTTTGATCGAGTTTGGCATTCTGCTGTTATAGCAAAATGCAACGCTATAGGCCTTGGTTCAACCTTTTCTAAATGGATTGAAAGTTTTCTTTTAAATCGATCCATCATAGTTTCAGTTGACGGTTCTTTTTCCGACCAATCACCCTATTTCTCATTTTCATTAATGACCTTCTCAAATTAACTTTCAATCCAATCCATAGTTTTGCTGATGACAGCACTCTAGTAGCATCATATGATTTTCCAAAACAAACTAATGCTACAGCTTCCACAGTCACCTCCAAAAGAACAATGATGGCCGGCGCGCTCAATCACGACCTTGCCAAAATTGTCGACTGGGGTAAAGCTAACAGAGTCGAGTTTAACACTTCAAAAACTCAAAGCTGTCTTGTTAGTAACAAGCTAACAACATTCGAACCAATTCTCCGACTTCAAAATGAAGTTATTCAGCGACTCAAAGACTTGAACATTCTCGGGATGCGAGTGAATCAAAATATGCACTGGAATGAGCATATTTTCGATATTGCGAAAAGCGCCGCCAAATGTTTGGGCTTTTTAAGTCGCTGCAAAGCTTATTTTTCATCTCCAGACCTCTTAAAAATCTATAAAGCATATATACGACCCAAGCTCGAGTATAACTCACATTTATGGGCAGGTGCACCAAAAGCTGCTTTACATTTTTTGGACAAAGTTCAAAACCGCGCCATTCGTCTTATAGGCGACATAAATGTGACCTCATCCCTTATACCACTTGGTCATCGTCGTATTGTTGGAGCACTTATTCTATTTTATAGATATCTGCTTGGTGTTGGCACTTGTCCCGAGGAATTAAAATCACTTCTTCCTCCTCTTAAGCAATTCAATCGCACAACACGAGTGCCCACCCTTTCACAGTGGAATTTCCGAGATGGTTTAAGTCCGGCTATGGAAATTCTTTTACAGTAAGAACATCCCGATTGTGGAACCGCGTCCCAATCGAAGCATTCCCAATGAGAGAAGGATTTTTATTTATGACTTACAGAGGTTTAAGACGAATATTAACAACATTGTTCGCTCTTTCCCACAAAACTTTTCTTCTTCCATTTTCTTTCCTTTCCTCTAACTATCCTTTCCTTTTTAAAATAGTCAACGGTGCGCAAGTACTTAAAGGTTCAAAACCTAAGTTTTGGCTATAATATAAAAAAAAAAAAAAAGATATTAGTAAAATTAAAAGGAAAATATTCGACTATTTTCGACAATCATAGAATAATCGAATTCATGTTTGTAAATTAGGAGTTGATAAAACAAATAAATCTTTTCAAGGACATTGGAAGTGAAGCAAATACGATAAAGTGGGTACCTCAAGGGCAACTACTAGCGTCGTACTCTGATAATTTGACGCCAAAATTTGGCAATTAAACATTAACATGTGTTCGCGATCTACAAGCTCATTCAAAAGAAAATATATACAATAAAATTGTAACTAACTGAACCAGAAACTCAAAATCCTAATACTAAAATAGCAAGTTTTTCTTTTGATTCAACCGTACGGTTTTTGGAATATTGAACGTGGTATTTTTATTCAAACTTTGATAAGAGATACTGAACCAGTTTATTCAATTGACAAGCATTTGGCGTGAGGAAGCGTCGATAAATGTATACATATATATGGAGCACATAAACAGGACAGTTAGTACACAGTTGTAGAGTAACTTGTGGAATATTTGAAGTATGTTGAAATTTAAAAGTTGGAGCAAGTACTTCAGACGTTAGCCTATTCATTGTTGACTTACGAAAATTTTATTAATTTTCAGCCAGCGGTGGGGTGGGAAATGTCCAAAATGCGAAAAATTTTTAATTAAATTATTATTAATAGTTCAATAAGAAACCAAAAAAATGTTTTCTTATTGAATTTTATCATTGTAGTTCTATAATAGCACTTGTGTAGAATATATTTCAAATTGTTTTTAAAAGATTTGTTGTTCGGCTGTTACAACAATGTATTGAGGTATGGAACCTACAAATGCGTAAGTAATGCCAAACACCTATTGGAGTTGTATACGGCTCTATATGACAACTGCTGTATCAAGTTGTAAGGTTTACTACTTTGGGTACGGAAACTTTTCCGGAAAAATGGTCATAATTGTCAAACCTAACCCATACCGAATCAAATGGTTTTGTAAATTAATGATAAAGGTATTAGTTTTCTTTAATTTGAACTTCGCTTTTGAAAATGTAGTATTCAAATTTTGTTTATTTAAAAAACCATTTATATATGCTCAAAATATAAAGAAGAGCTTTAGCAATTTGTTTGAAGTTATGAAAAATAGTTTTTTTAAAATCTTCACAAATAGTTTTCTGAAATCAATTCATTTAATTTAAACTATAGGTATCAGTGTTGACGGTAATAACGAAACTGTTTTGTATATAGCCAACTGAATGTGAATTTTTCCCGGATTTAGCTTAAAATACATTCTCATTAAAAAATAAATTTTGTGGAGGGGGCTTGTCTATATTCATGTTGTTGATGAGAGTGCATGAAATGTATGCTAAAGCTGTCATCACGAATACTCGTTGAAACAGTCCTAAAATTTAATGGTATAAAAAAATAAATGATTTTTAATTTTGTCGTGACATAAAAACGAATAGTGTCAGTTTTCATGTAGGTAACTAAGATATATCTGAAAATATTAAATTAGTATAGCTCTTAATAATGGAAATTAGAAATAAAAAAATTGTATAATGAAACTAAGGCATATTAAATAATCAATAATAATAATGAAAAAAATTAATTTTTAATACCAATTCTTCGATTTCAGTTAATTTTTTCTATATAATTTGAAACTCAATACGATTTGAGTTGTGATTTTTTAATAAATCGAACGTTTCATAAACCTTACTTAATTTTCATAAATATCAAATGAAATCTAATTAAAACAAAATATTCTTCATACACAATTAAAATAATTATCAATAGTACACAACCAATCCTATCTTAACGAAAATGTATCTCAAAGCTTATCAGACCTATTAAATACATTTTCGTATTTTATTTTAAGTTTTTGTTTGTCTTTATTCATATCCTTACATCACTTAGGCTTATCAAATGATATTATTTTTGGTTATGAATGTGTGCGTGTGTTGTTAAGTTTATTAAATTTGTCATCAAAGAAAACCGTGAAATGATATAAAAATATATTTCTAGAAGTAATAATGAAAAAATGTAAAATTTTTTGTAATAAATTTTTGAAATAAGTTTTTTTTCTTGGAGTTGGTGAATAAAACTGTTATTTGACATCATGTTATACAAAGTAATTTTCTATACAGATAAATAAATGAATTTTATACATGTGTGCGTATACCAATAATATTTTGAGTGTGTTATAAAAAATCAATATTTATATGAAAATTATAAGTGGTCGGGTGAGTGAGTTAGTATATTATAAAGTAGGGGTTGAAACCACTGAACGGAGGTTTTTCTTTATATAGGTAACAAAAAAAAAATTGAAATCCTATTTACCTATCTAAAGTTAATTTAAAAAATTGTAATTTATTTTCTTAAAATAAAATTATTTTGGGTACCTACATACCTTAAAAAGCTAAAATAATTTTATGGTTTGTTTTAAGTTTTGTTTTTTTTTAAGATAAATTCAAGTTCAGAAATTATTTTTAAAGAAAATTTTTAGTCCTTACAGAAAAAATCATAGTCTTTATTAAATAATTAATTTTTTTTTATTTAAAATTAAAGATTTCTATTATGCTTATCTTAAAATGTGTTCTCGTGGAAATATATTTGACGAAAATGAAAATTTGTAACATGAATGGGATCTACAAGGCTACATTATTTTTTCTTAAGTTCACATAAGGTATAAAAGTGAATATTATATAATAAGAAAGAAAAAAGACAAACATATTGGTAAACATTAAGGTCGAGGACAACATGAAAGAGTAAAAGTTGAAGTACAAGGACAAATCCACATTTAAGTAAAAAATAATAAAAAAAAACAGTAGGGGGGATGATGAGATAATACTGAAGTATATAGAGAATAAGAAGATTTGAAGAGAACTTGAAAATTGATTGCTAGACAAATTTAATAAGAACCTGAATAATAAAGATATAATAATTATGTGAGGTTTGCGTTAATTTTAATAAAATAATATCTATGTAGTTTAAATAACAATTTTAATCAGATTTGTAGGAAAATTGAAAAAAAAACCTACCCCAAGCTTGAAAATGACAGTAAACTGAAAAATTTAAATAAGTGTAAGTTGTACAAGTTGTTGCATACAATTTTTTAAATTTTTAGAGTACATAGAAGATAATATAACTTAAATTTAGAACACAATTTTTTGTTCAATCAAATCTGCTCAAAGCTTAATATTCACGATTTGTTTATCACAGTGGATCAGCCATTTGTGGTACTGACAGTTATCTCTGGTAATCTATTAAAATAAAGTTGTACTATAATAGTAATAACAATCATTGAAATATTATAAGGCAACTACTATATAAATTGCAATCCGGAGTTTCAGAATTCAGTTTTCGAGCAGATAGTGAAATTCATTCAAATTAATATAGTTCATTATCTACAAATAATAATTTTACTATTACGAATCTACTATATGAATCTACTGCAAACTAGATTTTGGAAATAATTTCTAGCAAAGTTGATTTTTTCAATACTTTTAACTTATCTTATTTTGTGAAGGTGGTTGGGTTTCATAAATATGAAATGGCAAACATTTTATGGGGTTCCCATAAACGCATAAAACTAGCTGGTATTCGAAATATCATTATAATAAATCTATTGAAAAAAAGTGAGGTACAAATATCACAACCATTTTACAACCAGTTTTCATTATTATTCATTTGATTGAGAGATATTTAAGATAAGGAGACGTGGCGAAATCAAATATTTTTTTAAAGTTTTTTAATTTTAATTAGAAATTTCAAATTAAAATTTCACCACATATATAAGCAATTTTAACATGTAAAAATTTTAATTCAATTTAAATAAATTATTACGTATGCGGTTGTTGTCTAAGATAAATCAATTAAAATAAAATTTATAGTGCTATTAGTAATTAATAATTAGTAGTAGTAATTAAAATAAACTGAAATGATTAGAATTTTTATTAAACTTCTTCGAGTGTCGAAGAGCGGACGTATATTAATATTTTATTAAATTAATTAGGTGTATCAAATTGAATCTTTTACATGAATATTAATCGCGGTGAAATATTAGATGTATGTAGAAAGATGTTATTGTAATTTAATTGTTTGAATTTTTTTTTCTTGCATGATTTTTTTTTTGTATCTGTTTTATTAAACTTTACAATAATTTTAGGTGTCTAACCTGAGGTATTAGTTGTACTATTTTTTGCAATAACAGCATATTTTATTTCCGCAGGACCTATTGTCACTCCCATTTGTTTCACTATTTTTGTTAATGATAATATAGGATCCATTACTGTAACCTCGCCAACACCAGAGATTTCAATGCATTTGTTATAACGCTGTTGTTTGATTAAGTGCATTTCAATTTTGACTTACTGAATAATGTCCTTTAACATTACATTTTCATTTCTAATTTGTATATTTTGCTTTTTTTGCAATAATTAGTTCCAACTTGTTCAAAATATTTGAATTAGCTTGAATACCATTAATTGGACTTATTTCCAGAGCTGTACCAGATAAATTTGCTGTACTGGCACCATTTAATCCAATCGATTTACGTTTTTGTCGTTTGTCCTTACATAAATTACAGAACCAAATTTTTTCAGGGTCCTTGATGAGATGGTTGAAACTATCAATACCCAAGCCAGAGCAAATACAATTGAATACTTTTTTACATTTTCCGTCACACTGTAGCACCTTTTCTTTTTTTAAATTTATATTTTTCTTGCACTGAAAACAAGTTATTTTGTTTGACATTTTGAAATTTGACATCTCAGATACATTTTACACACAAAAATCTACATTTACGGGGTTAGACTTGAAGTTATTTTTAAGTTTATTGTAAAAATTAGTTCGCAACACGGTGTTTGGCTCAAATTTGTTTTGAATCTGATGTTGAATAATTTTTATCTATAAAATTATTATATTTTTGCTTTAGGAAATAAATTTTCGACCTTGAAAATTGAAATAGATGGACACACTTTTTTGAAAGAGACGACGTCTAAATAGCTCACTTGCTATTTGATTATTGAACTACAAGAGCTTCATTACTGATTTCTATTTTTGTTTTTTTTTTTTATCATTAAAAGCTTGACTTAATAACAACAGTAGATACTTATTAAAAAAATTTAAAAAGAAATTTTTTTTTAAATTTTTCTATTTATATTGTTTATAAACTTTATTTTATTATTTATATTGTTACAGTAGAGGACTACGTGTGAACTTATAAGAATTACTCCACCAATATATTTATTTTAGAAAATTATTATAAGTGGCAATCTACCGATATAAAGTGATTATTTTCAACTCATCAGCTGCCGATGAGTCCCGCTCCGTAGAAAAATAATATCCTGACTAACAAACAATATCTTTACATGTAAAATGTTACTGCAATTAAATTATCTGATGAAATATTGACTTATGTAACTCGTGTAAATTTTTCATGATTTACGAGAATGTTAACTTCCCAATACATATAGTAATTTATTCGACACAATATCTTATCCCGTATTTACCATTTCAATATCAAATTTTAACAACTGAATATAAGGGGTCATTGCACCTACAAATTGTTTACTTTTTAAATAAAAATCCAAACCATAATATGAATGCATATTTACTTATATTAGAATGCATATTTACTTATAAGATTCCTTTAGTAAATTACATCGCGTGACAATTTTGAAAATTCTTGTAATTTTGAAATTTTTATTATCTAAAAATTCAATTATTATTCAATATTGAATTACTTAATATAAATATTTTTAGAAAATCAATTTATTTAATTTTTAAAATAATGTCATAAATCGGTACATTACGAATATATAATGTAGGTACATACGAGTAATAGGTACATTATTTATTTTCTAAATTTAAGTTAATAAAAAATTCATTAGAATAAATTCTTAAGATATCTAAGTCTACTTACATGACACACACAGAGAAAAGTGAATTTTATGAAGAACATTTATAGATTTAAATTTGAAGGTGATATAGGTGATAAGACTGTACCTTGAAAACATTAAAACGATGTATTAGATATAAATATGTAGATACATAATATAATATTAGTTATATTTTTAAATATACGTGAATCGTATATAATACTTGGATTGTAGAATGTCAATAAAAAAAAAAGTAAAAACAAAAATGTTGTAATATGTATAGTCGAAAATGTATTTAAAAACATTTGCGTTTCTAATGGTAATAAATTTAAAAACCATTAAGTTTAAGTTTTTTCTCTTTAATATGGAATAGATGATATCCACACAAGGGTGGTTCAAAAATAAAATGATATTTAAAACAGTTTGAATTTCTAAATTTATTAAAATTCAGAAGAATACCCAACATTTTTCATCTCCTCCTTTTTAATAAATCATCCACCAGGATCGTAATTTTTTATTCTAGATATAACTTATTTTGGTAGACGAAATTTTTTTATAATAACACACCACTTACAACTTGTTAGTTTTTACACATGTTCAAGAGTTTTGCTAAAAAAAATAAACTAAATGATTCAAATTTTTAACTAAATAAATTATGAATGAAATATTAACAAAATGAAAAAAATATTTTTGAAAATGTGTTTTTATTTAAAAAAAAATATTTTAATAAAATATTTTAAACGTTTTAACGTTTTAACGGTTTTAAAGAGATTTCTACATCATGACATGCAAATTAACCAACTATTTAGTTTGCAACAACTAAAAATTTTTTTTTTGCAATTCAAGAGATTTCTCTCTCTTGTAAACTAAAATCAGCAAAAATAAAAACTTAATATCAACACTATTATTTGATTTACTATAAGCCAAAAAATTTTTAGTGTTGTAATCATAATTTGCTTCTTTAGCGGTCTCATTGAAAATTATATGTATAGTAAATTACACAAACTGGAGATCTAAGCCTCAAACATTATGCTTGATAGATTATTTGACATTTTTTCCATTTTCATTGGTTGCAATCATCACTTTTTCACCACAAATATTTTAACTACTGTCTTTTTTAACCTAAGTTTCAATCTCTTCCTCTAAATATTATTGAATTACCTTTTTCATTATATGTCCTTTGTAAGTTTTAATTCGTTTGTTTTCCATGGCGGTACAGATCGCTTTAATCTATGCCAAAATTCTTATTCAGTTAATTCGATTTTCAGCACTTTTTCATCCAAAAACCTGCAACTTTTAAGTTTTGATTCCCTTTTTTCCATGGTACTACAACACTTCCATCTCGAGCTTTAACCTCTTCCAAAATTCTTCTATAAATTATTCGGTATTCCGCATATTTTCTTCAGTTATTTATGCCCATATTCTGGTATTATCAAGCCATCTCTCTTTTGGTATCCTTACCTGGCGTTTGCCACCCTGTCACTACTCATTAAAAATTTTATACAGAGGCTAATTGTCCATCCTGAAACCATGTCCCAGACATTCATATCTTACCTATAAAACTATTGTTGTATTACTGTAGAACGTTCTGCATTCTTCATTAGTATGGGGTCAATAATATTTTTCTAAATATCTTCCGTTCGATTTTTTCAGTTTATTTTGATCATATTTTTTCAATTATCACGTTTTCCGAGTTTATAGATTTTATATTATATACTTTACTATAGATTATTATAATACTCATATCATTTTCAATTGAACTTGAATTCGACACGAAGTAAATTTTGTAATTTTTGAAGGTGGTATTTTGTTCTATTTTCGGCTTCAACTTGTCACAGAAATTTTATTTTAATTCACAAAAAATAAAAAAATTGTCAGTTTTAAAATTTTGCACCGTAAATCAAACATATTTTTACTTCTTCATTATTCATCCAAATTTTGGAACTTTTCACCCTAAGTTATAGCTGTATTTATCATTTGAAATAAAAACAACAACCTGTTTTTTGAAAAAGCAAATGCTAAAGGGTATAGATACCAAGTGTAAGAATGTAGGATTAAATAGTTAAGTTATTGTCAAATAATAAATTATGCTCTCAACAAATAGGCCAACAATTTTATTATTTTTAAATCCCAAAATAATTTATTTTTAATTTCGATTGTGTTGATGTGGAAGTCTCACAATTTGTTTAATATTGAGCAGCTTAATGTCAATACTATATTCTTTATTTTGGGATATAGTTATGCTTTATTACTTTTGAATATAAGTATTATCATTCATGAATTCAAACGTTCAGTAATTTTAAAAATAGATGTTATTTACATCTATAAGTTCTTAATACATGACATGAATCTTTTTTTTATCAATGCTAAACAAAAATTATTGGTCGATAGAATGTGAGTAGTAAGGTTTGCGAATTGAACGAAGTGATTAGTTCAATAATAATACTTAACTTATTTACTCACAAGTAATTAGTCTATAATAGCTGAAAAAAATTATGAATAACATAACACTTTTTTATATTTTTCAATAATTAAGGTACACCCTAGTATGTTTGTATTGTCTGTGCATTATAGATATTTTTTCTTTTTTTTGGGAAATTATAAATTTTATTTGATAAATCAACTTGAAAATATGTTATGCCATATACTTATTTAATGGTAAATATATATATATATATATATATATATATATGTCTTTACATATTATTTAATATATTTTTTTTATTAACAACAAAATACAGTTAGCTTTTTCATAGTCTAAAAATGAAAAGAAAAATAACAGAAAAATATCGAATCCTTAAGTCTATTCCTTCAAGGATAACAAACTTCTATCGTGTATTTAGTCATTTTATAACTGAATTATAAATACGAGTACATATAGATATAATAATATAATATATTATGTTTTATTAATAGAAAAACATTAATTTAAGTATGTGTAGTATACAATATATACATATAGAAATTAATGACAATTTTACCTCCGATATCAATAATATTACATACAATGGTATATAATAAACATTTTTGATTACAATATCAGTTATTCAAAAATTATTATTTAACCCGAATTATACTGAAATAATTTATTTCAACATTTTTTATTTTTTATTATTGATTCAATTGACGGAGCAAATATTTTACATTTTGTTCTTAATTTTTGTTTTCTAGGGAGTCGTTTTCAAAAGACATCAGTAGCTATATTATTAGTGAACTACATTTCATTATTCTTTCTAAAGTCAAATTTTGTTTGGTATTTTAAACAAGAATATGACGTTTTTGCGACAATTGCAAACACATTTTGGTTTGTTTCATTTATTAGGCAATAATTGGTTGAGAATAAGGAGGTCTAAGCGGTCATATTTCGAAATATTTTGATATAATGTACTTCATAATTTCTGTAGATTCTGTATATTCTGTATGCTCTGATTTCTATAATCTGCTTTATATTTTGATTTTAGTTTGAAACAATCCTCATGCTATAGTGAGTCTAAGTCTCAAATAATAAATTTTTAATCTCCATTGGGTTGATGTGGAAGTCTCATAATTTCTTTTGCCATGTAATTACATTGAGTAACTAATAAAAAGTAGTATCTTTGCTCTTTATTGCAGTTCTAAATAAACTGTGTTTCAACTTGTTCTGATCAACGTAATTTGTACCACCCACAAGGTCACCAACATTTTTTACATTTTTAAAAATAATACAATTACGCTTTTATTTGTACCCTAAAATAATTCCGTGTAATCTCCATATATTGTTGATAATCCTCAATTTTTTTTCATTTGTTTAGGTACCATTTGTCCTAGGTAGGTAGATTGGTCGGCAGTACGCACACGGACAGAGACCAGTATAAGGTTCATTGTGATACCACAGGAACTATCCTCGCATAAAAACCTACTTGTTGAATGATTTCGTGATTCTTATAAAACCGTGGAGATATTTGATTTTTGTGCCTTTAGGGTCACCTAGTTGATCCAGAAAGAAGGTTCCTAGATGGATTTTCTTTTTTAATAGAGACCAGGGCTGGTACCTGAGAAATACCTACTTTTGATGTTGTACAGTTCATCCTCTTTCTCCTCTGTATACATTGCAAAAGTCGTTTCCAAGTCGAAGTTCAAGCCTTTTGGTAAGTTTGCCTTTTAGCAATATGATCCATACTATAGTACTCATATAACAACTTTTCAACGATAGTATAGGGTAAAAGGGGCTTCAGGTTCAATATAGGCGAGACTTGTTTGGTGATTTTGCATTATGGTCTATTTCACCGTCTCAAATTTAAATCTTTAATCGTATCTTTGCGAAGCAGTAGATTACAGATACCGAAAAGTGCATCCAGATTGCTTCTCTCCGGAAGGATTTCCAAGTTAGTATCCTCTCTAACAAGTTGATCTGCATTGCACTTACTCGGAACCTCACTGTGCTCTGGCATCCATCGTAGTTTTATGTTGAACCGATAGTATGTTGAAATAATTGCGGCAGTCCAACCCGGTTTTTGATTAGATGGTTCCCAATTATACTGCCTTAAATGCAGTCTAACTGTCTGTGAGTATACAAATGTTTTTAACAGATAATACGCTTGATCCCAGCCAGTCTGAGGCTTCTTTTATGGGCATCGACTCTACCTGAAACACACTACAGTGCTTTGGTATGCTAAAGGAGATAGACTTACTTATATTTAACTTTTCTGGTAGATTTCACTTCCCAATCTGTTATTCAGTTTTAAACCAACAGTGTAGAGGTTCACATACTCTTTCATCAGAACTTCATTATTCTTTCAGCTTTCCCTGAAGGTAATATCAATCTGATAGAATCTCTCAAAAAAGTATCCTGGAAGAGTTTGATCAAGGTTTTCTGGAATAAATTTTTTGTAATTCATAATAGAAGAGTGGCCATTTAAATATGGTAAATAAGTCGGACCGCAGTTCTGAACGCCACATCTTTGCCATAGATATTTATTGGTAAGATATGAAATGGTGTATCCAGTGCGGCGAACGGAATTGTTCTAAGTGCTCCACTTATGCAGATGGAGGCTGATCTTTGAACTTTTGCTAGGAGGTTGAGATTTGTACCAATATTAAGTGGCAAACCCTACTCTACGACACCATACATAAGTACAAGCCTAACAGCTGCTCTATACAGCCAGTGGAAAATATGTGGATCCATTTCTTTTAATACTGTAAAAGTTAAAGTGTTGTTATAGTCCTTTTTACTCTTTCAGTTAACCAATTTAATTTTCTTAAACCTTACGAACAACCCGTCTGATATTTTTATTAGAGTCTTTTTATTTGTCGTGATCGTTATTTTAATAAGCTTTGCGTTCGTTCTGTTATCCATTACTATTTGGCTTCGAACTAGCAAATCGTAATGAATCCTTCGTTATTTTTAATAATACAATTATAATTTGTGGGAATGAAATGAAACAAAAAAATAAGCAAAAAATATAAAAATATAGAGCAAGATTGTTGGAAACATTTCATTTATTTTTATGTAGCTTAGTTAAAAATCACTAATCGGCTCTACTAATAATATTAAAAATTTCAACTACAAAACTTAATAAACTTTTACAATTTGTTATCACCTTTTTTTATATTTAAGTAAGTAATGTAATTTATTTATTTATTTATTTTTCTTTCAAATTTTACTCATTTAAACTCCTACCACCCATAAAACTACACACATACTTTTTAATCATCATCAGGATCATTATTATGATAAATTTTAATATACTGTCATTATTAATTGCGCATAAAATAACCTTTTAAATTAACTCAATAACAGTAAATCAAAATGGAAAAAAAAATTAACGGATTTATTGCATCATAAATAATATTTCTAAATATAGAAGGAGAGAACAAAAAAACAAAAAAGTAAATAGTTAAGCTTCTCCTATTTCATTATTACTAAACTTTTTTTTAGAGATATACTTTCTTATCAACTCCCAGATCCTAATAAAAAAAATTTTTTTTTTATGTACTTCTGTTGTCTACTGAATAAACTTAACTAATTTTTTTTTATCTACTTTCAATTCAATGTAAACAATGTGAATAATAAAAAATTGTAATGAATAACAGCAGTAAAAAACAAAATTAAACAAAGAATAAAAATTGAAAATAATTTTATTTTTGAATTCCGACAGTAAACCTACGAACCTATCGAAAAATATAAGTGGTATACACATAGATTCATACATATACCTACACTGTACAATAACAAAAGATAGCTTTATTTTTTATGTTCTACATCTAGAAAAAAAACATAAACTGAAATTATAACACCTAACCTATTAAATTATGAATCATGTTTAAAAAAAAAATAACCAGTGTTTGTTTTTTTGTATCCTTTTAATATAGGACATTATTTTATTTAAGGATTTTCTTTTCATTTCATTCACACAAATACTCATTAAAGTTTATTATTGGTGAATAGCAATAGCGACACTTGCATGCAACTGACACCGACAATGCGATAATAAAACTAAATATAGTAATATAGAGTACACAATGCAGTCTTACAGGTCCGGTGACAATAAAAGAATGTTTTATTGTTATTTTTGTTATTTTTTATTTATTTTTTTTTTGTATTTTTTTTTTATATAAACTATCCTTTTGATAAAAATAGAAAAGAAAATTCCTGGGAATTATTTTCAAATAAATGCTACCACTGATGGGCTTTTGTAGATCAATGGATTGATACACTATTGAGAGGTGGAGAAAAAATAAATGCTGTTGAGGTTTTCGATTTAATACAAAAATTGACCTGACATGAAAAAAATTTTTTTTTTAATTTTTGGTCGGAGGTAGTGAATCGTATGTTGTGACTACGTTCTGACAGGCTAAATGAAAGGAGTAGAGGACTGAATAGAAATTTGGTTTTAAACAAAAAATGGCTTTTATGTAATTAGAAACATGTTCTTCTGTTTTTTGTTCACCGACTAGAATTTCTTGTTTTACATTTCGTTTTTATCATAGTTAGACTTTTGGTGTACTATTGACATATTATGTATTTTGCTTGTGATTACGAGCTCCATATTGTTGACTATGATTTCCTTATTTCAAAACGTTAATTTTAAAATGAATGTTCAATACGAAGCTATAGACATATATAATAAGAAAGTATATAAATAGTAGAGAGTCTATGGACCACTTTTGTGGAATACTAGTTTAAGGCAGATCGTTCACTAAAAATTTACATTGTCTAATTTCTCTATCCAAATGAATTCTAAATCAAGTAAGTGTGAATCTTGAATAACGGCTACAAAATGCTCTGCATTTCGTTGTAAAAAAGATTAATAGATACATTTCCGATGTCACCGATACAGAATTTTTGATACGACCACACATTTTTATTTAAAATATAATTTGCTAATATCTTAGAAATTATACATTTCCTCAGAACTCAAAATATAACGAACTACAAAAGAATATTCAATACTAAAAAAATGTGAATTACCGTTATTTTTTTAATTTATTTATTTGCTGTCTAATTGTTTGTTTATAAAAAATTATTAATGTTCGACTTTAGGCTCTAACTAGCGAATGATATAAAAATAGTTATGATAAATATAGATCTAAATAAATTGTTTGGAAGGAGTCACCAATAAGCTTCTTTAGATATTTTTTGTTGTTTTTTGTTTAATCTTATTTGACTCCGATATTATAAGCTAAAAAAATTATTTAATTTTTTATGATACTTAAAATATTTGTATGCTAACTCTTAAACTGCTAAAAATATAAAAATAGACTCTTATAAACGATTTCAATTTCAAATAACAACTTAGCTATCACTTTGACATTAAGCCAGACGTTAATGCACATTTGTGAATTCTATTTAGAGTCACTTACATCTTGTATTTACTTGTTGACAAAAATTTTGGAAAGTGGTTCTACGCTACCGTTTTTATTGTTATTACCGTAAGTTATGAGTTAAGCGAGGGCTTATGAGTTAAATGAGTTATAGTATAAACAGAATTGGGACAGATATAGTTACAACTTCTATAAAAAAAAATAGCCCCATACATTTTACATGCACTTAAACACAATTGCGGATAGTGTAGCTGGATGACGGATACAAATTAGAAAAATTTCTATTTTTGCATCCGTCGCCCAGCTACTTTTGGTAGCATATAATTAACAGAATTTTTAGAAATATAAAAAGAAATATAAATCAAAAAGTCTTAGTCTTGTAAAAGTGGCGAGTTGAGTATAATTTTAACTTTTATAGTAATATCAAATTGTGATGTCGCTACAAATTTAATTAGTAACAAACTGGGTAGCAAACAACTCTACACTAAGTGGCACATTATTATTCAGTAGCAAGCCTATTATAACTTTAAACCTCGCTAAAATCATTTAGTATCTTTTATGATAATAAAATCGAATTAGTTTCAATACGTAGACCATTCTCGTATAAAAAATTGAATTTAGATAAGCTCAAGTTGTCATTACTTGCATCATGACAAGTAAATAAGCTCAAAGATCTGAAAACTTCATAACTGAGATAAATATCGAAATATTTTTTTCTTAATAACGGTGGAACTATTTTTTTTAGAACGATAGAACTTTAAATTAAATTATAACACATTTGAGTTAAGATTGAAGCCAAATTGTTTTTTTAATTAAAATAATTCTATGACATTTAGGATTTTTGTCATATGTCCACCTCGACTAGCTCGCTGAGAAACCGCATTCCATCAAAGCAATTTTGGACAAATTTTTGGAGCGATTCTGGCCTTATTTCATCAAAAACATGGGTTTCAAAGAATGCATTTTTTCTGGTTCTGATTTCTGGTACCAAACGTAACTCAAAAAAAATAAGTGCCAATTAATTGGACCATTTCTCGAAATAATGTTATCATCAAATCTTTCTTTCAATAAATCAATTGTTTCATTCACATTTTGAAACAAAAAATAATTACTTATCGATCTGTAACGAGCACCATTCACTATAACATTAACTCCAACATCGTTTTTAAGAGAAATATTGGCCGACTTTGCGTCCAGCAAGTATTCCACCCTATACGGTGTATTTTTCAAGATGCAATGAGACCTGCTATTTTTGATGAGGATTATTTTCGCTCCATATGCGGCAATTTTGTTTGTTTATGTAGCCGTTCAGCTGAAAACGAACTTCATCTTTCACTCGATAAAAAAGTGAATCAGATTTAAAGTGTTTTAGAGCCCAACCACGAAACTTATTATGATCCATTGGCTTTAGTTCTTAAACCAGCTAAATATTGTATGAATGTATACCAAGATCTTTACACAAAATTTCCCATGTGGTGGTTGCACACAATCCAACTTGTTACCAACTTCGACGAATAGACAAATTTGAATCTTCATAAACACTAGCTCTTACAGCATCGATATTTTTTCTGTACGTACAGTTTGTTATCTTGTTTTTGTTGTTGCATCGAGTAGAGAAAATTATTATGTCCGAAATCTATAGATAATTCAATTAATAATCTACTCTCTTTTCGATAAGACGATTATGTAAGCAATAAATTTCACTAATTTCTCTTAAAGTTCGGCGAATAGAACATTGATTTTGAAAATAAATTTCGACAAATTGTAAACGTTGTTGTGGCTTGAGTCTGTTCATGAATAATTTGCCAATGCTTACTGAAAGAAAAAGAAAATTTTTGGCACCAATTTTACTTTCAATGTGTTTTATTTCCATTTAAAGTTCTATAATTTAAAAAAAAAAACACTCGTTATTCGTGAATCATTAAAAAAATCTCTAGAAAAGAATAGTTTATATTCAAATCATATTATAAAGTAGAAAATATGCGATCACGATACTGAAACTCCAGCTGATCATTTAGCTCCGAGAAGTGAAATTAGCAGTACCTAAAGAAAAAAATAAGCCCATTTTTATTTTGATATTATTCATCTAAGTTAAACAACTCTCAGGGAAAGAAATTCACTATTTTTAAATTTCACTTCTTGGCAAAACAAACCTTTATATGTATTATAAGTTAAGCAACTTATATGTATTTTTGTGTCTCATTTCTGAATCGGTTAATTTTTCAAATAAAATAATAGGTAGAGGTTGGATACTAAAAATATTATTTTCCAATATCGCTCTTCCAATTCTAAAAAATCAATAATATTACTATTCAGTCAGTATTCCTTCTACCCAATAAAGATAATTCCGTTGCAAGGAGTTTTCATAAAAGATGAGTTCGAATAAAGAACATAATTTGTACGTAAATAACGACTACATGAAATGAAAAACCTAAATGTTAGCAGTGTGGAAATGCAGCGTAAATTGAATAAGAAAAAAATAATAGTAGCTAAAGAGTAATGAATATAAAATGAAAGAACTTAAGTTAAAATATTTAAATGTCAATTTAATGTATTGTATTGAAAGCTTTGTAGAACATTTTTGTTTTTATTATACCAAGCTATTAGGCATTTATTTTTCGCAGATTATCTTTTTTCAATTAAAAATAGAAAAACTAGAACAAAAATAACAAAATATTTTAATTGGGATATAAGAGCGCAAGATTTTACTATTTATTTTACATTAATAATAAATAGCAAACTAATTGTAGGTGCAGATATAAAATTCACACGCAAATATACAACATAAACTCGGTATATATAAAAATAAATGTTAATAGAAAAAAAAAAATAAAACACTTTTATGATCTCCTTAAAATAAGGACTTTGATCTGGATCTGGTCACAATTTATAAATAATATTATGTGTAATTTAGACAATTTAAGTATATTTTATTGCTGTTGATTATGTCAATTATCACTGTTTCCAATTGAATTAACAACTTTAATAGTAGTTATTTTTAACGAATGCGTATAGGTGTAACATACATATTCGAATCTATATAGTCTTTTTTTTATTTTAATCATCATCATTATAATAACATCAATATCATCATTATTATCATTATAATTATCATAACATCATCATTGACATGATCAAGACCAGCATTGTAATCAATGTAATCATTAACATTTATTGAATGGGAAATTGTTAATGTGGCACAAATAAATTACGTTATCATAATAATATCACCCAGTTTTATTCTCCTTTTTGTTTTTATTATTTATTCTTCTGGTTTTTCTTGTTTTTTATGTTTAAGTGATATATTCGCTTGTTTATGAATGAAAATTGATAAAAGAAAATTGAAAAAAAAAAACGGTTTTTATTTTCATTCTTGCTATACCTACATTAAAATTAATTTTATTGATGGTTATTCCGTTTTTATCATGAGAGTATTTAGAACTTTATTTTTTTTTTTAACCCTCATGTTATTTATAACCCAGGGTTAAATTGATAGATTTGTATTAATTTAAAGTTTGTCTTTTTCTATTTATTTTAGTCATAGAAACGGAAAATTTTGTTTAGTTAAATGTAAAGATAGGTTAATTTTACTCACCGTAATTTTTAATTATAAATTATAAAAAATATATATTTTTTTTTTAGTTTTCTAAATTTAAAAAAAAAAAAAGTTAAACGAACAGATTAATGAAATCAGAACAATTTCAATTTGCAGAAGTGTAAATTATATATAAATAATATAGAAATTGTTAAAGAATGCAAAATTAGTATAGTAAGTAAAATGATATATTACATATTAGATGCAAAAATAATAATTTTAAAATATAGCTATATTAATATAATTATAATAAATGATTTTTTTTTGTTTTCTCATTATTTTTCTTTAAAATTAATAAAAATAAAACAAAAATCCACAATATTTTCCTTTGGTAAACTAAAATTAATGATAACCATTTTTATAAATAAACTTTTTTTTCATTATTTTTATCTCAGTTTTGGGTTCCTACAAAGTTTAACGTAAAAAAAAAAAAAAAACAAAATAACAAAAAAATTTGCTATACAAAAGTTTCTTATTTTTTGACGTAGAATCCGAATTTGTATAAAAAAGTACTACTTCCAATTTCTGCGATTTTTAGTCTTAAAAATCGGGTTTTCGGTCCTTCCCGTAAGTTGAAAATATCACCAATCTATAATATATTTCCAATCTCCATATTTTAGTATTTAAAAACAAAGTGTTTGTTGTTCGAAAACTACTTAGGAAGTTGACATTCCGGGCCATACTTCAACTTTTTTAGTTCTTACCTAATTTAATTTGTATTCTTACAATATTTTTGAAATTTTTCATCTCAAAATAAAATGACGTGAGAAGCACATACCCTCCACTTTCATAAATAATAATAATATATCCCAAACAAATGACCTAAAATGCCTAAGATTAAGTTACCATTAAGTTACCATTAAATGGTAAACCAACAGTTGGTATGTTTATTTGTAATATCAAACTATCGATAGAAAACACACTGAAGAGGAAAACAAACATTCTTTGGGAGCGTATTAAGGACCACAGAGTCTCCAAAATATATGTATCAAGAACAAACACCAAAATAGCCAACTTCCTGCTAACTCTCAATAAAGTAGACTGTAGGAAGATGGTGGGCATACTTACTGATCATAACCACATGAATAAGCACATGTGTAGACGTAGATATGTGACGACCCAACCTGCAGACACTGTCTGGAAGAGGAAGAAACCTCTTCACATGTTATAGGAGAGTGCCTAGCTTTCAATGCTGAGACTCAGGTTGTTGGAAACACACTATATAACCTCAGAAAACTTCTGCAGGATCTGCCTCCGTTTTAAATTTAAAAAAAAAAGTGGTGAACCAAGTATTGAATCAAAGGGAGAAAATCACAACCCTTCTTAGACAAAAAAATATTGTCATACAATTCTATACTGAAACCAATCTGGACTTATGACATTCAACCAACGATTTCAGAATAAAGTTATAAGATGTATGCTAAATGCTGAATGATTCGTGCGAAAGCAAGTAATCGAAAATGATTTACGCATTTTCTCAGTTCACAATAAATTAATAAAATACATCAACAAACACAGATTGGAGCAACATTCAAATATTTGATCCCAAACACTGATGAACAGGTCTAGAACTAGGAGACTCAAAATAATTTTGACCTGAAGATATTTTTAACATGAAATTAAGTATGTGGCTGTACCATTCGGTACACTATTTTAAATCTATACACCAAAATATTTTCTTATTGTATTTTAGTACACATCACTTTAAATAAAATGCAGAAATAAAAAAAAATAAAAATCATGGTGGGCTAGTTTTACTATAATACTTTTATTTCTTTCGATTTCACATTTAATCGTTTGTTTAGCATGATGTCTATTAGAATATCAATTATTACAATCGAAAACAAATTAATAGAACGTTACACAATATTGGAGTCGAAGTTTGTTCAGTTAACTACAATAATAACGATAAATCAAATTTTTGTTTTTTTTTATTTTTTTTTTATCTAAATTTTAAACTATGATAGTAACAAAAAATAATTGCTAAGTAAACAAAATTTTTTAATATACATTCATCTATTATCATAGCTTATAAGAAACAGAGAGAGGAAACATTCTTTAAATTAGGTAATTTAGTAATGCACCTTTTCGAAAAAAAAAAAACATAAATTAACAAAAAATAAATAAAAACAAACAATTGTGGGGTTACAACAAATTGTGTGTTAATTATGTTTTAAATCAAATTTGTACTTAAAAATAAATTCAAAAAATTAATAAATTTAAAATTTACAAATTTCAAAACGTATAAAAATAATATTAAATAAGAGAAAATTTTTAAGCTTTTAACTATTTTAGTGAGAAAAAATTAAGATTAAAAATTAAAAAATTTAAAATTGAAAAAAAAAAAAAAAAAAAAAATGTATATTTAAGGAAATAAATTAATTGAAATTGAAAAATAAAAAATTGTTAAGAAAATGCATTGATAAGTACCCTATAAACACAAAAAAAAAAAATAAAAAGTATCTCGAGGGAATAAAATATAATAACAATAGAAAAAGAAAAAAAAAATTAATAAGAACAAAAAATATAAAAAAAATATATCAGAGGTTCAAGAACAATATATAAAACAGGAAAAAAGAAAAAAAAAATAAGTATCAAAAGTTAAGCTATAGTATTTAACAAGTTTTCAACATGATTATAGTCAAAACCCAAAATCCAACCTTTTATATTTTTAGTAAATACAGACAGTACTGTAATATTTCTAAGAGGTGCCGGAAGACTGTTAAGTAATTTAGGGGCAACAATATTAAAAAATTTTTTGTAAAATGTGGTATTACAAGAAGGAACCACAACCATTAGTTGAGCATTAGCCCTTAAATTATAATGAAAGAAAATCCTGGTCCGTTAATAACCACCTCTCTGGAAAAAAATTTGTAAAACTTTTTAATAATATAGATGTCTAATGGGAAGAATACATAATCTTTGAAATAAATCAAAACTTTTACAAAAACAATTCACTCGGCTGATTAGTCTAATCACATGCTTTCGGGAAATTAATAGTGTTCTGATTTTATTAAAATAAGCACTTTCACAAGTCCGTATAATGGAACTTATTCAAAAATAGCATAATATACCATAAGCAATACTTTTTGTGAACAAACTTTACTCAAATAAAAAATGCTCCTAGTTGAAGACAAAAAAAAAATATCGCTTTAACTGAGAGGTAGGTATGATCCGACCATTACAGCTTTTCATCAATCAATACACCAAGATATTTGAAACAAGGTACTTTTTCGACAGTAAAACATTCTTCTGTACAGCTAGCATTTTCAATGAACAATTTAAAAGATAATAGTGAATTAAACTCATTTAGATTCAAAAAATTTTTTGCAACTAAATGAGGGGTATTTAAACTAGAACCTTTTAAACAAGTACCAGAAATGTTAAAAAATATTACTTTTGTTTTACTCCTAATTTATTTATTTTTTCTTTATTTGTAATTTTAAAGTTTATATACAATTCAGAGTAGTATTAATGCAATGCTCAATTCTATAAATGTATTTATTTTTGTGTTTTAAATTTTTTGTTGAGTGTGCCGTAACATAGGCTGTCTGGTCTTATAATTTTTAAAATTGATTTTTTTGTCAATCTATGAAAGGAAAACCACTTCCTAAATACATCTAGATCATGATTAAGTTCAGCAACAATATTCAATGGACTAGAACTACCATAAGCACAAGTGATGTCATCAGCAAAGCAGTTAGTTTCCCATAGAATTTTTGATTAAAAATAGAATTAATATAAATAAGAAACAATAACTTCTAACAATTTAAATCAGGGGGGATTACAACAACAACT
This sequence comes from Argyra leucocephala, assembly GCA_963942445.1. Classification (NCBI taxonomy): domain Eukaryota; kingdom Metazoa; phylum Arthropoda; class Insecta; order Diptera; family Dolichopodidae; genus Argyra; species Argyra leucocephala. The sequence goes on along the minus strand of OZ012678.1, from coordinate 114,985,787 downwards.
GTAATTTGATAAATCTGTGGCTTCAAACAATAATCGCTTATGACCACTACGAGATTCGTCATGTTGTTTTACACATTTCTGTCTTGGTGTGGTTCTCGTACGATACTTGTAGCAAAAGTGATCGTCAATAGCATAATGGCTTATCTCAATATTGCATCGAAGAACACTTGCAATAATAACTTAATTAAATTTAAGATTATAGTTAAAGTATTTATTTTTTTGCAATATTTACTGGATATATGGCATATTATTTTATAACTATATAGAAAATTATAACCGCTTATCTCAAGTAGGCGATTATTGTATAATTAAAATTGAAATAAATTAATTCTTAATTTGAAATAAGTTCTTATTGTACGTTGATATTGTGCTAATGAAATCATTAACTCAACTTAAGAGATTATTGTACATTGTGATTTTATCTAACGGTTTCTTAACTGCTACTAAGTTGTTATAACGCATGTTTTGTACGAGTGAAATCTCAGTTAAGCTTTTATTGTAATGTGAAAAGGTCTATTGTTTTGCTGATTAAATGAAGTACTAGAAGTGTTATAAGTTATTAATATAATAATAATTTTAGAAAGCAAATATTTTTGATATTTTTGTGGAAAACATTATTAGAATGTCAAAACGCACTTAAAATTAGCTAAAAATTATAATAGGAAAAACTAAGTAAAAACAGTACTGATTGACGATGAAGGTAAATCTTTTTATTAAAATACATACATATGTACATACCACGTTTGAATTTACTAATAATATTAATTTTATTATATTATTTGGCTTTATTAACTTGTCGCACTTCTGGTTCTGTGGTTGTTTTATTTGTATATGTTTTCTCTTTTTCTTACTGCCTGTAACAGAATAGGTTGTAATAAGAAGAGGAACGAGATGTATATGTAATATATTCATTTCAAAGTTCTTTCTCTATGATATTTACTGATTAAAGCAAATCAAAGCCGTATTGTATTTAAAAAAAAAATATAAAAGTATACGTACATGAAAAATGATAGATACACAGCGATCTGAGTAAAGTTAAATACTTTTTCCCTAAAAGGTCTTGCTAACTGTATAGGTGACATTAATTGAAACTAATTAGTATTGGCCTCCTAAGATTAAAATGTCAATGTATACACATGCGACTTGCATCAATGTTTACCAACTCCTTATTTGCAAAACTCATTATATTTCTACAAAAGAAAACTGTGGACTTGCAATTTGACTGTGCACGATTGTGTAAAAGGAACGCCTATCTGTTACATTTGGCACGAGGCTCTAGTTGATCATGGTGGGAAGGAAATTTCATCATGTTAAGCATGTAAATAGTCTTAAAATTGATAGCCAACTAAGGCGATTGATATTTTATAGTGGTTCATGCGTTGGCCAAACAAAAATCCATAATGACAATGAACAATTTTGGAAAAACGTAAAGTGGTGACAATATCGCAAAGATGAGTTTGGAAAAATATTTTATAAAAACTCTTCACATGACCAAGAACCATTCAAAATATTAAATATCTTAAAACGTGGCTTAGCTCAGTAAATGTTAGCTCTATTCCTATAATCGAAGGAACTGTAAAACTATACTTAAATAAAAAGACGATCTTCACGATTTATTAAATTTTATTGATCCCTGTTTTCACCAATTCTACGAAAGCCTACCTAGTGAAGATACTCATGATATTCATCCAGATTTAGTTGAAAAAGGATTCTAATGTAGAATTAAATTATTAATTTTATAAAAGTAATAAAAACAATTGTTGATATTTTAAGAAAATTTGACAAAATTTAAGCAACTGCTTAAAAAAACTTTAAAAATTATCATTAAATAATTAAAATATTATTTATTTAAAATATGTTAATTTTCATTTTCTATACACATGGAATATTTTTAATTTTGTATAAATGAATTTATAATTAAAATAAAAGATGAAAAATATAGGCAAAACGTTTACATTTTGGCCTATATAAACTCCAGTTTCAATTTTACAATAATAAACTAAATCAAGGTAAGTTCCCAAAATTACTGAATTGTGTTTTACAATAAAAGCTTAGGTCATTATAATATCAAAAATGTCACATTTTTAAATTTACAATAATCGCTTAACTTCGTTTTTTTAATTTTTTTTATACAAATTATAATTAATTTACTCTTTTGAGAATTAAAAATAAATTATCTGTCAACATTTATTGAAAATTTACAAATATTGGTTCATTTACTTTAAAAACTTTTTTCAAAATTTAATTTAAGCCTTTAAATTGTTTTTACTCGAAACTGCCATTTTAGACATAAGCGATTATTGTTTGAAGCCACAGAAATTAAAATTAATGAAAATACCAAATTGAACATTAAAAAAGTTTTAAAAAAATTACTAGGCTAAGAAATCTGAATTAATTTGTTATATAATTTGGTAAATTTAGTTTGTAAGTTAGCTTAAGTTGTTAATGAAATAAAGAATCACTGTTATTATTATTTATTATTAAAAAATATTTGAATTCGCTACATCTCCTTTTAAATATCCATCATTTAAAAGAATAATAATGAAAATCGTCTCGCGTATTTTTAAATTTTAGTTACCCTATGCCTTATACATTAATATAATTATTATATTCACATATTGTTCAATATAGTTTCAGAAACCCTACTCAATATATTATTAACAAAAATATTATTAATAAAAAATTAAATAAAAAGAAAATATTTTAATAATTTCTATTTAAAAATTTTCAAAGAAACTTTCAAAATAAAAAAACAAAAAAAAAAAAACCAATTTTCGTTACAAAGCATCACTATTAGAAAAATGATTTGGAACTGTGCCCACTAGAACACTTCAGTTGTTCACGAGTCGCATTCCTATTGATTTTTTATAGCTATTCATTTTCTATTTGTTTTTTCTATTTTCTACTTTTTTAATAATTATCTTTAAAGTTTTGTTAGCACAACACCTTTTTTTCTCCCATTCAGTGTTTTTTTCTTGTTCTTATTTTTTTTTGTTGTTTGAATACATAAAGATATTAATAACATGACATTGATCCAAAAATTCACATTCTTAAAAAAAAAACTATTTCACTTCATGGCTGTTATATGCGTCGATCTCATTACATTTAAAGTTTATTTAAAAAGACTCAATATGAAACAAAAAATAAAATAAAATAAAATGTCTCTTTAAGCCACCTCCTCCATCTCACTCTTTCAAATAAATGCAAAAATTGGAATACAACTAAGTTTTTGACAAATATTGAAAACAATGTTAAGTGTTTGTGTACTCGTGAATTCAAGGTAGGTTCCGTTTCTATAAATTATTATTTTTATTATTTTCTTATTATGAACAATAATGAAGGAAGGCCGTTCAATGGTATTCATGGTCTTCCCCTTCCTGTTATAAATATATATATACATTATATATATGTACCATGCAAATAAAAATAAAAATTTTATTGTAATACAACTTTTATAAGCATTTAATTTAGAAAAAATATCATAATATTATTTATTTATGTATGTTTATATTTATAATATTATATATATATATTTTTTTTTTCGTTTTTACACAATAAAAGTTATAAATACATACTTAAATACGCAATAAGTCAGATGTAACTGTAAAAGTTGGGAAAACTTGTAAATAATAAGCCGTTCATTTTTTGTTAATAAAAAAAAATAAAGACAACAATAATCTTTAACTAAACATTCATGATAAAGTATATAATATACATAATTATTATATACACAAAATAAAAATTCAAAATTTACAAATACTAAATAAAATACAAAAACAATTTATTTGTATATTTATTTATTCCGTTTTTGTTATTTTTTTTTTTGTATCGTGGTGCCATCTCTATTTTTAGACCTTTAACACGACAATTTTCTTACGCTTTCTATATTTGATACGACGTCTGAGTGTGAGTATCGCATAATATGCATGTTTAAATATTATGTTTTAAATTTATTTATGTTTGTATATATATTATATTTATGCTATAATTTTTTTATGTTGATATAACTACCTACATAAGTCTGAAATGATATTCTCGGATTCTCGGTAGTATGTTACGTGAACCGATTTTGTTCTATACGACATTTTTATTTGTTTTGGGTTTTATAACATCTTAAAGTAATTTTGTCGATTTTGAATTAAATCTACGAAAATTTTTAAGCGGTTTGACACATAGTATGATATTTAACGTATTTTTATTTATATTTTATATTAATAATTATTGTCATATCAATAAATTATCAATTAATTTTAAATTGCAGTACGTTCTTAATTAAGCAGGAAAAGGTAATTCACCTAAGTTACTGTCGAGAAAGCAAAAATATATATATATATATATATATAAATATATATATATATAGATATTAGACGAAATTGTTAAAGGATGTGCGAGGATCTATGTTTATTCGAAAATTAACTTTTTACGATGCCGATAACTAGATTTTGTATAATATTGTTCAAGATTGTCACATTGGATATTTCTTCTTATTGGCGTTGTTTTGTATATAATGTTTGTTATAATGTTCTATAGTGGTGTTTCCCTAATTTATTCAACCATACTACATTCTGGTTTCATATTAATTTCTCTCCACTTTGTTTGTTATTTCCTTATTGTATTGCCTCATTTTATTGAACAGATGGTCGTGTATGTGCCTTTTTTTATGAATGGTCCATTCTTATTAAAAAAATATTTTTTTATGTGGTATGTACTTACTAATGGTTTCGTTAGATTATTATTGTTTAAAGAAGCAAATTCAAACCCAACGTGATAAAAATAAAAGTAAATAGTTTTCGTCTATAGTCGATTCGCCACAATTACAATTTTTTATATAATCTTTGTAAAATAAAATGTAGAGAAATAAAAAATGAAACTTGTGACATTTTTTGGGAAAACAACAATTCGTTTCAATATTTGACTTTTTTTTTTATAATTCCAAGTCTTTGAAACCATAACTGCTTTTACACAGAGACTTGGAATACACAACTACATGCAAAAGCTTTTCTGTAAAATTTTTATGGTATATCTATCAAGTTAAATGTGGAAAACTATATCTACTGTAGAGTATTTCCCCCTCATATTACCATAGTTCCATTTTATCTTTTTTATTTTTAGTGATAATCAAAACTCTCAACTATTTTATTATTTATTTTATCCCAATGATAAATGGTACTACACCAATTCGAAAAATCCAAAAAGCTTTTTTTGCCTTCGTTGGGAAACGAACGTGGTTGAAATGAATCAAACCTGGTTCTGTTGAAAGGCAGCTGCTCTACGTAATGCACCACTCAGAGCGTAAGGCTGCTATTCAACAATTTTTTCCATTATTTTGATCTTGGACATTTTCAACTCAATGGCCAATTTTGTCAATTTTCGCCAATCAATCTTAAAAGTAAATTTTAATGCGTAATTTCTATTTAATACCTTTTGTAATTTTATTTTGAGTTAATATTACAACCACAAATATTTTTAATAATTGTATCATACGAGAGTATGTGTAAAATAATGGTCGCATTAGGTAAAACAATTATTGGGCAGAAACAGGAAAAATAAATTTTAATCAAACCCATTGAATTGAAAACATAATACAAACAAAATAAAATCAATTTTATTATCCACATTTTAATTTCCATATACTTGATATTTATTATTAAGAATTCAAATATCCAAAAATCAATATCTAATATTATATTCTTTTTGTTTTTGTAATTTGAATTTAAATTTCTGGTAATCATTAATTGAATTAATTGAAATGAAAATTTATCAGAATACTCATATCGTGATTTTAATTAATGTGACGTATATAAATACTAATTACATTAGTTATAATGTACAAAAAAAATTATTGACACTTCATTAGATTCATTCAGTCTATTTATATTCACTCTACATTTAACAGAAAGGATAAAAAAATTTCTATATAGAGTACCTACGTACTGATATTGAGATATTTAAATGATTATAATTTAAAGGAAACAAAAAAAAATTCTATTGTATCTATATTCAATACATTTTTTTTAAATATAATAAAACCAAATTTGACCTGTCAGAAACATTAATTGGTTGTTTTAACCACATTTTTATAATTTTTAAAATTCTTTTTAAATTTTTTTTTTATGAAAATATTACAATCAAAAAAATCAAAATGTCAATAGTTAAATTCTAAAGAATTAATTATTAAAAAATAATTGAGTTGTGCAATCATGAACAAAACCCAACAACTCTATGCATTACGATTTTGTCGTAATATAATAAAAAAATAACATGGTGTCAAAAGAAATGGACGAAAAGTCACGGGAGTTATAAAATTGATTTAGTTTCTGAGAATCAGCTTTAAATGGTAAATTGGAAGATAAGATCTTTATTACCTGTAGGAAAGTTAGTAGATTCAATAAAGTATAATATGATGTGAATGAGATGCTGATAAGGATCGATTGTATTATTCCAATCTGAAAAAAGTATTAAATCGAGTGTACGATATTGATAGTTCTGAACTGCTGAAGACTGCTGAAGGCAATTTGAATTAAGGGAATCAATCAATATGTATTCTGTTTCACTATAGACGTTATTAGGAATTGAATATGGCTCTTCGTCATGAATATTTAATTTGATGTACTTAAGGTAAGTTAAAATCACTATAGCTATATACTAGAATTATTTATTCAGATTGTGCTATATATGTTATTCGATATAAAATGAATGGCATTGGAATAGTTTTTGTACGTGTCTTGGTCAAATAATTTCGTTTTTTTTTAACATATTAATATATATGTCATAAAAATAGTTGAAAGGTATTATATGAAATGTCTTTTGAAATAATAGTCTTGGTAAAATAATATCTGAACATTATCATATTCTTACTAAAATTACTCAGGGATTCGTTACGGATTTACAGTATCAAAAGAGATTTTAATTTTTTTCTTTCGTTTCTATTGATTTATTGATTTTATTTATTTAATTTATTTAATTTATTTAATTTACTTAATTTATTTAATTTACTTAATTTATTTAATTTATTTAATTTATTTATTTATTTTATATTTATTTTATTTATTTTATTTATTTTATTTATTTTATTTATTTTATTTACTTTATTTATTTTATTTATTTTATATTTATTTTATATTTATTTTATTTATTTTATTTATTTTATTTATTTTATTTATTTTATTTATTTTATTTATTTTATTTATTTTATTTATTTTATTTATTTTATTTATTTTATTTATTTTATTTATTTTATTTATTTTATTTATTTTATTTATTTTATTTATTTTATTTATTTTATTTATTTTATTTATTTTATTTATTTTATTTATTTTATTTATTTTATTTATCTTATTTATTTTGTTTATTTTATTTAATTTATTTATTTTATTTATTTTGTTTATTTTATTTATTTATTCCTATAAAGATACCTTATTTTTATATAAAGTTATTCTATAATATTTATGCATCATATCAATAATATACAAATTGTTATTATAACGGCCTCGAGTCAGGGTTTTTCAGATGAAATTACCATATACACACCTTAAACTACAACATTTTAGGCATATTAATGTGGCCGGACTTATGATGTATATTTGACTTTTAAGACTTGGCTTGAAACTGCGAGTAAATCTTTTATTGAGAGCTGTGTACCCATTAGTTAGGGGGAAAAATCAAATGTTTCGTTATTAGATTGGTTAAAAATTGTTTTTCATACATTTTTTAAGGAAAACTATTTAATATAAATCTAACAAACTCTAGTAAATCCCTAACTCTATTAACAGTAACCCTACCGAGTTGTCTACTGAAATCTTTTTCAACCAATTCAAGCAATTATTCAGCATTTCTATTGTTTCAATAAAATTATCATTTCGAAAAAAAAGATTGCTCAAAATACAATATTTTGTCAATTTTCTTCATAGATCTTCTTTATCTAGAGCTCATTGAAAACATGATAATCAGAATTGCAAAAACAAAAATGGCCAGCTTTTGTATTGACTCCTAGATTGATTAGTATTTAGTTTTGTAAGTTAGTTATACTAGTCGTGACTCAGTATTGAGTTTAAGTTTAATTAAACGAAAGCTTTTAATAACATTAATTGTTGTCAATTAAGATTATCCTTTTTACTAATATTTTTACATAATTGATTACAAATATAAACGTTTTGGAAGCCTAATACTCCATTCATGAAATTTGCAGAAATAGTTTTTATGTTAAATTTTCCTTGTAAATAATTATTGCTTCAATTACACGCTGGGTGGCTTAGCAGGTAGAGTGCCTGTCTTACAACGGAAAGATCCCAGCTTAAATTGCCCACGAAGCAAAAAAAAAATAAGCTTTATGGGTTTTTCGAGCTGATCACACATCCTTTATCAGTATCTGGCCCTGGTAACAATCCTGGTACCAATAACTTATAATTGGAATAAAATAAATGACAAAAAATAATTGAGAAGTATAATCTAGTTACAAGTTAAATAAAATGGAGTTGTTCTATTTAAGAAGGCTTAGTTCCTGACAATTACAGTAGTTTTCCACATTTAATTAATTGATAAGCGAGTAATTTGATAAATAATAATGCTCGAAAAACATGGTATTAAAAATATTGTAGAATAAACTTGCAGTACCGTACTTAATTAAGCACGAAAAGGTAATTTTACCTAAGTTACTGTCAAGAACATAAAAAAAAAATTTTGTAAAGATTAAAAAATAACTGTTGTAAGTTTTTGTTTTACTATCTTCAGAATAATCTCTTCAAAATAAGATGTGAAGAAAAATAAATAAACTTAAACTTAATTTTAAATATTTATATATTTTCAATTATTATAAATGAACTTTTGGAAACTATTTTATTGATAAATAATATATACAGTTTAACCTATCACGTATTTAAATATTTATACTTTTTCTCTTACTTCATTTTTTCACAATCACTTAAATTTTTTTTCATACATTTTTTTTTTTTTAAATACAAGCAGAATAAGAGCAATACAGTAATTCGCCCTTGTTTTTACTGTGTTTATAAAATAAAACATAATAGGTATATGTTATAATATTTGATATATATATATATATATATATATATATATAAAACTTTAACCCTGTTAAGGGTTGAAATTAAAATACAAAAAAAAAAGTTATTACAAAATTTTCACACAGCTGTATATTATTTTTATTGTTATTTTCTCTCTTTTTTTCTATTTCAGATCTTTTTCACATAGAACATCTTAAAGAAACAATATAACAAAAAAGAAAAACAGCAGAAACAGCTTTAACTTAAAAGTATTTTAAAATTAATTGAGAATCTTTTATTCTAACATTTCCTAGTCACCTGCTAACCACCGTCCAAACTACTACACAAAACAGCATAAAGTGGAAGAAAAAAACATATCAAAAATTTCATTAAATAAAAGCAACATATTAAGTATATAATTCACGGTATAATATACATAATATAAATAGAGCAGGCGAACCAAATAAATATAAATAATAAAAACAACAAAATAAAGAAACAAAAAAAAAAACGACCAAGAAACAAAATATTTTTTAGAATTATCTTTAAAAAAAAAATCTATATATACATAATACATATACACATATTTTCCTTATGAAATTTTTTTATTGAGAAAGCAATAAGCGCCGCGAGTTTTCTCATATATAAATAATTAAAATTGCGAAAAATTTATATGTGCTCCTGCTATCGTCTCAATACGTCATATCACACATACACACCAACTTACATTATTTATACGTGCTTCTTCGTTAGATTTATTAAAACAAAAATAAATAAAATAAAATAAAATATATATGTAGATAAGTGTAGAAGAAAATTTAGAAAAACAAATATATATATATATATTATTGTACATAAATATAAATAATTGTATATAAAAAAGAAAATTAAATTAAAAATAAATCTGAAAAGAAGTTCATGTTCGACCGCGACTAAAAGCATAGAAAACCAAAACACCAGAAAACATAATAATAAAAAAAAATAATAATAAACAAATAAACAAATTAAAAACAAAAAAAAAAACAAAAAAACGGGTAAAACGAATCATCGTGTTATGCATTTTTGCATTTAATTTAATCGCGAATGACAAAAATAACAACAACATAAAAACTAAGAAATAAAAACAAAAAAAATTATTCTTACTTACATTGAAAACGTTATTCAGTGCATTTTCATCGTTTGACCGTAATAAAACAGCGGGTGGTTGACACCACTTCAAATTTGTTGTTGGTGTCTCATTTTCACTCTCAATATTATATATATAATATATATATGTACTTTGGATAATATATATACATGTGTGTGTAGGTGTAATAGTAAATACCGTTAGTGGAAATATTTTCGAAAATTAAGAAAAAAATAAATAAAAAATAGAATATCGAAACAAGAAAAAGAAAAATAAAAATTTAAAGAATTCTATTTCTTGAATGTGAATAAAATATTTTTCACATACTTTTTCGAAAAATATTATTAAATTTTTTATAGTTGTACCAATTTTCGAATATTTCTTCAAAAATCAAATTAATTACTTATAGATAGTTATAATTACTTTTGTTTTTGTTTATTTTGTTTTTGTTTTTTTTTTTCATCGATACCAATTAAATTTTAAGTAAATAAATAAATAGTTGTGATGTTGAAGAATATATACATATTATGTGTATAAATATAACAAATAAATAAATAAATAATATATAATAGCTATATAAAAATTAAATAAAAATTGTGTTAATATTAATAAAAAATTATATAAAAGTAAAGTGAATAAAATATCGAAAAAATAAATAAAATAATTAATAATAAAAATAAAATTTAAAATAATATTTACAAAAAAGAAAAATATATTTATATATAATATTATTTAAATTAAATTTAGTTTTTTTTTTCGACATAAAATATATTTAATTAGTTTATATTTCGAAGAAAAAAAAAATGGAATTTTTTTTTATGAATGGATATCCGACAGTCATAAAGGTAATTTTCAATGTTAATAAATTTTTGTATTTTTTTCATAAATCAAATCTTTTCATCTTCATTACTTACGTGTATGTGGTTGTTGTCGAATAAATTTATGTTATGAAATCAAAAAAGAAAATTATTTAAAAAATAATATAAATTATTATAGATTTGTTTCCTGAAGGTGATTTACAACTTGATATTTTTAAAGAAAAGAATAATTTATTGTCATAAATGTCATATTGTCATAATAGCCCCTAAGTTGTTTTATGAATTTACTAGTGAAAATATATATATATATATATATATACGTAGACTGATCCAATTTTCCTTTAGCTAAATTTTTAATTCTTTAATTCTACACGGACAAAGTTAATTATTCTACTTTATTGATTTTTATCAACGACCTACGACCTACGACCTACATCAAACGACTACTTAAGTAAATTTAATGCCCCTTCCACCACAATCATCTTGAAGAGAAATATGGTTTCTCACTTAACCATAATCTAGGAAAAATGCCTCTGATTGGGGTAGTTGCTGACAAACAAAGTAGAGTTTTTTAAAGCTCAAAGTTATATTATCTTTTGGAAGAATGAAGAGACCAAACTCCAACTCTCATCCAACAACAACGCGATTTCAAGAAGAAAATTGAAGACAATTCGAAAGTTTAAGTATTTTAAGCTCAACAAACAAATGCAGTTGAATCAGCAATTTTTTATGTATAGCTAATATTTTTATCAAATAATTTTTGGATCTTCCTCAACGATGTAAGGATAATTTTTCTGCAAGAAGTCAATTTATAAAGCTATTAAGATGTAACATAATTCTCAAATATAGGCTAACATACCCCAAAATTCACTAGGTTACCTTCACAAATTGGCAACTTCACCGTCAAGGCAAACCCTACTTGTTTTAACTTACATCAATACATTGGACCTCTTTCTTTTATAGACATCTTGTTGACATCTGTGTTCTATTGAACTGAAGTCAATAATGACTCAGTTCAAACAATTATTACAGTGTATAACACTGGGGAGGTTTCAAGTGCTCATTTCTACGTCGTTGAAATGCCAGGTTTGTCCACTTGTTTCACAAATTCATTTATTGCAAGAGCTGCTACAATTTGGAAGAGGTTTCCATCCCATGTGTAAGTTGCCTTCTGCTAGAAATACTCCATTTTACAAGCCAGAATTTTTTAAGAAGCAAATACTCAGGATCGTCTCCAACTTACCCACCAATTATCCGATATCCATCCAATTTCTATCCTAATTCTTTTCTCCTCACCCGATCCTACAACAATTTGGCATTTAAGAATCATTTCCTAATGTTTTGGAAATGTGTAAAAACACAATATCAAAAATAATAGAGATAATAAAGTGGCGAATTTTTAAGTGTCTTGTTGGGTTGGGAAATGTGCAGGTTAAAAAAATAATGCAACATTTACTTTTTTATAATAATGTTAAAGTTTATTCATCATTTCTCTATTACTTTTCAATGGCTGATGTCATAAAAATGTTTAAATGTTGCTTATGAAAAATGTGAAATGTTGCTGAAATTTCACTTAGCTTACAGAATACATAATAAAATAAAATAATAGTTTTGATCAGTCTATTAAGAATGATCGATCGAAAGACAGTCACCAGATGATGGTGTAATAACCAAAATCAAGGTATAAGACGGCTTGACCTGATGATAACATTATTAATTCCGTGGCAATTATTTTTTTCTAGAAATATAGACTAACCCTAATGATGTAAATAGATTAACTCAAATGCAGTTGAAGACGTTTGTTAGTATGGCGGTATTACTATTTATTGTAGTTATTAACACAAAAGGAAATTGCTTATTTAAGTTTGATTTCAAGGAAGGAAAGAAGCATCAATCTTGGTTTATAAAATAAATAATTTTGATGTCATTTAATCATTTGAAATTTTCTGATCCAGCTTATAACATCTGTAAATAAAACACAGTTTCATATTAAATAGAAATATAGGCACTTCCACCAACGCACCGTCATAGCACATAGAAATAAAAAATCAACATTTTTGTATATACCTATCTATCTTTCAAACCAAATCTTCGATCTTTATCAAAAAAATAATTGTTTGTGTAATTGTTTAAAAGGATATATGTAATAACTTGTCAAAAGATTTCAAATTAATTTTGGGTCTCAAATTGTTTAAAAAAAAATAAATTAATTCAATTATACTAATAAGTGAAACTATATATACGTAATATTATATTATAAAAATGAAAATCAATATTATTATACCTACTATAATACTAAAAAAAATAGAATAACGTTCGTAAATAGAGTAGTTTACTTACAAATTGAATTTAAATTAAAGCATAAGCAATGTTGGTTGGATGGTCTATAGGGTGGATAAAATCAGAGATTTATCAATTCTATCCTACTCACTTAGGCCCATTATATACCATGTTAATGTTAACCATGTTAATTTCACCAAATTTAATAAAATGTAAATTATACGTCCATACGACTATAGGCTAATGCGCTAAAATAAAATGCAAAAACTATTATTTTCATATTAATTTTTCTTTTTTATTCTTTTTCATGCAGTATGTTTGTATTGAACAACACTGATCTTAATCAGTGCTACTTATATATTATTTTAGTTTATAATTTAATTGTTAAATATTTTATTTTGAGGGAATTATTTTGACATTAAAACCAATTAATTTATTTTTAACAATGTTTTTGGTTTATTTTTGTGTAAAATTCCATTTAAGAATCCTTTGAAAATAATAAAATCAAAGTTAGCAAAATGAAAGCTAAGAAAGAGCAAAATTTTACAAAATCAATACCATTTAAATACCTACAAAACGGATTCCTCCCATCTGTTTATTATAACATAAATATTACCTTATAATTCCATTCTTTCTATTAAATTATTGTTTTTTTTTAATAAATTTTTCATATTTCATAAAAAAAAATGTTTTATGATTTGTAATTTTTTACTGTGGACAACAATTCTGGACCAAAATTTTCAAAAACCAAATATACATATTGAAATATTATTTTGTTTGTATTTAAATATTACAATTGTAAATATTATCGTAATAATAATAGAAAATACATAAATAAGAAAAAAAATATTATTTCGTTGATGATGCAAACAAATATACATATTGTTATATACATAGGTAATAATATATTTACAAGGACTAGAATATTTTATTACAACAATTATCAAAAAAAAAATATTTTGTTGAATTTACAGATCTGTTTCTCCATATTTACTTAACCATGAATTTGCCAAGAGGATATTTATAAAAAATTTTGTATTATTCCAAAACAAATTTTCATTTTCTATTCATTTTGTTTTTGTTATTGTGTTGAAAAATGAATAAAAGATTTTTTTTTTTAAATTTAAATTATTTGAAATATAAGGAAATTGAAATAGAAAAATTAATGAAAAGTATTGATACTGATTTATTAGGAAAATATATTAACAACAACAATAATAATAATAATAAAAAATATAATATTTTCAAGTTTTAATGATGATAGAATTTTATTGATTGTGCAATAAATTTGACTGTACATTATAGGAGTGCAATATTTAATATAAAGTGTTTGAAATTATCGATACCGTATAAAGTACTGGCAATTATAGTATTAAATAAAGAATTGTAAAATTGAGCATGAGTAAAATATTCCTTTATAGGATTTTCCTTTATTTATATTCTAATAGGTTACCTTGGTACAGAATTTATAACCATATAGACATCCCAATTATATCGTCAAATACTTTAACAAATTAATTTGTCCCCACTTTGAACAGGTTGTGAGTGATGATTTTCGAATTAAAAAAAATCATTCTATCAACGTTGCTTTTGATTATTCGGAGTTCGTATATATCGGAATTGAAATTTTAATAAACTAACTTACTTATACAAACTCTTGAAAAGGGTACAGTAATGCAGAGAAACAATATTGTTTTCAAAATAAACTTATAATAGTGAGAAAATTCAAGATTAAGATGTAAAAAACATTTATACGGAGAATGGAGTACACCATGGTTAACATAAACTCACATTGCAAGAGTCTCATTAGAAAAAAAAACAGCTGGCAAAAAACTTGTTTACAAAAACGGATAGCTCAAAAATTGTTAAATGTCAAATTTTTACTTTGCAAAACATCCATAAAATAACAGCAAATAACATAAATGATTATCTAGAAGGCATATAACTCTAGTTTAATTAAATTAGTTAAATTTAAATTGAAAATAATTAAATTCCGTTACATCCGTAAATTTCGGAATCTGGCAAATGTATATAAATATGCGGGTTCCAACTCTGGATAAAGGGAATATTATTTCTTTTTTTTATCCAATAACGCAAGTAAAATACGTTAAAATTGTTCTAATAAGATTGTTTCGAATGGTTTCGTTCATTTGAGGCGTCTAATAAAATTTTAACAATCAACTGAAAGTAAAGTTTTAATATTGTCATGTCGTGATAGACGAAACATTACAATCTGTCCCTGAAGGAGACATTCACTAGTTTGTATGACATTTTTTATGCAGGTAAATTGCACTGATTAACGGATGAGATAACCCAGTGGTCAACCATCCATGATCCCAACATTATACTTCATTGTATTTTTTGGCCCCTATTTTTGATTTTTACTATTGTCTACTGGGTAACTGAAATATGCTGGAACCCTTAAGGCGACTTACATTATTTGTACCGAACAAGCTGCTTGCCAGTCTGTTTGAATGTGTAGCCAATCTTATCTGGTACTTTCCGCTTATGCTTCTAATCTCCTCTTTAATGGTTCCTGCAAATCACGATGTATGACATCATTATTGATAAAACGCCAAATATCAATCTTAATAGCTTTGACTGGAAACGCTGTAGTATTGCAATATTTGAGTTGCTGGCTGCTCCTCACAGTTGAATTCCGTAGGTCCATATCGGTTTGAAGACAGCTTTATAAATCAGCAGCTTGTTTTCCGGCCAATCATCCAATACAATTTGCTTACACTCAAGTCCAGTTGCTTTCTTTTGTTATGGATATGGATTTCAATGTGAGTCTCCTGTCCAAGTGCATGCCCAAATACTTTACTGCCACTTTTTGAGGTACTATATTCGTTATTAAGTACAACAACCGGACAAGTTTTTCTCTTTAGTGTAAATGTGTTGATGTTGTTCCATTCACCATGATTCTCCACTTTTTTAGCCATTGCTGAACTTTGCTTATGCTGTGTTGCAGAATCTCTGAATCATGCACTGGATTACTATATAAGGCCAGTATGGCCGTATCATCAGCGAAAGCGACGGTGGTTGTTTGATTTGTTGTTGGTAAGTCTGCAGTGTAAATGAGGTATAACACGATTATTAAGCCAAGAAAAATGCTATGAAATAGATTTTGTCGTATAGTACCGCCAGTGCCATGCAACAATCTATTTATCTACTAATTTATATAGGAAAATCTTGTACAGTTTCAATATTCAGAAATTGCAAGAGTATAACTCTCATTTTTATTTTTAAATGTTACCAAATCATACTCTAGTGACAATAAAATACATTTACCTATTCAAGTGCCATGGTCTAGCATACCTATACCAATTTCTAAAAATTGTTAAAAGTATGATTTCAACTGTCCAAATTAAAACTTTATTTGTCTGTATTTAATATAAATTACAATAGATTGATTTTCTTGCAGTATGCGACGCTATGGAAAACCGAATATTGTAATTTAAATTTTTATTCTAATTTAAATTTTTTGAAAAGAAATAATAAATTTTAAAATGATGACTTTTAATAAAATCGAATTAAAAATTATAACCTTTAAATGGCAATGAATTGCACTGCATAGTCATTGTTAAAATTTTTGACTTGTTCATTACATTACCTTAGAGTATTCGAGACTATTATTACAATAAAGAACAAAAACAAAAAAATAATTTTTGTTCTCAATTAAAATAATTAAAATTGTTTTTTTTTTTTTTTTTTTTTGTTAAACAAAAGAAATCCATTTTTATAAATACAGGGTAAATTTTATCTATACAATAGAAACTGAAAATAACTAAAGTTCTTCATTATCATTTTTGTTTTGTTTTTATTATTTTTAATATTAATAAATGCATATACGTAATTATTATAATGTAAATAAAATTTGTTGCCAAGTACCATATTATAAAATATTAATCATTTATATTTAATTTAATTATATAAATTAGTACAGAATCAAAAGAAAATTTTGAAAACAATTCAGAATATTCCAAATTTTCATTTCTTTTTTTAATTTAAATTAAAAATATTAAAATAAATTTCCTCTAACCGGACAGTGTATGTCAAAAATACGCTGCCAAATAAATTTTAATTAGAATTCAATCAATGACAGAATTCAGGGAAATAAAGACATATATGGTATAATGGTTATATTAGTTCGTGTATTAACCTGAATTTCGACTAGAACATGAATTTCATAAAAAAACAATTCTTTTATCCTATTGTCAGTAAAACAGAAATATTTTTCTAGGATGAAGCATGGTTCTGCAATTTATTACTTAAAGTAAAATAAGTACTTTTTTACCATTATTTGTTTATATATATATTAATTTTTCAGTTTATCAAATAAATAAATATTGATATGCTTAATTTGTGAAGCCACAGAGAACCAATTAAAGCTTTGATTATCGTAAAATAGCCAGAATAGATTGCAACATAGATTGTAATATAGTCAGGCAGATTTAATACCTGCTGAATGACAAGCGCTCTCTTAACCTATTGACGTTGAGTAGACTTGGCATTAGCACAATAGTAGAGATTCTAACGAGTGATTTTCTCATTGGCTGCCGAAAAGCTTGATCACTCTTAAAATGGCTTTTGCAAAGCTTGTTGGCATTAGAATAAGTATCAAAGAGCCCTCTATATTATAATAGAAAAGCTAATGCACGCGTCTTCTTTATCGACTCACTGGATAAGATTGAAGATTGTGAAATCTGAGACCTCCACCAGTTCTCAAATCGATTTTGTGAGAAGGCTTGTGCGAGGAGAGTTCCAGTGGTACAATAATGAGCCCTGTGGTCTAAGTGTTTCATATCGGCTGCTATTTCTACCTAGCTACCTACCGAAATGTGCCCTAATATTATTAAGAACTATAGATCTTTTTAAATACCTTTAACAAATTTTATAAAATTTCAATATTACCTCAATAGGACTAAAGAAAAACTTAATGAAAAAATAAAAAACAAAAATATAATTAAACAACCATTCTCTATGCAGTTTTTGAGCCTGGGACATTCTGGCTAGTAATCAGATGACACTTTGTTAATTAGCAGTTCTATAATAAAATAAAACTTAATTCTGTTATTGAAAAGGAATGAAAATGAATAAAGATTAAGATCTTGGCTATTAAAAAAAAAGACAAAATAACTGTTCGTGCACTGCATGAGATGTGAAACTTACAATGAGTCTAACACTATAACATCATAGTTCAAGCGAAATTAGCTATACACCTCAGCTTGTAAGTCTTCTCTCAGAAATTGGAAATATAGCAAAACATAACAATGACAAGTTCCTACTGCTTTTCATACAAAAAAAAGATTTTTTAAATATGAACTGTGTTTTTTGGAACGAGATAACATAAAAACATTTTTTAAGTTTATGTTTCTCACAATAAATCCACTTTGAATTTTAGATACAGTAATATTAAAATATGTAATGATGAAATTCAGTTCTGATGGTAGTAAGCTAAAAATTTAAATCGAAATAAATTATTATGACCAAATTGTTGTGGTGGATCACTACACCTTTTTTTTCTCAATAATACAATTTATAAATCAGCTTTTACAAGAAATTTGTAATTAAACTGTGTTGTGGTGGATACAAAATTAATTGTTAGGGAGATAATTAAGATTGGATTTGATTCTCAGCCTAGGACTATTTTAGCTACAAAGCCACTGTAATTGGAGGGATTATTGTAATAATTATGTTTATAGATATATCTTTGATATTTAATGAGAAAGAGAAAATGTATTATAATATTGTCTCTGATATTTAGATCCATCTGAAAATACATTTTAATGAATTGAATTACAGTTTTTCTGATTGTGAATAAATTATAAAAAATATACTAAAACTTTATTACAGAAATGAGATTACACTCATTAATCTATAATAATTATTGTTGTAAGGTATAAACTAATCATGATTTTCATCGTATTATTGTCAATAATTTTCGTCATCAAATTAATACTGCGGGTCACATTAAGTACAATTATGGTGTTAATTTACTGTTATTTTTCAGCTATCCATGTTTCAAAATCGTAAAGCGTTGCAATGACAATTAATAATTTTCATATATAGAGTCATAGAGAACTTGAAGAAAATATGAAGCAGAACATACAAAATAAACACACAATTCTGCATCGATAACCTTTTTGAAGCTATAGGGTTAATTTTTGTTATTGAGTATGGTAAATAAATTTGTTTTTTAATAATATACGGTTCGAATTAGGAATATACAATGATTAGAATAAAACGAACAACACAATTTAACTTTGAACTTAGCATAAAACAATTAACTAAGGCCTGCCTTTTAAATGGAAATTATTTACTTAGCAAGTAACAAGGGTTGAAATAAATTGAAATGTAAACATTTTTTGGTTACATTTGGTTTAATTCATTCATTTGAAACTAAAAATAAAAAATATATCCTTAAAGAGCCCTGTGTAAAGACGTAGTATAAAATTCATACCATCGTCCAAGTGTAATTACTGATAAAAAACATTAAATCAACTTTTAGTCTTGCTCAAGTACAAAGAAATTTAACACGTTGAGCACATCAAATTGGTTCGTCTTTGATGACCTTTTTTGCTGCAATCACCACACCGACGAAGGCTTGTCGATCTCATAATATTTTTTTAGTTGATCGAATTTGTCAATATTATTCATATGCTGATTATAGGAGTTAATAAAAAAAGGCCTACATTTCGAAAGGGAAAAGGACATATAAAAGTTGGCTTGCATATTTATCTAGGGATTAACTGCTAAAATAAATAAATAAATATTTTTATTCTGATTCGATTTAGTAGAAGCTCAACATTAATGTTATCATGTACGTGATTAAGCAGAAACTCTGAACGAATTTTGTGTTTCTTTCGGTGTAAGTTTTTTATTAGGAGTTCTTCTGCCACTCGATTGACATTATTATTTTTTTCTTTTACTTTATTCGTTGATATTATTTGTATTACATACTGTTTTTATGTCTATGTTTCTCTATGATAATATTACATTATACCTAGGGTGTCCATTCATTTCATTTAAGTGAAAAATGTTCCAGTCCACATTTTGAAAAAAGATTAAGTTGTAACACCTAAAAGTTCAACTTTTAACTAAAAAATTTAATTTTTCAATTAATTTACAGAGCTAAAGCATAATAAATTTGTTTTTCTAGTAAGTTTTGATTATTAAGATTAAAAAACCTATAATGAATATTTAGAAAAATTGACAAAACTTTGAGTCAATATGATTACTTAAAATGTATACTTTTGGCAACTGTCAGAGTTTGCAAATTCTTTATATGTTTTTTCGGAAAATTATTCAATTTTTCGTGCTGAAATAAACAACGAAAATTGGATGATCAATGGATATAATTACAAATAGAAATTGATGCAATCAAGTATTTAAAAAAAATACTTACTTTGAGCACAATAATGACTTATTTAACTGTGTTCATATTTATTTGCAATATTTGTTCACAATGGTCACTGTGAACGCGTGTTTTCTTTGATAAAAATTTAATGAGCTTAATCGATTAGACATTTTTACAAGAAATAAAAATATCTTAAAAGCTGTTCAGAACTGCTCAAAATATGTGGTATACTATTTTTTTATGTCCCACTCGACTTCATTAGAAATCTCGACACCTTAATTGTACCTTGCAATTGATGTTGAGTCCTTAATTTTGGATGTAATCATTACGCGTTGAGCTGTTATAGTATGATATAGACCTGGCTTTTATTATGTCAATACTAGTCTGATACAGGTCTTATATTTTGGATATTCTATTTCATCTATATCAAAACCAATTCAATTTTCGAATTGCAACAATTATTTTTAGTCATTTGGTTTTCGAAAAAATACTTCAAATTAATATATAACTTCTATTTATTCTGAAAATGTAAACCCAAAAATGGTATACAGTATGGTATACAAAAATGGTATGGTTATGAGTTAATTAAAATACATATTATGGGTCCGTTATTAATATTATTTTTAAGGTCTTAAATTTAAAAATAACAAATTATTTTTTCAATCAAGCTCTTTTTTTTTTACTTATTTCCTACTTTACTTGATTTTGAATAGCGAAAAAAGTATTATTCTGAAATACTCACTTAAATTAAAATAAATATTTACAATTTTACAATTTATGTTTTCCATGTTGAAAATTTAACCTCATTTACTAATAAAAACAATTTTAATACAAGATGCCAAAAAATAAAAAAAAATGAAAACAAAAAAATAAAACAACAAAACCTCCCAAATAGACAAAATTATAATAGAAACAAAAATTTTATTTTTTGTTTTTAGTCTTTTTAAATTGGCTAAGAATTCTATGTAAAAACAAATGACACTCGAAACAATTTATGTGAATGGCACAGCAAAGCCATTCTAAAATTTTTTATAATTCTACATTTTTATATTATTTATGTAGGCATTTGTAATTTTTTATTTGATTTTTTTTTATTTATATTTTTTAATTGTATAGTCTTTCTTCTATAGATTTGATATTTAATAATAGAAATTTTAATCAAAAATTCAAAAAAAAAATTTAGTTGCTTAGTCATATTCAATTTTTTTTTTATTTTGATCAGCTCAATTCAAAAAATTAAGGGAAATTTGGCAGACATCATGTAAAAAAAAAAATATTTAATCAAGTTCAAAATTTTCACGGCCAACGAATTTTTAATAAAATTACAAAAAAAAAAGAACAAAAATTAGTAGACCACAGGTATAAAATGTATGTATATAGTTTTCTTTTGTATTTATTTTAAGTGCCCTGATCAAGGTAAAATTAAAACGTGTATTCAAGGAATTAATGCAATGAGTATAATAGGATTTGATAGATTTTCCTGAAACAGTTATTAACAAAAGAAGAAAATTTTTAAGATTATGGCATTGTATTTTGATAATCATGAAATAAAATTTATTTTATTTAAAATATAAAATTGTCTAATATTAAACTTTTAGTTTAATTTAGTTCAAGACCATTTAGAATTAGGGTTTATCATATACTTATTAAGTATTTTAGGACTACTTAGTATAATTGTTTTATATTTTTACGGATTATGTTATGCTCAACAGTACCATTACCATTCACGGGTATATGCTTCATATCAAGGGTACAGTAACAGTAGTGCCATTAATAGGTATAGGTATTTACTTGAATCTACAACTAACTTAAATTAAACAGTTTATTATTATGATTGATATTAAACTCTATTGGCAACGCAATATCAACTTTAAACTATAAATAATAATTTTAAAAAAATATTCTAAATATTCAAATTGGATTGTATATAAATATAGGTATACTCTTGGAAATATAAAATTTACAAATAATCGTCGGCTGAGTTTTGGAAGGCTCTGTATGCCATTAACTCGGTTTCGAGTAAACGCGATTTGAAGTTTAAAGTTACTTAAACAAAAACTGTACGATACAATTTTTGACGTATAGTTTTATTATTGCGAGAATAACCATACGTTTTTCACATCAATCGTTATTCCCCCATAATAAAATCGTTTAGGATGTTTTCATATCCAAAAAATTGGCGTAAGGTCATTTTATAATTAACAAAATATTACAAAGGTGAATATGGGTCAATCCGGAACTAAATATCTCCGAAACGGTAAAAGATAGCGAAAAACCGTTCGGGTCAAAAGAAAGAGCGTATCGCAAAATCTAAAAATCTTTTTCTAAGTCAAAAAGTGAAAATGGCTTATGGAGCCTTTCTGAACTCAGCCGACGTAATATTGGTTCAAATCATTAGTGTTAGAAATTATATTTAAATTAGTTTTACACCAATAAGTCTGCGAAATGAAAAAGGCAAATTAAAATGCTGTTCAGTAAGTGTAGCTGTTAAAATAATCAGAATCAATTAATTAAACAACGCATCAATTTTGCAAAACAATTAATTGTAACTACCCTAACACTGTACATTTACAAACAGTTAAAGAAAACAACTGTTACAGGATTAATTTCTTTCCTTCGTAAGCAATTTACTGTCCCAGAAAATTAACTAGCAAGCTTGTATTCATGCTAGTTAATTCATAGTTATAAAACCCTTATAAACCCTTTAAATTTAGACTTATTTGTAAAGAATTGACAAGCTAATTTTGCAGCCTATTTCCCGTTCGGGATGTGAGTCTATAATTTTTTTGTCATTTATTTTATCGCAATGACAAATTTCTTTTAAAAAGTAGACACACAGCGTGTTATATTTTCTGTATTATTTATTTTTTAATGTACTACCAAGCATCAATTTACTGAGTAAGTATGCATTCGTGGTTTTTGAAATCACTTTCTTCATGCAAGGGATACATGAATATATCTGACATTTAAGAAATTTGTAAATGAGCAGTCTATTATTAATTTCAATACCTCAGTAATTCTTTAAAATCTACGACGATTGCAAAAAGGGGTAGATGATTTAAAACAGTCAAACTAAGGAAAACTGGCTTTTGGTATTCCATACCACATAGACATGGCATTCATTCATACTTTATGACCAGAGTGAATGAAAAGTGGCATAAATACCTCTGCGGTCTTTAGAAAACATTACCCTTGTATAACATCAATAAAACCAAATAACTCACGCTCCTGTACTGCCTTTTCGCCAGACTAAACAAATTTTACTCCTGTACTGATATATCAAGAGTAGTCACAATCAGTACGGATCATTGGCTGATAGAAAACCACTTCCTTTGCAGTTGCCCAACATTACTTAGAGTCAAACTCCGAGCTCTAGGGGAGGCTTTCCCCAACAATATATAAGTATGTATCATGATTCAGTTAGTAAGTTTGTTGAGTGCGAAAAACTATAAAAATTATTATTATAATATGTATCTTCTATTATACCAAGACTATATTTCAATTATTAATCTGTCAGATGCATAAATAATATTATAGGATTGTTTTGTTCATCAGACACTACGGGAAGTATTTGTTAGTATTGCAGTGTTAGATTGCTACTACAACTCCCGACTTTGAGCTCTGATTGATACTTTAATTTTATAGCATGTTATATCATTTTATATTATGTTATAAAACATCTGCGATTTATGATTGAATCAATAAAAACAAAACGTAAATTCACCCTTGTGTGAGCGACAATCCAAACACTTTCGTCAGGGTGACAAGGTACCCGTGTATCTACACTCCATATATTTTGTATGAAAAAAATCTTTTTTTGTACCTATATATTGCAAATATTCATATTTATGTATGTGTATTATATTATATATAAATATACATTTAAATAGACTTAAAATATATCTATAATACAATAAAAATAAAATAATAATCCTTATCCACATCTACATCTACATCCACATCCAAATCACGATAGCATTTAGTATAACATGTTAATATTCTAAGAATTATTTTCATTAGAACTATTTTTTCTTTAATGTGTGGTGTGAATAATCCGATACTTCTGGTTTTATACTTATACTACGAACTAGTTTTACATAGTATATGCTAGCAAAACCTGAGAAATATTGTACAAACATTTTCTGGGTTTGTGATACTGATACTTCCTACCCGTTAAAGGGTAGGAAGGATTGATTTATACAGTAAAACCAGCCGATGGAGAGCGTTAAACAAATGTTTGTGAAAAAATATTGGATCTCGTGGGAAAATATAAAGGTTCTGGAAGAAATATAACAATGGGCAATTTTTTTTTACATCATTACAATTGACCCATGTGCTTATAGTATATGACTTTGATTGGAACCATTCGTTAGAATAAGCGATTTTTTTCAGAAAAATATATGCAACAACATAAAAACAGATCAGTTTTTCAACAAATTGGTCACTTACAAAGGACGCAACTTTGTGCTCTTATGTACCAAAAAAAATCAGTTACCATGATATATACGATGCACAACAAACAGGAGGTAGAAGTAGGAACTAATGGTAAGCCCAAGATTTCCAGATATTACAACCAAATGAAAGGAGGTGTTGTGAACAATATGAACAAATTATTGTGTGAATATTCTGTAAACTGAAGAATCAATCGTTGGCCACTGGCATTGTTTTACAATATGGTTTATATTACTGGACTTGCAGCATATATTATTTATGCAAGTTGCAATGCAAATTGTTCTTGGAAAATAAATTCTGCCTTTAAGCATAAGCCACCAACAAAAGAGAGACTATACTGGTAGAGTTTAAGTGGTTGGCAGTTGCTACTCATGTAGAAAACTAAATCACAAGCAGAGAAAAACTAGAAAATGTAATAATTGTTTTTAAGTCACTGGGAGTAATTAATTTTGATTTTTTTGTAATTTAATTTAATTTTTTTCTAAATATTCCATGTAATTAAAATATCTACTTTGCAATAAGTTTTGTATGTAAATAAAATAAAAATAAAATAAAAGTAAAAATAGCTTCAAAAATATTATCGAAATAAATAAAGAAAAATGGCAATATCTAGAATTCCATACAAAATGTATAGAAGTACACAGGCACCTCGTAACCATCGTGAAGATGGTTTTTCAAAACAAGGATAGATCTCGACTCTTATTGATTAATAGTAATTATTACATTGATATATTTACACCTTTTTAGATGTTGTCAGGGAAATTGAGCTCATTAGCTCTTCCAGAACTTTTTTTTTGGTGGTTTGAAAATCCAAAAGGTACCCGGGTACCTCGTCACTCACATAAAGGTTAATGTATCTAAAAATAAAAATAAAACATTTCCTAATTTTGTATACCTAACTAACCTAATTCATATCAATAAGCCTAAAAATTGTGTTTTTCTTAATTTGTTTTTACACACCTCTAAGACTTTCAAATATCTCTTACATCAACATTGTTACTACCTACTTATACATTATATATCTTATATCAGAAATAAGGAAATAACTAACGGATTCAATAATCCTATTAGCATTAAAAAATATTTTTTTTCTTTATTTATTTATACTTTTCTTTTTGCTTTCTTTCATTATTATAAATTCTAAAGAATTTAATTTGTCGGAATCTGTCAAAAATTATAACTCAAATTTACTTGTCAAAAAAAGACAAAATAAATTTATTATATCATAAGTCAGTAGTGTAGTATACAATACCTATATATATATCTACCTACCTATTACTAATAACAAAAAAATTTTTATTAAGTATTATAGTTTGTATTACATTCATAAATACATTTTATATAGATAAGTCAATGGTGAATCCGTATAATTTTCTTTGTTTTCAAAAATAGGATATAGATACAAAGAAAAAAAACAAAATAAATGTAGATATATATACAAAGATTATAACTTAAGAACTATTTTTTATGGATACACAGGACATAAGAACAGATAATCTATAAGATTTTATTTTCAATTTTTTCTTTAATTTTTTTCTTTCTCTATTCTTTGTATCTCTGCTACCCTAGTACTACAATTCTACTCTACTCTCATTCTGACTCTATTTATACTTTAATATTTTAAAGTGTAATAAAAATGACGAAATTCAAAGCTTAAAGAATTTTTTATAATATTTACAAAAAAAAAAAGAAGAAAATAATAAAAAACCAAAGTGAAAAGAAAAATTAAAACTAAACACCTAAACATATTATTATGTACAGAATGTATATAAATGTATAAGTAAATAATAATATGTCGTATAATATTAAAAAATAAATTTATTTCAAGAATTTTAATAAAAAATCAAATCTCTTCTAGGATCAAAAATAATTTTCGAAAGTAAATTTCAATGAACAGAGATTCTCAATATTTTCTACTTGATTAAAAATTAATTAAAAAAATTTTATATTATCTTTTTACTAGAATATTTTTAATTATAGAACTTACATTAATTATTGTAACTATAAAAATGTATTATTTATTAGAATGTAATTAATGAACAGAATTAAAATTGTCGGGCAAGACACTTTCAATGATGTACAAAAAACTAATGTACATTTTCAGAGCTTAGCTTAGCAAGATTCTAAGACCCTAACCATTATTAATTCGGAAAATGCAAATTTTAAAAATGTTTCATTTTGATAGGAATCAATGTAAGTTACGACACTCTTATTTAAAAGCTTGGTTTATTTATTTATATATTTTTTTTGTGGATTGGTGGGAATCTTCATAGATACAATGGTTTCTTATTAGGACATTTTATAGAAAAAAAATGTGACTTTATAATTATAAATGACTTTATAAAACCAATTTTTCATTTTATTACGATCATTTGAAATTCGGACGAAATATTTAATATTGCGTTATGTCTCCTTTGTTTTAATCACGGTGTCTACTTGTCCTGGTATTGTGTCAATAAGTAGATACCTGTTAATGTTCGGCAGTAATTGAATCGGTCATTTCGAAAATGTCACATTTACACATTTTCATCATAATGATTTTTTTGCACTTAAAGATGGTTCATAATGAAACAAATCGTTCCTGTGAAAATTTCATATCTAAATAGTTTCGGTGTGCTAAAAATTTAAGTGAATTTTTTTTCAGTCTATTCGAAAAAGACATATTTCCGGAAACATGGCCTTTTCCAAAGTATTGAGCAGTAACTTCTGTTAAAAATTGCGTGCTAACAGCAATGAGATTTGCGTCAAATAAAACGTTATAGATTAAAATATAACGTATAAATATAAATGCATTGGGTATTACAATAGACTACATGCACAACCTTCCTGTGCCCAATATTCCAGTTCAGCAGATTTTTTACTACAGACAATTATGGATTTTTGAATTCTACATTTGCAATCTGAAAAATAGAAAAGCTTCATTTTTTTCAGATCACAACGGAGAGGCTCTTAAAGAACCAAATGACGTTTGTTCTTTTCTTTGTCAATATTTCAACCTTAGAATACCAGGAAATGTTGACGAAGTACATATTTTCTTTGATGGGCATCCAGGACAAAACAAAAATAATACCGTATTAAGATCTTTATTGGCCATAGCTTCCAGCGGAAGATTTAAAAAATTCTTCATTATTTTACAATTCTTGGACATTCGTTTCTTCCCTGCGATCGGGTTTTTGGTACAGCAAAACAAATTTTCTGAAAAAATGATTGAACTTATACGCCAAAAGAATGCAATAGCCTCATATAAAAGGCAAGTCCGAATTTAGAATTCATAAAAGTAAAGACGAGAGATGAGATGATATCATTGATTTTAAGAAAAGGTGGCCAATTCATTATAAAAAGAATATTTTATCCATAAGATCTCATGCTAAGATTCCAAGGAATCAAATAGTATCGTTTCATGTATCTGAATATATGCAATTTCAATACAACAAAAATACTCCTGGAGTTTTAAAAGTATACAAATTTATTGATGGATTACAAAGCGAGGAATTTTCATTTGAAAAGTCTGCAGGATCGATTTACTACTTGAGAAAGCGCTCACAATAATAAGAATAAAAAAGTGAGGACAAAAAAATTTAATACAATACATATACTACAGGAAAGAACAAATTTTTATGATGAGATATTAGCCCACAAATGACCAGAAGAGGATTTCTAAGAATTTACGTGAATATTTTTTATTTTTTTTTTATTATTATTTTTATTTTTGTAATGAAGTTATTAAAAAATTAAGAAATAGTTTTTTCTTCCCCCGAACAATAAATTTAGGTTTTCGTAAATATGACCTTTTCGAAATAACCGATTCAATTAATTTCCACGTTTGCTGAATATTTTCACGTAAACCATCAATTGTGATTATTACGCAGAGTCCTTTTCATTGATCCAATTGATCACATATTCAATTAAATTTAAGGGTGCTCTAAAGACCATTCAAAAACGGGAATATTTTTATGCTGAATCCAACTTTTTGTTACTTTATCTATCGGTAAGTTTGTCATCTAAAAAAAAAAAAAAAAAAAAAAAATTCTCAACTATGAAATATTTTTCAAATTCTATCACTATGAAATATTTTTAAAATTTGTACTATCCGAATTATTAATGGCTTGTAAATGTTGATTTATTTTGAGCAGGTATTACCAATCTCGGCATGATTGTTCTTATTTCAATTCAATATCATATATTCTTATCCAAGTAAATTCTCAGATAGCTTTTTAACCTACTTCAAATTCAATTTTAGATCCTAATAATATAGATAGGTATTCTTGGTACACAAGCTATATATATGAGTTTTGCATTTGTAGATTTTTATTTGCTCTTTCTCTAAGCCTCGAGAATATTTTTTATTAAAAATCTTAACCAATATTACTATACATGTGGCTTATAAGTACTTCTGCTAATTAATAAAATTTTTTTATTTATTGCTGACGATGTTCTAATATTTTTCCTTGATTCCTGGGAATTAGGGGCCTTAAGATTTCTAAATATCACCTCTTTTTCTTTAATAGCTTTCCTACAGACGTCATCGAACCACAATGTGGGTGATTTTTCTAAACTTTATAACGAAGATTAAAATTTTCATATTTATGTTCAGAGCAAGCACATCAGACGTCTATAACTAGACGAAGGCTTGCTTCATTTAATTGTTGAATAACTCATCATCCAGTAGGATTAGTAAGTCACCGCCACCTTTGTTTAGAAAAATCTAAAAATAAACTAAACCAGATACATGCTGTTAGTAGAAGGGTAAAAAGTCATAAGTTAATACCTATTGTAATAGCTATACATTTATTAAAAACACTTCCAAAAGTTAGGCCGAAAGTATCAAAGCTAAAAAGTTTTACCACAACGTCAGTAACAAAGTCGACATTTTAATGTTGGAAGCGCTAAAATCAATTAAAACTTTTCGAAAAATTATTCAGACCATTCCATTTGGCTCAGTTACAACTCCAGATTAATATTTTATTTGGTTAATTTACTTGTAAAGAAATTGGAATTTGCGAGACAATGGTCACATTTATCAAGTCCAGAATTAAGGAAGGTGAAACATTGTATGAGAGGTCAGAAATAGTTCTAATATATGCATTTTAGGGCAAATCCAGTTCTTGTCTGCATTTTTACAAATTGAGAAAGTTTGCAAAAATAGAAAAAAGTTCGAAATGCACACCTTTGGGAGTATTGTAAATATAATACTTAAGTAATTTGACATTATGAATATTAAAATCCTCAGCTATAACACAATTTCAGATTCTACATGATAGTACATTGTAGAATTTAGTTATATAAGACAACGGTAATCACTATAGATCGCTGACTACAAGTAATATTCTATAACAGTACAAAAGTAAGTTAATAAAACATATAAACGTATAACAAAAGTAAGTTAATAAAACATAAGAGTGAACCAGGCTTGAGTTGAATGACATTCAATAAAGAAAATTAATTTTACAATTTGTTAACAGTTGGAAAATACGGTAAAAAATATCACACTTATCTAAAGTATGAAATTGTAATTTTCCAGATTCTTAAAATAGTTAAAAAGGAAGGATTTTTTTTTACATTTTGTTGTTTTAGTTTTGTTTTTGTTTACCTATTTTTTTTTTTAATATTTTAAAAATAACCTAAATTAACTATGAAGAATTTTCAATTATAGGACTGATAGAGGTTGACAGAATATTCTTGTCTTTTCAAATTTGCGTGTATGGTGTGGTGTTTACGTGTGAATTTTTTAAGCTTTTAGGTTGCTATTTTTGTTGAAAGGTATTTGATTATAATGCATATTAAAAATATTTTAAATTATTTTTGAATTATTAATGAGTAGAGTTACATTTTATGTTTTGTATAAATAGTAAAGTAATTATAAAAGAATGCTGATTTTTGTTGCAAGATTATAGGATGGTAATATGTCTATGTAAAAAGCTATTTGCTTGCACAGAAATTTTCCAATAAGGCTTGAATATTCTGAATAAATGCTTTTATGAATATAGCTGGTACATGAATTGATTGGTACTGAATAAGTATAGTTTGGTAATTAAATTGAAGAAATAAATAGTCCATATGTTTTATCCAAAATAATTCTTCTGAATTGGTGTAGGTACTAAGAGAAATCACACTACTTTAGTTACTCAATACTACTTATTATCGAGAAAAATATAAAAACTAATTTTAAATTATTCATCATCACTTCACATTAACACAATTCGTGGAGCATAGGGCGGACATGTTAATATTCATTATGTTAAATACATTTGAGAGAAATATTTTTGTTAATGTGGTAGAAAATGATTAATTGATATATTATAGATGAATATAAGTAATGTCTTATTTGTGTTAATAATTTCATGATTTTTAAAATTTTACGTTATAATTAGTTCTGGTAGTTGCAATTTTATTTAAAAGAATATTAACCACCTACAAATTACATTCCTTACCAAAAAACTTTATTTTTTGTATGAAAAAAAATTATTATGGTTGCGGATATCGTAATACAATTTTTTTTTGTTTATTTTATTTAATC
Organism: Argyra leucocephala; assembly: GCA_963942445.1. Taxonomy (NCBI): domain Eukaryota; kingdom Metazoa; phylum Arthropoda; class Insecta; order Diptera; family Dolichopodidae; genus Argyra; species Argyra leucocephala. The sequence goes on along the minus strand of OZ012678.1, from coordinate 114,954,235 downwards.
TTGTACATAATAAATACGGTGAATTTGTATTAAAATCTATACATAAAATATCATACGTAATGACACATAATGCAGCAAAAGATTTATAAGATTTGCTGGTTTAATTTTTGTGATTGTTAGTTTCAATTTATAAAATACAAATATAATTTATGAATCAACGTGTCCTTTTTAAGGACATTCTTTGTAATGAGTAAGGACTGTAATCATCAACAACAATATTATTTAATCTAATCTGATGAATGGACTTGTTACGGCCAGTTTGGTAATACATTATATGTGTGTGCAGTAAAATTTAATTTAAAAAGTAAATAATTTCAAATTATCAGTTACCCCAACTGATTTCAGCCAACGCATTTTAATTTACTGGCTAAATACCGTCATCTGCTTGTCTCATTTATTTATGTTGTTTGTTAGTTTGCCACTACGCCCAATCTAACTCTGTGCAGATACATTTAACCACTCTTACTTCCATTTGATTGATTCATGTTCCAGTCTCGAAACCTAGATTTCGCCACGGATATTATTAGGAAAATAATATGGTACTGGGAATTAAACATTGTATTTCTCATTCTTCGAAGAGTTAAAGAAACAACCCCACCACTCTCTGTTTAATAATATTTTTATCGAAGCCATTAAAGATAAAGAAAAAGCTTACATAAAACTTAAGGTCGATAGATTTTGTCGGTAAAGAAAAAGTTATAAAGTTGCTGAAATAAATGCAAATATATGTATTATCAATCAGAAAAAATTAATGCACAACTGTTAAAGCAAACCATTTTAAAGCGGCCCACAATAGCAGGATCTGTCTAGCCTTTACTAAAAACATTATGCATAACTTTCCGAAATCGTCTTTTCCCACTCTGATGATGGATGATGATATAACTGTAATGGATCCGAATACTAAGATCAACTTGTTTTCAAAAATTTGAGCATCTAGCTATTTACTTCTTTCTCCAGCACTTATTCCATCTACAATGCCTCAAGTATATTTTTCAGTTGTCAAATTCTGTTTCAGAAGTGAAAATTTTGACAACACTTGATACAAACATATCTACTATCGGCCTAAAGAAATTACAGTATACTCAAAAACACTTTCATCGCCATTTCAAAATTCTACGTAACTTATTCGTATTCTATCCTTTTCTATTGATCAATATTCCAGCCAATACGAAGTTACGTTCATTTATCCAATCCTAAAAAAACAGGTGACACAAGCAATTTAACAAACTAGAAACCTATAAATATAATTTCAATTTTGTCCAAATTCATATGGAAAGTTTAATTAATGTAAAATATCTTAATAGCAAACAGACAATATAGATAGTAGATAGTAGACTGATGTCATTTACACAGATTTAAGTAAGGCATTCGATTTACTGCCTCATAGTGCTATTTTATTTAAACTTAAAAAACTGAGGTTTCCTGAATTCTTTATAATGTGGATTAAATCATTTTTATCCAATAGATCTTATAGTGTAATGTTTAGATCATTTTTTCTGAATCATTTCCTGCCACCTCTGGTGTACCACAAGGCAGGCATCTAGGTCCCTTACTATTCATTATCTCAATTAATGATGTAAACAAGCTCATTAACAATAGTAACGTGATCATATATGCTGAGGATATGAAAATTTATAAAAAAATATCTTCATATAATGATTGTACTGTACTACAGAACGATTTTGATTCGTTTTTTAAGTGGTGCGGCTATAATAATCTTCTCCTTAATATTGATAAATGCGCTTTGATTTCCTATACTCGTAGATTCATTCCATTAATAACTGACTATATTTTTAATTCTAAACTAATCAACCGAGTTTTTCATTTTAAAGATCTTGGCGTACTTTTTGACGATGAACTCACATTTAAACTTAACTTTAATAGCATAATTCACAAGGCAAATTCTATGCTAGGCTTAATTAAAAGATGGTCTAAGGAATTTGATGATCCATATATTACTAAATCTTTATTCACTACTCTTGTTCGCCCCACCTTGAATACATAAGCCCTGTCCACTCATATTAATAGACTTGAATCTATTCAGAAAATTGATTTGCGATATGCTCTTCGTATTTTTCCCCGGTCTAACCCAATAATCCTACCTCCATACATAAATTGTCTTAAGCTTCTTCAATTGAACACATTGCAATCAAGAAGGGTTGTTGCAGATGTCTTATTTATATCCCAAGTATACAATGGTGAAATTGATTCTAAAATTATAAAAGATCAGATTAACTCGTACATTAACACCAGTACGCGTTTTCGTATAGAACATCTTTTTAATCTTCCTTTACATAGAACTAATTAGGGTAAATTTGAGCCAATTAATAGACTGTTAATGGCAGTTAAAAAATACAAAAAGAGTGTTGACTTTTCTTTGAACACAACCAGCTTAAAGAAAACCTTGTTTCACTTGCCAATAATATTAACTAATTTGTAGTGTTATAATTAACCTTTAATACTTTTAATAACTTTTCATCTTCTTTTTCTTTTTCTAATGAAATTTATTTTATTTAATTTTGCTTTTTTTTTTTTTGTAAAAACTATGTTTCAAATTTCAAAGTAATTTGAACTTTAAATCATAAATCGTATTTGATACATTGTGTTAATTGAGAATTTTAATAATTAAATTGTATTATATTTTGTAAACTGTTTGAACTAAATAGTAAATAAATAAATAAACCGTTTTAGACAGCACCGGCCAACCGGTGACATTAGAGCCCTTGCAAAACAACTACAGTCCTTTGAATCATGAAAATAGAGAAATGTGATTTAGAAACTTTGTTTTGTAAATGTAGCTGAATTTAAGCTTTTTTTAAATTTTGAAATTTTTTTACCTTAAGAGTTGGTGGGACAAAAGGCCACAATTAAGGGTTAATTGGAATAATAATCGCTTCTACTATTAATCATAAAAACCATATATACTTAGATCTCACGAACTAAAAAAAATTAGAAGAATGGATTGACCATATAAACTATAGCCACTGTAAAGGACTTGTCTGCATACGAAATTATTTAACAATTATATTCGATTCAGTGAATCTGTAATCCATGCGATTACATAGAAAATTATTATTATCAACTGATTTTCAAACTACGTCAAATTACTGTTATTTTGTGAAAAATTTTATCCTATTTACACCCTTTGACCTTTAATTTGCCTATTATAATACAAAACATAATAATTTTTATTCAATTTTAAGTATTTTCCAATAGAACTCCTCTGTTTTATACCCATTTTCAAGAGAGGAGTCCAACAAAAGAAAATAAATAATAATATAAAAATTAATTTGAATATTACTAATACAATATTACGCACTTCAATTTCATAACATACAGAAAATGTATCGAGGTAGAATGAAGAAAAAAACTAATAATATAAGAAGTCAAGAGATTCTGTTCAATTACAATGGACAATTTATTGTTCCTTCAGGATATCACAATTGTCATATTATTTTGAAAATGTAATAATTTTCTATTCTATAGAGATTTGTTTTTCTATAGAATGAGAAACAATTTTGACAATTGAATAGAAAAAATAAAAGCAGGAAAAAAAAAAGAAAAATAATTTTTCATTGTTCAGAGAATAAAAAGGATCCAATTTGTCTCCTAATTTTCATAAAGATGTGAATAAACAAAACAAAAACAAAACTTTTGCAACAGAAAAGATTCATTTTTTTTTTTTACTTTGAATCTGGTTACCCCCCTCCGACTATCAGTATTGTCCCAATAACTTATGTTGTCCACTTCAATGAACAATTTGTTATTCATGAAGAAATTGTGATAAAACTAGAATGGATTGCAAAAAAAAAAGACTTTTCACATTTTTCATAAATACTACTAGAAAACTGTCATTTCCATACGATATTTACGTTTACCATAAGCTTTTCATTTCCATTTCTTTCTATAGCTATTTTGTAGAGAAAATCGTAAAATAATTTTTTTTTTGTTTTTTTCAAAAAGTAACTTTGATAATTTTGTGATATGAAATTTCTTGAAGGGATTCTTTATTCTGAATAAAGAAGTTGAAAATTTTTAACAAAAAAACAAAATAAATTCTTAAGAGATTCTAAATTGAATCCGAAATAAAATTTGAGAGCAGATTTTTTTGAATTATAGAATGTGACCTATTTTATAGAAAGACGACATAAAATAGTTTTAAAATTGAATAAAATAAAATTTTGTAAAGAAAATTATATGGAATCCTTTGTGATTATTGATTTAAGATCGGATTAGGTTTTTCAAAAAAAAAAAGAAAATACCAATAAAAAGTCTCGTAAAATAGAAAATATTTTATTTTGTTCCAAAAAATGTAAAATTTAAACTTAAGAAAAAATTCTTGAAGTGATAAGTTTTAAAATAAAGTGGATTCCGAAAAATAAATTCTGTTTATCGAATACAATTTTGAATGTATGTAAACGTGATACAATTTAAGATATCTGAACGTTTTTTTGTGCTTTGTCGATTTTATAGTTTATTAGAGCCAATTGTATACCAATTGTTCGCAATATTAAATAATTTTGGTTATTTAAAAATTTATCTAATATCTGATGGCTCATACCAGTTTTTAATTTTCATTTATAAAAATAAACAATGTTATTCCTATTAAGCTTTTATCAATTTTGTAATAAATACAAACTCTTACAGCTATTTCGAACTAACTCCTAAGTCCATATTTTTTTTGTTTGATATTATTAACAAAAACTTAGGTCAGAGAAATATTTATACCTTCGTATACCGTCGTCTACCTTTGGAAAAGAAAATAAAACCGATAGTTAAAGAAAATAAAAAGTAGAAGAAGCAGGGGAAAGGTTCAGCGGAGAGTTAGGAACTATAATGTTGTTAATGTTCACTTTGAATTTTTGTGAATCAAACACATAAAAACTATCGCTTATTGGGAATGCTTGAAGTGAACTACGATTTTCATAACCCCTCTGAATTATCTCGGTATTCCCATGGTGTAGGGGTGGGCATTTGCAGCCTCTTGCGTTCTTCGACGGAATTGCTTAAGAGGCGGAAGTAGTAATTTTAGTTTTAAAATAGATTTACCGTTCCAAAGATAAGACAATGACCAAGTGCAGCAAGTGCTGATGGGTCGTATGTAAGCTTATAGATGCTTAAAGCTGATATTTTTTTTTTTTGTTTATATAATTCCAAGTCTATGGGATGAACACCCTAACTGCTTTTGCACAGAGATTTGGAATACACAATCACATAAAATAGATTTTTCTGTAGAATTTTTGTGGTATAGACTAAATGTAAAACTATATCTATTGTATAGTACTTCGTTTTCATAATAGCACAGTTTCATTTTATTTTTAGTGAAAATCAAAACTCTCAACTATTCAGGTCGAAAAACACAGAAAGCATTTTTTGTCTTCTAAAGGCAAGCGCTTTTCCTACTGCGCCACCCAGCGTGCTTATATAGGTTGATATAGGTGAAAAATATGCTTACACCGACTTAAAAAAACCAAAAATTTCGGGGTGGTTTTTTGAAATATCGAAAATATTGTTATTCCATAGCATTTTTTGATTAACTCGCATTCCGAGAATGTTTAAGTCTTGTGGCTGTTGTAAGCCTTTATCTTGAAATTTTGAGAATAGCTTCGAATGGCTTTTGTTTTTGCGTAATTAGACAGCTTTGAGTTATAGAGGTGTTAACCTCAACTCTGTTTGCTTTGTCTCAGTCGGGAATTTTAACTAAACCATGGTTTACCATGACGTCGATTTATGTTCTTTTGGTGTAAACTGAGGTAGCTGTAACATTAGAGGAGATGTAAAATTTATTGTCTCAACCAAGAGATTTCTGTTTTTTCATTTATTTCTCAGCACTTTATAACTCGCTCGTACGTATTAGCTGATCTATTATTCTTGTAATAATATTCTCTGTACGCTTCTTCTTTGGTTTGCAAAGCCCGAGTATTACGTGTTATGCTTTTTAAACTATTAGAAATAAATATTTTAATTCCTGATAGAATTCTTTGGTCACCTTTGCAGCAAAGTCGACATTTTGATTGTGGTGCTGCCACCCAAAACCACCGAACCAGATGAAAAATGACATAGCATTTTTTTTGCACGATTAGTCTTATCACTATTACAAAACTAGATTCGTGCACTGTGTTTTTGTTTTTTGTATTTGTTCGTAACTGATAGAACTTTAATTTTAAAACAATTTGCAACTTATATGTGAATAATTATCTTGTTCTCTATACTCTGTGGTTGTGATCACACTAATTAAGCGCGAAATAAGTAAACCGGCTAAGCAAAATTGCAATCTTAATTGGAAAAAATTTAGTCCTCCAATCAAGCACAGTACTAACTTGTATTATCTGGTCTTAGCTAACCTAATGTAGCCTAGAAAAACTACTCTTGTAATCTCTAGAGAATTCTTCGTATAGCAATGAATCATTTTCACCACGCATATCAATGTAGGCGAGAACGAAGGTCTTCTAGAATCTAGACTACCTTCAGAATCTTAGATAGAACCAAAATGCATAATCTGGGTACGATTTTGCTAATTATAGGGATTAAACCTTGCGAAATATAAGGATTTAGCCAGGAAGAAAAATTACTTATCTAATTAATTTCCTAAGCTTTGCAGGTTCATCCTAATAACCATTTCAAATGATTCTCTTAAACAACCAACAACAATATTAATGTGTCACTTTGTGGTGTCAAAAGCTCAATTTTAACTTGAAAAGCAAATATTATCGTGATATATACTTATTTGGATAAAGTTAACCTGAATGCTTAGCTTTTTTAAAAAAGTAATGTTTTCAGATGATTTCTACAGTTTGTGTTTGTCAGTAAAATTTAAATAAAAGTAAGGTTAGGGTTGGTTAAGGAGTAGTGTTAAAAGTTTATATCTTTTTTAGTTAGTTGATATTTTTATGCAGCCATGTTTCTTAGTACTAAACCTACATTTATTTATTTTATTTTATTCATTAATTTATTCAAATTAGCTCCATTGCTCGTACAGAGTGATTAAGTTTTAACTCAGTGCAATTTTAATTTTAAAATAAGGATTTTTTAATATTTGTATTAACATTCTTAGTAAGTATTAGATATATTTGTATGGCCTGGTTGCACTTTATAACATGATTCAATTGTAATATTTTGTGCAAATTTCTTGTGTTGAAGTTTTCCTTTTATATCTAAACAAGTTCTTTATCGCTTAATTCTGCAATTTCTGTAATGTGTTTAAATTTTTATTCACAGTATTTCCCCATATTTGAATTCCGTTTATAATTGAGATATAGAATAAGCTGAAATAAATTGATCTCTTATTTTTTAGTGGTAATCTTTTATTTATTAGTTTGAATAGTCCTGTAATTTTTCTTCCTTTTTTTATTAGTTCTATTATATGCTGTTCCCACACGTTAAGTTCTCATCTAATAATATTCCCAAATATTTGTAAATGTTCACGGTATCCAACTTACATTTGTTATAGTACATATTTAAGGCATCCCCTGTTTTTCTTTTAAATAACATATATTTTATTTTAGCTGTATTTATTGTCAGCTTATATCGCTTTATCTATTGGTGAATTTCACTCATGTCCATGTTGATTAATTCTTCCAATTTTTTGTTTGTGTTTTCTTCACAGATTGAAAATAGTTCTTAAAAATTCTAAATATTGCAAACTATTACTTCGTTTTATAACACAAAAATATATTATTTTTAAACTATAAAATTTCAGTAAGTTATCTCTACCTTGAAAATGAATAATACTTGTTCAAGACCAAGGATACAAAACACCATAATAACAAATTATTTCAAATCGTCTAATTTAACTTGAATTTTTGGTTAAAAATAATCCTTGTTAAATAATAATTGATTATTATAATAGAAAATTTGAAAATTTTATAAAATTTTCATATTTTTGAAATTGGATCATGTAAATTTCATTTCAATTAAATTTTTATATTTAAACATTATATTTTCAATTACTACTCTTTTTACCACTTTTTACCAAAAACAACATTCCATTAAAAATAATTGAATACTTAAAAAATAATTCTATTCTCCTTCGTGTTTGGAAAAATTAATAGTTTTCACTTTTTCACATTCTCCCACCAACAATTATGCTATAATGGTATACATATGTTAAATATAGATTGATTTTAAGAGAAGTCCTCAAAAAACTCTTGGGTCCAATAATTTTGTTTGATATAAAGATATTATTTTTGTTCAAATATTTACATAAGTATGCTGTATCAATATACTGTACTGAATAACTCAACAAATGCTAAGCTGTTCGTATCCTTTATTCTTTTTTTTTATATTATTGTTAGGTATATAGAAAAGATATTGAACGTAAGCCACATCGCCGCACATAATAAAGTTTTATCTGTTTCAATTATTACAAAATTTTCCGAAAACTTTTAAACTATTTGTAAAAAAAAAAAAATTATTTTTTTTCCGTCATTTTTTTTTTCACTTCTTCTTTCTGTTTTGTAACAGTCTTTTATATTTGCGTAATCTGATAGTTTAAGTGAATAAAAACCATATGTTATTCTCTTATTATCTAGAATATCCTTTTTTATATTATGTATATTGGGTTTTATAGCTCAATTAAATTGTATTGATGTACAGTGCAAGACATCAAGTTTGGGAACCTGCTAAATGAATTTCGTAGATTGCCCAACTACAAATAAAAAATTAACAAAATACTTAGTGAATACTTAAACGTTTTTTTTTTAAATCATTAATTTAACATTTTAACTGCCCTGCCCAACTTAATTATTTCTAACAAATATTTCACTATCAAATTTTGACAAAAAACTATTTAAGAAGGGTTGGAAACCACAAGCAGGTAAGTAGATAGATGAAAAGTAACGATTACAGTTGCTTCTAGAAAACCAATTAACATTTTAATTGTGCCTTTGAAGCTACAATTTGAATAATATATTATGTTTGGTTGTTTTAGGTGATCACACGTTCAAGGAGGAGATCAGTACTATAGCCCCTATTCATTTGTAGTAGAAGAAATCACTAAATTTGATTTCTGTGTAGTTTGCCTATTGTTAGAGAATGCCTCACCCAAATTCGAAATCTGGAATTTATTTTTGGCTAACGCTGGATAGCTGGAAAGGTATTCAAAGGTTTCTGTCTTGTTTTTCATATCGTAGCTGTGATAACTAGAGTTCAATGGAATGGAACTAAATGACGGATAGTGCAGTACGTAGAGAGCCTGTTATTCAACCGAAAGGTCGATTCCCGATGAAACAGTACAACATTTTTTATGGACATTTTGATCTGGTCCTCTACTCTTTATAATTGAGATAAAACAAATTACAAAAAAAAAAAATAATTGAGAGTATAATTTGGTAACAAATTAAATAAAATGGAGCCATTATATTTAAGAAGGCTTAGTTCTTCACAATAGCAGTATTATAGTTTTCCATTTTTGATGAGTTGTTAAGCCACTAGATTTATAAATAAATTTTCGAATTGATATTGTAGTATAAACTTGGAGTACTTAATCAAGCACGAAAAGGTTATCTACCTAAGTTACTGACAAGAACATAGAAAAGAAATCTCCAGTTCACATCCTATCAGTCAGTGATCAGTACTGATCGTTATTGCTTTTAATATATCAGTACGAGATCTGGCTAAAATCTATAAAAGTTGAATTATTATGTAAATAAACACTCATAGGGTTTTCTGCATTTTCCATCACAACAAAATCAAGTTATAATAAACGTTTAACACATCCAAAGGTTCATTAGTGACAAACAATCGTAAATGATTGCAACTATAGTTTTAATTTACCGCATTTTCTTTTTTTGGTTTTTCTAGAATTCCAAGACTATTGAATTAGCATCTTCCTGATATATACAAATATCTACAATGAGTTTTCATTTTGAAATTTAGATAATTCTACCAATGTGGAAAACTTTATGTATTGTAGAATAATTTTGGCCTTCATACAATAAAATTGCTTAACTTTATATTCTTATCAATAATAAATGGGAAAGCTTTAAGATAACGAAAACTAACCTTTTGAATTTATAAAATAAATTAAATATTTTAAGACTTGATTATACCATCATATTCTCGCATAGAAATCGACATTTTTCCTGAAGTCCTAAGCTTAAGTCCTAAAATTAAATTTTTTAATAATTTTTTTGTGTGAATTGGTGGGAGAGTAGTTTTGTTTTTCACAATACAATCAAGCTCTTACTCTCTATTAGATGCACTTCAATAAAAATAATGTATTAGGACTATAATGTAAAGAGTTAAAATACTATCTTAGTGTAAAAATTTATTAAGTTAGTAATTGTAATTTATATTGTATTAGTAAGTGTAAATAAGAAGGAAGAGGACTTATATCAGTATTATTATTGTGTTGGATAGCTACCTACACAGTTCCTAGTTTGAAGTAGAAAATCATACATAGATTTGATAGAAACCAATGTGTGAGTTATAAAAACAAAATCAAAATCCCACTTGGTAAAACCAAAAATATATGTTAATATTTTAACCCTAACTTTATTTAAATTATATACACTAAAAATGTAAGACCTAGTGAGAAATTAACTTCTACATTAAATATAGTCTTTACTATAATTTTAAAATTTAATAATTTATCAATCCACTACAAATCTAGCAGTCTGGAACACATGTCCAATAAGACTAATATTTTAGTATAAATAGAAGCAGATTTGACTTATTATATTAATCAAAAAATCAAAAAAATGTAGTCAATGTTTAATTGAGAATTTTAATATGTAATCTATAAATTTTTAATGTTATGTACATATTTAAATGCTATATATTCACTTCTACTACCTCTTTAACTAGGAAGTGTCTTCCTCAGTTCTACAGACTTAATTTATTGCAAAGTTTATTTCCCAGTATCTAAGTGTGTGTATAGCAAAAATTATACATTCACAATCTTCAACGTCTTTTTCAGATTTAAAAATACCAACAGATAATAGAAAAAATGAGTTTACGGCAAACAATCATCTATAATTTATGGGAGCATATATTTAGAAACCAATCAATGTTTTAATAATTTAAAAATTTAGAAAAATAACACACAAAACCTTTGAAATAATTTTTTATTTAGAACTAAATTTTATTTTATTTAATTTAAATTAAAATAGATATTGCTTTATCACAATAGAAGTCTAACCTTCACTGATTTAAATTTCCGACATAATTCCAATTTCATAAATTTCTCGAAAAGTATGTGAGTCAACATCTTAGTTCAAAACTTCTTATCATTTAATGTAATTATGTGTCTATAAAATATCAACAAATTCTAAAAAATTATTGTAACATTTAACACACGAACATGTGTAAATTAAAATGTAAATATTTGAAATTCTTATAAATTATATATAAAAAGAATACACACACACACACACACAAAATATATCATAGCACACAAATTTAAATGTATGTCAAAAAGGATAATTTTTAAAGAATCAATAAAAATTCGATTTGTTCTAAGCATAGCACAGTATCCAAAAAAAAAAAAAAACAAAAAATAAAACAAAAAAAAATAAAAACTAAAGTTACTTTATATGTAAAATAAAACGATTCTGTAAGGACACTTGATATATCATAAGTGTATTTTATTCAAATCTGATCCTAGTCAACAGGATTTCGCAAAAATTTACTTGTAAAATTTTATAACAAATTTGTTATTGTGTTTTTGATATCCTTTTTACAAAAAGAAAAATAAAATACAATAATTTCCTTTTTTTTGTATTTTTAATTTTTGGGATATTTTTTTTGTTTACACAGATATCCCTAAACATACTTTTCGAACACTCATATTATCTATAGGTAGGTATATTGATTGGTTATTATGCAAATGTAGTATAAATATATTTTCTTCAAATTTTAGGATATAGTATAGTTTTGTTGTTGTGATAGTAACTACGTTTACTACCGGTATTTTTTACTTCGGATAGGAAAATACAATTTTTGGCAAAGAAGAAAGGCTTTTCATATTAAATTAAGAGAAAATAAAGACCTAATAAAATCCCATATTTGTTTTTTTTTTCTTTTTTATTATTATTATAAAAATTTTGGCAGCTCATCAAATAATTTTTGGCAATATTTCACCTCATATGACCTTTTCTTTTGCCCATTTTTTTTTGTTATCTAATTTTTTGTCCTTTTTTTTCTTAAGAATCTTAAGTTTTGTAGTTGACTCTAAGTACTTTAGGTATGGTATCTACTTTAGAAATTAAGTTCTGTTCTCAAGATAGTTTTTTTTGTATAATTTCAATAAAATTTGAATTTGTGATTTCTCTAGATATATATTTTGATAACTAAATACATACTTCAAAAATATTAAGATGCCTACTGGAACATTAAGTATTAATAAAAGGATAGTGAAAAGTATTAAGGACATTTTATAATTTTTAGCATATCGGCTGTTTAAAATAATATAAAAAGCAGAAAAATAAAATGATATAGGTAATAATAATGTAATTTTGTAACTCTTAACTGTAAATCTATAATGTTTATTTTGATAACGGTAAGGGTGGTATTTGCTCCAGATTCCTTCATAGCACTATGAATGGACGCGCATTGCCTGTTAACTATTCTTTTAATAGGTGGTTATATATTTGATTGCCAACTCAACATTCAACTCAACTTCAAATCAATGCTGGTTTTCCACATGGCTCTGTTCTTTCACCCTCCCTATTTTTTATTTTCATTAATGACTTTCACAAATTAACTTTCAATCCAATCTATAGTTTTGCTGATAACAGCACTCTAGTAGCATCATATGATTTTCTAAAGAAAAATAATGCTAATGCAGCCGCAGCCACCCCCAAAAGAACAATGATGGCTCAATCAACGTGAGCTCAATCACGTCATAGCCAAATTTGTCGATTGGGGTAAAGCAAACAGAGTCGAGTTCAACACTTTAAAAACTCTAAGCCGTTTTGTTAGTAATAAGCTAACAGTATTCGAACCACCTCAATGAAGTGAGTTCAAAATGAAGATATGCATTGCATATTTTGGATATTGCGAAAAGCACCGCCAATTGATTGGGCTTTTTGGTCGCTGCAAAACTTATTTTTTACTTCGAGACCTCTTAAAAATCTATAAAGCATACTAGCCCAAGCTCGAGTATAACTTACATTATTCCCAGCCAGCAATTTAAATCTAATAAAAATCTATTAAGCGCTTACAGAACTTCTTATAAGTCCTCAAGGCACCTGGCAATAATTATTGGCAGGTGCGACAAAAACTGTTTTAAATTTTTGGACAAAGGTCAAAACGACGCTATTCATCTATAGGCGATATGATCTCATGCCTTGTACCACATGGTCATTGCCGTATTGTTAGAGCACTTACTCTATTTTGTAGATATCTACTCGGGGATGGTTTAAGTTCAGTTCTGGAAATTCTTTTATAATTATAACATATTGATTGTGGAATCGCGTCCCAATGTGAGAAGGTTTTGTTATTTATGATTTACAGAAGTTTAAATTTTTTATATTCATTTATTAGACAATATTGGTTTTATTCAACCTTAAAATAAATATAACATGGAATTTTCACTTAATTGGTATGTTCTTTTGATTGGTTTCAATTTTGATTTTAATGTGTTATATATTCATTCGTAAACCCAATTCTCAGCAGCTGGGCTCCATGCAACTGATTCTTTCTCGGTAAACCAAAGTGCAATTTCTTTGTTAGCTGCTTCTACTGCATCTGACCCATGAATAATATTACGACCAACTTGTATGCAATAATCACCACGAATTGTTCCCGGCATTGAATCAGCTAGAATTGTAGCACCAAGCATCTGGCGACCAGTTTTTACAACATTCAAACCTTCCCATACCATCGGAACTACTGATCCCGAATTCATATATTCTACCAAACCATTAAAGAATGGACGGCCTGCAAGGTCTGCGTAGTGTTTTTCTAGATGGTCTTTTGTTGCCCATGTAAATTTCATTGCCAACAATTTGAATCCTTTTTGTTCAAATCTTTCAATAATTTTTCCAACTAAACCACGCTGGACCCCATCGGTTTTAACCATAATAAAAGTAATTATGGTAAAAAGTAATAAAAGTAATAATTAAATAACCATAATTTAAGATGAATATAAACAACATTTTTCGCAGTTTCCCACACAATTTTTCCTCATCCTTTTTCTTTCCTTTTCTTTATCTGTTCTTTCCTTTTTCAAATAGCCAACGGTATGCCAGTACTGAACCTAAGTTTTGGCTATAATATAAAAAAAGAAGAATTGCCCTTTTTGCTAATGTTATTCTTAAAGTTCTCTTGTAGTCGTAAAGTTGTCTTAGTAAATTATATTTAAATGACTTAAATATTGGCGTACGTTTGACAGACGTCAAGTAAGCCAAGTAAATTCTTACAGACTAGCAATTGATTCGTTACTATCAATTTGTTACTACATAGCAATTAATTCAATCTAAATTAATTTCTTAATACATAGCAAACAATAAAACTCTTCGAAATTGTGTATTAGTTTATATTTAATTTGCTATTTTTCTTAAAGGCTTTTTTTTATGTGTGTGAATTACGTACGCCAATTTTAACAAAATTCTTTAAACCTATTTTTCACAATTGATTTAGTATCAACTAAAATTATGGATGAAAAAGCAATTTTATATTAGGCAAAAATTGACTCAACTGTCTGTTGTGTCTAAACGTGCCAAAGTTATTTAAAATAACAGAATTTTCTTTAATCTGTTATTTAAGAATTTAAATTGTAAGTCTATAAATGAGTTCATTTATTTTTTAGGGATATTTTAGGGATGTCAGATACTAATGATTTTTTTATGTTTTATGTTAGAAGTATTTCCGACTTGGCATACATATTGTATTATTATAAATTCAAATTACGTAAACCCTTTGGTTTTTAAATGTTCTACCAGTTTATAATTTTAACAGACATGGATGGGTAGTAATTTTGTCCGATATGAGCAATACATTGTTTTTCAAATTTATTGATTTAATACATTCGTTTAAAATTTTTAATGCTAATTAAAAAAATATTCCATGTTTTCATTTTCAATTTCACGTTTATGCACCTCTCATTTTCTATGTGTTTAATTTTTGAATTTTTTATTTATTCAACTCAATTTTTCAAAAGAGCTTTACTAGCTCGTACAGAGTATAAAAGACCATCTCAATCGGTTTGACACTTTTTAGTCCTCCAACCAGATTTTTTTATTTTATTATCTTTGAAGCTTCACCATTATCGTCATGCTTAAATTCTATTTTATATTCTTAGACTTAATACTAGTAGATTGGTTATAGTCTAGTATTCGTTGTTTTTTGATTGTATCGTATCAAATGCTTCTTTTATTCAATACCATTTCGTGTCATATTGAATAATACATCCTCCAATTTGTATGAAATTAAAGTAGGAGTTCCACAAGGCTCAGTACTTGGCCCAATTTTGTACAACACTTACACTGCAGATATCCCTAGGTTAGAGTTTACAAAAATATCAGTATTTGCTGATGACACTGCAATTTATTCTGCTGGCACTAATCCCAATTACATATTAATGAACCTACAAAATTCACTCAATAAGCTCTCTAGATATTATGCAACATGAAGAGTAAAAATTAATGCTTCAAAAACAGTATCAATTTATTTTACGAAAAAAAGGAAAGCCTCTCTTTTACCTTCTATACCATTAAAACTGCAAAATGACGAAATTAACTGGGCCGATACTATTAAATACCTAGGCATTACCTTAGATAAAAGGCTAACCTTTCAAAAGCAAACTTCTATCACTATTGATAAAATTAACAAATGTACTCGCATGTTGTATCCCCTCATTAACAGAAAGTCAATCTTATCCACAGCAAACAAATTGATACTTATTAAGGTAATTTTTCAACCAATAATGTTATATGTGGCACCAGTCTGGGGAGATTGAGCAGCTAGTCATATTAAAAAATTACAAATTGCGCAAAATAAACTTTTGAAACTTGTATTCAATCTTCCCAGATGGTATTAAGCTGCATGATAAAGCCAGCATGAATACAATTTTAAAAAAAATAAGTTATTTAATTGTAAAGTTCCATGTTCATGTCAGAAAATCCTCTGATAAGAAATTTAAATTAAGTTAAAAAAAATTAGGCTAGTTTAGTTCGTAGGTAGGTTTTACTGTAGGTAGGTTTTACTGTTTAATTTAGTGTTAAGTTTTACAAAACAAAAATTCAAAATTTCAAATTTCCTTTAAATTTATACTTGTAAACTCGAAAATTTCTAGATAAAAATAAAAAAATACAAATCAACTGTAGTAAAGATAATTATATATCTGTACCTAAGTAAATAGTTTTAAAAGAATTATTTGTACAATTTATGAAGCATAATAAATAAATAAATAAAAAAAAAATAATTCAATACCTTTACTTTTATAGCCCGAAAGTTTATCAATTTTGATTTAATATTCACAAAATTTTCTCATTAAAAGAAATATAAAACAAAATTGTTTGTTGTGAATTTTATTTTAAAAGTAAAAAAAAATGTTTTTTAAGAAATAAAATAATTCAAGAAAAATGTGCGAAACAAAAAATTAATAAAAATTTATGTTTGAATATTGTTGTAAAGAAATAAAAAAAAAAAAAAAGTTTTTCTTCGTAATTTTATTTTTTACCTTTAACGGGTTTATATACCCAGATTTTGATCCTTATAAAATTTTTTATTAAGTTAATGGTTAAGTTACTGTAAAATTTAATCAACCGTTATTATATCATTGTTTTTTTCATTTTCTATTTTTAACACAATAAACGTAGATATCGATATTCTTGGGAAAACTAAAGCTTCGAAAATTTTCTTAAGGATATTTTTATAAAATAAATTTTTATTATAAATATCCTAGTGGTGGATGCAGGATGGGAAATATTATTTTTTGAAACTATTAGTATTAAAATTTTGATTTAATATAACAGATAGGACCTACAATATTATCGATTTATAGTTTTTCTTTTATGGTGAAATAAATTTCTGTAAACTGAAACCTTGAAATGTTCAATACTCTCTTCTACGATATCAGCATTAAATAAAATGATAAAATTACAATATTTTATTTTTTATTCAATTTGCTATAAAGGTAAAATAAATTAAATAATATATATATTCGTATTGTATACAAAATATACAGAATGTTATGAGTTTTTGTTTTTTGTCTAAATCTCAATTTTATTTCCTTTGTTTTGATTTTGTTTTTGTTTGTGGAAATTTATGTGAAAAGTTTAATGATTTTTGGTATAATTTTCGGGCACACATGTGTTATTTATATTTAAAAACAAAAAAAGTTATTGATGGGTAATATTCTAAATACCTTAAATCAGTTTTATAATAATATTATTGAAATTTTATGAATTTTTTACCTTTTATTATTTTATTTACCTACCTATACTATATTATATTATTTATTATTATATAATAAATTTTATACCATATTTAATATTATTAAATAAGGATAACCATCAAATTTTTTTTTTTTTTTTTTGTTGTTATTATAACTTTGTTAAAAATGATTGGGATTTATTTCAAATTAGTTGATAGGTTGAATAGGATATCGTTTTCTGTTTTTGTTTTTAATAATTTGTTTTTGAAAAGGGTTTTCTTCGAGTTATTGAAATCCTTAAAAAAGGGTTAAATTGTAATTATTAGAACAATTTATAAATATATTTTTTTATTTTTAAATGAAAATATAATTATTGTACTCGTAAAAGAAATAAAAATATGGGAAATTAATTAAATTCAAGATAACTACGTATTATTGTAGCTTATTCAGATTTAGGTCTACGGTCGCCCCGGAAAAGAATAAATAAATAGATCAAAAAAATTATTTTCAAAAGATAACCTTATTAAGTAATTCTAGACCTTCAGTAATCCCTTATTTATTTTATATTATTTAAATTGCTATTATGTGAATCAACATTTTTAGATAGATTATGTGCACTATTAGATATTATGTTAGATACTATATGCCAATCACGAAGTCTTTTACAGTTTGTACCAAACCAAATTAATGTATCTTTTTTTATTTCAACAAATTTTTGGTTTGTTAACCACCAACAACTTTTCTGGAAAGGCTTATTATACTTTCCATCACAAATAAAAAAATTATTGGCTGTTAATTTACACATTTTGTTGCACTTGTTGCATAACGCTGTTACTCTATCAATCGCCATTGTTGAACCTTTGTTATCTTTAGTTTGGAAAACCTTTTTTCACCACGAGCTACAGTCACAGGTAGATTAAAAAAATTCACAATGCAGACAGTTTTTCTTCTTAAAGGCAATCCACTTGACATGATATTATGTTGCGCTTAAAACCAAATCCCGAACAAACTGCTTATATTAATATATTTCAATTTTATCATATTTTCCAACAATTCATGCATCCCTCTCTTGGAATATAGACATGTGTATTATGCCTAACTGAAATAATAACTGTTTACATTAATACGTGAAAATCTTTAACTGAAATGAATTTATAGCTGTGCTGAATATGCGAAAAAAACTTCAATTTTATATTTTTGAAGTTTAATAGTCCTATAGGAAGCACATCACGTCATTCGTCTAATAAAATGTTGTTTTTTACTTCTAACTCGATGTTTAACCCTAATTAACCTAAGACGCACTTTGAGGCCAGTATCATTTAATTTTAAATTAATTTCATTAAAATATCATTCTAATCGTTTATATGGTGTTATGTACTTATTCATTACACATATAAAAATATAATTTTTTTTAATAAGGTACGTACACTTTTGTGTTAGACGTTTTAGAAAATGCAGCATAAAGTACTACGATGTGCCTGCTAAGCACATATACTGATATTTTGAAGCAAAACATATAAAAAAGTAATATTATGTAGAAATTTAAAGAAAATGGTTTGTTTTAAAATAGTAGGCCATAAATTTCTTTGCAATAAGGGTAAATCTTTAATTCTAACTGTAAATTTATTGTTCTTCTAAGAGAAACTGTAATACAAGATATAATAATAAGCCAGTAAGTTTCCTATTTCGTTACGTTCAAAAGAATGTTATAAAAAATTAACTTTACACATTTTTTGTTTATCTTTCATTGACTTTACTTCAATTTGGTAAATTGAAACTTTATTTATGTCTATAAAATATATTACACCAGAGGAGCAAACACGTCAGGCAATATGTGAATCTGATGATAATGATGCTGTTGAAGTACGATAGTAATGATGAATGGGAATCTTCTGATTACGTACACCGTTGAGAAACTTCAGAATAAGAAGATGAGTAAGATTTCAGTGGTAACAATAACAAGTTTGCAAAAGATGTTGCAACAGAAGTTTTTATAAGTGAAGAACGGAATGGAAATATTTGCCATATAATGAAGGCAGAACTAGAGTACATAATATTACAAGAGGAGAGGGAAGAAAAGTAATTTTCCCACCAGGAAAATATATAGCAGAATTTATAAATTTCTGATACCGCTATAAATTTATTTGTAAATAATACAAATGTGTCAGCTGTACGAGATCAGAATAATAAATAGAAATTTGTAGATTCTATTGAGATACATGATATCACTCTTGATAAAAAAAATAAAACTGTTCCAAAAAAAAAAAAAAATCTGTTGTTAAATCTGTAAAAGAACCTTTGATAATAAAATATAATAATTTAACAAAAGGTGGGGTAGATATTTTAAACCAAATGGTACATGCTACTTCGGTACAACGTTAGACTAAGAGATGGCCTGTTGCAATATTTTACAATTTAATTGATGTATGTTAGCTCCGAATATTATTTTGTTGAATGTAATTAGTGTATACATATATTAATTAATTATATAATTAATTTTTTACTATTAACCAGCTTCTTTTTCATAACTCTACAAGAAATTCTATATATGTGCCTCAGAGGCACTTCGCATTACTTTATGTACGCTTAAATAAATAGGTTAATTAGGGCTAAACGAAATTTTCTGACGAATATCGTTATTAATTGCAATGCCTAAAAGTTTAGCGTCTTGCAGCACTACATTAAAAACTCATCTGTGCGTGAATTTTCTAAGAAAATTTGTATACTCTTTAGTAATTTTAGTAATGGAGTTATCGAAATTAACACAAAGTCCTTGCTTTACGTTAATTTACGAAAGGGATTAATTCGATTCAAAATTGCATACTACAATTGTACTGATTGGTTTACTGATATATGCATACACTTTTATACTTATGGTATATTAAAGTAGATTAATAAATTCTTCAACAGTAAAACACTATACACAATTCAATCGTCGTACAACTATAAAAAACTTAAGACCAAAAGGGGCTAGCTCACAACCGAGTTCAATTAATAAACTAAACGTAGGTACCACTACTACATAAAAAAAACTATAAGAGTATAACACTATTATTCCATTAGCTGCCTCTCAAAATTTTTTATACAGATAGCGATATGAGTTTCACTACTATTTTAATAATGTTAGTTATACGCGATTGCTCCTAAAATCGTTCATGATTATTTTAAATACAGCTTTATTCTAAACAGAAGAGTTAAAATCTATAATCAACACAAGAATTGACACGCTGGGTGGCGCAGTAGGTAGAGCGCCTGCCTTTCAACCGAAAGGTCCCGGGTTCGATTCCCGATGGAGCAAAAAAAAAAATGCTTTATGAATTTTTCGACCTGGTCCAGTACCCTTTGTCATTGGGATATAATAAATGACAAAAAATAATTGAGAGTATATATAATCTGGTAACAAATTAAATAATAATGAAACTATTCTATTTAAGAAAGCTTAGTTCCTGACAATAGCAGTAGTTTTCCACATTTAATGAGTAAGCCAGTAATTTGTTAAATAAATACTCGAAATATTATAGATTGTAGTGTAAAATTGCAGTACCGTACTCAATTGAGCACGAAAAGGTGATTATACCTAAGTTACTGTAGAGTGTAAAAAAAAAGAAAGAAATTCAATTTTTATTTAACGATATTCAAAACAAATAATCACAGAAATATTTGGGTTTAGACAAACTGCATAAAAATATAATATAGCGAGTTGGAAGTGAACTAAAAGATAATAAAATTTATCCCTCTTCAAAAACGAAATTAAAAAATAATAAATATTGTAGTAAAATGTACCTAAATTATAATTATGAAGAAATTTATATGTCAACACTATGTGTTCTAAATAATTTTAATAGTTCATAACTGTTTGACACTGAATTATTATAAAATACTTTATAAGACGAGACAGCTAAGGCTAAGATCGTAAATTATACCTCTTGAAATTGTTATCATACTGTAGTTATATTTTAGTTTGCATAAAATATTGTATTTTCAAATTATTCTATTATACTTTCATTATTTTTACTTTTTTTTATTTATTTATTATTCTGTATATTAAACCAAATAAAGAAAAACAAATGATTAATATAAAAATATTTACCTATAACAATTACAAAAAAAAAAAGATTTTACTATTTCTTTTACTATTAGACTATTACTTTAAATATAGCGTGTACGATAAGATCAGATGTAAAAGTAAGCAATACTACTATAACAATACTTACTATAACAATACTTACCTACTAAGTATGTAACATTAAAATTTTTCAAGACCATTCAGCCCAGCCACAATACAATATACAGTAGATTCAAACTATTCCAACCTACTACGATTACAAAACGAGAGGAGATGGAAAGAAAAGCATGAAAAAAACCGACGCTATATTGATTCTTACTAGAGCTAAAAGTTGAGGAAACAAATATTGTAGCTTAGACAATACAATGTTATACAATACCGATAAATTACCGAAGTACCGAAGTACCGACAATACCGAAGATCATACTCCATTTAAAAAAAAACCAACGCAATTATAGTAGTTATAAAGCCTTATTTACACTGTAACAAAATGAAATAATAGGTTCTCGAGCACTGCCATTCCAAATAACATATTAAATATTCAAAGTCTAAGCAATATTCATATACATACATGCATATCTGCTGAGATTTTATATAAATGTATGTTACAAGTCAATTAATTTAATTCAATAAAATAAAAATCTGAAAATACTTAATATGAAAAAAAATATTAACTTTTACTCAAATAAATTGGGTGGTGGGTAATACGGGTGGTAACCGATAAATAATAATATAAAAATTTATACATGGAAATTCAATAAATTGAATAAAATAACATACGTTCTAGCAATTTACAAAAATTATATTGAAAATTTGTATCTATAATATGAGAAAAAAAAAATCGAGCAACTGGAAAAAAAAGGATTTTGTTTTGGGTTTTGTTGAAAGAAAAAGGATAAAAATGGTGTTATTCAATTTCAATTATCCATAAGTGAATAGGTCAGAAAATTAAATTTATCAAGACTTTAGATTTTATTAATTTAGGACATCATAATAATATTGTGCAATGCGTTACAATTTGATCAATTAAGAATATAGAGATAAAAAATTTAAATTTAATTTTGAGTAAATTTAAATTGACATACATTTGTCGTACAAAAAAAAAATTTAATATACGAAGAAAATTTTTTAAATAAAATGAATTATAGAAATTTAATGGAAGAAATATAATAATTTAAGAAATATTCAATCAGTGCTTTAGGGGTTAGATGAATAATTCGATTTATCAGAGGACAGAGAATTACAAATTAGATTAGATAAGTTAAAAGTGTTATTTTTGAATACACACATATAAATAATATACTGTAATATTCAATGTATTGATGTAGAATGAATCGATTTTTACTGTACTACTCACATATAGAATATAGCTGTACTACTCACATATAGAATATAGATGATATACATCAAAGGTTTTTATTCAGTTTTTTAGGAACTACCACAAAGCAAAACATGGATGTACCTTCAGAAAAGAACCAATTAGATGTTAAATATAAACCACCAATAAAACTATAAAATCTAACTGTGTCAAACAAGACAAGTCATAGCAATTTCAGGTTATCTGTGAAACGTTATATGGACAGGCTAACAGAAAACAAAGTACGAATGTATGAAAAATGTATATATTAAGCCTGTTCTAAAACACGCTACCAAAACAACCAATGGACACATCTAAAACACAAAAATGCGAACTCTAAAGAAAATACATGACACAACGTTAAGATATAAGAAATGTAGCAAATAAATGAGAGATGACATTGTCTGTTGGAGTCAAAATAGATGGAGCAGAAGTCAGAAATCATGTGAACAGAATGACAGAATATTAACTGACGAAGGTAGCAATGAATGGCTAAATAAACCATAAATATTTATCGTCAGGAAGACCTTGATGATATTAAAGTTGAACATCGTCATCACAAAATTGACCAAGAAGATAAAATAATTTGCAACAACAGGCACTTAAGTTAGGAATTAAGAGAAGAGAATTTTTAAAAAAATTTTGGATTTGAATTTGCTGACTGACTGGATTTTGATAATGAAATTTCTTGTTTTAATATATTTTTTAGTAAATGTTATCACATTATTACATCTTATATGGTCTCGTGCACCCGGAAATATTTTTTCGCTCTATTAGAGTTTGTTTGTATAATTTACGATTTACATAAAAACAAAAATGTTTACATAAATTTAAAATCTTACTTTAATATCATTAGAATAAAATGTTTCAAAATTATTTTTGCTATTTAATCGGATCTTTGATCACAAAAAGATTTTCTTTTTGCCAGCATATTTATTTACATTCAAAAATTCAATGTTTTTTTTTTTGTTTTTAAACAAAATTCATTTCTAATGTACGTCAGTTATGTCTTTTGATGAATTCCTTGTTCATTGTGATTTGAACATGACTTTTTCTCTTATTTTTGTTTTATGTTTGTTTTTTGCAAATATTGTAAATATAAAAATAAAATTTAGGTTCTTAAAACCAAACAAAAAAAATATGTGTTTCTTTTTTTTTTAATTTTTCGTTAGGGAAATTTGAATTTAACAATTTTTGTTTTTTTTTTTTAAATATAAAAATGAAAGCTTTGACTGATGTTTACATTTGTGAATGCCTATGTAAGAATGTATGTAAAAATTAAAAATATATAAATAAAAATTTAAAAATTCGATTGATGAAAATGCAATAAACAAATTATTCATAAAATAAACCTTGAAATTTTCTCAAAAAAAAAAAAAAAGCAAAAAAAGCAAATTTTTAAAATTTCTTTAAATTTAGATAATATTTTTCTATTTATTTTAATTCAGAAGATTATGCTTTTCTAAAATTACCATATTTAGAAATGTTTATAGTTATATCTAATAGTTTTGATTTTTAATAAATTTCATTACTTGTGACCCCTGTGTTAAGACTGACCAGAACTGTGTTAATATTTTAAAAATAAGAAAGGTCAACACAGCTTAAACAAAACTATTTATTTATATTACAACGTAAAAGTTAACAATGAAAATTCTCAGTTAATGAATATTTACTTATATCTTAATGGATATCCAGGTCCAAGCTACCCCTGTAATTATCGCCTAATTGCTTTGACTTCAGTATTATCAAAAGTAATGAAAACAACTATTAATTTTCAACTTAAAAAATGTCTACAGAGCTTCAGTTTTTTTAATGATTGCCAATATGTTTTTAGGTAGAAGTGGAGATCTTTTGACCTTTTTGACGGATTTAAAATTATAGAAAAATGTGCGTGGCATGTTTCGTTACTAAAAAAAACTAAAGCAATTAGACTGGGAAATACTTTCAATACGTGGATTGAAAATTTCCTTTTAAACCATTTAATACAAGTTATTTTGGATGGCTTTATACCCCAAAAATTCTCTATCAATGCTTGTGTCCCTCAAGGCTGATTTCTTTCTCCAACATTATTTATAATATTAATGTATGATCCACGACTTCAAACCAAACCTACAGCTTTGCTGATTATAGTACCGTCTAGTCCTTGTATTATTTTCGAAAAAGATTTTGAAGTAACCCAAATTTCATTTCATATAGAACGATATAAAATATTTTGTTCTCTACGTAACAGCGACCTTCAAAAAATACATAACTGGGGAATTTTATAAAGTATTTTTTATGAATAAGCATGTTTTCTAAGAGTTTAGATGACACAGTTGTATAGTGTTAAGAAAATGGAATATGAAAAGGAATGAAATTATCTGTCCATATCTCTATCTCCCAGTTTCCTTTAAATCTGTAAATGGGAAAAATTTGGTACAATTTCCACAGCCATTTCTCAACCGATTTTCATTATATCAGGGATGGTGAACCTTCTTTTGACTGCGTGCCAATAAAAATTATTTTGATAAAATGAAAATACATACGTAGCCGTGCCTTATGAAAAAACTATACAAACATTTATTTCTATAATTAATTGATATAATTTTTATTGAGATTTTTGTTGTTTAATATCTTTCGATAATGCATCAATGTCAGGATGATAGTTTGACAATTTTAATGAAATACAAGCCTTGCCAGATTCGTCGGTAACTCTGTTTCGTACATCAGATTTTATGTGATTTATTATCGAAAATAAGTTTTCACAGCTATCCGTTGATGAAAAAATTGTATTAATAAATAAAGACGCTTCATCGCATTAAATGACATACTTAACATATTGTCCATGTTTTCGTACTCTTCTTCATTTAATATGTTTTTTTTTTATTTTTAATTTCATGCACAAATTTTTGTTTCCAAATACAGCTTGATTGAAACTCTACCAACTGAATTTCTAAATTTTCTAATTTTAACCATTCTAATTGATCAATTTTAGTAGTTTCCAAATCGAACTTTTCTGGATATTTTATTTAATAAGGTTAATTAACGGTTTAAATATTTTGAAATCTTGAAATCTCCTTACAAAATTGTCTTGTATGTCATTTATAACTTGTCTATAAAATTTATATTAATTTCATAGGCTCCATGAATGGAAAATTTTTGAAAATGATCTTTCAACAATGGAAAATACTTAAAAGTATTGTTGTCAATATCTTGTTTTAATATTACTAATTTGGCCTCAAACCTTTTAATAATAGCGCACATAACATCAATTGATTTCCCACGGTCTTGTAATTTAATATTTAATTAATTTAAATGGTAGCAAATACCCGTTAAAAACATAAATTTTTTGATCCAGTCATTATCAAAAATTTGAGAAAATCCAGATTTCTTATCATGAACAAACTTTATAATTTCATCAAAACATTCTACAAAACGTTGTAACACAAAGCCGCGGCTAAGCCAGCGTACGTGATTGTACATTAGAAATGCATGGTAATTTGAACCAACTTCTTGTAAAAGCAACAGAAATCGCCTCTTATTCAAAGTTGGGCTGCTATGAAATTTATTATTTTGGAAACAATACTTAATATATCACCAAATGCTGCTAATCCAGACTTCGTAATTGACCAAATTTGGTTTATGTTTTGAACATGATATGTTTTGAATTTTCAAATGTATACATTATGTACACGTAAATAAAGGCACCTGAAATCTGTGAAAATGCTTTGTTTTGTTTTTTAAAATATTATAAGAATTGAATAAAGACATAGAGTTCAATTTTATTCAAACTTACAAATGCATTTGGTTTAGTACATATGTATGAAAAATGAAAGAATGTATATGTATATACCAATGAATGGGTTCGCCATTCATCCATCCATCTAAGATTATTTAACAGGAATGGGAGCGAAATTAACTATTTTCAATTAGAGTTTTCAATTAGAAATTTCAATTTAAAACTTCACCCACATAAAAATATATACACACTCCTAGAACTCCACAATTTACAAAAAAATACACACATGTTCACAAATGCAAAACAAAAGTAAAGTAGAAGCACCCATTTTACATATTTTACTTATTCGAAATTTAAGTCCTACTGCGGTAATGTATTATTTAATGGAACACGAATGCATGCTAAGAGAATGCACAGCAATACCATAGATTGCAAAATTTGAATTGGACGTTCTTGTGGATTACGTATTTTAATACCCAGAATTCATTTGACCTGTGCTAGGACATTATTATCATTTTCTATTAGATGAAACACAATTCCCAATCATTTTAGCATTTGCTATTACTATTCATAAATCTCAAGAACACACTTTCGTTATAGTTGGTATTCTTCTTATCACAACTTACATTTGTCATTATCAATTATTTATGTGACTGCCAGTAGATATTTATTTATTTATTTAATTTAGTTAATTTTTAACTATTTATAATTATATAATTCAGTATTGTACAATATATTCTTTATTATTACATAAATTTATGTTTAACATATTTTATCAAGTTATTTTTAAATATATTTGTATTAGTTTTTAACATTGAAAAGTTTTAAACCATTGTACAAAGTTATATTTTTAGTTTTTTCCTTTCTAAATAAATTTAATCTAAAACGATTAACATTTCTTAAGTTATAATTATGAATATCAGATACATAAACTAGACTTGAGATGCTTAACCCGCGGCTCATAAGCCGCAGGTGGCTCTTCCAATAATTTTTTGTGGCTCCTATTATGTTATATAACATTATATACTATGTGCGGCTTAAAAAGTAAATATCCAATATTAATCACATTAAACAGAATATGATGATAGTAGTAAGGTTGCATTTTATAAAAAATATATATCGGAGACAAAATATTCAAATTTGGAGAAACATGCAAAATGAATAATATGTGCTTTTGGTAGTGTCTATCTAATTGCGAATCCGTTTTTTTTTTAAATGAAAATTTGAAAGAATAAAAATAGGACTAGATTACTTGATAAAAATATGGAAAATCAGCTGCGTTTAGATGCAACAAAAATTGTAATTGACCTAAACTTACTACAAAAAAAAAAAAACGATAAGCAGAGTTCTCATTAAAAAAATATCACCAAAAATAATAATTGCCAAAACGTAAATTTAAATTATTTGTGATCACGCATTTTGTGGACAATTACTAATACATTCATTAAAGTTCTTTGATTGATACTTAACCATTTTAAAGCATTTAACATAAATTTACTTGATGTGTATCTTTTTACTTTAAGTATCACCCAGTTTCAAAAGCTTTTCAAAAGCCAAAAAAAAACAGCCACTATAGCCTTGTTGTCATGTGTTGCCATTTTCCAATTAGTAATTATTAAGTTTAATAAAAGCTCACAACTGTGAGTCTTACTAAATCCGGATTCAAATGTATATATTAAATTGTAACTTTTTAAATAATGTAATATTTGTTCATTCACTATTTTCTCGATTTTTGCTTCTATTGAAATTGTGTTAACCGGTCTGAAATCTGTAGCCATATTAGTACCTTTCATTTTTTCTATTGGTATAACTACTGTTTTCTTCCATATTTCTGGAAATAGTTGGAATATGTTGTTGTATCCTATCCAAAAGTATCCAATATAATACATTCAATTCGTACATTTGATGGTATTTTTGTTTTCATATTAAAGAACAAATAAATCAAGTTTTTACAAACAAAAAAATTGTTTATAAAGAAATTTTAAATTAACAAAAACATAATATTAAATGTCCTACCTACTACTTTTTAAATAAAATCAAAAATAAATTGATTACCTTAATTTACACGCTGGATGGCGCAGTAGGTAGAGCGCCTGCCTTTCAACCGAAAAGTCCCGGGTTCGATTCCCGATGAAGCAAAAAAAAAAAAAATGTTTCATTGATTTTTCGAGCTGGTCTATTATCCTTTGTCATTGGGATATAATAAATGACAAAAAATAATTGAGAGTATATATAATCTGGTAACAAATTAAATAAAATGAAACTATTCTATTTAAGAAGGCTTAGTTCCTGACAATAGCAGTAGTTTCCCACATTTAATGAGTAGATAAGCCAGTAATTTGTTAAATAAATACTCGAAATATTATAGATTGTAGTGTAAAATTGCAGTACCGTACTTAATTAAGCACGAAAAGTTGATTCTACCTAAGTTACTGTCAAGATCCTAAAAAAAAAAAAAATAAAAAAAATTACATGAATATAAATAATTTTTATTATTATTTTTAAAAATGTCTAAAAAAATATAAACAAACATTAACGCAAAAGACATTATAAAAATTTGTACAATTTTTATCAAGCTTCCTTGAATTTCGAGGAGTGGGCGAATCCTAGTTTAAATTAATATTAAAAACTGATTTAAATATTAACATAAACTGGTGAAATGTAAGCATGAAAATAAAAATTTAATTTAAAAGTTTTAACGCTTTTTCTTTTATCAACATGTCGTACTACAATAGTCCACATTCCGAAAGAAGGAACTACATTTAACTGACTCCTTATTTCATATGCTGTACATAACGACGATTAGTCTTTGAATAATGACGATCAAAATTTTTATTTAATTTATTTTTATTCATTGATTCATGTGATTATAATATTGTTTCCTATTTTGGAAATGTTAAAAAATCATATCGAATTGTGACTAATTAATGGTACAAATCTCTCTTAAATTCGGATTAAGCATAGGTAAAAAGTTTTTGACAACACCAAAAAGAAATAGAAAATTAGGATTTTCCTTATTATGTAATTGAATTAAGATCCTTATGATTATACAATAAATGTACATAGCTACTTCAATTTAAATATCAGTAATTTACGTAATTTATTTCAACTTCTCAATAACAATAATTTTATTAACATAAAAATTTCAAATATTTTAAAATAAAACAATAAATAATAAAAGACAAATGATTTCACTTATTAATATCAGTAAATACCCAATAATTATTATTCAATATAATATAAATAATAATTAATATTATTTAATTACATAAATATTTCTGATGTATTTTAGTTGTCGATATAATATGATAATTTATCTAGAAAATATATTTTTAAAACAAAATTCATTGAACTCAATATTATAATAATTATATTAATAAATCATTTATTATTTCCCATACCAATAACATAATACTCTAGAGGGTATAAAGTTTTAAAATCTCATTTCATTCGATTTTGTTTAAGATTAACCATAAAATTAAATTAAAAAATAATAAAATATGGAAATTTTATTAATAATTTTATCAGTTCATTTGCACAATAAACAGTTCTATACAAATCAATTCAAGCAAAGAAAATTTTTAAATTTCATTATTGAATCATCATTAATTTCGAAAAATTAAATAAATAAATCAATGGACAGAGTGTTTCATTATGGTAATTGTACTATACAGGGTGGTCCGGTTTAGAGCAAAAAGTTTTTAAGGGGTTATTGCTTGGAGTATTTTAGGAAAAAAATTGTTGTAGAAGAAGGGTCTATCCTTAAATTTACCTGGGATACAGAGGGTTAAAGAAAATCGGATTAGAAAAATTATGTCTAAAGAATATCCACTACAGCTCAGAAGAAATTGAAACTAGAGCAACATCTTCTTCATAGCTTTTTTTTAGAATTAACACACCTAATTAACGGTATATGTTGAATGAGTATCAGACTTGCCGTTTTTGAATAATAACTGCATAAAATTAAAATTTTGCTTTTAAAAACTGAAAATTTTGTAAAAAACGTTGATTATCTCGAAAAAATTCGTTATTTTTTTTTTTTTATTGTGTTGATACGCTACATCATCTCCTACAACTTTTTCATACACAACTTTCATATCAGACTTGCCGTTACAATTTAGTGTTCTTTAATTAGTGTTTCTGACATTTATTGTCAATTATTTTCAGATTGAATATTATGCTCAGTATTTTTTCGAGTACTTTTAATTTATTTTCATCATTTATTATCATGTTGTTCAGTCTTCTGAGCTATAAGTTAAAGCTGACCAAAATATAGTTATATAAAAATTTTCAATTTTATTGTTCTATTTTAAATTTTATTTTTAAAAAGGTCTCTATGTGCGTTAAAACATTGAATTTATTATTAATTGTGTGTCGTTTTATTATTTATTAAATCACCTGGGTACATTAAATTGCTTTTATTGCTTCAAAGTTATAGCCTCATTAGTTAAACCTAATAGTAGCTTCTTTATTTAGAGTCAAAAGTATTTTTTTTAATTCGCCAACAGATTTTACTACAATTTCAGTGTCGTCAGCAGACGCACTTATTATAATATTATGAATATGTCCCTCAAAATTAGGATCATGATGATGAATATGTGCCTTAATCTGTTTAAATCTGTTATTGCGTGATCAAGCACAAGATTGACTATTTTTGTTGACCAGATTATGACCTTGTGGGACTATTGTTTTCATTTCATATTTGTTCGTTATTTTATTTTATATTGCTACTTTGCATTCAATGCATCTGAGTGTTAGCATAATTATTAAATTATTTATCAATTTTCTTTGGATTCCCAAGTAGTTAAAGTGAAGAATTTCTTGAGGATATTATAGACCCTGTGATATTTTTTGAAGAGGTGGTAAATGTATTTAAAAAAATGTTTAAAGAACAATTAATGACGTTGTATTCATAAAAATTAAATTTTTAGGAATAATACAAATAAATCTACACCGCTTTCACTTCAAAATTAAATTTTTTTATTTTTTTATTTTACATATTTAGTTTAACAATCCTACAGATAAATCTGCAGGCCAACTTTATAGGGCCTTTTACTTTTCGAAATTTTTATTTTCTAATGAAATCTAATTTCTTAGCATGTTACTCCATGTTCGCCAATTCAATTTATTAATGATTTTTTTCATATTTTCCGTTATACTTGAAATTATATCTTAGACGGTAAATAATTGTGAAACTGCTAAACATGTATTGCACACCTGCAAACTAAATTAGAGGTGTTAATATTTTCAACTTACTCAATAACAAATTGACAAAATATATTTAACTAATTTAATTTACAGAATTTTATAATGGGCCCATCAATCTCCTGGATTTTATAGGTCCCGAGTATATTTACATTTCGTTTATGTTTTTTTTTCAAAATCAAAACTAATTAATTTTACTTAAATAACTAGTTTAACAAAAAAATAATATCTAATAATTCGTTTTCTATTTCTACCCATTACCAAATTAGTATTGACTTACATACTTGTCTTAATAACTACAACCGAAAATAAAAAAGGATGATTTGAGTAAAACGCTTGCCGGTGTTGTATTTGTTTATCGATGATTTTAATTCTATGCAAGAATGGAATTACTTTTCCTGCAGCCTCAGTTGTTTTCATTGTCAGAATTTCCAACCCTGTGATACCAAATTAGATTTTTCTATTTTTGTATGAGGGGCAAGTATCAATAATATGGTGTATTGTGATGATGGATCCTACTGAACCACTACATGTGTGTTTGTGTACCATCAAAAAGGTAACTGTGTGTAAGCCTGCTGTGACCTATGTCCAGTCTTAGTTATTATGACGGAGGTTTTACGTTTGAGTTTTTAAAGGATTTCCCATTTGAATACAACCATGAATTTTACAAGACTTAAGTTCACTTGCAGAAGGTTGATTTTGCAATCCTAAACTATATTTTTCCCATATAATTTTGTTGCACAGGTATTTTCTATCCTGATAATAAAGTTTGTGTGACGGTAAAATATTTAATTTAATTTTTTAATAAAACAAACTTTACTGAAAAGTGAAAACTGGGCCTTATCACTTAATTTTCATATTTTTGATATATTTTTTAATATAATATACTACATAATATTATACAGTATTACAATTTACAAAAAAAATTGTTCAATCTAGATTATTGAAAAATACTAAAATTATATTTTAAAACCAGATTTACATATGAAATTCAAAATCATTGAATTTTACACAAAAAAAAAATAAAAACCAACATTTTGATTGAAACCTCATCAAATCATTTAAATAAAAAACGAACAAAATAATTTAAAATCATATCATTTCTTACCAAAAATATTAAACACATGAACGCACCTAAAATTATTCGAATGCTATCTTTTCACATTTTATTTTCTATAATTCAAAATTATTCAAAAAATGCAAAAACAAAAAAAAACAAATTTTGCACAATAATTTTCACAAAAAAAAAAAAATTCCAAAAAATATAAATTCAACAATGAATTTTTGAATTTTAAGTATTTTTTATCAAATAAAAATTGATCCTGTTGAGTTCTTAAATATTTAGAACATACACACATACAAATACATATCATTATATATCCATATCCATTAAAAAAAAATGTTTACCGCAATAACGATGAACACAGAATACAGGAAAAAAATAAAGTAAAATAAAAAAAAAAAACAGCAAAACAAAAGAAAATAAAAAGAGAGCAACAATGAATAATAAAATACAGTTATATTGGTTAAGTATTAAAACGTGATTGGAAATCTAGCAAGGATTTCTAAGAACAAATAAATCAGCAAAAACGATAAAGAAAAAAAATTATTTTCTTATTTTTTTTTTTTTGTTCTTTTTTAAGCTGAATTGTTGAATGTTTTGATTGGATACAAGGAGTCTTACTACATAATGACTGACTGTATGTATATCGATTATGTTATTTATTTCTTTTTATTTTTTGTTTTTCTTTTAAGTAAATTCTGTTCAATGAATTTAAAGTATTATTTAAAGTTGTAAATAAAATTTGGTATTATTTAAATAAATAATAACGGGATAAAGAGTTAGTTAGAATAGAAGTTTTTTTATTAACTGAAAATTTTATATCTTAAAATTTAAGAAGGATTTTTGTGTTTGGGAATGTAAATTATACTCTCATGATAATTATATCACTCAGTGTAGATAAGGATACATCAAAAAGGAATCTTTGTTAATACGAATACAGACACAGGATTATAAGGACATTTTCTGTATTTCTTTTTCTACACCAACTTCTATGTAAACGCGATATTTAAGGATCTTTTGTACTTTCCTGTTTGATTGCAGGTGTATGTCGCTATCTAGAAATATTTATATCTTCTACGAGCTATGGTATGGCATTCAAATAGGGGGTTCTAGGATGCTTCTTGTTCTTGTGAGCAGAGTCTGTCTCGTCTGTCAACCTATAACAGATGTTTGTTGAAATGGTACTGATATGCCCTGCGATAAATCTTGCTTATGTTGTGACATTAGCTTGATTTCCCATATTCCCTGATTGCCTCATTTAATTATTTAATAGCTATTAAGTTTGAAAAGCTGTTTAGATGAAATTGTTTCTTCATTTTACCATTTCCAAATAATTCTATGTATGTAGACATTTGAGCGGGCATTACTTGGCTTTAGTTCTAATAACTGACATTTTATTCTCTCATACCAACATAATAGCGACTTTATTTTCTTCGACTAGCTTTACTTCACTTTTGTATTAAACTATAAATAAGCATTGATTTACAAATTGGAGAATCAAAAAAGCTTTTAAGGAAGCCTACATAGAAGCACGGTTTATTCCGGGTTCATAAGTTTGAAGTTATTTGTTAAAGATAGTCTATTTGCAGCATGTGTAAGCCTCTAACACAATATACACGTCAATAAAAACCTCAATAATAACTTAACAAATAACCTGAAACCAAAAAGTCTATAATATGCCACAACTTATCGTTAAATGAAAAATGTATCGCAAAATAACAGATAAAATATGCCAATTAGAACCGAAATTGAAACCATTGGAAAATTGGTTGATACAGCTAGAAACCAGGAAACATTTACCAACATCTTTTCAAATATTTAATACAGTGACCACAGTGGATCTGCAGAAGAAGAAGATCCCAACTAGGGAAACCAACTAGAAAGGTAATAGTAGCAACAAAAAACAAAAATAACAAAAATAACAACTTTTTAGAATCTGTAAATTGTGTTTGAATATTTTTGTATATCTGCTTCGTCAGTAAATTTATATCTTTCTGTAAATTTAAGTTGTACATACATCTTCACATCTTCTAAATTTTATTACTAGTTATTTAAGGGGATGACATTTTCTATTTTCGTTATATTTCATGGGTGGCTATACATTAATTGAGTTGGGTATAGTTGTATTTTCTTTTTATTTGTTATTGTCAGCACTTATCTATTTATTTTTGATGGTGTGTACTTTTTATAAGGAGTTTTTTTTCATTCAACTTTAAAATATAGTACGATTTATTTTTATTTCGGACACATCGCTGTATATACACATAAGTAGTAGTAAATAGTAGTGATAAACTATGTATTCGCAAATTTACTTTTTTATTATGTTATTTTTTTTGTCAAGGATATATTAAAAGTTTTAGCCACTTTTGATATTATGGTATTTTTGGAGGATTATTTAAGTGAGAAATTATTTTTGTTTCTTCATAGTGAAAACATAGATAAAAAATGACTGAAAGTAGTTCACTGATATCAAAAATAATGTCAAGCAAAATGTTCTACTCACAACTGTCTCAAATTTAATACATGAATTCAAATATTTGCATTGTTGTATACAATAAATCTCTCGTAATATATAGAGATAACATAGTTTTCGTAACAAATATGCTTTTTGTATTAAAAGTCCTGCTCTGTATGGCTTACAAAACATTCTAAATTGCAAGAATTTCGGTTTTTAAAAAAAAAAAATGTTAAATTTAAATATATTTGAAAGAAATCGAATACAATGTCTAGGTATTTTATGCTCTTTTTAGGCTCCCTTAGCACACTAAATAATCCTCGTACAACACTTGGATCAAGCTTAATGATTTTACCAAAATGGTAAAATAATAGAGCTTTCTATAAAGTTATAAAATTCAAACATGGTACGAGAAAAATTTTCTTTCATAGTTTGCTTTAATTGACTTTAAATTTAAATGTAGATACCAGTATATGAAATTGATGACTTACAGGGTAGGGTGACTTTTTAATTACTTTTGCCATGAAGGCATATAATTATTGTTAAATTACAAACGAGAGCTGCCTGTATTTGGTGGTCATGCACATTTTAGGCTGAATATTAAAAAAAATTAATTTTATTGTTTTAAATAATTTTATATAATGTATTATTAAACAAAAGGTCTTTTAGTTAATTGAAAATAAAAATTTCAAATTTCATATAATAATAATAATAATTCTTATCTAAGTTGTTGGAGAAGTTCATTCTTAAACGAGTTCAACCGTATGTGAATATACCTTACATACACTTTGGATTCAGGGAAAAATACTCAACCATCGGTTAGGTGCATCGTGTTGTCACGGCTGTATTGTTCGATGCTTCGCAAGCATTCGATAGAGTGTGGCATGAAGGACATCAAATAGATAAAATGAACAATACCCTTCAAGGCAACCTATTGTTAATTGGAGTCGTACATACTCAAAAGGAAATTTAGAGTAGCACACGGAGAATCCAAATCTAAACTTTACCCAATTTTAGCAGGAGTTCCACAAGGCAGCGTCATAGGACCCATCTTATACTTACTGGTATGTTGCCTACATCACAATAGCACTACAGATCGACATGGCAAAATTTGGAGACGATACAAATCTAATAGCAAGTGTATCAAAGACTCAAGCAATAAAGCAACTCCAAAAAGGGCTGAATAAGATAAGTAGGTGGACACATGATTGAAAAATTAAGCTGAACAAGGAAAACTCGGTTTGCATTACTTAAGCACCTCTAAGCATATCTACATGTAAATAACATACAAGTCAAAAAAGCAGGAACAGTGGAATATCTTGGAAAGCAAAAATAATTACAAATCAACCAATAAACAGTCGAAACTGAGCCTGTAGTCCAAACTCCAAATATACATCAGCAATATAATTAACCCATCTGAACTTATGACAGTCTGCTTTGTGGCTGCACTAAGAAGTCTAACTTGCTAATTATAAAGCGCTGTCAAAACAAGTTCCTCAAAATCATTACGAATGCATGTCGCTATTGTTGAAATGAAGATATTCACAAAAATAAAAACCATTACTGAAGTCATTAGGAATTATGCTTTCCAACACGAAAACAGATAAATTCATCATAGTATAGTGTAAAAGCGATTGAGCTCCTAAATAGACCAGAAGACATAAGAAGGCTGAAAAGTGTAAAACCCCACGATCTAGTGGGATAAAATAAATACATTGGGGAGCAGAAATATTGATTACCTGTAAATCTACACAGGTTTGGTTAATATAAAATTATATTGGCAATTCTGTATAAGTATATGTATATATACTTAATTATTTGTTTTTTATTTTTAACCCAGCTAAAACTGATTTCTGAGTAAAAATAATTTTTGTGTATAATTTAGAATTATCAAAGCGTTATGAATTCTCTTCTTACTATTTTGAAAATATATTTTATGAATAAATTCAGCAATTTTTAAACAGAGTCGATAATAAAAAAAATAGTACACCAATTGCTGATTTTATTCAACATTGCAAGTCATATTCGGGCGCAATTTACTTTATCCTAAAAATTTCATTAGATAGGTACAACTAAATCATTGCAATTCGTTCGTCATCAATAATCCGATCATCGTCCCGTACATGAGTGTAATAATAAATCTCAGACTCAAACATTTTAATGAACTAGTTTAAATATGCCTACGTAAAATCTACCTTATACACGCCTAGCTTTATACTGCTTTTCATAGAGGTATAACCGTCAGTTTCCTTGAAAATAATACTTTTACAAAATGCATGTGAGAAGGAGAGACGGATAAAAAAATTATTCAATTTGAATAACCTTTGTGTAATTGCACAGGGGTCTCCTAGTGAAAATAAATAAACAAACGTTTAAAAAAAATTTAATTGAACGATAACTGAATAAGTTTTTGTTCTTAATAGTTTGCTATATCAAGATATCGATATCAATCAAGATTCAAAAACACATAGTAATTAGAGAAAGAAAATTCCATTTATGACCACCTTTATAATTTAACATTTTCAATTTAACAGCACTGCTACTTTAAATATGTCTAATTGACAGTTATAAGTCTTTTAATTCACATCAGTCAACTGATTAAATTTTATTTCCAATTTAAGAAAAACAAACCCAAGAAAAAACAAAAAATATTATTATAAGTAATCGGTAAATGTAACGGTAATCAACCATTCTTTTTACTCTATCATAAAAATACGCAATAGCGCTATATAGATTGTATAATCGTAGTAATAAATCCCAATGAGAGAAAGAAAAGAAAGATAAAAAAAAAGAAAAGTAATATTTTACAACATCTTAAATATTAAATTATGTTTTTGACTTTATATAAAAAATTTATTTTTATTATTTTTACTTTAAAATAAAATTTCGCTTCGTTTTCGGAGCTTTAAAATTAATAATGTAATGTACCATAGCCAGAAGTTGGTAAACATTATTTTTCAAAAGAGCCACGTGAATTATAATTATTATAAAACCCCTGGTAGTTCACATTATACCCAAATAAAATTACTAATTAAAAATATTACAAATTATTTTAATGCAAAATATTTAACCGTTATATCCACACAAACTTTTATTTCTTAAATTTTGGACGATTTGAATATAGATATCGGTTTTATTAAGCTTGTGATTCTTTAAAAAAAAAAAATTAATATACTTAGTGAATTAAAAATTTATGAAAATTTCTGCAGGGTGGCAAAAATATACTTTGAGGGTTGTATACATCAGATTCTGTACAATATTTAATTTATCTCTTATAGGTAGCTATAATATTTTTAATATTGTAGATTTACACTGTTGTATAGTGTAAATATTATAAATTATTTATTTACAGTTTGATAAAAAGTTCTTACTCACAATGCTTATCCGTTTAGTTGGTCAGTTAATCAAATAATATCGAAAAAATTTAATGATAAGAAAGTAGAGGTTGGTGTAGAAAATTAATAATGTAACTAAATTAAATATGTCAACAGTTAATAAATTGGGTTAGTTTACCAAAGAAAGCGATAAAACTTTTTTAAGAATCACAGAGTAAGTCTGTCAAACTCAATTTCAACAGAAATGTCCCAGGAATAAAATTTTTACATATATATCTATATATATATAGCTATACTTATCTACAAATTGGTGCCTCTATTAGGTCATTATGTATTTTCGGAAACTCAACATTTCTACTAAAAAATCCAGTTGGAGACCTACAGCGAAAATGTGGTCTGTTTTAATAACTTGTTCTTCAGTGTTCGGATTTGAATATATTTTTTTAACATTTTTATTCATTCACTCTACTTGGTCTAATTTAGTTTAGTTTAATTTAGTCTATTTCATACACATTTCAGGTGTAGTCAGTAAAATTTTTAATTTAACCATTCTGACTTTCATTAATTTACTTTAGTATTGTATAACCTTTTCGTCATAAAACCCTCTGTCAAACACAGGACAAGACGTTAGTCCAAAAATAATTCGAAAATACTAAGTGTACTCTCGCTTTAGTTACATATCTATTCAAGTTCCAGTACAAATATTCTTGACGATTTTTACAATCAATTTTCACTTAAAAATACCTCTGAGTACATAAAAGTGGCCTTCGAAAATTTATTCGATATGTAGATAATTCAGATTTGTGCCAATGGCATCAAGATAATCTACGAAAAAAAGTGAAAGCTTTAACAAAACGATGACGATCAAGAAGAGAAAATCTGGTAGCAATTTGGTTGATCGATCGAAGAAAACTATAAATTTTCAATAGGTCATAAGATGATTGATCTAATTATCTTTCTGGAATGAAAATTATAAAAAACAATTGCAGATTTTTCAAATTTCATCAGCTTTTGTTCCTTTGGATGTAACTGGCAAAGTTAGAGCGCCCACAATTTTGGAAAAGGGTAAGAGATGTGTTTGTGTAATTTCCCTAGCTGTTTTCAAATCTGTATAGCTGTTGTATGGCAGCTGCCCGAACTTGTCTTAATATTTATGAAGAACATTATAAATTATATATAATATAAGAACATCTATTATGTTCTAATCAGATACTATTATGTTCTTATATATATATAAGAACATAATAGTATCTTGTTTTTTGTTATATTTTTAAAATTTTTAAACAGTCTTTGTAACTAATTTTTATTATATATATACCTATTTCTTGTATATATTAACATTTCGGGAGTAACATACCTGCTTCATCAGTGCTTGTGATTAATTTTTTACTTGACTAGCAGTGTTCAAGGAAGTATGTTTCTTCCGAAATTTTAATATATAAGGACAAGAACAGAAGCTATCCAACAAACAAACAAGCTTTGAATTTTTATAAATTAATTTAAAGTTTATCTTTGAGTTAGGTATTTTAAATTCCATTTATGATGAACATTGATTCAATTTAGCTACAACTCCCGTTCTTCTTGACAATAATAATTATCCCAATATTTTTTTCTATATTATCAATATTATTTTTTTCTTATTCCACGTTGTGAATACATATTTTTAAAAACAGTGTATTTTAATAACAATACATACATATTTACCTTATTATAATATAGCAGTTGGTATGGGATGAAACTGGAATCAACAACTTTATTTTATTTAATTTTTTGTTGTTGCTCTTTTTTTTAATACGGTTTGTTTGATGACTTCATAAATATTTTATAGGAGAAAACTTAATGGATTTCATGGTTCAGACTTTTGGCAATAAAATATTAAAATAAAATTTTTCATTTTTTTATATAAAATGTATATAGTTATAATAATATATAGAGAGTATGTATATAATATATATAATTTTAAAATGATATGAAAATTTTTGTTTTGTGTTTGTTTAATGTGCTTTTTTTTCAGTTACTTTTTTTTTTTTTTTTGATAAAAATTTTTTTATTTTTGTTTAGTAACAAAATAATGATATTTAAAAATTTTGAAATTTTCGGGTTAATTTAAGGAGGGAAATTTGTTTTTATTCTTTTTTTTATTATTATTTAATGTTGCATAAAATTTCTTGAGATAATTTATTAGATAGACATTTGTTGTGGAATTCAAAAAATTCAAAAGAAAAAAAAATTAGAAAAAGATCAAGTTCAAAAAATTTCCAATTTAACATGTAATATTTTATTGTCTTTTGTGATTTAAATAATTTTTGAAGTTTATTTGAATAATTTGTGGATAATTTTTAATCTATGTTGTGTTGGTCAAAGATTATTATTTTATCTGTTGATCTGCGGTTTACATGGTACATAATTGGTACTCTATTTTTTCCGTGTACGTAATCTGTACTGGCAAGATATGAAAATGTTTCAGGATGGTATTGAGTACAGAATATTGTTAATAACTATATAAAATTTTATATAAAGTTCGAGATTATTTATGTATGTACAGTTGTTGAAGTACAGTTCACTTGGGTTGGTCAAGTGACATATATTATAGTAGTTTTATTTAACTATATGTATTTTATCAAAACATTTTTTTCTCAATTTTATGATAAATATCTTAGTTTTACTTATTTTGATTTGCTCGTATATATGTGATTATCTTATTATATAATACACAAAATGAACGACGTGGCGAGTAAAAAAGCAAGAATAATTGAATAGTAAATTACACCGCTAAAATATTAAAATTTTAGCAAGTTTAAAAATTTTTAGTAATTTTAAACAATTTTAGCCAAAAATAAAAATATGCAAAAGGGTGGTGAATTCTTAAAATATTTAAAATAAGTACGCATTCCACAAACCAAAAATAAAAACAAACATTGAAAATTAAATACCAACAAACCAAAAATAAAAAATAGAAGTTAAATAAAAATAGAATGGGGTTGTTAAATATTTAAAAATGAATCGTTGCTCTGTGGTACATATGTAACACAAAAGTGCAAATCAATTTGCTCACTAAAGAAGTAAACAAAATATGGGCCAAATAAAATACAATCACATTAAAATGATCACATTGTTTATTTTTATAATCTCTAGACTGAACGATTGTCA
Organism: Argyra leucocephala; assembly: GCA_963942445.1. Taxonomy (NCBI): domain Eukaryota; kingdom Metazoa; phylum Arthropoda; class Insecta; order Diptera; family Dolichopodidae; genus Argyra; species Argyra leucocephala. Next base: position 114,912,566 of record OZ012678.1, on the reverse strand, counting down.
TTCTTAGTCCTTCAATTCAAGGGATTGGTATTTACAATAATATCTACAGGATGGCATAGACAATAACATTGTCTGCAACTCATAATTTTTTTTCCTAATGTTTTTAACAGCAATTAATTTAAATGTGGAAAACTACATCTATTGTAAAGTGAAACTTTGCCTTTATAATAAAAAGTTCCATTTTATTTTAAATGACAACGAATATGTATTAAAAATTGATTTCAAAGATTAATTGAAAAACTTTGTATGTACATGCATTCATGACATAAGCGGAATTCGAACTCGAAATTATCCTTTTGCATAGCGGATAACATAATCACTACATTATCTTAGTCTGTCTAAATTAATGGCTGTCTTTAATGACGAATATTTTTTGAATATGTAAAAACCAAATCTGATGAATTAATGTTTTAAATACGCTTCAGAAGATATTCTATACAATAAAATCTAAAAACCCACTTTGATATCTTATGCGAAAACACTAATTTATCGATCTACTACTATTAAACGTTATAACTTTTCCAATTTATTTTATTATTGTTGTGAAGATCCTTATAGGTATATTTGAAGAGAATTACGTAACATTTATCATAATTTATTTTCATTTTCCAGGCCTTACTATATATTTAATAATTATGTTAAACATTTTTTTTGTAACTTATTTCGTGTTATTGAAGCAAATTTATATTTAGAGTAGCATATTGTTAAGTCATCTTGAAATGCTATACTACGACTAAGCTCCAAGCTGTTATTTAGTGAGTCTAGTAAAGCACTTATGTATTATGTTAAATAGAACTGGTGAATTAACAGTTTCCTATTGAAGTTGATTTTTTTGTTGGAAGATCTTTTTGAGTTTTGGTTTTGTTTTGTTCGTTAGAAATATCCTTAAATTCAATAAGTGTTCAATCAATGTAAAATACAGTCTTTTGTAATGGCTATGTTGTATACAACAAATTAACTAATAAATTTGCAACTCGGATTAGTTCAACCACACAAACAGTAATTTTTTTTTTTTTTTACCGACTTAGTTAGTTATATAAATTATTATTAGATATAATAATTTATACGTTGCCGACACAACTCTATCTGACCATCAAATGTTTTTTGTAAGTACGAATTTAAAAATAACACCAAAACAATTCTGAGCTATGAAAAACTTGGTGATGATAGACTTTGGACTGACCTAGAAAATGATGATTCTTTTGATGATTTAGTTGGAATTTTAACACGGATGATTAAATCTTATATTAAATCTAATCCTGTAATAAATAAAGAAAACAGGACGAACAGCGAAATTCTACGAAAATTAAAGATTCGTGATTCTTTCTTCATACTAAGACTTCTAACTTGTTTACAGAAAAATTGTTGAAAAAGAAATCAGACAAGCTAAATTTAACTTTTACTCTCGAGCCATTTGTTGCGATCCTAGCAATAGCAAAAAATTATGGGCTCTATATTAAAAACTGTAACAAAAGCTCAAATTTTTATCAAAAATACATCTTAATAATAAAATATATAACAACCCCCAATATATTGCAAATACTATTAACACTTATTTTATTAATATTACAAAAAATTTAAATATTCCCACAGCAAACGACATTGATAAAAATTACTTGGGTTGTTTCACCAAAAATATTTATCAAAAAATGCAACTAACTCTTACGAATCCAGATGAAATTAAAACAATAATTGATTCTCTAAAATCAGGAACTGCTACCAGGATCTGATATTTTTTGTTAGTAAAGAAAAAAAAAAGTGAAAGTGGATGAAAAATAATCCTTCGTCTTTAGCTAATACTTCCTCCTTTGTTCGACATATTCCACGTTTGTTCTATTTACTGTTCTTCATCCACCCTACTACACCAGGGTTTTCATTTCATCATAACATAATTTTTATATACCAAACTATTGCAAAAATGTTGGCACACATTTAAATTTATCATCACAATAAAAATATTGTTACTATTAATAAAATTAGTATCAACAAAATATTTGGTTTATCGGTGCTTTTATGGAAAAAATGAGAAATAATTATGCCAGTGCTTAAACGGATTCAAAATACAAACAAGATATGGACAAACTTTTTCGCGTATATAATAGAGTAGTATGTACGAAAACTGGTCGAACAAAGCTATTTCAAGTTCAAATTGACAATGTCAAAAGATCGCTAAAGTTATGTTATACATTTTTTTTCTTCCAAAATTGACTTAAATTCTCATTCCTATTCGATTAATTTGTTACAAAATAATTAAAAATAGAATAAAAGACTTTTCCGGTCTTATTTGTAATAATATTATTAATAATATCACAGAAAGCAAATATTTTTTTCTTTTCAAAATTTCAAATTCTTTCAAATACAATATAAATAAAAAAATAAAATAAGAATTAGTAATTATTAGGATTTATAGATTTCCGACCTATCCAAAAATTGCTATACGTGATTTTTTTATTGGATTAAAAATTTTCTAAATTAGAATTTGCGATTTTCAATGAATTTGTGACTCATGCAATGATTAAGTTATCAATCATTTCTGATTATACTTTATTTAAAATAAATAAATAATTTGTTTCTAAAATGAAAATCAGATGGAAATTGAACTTGTAATGCCAAAGATTATGATGATATAAAACATTCAAAAGTAAAATTTAATTGATATACGATTAAGTTGTATTTTCTTTTCTAAATACATTAGATATATAATCAAAAATATTAACATTATACATCCAATCTCCAATTAAAGTCTGTGTTGTATTTTATAACATTATTTATCTGAAAATAATCAGAGAAAAATTATATAAATAAATAAAATAAGAATTTCAATAGAATCTTATAAAAAAAGTCTTATTGAAATTACTATGGAATTTTATATCAAAAGGAAGTATATATTGAACAGCATTTATGTAATATAATAATAAACATAATAATTAGCTACATGATGCATACATAAAATAAACTTAATAATTAAATACATTATATTATTTATAAGGAACATTTAGTTAGGAAAATTATGAAAAAAAAGATAAAACCATATTATCAAGAAAAATAAATTGTATCTGAAGAAATACAAAAACATTTAATTATAGTTAGTCAGTTTGTTTAAAAGACAATGATAAATAATATAGCCATATCGGTTGGTCTCACAAACAGTAAACGAAAATAAATTGTACAACGTACATATATGAATTAACAAAATAAAGAAATCAAATCAATTGTAATACATCATCCTCTGGAATATTGTTCCGTAATAAAATTAAGGAACTGGAAGAAAGAAGCTATGATTTACTTCAAATGAAAATTGAAGCAGAGCTAGAAATTGTTAATCAACAATGTACATGGGTACCATAAGCTCTTCAATAGAATTAATGACAATGAATCAAGTACTTTAAAACTAAAAAAACTAGCTGAATCATTTTTAAACAACTACAGTACATCTACATTAATTCTGCATTCAAAATAATAATGTTATCAATTTTGTAGGATTGCTAATTTTTTAAATTTTTATATCAATCTCTTTTTATAAATTGTAATTTATTTCTTTTTCAAATATTTTAATCAATCTATTTTTATATTTTTCTCTTTTGGTTTTTGTTTTCATTAATCATATATTTTGTATATTCTTATTTTTTTCGATTAAGCTAACTCTGTATTACTTATTATAATATCATATTCTCTATACCATCTTAAATCTAGTTCTAATTAAATCTCTTTAAATCTTTAGATATTGAATTTTGGAATAGATAAATAAAAAATAAATTAACTACTCTAGATAGTTTTAAAATAAATAATATATCAGGAAACACATTGCAAAACCAAATTCTAAAAGTGATTAAATGCAATTGATTCAAATTTACAGGTATATTCGTATCTTGTAATTTTAAATCAAAATTCTAGTTTTGTTTCATTCTTAAAACCTACAAAAGCGATCAAATTCTAATATCGTTTGAAATTCAAAATTTTAGTGAAACTTGTACCTAAAAATTTATTTTGATAAAAAATGTTATAACACAGGAGTAAATATAAATATACGTATACTTCAGTACTTTGTTTTCTGACATCTTCAATATAAAGTTTATAAGTATTTTGAAGCACATTTTTTCATATAATTACCTTCTCTATCAGTTTTAAGAACACTACTATTAATATATTTATACAAACCGCCATACACTGGTTCTCGACTCAACTACAACTATTATTTGATTTTATATATTTGCAATTTTAACAACTTTATACTCTAAAGAAGTTAATTAATTTATTCACTCCTTCCACATAGTAGATTATATAACATGGTCTCATGTTAAAACAATTTTAATCTATAACAATAGTAATATGTAATATATTTAGTTAAATGATTCCATTCATTTTCATCTTACTTATTAATTCACTTTTACAAGAATATCTTATGTTTTAACATTACCCATATTTTCTAGATATCTCGTAGATTTAGTCACTTATACTTAGGCTAAATAAAAACTACCACCTCATAAAAATTTCAATCAACCCCTACGCAGCTATAATTTCTAAGTGGCTTTAGACTGGTTACAAATATTCGTCTGTAGTAAAACTCGAATGTGGAACCAAATTTTAATGAACTTGATTCTCTATTGAACTTGATTCTATATTTAAAAATTTGACAAAAATTTTACTAAATTCATTCAAAATGTTCCTATACTGATTAAAGGAATATAATTTTCCTATCCCCAATTTTCAACTATTTCAAGCTGTGCATTCGTAAATAAAGGTGGGTGTCGTTTAAAACTTAATGTTTGGCGAAATCAATTATTTGCCCTTATTTGAATCTGAAATGATTTTCTCCAAACAATTGGGGTAATATTTTTTTTCATATACATTATTATATTTTTCAAATTCAAAAATTAAATTAGATAACTACTTATTTCCGGGAAATTCCCTAATTTAAATATTGTAGTCTATATTTATTTATTTTGAAAATTTAAATTCAATTAATTAGAATTTGCAATTTGCAAAGCAATTTGAACTTCAACGAATGTCATTACAAATTAATATTTAAAACATAATTGTTATTTATTTTCTTAATTTTGAATTTGATTTATGTATGTATATACTAACTATTTATATTTTCATTTCACCCCCAATTAAATTAATGAACAATATTATTACATTTTCTACATAATTAATTCATAATTTCAGTATTTTATTAACTTAAGGTATTTTCTCATATAGAAAATTCTCATTTTAAGCTACAATATTTTCTAATTTTGAAGAAAATATTTTCCAAATGTACTTAAATAGCGTATAAAATATAACGGTATTTTCTTTTTATTTATTATCGTAAATTTCATAAATCTATATATATATATATAAAATAATATGTATGTAGAATTACGACTATATAGTAGAGAATATACAACCATTGCGTGATTTAACCGGATGCAGTAAAATAAAAGGAAAAAATTAAATGAAACGTGTTCACACTTTATTTATTTCCTTTTCTAGCATCCAATTTCAAAAAGCCTATACACCATCACCCACATATTATTGAATTCATCATAGTATCAAGTAAACTTTTTATCTACCATACAAACGATACTATTTAGACTTATAAGCGATATTATATAGATACATATTGTAATACTTATAATATACATAAAACGATAATATTATAGGAATATATATATATATGTACAAATAGGATAGCATCACCTATTTTTTAGAATGATTTCACAAACGTATGTTTACAGTTTTACGAAAATTAAGTCACGTACATATATAAATGATCATCAGACATATGAGTACCAGAAATATAAATGAAAATCCTAACAAAATTAAATATTCTACTGATTCTACCAATTCAACCATATATATGTATAGATACATAATATAAACCAATTCCAACTACCTATGTAAAATCAGTAAACAGAAAAAAAATAAATAAAACAAAAACAAAATAAAAAAAAAACTTTTACGTTTTTACTACTATAAAATTATTTCTATTTATTTTTTTCTTTTTTTCAAAAAAAAAATAAAATTTAAACTTTAATATTGTATCTTTAGGTTTTTGTATCTGAATTATAATATTTTACAATATTATCACGAATTTTTAAAATTTTCTATAAAAAGTGATTTTGCTGTGTAACCACATATTGGCATGCTAAAATTCTCTTTTAAAAAAAAACATAAATAAATAATAAAATAAATAAAATTAAACATTTTGAAAAGAAAATTTTTGCTACAAATTTAATTCAATTTGTTTTGAAAAAAGAAAGAAAATAAAATAAAAATAATTTTTGAAATCTGAGTAATTTTCAGTTCCGTTTAAATCAATTTTTTTTTTCGTGTGTCGTTTTGTTATTTTTTAATTTTGAGAGAAAAAAAAGAAAATTGGTTTTTGAGTTTTTCAGTTTACTAATTTATGCTCCCACAATATTGATTCGAACATAATTTTAATTTATTCAACTTCAGTAAATTAATAATTTTTAATTATGGTTGTTATTATTTGACTATAAGGTGAAATTAAATTGAATTGAATTCGATTATTAATTTAAGTGTTTTATATTGATGAATTGCAGAATATGGGCATTATTAGTAGCATTTATAGAACAAATAAAGTCTCACCTTATCAATTCGAATTCCAAGTGTGATAATAATTATTGCTTTGTATAGAACAAGATTGAAAATTCTATCAAAAATAATACTTAGTTCTTATGATTTAAGAATAAGTCGTTCACAAATACTGTTCTTTAATCCCAACATTTCATATGTACGTTTTTCAAAAAACGTTTATATAATATTCAGCGGAAAATATTTCATGTTATTTGTTCTCTTCAAAACTCTGGCAAATAAAATGCAGTAAAAAAAAGCTAGGCTGATGCTATAAATTAATTGAAAAATTGTGGTTTTGAGGTAACTCATAGATTTTTAAAGAGGAGCAGTGACATGATAATTGAAAAATTTGTTTGTGTATAGATACTAAAATTGAACAAAGTTATTTATTAGTAAAAAAAAAAAAACACATACCATATTAAAGGTAAATTTCCAGTGAAGTTAGAATGTATGTTGAAAAATTAGCTCATTAAAAATGTTTCGCAAGAACGATAAACATTTTCTGAATTATTTATACCAGATTTATTCTTGGTGATATTTAATTACTCGCAATGATTTATATAAAGAAAGTGTATTACTTCTGAAGTGTCTGTATTCGCAATAAAATTAAAAAAAAAATAATAGTGAAATGTCACCCATGATATAATTTGCACTTTATAAGTTCAACGTTAATTCATGTGGCACTAAATGAATGTAATTTTGAACATTGTTTTCTAGCAATACTTTTGCTGATGCACCAATTGTTTTCATTATTCTTATTCTTATCTTTTTGTACATTGTACGACAGGCGGGGTTAGTTTGTTACATAATAAAGTGGAATGATACTTCCGAGCATATATTTCCTTACTAAACAGGTATGTCAGCTATTTAAGTATGGAAAACTATATTAATAAGTATTAAGGAACTAAACAATTAATATAAAACTATATATTCTCAACAAATTTTATAACATTTAATTATTTTATTAGTAACTACTACTTGTTAGCCCCTTGAAGCTTAAGTAAAATTTTTTTAAAAGTTGATGGCAGCTACAGCGATCCGTCGTCGCAACGACACTAGACTTCATGCAGCATATTCCTATAGTCCTCTTCATCACCCCAGTTGACCAAATTGGTTGGAATTTTAATTGGATTTGCAAATATTTTTTCCGAAATTGTACCCCGTACCAATGGTACAGAATGGTACACATTTTCGGAAAAGCTGAATGAAAATTAATTGGAATTTCAATGTTTTTTCTTATAAAAGTGGTCACTTTTTTAAAATGTACTAATGTTGGAATTTTTATCTGAACATGTACCTTAAATGTACCTAATTAAAATTAATGACGGCATAATTTTCTTACTATTTTCCCGTGATAAATTCCTATCACTATCTAACCGTCACAAACTAAATATTTTTGAAATTTTCAATTCTGAATTAAATTTGTGTTTTTGTATGTTCAAATATTATATTGTTTGGTGATCTACTTGGTTTCACTATTTTAATATTTAAATAATATTATTTATATTGTACAATAAAAATATCAATATCATGAAAATAAGTGTCAGATTTTTGTAGTGTACCGTGACATCGAAAATGCAGTAGAAACATTAAATTAACAATGTACCATGAACAAAAATATTTTTAAAAAAACTTGACAATGTTTTGAAATCAAATATGTTTGATATCGATTTGAATACTGCAGTGAAACAGCAGAGTGTGTAGTGAAAATTTTTAGGTATACATTTTTTATTTTTTATTTATTTTTTAACATCAAATATTACACCGAAAAAAATATTTACAAAAACAGTGGCTATTTCCATATTTAATTAACTTAATTTTAATTTTTTTTTATTAATTTTCGTTCAGATTTGTACTTTTAATATTTTTCTTATAATTAATACCAAGCCACCCATTAACTTATGTATTTAATCTTTACTAACTATTTATTTTTGGTAAAATTTTATTGTATTGGTACATTTTTTTTTTTTTTAAATCGGAAACGCCGATTGCAGTAGATTCCGAAAATAAAAAAATGTCAAAAGGCGTATATTTAAGCAAATTTTAGTATTGATAAGTTAAAATTTTGAATAAAAATTCTTTATTATTAAGTTTTGGTACCAATTTTAACAGGTTAATAAAATTCAGTAGGAATTCATGAAAACAATGTCAATAAAATCCTGAAGTGATTGAAAAATATATCGTCAGGATAGATATTGATTATTTTCAAATAATGTTGAATTTTAGGTATTGTTTCTCATTCTTTTTACATTATTAGTATTTTTCAATGAGACTGCAATTCCAACTCGGTTGTTCTTTTAGTTTTAATATATTCATTATATTTCTTACATTTATATCATCAATAGATGAACTTTGCAAATAAATGATATTATTTAAAATAATATTACCAGAAATATTTGAATCCTTTTTTAATTCACACAACCTTTTTAATCACAAAAAATATTAATTAGCCGTTTCAAATACAAAACGTTTATGCAGTCAAAATTATGATCAAAAATGTCAAAATTGTATTCTGCCCTTTTTTTACACTGCAATGGCTATTTTTTTTTAATTAAACTTTTATTTGCCAACCTTTAATATACAAACTTAAAACTACCTTAGCCTATAAAAAGTTGAAGAAAAACAACTCTAATGGAACTAGCTACCATTTACATTTAATTTAATTATAATAATGTTTGTAATCGGATTCAGGCTTGCGGTTGTTATTAATACAAACTCTTATGCACTTTCTTTCAAATTTGCGAATTTTTTCATTAAACTGATATTATACTATACAGGTATACCATATACAAGTGTTGGCCTAATTAATATTTGATAGAAAATTATTTTTACCCTATCATTTATGTTTTTGTTGGAAAAAAGCTTTTTTACTGCCATGAAGGATTTGTTACTTTTGGAAATTGTATAGTTTACATGCTCAGAGTAAGTAAAATTGCGATGTAGAAGAACTTCGCGATATTTAACGACTTTTTTGTTAGCTAGAGGTTTGTTATTTGGCAATTTAATAACAAAGTTTTTCCAGTTTTTTTTTAATGTTTGAGCTTGTTTTGTCAACCATGTTACGAAACAACACGGTGTCACATTTAGTATAGTTCACTTTTAATATCCATACATTACAATAGTCTAAAATAGCATTTGTTGCACTTTATGTTGTATGGTATACTTACTGTACTATTAGCGGAGTACACAATAATATCATCGACGAAAGCTGGAGTGTACGAATTACCTTTTGAATTGTTTAATAAATTTAACAAGTCTGCTATATAAGTCGAAAATAGTATCGGTGCATTAACAGTACCCTGGTAGCAACCCGTTTTCAATAGAAAATGTATTATTTGTTGTATTATGTTCAACCTGAATTACAAATTTGTTTTTGTATAGCATGCTTTGTATAAGGGCAGTTAGCTGTAATTGAAAGTTGTATTTATGACACTTAACTTAGCTTTGTATTTGTCTATGTATTGGTATAATGGCTATTATGCCATTAACAAATATCCGACTGCAATGACTATGTATCTAAACAATGTTTGGATACAGTATTGAAACCGCAGCACCAGTTTTTTCACTATATTTTCGATATCACGGGTACTTTTTGCATTTTATAGAGATTGAAATTATTATGATGAAAATTATATTTAATCTCATACCCTGATGAGTAGGATTAAAACGCGATACCATCTGTTTTCCTGAAATAAAGACTTCGAATATTTCTCGCGACCAAAACAATAAAAAACGTTACAATCCGTGTTTAAGTTTTTTTTACCATTAATAAATTAATAGTTATTGTACGTACTTTAATGACTCTAATTATTGATAAACAAACTTCGTCATCCATCATTATTGTTTTGTAATCCCATCTGTGAGGCATTGGGCGGAGTAAACGAACATATTTGTCTCATAATACCCGGTTAACGTTTGACGTATAAGATATGAAATTTTCAAAGTGAGTTCGGTTGAATGAAATTTTTTCTAAAATATTATACTTTGATATAATACAAAAATTTGCTAAAACCTTTTCAAATTTTGATATTTAAATCTAATCAAACATTTTTTGATAATTGCATGTTGTAAAATGTTTTTGGCAAATGATTTTCGGCAAAGTTGTTTTATAAAATGTGAAATTCAGCCAAGTCACTCCTACGTCTACCAATTTTTTTAATGTAATAATTTCACTAAACAAAAATATCAAAAAACATTTTTTATTACAACGTAAATTCAAAATTCCTATTCACACACACAAACATATTCTATTTTTATTCACATTTTCCTGTTTGTTTATTTCCTTTCCTATTTTACTTGTTTAGATTTAAAAAAAAAAATAATTTTCTTTTGTGTATCAACATTTTTATGATTATGTTTTTTTTTTAAATGTTTATTTGTTTGTTTATTGTTTCATTTTATGTATTTTTTTTTTGTGTATTTACTTATTTTATGAAACCTGTTTGATTTTATATTTTATTTTTTCTATTGTAATGTGTAATATGTACATATGCATACCTACTAACTAAATTTTCACGGAAAATTAAAAAAAAAAACTTTTTTTTTAATTTGTAAAATCTCGTATGAATTAAAAAAAAATTGTTTTTCAGAAGGGGCTCTATTTGTAGAATTAGATTTAAAAATTTTAATACCTACAACGATGCTTTTAAAAAATATCATGTTTTTTATATCAGAATTAGTTTTGTAAATAAAAACTATAAATTAAAAATAATTGAATTTTATGGTACGTGTCGAGTTGATGGCGACAATGTTTGAAAATTTGATAGTAATTAGTTCACTAGAATGTACTCGTATATTATAAAAAAAATGTAAAGCTATACTCTCCACTTTAATTGTTTATTTTCTGCTCAGCTACCAATTTAAAAATACCAATAGTATATGAACTTATCCTAAAACGTGATCCGTAAATCATTTACATAAATTTACAGCAAAGTTGAAGTTTATTTCACTGGAATGGTGTTTATTTAATAAACAAAAATAAAATATGCTTGGCCTGCATATTTATATGCACGTTAACCGCTTTAATAAATAAAATTTATCAATGTTGTAAATGTGCATATTTTGGGGGACTAAGGCCTTTATGTCATGTAAAAAATTATTTTATAATAGAGCACTAAACACCAGAGTGAAAACCATTACCTATCAAGCTTTTATTAGACCCATACTCACTTATGCATCACCTATCTAGTACAACATAAGTGCTAGTCTAATGGAAAAATTAAGGAAATTTGAGAGAAAATGTATAAGAGTGTGTATTAATGAAAGTAGGAAACAGGAAAAAAATTATGTACATTTTTACTCAAACAAATACGTATACAAAAACTCAAAATTAAAGAGAATCGATAATTTTATAATTAAGTTGATAGAGGTAAGTAAATAAGTTGATAGAGCAATTAACACTCCTGATAAATATAGCTTATTATCTCAGATATTGTACCATAATGAGGAATATATAAAAATCACATTAAAATCAGGGTTTATAGCACCCGAACATTTTATCTATCTAGGTGAAGAAGGTTTCATCCAAAACCAAAGCCATTTCCCATTACTATTTCACTATAGTAGACGGGCTACGTGCACTAAAATAGTATGAACCGCAAGTGATATTGACATTGATAGCTTAAAATTTGATACTTATATTCCTATGAAAGGCATGTTTGATTACAGAGATTATTGGTGGTTAAAAAATTAAACAAAATTTAGTAACTTTTACATTCAAGGGCTATTGTAGGTTAAGTTTTATATTTTTATCTCACAAACGAAATGTATTGATTTTTTATAAGTTGAAAATAGAAATTGAAACTTAACTGTTAAAATTATCAAACTTCATACTAAACCCAAAAATGATTTAATAAATTAACAATAAAAAAAAAGAAAAATTAACAAAAAAAAAAAAAAACATTATATATTTTTTTATATGTTAATCAGTATTAGAATTTAATCTAGTTTTTTAACTTTTTTCTGGATACTGTAAATAGTTACAAGTTATATTCTTCATTAAGACTTGTTTTAACCTAAATCCAAATACCAAAAACTAAATTTATATTAATGGATCACAAACTTGTAATACTATTCTAAAACAAAATCAATTGCATTCCAATAAATCGTCACAAATTTAAATTTGACGTTATTACGTATTCCATATTTGGAATGAATAAATTATATTACTGTTTGTATATTGTACTATCGCCATAAAAAACTGAAGTATAAATAAATAAATTAACTGAATAAATTACAAACTACATAATAACAATTAAGTATTTGGAAAACTAAAATGCATAAAAAGTCATAAAAAATTATGTACCGAACTATAGTAATCCTAAAGGAAGACAGTATATTAGTAAAATCGAAATTCTTGTTAATATTAAATGATCCGTTATATTTTGGTTTTTCTCAATTTATACCAAGAGGAATGAAAATCAGTATTTGTTTTCTATGTAAAAAACCAAGCATTATAAATTTCAACCACAAAGGTTTTCCACACACCACCAAAGTTTTTATTGTGTTCTGTAAAAAATATCTCGAATAAAAATTCCACTGTTTGCATATTATGAAGTTTTTATTTTTGTTTTTTTAAATATATTTTTAATTACATATTGTCTCTCTATGTGATAAATATTGATAGAATGACCAGGCGGGTAAAGGGCATTGTAAATTTAATGAGAAACAAAGTTCGCTTCGGGCTTGACAAAAGCCAGGAAGTTTATGGGCTTATTATAAAATTCTATAAATTAAATTAAATTAAAATTCGCCTCTTATAATACACGGTAGGTGACGCAAGAGACACTAACTAGAATATCAACAGGTGACTAAATTGACTAATCAAATACTTTGTGAAAAAAAATATTTCTGCAACCTAACAATATCTGAGCTATGCCAACAAATCCTTTCCCCAATCCTATACTAGATCAGATTCTACATTTGTATATAAAAGTAGCTATATTGTTTAACAGCAAATGTTTGTTTAAACTTAATGCTGTAACTAGCATTGATAAATTGGATAAAAATAATTTAGCTTAAAAAAATATTAATTTGTAAAATTGAACTAATTATACCATATTTAAATATTGAACTATTTAAATCCTAAAAAATTAGTGTTCTTAAAATATTGCTGTACAATATTATGCTTGTTTGTTTTTGTTGAATTATTTTATTACAGATTGAATTTAGCACTTTCTCTGTAAATATGACTAGTAATTGAAATTTGTATTTATTTTCACTAATGAATTAATTGATCTTCCGAATTTTTGATTAGTTGCAAATACGAATGAAGGAAGTGTAATGATGCTTCCGAAATATCGATATTTGCAAAATAAAAATTAACTGATATTCGCCGGCTCCATAAATTCGATGAAGTTTCATAAAAAAAACTTACTAATATTTTGTCATGAATCGTTTTCCATCATTTGAATTTGTCGTGAACAACGTTTTTTATTTATTTATCTTAAACAACAACCTAGTAACAACGTAGTAATAATTTATTTAAAAAAAAATTTAAATCAGAGGGTGTTGTTGCAGTAATCCGATAAATTCAAATTTTTGTATGCTAAAAATTACTTACACGGTGAAATTTTAAATTGAAATTTCTTATTGAAAATTGGAAAAATTTAATTCGCCACGTCTCTTTTTAAATAACTATTATTTCAAAGAATAATAATTGAAAATCGGTTTTGAAATGGTTTAGATTATACTTTAATTTTAATTTACAGATTACAGGTCTAATTTACACGTCTACTTACTAATAAAATTAGACTTTTAATCAAAAATAATGACCAGTCAGTTTTCTTAATTTTAGATGTTACCAACATAAAATAAAATTAAAATCCTAATTCAAAGGCATTGTTTTTGCTCTCTGGATTTAATTTTTAATGTTCATATTTATGATGCAATCTTATGTAATATAATCTAATATTACCTTAACTGATAGTAACTGATAGTAAATTAAAATAAAATATTATGAAATTGGACCTTCTTCATAGCTACTACCAAATGAAAGAGCACATGTATAGAGTGGAATAATTACATTATTATTATTGTCATAATGCTATTATTTAAAACATCAGTTTTATAACACTATAGGGACATATAAGGGTGATTTTATTTGTTATCTTACGCATTTCTATAAATTTAAACAAAGATTTTTATCTATTTTCAAAGATTAATCTATTTTTTTTGTCGTTATTCACGAGTGTACTATATACTTAGCAGAAAATATTGCATTAGGAGTAGTATCAGTAGCAATAAAATATATAGTGTGTATAGTATCTTACCAATAATACCTAATTGATTTATAAATTTAATTTTCCATTTTCAAAATATCCTTAACTATTCTAGTTTGATAATTATTTGAAGGAAAATTGGTTAAATAATAATTAAATTAAAATAAATAGATTAAGGTTTATTTGAATGTCTTCCTTAGAAATAATAAATGTTCTAAATGACTTTTCCCAGCTGTTTTTGGTTCTTTCAGATATTTATTAAGTTGCGTTTCCAGGTTTTCCTCGCTTTTTCCTATATAAACTTTGGTTCAATAACTGTAAGTGATCTTGTACATTACCGATTTCGCAATCTGATTAGTTGCATCCTTAGTGTTTAATAGTCTAGAGTTTATTAGCTCTGGTATTATATGCTATGTCTAACTATTATAAAATATTCGACCATTTTCAAGAATTATTAAACAAATTTTACTCTAACGATAAGGCATCAGGTTTTACTAAAAACTTTTACAAGTGGCTTAAATTGAACAACGATAAAATCTTTACAATAATACACCTACAGAACCTATGTTTGTACCTATACAAATTAATATCACTATAATATAAGAATAAATAATAAGATCAAAACAATAAAATTATAAATATTAATAAATTTAGAAAATGTTATTATGATGAAAAAAAATTAATTTTAGCATGTTATTGTTCAAGCGAAGGAGTTGAAACAATTTGATGGTTTTTACAATTATGGTTAATATTGGTCTAACTAAGTAATTATAAATCTCCGAAAAAAAACCCTCATTACAAAATGTTTGACTTTTGCAATACCTACATTATTTTAAATTTAACAATATATTGAATTATAGTGAGAAAACTTGTTGTGAGAAATATTTAACGGTAAAGTCCGTGCTGCGAAAACCAACTATAAACAAGAACGGGTTAATTGAAAAATTGGATAATTAAATGAATTTTTTCAACAATTGTCGCTTTTCTTCAATATTGTAGGTATGCAGGTTTCCGCACTAAGTTTTTTCACTTCGCAAAATAATAATTGTGAGTTCTGAATGTTTTATTTTTAAGGGCTTAATTGATAAAATCAATTTCAATTTCAAAATATGAAATTACTTTTTAGGTATTGTAATATTTAAAAACAAAATGATTTAAAAAAAAAACAATCAGTTCAGTTATATAGTTATATAATTAATTTTTACTTCAGTTTCACAACTACACGCCTTACTACTACATGTATTAAGTACTAAGTTCATGTATTGCAAGCCCAACACCTACATGTATTACAAAGATCTATTGTCCTAGAACTATAATGTATTACAAAACGCACAATTTTTTTACTCGGTACTTATATTAAGAGTAAATAAATTGAGTCCCATCAAGCTGACCTTTTATAATCAAACCTGTTGTTGATGCAGTCATTTTTATTAACGTTATTTGTATATACATTTAAAAATTATTCAATTATTTAAATTGGTTTCAAAATTCGAAATAAAGATATAATAAATTGGAAAAAATAAATAAATAAATTTGATGGAATTCAAAATATATAAATTGCATAAAATCAATTAAAATAAATATTCGAAATAAAAAAAATATAATGAATTTTATAAATTTTAAAATTTCAAATAAAACTTAATCTATTTATTTTAATTTAATGATTAATTAACCAATTTTCCTTCAAATAACTATCAAACTAGAATAATTAAGGATATTTTGAAAATAAAAAATTAAATTTATAAATCAATTAGGTATTATTGGTAGGATACTATATACACACTATACATTTTAGTGCTACTGATACTACTACTAATGCAATATTTTCTACTAAGTATAAAATTAATGAGTTTTCTATTGATTTTTTTTTCATTTCTTTATTATCGTATTATTAGTAATAATAGTAATAAATATTGATTATAAAAGTTAATTTGTATTTAATTATATTATTATTATTATGAGACTAAAACATCCATTAAAATATTAATGACGTAAATATTTTATAATAAATAGATATGTATTGATCTTTGTAAATACTATTTATTAGAGTATCTCTAGATCCTTTTTGTAATAAGTAAATATAAATGTGTACAAAAAATAATGTTTTTATTTATACGATAGCACTTTTTACGTAGTAGATAGAGAACACATCGAATTGTTTCAAAAATTATTTTAAATCATCATTAGGTGTTATTAGTGTAAAAACTGGTATGTAGAAGAGCAGTTCTTAAATTCTTAGTCATTAGTTTTACAAATATAATTCAAATTTTGAAGCAGTAAAAGAATGCTGGTATATGTCGAAATCGATCTATTAAGTAGTGTGGATTACGAAATTAAATTCGATATCCTGAATACTACCATTACCAATATCATTCTTATTGGTAACATTGCTTAACTCTCTAATTTCATCAATTTGTAGATTTTGACTTATCCCTTCTTCTTTTTCAGCTACATATCCACGACTACATGTTTGCGATCACATTTTTGAAGGCCTCACTATCCTGCGGTATGTGTTTTAGTTCTCCCACCATTTTTATGTTCGTCCATTGCATGATATTTCTTAGCCATGACATGACATTCGTTTTCTGCCAACACATCTTCTTACGCCTTCCCGAACTAACTTTATTTTTATTAATTTATTTCGAACCACTTTTTTCTAAAGTACAAAACACAAAAGTTAAAACAAACCACGCTTTGTGATGTGTTAGTTTTAGTAATGTTTCTCAAGCTGTATAAGTATTTCAAATTTTCATTAAAAGTATTAAAGCAAGATTCATTATATACTTTTGTGTTTTATCTCATAATAGTTCTAGATGCTAAACAGCCAACACTAGTTTTATTTTTTACTTTTTAGGGGGCTAGGTTTGTTTCGATAAAAGTATATTTTAAAATTTTTTATTGTTACATTATTATTTTATTTTATACTTTTCAGTTTTAAATGTTTTAAATATACTTACATAGCAAAATTCAAAACTAATTTTTATAACCGATCCGAACCAGTTAAAATTTTCGAAATCGGTAACAGCCGTATCTCTTTATTTGTGCAAGAATATATAAGTGTAAATTTTTGAAATATGAAATATGATAGGTTTTTGAATATTGCTGAGAGGTCCTAGGATTTGTATGGCAGCTACCCAAATCTGTCATTTGATAGCTTTGTAAAGTACATTTTTTGACCATGAATAACTGTGCAGAATTTCCGAACTCTATCTTTAAATTTTTTAAACCAAATTAATTACTTTCTTTTTGCATTTGGTTTTAGTATGAAGAAAGAAAGTCCACGAAACTACCTACCAACTAAATAAATAAACAAATAAGTAAACCTATATAAATCAACAGACGTAAGTGAATATAAAAGTATATCAAATGTGCACAATCAATTTAATAATTATAATTTTATTTATTTTATTTTAATCCAACTGTCAAAATTGCTGAGTATCCGATATTGATTCAAATTTCTTAAAATGTCGATACTAGTACTGCCATCTATTAGAAAATAGAATATTATCCACCTCATTTGATTTTTGAACTAAGTACCACTTTTAAACCCTTGAGTTCTTACGTTTTTTTGTGCATAGACTTTAAAAGGGGAAAAAATTACTTTTTAGGTGAGTTTCAGCCTTAATGACGTAATTAAACATAATCTAGGTAAAATCTTGACGATGTGAGGCCTTAATGATCACTAATAGTTGTCATATGTCTTTGACTTTACTGTCGTCTAAGAAAAAGGGAAATAGAAAACTGTTTTCACTGAAATATTTTAAACGAAAAAACATTTCTTTAATGCTAGACCAGTGAATATTACGCCAAGAATAGCTAGTGTTTATTTTAATTCATAAATTTTTGTGTATTTGACCTACCAAATATCTTTTCTAATCTAATTATTGGAATAAGTTTTGATTGGATTCTTTTTCTAATTTAACCCATTAACAACGGTTGTACTATATATAGTACAGCAAAATAGGTGTCACGTTTTAAGTTATAGTGACTAAACCATTGTGAATTTTTGGGAAAAATTTGCGTTAAAATAAAGTTAAAAATATACAAAATAAAATTATATGCGGCAATACTGGTTTAACTTCAGATAAATGTCATTTTTTTGACGTAGAAAAAGTGTGATTTTTAAAGTTTGTGTAAAAGTGGACGTGTTTTTTAAAAATAATAAAAAAAAATTAATTATAGCATTATTATTTTGCAAAATAAATTAAATTTGATAAATAAAGATAATCAAAATCAATGTAAGTTTATAAAAGGAAAAATTCCATTATTTTACTTGTTTTTTTCGTCAATGAAGTTGGGTGTACTATAAAAAGTACAACCGTTAAATATGTATACAAAAAAAAAAATTTTTTTTCTTTTTTTTAAGAATATGTCAAAGCAATCAAATGAAAACAAAAAACTTTTTTATGGAAAAAATCAGTTTAAAGGCCTTGAGGAAGCAATTGAAGCTCTTCTGCAAGATGATAGTTATGAAAATAATGATTCTGAAGAAATTTTTGTAAATATTATTCCACCAGATTTAGATGTTTTAACAGATTCTGAAGAAATAGATGAACAAAATATTTTTGAAAACAACATGCCAAGAGATATTCCTGGTACTGTTGAATTAGATATTCATGAAGAAAATGAAAACTATAAAGAAAGTTTGTTAAATAGAGCTGGACCAAGTTCAATTCCGTGTACAAATGAAGCTAGAGCCTCTGTTTACGACCAATATTTGGCTGGTAATTTTTGTAACTGTTTATCAAACTTACATTTTATACTAGTATTTAGCAGATTTTTATCTGAGCTTACTTAAATTTTCTTTCCTGTTAGCTATTTAATTTATATTCTGTTATTTTTAATTTTTGATATTTTACTGTAGCATATTGCATGTTTATTTATTTCTTCTTTCTGCCTTATTTTTTTCGTTGTGTTTCATGTTTTTAATAGTTAATAAAAAATGTAAATGGTGGAAGAAAAATCCTGTTTACGAAACTTTCACTCAAAGTACTTCATTCTCAGAAAAACTCCCCAGTGTCTTGGAAAAAATATCAGATTGTACGCCAATTACTATATTTGAAATGATATTATCAGATTCAATTTTACAACATATGTGTGACCAGAGCATGATGTATGCATCAGCAGTAAAAAATGATCAAAAATTTAAAATTGACATTGATGAAATGAGAGTATTTATCGCCATATTGATATTTACTGGTTACCATAGATTACCTTCAGAATATCATTATTGGTCTCTAGATGAAGACTTAGGAATAGATTTAATAAGCCAAGCAATGAGCCGCGATCGATATCTCTCAATTAAACGGTATTTACATTTGGCAGATAATGGAAAAATTCATTTATCATCTGACAAAATGTATAAAGTAAGACCACTGATGAATATGGTGAGAGATAGTTTTCTACAATTTGGATATTTCCACACAAATCTATCTATTGATGAATCTATGATAGAATATTTTGGGAAACATTCAGCCAAACAATTTATCAGAGGTAAACCTGTCCGATTTGGCTATAAGAACTGGATGTTATCTAGCTCAAATGGATTTTGCTATGACTTTGATATATATTGCGGGAAAAATGAAAATGATGAGCGATTAATTCCTCTAGGTGCAAAAGTTGTAACAGATTTCTTAGTAAAAATACCACAGCCAAGTCAGCATAATGTTTTTTTTGATAACTTCTTTACGACACATGCCTTAATGAAAGTTTTAAAGGAAATGAAATTTAATGCCACAGGTACTATTCGAGAAAACCGACTTCAAGGTTGTCCTTTGGAAAAAAATAAAACTTTTAAAACCAAACCTCGTGGAACATTTGATTATAGGTAATAGTGATAATTATTCAATTTTTCAGTTTTTATTCATCAGTTAAATTGCAGATATGATTTAACAAATGATTTATTAGCTGTGCAATGGATGGACAATAGTGTTTGCAGAATCATAACAAATTTTGATCATATAACACCAATTAATTATGTCAAGCGCTGGTCTAAACTAGCTCATAAAAAAATGCCAGTAGAGCAGCCACACGTATATACTACTTACAATGCGCATATGGGAGGCGTAGATAACGTGGACCAAAACATAAATACGTACAGAATTTCGATAAAGGGAAAGAAATGGTGGTGGGTTATTTTTACCTACATCATTGATCTTGCAATGGTTAATGCGTGGAAACTTTATTTGCTTTCGAACAAAAATGAGCAATATAACACCCAACTTAACTTCCGCAGGTTTATTGTGCGAAAAATTTTGCAAGAAGCAAAAGCAAGAAAATATGAGAAAAAAAGGAATCCATCATCTCAAGTAGAAAAGGAAATAAATCACCATGTTCCAATAAAATTAAAATCTCAACTCCGTTGTGTGGTATGTCATAACAGAAGCATGTATAGTTGCAAAATTTGCCTAAAAACATTGTGTATAAAAAGAAACTGCTTTCAAAGTTACCATAACTAATTTAATTATAATATAAAAAAATAATGTAAGAAAATTTAGTAAACCAAACAAAAAAATATAAACAAAAAAATTAATATTATTTTTCATTTTTAAAATTTTAATTTTTTTTTTACTTCTCACAACGGTTGTACTATATAAAGTACAGGCTAGATCTCAGAATATAGGAACTACAGCCCCACGAAATTTTAAATTTGAGTATCTGGAACTAAAAATATACCACTGTTAAAAAATTATTAAATTCTGACAACGGGTTCTCGTACCCGTTGTTAATGGGTTAATGTGATCATGTATTTCCAGAAATTATCCTTTCGAGCAAATATTATAATCCAATACGTCTCAGTATTCACTTTCAGACGCTACAATTATTCTTAAAATTGTAATATTTTTAAGACAATGAAATTTTTATACTCTTGACAGCATTAAATAAAGATGAAGATGTAAGTTTTGTATAAGAATTAAAATGTTTACATTCATACCATTTATTTTACGATAATTTTTTAAAAATTAAACAACATTCCTATATCTATAGTAAATCAACAAGGCTCTTCAAATTTCTCGTCCAATAATAATGTTATGTATGTCTACTAATAATAATCTAATGACAACAATATGTAAAATGAGTACATTAAAAACATTTTTTAGTACATTTAGTACATTTTTTTTTTAATTTTTTCTCATAAAACTCTACATTATTATGACAGGAATTTTTATGATGATAATAAATTAGTAATAAAAGTTCATCAAATGTGTTGTTTTTTGTGATGGATTGAAAATTATCACCGCCGACAGCAAAGTTATAAAAATCTATTTATTATTTTTGTTTTAATAATGTCAAAGTTTACTAATTAATTAATTAAAATAAAAATAAAAAAAAAAATAATGTATTATTAATTAGAATTCAATAAAAAACTTTTAAATTAAAAATCTCAGATTAAAATATTTTGGAAAGTTTTTGTTTTTAATTATTTTCTAACAACAAACAAAAAAATAAATAAAAATTAATATCGCATTAGTAAAATTGTAATAAATGGGGGTGACCATAATATAATTTACTTTGTGTTCTACTTTTTAAATTGGTTTTTATATACCCTGTATTTGTATAGGAAGTTAATAATTGAAATTTATTATGGGATTATAACCACGACGTACTGAATTAATTAAAATATTAGAAATTAGAAGCCTTTGTACTTTATAAAATTTGTATTATTTGTTAAAACTAATATTCAAAAACAAATAACTAATGGGTTCCTTTAAAAACTGAGTTCTGAGTTAGCCCACAACCTATCTCCAAAAATATTCAATTATTGTTCAGAAATTTTGAAAAGATTAATTTGGATTGTGAATATATTCTACCTATACATAGTATATAAACATTAATTGATCAATCAGCTTCGATCATTTTCACCTAATTGTGCAATATAAAATGCTACCAAAACAAAAAAGGTTCCTGTTCAGAAATTCATTTCTAAAACATATCTAGTACGTTCGTTAATAAAAAATGCCCATTCTGCAAATGCACCAAGTTAGAAATTTCAAAACTGCATATTTTGCAAAAGCTGAACGTTCGAAAATTATAAACTGCAAATTAGATTTTTTAGAAAATAGTGGCACACTTGCAGTATTTTTTCTTCTGCGAAATAAAGACCTCAGATATTGAAATAAGTTAAAACAAATATAATGAAAATACTTAAAATAAAATTATTCTTATTTTTATTTATCAAAACTAATTTTACAAATCAAGCTAAATTTTAACGCTTGCAGATTTGTGAAATTTTTTCAGATGTAGTTTTTGGTAAACTTGTAGTTGTAAAAGTTTTTGCACTATACATACAAAAAAAAATCTTTTTGCTTTAGTTTAGAATTTTCTCGGAGTTTATTAGTAAATAAAAAAAATTAGTTCGGAGTTATACAGACAAGTAATTCGCTTATGAGTACATTATTCTCCGTATATATAAGTGGTCTGTTTCACCTAAATCTGAATCAAAAACCATGAAGATCTTGTATTAATACAGAAGCGAATGAATTGTCAACAAACTTACATTAAACACAAATAAAATAAAGTACATAATCAAGAGAAGGTAATATTAAAAGGGAAGTAAAAGATACACATACTACATTTAAAAATTGGTTACTGTAATTTGTCGCTGTGGTTACTCAGTTATCGCAAGTACTTGAGTGTAATAATAGAATAAAATCTTACTTGAGAGCAACAGATTATACAGCAACTTATAAAAGATAGGTAAATTGGCGGGTATATTTAGATATTTATTTATTTATAAGAAAATGCTTTGAATTCATCAAAAATGCTTTTAAATATAATATAATCGTAGGGATTCTTTGATTTAACATAAAAACGCCAGGCTTTATTTTTTTTATTTCTAAGTTTTCTCAAATCCGAAGTGAACCATGATGGACTCGAAAAAGGGATTCGGTCTTCAGATATTGGAACAATACATATGATTAAATATGGAAGAAAAGTCATAGGAAATAATGAATTCATTTAAAGCATCATAATTTGTTTTATTAAACTTAAAACAATAAGACTACATTACATCCGATTCGATTGGCGAATCTATACAAAACGTAAAACTTAAGGATGGAATTGATCAGTACCCACAATAGGAAAGGTATTATCCAAAAAAATCAAATTGTTTCATTCCGAGGTAAGCACTAAATCAAGCTGTTTATGCTGAAAGTTTCAAATTTCAGAGACTTGTTGTTACAATTACTATTTAATTTATCAATAAATACATATTCACATTCCGTCCTAATATGTTTCGGAATCATAAAATATTCCTCGTCATGCTTTATCCATCTTAAGTTCGGAAGATTCAAATCGCCACATAAAATCAATTCGTCATTTAATCCAAAATCATTGCAAATCGAATCAATGGTTTCACCTAAAGAATTGTAAATATCTAGAAGAAGGAGGAATATAACAGTTAACAACAAATAAATTTTTTGAATGAAACTCAATTTTTACAATAATTAATTCAAGACTTTCAGAACAAGGAATACTAACTTGAATTGCATTAAAAGAATTTTTTATAGCTATCAAAACACCACCCCCTTTCGGAATTATACCATTAGGAAAATTGGAAATATCAGAGTGTCTATCCTTCCTAAAAACAGTATATGAGTTATGAAATAGCTCTAAGTCTAAAATGGATGGATTTAGCTATGTCTCCGTTAAAGCAAATACGTCAAAATTTAAAATAGTTGAATTAAAAACACATCCCTTATCTTCTCAAACACTCCCTACCCTCCCTACCCTTATCAGACCTCTTAAGACACATAAAGAAGATTATTTTGAGGTGCTGGGGAGAAAAAACTTATTATAAGTATAAATATATATAAGACTGAAGGCTCGAAACAGATGTTATTGTGCACATAAAAATTTAATGAGATCCAAAATCTAGGAAAACAAAATACAAAATATATAAAACATTGATTCCCCGGTTGTCACATACTGATGGGAAGTGTGGACATTAACACTGAATGACGAGAATATTTTATAAAAGTTCGAAATAAAAATACTTCGTCAAATCCATGGTGCTCTTAGATTAGAAAATGGATAATATAGAAGAAGATAATAATGACCAACTATGTAGTGAATGGTCATAATATAATAAAGTTCATCAAAAGCGAAAGACTAAGATGGGCCAGACATATAATAAGAATACCAGAAAATCGATATCAGCTTAGAATATTATCGACAAATCAAGGTAGAGGCAGACCGAGAAATAGATGGGAGGATAATATTCTGCACTTTTTTATCAGTTTTTTTATTTAAAAAACTTACATAACGTAGACTAACGTTACTATTCAATGTCTCTCATTGGAGAGCTCTAAATGAATAATGTTACGTATTTAGGTACGAATTTAATCAATCTTTATCTAATAGGCAAACAATATCTGTAAATATAAAAAAATTCGTTTGATATTGATATTTATCACATATACATAGTTTCCTTAAACATAGATATATATTTTAAATTTTTTTACAGAGTTTAGACTTAATTTAAATGTCTTTTCAACTGTGAAATTTTTTTTTTTTTTATCACATCATATAAGCACTAACTCAATGGTACTGGTTACAACGGTTCATTGTCCCATTAGTAAAAATGTCTGAAGAGCTCGATTTAAATGTCTTTTATAGACCCTGTATAGACGATAAAGAGAATGAACTGTCCTAAACCTTCTTTGTACTTGCCCCGGTCCTATATCATAAAATAAAACACTATATATAAGCTTTCTTTCTCATCTGATTACCTTGCCTATACTGAAATCCAGTATATGTACCCTTTTGGAAAAAGCTCAAGTTGTTTTAGTGAGTATCATTTTATGCGAGGCAAGTTTCCGTAATATCAGCGGGTGTGGCAGTACTACCTACCATGAATAAACTCTGTTTTAGGAATAAATAATAATTTTTTTTCCTAAAACCATCACGATTGAAACAGTTTTTAATGCTAATTATAATATATAGGACTTAAAGGCACAACTATATAGATACAGGGAATACTATATGAGCATATGGTTTAATAATATTTCTTCTGATCTATTTTTAACGAATATTGAAATTTTAATTTCTACATTAAAAATATATTAATCTCAAATAAATCTTGTAGCTTTATATTAATTTCTAATATTAAATTTTTATTTAATATACAATTTCCTCGGTAAGGTCTGAAATAAATTTGAATTTAATGAAATTATTTTTGTTTTTTTGTTTTTATATAACTTTAATTTATTTAAATTAAAAATTCAATCCAATATTGTTTCTTACATTTTTATTTAATAAAACTTAAGAATAATCTATTTTTTTTTCTTTAAATTTCAAAAAAAAAAAAAAACTACCAAATTATAGCCCCCACAGTTTTAATGAATTATTTCAATATAATATATAGAATTGTTTTTTAATTGAATTAAGTTTTAAAAGTTTTCATACTTAAATTAAATCCTTGGATTTTACTTTATCAACTTTGGGGGTGGTAAATTAAATAAAATAATAATAACTTTAATTGTATTTCGCTAAAATATTTCTAGATAAGAAATATCACATCGTATATTTTTATTTATATCTAAATTAAGTGTACATAATAATATTGTGTACATATTATTATACATAAATATATAATACATATTACATATATATATAGATATTTTAAAGATGTATTAATATGAATGTTTGTGTGTAAAATAAAAACAAGAAACTAACAAAGTTATTTAGGATAATTAATAATTCGGTTTATTTTTAATATTAAAGTTATCAGACGTCCTTGAATTTCATTAATTTTTTCTGTTTTTTTGTTTTGTATTTTTTGTTTGTTTCATTGGTACAGTAAAATATTCTGCATAGTTCTGAAAATATTCTAGAAGTAAACAATGAACCCTACTTATTAGAAATATTTCAATTTTTAATAATGGAAAATTAATCTCAAATTGATGGTAAATTATTCAACTTATTTTTTTTTCTATGCCCAGAATAACAATGGAATCTATTAAAGGATTTTTTAGAAAGATTTTTATCATGGTCCTTTACATGACAACAACTTTTCATAAAGTCGAGTTATTTAATTAACGACAGATTATAAAATAGAAATCTATATAATAAAATAATAACACTGTTTAATTATTGGCAAGCAAAGAATGAAAATAATATACAGTGACCATTTTTGAAAAAGGAAAATACAGAACAAAATCTACTGATATGTGCAATGTCCAAAACACCAATCCATATGTAGATCGATAAACTTCAAAAGAAACTATATCGATACATACTAAAATCCGAACCACATAATGCCAATATATGGATTTAAAGAGGTTAAATAAAAATTTTAGATTTTGAGTTAAAAATTGAGATATAAGTCGCATTCGACTGAAAAAGCCAATGGTGAAATAAAACGAACCAACTCAACTAACTTGTTCGGGTCCACCACAAAATATTATATAAAATTTCGAATTTTGAAATATAATATAACAAAGTCCCAGCGTGCGCTGCCATGCCCATGTTCACCAAATGAAACTTTGCATGTTCACCTATTCAGACCTTCATTTCCTTCACCCATTCCTTCACCTATTCAGACCTAGATTTAGTCACTTATTTGGTCAAATAACAATATTTATATAAATAAGTTAGACACGTCAAAATTGTGTTGCCTGAAGTTTATTAAAAGTGACTAAGCTTTTTAAACTAAGTTTATAAACAGTGACGTAATGCATATATCACCCTATGGCTATGTGTATGTTGCATCTTTAAATTATTGTTGTTTCAATGATTCTGTCAAATTAAAGCTTCTTTATACCTAATATTCTTTGTTTTGTTTGCTGGAATTAAAACAAAAATATTTTATTTATTTACAATTGACCATGAGAGGCTTGCTTCATCAACTCTCGGTCCTTTCTGAACCACTGGAATAATTTGCCTAAAATTGAGAGCAAAAACTTTACTCCGCCCATAATGTTGTTATTAATCCAAAAATTCCATAAGGTTCTATATAAAGCTTTAAACAATATTCTATTAGCCATTGTGCACTCATCCCAAGATAGTTCCTTTTTTGATACTACAAACTGGACTTTCGCAATTCCAATTTTTTCATTTATTTATTTCCTCTGAACAAACTTATTATTATTTTTTTGTTTGCATCTTTTCGCTATTCGATACAACATTTTGCGATTTTTGTTATCGTATTCTATTTTCTGCAGCTTAAAATAGGAATATTATTTTTAAAATTAAGAAATTTATTTTTTTTTATACGATTAAAATTTAGTTTTACAATTTTTGACAAATAGCAATGTAACTAAAACATTGTTCCCTTTTTTATTTGAATAAAAATTTTATTGTTTCTAATTCATTGTTAATAACCATAACTAAAACCTTTAAAGCAAGCAATATATAATGGTAAGCCTATTTGCTAATATAGGCCTACCTGGTTATATGTTTGCATCTGTAAAAACTATAAAAAAAACACAGAAACAAATTTTTGCGTTTGTTTTATTTGTATTTGCAATTCCTTAAAGCAAGTGTCAGTAACGTAGGAATGTAGAATAAATAAAAAATTTGTTTTTAAAAAAAATGGTTCAGTTTGAAGGAGAAACAAAAATAATTTGAACTAATCACTCTAAAATCGAAATTTTAATAAAAATTGTGACGAAATTAAAATAGTTTCAAAATGTGTGTTGCTGCATTCTTCTAACACATGATGTTTGATAGTCTTTGCTATCTACCTCCTAATGATTTTGTTTTTTTTTTATAAATAAAATTAAAATGCGTGTATTAAAAATAAATAAAAATAAAAAAAATTACTGCAAAAAAAGAGCAAGTATGGGAACAAAATAGCTCATAACTTCTGAAACACTGATCGCCATATAGTCTTTCGAGCATTTTTTTTTAAAGAAATTAAATTTTGTTTAACTATGGGGAAAAAAATAACTTTAGCGCTTTCGCTATTGAATTATACATTTATAAGTTTAAAAAGAAATAAAAAATAGTATGTACTATACAATTTCAGTTCATATCTTAGAAAAATTCATTGGTTGGTGTAAATATGTAGATATATCTCTTAGACGTATACCGTAGAATCATATAAATATCGATATCAAAATTTAAAAAAGTTAATTTCTAAATTGTTGTTGCTTTTTTTTTAAATTAATAATTATAGTTTTAAGAAAGTGTCTATGACGAAAAAGATTGATTTTTGTGTCTCTTTGTTTTATTTATGGCCATATTTTTGATCTTCTGTTAATTTGTTGTAAATTTTTTATATAATTTAAGACTTAAATAATTTTTTTTATTGTATCTAAATTGTTTGAGAAAAAAAATGAGATACAATAAAATAAAAAAATTAATTAATTTTGCATAAACACTTTAAGACCTTTTAAATTTCGAAGTCTAACGTATGGGACGTCTCACAGACGTATACCAATATTACTAAGATGTTTGTTTTTTGCAACAACGATAAGGGTTGAAAATGTTTAGAAATCATAAACAGCCACGCTTTCAAATAGGATGCTCTCATTATTCCAAAAAAAAATAATTTCAAAGTTGCAAAATTCCAAACAATGAAAAAAAAATTACAAAAAAAACATACTTGTATGAATGCTTTTAGAGTTGGCTTCAAAATCAAGTGCTTAAGTTGTATACATGTGCATAGCCATTGTTAAATACAAAAAAGGGATATTTTTTTTTTTGAATTGTGGAAAATGGAATTTTTTTTTTGGAATAAAGTATTCAACCCTTTTAAAAAATTAGCATTTCCAATAAACTAAGAAATTTACAGCTTCTTAAAGGAAACATTTCAAGAAATAGCAACGATCAGTACAACCATATTGTAACCACAACCATACACATATATCTTATTGAAAAATTGACTGTAAAAGTGTTTCGGAATTTTAGGAATGTCAAAAACTTTAGATGGCTAAGTTAAATGGCTATGTTAATTAACTCCAAAAAGACAGTTCATTTTATTAAACAGAAACTGCTACAGACTTCTTCTAGGGGTGGATGTGTTTGCAATCATAGATACAGTTACCAATAAAAATGAACTACCCAACGGAGTTTCTTTATTCGTTGGATCTTACAGAGGTTCCTTCTCACCAATAGGAATTGAAAGCTATGATACTATATATTAATAATAAAAACTTTTCCTTCTCATTTTATTGCAAAAAATAAATTCAATCCGGTTGTGGAAAAGGCAAACATACAATACCGCAAATATCATCGGAACTACCGTTTGAGTTTATACGTGTACAATTTCCGGTGAGATTAAGTTAAGAATATGCCAATTAATTAACAAACCACAGGGACAAACACTAAACTTTTTTGCCCTGCAACTGAAAGAATATTATAATTTCTCTCACCAACAACTATATGTGACAACTTTAAGGGTAGGAACACCACGGAACCTGTGTGTTTAAACTCCAACAGGGAAAGCCGGAAATTATGTTTATAATGAAATATTGTAGTTTAAGTTGTAGTATTGTTGATTGTGTTATCTTAGTGAAAAAAATATATTATAAAATTTTTGATGAGCCGATTTTTAAATTCTCCACATTTTGTGTTCGACCCGGACAACTTCGGGTAACTTTGCTAGTAATTCATTAATTTCAATTCTCCTAGTGAGCAGGGATTACGTTAAAAATTTTAACTTTCTCAAAAATTCTATTCAAATGTAATTTGAATTATAAAAATTCTAAAAATTCATTGTACTCGTCATTGATGGACAGAAGTTAAGCAAATAAATTTAATATATTTTTTTTACAAAAAAATTTTTTTGCTCATTTTGTTTTTTAAAAGTAAACAGTAAAAAAAAAAAACATGTTAAACCCTTTTCTTAGCTTCTTTATTTCATATCCTTTTTAACTTAAGTATCCTATTTGCCACTTGATTGAACTTTTAGTTAAAAGTATTTCACTGTTAGTACCATAAATATGTTTTTGTATCTTATTTTGATTTCTGTTGTTATTTCTGTTTGTTTTTCTTTTTTTTTAACATCTTTGTATTCTCAAATCAATAAAGATGTTCATAAAATATCGTTGATTATTTCAGTTTTTTCATTTTGTTTTTTTTTTTTATTCCGGTATCAGAAATCTAACAAAAAAAAAAGGATTTCAATTAATTTAATTTCGAAAATGAAGAACTTTGCTTTTTTTTTGTTCAATTATATTATTGTCTAGGATTGTAATTTTGTTTTTTTTTTTTTTATTATTATTAAGTTTGTGGTAAAAAACAAAAATTTAAAATATAAAATTAATTAGCAAAAAAAAAAAAAAAATTAAAAAGTTTTAATTTAATTTTTTTGAAGATGTTAGGAATCCTAAAAAAAAATAATTCAGATGAAGAAATAATACGTACCTTAAGATAATTTTGCCTCAAACATCTTAAAAGTTAATTTATTATAATTGAATAATATTATATAGATACAAAAATTCTCATCAAAATGAAAAAGGATATTTTCTTAAAAACAAAATCAAAATAAAAAAAGAAAATAAACTTCTAAAGAAAAATAAAATTATTTTGGAAATTCATTTATCCTAAAAGGGAACTATTGAACTTTTGGGAAATTTTCTATATTGATTCGGATATTCTATATCTAATATATAAGTTAGAAAGTTTTTATGGATATTTATGCAAGAAATTAATCATAAATTTAACCTTTTTTGTATTAAATGTCAAAGATCGAATTTTATACTAATAAATTTGATAAGATTGTATAATTCTTTCTTTTTTCTCTTTTGAATTTCAAGGATGTTAAAGGTCTTTTTAATATAGGTACCTATATAAATTTTAATAACTAATTGTTTACTATTTTGTTTATTTTAAGTATAGATTAATAGAATATAATTAAAATAGTTGACGTCATCTGTATAAAATAAATCTAAAACAAGCAAAAGAATAGATTAAATAAAACTTAAAATAAAATCTGATGTTAGTACAAAAGAATTTTGAAGTTGGTATACCATCGCCGTGATCCTGTTAATATATTGCTCAAGTTTTCGTACCATTAGTTTTGGTATTTCTAGCTCTAGTGCTATTGTTTGTTTGTAGAATAAAAAACTGAAAATTTGTTTTAATTTTAAGTCTTAGTTCAGTGTAAAATATTAAAACTAAACTAATGTACGTAATCATACAAACAATTATAGATATTGTTTTTATTATTGTTATTATTTCTGTATAACCCTAATTAACCTACGTGTATAAGTGAACATGAACTACTGTTAAATATTTCTGAGGCACATATATAAAATTTCTTGTAGAATTATGAAAAAGGAGGCTGTTAATAGTAAAAAATTAATTATACAATTAATTAATATGTGTAAAATGTGTATTTTACAGATTTAACAACAGATTTATTTTTCTTGGGAACATAGCTTACAAGAGTCATATCATAATTTTTAATAGAATCTACAAGTTTCGATTTATTATTCTGATCTCATACAGCTTCCAGATTTTTATTATTGACAATTAAATATATAGAAGTATCATCAGAAATTTATATGTTCTTCTATACATTTTCCAGGTGGTAAAGTTACTTTTCTTAACCCTCCTCTTGCAATATTGTGGACTCTCTTTCTGCCTTCATTATATGTCAAGTTTTTCCATTCCATTCTTTACATATTTTCCATTCCGTTCTTTACATTTACTTCTGCTGCAAGATCTTTTGCAAACTCGTTATTATTATAACTGATATCTTGTTCATCTTCTTCTTTTGAAGCTTCGCAAAGGTGTACGGAATCAGAAGATTCCCATTCATCATTTCTATCGTACTTCAATAGCATCATTATCAAAAAAATATAAAATATAAAATTTCAATTTACCAAATTGAAATAAAGACGAGGAAAGATGAACAAAAAATGTGTAAATTTTTATGCCTGTAATACAATTAGTTTTCGAAATATGCCTGAGACTTGCTAGGAGTTGTTCGGCAGCAACCCGAACCAGTACACATTTTCGAAATCGGTAACAGTCATATTTCTTTATTTGTGAAAAAGTATCTAAGTGTAAATTTTCATGCCTATAATATAATTGGTTTTCAAATATGCCTGAGACGTGCTAGGAGTTGTTCGGCAGCAACCCGAACCAGTCCAAATTTTCGAAATCGGTATGAGTCGTATTTCTTTATTTGTGAAATAGTATCTAAGTGTAAATTTTTATGCCTGTAATACAATTCGTTTTCGAAATATGCCTGAGACTTGCTAGGAGTTGTTCGGCAGCAACCCGAACCAGTCCACATTTTCGAAATTGGTAGCAGTCGTATTTCTTTATTTGTGAAAAAGAATCTAAGTGTAAATTTTCATGCCTGTAATACAACTGGCTTTCAAATATGCCTGAGACGTGCTAGGAGTTGTTCGGCAGCAACCAGAACCAGTACACATTTTCGAAATCGGTAACAGTCATATTTCTTTATTTGTGAAAAAGTATCTAAGTGTAAATTTTCATGCCTGTAATACAATTGGTTTTCAAATATGCCTGAGACGTGCTAGGAGTTGTTCGGCAGCAACCCGAACCAGTACACATTTTCGAAATCGGTAACAGTCATATTTCTTTATTTGTGAAAAAGTATCTAAGTGTAAATTTTCATGCCTGTAATACAATTGGTTTTCAAATATGCCTGAGACGTGCTAGGAGTTGTTCAGCAGCAACCCGAACCTGTCCTTTGATAGCTTTGTAAAGTACCGTGTCCGGTTGATTTTTTCATCATGAGTAACTGTGCAAAATTTCAGAACTCTATCTTTAAATTTTTTAAACAAAATTATTCTTTTTCTTTTTGCGTTTGGTTTTAATATTAACAAAAAAGTGCCAACCTACCTACCAAACATATATATATATAAACAGACACTGACAAGTTAATATAAAAGTATATAATTAAACGAAATGTTAAGTTAATTAGGGTTAATACTAAGACAAGTGAAATGAAAAAATGGTGTTTTCGACATGATAAGGTCAATATTATTATTCGTTTTCATTCTTTTTGAAGAGGGGGGCAGTAAATGATAGAGCTTCATTATAGCTCAAACAGTTTCAGAAACCATTATGGAAAGAGAAAATTAATTTGGTTTTTGGGGAGAGAAAATGAAATTAGATTCCTATTTTTCAAATGCCTGTAACAGTAATTTTAAGTTTTGAACTTTGTTAATTTTTGAAAAATCACTTTTGAATATATTTTTTATTTTTTTTTTTTTGAAATATTGGAACAAATTAATGTAAATCTAAAACTAAAGCTTATAATACAAGTTTCGAGACTAATCGTCCCATGTATATTAAATTGAATTTTAAATGAAATTATTTTCAAGAATTTGAGTTATTCTAAGTTTTTTAACTTGTTCCAACTATCGTCTAATAGAAGAAAGGAGTTTTATCTCGTTGTTTTCGTTTTTGAATCAATGCTTGACTCAACTTCAAATTACATTTTCTGCCGACCTACCAAATAAAGACTATAGAGAGATTTGTGAACATTTTGAAAATGTATAAATGTAATATCTCAAATATCATTTACATGTAATGTAATGTTTATAATATTATTAATAAACAAAATAAAATAACTCAAGTACAAAACGATAAGTCAAAATAATGTACAACTAAAATTGTTTAAATTTATTAAATTAAGTCATCAAAGTATGCAAAAAAGAAATAAGTTAAGATCATTCGGTTGCTACAAAGAAGCAAGAGTTGAATAGTCTGATATACACTTTTGATCTTGTTATTCATAATATTCTTATAACGAAATGCTGGTTTTAAATGTTTTATAAACACTTCCGTTTTGTTTGAAAGAAAATAGAGAGTAAAAATCAATTATGAATTTAGTGAATTAATAATTATAAATAGTGGTGTACTACAAGGTTTGGTTCGAAGAGGTAAAACTCCAAGCTAATAAAAAAAAGGAAATCCAAAGAAAATGTCATTTTTCCTAAATATATAATACCTACAACATGTGTTTGTAAAACAAGAAGTGGATAGATTTTATTGAACTAAGTACCGCTCCAATAAGTGATACGATATTGTAGTTTTGACTTAAAAAAGGAAAAATAAACCATTTTCAAGAATATAAAATAACAGTATAGACTTAAACGGTATATATATCTTGCAACATTAGTATAATATTTTTCAAAATACTGATTTTTAACGCATTCAAGCTTAAAACATAATTTTTCACAAGATGTATTATTATAAAAACAAATACTAGTATTCATTATAGTTAAATAAAATCTTACGCAGCTAGGATAGTAATAAAACCTTTCTAATCATCAAAAATATTACGAGTTAAGCTGTATAAGATGTACATGATTTCTTTTCTAATTATATCTAAACCATAATTTAAAATTTACTACAACATTCAGTAATAGTCTACTAACCACAAATAAATAACTATATACGGCGAATGTCGTATGCCCATATAAGAAAATAATGTTCTATGAGTAAAGCTCACAAAAGAATAAAAACAAATATAATAAAAGCTTTAGATAAAAATATAAAATCAAAGACTATCTTATATAATAAAAGGCAATGTCCTGCTGCTGCTGCTGCGTTAGCGTGGCATTTTATTAGCATTACAATAATAACAAACAGAAATTATTTAGCAAAATTCATAACACAAAAATAATCACTCCCATCACATGCATTTGGAAAAAATTCAAGATACTTTGCTTTAAAAATTCTGATATCGAATACAATTAACGAACAAGTATTAAACATCTTAAAAAAACTATAATAAGATTCAACAATTAACCCGTGTGATTTTTAAATGGCTGCTGTCCAAGTGGAATGCTTCCACATAAACTTAATTTGAAAATAGAAGTTTTAATAATATTACTTAGTAACCTAAATACCAAACGTGGTCTCTGCAATGGAAGTCGGTTAGCAATCAAAAATTTAAAATCAAACTTAACAATCGCAGAAGTCCTAATCGGAGCTATAAGGCCGGTTTTCATGATGAATTTTTAGCTGATAAATTGGAGTTTAGAAAGAGAAGAGTATAGTATACCGTTAATGTGTATGAGGGAGTAAAATTATATTATTTTTATTGTAACTTTTATAGATGATTTGAAATCTAAAATCTATATACATAACCTTAAAATATTCAAAATGTAAACAAAATAAAGGTTATTTAATTTAAGCAATCTTCTTTAGAGTTGTTTAAAATTTCGCGAAAGTATATAAACAAAGTAAATAAAGTGAAGAAAAGTGAAATATGATATGATTTTCATCTGTGGAATTTTTATTTGGTTTTTTTAAATTTTAAATTCACTTGAATTTATTATGTTTTTCATTTCTACATAAGTATTAATTAGAATTAAAATATTATTTTTTTTATATTATACTAAATAATGAATTAAGAAAAAAAATGTATACATACATACAATCAAAAATTCATTCAACAAAATTTAAAATATTCATTCAGATAAAAAAAATTAAAGTTACAATTGTAATTAAAAGTAAATTTTTTAAATATGTTAAATAGTTAGTTTATGTAGGTATAAGATAAATAGAATATGTATAATTTTATATAAATATATTATACCCAAAAGCTAAAATATTATTTTTTATTTACATATGCATTCAAATATTCAATACAAAAAATTAATTTTTGTTATTGTTTTTACTCAATTCAAAAATTTAAATGTCGTTCCGTATCCATAAAATGTGTTGGTAGTGTGCGATTTTTTTTGTGTAATTACACATTACTTTATGTTAGTGTTAAAAATATCGGCGATAATTATAGGAAACATATCTTTGGGAAGATATGTTTTTTTAAATATTCTCCGATATTTATGGCGGTTCTCCGATATTTATGGCGACTCTCTCGATATTTCTCCCGATATTATTGTCATTCTCCCGATATTTTATCATTGTTTCTCTATCGCACTTATGAAATTTTTGTATCTTCTGCCTATGCTCTAACAATTCGCCGATATATCGGCTACATGAAAACCGGGCAATAAGGGAAATAATTTATTCCCAGAATATATTTATCTCCAACTACCACAAAACTGACTTTGACTATTCCCCGTTAAATTAGCCTTTTTCATTATCATAAATAGGGCACAAGATTAGACATTGGAAAAAGTAAGAGTTGAGAAAGGAAACAACTGTATAGTTTTTGTAACTATATCTTAAAAAATTTTGGTTTTTTAGTCAAATAAATTTGTTGGATGTGTTGAAAAAATATGTGTATACCAACCACATTTATAAGTATAAGATTTAAAAGCATTGGATATAAAGAAATGGCAATATCCAATTACTAATCTATATGGATAAAACATTATAGTTTAACAAATATTGTTCTTTTTGGAATTAAGTAATTGCGCATTCTAAATAAATAAATAATAAAAATATTCATTTTTTTATTTATCTTGACTTATAAAATTTACACGATAAATAATCAAAAATAAATTTTTTGTTACAATTTTCAGTAGGCGGTTTTTGGGAAATGTATGGTTTTTTTTTTTAATTTGTTGAAAAGTTTTGCACTACACAAAAACACTTATATAATATTTGAGTACGTTTATTATTACCAATTTTTTTTTGCGGTATATTAAAACATTTTTTTTTATTTACCACGGTCATATGACGGGCCATTTGCTAGTAGAAATAATAACATGGTTCCACAAAAAAATTTCTACTATAAAGTAAGTTATCATCACATTGGCTAAACACTGAAAAGAAAAGAAAAAAATAAAAATAATTTCTTTTTTGCAGGCTCAAGAAATTTCTTTAAATTCAAGAAATAATGAATGTGCTAAAAATAAAATAAATATACCATTTTTCTCAAAATATTCTGTCCCGATATAAATTAACAACATTTTCATTAGAATATTACTTTTTTCTCACAACCATTTTATCGTTTTACACGAATCTAGCCCTTTGAGATTCCTCGATACTTGGGTAAATATTTAATTTACTGCAAAAAATTTATCGATACACCACAGCTCAAATTTTTTTATTTTACATTATTAATTATTATATATCATTATTCATTACTTATCGCATTAATGATAATAATAATTTATAAAATTACTACGTTACTATTATTAAAATCATACAATCAAAAGAAGTTTAAATCAAAAAAAGTTTATATTTATCTTTTATTTTTTATAAATATTACTTTTTATAAATTGACTTTGAATACTTTATAAATTTACATATGCAATCTATAAATTTAACTTATCGATTGACCAATGCGTCTATATCTACTAGCCTGGCTGAGAGAGCAACTTTAAAAATTGGGTCTTATTTTCATATAAATTTTGTCTTTTGTATAGGGATCATATTTTGCTGCTTTGACAACAATTTATACATACTAGTGGATCCCCTGTGCAATTGCACAATTTTATGTAAAAAGAAATATTTGTTTTGGTAGAATTGTAGTCGTTTTCTGAATATATAATGAAATTAAAGTATAATACCTAATACTTTATGACGAAATTAACACTAATTTCAATAAAATAAAAAAAAATAAAATCTCATTACACTCAAAGTAGTAGGTCGATATATTTTAGTTAGTTTATAGTCAAAAACTTTTGTTGTCACAATTCTGTTATAGCAATAGGTGAATTATTTTATTAAAACACTGATTTATATATAGTTTTTTTCTGTTCTATATTACAAATATGTATATTTTGTGATTACATAACAGAATTGCTATTTCTGAATAAAATAAATAATAATAATAATAATAAACAACCATACAGCTGCGAGAAACATCAAATTGTTACAAGTAAATAAGACAATTTTAGATTTCTTTCCTCAGTCGAGTACAAAAGACTGAAGAAGTCTGCAAGTAGTAGACGAAATACGCGTATCTGTATGATAAGCATATCAGTAAAATTAAAAGGAAAATATTCGACTATTTTCACTGTTATAATAAAATAAAGTTTACAATTATTATACGAAAAATATTTTATTGAATTTGATTTTGTTTATAAAGATGCAATTTTTTTTTACTACGCCTATAGTCACAAAACGGTTATAGTCAAAAATATTACTGAAATTTAGCGAATGACTATAGCCGTGTTTTACTGCGTATATTTTTTTGAATGATAGCAGAAGCAAATGAACTAACATTTATAATATCATTTTTGAAGAGTATGATCTGATCTGATTTTTGTTTTTCTGTTTTGTTTTAAATTTTTGTTTGTGTTTTTCTACTTTTTCTATTGTGTGTTTATTTAAAATGATAGAATTTTTATGAAGAATTTTTGAAAATTTCTCGTAATTGAAATTTCTTTTAGAGTATAGATGGTGCTCAATTTGGAAATAACCTTCAATATTTGGTGTAAATATTTAAAAATTTTTAAGTATTCAGTACCAAGAACTTGCTAAAATTTTGATATTTTTATGGTGTAAATAATTTACTATTCAATTATTTATGCTATTTTACTTACCACGTCGTTCATCTTGTGTATTATAATATAAGATATAACCCACATGGCCTTCCTTGATTAATATATATAAGATAAAAAAAATATTTTTTTAATATAAAGAAAAAAATTGAATTAGGTAATAGAGAATCGAACACACTAAAATTTGTGATATTAAAACCTATATTAATAATATTATCCTACTAATTCATTTTTTTTCCTACTAAAAGAGCAAAAAACCAATGCGATAAATAAAAAAATAAATAAAAAACATTTGACTCAAAAGAAAATCGACAAAATTTTTGATATTAAATGATGCTTTAACCAACTCAGCTAATATCTTATAAAAATCGTTTACCCAAAAGATACATATAGAACAAAAATTTATTTTGATCGCCACGACCTGCATCATCACTGATTGATTGAATAAAAAAAAAACGAAGCATACGAAAAACCACGGAAAGTGTGTCTTCAAAATCGTGCTCTTTTATATTGTAATATAGATAAAATAAAAATTGATTTTGATCGCCATGGCCTGCATCATCGCCGATTGATTGAATGAAAAAAAAACGAAAAACCACGAAAAGAGTGCCTTCACTAATCGTGCTCTTGTGTATTATAATATAGATTTAATTATTTATATATTATTATTTTTTATATTAATATTCGTTTAATATATTAATATTAGATATTTTATTTATTAAATACTCATATGTAAATTTTATCTATTATGTATGATATATGTACGTATTTTTTTTTAATATAGATTTAATTTTAAGGTACCCAAAATAATAAATACAGCACCAAGAAAGCGCTTCAATCTTATTTTTTCTCGTTCATGAGTATACAAGTAATAATCAAAGAAAGAAATGTACAAAGAAATAATCACAAATAAATAACTATATGTTATTTATATGTGGCTTAATATTATCTATATATACATATATAATTCATTGTTTGTACTACCATTTGTACCATACCATGGTTCTTCACGTCTACTATTCTAATTTTTTTTTATGTTATTTTTTTTATGATTTTGTTCTTATTAAAGCTTTTTGTCAGCTAGAGATATGTCGGCTAGAGAAAATAATTCAATCATTTTGTTATATTGCCATGCGACATATGTATGTTATTTATTTGTGCTATTACTATTGTAAGAAAAAGCGATATATCATCTGCAAACGCAGTTAACTTGTCTTTAAAATTTTGCTGAAACAAAAATAAGAAATAATATAGGATAAAGAATGGAACCCGGAATCAGAAACGTTACACCTATTCTAATGTTCTTAGTGCAATCTTACAATTTCCATTCTTCAAATTATCCAACATTCTTGGATAATTTAATCTTCATTAGTAAGTATGACGTTATTATAACGATATTAATTTTAAATGTTCTTCAAATACTGTCGAATTAAAAATAATGCATTTTTTTGCAATCACCTCAAAATAAGTGGTAAAATATTAATTTTTCGTTAGATTCAAAAAATATGTCTTTTTAATCTTAGTTTAAAATCTATAATTATTATCTACATTTAAATATTTTATATTCTCATAATATTCATAGTATACTCGTAGTATAGTCAAAAATCTTAAATTTTTGAATCGAAATAAAATTTTCTAATAAAATTAAATTTATTCCTAACGGATGTGAATTATTAAGATTTTCTTTTCCAATCAATTCATACCAACTAAAATCCAATCAAAATGTCAAATTAAAAAATTTCATAAAAAAAATCTAATAGAATACCTGCTGTTCCCATAATTTTTAATTTTTTTCTTTTCAGTTTAATTCTTGAAAATTTCAGTTCCAATGATGTATAGTCAAATAAAATTTTCTACAATATAGAGAATACATACATACAACATTCAATTTCGAATTTGAAAATATTTCATTAAAATTTTGTTTATTTCTGTAATAAAGTTTATATTATAACAATCGCATAGGTATTATAAGATCATTATATTATAAACTTAGTGAATTTCAAATGAGTAGCTATAAGTTTTTACTGAATATACAGAAGAAATTATATCTAAGCAAAAATAGTACAAGAGTTTTAATTAAATTTTTGAAAAAATGGAGTAATTGAAACAACCAAGCAAAACTGAAGTGCATAAAAGTGTGTGATTATAGATACCATGAATGAAACAGTACCAAAATTTACCAGACAAAACCACTTAAATAAATTTCATTCTAAAAAATTAAAAAAACTACTAAAAAAAAAGAGTGAAATACTGAATGACATACACAAAATTTATAAACAAAACCTCAACTTCTCTTCGCAGCACATAGGTCTATTAAAAAGCCTATTAAATAACATTAACATTTTAATAAAAGAGACGATTAATATAGAAATTAACGGATATTGGCGAAATAGAATACAAAAAATAAAACCTAGCAATAATATGTTTCCAGAAATTAAAAAAATTTTTAAACAGAAATCAACATTGGAAATTAAAAAACTAGAAATTGAAAACCACGATCTGTTGACACAAGCCAATATAGACACTACAAAATTGAGTAAAACGGATACAAATAAATATATTTTAAAAGAAAACACAGATATATTTAATGTATTAGGTAAGTTTCTCGAAAACTCTCACAGAAACACTATACCATCTAATATTAACTTTCATACCCATGTCACAAATAAGATAAAAGATTTAGCAGATAGGAAAAAACATAAACAAGAACACAATATACCTTTATTTAAATTTAATAACTTTAATCGATCAACTAACGAGACAGGTAATCAAAACATATTCACTAACCTAGCAGAATTGAACGAAAAATTTAACAATCTGAATAGAAAAACTTCTTCGGGAATAGATCGAATACCTAATATAGTACTCAAAAACCTAACAACTAAGTGTATGCAGAAATATGTAATTCTTTTTAACAATTCATTAAACTATTCCTATTTCCCTAAAATATGGAAAATAGGTAAAGTAATTATGATAAAAAAACCGGGTAAAGATCCAACAAACCCAAATAACTTTCGTCCGATAAGCTTGCTTCCTAACATCAGCAAAGTATATGAAACTCTAATCAATGATAAAATATCAAACTTTGTAAATATTAATCATATATTACCTGAAAATCAATTTGGGTTTAGATATAAACACAGCACAATACACGCAATTAATAAACTAACATCTGACGTTTGTTGGAATATTAACAAACAAATGGCGGTGGGTGCCTGTCTCGTAGATCTAGAAAAAGCATTCAATAGCGTTTGGCTAGAGGGTTTAATATACAAGCTACTTCAATTTAAATTTCCACAACATCTAGTTAATCTTATACATGATATGATTTCTGAAAATAAATTTATTATGTCATGTAACCCGAACAAAATATTTAATATAGAGCAAGGTCTACAACAAGGTACGGTAAATTCACCAACTCTTTTCACAATTTATTTAATAGAACTACTGAAACGACTAGAATATCTAGATGGCATAAACTATTCCTTAGCATTCGCTGATGATCTAATTCTTTACTCAGCAGGTAATAAAGTTGAAGAAATTCAAAACAATGTTCAACAAATGTTTAATACTACAGTTGATTATTGCAAAATTTGGTTATTAAAAATAAATTTAAATAAGTGCGAAACAATACTATTCAGAAACACTGTTGATAAAACTAACTTTAATATTAGGAAAAACTGGAAAAATTTTGCAATAAAAGCCCCTGACAACAGTAACCTATATAACAAAAAAATCGTAAAATATTTAGGAGTCTATTTACAACAAAACCTAAACTACAAAGAACATGTAAAACAATTGATTTCAAAAGGAAATAAAGCATTTATGGCATCAAAAAAACTATTCTATAACAAAAACATTCAAACTAGGGTTAAGATAATAGCATATAAATCATTCGTGAGGTCTATACTATCATATGCAGCTCCCATATGGTACAATATTAGTTCTAGTTTAATGGAGAAAATTAGAAAATTAGAAAGAAAATGTATTAGAGTTTGCATAAATAAATGTCGTAAACCAGAAACAGTGTACTTGCATTATTATTCGAATAAATATATTTATAATAATTCTAAAATAAACAGATTCGATAATTTTATAATTAAAATAATTAGAAATCACTATGATAGAGCGTTGAATACCTCAGAAAATGGTCTAATATCTAATATATTCTACCATAATGAGGAATTCATAAAGAAAAGTATGCAAACGGGGTTCATAGCCCCCGAACATTTCATATACCTAGATTCAAAAGGGTACATACAAAACCCAGAGCATGTCCCTCTATTATTTCATTATAATAGACGGGCCACATGCAAAATTATTGATTATAATCCGAATAATATGCAGGATAATCATTTGAAATATGACATGTTTGTGCCAATACAGGACAAACAAATTAAAAGAAATTACTGGTGGTTGGATAGTATAAATTGATATAAATAATGGAGAATTATGTATTATTTTTAGTTAGTTTAAGTTAGAATTAAGGAATAGAATAAGTTAGATTAAGTTTTTATTAAAATAATATAATTAATTTTGGTTTTTAAGTCCATTTTTTCCAAAAATTATAAACAAAAAAAAAAAGTTACAATTATATACAGATATTGTAAGAATCATATATACAAAAAAAAAAAAAACAAAATAATAAAACAAAAAATTAACTAAAAAGAAAAATCTTAATAATTTTTAAGTTAATATAAATTATTATAATAATGCTATTTTTGTTAAATTTTTTTTATGGCTAAGTAAAATATGTAAAAATTAAATGGAATAAAAAAAAAATTAAACTACAAAAAAAAAAAAAAAAAAGTGTGTGATTCAATGACAGTAATTAATAGAAGTAGAACATATTGATAATATAATTTTGAATGAAAAACCGTTTAAGTGCACAACTTTATTTTATATTACAATCAATAACTATATCGAATAAGTTTTTTACCTATATCTGAAATAAATATTAAATCTGCTTGAGTTG
This sequence comes from Argyra leucocephala, assembly GCA_963942445.1. NCBI lineage: Eukaryota > Metazoa > Arthropoda > Insecta > Diptera > Dolichopodidae > Argyra > Argyra leucocephala. The sequence continues at coordinate 114,868,494 of OZ012678.1, read as the reverse complement.
TTGAGAAAACTTGATATCATTATAATTAATTAAAATTAATTCAGAAAAAGTAGTTTAAAATTCAGAAAAAGCCGAAAAATAAAATCAATAAATTAGACGTAATTCAACATCACAATTATTCACAGTATTAAAGTACACCATTCGAATTTTTAAGTATTAAAAATTAAATTTCAGAAATTAATAAAATGGAGATGAAATATTTCCTTTTTAGACAATATAATATAATATAACATATACATAATAAGAGATACAGTAGTATCATAACTTATTTGTACACGTAAAAATTTAAATTTTAAATAATAAAATTCAAAAATGTGATAATGAAAATTTAAAAATTTTATTATTTTTTACAACTTAATATAAAATATATATTTAATATAAAAATTACAAAAATTCAAATCGAATTAAAAAAAAATTTCAAGCAAAGATTGTATGCATAGATATTAACTACATGTAGGCTTAGAAAATAATGCGTATATAAACATCATTATTTTCTATTATTCTGTTCAATATTATACAACAAGAGATATTCAACAACCAAAAATTCAAAATATTTGAAAATAATGCCTATTAAAAATCATTCTTCACTAACCATATAGCTAGCTATAAACAATAATTTATTATACGTTGGATAAGAATATAATGACAAATTTAAATAATATCATACACATCCACTGAAACACACTGTTTTGTTTTAGTTTCCTAGCAACAGCAAAAAATAATAAATGAAGCGACATCAAAATAAAATCTTAAAAGGAAAAAAAATTGAATTAGTCGCTGATATTCATTTTAAATATACCTGATGTAATTAGAAAATATCTGATAGAAAATAGATAATCTAGTGAAACAACAACAAATTATCGCATGACACAAAATGAAAGTACATACAAACAAAAAAAGTAGCATGAAATAAATTAATTTTGTGCTTTATCGTGGGTGTTGGCTAATAAACATTTAATATTTATATAAATAATGTATGTATGTAGTTTTATATTTTTTTAGAGAGTAGTATTGATTTGTTAAGTAATTCTGTTGCCTTTTATTATTGAATGCTATATTGTTTATTTTCTTTCGCCATAATTGTTTTTTATGCAGTTTTGAAACAATAATTAATTTTTTAACAAAAACAAGTGTGAACATTTTTTATATTGTAATTATATAAAGTGAGAAACTTTGTTTACATTTTGTAAATAATTAAAATAGATAACTAATCTAGTATATTATAAAAATAATACTGTTATTGAAAGCTTAATGAAAATACCATTTTCTGCCAGAATTTTTGAGGAAAAACTATTAATTGTTAAACAGCGTACACCATATCTGCTACATTAATAACAAGAATAATTAAATGATGTAATTGACATTTTTTAATTAAATTTTATAACTCGTATTCGTATTTTCCAACATTATTATAGAAACTTCATCCCGGAACTTTTTTGATATTGCTTTCTTAAAATCAGAACTTAAATTCTGATGAAAATTTTACTAACAAAAACAGTATTTGCGAAATATTAAAATTTTCGATTGAAACACAATTAAATAAATCTTTTACTGAATATTCGAAACTTTGTAAATTGATAATAACACTTCCTATAACAACTATACTTCAGTTGAGCGATCGTTTTTCTGCGTTATTTATTTGAAAAATATATGAGGACCATTTAATTGTTGAATTTAGCAAAACTTTCAAAAGAAAAAGAAAGCCAAAGCTAACTGATGTTTCTGTTTGTAGTGCTTGTCAAGTGAAAATTCCACGCCCCGTCAATGATATTACATTGCTATCTATTTTAGAATTTGAGTGTATGTATTTTAGTATCTATATTATACTTAATTATATTATTCACTAAAACTTTTTATTTTAATTTAATTTCACAAGTATTTTATTCTTTAATTTATTATCATAATGTTTTATTTATTTAATTTTTACACAAAAGTTATTATTTATTATTATTTTTATTAAATCTTATTACTATTTCAATATTTTGCTTTATTCCATTCGATGGCCCATGTGATATTGTATTTCAGTCTAATAATAGTGTCCTTTAATGATTTCCGTACGTGCACGACAACAGGATATAGTAAGCACAATCTATTAGATCTCTTACATTACTATGTAACAATCGTTTGAGCATATTTTTTTATTCTACTTAAAGTATAACGTTGTTATTTGATAATGCACCATTGATTTAATTCCGACGCAGTTAAATATAGTTATTTGTAGTTTGTACGTCATTTCTTTGATTTATCTTCATTATTTTCAATATATTTTCAGTACATAAGACTGAGTAGCTTCTGTGTCAATTTTTTTTTAAATAATAAAATTCTTTATTTTAATTTAATAAATTTAATTAATAGAAGAAGACATTATTTGATATAAAATTTTATCGATTTTGGCTGTTACTCTATATCAGATGGTATATGATATAGAAATATCGCATCCATAACAGAATTGAATAAGCTTAAAGATATCTGATGAAGTATCCTTTTTATAGAATTTATCCATCTTCTGCACAAATTGAAAGTGGTTTAATACAACGATTTAATAGTGGGATGATACAAGTTTTTAGAGCTTGATAGTTTTGCTAATAGACGAAAAATTGATGTAGTGTATGTTCGTTTTTGTATTGGCTGGTTGGATATCATGTCATCCTATTTTATTAAATTTCTTGTCATTTAATGTATCTGAAAAAATTTGAGATAACTATACTGTTAAGTTTTATTTTTCTTTCATCTCATTTAGTGTTAAAGTTCGTATAATTATTCCTAAATTTATATCATTTATTATGTTTTAATTAATTTTATAATTTACTTTTGTTTCAAGTTAAAAAAAAAATTGTTATAGGATTAATATTACACACAATGTTTAAGTCTGTTGAAATTATTTGTTATTAAGCTTTTGACCGATGTTGGCGGCCTCCTGTTGGCGGCCTCCAAAACTCTAATCCAATAACAACTCTAAACTGTTACTCAATGTTAATGCACAATTAAAACTAGTCCAATATGATTAACTATTATTTGTCTTAGACAGTAATAAATACATAAAAAAATCATCAGAAAACCAAAATTAGTAATTATTAAATAATTCCTAGTGTTTTTAATTTGAGTCGCTCATATTCATAAACCTAAAGATCTCGAAATATATTTTCATACAAAGTAAAATAATAATTAAAATATTAAAAAAAAATTTTCATTAGGTCAGGTTTAAATAATAGGTTTTCTAGTAATTATCGGTTACATAGTAATAATATGTTTTATGTGAATGTTACACTTTTTCGTATTACTTGTTTGCGTAAATTCTATATTATTGTTTTTTGTCACTTGTTTAAAAAGAGATTAACTTTGTATATGAGGAGATTTAGATCTATTCATAAATTTCTTAAAATAATGGAACAGTGGCTTTTAGAGTTTTATTTTTATCAAGTAGAAGATTTGCTTGGTGTAATGATTTGATTCCACTTTTATTTTGCAATGTTGAATGAAATGTTAAGCTTTTATATGTTTTTTTTTATTTTACTATCTCTTTTTTTATTTTCATTATTTTTCTTTTTCTTTACTATTTCTTTTTTTTACTATTATATTTCACTAAAATTTGATTTATATTTTAATTTTTTTTATATTTTATTAAGTATGAATTAGTATTTAAGTGTTAAGTATTTGAAATACATGCAACATGCATACCTAATTTACATTTTAAATGAAATGAATTAATTATATTAAATTTATATTAAATTCCTTTCAATTTTGTGTTTTTGATATTAGAGGTCTTTAGGTCAGCAACATGGATAAGGTTACAGCTAGTTTCTTAATGATTTTTTGGATTTATTAAAATAACAGAATAAAATAAAACTTTATAGAATTAAATGAAGAACAGAATGAGAATGCCAACATTTTAATAGTCATTGCAAAATTTGATCCTAGTTTTTTTATATGCTTTAATTAATTTTATTATTTACATTTTTTCAAATTTATAAAAGAAAAACTGTTAATAATTATTATACAGTATTTTTTTAGTCGTTTATAAATAAATAACTTAATCATCATAAAACTGATTCGGTTAGAGCTGACATGAATTAAGATATTAGAAAATTAGTAAAACACAGCTAATTTTAATTTTATTATTTTCATATAAGCCACTCATTTTTCTAGCTTATTTTTTTAGTTCCTCGAAAATAGTTATCTAACACAAAATCACTTTGCAAGGCTTGAACTTTGAACATCTCGAATTATATTTCCGAATAAAGTAAAAAATATTACAGTTAAATATTATTAAAACTAATTTTTTCTGATTGTGAAAATACTGCTAGCTACATACGTTTGTTATTACTCTTTCTCAACCAAAGTTTTCTTCAATTAATCAATAATATATCGTCGACTGAATTCTGAAAGGCCATATGCCATCAACTCGGCTTCGAGTAAACGCAATTTGAAGTTTAAAGTTACTTAAAAAAAAAACTGTACGATACAATTTTTTGTAGCTTTCACAATAAGTTCATACTTATTTTGTTATTTTAATTACAAAATTTCAAGTGCCTACGCCTTTTAGTTTATAAGTTATAGGCATTTTTGTTTTTCGAAATCGATTACCAAACGACCTATATCCACTTTTTTGAACAAGTTGATTTTAGCCCATGCACGTAGGTCAAATTTACCTAAATATGGGTCGTTTTATTACTAAACTTTACAAAATTAAAAATCAGTTTATTTCATTGAGATCACATTCGCTTATAACAATATTATAATCTAAAACAGAAAAAATATAACATAAACAATATAGTTCAATCACTAAAAAAATAAAGAACTTAAAATTATTTATTATATACCTTACCTAGGTACACATCGTACGGTAGTACGGTTCTATTATGGCGAGAATAAGCATACGTTTTTGACATTAATAACTATTCCCCCCATAATAAAACCGTACGTTTTCAATCATAATCATTTTATTTTTAATAATGTTTTTAGATAGTTTTGATCATTTGTTTGCAAGTAAGCAGCAAATTTTTGATATCATTTATCAGTCAGGCATATAGAGATGGGGCGTTTCAGAAATAAGCCAATTTTGACGTCAAACTTCATACAAAAATTACCCATATCCAAAAAATAGAAGTATGGGTCATTTTGTAATTAACAAAGTATTACAAAGACGAATATGGGTCAATCCGGAACTAAATATCTTCTAAACAGTAAAAGATAGCGAAAAACGGTTCGGGTCAAAAACCTAAGAAAATGGCTTATGGAGCCTTTCAGAACACAGCCGACGATATGTATGTAACAGCAAAATATATGTAGAATATGTATATTAATAACATAATAATAATATAATGTACCAAAATAATTTACATTAGTACTGTAAATAAAGTATACATAAATCAAAAAATGTATTTGTTTTCTTTTGCATGTAATTAACTCATTTTCTAATTTATAAAACTTAAAAAAAATATATATTATTCTTTATTATGGAATATATATACTTTAAAATAAAATATTTAGTGTTAGAAATGAATTAGTTAATATTTTGCAGAAAAACAATATAAAACAAAAAATTTAAAGAAAAATAATTAAAACAATTTTTTTTTCTGAATTTAATGAAAAGCAGGAAATGTTTAAAAATCTAATATAAACAAATAGAAAATAATTGTTTTGGTATTTTCATTTTGTTATTGGTTACGACATTTACTTCGGTTAGAGGAAATTTATTTTGTAAAAGAAATTTAATAAAAATAAGCAATTGACTTACTCGACCTTTGTTTTTCTATGATGTCTCCATATTTTTATTTTTTTTTTATCTTGTATACTATAACAAAGTCAAACATAAAAACGTCGAAACCATTCATAGTGTACTGAGTTTTGAACCATGAAAAATTGAATATAAAAAGGAGATTAGGAGAACAAAGAAAATGGAAAATTGTTTTTTTTTTTTATTTTTTTTTTTGTTATTTAACTTTTAAAACTTTTTAAAAGTTCATAGACCATGACACTGTATTTGTTGTGATTTATTTTTCAACGATAAATTTATAAAAGTAGGTAGAATCAATAAACAAAAATCAATAGATTATTTTGAAATTTATATTTTAAGATTGCATTATTATAAACATTTTGTGTTTAAAATTTCTTAGCTTAAAACAATCTACATTGTGTGGTCAGTTCTTTTATTTGTATTTACGTTTTTATGAAATTTTCTATTCAACCTATATCTATATTTAAACAAATAATACACATGAGTTTATCATACTATTTTCTCTATTACCTATACCATCACCAAAATTATATATTCTATTATAATTAAGAATTTTCTAAATCACAAGATAGATCAAATGCTTCTAATTACAATATTTTTTCCCAATATTCAAAATAAAAAAAAAATATATGTATTACCCATTTGTATGTACAGAACAAATGTAAAAAGAAAAATCTAATTTCCATTTATATATTCTTATCTCATAAATTTTCAAATTAATTTAATTAAAGAAATTAATTCAAATTTTTATTTAACTTTTAAATTTTTAAAATAAATAAAAATAATGAAATGTGACTAGGATCTACAAATGGTAACAAAAATTAAAAAAAGAAATATTTAAATATTTATTTAAAAGCAAAAAATTCGTAAATTTTTAATTTTGTAGTAAAGTTTAGTAATGGAGAAAGTAAACAAAATATACTAGAGACCTTTGGGTCAGAAATTTGTTGTTATATAGTTTTTTTGTGGATTGTTATTATTTTGTCTAAATGTCTGTAAGTTAATCAAATTTTGTGTGTAAAACAGAAAAATATTAATGTTAGGACTAAAATGGTAAAAAACTGAATAAATTTGGGGTATATAGATGCTATTCCTTGGGTACTATAATTACTATAAAGTTCTATACAATGAAGTTTCATTTCACATGATATTGTACGGTATCTAATTATAGTACAATATAACATACTATACCTATACCATACCAAGTCACTAGTTGGATGTGTGTCCACTTATGATCAGAAAAATATAATAGAAATTTATACCCACTAAGGCAAATTTAAGGTATGTCATAACTAAAATCTAAAATTATAATACTCTGTTATCATATTATAGCAATACATAATCTTTGCTAAAATGAATAGGTCTCGAAGTAAAGTGTATTGTTAAATATTATTATTCAATTTGTTTTGGCAAAGTAGTTGACTTATACTAAATCAATGTTAATAGAATAAACGATTCAAAACAAAGTCATGAAATCTCAATTCTCAAATCAGTTTTATAAATTTTGCTACTCAAGATAATCGTGTAAGTGCAACTAAAATTATATCAACTCTTTCGATAAGACCTTAAATAATCAGAAAAAGAACATGGAATCTAGTAAAAGATATAATAAAAAATAATACGTGTAAACTAAACGACTTCTATCAAGAAGAAAATTATCCAGGAAAGTTTGTCAAAATAGAAAAATTCAATAATCTATACTATAATATAGGACGTCATGTGGCAAAAAACTTCTCAACAATTTAGCCGGCACATAGAACATATAGTAGATTCTATTTTACGAAAATTTCTGAGATTAAAACGTTAGCAATTATAAACCACCTAAATAACACTAACAGTTCTGTCGTTGATGGTATTCAAATTAATATGGTAAAAAAAAATAAAAATGAATTATTAAACTTATCTGCGCTTTTATCAAAGCCTCACTTCAGCAGTTTAATGTTCCTGATTGCTTAAAAATAATTAAAATGATTCCCATCCATAAATCAGGGGACAAAACTGATTTAAATAATTAGAGACCAATACCCATAGTTCCTATACTCAGTAAAATCTTAGAAACATATGTCAACAATCAAATTACAAGGTACTTTATACATAATAAATTAATAAGTCAATCAAAATATTGTTTTACAAAAAAATCTAATACTCAAGCTGCCTTGTTCGAAGTAATAACATACGCTCAAAATTCCATATTCAATAAACAAAAAACAGCTTTAGTGTTCTTTGATCTGACTAAGACCTTTGATTCAATTTATAGCAAAATATTGTTAAGAATCTTATTTGAATTTGGAATAATGGGTAAAGAGTACAACTGGTTTGCAAATTATTTTAAGGATAGAAAACAGTACGCAGAGTGTGAGGATATCAAAAGGACTACCAAAAATATTGAGTACGGCGTAATAAAAGGAAGCTCATTGGGACCAGAATTATTTAACTGTTATGTAAGTGCACTATCAAATATCAGTCTCAATGGAAGGCAGTTTATGTACGCTGATGACTTAGTTGTAATATATGCTGAGAATAATTTAGAACTATTGAAATTAAAAATAAGCCAGGATATGATAACTACACAAATTAGCAGTGAATGAGTTCAAAACTAAATTTATGGTAATTAAAGAAACAAATGCAAATTTATCTATATTCTACAATAATAGTCAAATTGAAAAAGTAAAGCAGTATAAATACCTAGGTACTATTGTTGATGAAAATTTAAATTGGAATTGTCTTGTGGATGAATTAATCAAGAAAACACGAAGGATAGCTGGGAAAAAATTGAAAAGCGTGTTCCAGAAAAGCTAAAACGAGATATCTTTTTTAGTCTATTTTACAGTGTAATGTCCTATGGTGTAGCTATCTGGGGAAATACACACGCTAAGAATATAAATAAATTACAAAAGATTCAAAATAAGGCAATAAATCTACCAATCGTATACATCAGCAATACAAAATCCTTAAAGTGGAAGACAGCAGAAATTTGGCTCAATGCAAATACATAACATGCATATAAAAAATATAAAATCGAACACAATAGTAACAATGGAATGCATAACTACAACACTAGATCGAAAAATGATCTGCGTATGATCTCAGGACATAACTTATACGACTTATACGAGACAGAAATAGGTTTTTGTCTAATTATAACAATGAGTAAATTCCATATTAAATATCAATATCAATCCTTAGCTCAATCATATTATGTCAACTTATTTTTTTTTATTGCTTCTTTTTATTCTCTTTCTTTTTATATAATCAGAACTAACATTTTTTTTACTTTTATATATCGATTTATTGTTAACTTGCAGTAAGAGTTTTTTCGTTATTGTTTGCTTCATTTGTAAAACATAATAATATTATATACACCTTGTACGAGCCATTAGGCTCTTTTAGGTTATTTGAATAAATAAATAAATATATCAAGTTTTAAGAAAATTAATAGGTTAAAGTAATTTAAAAATTCAAAGGGATTTGATTTTAATTCAAAATTAGCACTTAATTGTACCTTTTTGATACCATAACTTGAGTTACCTATTGGTTATTGTTAGTTGTTTTACCAAGTAGAAATTTTAATTGTTATAATATTATATATTTTCACAAATTATTTTTCTTTCTTCATTATTATTTGAACCTAGGATATACATAAAGGATATACTGGTGTTCCTGAGTTATAAAGAATAAAATTCTTTAGTGTGTGTAACCTTTTAAATTTTTCGCCTTTTACTAACCTTTAATCGTTAATGTGACATAAATTTTACCCTTCATAATTTATACTACAAAATGTAGTCCGTTCCAAAAAATTCTAAGTATTCTCATATTTTTATAATTTTTATTTTAGTTGCTAAATAAAAGTTTTGGTGTTTGAAATTACTGTTTTGAAATTAATTCGATTCATTATAATGAAATAAATTTAATTATGATTAATAATTGAATTCATCTTAAAAAATTTCTACAAAAACCTTGTAGAACAATTTATTTTTGAAAATATCCTTTAAGACTTTTAAATTCAGTAAATTATAAATTACATTAAATGTAGCAATGACTCAAATATTATGCTGAAATACCTCTGAATATTGATACAACTTAAAATGTGTGTTGTTTTTTAATTTCACCTATTGCTGTTTGTCTTATTTTATAATTTTGAAATTTTGAAGAAAACCAAGTAGTTTCAGACTTTGTACAATGAAAGTTAAAGAAAAACAATAAATGAAAAGTTTAAATTATTCCATGTCTCGGGATCTTTAACCATTACTGCTCTTTTTTGTTTTCCTTTTGTATTTTTATTGTTTTTTTGCTCTTTTGTACTATCCCAATCATAATTTAACCTAAGACTAAAAGTTAAGTTTTTACCGCAATTACCATATAGTTAACAACTAAAAACCACTTAAATAGTTTTCAAGAAAATTTATTGGAAAATTAGATTTTCATTGTGTTGTGGGGGTATATGTGTGTGTGTGTTAGTTGCCTGTACTCTCAAATAACATTACAGTACAATATAATTTATTAGAGAGTTTTTTTTAGATTGTATTCTTTAAATGCAGAATAATTTGTTTTTATTTGTTTGTTGTTTTAGTTTTTCTTGTTTTTTTTTTGTTATGTCTTTTAACAGGAATTTGTAATGTAATGGTTGAAAAATTATTTAGTATAGGGTGATTTTTTAATAAAAAAAACTTTATTGAACTTAATACTGAAAATATATTATGTTCTGTAATTTGAAAACCATAAAGTTAAAGGTCGAAGCACATTAGCGCCGCATTTTGGGCAGACCCACCAAAAATTTGGTTACAACATGTAGCTTTTGTTGCTAGTAAATTACACAAAAAAAATAATTTGGGTTAAAAAAAAATTACATAAATTATGTCCAACGGACGATAAAAGTTTTAGGTAGGTAGAAGTGATAATTCCAGTTGCTTCTGGGAAATCGATTAGCACTGAATTATGCCTTTTTGATATCAGGAATCGATATTTTTTGTTGTTGTTTTTTTTTGTCAAAACATAGCTCGGGTCAAAGCTTCTATCCCGAAGAACCAAAGTTCAATTCTACAAAGCGTTCTATATCCTCCCAACTCTGCTTTACGGTTCAGAATAATGAACACTGTCCAAGGCAAGTGAACATACACTTAGTGTCATCGAGGAGAAAATTCTTCGCCGGATATATGGTCCTTAAATCGACAATAGGTTCTGGATAATAGTTTCGAACTCTATGAGCTGTACAATGAGTCGGACGTAGTCACGAAAATTAAAGTCAAGAGACTACAGTGTCTTGCATCATTGTTGTTTATATGCAAAGAAGAAGAGAAGTATAAACTGCAAATTTTACAGAACAAGACTCTGTGAATCATCTTAAAACGTAATATAAGAACTAACCGAAATCATATATTAGGACAATTCAAATGGATGTAAGTACTTTCGCCAAAGACTGAATTTCAATATTTTGGTAATTATTTTTAAAATGAAATTTAATATGCTACCAAATTTTTTTTGGTAAATCTATTGAAATATGTTGGTAAAAGAATTCATTACAGGTTGAGATCGGTCTATTTATTCATGTTACCAATGTTTCTTAGCACTAATAATTTATTTCATATAGATCTTTAATGATTTGATCAATTATCAATATATTATGTTAGAAATATCAAAACGATCATTCGTCCAAGTTATAATAACTTTGAATAGGTACTGGCTAAATCATGATCTGCTCTAACAATTTTGTATGTACAATAACTGCTTTTATGTTCGAGCCTGTAATGAATATTTCATTATTATATAATATTATAAATAAAAATTTTCGATTTAAAATTTATTGCAGATTATACATTTGACAACTATTCTAGATACAAGGAGAATTTTTTTGGTGGTAGTTGGGCACTTCTCTATCAGTTCCGTTTTAAATGTCCAAAAATGTTTTTATTTTTTTAAAATATTTTAACTGACTGAATTCTTTTAGAATATAATATAGATTGTAAGCAGTTTCAGAACCAACCAAAAGTCTTAAGCTTGAGTAAATTATCATCGAATACAACTCCAGAATTATTTACTTTAACAATTTTTCATATCTAAATCTAATTAATAATTGTTTACATGACAATTATATATGACTCTCAGTAAAATTTATACAACCTCAATATACTACGAATTTCAATCAAAAATATTTTATGTCTTACTAACTAAAAATACTTACAGTACCTACATATCTACAACATAATTTTTTGCTCAAAAAAATTCTTTTTTTTTCATTAACTTAAACTCACACTGTATAATATCATTTTATGCTTAATAGTATGTACGTAAGGACATAAAATTTAATATTTGAATATTCCAACAACCATCAAAAATATTTTTACAATCCAAAATGGTGAAAACGAATACCCGCAAACAAAAGTCCACAAAGAAGATAAACCGAAAAAATTTTATTTGTTTAGGCTTTTCACTTTATTTCTTAAATATTCCACCGCATGCCATTATAATACGTATACAAACGTACGTCATACTGATATAACATATCTAGATACATTAATATATATAAATACAAAATACAATATGAATATAATATTGACCTTAATTAGGACAGATGGAGAAAATGTATTAAGAAACTTTTGATAATAATAAATGGTTTCAATAATGGTAAGAATTGTTATATAAAACTACCTCAACAGGCCATATTTATGTACATAATATATTTTATGTGTAAAGTCAAAAATGGTAAATGTGGTATGATAACCCATTTTCCATAAGTTAGTGGAACATTTTCCGGTATTTTAGTCAGAATTCATAATAAATTTTGTACGTGTGTATATATGTATATATTCATCATTTCCATGTTACACGAATCATATCTAGTCTGTTAATGTGAATATTTTGTTTTTGCTTTTGCCGTTCTTTCTCTCTTTTTGGTCTATATCTATTCTATACAATTCAAGAAGAATATTAAAAAAAAAAAATTAGGCGTTTATGTAGGGTGTTGCTGATATTTTTTTTTATGTAATGTCCAATGAGATCGAATAAATATGTATTAAAAGTGTTATGGTGAAGAAAAATTATCCTGATTTAGTTGAATTTTTTCTACTCAACATTTTTATTAATTAGTGCTAGTTCGTCTTTTGTTTAGGTTTGTTAGTTGTCTTAGCAATTTGTATAATGAATTCCTACTTGAAAAATTTATTATTAATTTTACTGCAGGAGATACAAAATTTTAGGATTTAAAGTTTTAGGAATGGTAAACGATGTATTGTCTCTTTTACTGTTTAATATGTACTCCGAAGCAATATTTGAGGAAACAATACACAACACAAATATTGTTATAAGATTAAATGGTGTTAATAACAACAACATACGTTACGGAGATGATTCAACACATATTGCCGATAATATAATTGATCTTCAACAACTTGTTCGATAAACGATCCCAGAAAACTTTTCGGCTTAATAAGTGCAACCAAATTTATGGTTCACATTCAACGATATTCAACATCAATAATACCATAGTTGAACTAGTGTCCGCTTATAATATCTAGGATGTTGGCTAAATAAAAAATGGAACTCAGATATGGAAATCAAATGTTGAATAAAATGGACTTAGCGAATGCTCTTAGCAGCTTTATACAATATAAAAATGTTCTAGGTAATATTAAAATCTTCTAGGTAATATAAAAATATTCCAGGCATCAATCTCGAAGCAAAAATACGGTTCGTTAAATGCTACGTGTGGTCGATATTCCTCTATGGTATGGAAGGGTGGACGCTGAAAATACCATGAATAAATTTGAAGCCTTTGTATAAGTTTAAAGCATTAGTGTATTTTGGTATACCGTAGAATACTAAAGATATCATAGGTAGATCGCGTGAGGTGTTAAGTAGAATAGGTAGAGATCATGAGTTGCTATTAACAATCAAACGCAAAAAAAAACAATTTATCTGGGTAATATGAAGCGGAATGAGAAACATAATATTTTACAACTAATTCTGCAAAGTAAAATTAAAGGTAGAAGATGTATAGGTAGAAAACAAATGTCATACCAAACAGTTTTTTATCATTTTTTAATTTGTTAATCGAATTTTTCTTTTTTGTGATAATTGTAATAAAATAATTTTATAACTGCGAAAAGAAAAAAACCAAATATGTACTGTTTTTTGACATAAAAATAATACATAAAGATGGAAACAGAAAAGCCATAAAAACCATCTACCCAACGAACCATCTCCTTTTAAGTTAAATAACCTAAATGGACAAAAAATGGCAACATACCATACGATTATCACCGGATTACTTATTATACCATTCCTAAAGGCTATATTTGAAAAAGAAAGACACGACCAGAAAAACGATTATAATGAAGAAATCATAAGTCTAATGATAAGGAAGAAACTGCACCGTATCGAAATCAATAACATGACTAGCTTTTTCAAACAAATTAAAGATGTAGAAAAACCTAGAAGGATTTGCAAGTAGCAATGCACTCTGATAAGTAAAAAAAAGACTAATTAATTACAGTGAGAATCCCAGAACATTTAAGGGAACCGAATTAACAAGAACAAGATGTACTACAAATTTTAGCTCGGCATTAATTATTGAACATATAATTGAAGAATATCATAAAAAAAGGTCAGAACTACCACCATAATAAAATGTGCTATCACCGCATTTACATAGTCGAAATATTTATTCATCTAAACGTAACGTGTAAAATTTTTTATTCGCGTCAGTGATCATATCTATGAGAATATGGTTGATAGTTTGTTCAAAAGTTAGTGTTGCGAATTATACTAACGTAAAAGAAGAATATATGATTAGTGATCATCATGAATAGTGACACTAGTCGTACTAACATCTAAATAGAATACGGATAAAACATAATGGGGCATGCAGTGACCAATATGAAAAAAAAAGATAAATAATTAATAATTAAAATTTTCCATATAAATTGAATTTTTACTATAGTCACAGCATAGAATACCTACCCTTGATGCTACAAGATTATCTATATTTACTCTGAATTCTGCAGATATTATTGTCCTCCACGCAAAAAAAGAAAACATAAACTAAAAGCATTCTTTGATAATTTTCGGTTATTTGGAAAAAAAAATTATTAAAACCAGTACAAGTGCTTACTTACTTACTTTTTTTTCTTTTTATATTAGGCCAAAATAATGGGATAAGCACCCTAACTGCCTTCGCAGAACTTAAGCCATATTAAGATGAAGAAAAAAGAAAGATAGTAAAGAGTAATAAAATTAGAAAAGAATAAAGATAGAATAGAATAGAATAGAATAGTTAGTACAGAATTTACGGACAGCTTAACAGATATTTTTTTACCCGTCTCTTGAAAACTTCTAAGTTATACGTTTGAGGGAACACAAAAGATGGTAAGATGTTCCATAAATTAGGAGTTCGGTTGATGAAAGAATTTTTATATTTCACAGTTCTGTTTCGAAGAGGCTCTATTACAAATTTATGAGCGAGGGCTGGCCTGCGAGTATTACGCTGGAATGATTGTATTTTGGGCATGACACTTTTCACTTTCGTCAGAGATATTACCCAAAAGATATTTATAAAAAAGAGTGACTGATCCTACATTAAGGCGAAAACTTAATGATGTTAGGTGTTGTGTCCATCTCCATTATTCATAATTTTGATGGCTCGCTTTTGTACCTTATCTAGGTACTGTAGGCTGGTATTTGGTGCACAGTCCCAAATATGCGAGTTATATTCAAGTCGAGGCCGAATGTATGCCTTATATATTAACAGGAGGTTGGAAGATGTAAAACATTTTCTGCTTTAGAATCCTAAACATTTCGCAGCATCCTTCACTACAGAAAAAATATGATCGTGCCACGAGAGTTTGATATTTATTTCCATTCAACGAATTCTTAGAGTTTCAAAGTTTTCGATATTAACATTTCCGAATACAATATTTGGTATTGATGGGTTTTTCTTTGTTGAGAAGTATTATACACCTCAACCACTTTAGCACTATATTTTCTTCTCCAGACTAAATCGTCGTTTTTAGGACCTAAGATTAATTAAACTTGTACAGGACCATTTACTATTCAGGCTCAATTAATATAATTGATTGTCATATTTTAAAAATTAGTTGAAATAAAAGTTGGAAACTATAATAAACATTTAAAAAATGTATCTAATTGTGTATAAGAGCAAAACTATTAATTCAATTAAGGACGAAAATCAAAAGATTTCCGTCTCTCTTGCCATGTTTTTTAAAATATATCGTTGTGGACAGCTTCACTTACGGTTAATTCTAAAAAAAGAAAATTCATGTATTCTAATGTACCTATTGAGGAATATTTTTCTTGTGTAATAATTTTTGGTTTTTTTTTTACATTTAATTATATTCCATGGGTAAAATAATTGTTGTTGTTATTTATACAATGTAATAAGCTGTCAAACTAAACTTGTATGATTATATATTCAATGTTTGATTAAAGTTAATTTGTTTCAATTATGAATGAAAATTTATCTTATGTACCTACACTCCGTATGTACATAATATTGTTTGTTCTATTATTGGAATTTTCTTCAGAAAAAGTGATAAATTAATATTACAAAACTACTTATAATATGTACGTATATATAATTGTCAATATATAATATATAAATGTACATAAATAATGTTATACATTTCAATTCTAATAATGAAATATTGTTTTTTTTTTTCTTAAATTATATTGTAAATTATTTTTTGTTTATTTTTGTTATTCAATGGAATGAGAAATAATTTCTGTATTAAGATTAAGTAATTGTTAGTCTTGAATAAAACAAAAACAAAAAAAAAATGGAAATGGAAAATGAAAAATTCACCTTTTATTAATTATCAATATTTTGATAGAAATCAATTTTGATTTATTTAGACATTCTCAAACATAATTAGATCTTAATTCTGAGATAGTAATATAAATCTAAATATCTGTCTAAAAGTAAAGATTAATAATTATAATTATTTTAATTATACTGTGAAATTTTCAGAAAATTAGGTACAATTTAATTATTATTATTTTGATAATTATTTTGGAATAAATATAGAAAAAAAAAATTTATTTTTAATATGTTTTTATGTAAATAACTATTTGTAATATTCCAGAGTTTCAGAGGGGATTAGGAACAACATATTGGTGGTATGAATAAAAATTGAGTGAGTACTTAGAATAAAATATTTTGTCTTGAGAAGAGCACATTTTTCAGAGGAAGCACTCAATCTGTTGTTCATAACGATTTTACTCAAAGTTGTTGTTCTCAGTCAATCTAAATTTTAAAATTAGAACTTAGAGATGTTCAATAGAATTGTTCGCAGTAATAAATTTGCATGTACTATAAAAAATAATAAATGTGAAATATTAAGACAATTTTTATTAAATAAAAATTACTTAAGTGTTAATAATTTTAAACAGAAAAATTATTTAAGTATGTTTGTAGATATTCATAGTAGTAGAGGAAAAGACTACAGATCGAGGCATTTTGACGATACAAACGATTCCAAATTAATTATTGCATGAATTTGAATATGAGAAAATTTAATTTGAATAACTAAGCAATTTCATCCAAGTTTATATTTTTTTTTGTAGTTTATGAGTTTATGACCTCATACTATTCGATAAAATCGTCATTTACTTATTTCTTAATTTTTATTTTTGCTTGTTACTTTTCATTTGTTTTTTATTTAACAAAACGTAGGATATTCTATAGCACATCAAATTTCTAACAAGTACTCTCTCATAAATAAAAAATTCATTCACAGCAAAATTGAGGGCTCTTCTGAGGGAGATATTGTATCGGCGTAGGGCCTAATGACCATTACCGAAGGATAGCTGAATTGCTAGCTTTCCAAAAATATATATCTTTAGTGGCGTATCTTATCCTTTAACATTTCCTCTGTGCATAGTTTTTTTTATCGTAGTTTGTGCACTGGGGTCTATATGACCTCATATGTACTTTCATATATTTTATATAAAAAATTTGAAATTATTTTAATTTTTTTTTTAATATCGATTTTATTTACAAAATGAAACCAAAGAAATATAATTAAGATAAAACTAAACAAAACTTAAGTTTACAAAATTCAATTTAATCACAACAAAAATCAAGAAAAATATCATTAAACTTAAACATGACCCGATGCTGGAACCTCGATTACTTCTTGGGATTTCTTCGTTGATGAGGTTTATGCAGATAATTTTTGAATGTGCTGCACAAGATGTTTCTTTACAAATGCAATATAATGATCGTGTTTTAACATCAGCAGATCGAGGACAAATATGACACCGTTGATGTTTACTGGCTGTATTTATAGCTATTTCTTCGTCTGTTGCAAGGCGTCTTAGATTCTCTACTTTTCTTTTATTGCTCTAGGGTTGGATAGACGACATAATATATTTGTTTGCACCAGGTGCAGAGCCAAATCCTTCAGGAACAATTTCCGTTGAGATGATTTCGGCTGGTTGAATAGTTGAGGGTTTGCAACTTTATACAAATTTAACCATGCAACACCAGCGATGTCGATCATATTAAAAAAAAAACCTTTGGCCATCGTTTAGTCTTTCTTTTGCACGTGTATGTTCTCACTAATTTGTCTAGTGTATCAACTCCGCCTTTAGTTAAATTGAAATCCAATATTATGTTGGGTTTATTTGAACCAGAGTCAACACCTTTATCGCTGTGCAAAGTTTAAAGTAACAAGACGTTCTTATTTGGCTTTGGAGTGTAGAAGAAATCACATCTTTTTTCTTGATTTCTGCTTTGCTGATAAATCCTTTTGGCAGATCAGATTTATTTGAACAAATTTTCCCAATTACTCTATTTTTTCTACTAATAGCTATTCAGCCAATATACAACTTGTGAAGAGGTTATCCATGTGGATAGTTAACCATATAAACGATGAAATAAATGCAATGCATATGCAACTGAACATGGCTCTAAATGATTAAAATAAAAATAACTTTTGTAATAAAGATGTCTTCCTGTATATTATGATTTTTCATAGAAAATATATGAAACAAATGTGGGGTCATGCTGACCCCAGTGCACAGATATGCGTATAGTTTTCTTCAAACGGGGATAACTACTTGATAAACAATCGAATTTTATCCCGTTTTTTATTTTGTGTTTAGAAAATACTAACATAGGCTTTCATTGACTGGTTGATTGACTTAATTGACGCGAAAAAGTTTTTTTTTATTCTAAAAACAATTGGGATCAATTTGACCCCAATACACAGAGGAAAGGTTAAGGTTGAAAAGGTCATTTGAAAGTATCCTTGTTGTTTTGATGTTTTTATATAAGAACCGTTATATCTGTTGATCTATTAGATATACATTTTCAGTTATATATTCTAGAAGGATAACGGTATGGAGCATATTTAAACATATATGTGATGACGATTGGTGTTGCCGTTATAGAGATATTGTAGTTCAAAGTAAAAAAATTAGGAAAAAAAACAATCTTCCTTTTCTTTCTCGAAAAACCAATAAGTCCCTCAAGATTTCAGTACTAAACCTCCCCTATATGTATATATTATTGGAAAGGCACCTTTTTTAATATAACTCAGGCATATATAACTGAATATATATATATATAAGATATAACGGTTTTTATACAAAAACATCAAAACAACAAGGATACTTTCAAATGTCCTTTTTGTCCTTAAAGCATAAAATGCGTCACTAAAGATATATATTTTTGGAAAGACAGCGATTCTAGTTATCCTTCGGATATGGTCATTTTGTCCTACGTCGATACAACATCTCCCTCAGAATCCCCAAATTGCTTATACTTTAAAATTTCAAAAATGCTGAGTAGAGTGTAGCGATAAGTAAATCGCTCGGTACTCTTTTTTTGTTCCACACTAAATTTTTATTCACACCACCCAACCACCCATTGTCTATCTATACTCAACTTTATTTGAAAAACTTCCAAAAAATGTTGGCTATTGTGTTACAATATTCTGATATTCAACTTGGATTAGGAAGACATACTGATGATTACAGTTTTAATGTTTGTTTATTTAATTTCGAAACTTTTTGCTCTTTGCATTTCGAAAGCTTTGTTTGAAAGTAATTTGTAACTGGAGCATCCAAATTCATTCTTCTATTAGATATTTTTCAGAAAATCCGTTTTTCACAACATTTTCTCAAAACAGGCATAAAATTATGCATTTTAAGTGTGTCTGAAAAAATCGTTGGAAAAAACCCAACAGGTGTCTACAACCAACAAACTTATACGTAATATTGTGTGAAAAAATATTTTTTAGAGTCATATGGCAAGAATATTTAGAATAAAAATAAAAAACACATTTAAATAACACTCTACATAGTATTATATATAATAGTTATGGAATAGTTCAACTAACTTGATAAAAATGACAAAAATGTAAACATTGTACCTGTATTTAAATTCGTCGTGATTGGTATATCCTTATTCAATACGACAAAATGCTCAGAAGACATGACGACATTAAGAAATATTATGAACAATTGATTTAAACTGTCGTGAAATTATCAACATCTAACATTTGTGAAAACTAGCCTTAGTGAACCAGAGATTTAAACCCTTACATTCTTCCTACTTTCTCTCGAAGAGAAAAAATATAAGAAAAGTGCTAAACAAGATACCTACATGATAGTCCGTACCTACATAAAAAAACCTTAAATTCGTTGTTATTAAATTTTCTACAGGGATCTTTGTTGAATTATTTTCTGCCAGTTATAATTCTGTTTCTGTCAGCTTTGCCAGTTCCTTTTAAGTCTGAAAATATAAAATTTTTAAAAGAGTTCAATCAAATATATTGTAGTGGCAGTACCGTACTTAATTAAGCACGTACTACCTAAGCCACTGTCAAGAGTGTAAAAGAAGGGTTTTCGTAAACGACTCTAAAATTCATGTGTCACTTTTGACATAGTATATTTTTAAATATTTTTCCTCCAAATAGAATCAATTTAAATTACTGCTACAATACTGCTGCAATGGCAGACATATGTCTTTAGACGAATCTAAATAATAACTTCTATATTTTCTAAATAAAATATCTGCTCAGGTTCCTGTATAGTATTTTAGTATTCATTTTCATATTACCTGGAGGTATATAGCGCTAGATCACATATTGTCACATATTTAAAAAACTAGTAGATAAGATATAGCATAAAAATCCTAAGGAAAAAAAGTTGTATGCAATTTTGTATATCAAATCACTGTGTAAAAACAGTTATGGTGTTCATCCGCTAGACTTGAAATTATTTAAAACAAAAACAAACAAAAATTGTTACAGTTTTTCACTCATCATTATATTTTCATAGAGTTGTTCAATACTATGGCTTGCGCTTGCGCTAACGCCATCTGTCATCGAGTAAAAGCGACGAATTTTACTCTCAGGTACTCTCTGAATGCTTACTCACCCCGTGGTAAGATTGTATTTTTATGTCATTATATCAAATAAGCTATATTTATAAAGATATTTTTATATCTGTAGTGTCAATAGCCTGAAAGTATTATAGTTGACTTTGATTATTTCATTCCATCTAAAATCCGAACTACCATTGTTATACAATCCCCACTGTTGTGCAGTGGTTAGAATCGAAAGTCAATCAAATCTTCTATTATTAAAATATTTCTTACAGTATCTTTCTTGTTGAATCTACACTGTAATATGCTTTTTACTGTTACATATATGCTTAGAGCAAGCACATCAGACGTCTATAACTGGACGAAGGCTTACTTCATTTAATTGTGCAATAACTCATCAACCAGTAGGGTTAGTAAATCACCGCCACCTTCGATAAGAAAAATCTAAAAATAAACTAAACCAGATACATGCTGTTGATAGAATGGTAGTAAAATTCATAAGTTAATACCTATGTTAATAGCTACACATTTATTAAAAACACTTCCAAAAGCCGAAAGTATCAAAGCTAAAAGAACAACAATTGTTAGTTAGTCGCAGTTGAATGTACATTAAAACGTAATCGTTTTTTAAAAGTTAAAACACTTAGTTGACGATCAAAAGAACTAGAGTTAGAATTTACTTCACGGAGCATTCTAGTGCTTGGCTCGAATCTACCATATTCAGTAGGATTGAAGGGAATGTGGAACAACTCAACGGTTCTGAGATTATTCTGATTGGATCTTTTCAATCAAATAATTTGAAGTTTCAAGGGCTAGCGTCATACCCAAAAGGATCTGGTGAATAAAAGAGATATCTGAAATTATTCAACGATCAGACAACGAGTGTAAGTCAATAAGTTTAAGACGGTGGGAATGAGATGGAAGTCGCAATGGATAATTCCACGAAAAGTTACTCAAAGCTAAACCTAAAAACTTTCGTTGAACCTATTCAATTCGATTAATGTCAGTCAAGTAATAAAGAGACCACACTTGATTGGCATATTTAAGGGTAGGCCTTACATATGTAACATAAAGATGTTTCGTGAGGTAGGGATCAGAAAATTTTTTACACCAACGTTTAATGAAACCTAAAGAAGAATTTGCTTTGCTCACTATTTTATCATAATTTAGCTTAAAGGTCACTTAGGGTCAAGTGTTAATCCGAGGTTTATAATAGAATTCGCTCTTGAAAACAAACAGCCATTTAGTTGGTAGTTTAACCAAAATGTCTGAGCGGAATTTCTGCTAGAAAAGGTTGCATTTAAAAGTGTTCAATTCAAGTCCATTTTTTGAACACTAAGAAGCGAAATTGTTAATATCGTTTTCTAGGTTTAAGCAATCCGATGAGGAAGATATAGGAGTAAAAAGCTTTGAGTCATCAGAAAAACTTTTACATTACAAAAATTTCGTTTCAAAAATGATAATGTCCTAGTAAAGGTTAAAGTTGGTTATTTGAACTACTCAGTCAACCAACCATCATAATACACTATATTAATACTTTAATTGAACGTTTTCGTCTGAATAGACTAATCGACAAAAACCAAAAAAAAAAAACAATTTTAAATTTAAATTTGAAATCCGAAAATTAAATCAAAAATTTTTTACTTCAAGTGTTCTATAATTAAATTGGTGTCCTTTTCTATATATAGCTATATATATATTTTTTTTTTGTTTCATTTTCTTTATGTCCCTACACAATAATTCAATTATAATGATTTAAAATTTTTCAACAGAAAAACAAAAAAAAAAAAAAACAACAATCAAATAAAATCAGGAAAGGAAAATTCTAAATAAATTAAAACGGAAGGATTTCTGGTACTACAAATTTTCTACTACAGCAGTTTGTCATTATTAATTGAAAGGATTCGTTTTTTATGTTTTGGTTTTTTGAAAAATGTAACAAAATATTAAAAGGAACACAACAACGTAGAATAGTAAATTAAAATTGTAATATTTATAAATAAATTAAGAATACGATAAATGAATTTTGAATATTAATTCAATAACAAGAAAAATAAAAACAAAATTTTATTTCATTGGATTCGGTTGATTTTGGTAATGGTTACCATTTGAACAATGGATACAAAATTGAAAATATTATTTTTCTTTTTATTAACCCAGCTGGAATTACACTAAAAGAATTTCGATTCGAGTCGATAATTAAAATTGATTGACATTTGATTTGAAAATTAATTTGTTAATAAATTTAAGGTTAAAATCGATTTAAGTAAGTCAATATACAAAATATTTAATGTGTAGTTGATGAGTCCAAGAATTTATTTGGAATTAAATTCATAAAATACAATGCTGCTGAATTAAATTTACATCATTTTTTTCACAAGACTTTGTTTTTAGAAATTCAAGTACCTTTTTATTTGATCTGTTAATTCTGTTCTGTTTTTTGTTTGTCTGTTCGATACAAATGAACAGAAGATTTTACCCCGAATTTTCGATATATCCTAAAACAATAGTTTTTGTAAAAATTTTGAAGGATCTGGTGCCCAACAAACCCCTTAATTAGTTCTATCTCATAAACTATTAGACAGGTTAAAATTTGGCACAAATTTTTGTTTCTCGAAACAACATTTTATATCAGGAATTGTTTCATACCACAGCTCTTATGTAGAACACGATCCATATCGGAGAAACTAATACATAACACAAATGCATTTAATACATATTATATATACAGTTTACATAGTAAAAAATTATAATTAGACTATAGAGTGAAAATTTGTGTTTCAATTTTTAATAGCTATGAAAACACAAGATATAAAAAGCGAAACGTGTGGCCATTTTGACTTGAGCAACAGTTCATATAATTTGTAATGTTAATACATATTTGAAATGTAATGCTTAGATGAACCATTAATACATCAATTATTTTTTTTCGTTTTAAATCTTACTTTCATTGCTATCAAATATTCACAATCTCAAGGGGTCAAAACAGAACAATCTGCATGGGTCAGGACTCTGTATAAGGCTAGGACATATTATTTTACACTGTTTTACTTCGTATTACATTATTTTGTTTTTATTTGCATATTTAACTGTTACTATTGTGTAGGATATGTTATAAAGTGCTATGTAAAGTGACCGACACTGTTAAACTCCTTTAACAAATTCCTTCTTAAAATCTCTCTTAGAACTCCGTTTTGAACATAGATGGGTGTATAATATAGCGTTTAACTTAAAACACCAGAATTATTAAAAACTAGCTTTGTAACCCGTCATAAATGACGGAAGCAAATTTAGTATAAATTATACCGTATTAGCGTATTGTGGCCTCTGGGAGAGCAAATTTAAAAATAGGATTTTATTTTCATATAAATTTTGTCTTTTGTATACTGTATAGGGATCTTATTTTGCTATATGAATAAACTGTTATTATGGTATTGTGTTATTTTTAAACAAAATATTCAAAATTTTGTATCTAAATTGGTAAAATTTACAAAAAATACAAAAACATTTTCATCAATTATTTTCAATTTAAAAAAACAATGTTTTATTATCCGACGTAGAAGTAGAGTTTATTATCCTACTCTACTTCTATCAAGTTCTATTGATTGAACAGTGAACTTGAACAGTGAAGTGAACAGTGAACACTTAACACTGAAAATAAAATAATATTTTTGGAATGGAGCATGCAGAACATACAGAATACAGATACAGCAAATAATAAAAAACAACAAAAAAACACAAAAAAAAAAACAAAAATAATTTTTTTTGAGTGAAGTGAGTTACGCACACAATAATGACAAAAATAAAAGGTATAAGCAATAAAGTAGTATAATGTATAATATTATACATGTATATTATTGTGTATAATTTTAAGTAATAAGAATAACCTTTGAGTGAATTATGTTTTTTTTTTGTGTTAAATGCTGTTTGCCTTTTGGTTATTATACCATATTAAACTACTGATTAAATTTCTATTAGTCCTTATTATTATAAATCAAAAAAATTGTTTGTTTTATTTATATTATTATTATTATTTTTTATTTTTCGTTATTATTTGCGAAGAAGACTAACATTAAATTAAGAAAATATAGTTCATGCAATCAATTTTTCCTGCAAAGGTTCAGGATGGTAGACAGGGGTTAAAAAAAAGCACCAAAGCAATTTGTATATATATGCATTTGTATAAATATGCAATTTGTATATGTGTTGGAGCGTTTCGTCGAACTTACAAACATCCAGATAAATGCAGATTAATATATATTAAAAATAATAGCAGGATAATGCCCTTTTAGTTAAAATTTAATTTTTATACAGTCTTACGAATCAAAGCATTATTTTTGCAATAAAAGATCTCTATAACCGACCTAGGAGCAGTCATAGCAACAACACATGATACTTATAAATAGTTTTAAATTTGAGATTTAGAACAAAATTACTATTTTTCTAAATTTTTTCAGTGCTATTCTAACAAACTTCGAAAATAAGGTTCTTTCGTCACTTATCTTTGGATAACAGATTGAACCTAACTTTTTCATTTGATCAACTAGGCTAGTTTTGAATTTTTATTTTACTATATTTAATATTTTTTGTTTTTATGAATTTTTTAAGTTAAGTTTTAAATATTTAATGTAAATTAGCTTTTGGTTTTGATGAAATAAAGTCTTTTTTATTATTATTATTATTATATTATATTATATTATATTATATTATTATATTATTATGAATATTATGAATTTTGTAAACCAATGCAGTCCGAAAAATCGAATTAAATCGTTTAACGCTCGAACAAATAGAGTAGTGCACGAATGTCCTTAATTTATTAATTCTTCCATCATTGAAAATTTATTATAAATTTTTTTTTTTCTTTGGTTATTTTATTAAAATTTATAACAACATCGTTATTAAGTCTCGGGTTCTATGACAAAGCATTTCTCTGTACATATTTTGATATTGTGTTGTGCTGCAAAAATGTTGAATTTAAAGTAAAAATGTTTATTATAAACAAAACGTTTTTACATTTAACTTGATGTTGATGTTACATTTATGTAATAATTATTTATTTGTAAAATTGCATTAACATAGTAAATTATTAGTAACTGTTCTTGAAACTACAAAATGTAATATCTTGTATTTGAAAATGGGCAATAATTGCAAAATTATAGATGCACAGCAGGTAGGTAGATATAAAGTACTGTACAAAGTGGACATACACTTCAGTTAAAATAACATTCCAAAATATAATCAGGAGTTGACATTGCAGCTACAATCATAACTTTAGTGAATGCATTTTATAACCATATTGTATATTCAACTCAGTATTTTGTCAATATAGTAAACTATTTATAAATAATGCAATAAAAATCTTTGCTTATGAGTTATAGTTTTTCTTGCATAATATACAACAAAGATAACCATCGTGATTTGCACATTGATCCAGTTATATAAGAAATAAAATTGTATGCAATAAAACACAATGAACACTTTGTGGTGTTTTCTTTGTGTTGTTGCTTATTCTGACCTCTGCAACCCCTCTCCGCTGACCATTGCAACAAAGTCGACCCCTAGGTGGCATTACGCACACTAGGAAGATATACTAACTTCAACTTTGCAAGTATATAGCAGGCGTTGAAGTATTATCGAACAGTTACAATAATTTTTTTTCTATAAAGCAGCTATCCTTTACTATAGGAGTGTAATTAGTCTGTCTAACATGTGAAAGTTCGGTTCGGCTGAAAGTTCGGTGAAAGTTCAGTTCGTTTCGGTTCCTTCTTCCATTGCTTTTTAATTATTTAGATGAATAAGATTTGAATTATTTTGTCTTAGCAACTATTCTTAGAAATTATATATTACTTAATTACTTGAATGGTCAACAGACCATGTATATGTCTGGTCCTTGGTCCTGACACATCAACGTTCTCAATTTTTGTAGGTCGATCGCAGGTGGCTTATATCCAGTTGAATATACGACATTGCTTCATATCTGTGGATATTTCGTCTCTCTCCAACGAAAGTTGGGTCTGCCCCAACGTCTTATAAATTCGGGTTCAGATTCAAAGAATAACTGGAGCAATTTTTCTTAGCACCATAGTCTTTTCAATTTAATTGTTTTCACTACGTCCACGTTATTATACAGCTGATGGAGTTCGTTATTATATCTTCTACTTCAGACCTCATCGTCGTCTTTAGGACCATATATCTAGCTAAGAATTTTCCTCTTGAATACATCAAGTTATCATAAATACTTCCCTATTACAACAATACACATTATTGTCATTAATTAAATTTAATTTTTCCTTAAAATTTGTAGAACCTTTTTAACTTTCTATGTTTATCATCCACATTCAAACATTATGTACATGTAAATATAAATAACATAAACAAAATAATATAATACATATGAATTATTATTGTCTATTCTTCATAATTATAATAATTATAATAAAAAAAACAATAACAAAAAGTTCTCATGAATTTAATTAAATTAAAAAATCTTTTTAGTAAAAAAGAAAATATTAAATATAAAACTAAAGACAAAGACAAAATATATATACATATATAATAAAGAAAGGGTGAAAATATCAAATAGAAAAAATTTCGAGTAAAAAAAAAAATGTTATTTAAATATTTTCACATTTTCTATTAAAGTTTAAGAGTCTGAAACAAATTATCATTATTATCTTAAAAGGTTAATTTTATATTTTTAATGATACGAAAATTTTCAAAGGAATTATTTTTATTTTTTTTTTTCTTTGTTTTCTTGGAATGTAAGTATTTTATTTAATTCTAGGAAAATGTTTTCAGAGCCACTTGTTCAGTAATTTGGCAATTAAAATATGATCATAAATATGAGAATGTCTACTTGGAATGTAGATTTATTAGATTTTAAGCAAAAATGAGCATTTTTAGAAATGTCATTAGACTAGATAATTATTTTAGACTTTAAATTTAGATGAAATTTATAACGAGGATTAACTGAATTCTAAAATCAGTGATTAATGAACAATAAAAAATTTCAATCGGTTAAGTAATTTAATTAATCAGTCATAAACTATGAACCCATTTTGATGTAAATTTGTTTATTTAAATTGATGCTTAGTTGGACATCTCCTCTTCCTCCTGTCCAAATTTAATATTTTATTTGAAAATTATTTTGTTAATCAACAGCACTTTCAATGCAACAGTTGATGTCAATTTTTAATCTAAAATCAAGCTTAATTACGATAGCTTTGAGCTCAGGAACACTTTTCACTTGCACAATAGTAATGCGACATAATTATGACAGAAAGATCTCGTTATGAAAATTTTTGACAACTATTTCATATTTTGTCCATTGCTTTTTCTCCCTGAGTTTTAACGTCTACCCGCTTTGGTGTTCTAGCGATTGATATTATTGGATATTTAAAAATTCAGTTTCAGACTATGTTAACACACCCGTCTATTGTTTAGTTAAATTTTTCATATTACGTAGTCTACTGTCTGCTGATACGGCACACCCTTTTTAACTGTATTTTATCCTAAATTGATTAAATTAAGTATAAGTATATGGAAAACTGATATAACACATGAACATATAATTAAACTAAGTCCATAAATCTATTAACGTTGACGTGCTAATGAATTTGCTACATTATTAATTGAAATTGAATTTGTAATATTCAAATTTTAAATATCAATATAATAATAAATTACTACTTATATGAGCATAGCATTAAATTAATTTAATTTTGAAATGAAAATAATTATAAATAAAAATACTTTAATAATATTTTTCTTTTTTTTTCATTTCAGATGGCTTGACGGTTACTGTAGAGTGATTAAATTTTTTAAAATGGAACGTTTTAAAATTATTATGTGATATTTAAAAATGTATGTGATATTAGATAAATTTTTTAATTTTGTTTATTAATTCAAAATTAATTTAGTTAAAATTTATTAAAAGTTAATTTTTTGTTTTTTATATATAAATATTTTTCTTTTTTTATTATTTCATTTCAGTTAAATTTAAATATATAATTTTATATGTTCGCTATTAAAAATATAAATAAAATAAAAAAAAAAGTTTTAAATGCAAAAATTTAATTTTAGTTCAAAATTTTATTTTACATAATTAAATAATAATTTTATTTTATTATATATGTTATTAAAAAGACAAAAATTAATAAAAAAAAAAATATAGTTAGTTAGTTAAATTATTTAGTTAAAAAATAAACTAAAAAATTACGAAATCAATAACGTTCCTGGAACCCATCGTCGCGATGTCACGTTGGGGCCAGGAATGTACGTAATATTTCCAGCTGAAGAATTATTATACATGACATACGGTATCGCAGTACCTCGTTTTAAACCACGACCTACACTGGACAATCTGCGTGAACCACTAGTGCCATTTGGTGAAGCTTATTCCTCCCCATCATCATCACCACTACCGTCATTACCGCCGTTACCGCCATCTCAAAAACAAAGAAAACCAAGTGTAAAAAAACAAGAACAAACAGAACAGCAGCAAAAAAGACTACAACCGTATAAGGAATATCAAGAGGAACAATTATATTTAGCTCAACAACAACAGCAACAACAAATCGATAATATATTACCCTCATCCCGTAGACTATCACGTAGCTCAAATAAGTCACAAAAACAAATATCGTTTTATCAATCACCTGAGCGGGATTCTACCCGCTCATCAGTACAAAATCAATACAGTGTGGCTGAACAACATCGGGATTCTGAGTATTCCCCATTTTATGAGAATTATGATCGAATGAGTAATTTTGACGAAGAAGAGTATATGCGTGAAGGTAGTCCTAGCTTATACCTTGAACCTCCTACCCCAGATCCAAGTTATTCTAGACAACAACAACCTATATTTCCTTCTTCCAAAACCGTTCCATCAACACCAAAATCAGCTTCGAAAGCATCAAAACTTCGTCCAAAAATTAATATATCCTTAGGACGATTAGGTAGATCACAACCTGAACAAGTTGAATCAGCACGCTTAAAAGAAGATTTGAAGCTTCATGTTGAAAATCCGATATTTAATCGGGAAAATTTACGTCAACGCAATTTTGATGCGTTTTTTGAATCAGGTGAACCAGTTTATTCATTACATAAGCACATACGTTCACCAACATCAACACCAGACGAACTCTATTCAACGAGTGGTGGTAGTTACTCTGGTGCAAATAGTACTGTAGGTAATTTAAGTAGTCGTAGTGGTCGTTATATTGGTGGTAGTGGTGGTGACGATGGTGGTGATTATAGTGGTAGTGCATATAATAGTGATTACGGTTATTCAAATTATAATAATGTATCAGATAATAATTTGGATGCCATTAATGTCGGAATGGCAACAACATCAGCACAAAAATCCAATCAATCGAATTTATTCAGCCGATCGTCGAAAAATTCGCCGTTAAGTAGTCGATCGCGTAGTGTTGAACCGTTTCACGAACCGCCTGCAATGTATACGGCTAGATCTACTGATGTGCCCCAGAAAGGTGACAGGTGCCACAAAAAAACAACTAAGAGTTTTTTTTTCTTTTTTTTTTGTGATTTTCACTTATTGGTAACATACATACATACATATTTTCTTTGTAATTTTCTTTCGAAATTGTATATGTATTTTGCTTTTTTTTTATATATATATATATACATATATAATGAAATAAAAATACAAAGAAAACAATGAATATTGAGCAAAATAACAATAGTTGAAAAAGTGAAAATCCAGAGGAAATTCATTAATTAAAATTTGACGTTTGAAGCTTTTATTGACCATATTTTGATAGTTTGAATATACCCAACTCAGTTTTTTTTATTGCCTTTTTGATGAAAGTTTTGAAAAGTTTTGTTTATACAAAAAAAATATTAATTTACTAACATTTTTATTTTTGAATTGGTTTTCATTGAATTTAACATAATTATTTATTAAGTCCATCTTTCTGTAATTTTGCATTTCAAAATTAACTCAAAATATTTATTTCAATGACTGCCCTTTTGATGTAATCACTGTAAAAAATTGACAGAATTCAATTAGTTTTCTTTGACATATTTTTAAGAAGCTCAAATATCTTTTAATATTGCCACAAAGTGTTACAAAATTAATTAATTAATGTAAAATAATATGGCATCAAACAGCAAGCGATACAATCTGAGAGGGTTGGAAGATAAATTATTGCCATTTTTTGTACTAATTTGTGTAACAAACTCTTTTTTTCTAATAAAGTAGTCTAACTCAACTCCATTTATAAATAATTGTTACAAAAAGCATTTAAATAATTGTATTCATTTTCTAACTTAATTGCTTATCTGCTTGTGTATCATGTAAAATTTAATTAAGTTTTTTTACTTCTGAAAAATTAATAGTTTTTTTTTTTAGTTCAACCGCCATCTATCGATTTCTTTTGTTACCTTATATTATTTTTTTGTTAAATAATTTTGGTTTAATTTTTAGTTTCAAAACAGTTTTGCTTTTGTAATATACGGTCTTATTATTGAAAAGTATTAATATATTATTATTATGCAGTACAATCGATAATTTTAATTTATGATTCAAAAAAGCTTCCTTATTGGGCTTCTAATATTTCAAAAATCCAAGTATAGATATTTGTTTTCAACTAGAAATTTAAATGAATACAATAATGAAAACTAAATAACATTTTAATTATTTTTTTATTTTTATTATTGATTAAAATAAATTAATAATCAATAAGAGCAGTAACTACTAAGGATAATTTATTTCTTACTTTAATAGTTAAAATATGTGTCTACCTTAGGAAAATTTTAGGCACTTTGAATATTAGAGACTTATACAGCATGTTAATTTAACTGAGTGAACTACTGCATAGCAATATTGCAGCTTTATTAGTAAATTTATTTTTTATTTTAACTAATTTTGACTATAAATTTTTCATACATTAATTTGAAATATAAATCCAGAAAATATGATCAAATACGTTAAACTGAATAATAGAATTCCGAATTTTATTTTCAGAATATATTACAAGTAGTTTTCATATGCTATCCCTGACATTACTACAGATCAGAAAAATTTAAATTCACTTCATTAAATAAAATCAAAAATATTATCATCACCTTAGAACTAACGAATCAAACCAGTAATCAAACAAAGTCATTAAAAGCCATATTGAACAAATTGGCGTCCAATATCCTTAAATTGAAAAATTTTAATTTCTTTTTCATTATCCTGAACGTTTCCATTTTAATTATAAAGTTAAACAAAAAATAATTAAGATAGTCCCTAATCAACATATTATTATTATTCTTTTCTAATTATAAAAAAAAATATCATAATTAGGATACCTAGTCTTTTTTTTATGAATCGAATTTATGACATCAGGACACTATGTTTTGCGTAATTAATTAATTTGTCTGAATTAAAATTAATATGCACGAATAAGAATTTAATTGTCAAATTAAAAAAAAAAACAACAAAAATTCTAATTTATTCTTAAATACACTTGCAATTAAATGACTTCATGAATTAAATGGAACAAAAATTTTTTCATGACATTTTAATTAACTCTCGATAATTGTTCATCTAAATAAATCCTACTGTTTAATTCATTTTTCGAAACATCATGTCAATTTTCTTAATTAAAACCGATTCTTTTTAATCCTTTCTTGCTTGCTTTCCTTTATATATTTTTTTTTATTTTTTTCTTATTCGTCTTATTTTTTTAAAACCCAAAAATATAGTCATAATTAACCTTTCATTATAATTTTACTTTATTTGGGTTTTTGTTTTCTTTTTCTCATTTTCTCTTTTCAATTTTTTTGTTTTTTTTTTTTTTTCAAAACCTTAACTTCTGTATAAATTTTTCTTATTATTCATAAATTTCTTTATAAAAAAAATTTTAAAGTGAAGACACCAATCCTGATATAACAAAGCCTTAATAATTACTAAAAGAAAATTGAAGTATTTTTATTATTATTTTTTGTTTTTGTTTTACTTTAACAAAAAAAACAAAAAAAAAAAATTAGCATGAAAAAAAAACAACAAAGTTAACTTTGACCCACAAAATATATAAAAGGTATCTACCACGATCAAAACACATTCAGTCATTCCCAAAGAGACTATGAATGAAAGTGATACCGTTGTGGTTTTATATACAAGGTAAAAAAAAAAACAAAAACTGCAAAAAAAAAAGAAAATAACGGTTAGAATTTATTTACTTCTTTCTATACTAACACAAAAATATTATCATAAACATTTATGTATGGATAGCTATATAGCAAAAACATAAAGAAAAAAGGTCCTTTCTTTTTCACCTTAAGTGCCTAATGGATGCTACTTTACCTTTAATAAAAATCTTTAAATATATATACATACATACATATATTATAATGTACATAAATTCACAAAGGGAATAATGGTTTACGTAAATTTTTCACCGTTAAATATTCTATGTAGAAAGAGTAATAAATGGGTAGCTAGCAAAGCTAGTAATTATAAATGGTATGTTTTTCTATATTTTTTTGTCTTCTTTTTAATTTTTGCCATGTTTTTTTATTTTCATTTTAACCTATTCCTAGCTATCGTTCTGAAATTGAAACATTCAGAAATCTTGATTCAGATTTAGTTAAATTTATTTGGGATTGAATCAACAGTTTTTCAATTTTATGTTATTAATAATATTCTTAACTTAATTTAGTTGCTGATCGTGGTCCTTATAATGTCCGAAACGTAGTATCGAGAAAATTAAAAATTTCAAACTCCTTAAATATGCTCATGTTCTATTAAGAATAAAATGTGTTTTATTTTGGAATACAGTATTTTGTATATACAATTTTAACTGAAATAAAACATTTCGTCACCCTAATATTTGAGTCGTATACGCATATTTTTCATTTTTGGCAAATTAAATTTAGTTAAGTTTTGGTTAAGTTTTGACAAATTAAGTTTATAATTCAAATACGTAATGTAGCATTAATAACATTAATATTTTAACGGGTCTTACTATAACCAATGCATTATAGTTTTAGACTGCCTACCTATACAACTCCTGATTTATTTTGGTTGATTTCATAACTTATTGCAAAATGTTATTCATACATCTGTCAGTTATAAAAATTGACCAAAATTTAGATGTAAAATCTATAATTATAGGACCTGCGCAGTAGACATGTTTTTATTTTACGTCGCTTCTTCTTAATGAACTCTTAATATTATATATATGTTACGGTTAAAATAATGAAATTGTTATTATTAATAATAACCGGATATTATTTGATTATTATTAATAATAACCGGACAAAATACGAGGATATTATTAATAATATCCGGATTTATTATATGAACCGTATATATACCTCTTTAATTACAAAAATATTTTTAATTTTTTGTAATTTTATCCATTAAATGCAACTTAATATAGGGAGTATATCGCAAACGAAACAGTATATGAGGGAGTAGTATTTATATTTGCTAAATAAAACTTACTAACCTACAAATTTTTATTAAAACATGAGTAGTTTCTACTTTATCGTGAGAAGTCTATGTCAGTACATAAATTGCTGTTTTTTTTAAAACTTTAAATTTGGCTTCAACTTGAATTATAATTACTCAACAGGGGCCCCTAGTCTATAATTTTATAACTAGATTAAAATGAGTATAATTATTAATTCGTTTAGAGTTTATTAAAAATTTCTTACGAGTTTTTAAAAATTAATAAATAAAGAGAACAAGTTCGATTTATTTATTTACATAGATCTAATTATTATTATATATTATTATCAAGATTGTATCTATATTTATTATTACTTACTTATCGTAAGTTGTTTATAATGATAATAATAATTATTAATAATCAGTCTTAAACAGATTTAATAAATTGTTATGTTTATATTTTTAAAATATGGTTAACGCCCATCAGAAGAAAACAAGAAGAATTTGTAAATATCCCAGCACTTTTCACTTAATTTATTCAAACAAAAATTAAGCTCTTAACAAAATAAATAAAAATCAAACTGTGGGGGAAATGAAATTATGTGGGGGAAATATATAATTCCAAATACTGGTCTAAAATAATGAATAATGCAGTTAGTTTTTTATTATGTGTTCAGACACAAAAATTTTGAATTTGGATTCACATGCTCGTTACTAGTTTCTATATTTTTCACTTTTGGTTTAATAGAAGCTTCGATAAGTATATTAACTCCATTGCTATGATTGTGGTAAAGTTAATGATCAGATTTCATCCTAATACAATTAGATTCATATCTAAATCAATTATAATGTTATTATTGTCATTGATCCATTAATCTATTTTACAAAGATTATTATGACAATAAGACGCTTGTTTTTTTCTTTCAAATATTCAATTAAATTATAACTTTATACATTTTTAAATTGCCCTAAATAACAGATTTTGTACAGATTTTGTACAGATTTTGTACAGTTTGTAAGTTTGTACAGATATCGCTGTCAATATGCGCATGAATAATTCGTATAACTCAGGTTGTCTAAGAGAAGTTACAACAACAATCGGTAATGTTTTCCGTAACATTTCTAATTGCGCTATAAATTCTCGTGAGCTTCGAGAAGCATTCGAAACCGAATCAGCGTATGTCCTTAATTTTTTCAAGAAATTTAGGTGATGACCAAAAAATACGGATGAGGTTGCGTTAATTTATGTACCCAATCGTGATGGTAATATTTCATCAATAATTAATTTCCTATCTAAGCATTTAGACCCAATGATTTTTCCTCTTTTTCTTCCTAATGGGGATTTCGGATGGACTACAAATATGTGCCATAATAGAACTGTGTCTACAGCTGTAAGAAATAATATAACCACTCTCCAATTTTACTCATTTAAAATAGCGGTCAGACCAAATATTTTTAACCCTCTTCACTATGGAGGAAAACTATTTCAGCAGTATATTGTATACGCTTATGCACGTGTAGAAGCCAATCGTTTAATGTATATTCGTTCTAATCAAAAATCTTTTCGTGTAGATTCTTATAAAGGACTTTCAGACCATATGAATAGCCTTAGTAGTGACAACAATATAAGGGTCGGAAATTTATTTATACTTCCATCGCCATTTGTTGGTGGGGCGCGTTTCATGTCAAAACTTCATCAAGACAATATGGCTATGGTTAGAAAATTTGGTCGTCCCGATCTTTTCATGACGTTTACATGTAATCCAGCTTGACCAGAAATCAAATTTCAACTACATTCATTTCAAAACTCTTCAGATCGCCCTGATTTAGTAACACGAGTATTCAATCTGAAATTAAAGGAGTTTTTAAATGATATTACCAAATTGCATGTGTTTGGAAAAATAAGCAATTACGTTTATATTATCGAACACCAAAAAATCAATTTATTGTGCCGTTTCACAGAAAAATTCCTTTCTTTTGCTCGATCGGGTATGTACCCGGGAGTTTCTTCTAGTTATTTGTATAAAAATATCAACTGCAGGATTTGCATTTTGTATAACAACTGCTATAGTTCATCCAATTCTAATTTCATCATTATGCCATTTATCTGAAAGCAATGTGATTTCTTTCTTTCTTCATTTACTTTTATTCTTCTGTATGCACCCTAAAATTAATATCAAAAACTGTATAGGTTGTTAATGGGTTAAAATAATATACAAATATAAACGAATGAAATTATTTAAAATAAACTAAAGTCAATGTAAGACTATGGGTCTATTTAATTGGGAGCACAATATGTTTACTTGATGGAAATTTTTATTATATAGTTTGTTATTTTGTATGTGTTTTAAGTATAATAACGGTAAATAATGAAAGGTTTTCCTTGTTGTTTTTTTATAAAGAGGGTTTTCATATTTTTTTTTAACGGATATTTTTTAATTGATGGTTATATAATATACTGTGGATTTTAATTTATATTATAAAACAAACCATGTCTAATATTGATTAAAGACTTTAGTTTTATTTGAGTTACTTTATACCTAGCTTATGCGTGTATTAAAAGGTAATCATTTTGAAATTGTAATAACGTTTAGAATATTATTTAAGTTTATTATGTTGAATAAATTGTATATTAAAATAAATTTAATAAAAATCAGATTTTTCTGCTTGCAAAATATTTTTTTTTTGTATACGAATTATTCAATTAGAGCTGTTTAAATGATTTCGGCTTTGTTTCGTTTATAAATGATTTTTTTAAATTTAGTTGTTACTCACATTAGATTTGTTTCTTTTATTAAGTAAATTACATTTGATACGTTATTGTCGAATATATTTTATGTAACATACTTCTTCCGGCTAATTACATAAAACTTGTTTGACTGTTTAACCAGGTTAGGTGTTGGTTAAATATTTTCAAACTTATTAAGACCAGCTTGGTTTATACTTAGAAAGGAATTGTATAGTGTTGTCTAAGTCTTTTCATTGTAGATTAATACAGAAAATTTTAATAAAGATATTTTTTCCGAAGTGTCTCTTTGAAATAATATGTAAAACAGTTTCAACAACAGAAATAATTAGAAAAAAGCTTACCAGTCCTATAGTCAGGAAACATTTAACCTGTTATTTGATTTTTTCTACTAATTATTTTCTAACTGAAATATTTTAATTACAGCTTTCCTTATGATTTAAAGGGCTCACTTTGTTTTGAATGTAAAATTTTGAATTTAAAAAAAAAAATATTAGAAAATATTGAAGAGTTTGAAGTAATTCCATTTTAAGAATAGGATTAAAATCCATTTTTTTTTCTCCTATTTTATAAGATTTTAATTATCACAATTTTCTAGTTTTTCTTAGTAATTAAATCAAAAAATTCTTGTTGGTTGCGATTTCCAAGGAATTTATTTTTATTCTCTAAAAGCACCTAGGTATTTAATTTCTTTCGTTAAATTTTACTTAATTTTAGAAAGTTGACTGATGTTGAATAATGAGAAATTTAAATTATTTAATTTTTATTCAAATTAAAAATTTGAACTAATAATAAACAAAGATTACTTAGATCTAACACTATTTAAATAAATTGCTTTCAAAAAGCCTGCATGGATTGGTTTACACAACACAAACACAATAATAATATTGGAGTATGGGATAGGCATTCTCTGAGTATTTATCTTATTATTTATTTTATGTCTGCATTTTGATGAACAATTTTTAATCGGTTACTAGCTCGTTTGGTTAAAGCGTCATGTAAAGGCGGATATCCTCTTGATGGACGAACGTCCGGACAAATTTTCAAGCCAATCAAAAAATTTTATTTTACCAACAAACACAGAAAAAATCCTCCCCGGGCAATTTACTTCATCCAATTTCTTAGTTAAAATATTTTTAACTTTTGGCTGAAGTAAAAGAAAAGTGTAAATATATTTATTATATGATAAATATTTATTGCTATCTCGATTTATGTATGAACGCATTCGCATATAGAATTTCAAATGTTTTTTAAGAAAAACACATGAAGTGTAATTTATTTGGTTTTTTAGTATAAGATTATTTGGTTTCTAACAAATTATTTAAATTTTAAGATATAAACAAAGTACTATATTTTATTTTTTCGAATATTACAATGTTATTATCCATTATTACTCTTAACAAAATTTAAAATTTTTTTAACAAAAATGAAATCCACATGTAAACAATTTTTCAAACGTCAACCTTTTTTGACTACATAAAAATTTTTAGGCCTTCGCGCATTGAGAGGAAATCATAATTTTCTTTAATGGTATTTGTGTTTCAATTATAGTGTAAAATAAAATTGTCCGGACGTTCGTTCATGAAGAGGAAATCCACCATTAATGTCAGAAATCTTTATCAGTTGGTTCGGTTCTCCTTTGAGTCAAATATTTTTATTCTATATTAAAAAAATATTTTTGTAAAATTTAATTTATTCAACAAAACACGAACGAACACGTTTAGAATAAATCCAAGCATACAAATTATGTATACATGTATATGGATATTACATATATACAAAATTTAAGTATAGAAACAGGTACAGAAAATAGATAGGTATAGAAAATTAATACGACATGGGAGCTTGAAACGGATTTCGCAACTCTCTATTTTTGACAGATAATTTTGTTTTAGATAACCGACATTTTAATTCGATTGTTTAAGATTATTTACTCATCATTTTCATCATAGGTAAAGAGTTTCTTAATATAATTTTTTAATCCATATTATTTTCCTCACCCGGATCCCATTGTTCGATTTTGATAGTTTTCACAGTAGAACGTTATTTTGACCTTTTATTTT
Source organism: Argyra leucocephala (assembly GCA_963942445.1). NCBI lineage: Eukaryota > Metazoa > Arthropoda > Insecta > Diptera > Dolichopodidae > Argyra > Argyra leucocephala. The sequence goes on along the minus strand of OZ012678.1, from coordinate 114,829,197 downwards.
AACCTGAATTTTTACTAAGATTAAGTCATCATCGACCAATAGGGTTTCTATTAATAATTTTTTTATTGTCCGGAAAGAAAGGATCTATAAAAAGTGAAAAACAGAATACCGAAAAATATTATAACATAAGAATATAATTTACCGATACACAATAATATAATAACTTGAAATTTTTAGATAGCAAAATAAGCAGGTAGATAGGAAGGTAGAAGTGCCCATTCCAGTTGTTTCAACAAAACCAATTGGCACTTAATTTTGTTGTTGGATGTTTTAGATGATGTTGACTCTTCCATTATCATTAATAAACGAAAATCGATCGAAAAGTAGCCAGCTACCCTTTCAAATACATTTCGGTAATAAAGCTTTAATAACGTCTTGATTATCCGTGAAGATGGTGACTTTTGTTTTGGTTGTCTGAATATGATTAAGGGTTTTATGGGCTTCCTCAATTGTAAGTAACTCTACTTGAAAGACACTAGCATATATTTAGGGACACCACCCTTTTGATATTTTTAGATCTTCTGGGAAAACTATGGTACCTACACTTCAGTTGATTTTGGATTCATCAGGGGAAATTGCTATATTATTTTCCCTTTTCTCCAAGCCACGATTGCAATTACCCCTACAATGAAACCATGCTTTAAACTTTTTGTTGAAGCAGTTATTTTGGAAATCTGCCGCGTATATTATCGTGACCACATTGTCTGAAATACCAAACGGCAGCTTGCATTTATCTGACTTCACTCCAAGATACAATATTTTGTATGTAAAAATCGGGAACAAAAATATTAATCTTGTCTTTATTATTTTACCGCTGTAAGCCGAATGAAAGAATAGGCTGTGTACATCCATAGCAACATCTTCGGTTTGAGCCCCCACTTCTTACCAAAGGTTTTACTGCATGTGTAGAAAGATATACTCGCTTTCTTGATTAGATTCCTATGGATTTTGAATTATGAGTACGCAAGAGTGGTTAAACATTTGGTTTCAGGAGACCATGGTTTTTTTCATAAAGAGCATCATGGTCGTTTCACCACGGCTTATAGCTATTGTATTAATCCTTCCAAGAATATATTCTTTGATTTCATTAATCAAAAATAAAACTCCCCATATCAGAACAACTACTACGCATCTGCGTATGCAACTACTTTGATTTCATCCTTTTCGAGACTTAATAATAAAACAAACAGGTACCTAAATAGAAAGATATATCTATTTACCAGCACAATTGATCCATCGTCATCAATATACGTTCAGCTTCTAGAGATTTTTTAAAAAATGTATCGAAAGCTGGTTGGTTGACATTTTATGTAAGAAGAACGCTTACTGGTGTTAAAAATTCAAAAGTGGGGCTTACAGTTTGGAGTGTTTTTTTGAAATATTGATTTTTATTTTGATTTATTTTTCCTTGTTATGTCCTGGAGTACATGAAACTGATACCAAAACAATTCAGAGTCTAATGGTATTAATAAACAAATACCACTACCATGTAAAAACAAACTGTTGCCTTCATTGAAATGAAACAAAAAAATACTTGTATAATGCATGTCAATTAATCACCTTAGCTTTATCTTGTATATCTTGACAGTAATGGGATTAAGCTGAAACATAAAGACATGTCATTTTAATATGTTTTATTATGTATTTAGATCATTTATATACATTATTTTATTTTAGTCGTTTTTTTACGATTTAGAAAATCATTTGTTTTTAGTGTCCTGCGAAAAATTCAGCCCCAAAAGTATAGAACAAAATTATTCAAAATAATTGATAAAAATAATCCGAATAATATGAAGTAAAATAAGTGCGTAGCGTATACTACTTTATCTTTTATATGGTAGATGTTACACTCAATGAAATTGCTCGTTATTGAACTTACCGGGTGGGTAATAGTGTGTTAATGTATGCTTAAAATATTCAGAATGAAATATTTTACTATGCCAATTGGGTTTTGGTACGAGGAAATTCTGAATTAAATGATTTTGTAAGGTCGAGTTTATCCTTTATCTTCTATGTAGCTAGTTTACTCTATATTACAATAATTTGTGACCTTGTGATTCCACTAGAGCGATCATGTTGCGATTGTTGTTTGTCTTGAAAATTGTATGTTTAATTACTTTCAGCCCATAAAACCCTTAATCATATTCAGACAACCAAAGAAAAAACATTATTATGCATACCAGCAGTAGTGTATAGAATGTAGATAACTAGCAATTCTCTCCTGATTTATATTAAATTATTGTTTTTCGGTTGACAGCAATTTATTAAAAACTTAAATATCTAAAAATTTGATTAAAAGCTTTTTGAATAATTAGTAGAAATCATCTGTTTCGTATGCAGTTTATTTCATTTCAATACCAAAACCGTATTTAATACATATATATATTTGATATTCAATTCGATTCTTTCCATTAATGGCCAAAATTAAAGCTTATTTCAACTTAATTTTTCCCACGCTATTCTTTAATACATATATACTTCTGTACCTATTTTATTGTGAATATTAACTTCGCTTGATGGTTCAGAAATTAAAGTGTTTTCACTTTTTAACTTTTTCAAAGATTGCCGACTAATATGGCATTAAAGGCAAAAGAGCACATGTTACCACACATGTCAAAAACTTTTGAAAAAAAAAACAAAAAAAAGTTTTATAAAATTCATTGCGGCCAACCCACAAAATGTTGGTAACAATTTAATAAAAATGAAGTGTTTTTGTTTAAACAACTTAACTTAAAAAATTATTGTAATACAACAACGCCTATCCTTCTTAATAAAATAAAAAATAAAACAAAAAAAAAACCACAAAGAAAAGAAAAACTAAAAAAAATTTATTAAATCAATCTAAAATAATGTCAGTTGACTCAGCGATAATTTATTTGTCTGGATGTGTACGATGACATTAGACAGAGTGATTCAATTATTATTTCATTAACAAAGTAAATTTCATTAACATAATTTTAGGTTGGATTGATTAGAAGAAATAATTTGTGAGCTGTGTTGTATAGTATGAGGCCAATTATTTCGGCATTGTAGTTTTTTCTATAAATGCAAGGGTTTTTTTTTGAGTATAGGATTAAGTTCGACTCCTAGTAATTACTAAGTCATGATAGTCTCAACTATACTTATACGAAAATATTTAATTAGAAAAAAACTTCATTATGATTTTTATTATACCCGAAAGTTATATTCCGAAAGTTATATTTGATCAGTTGTCATATGCCTTCATTTTCTATTAAGTGTCTATCTATTTAAGTTTGCATGTATTTTGTTATAATTAATTTGAAGAAAACTATTAGACTATTATGAATCAAATTCAGGACTTTTAATTCTATATAGCATCAAAATAACGAGTTATATAATTTGAATTTCAAAATAATATTGTGACAATTAAATTGAAAAACGTGAAATTTAAATGTGATCAAAATTCATTATCCACCAAACTTCTGAATCAAAGTATCATTTTAGTTAGTTTTAATATTCTTCTAACAAAAGCCTAAGTTCTACTAGGATAGAAAACACATTTAATGAAAAGACTTTCATATATTTCACAGTTATCTGTACTCTTCCAAGTATTAGACGTCTACCTGATTTTGTAGTACAGCCATTATTCCACTCAATTTTCTTATTACCAACTCTTTTCTATTGAGCTGCAGTAAGTTTCTGCCTCTCATTGGATCAATTTCTGAGCTTAACCTGACATGAAAGTTTTCCAGGATTTGAACTCATACAAGTCAAAGTTCACTTGTTATACCCCAATCAATATCGTTATAGACTTGTTATAATAGGTATACGGATGGTACGGACGTTATAATAGGACGTTGTAATAGGATATCAACTGATGTCAAGATATACACAATATACACAATCTATACTTCTGTTTGTTTGTATGCAAGAGTTTTGAGGGAATCCAGCAAAGTTGTACTCCTCAAAAAATAATTTAAATGTATCTGTCTACTACGACTGATACGGTAAAAAAGTACTGCAATAACTTAATGATTGCTTGACTGTAACTTTACATAATAATATCAAGCTTGGAATTTGTATAAAGGTAAAAGGAATTCTACAGCCTGAACTATTCCACGGTCATTATTTGTTTATATTTCCGATCATTTTGTCATACCTTAAAAATTCAGTTGAAATTTGGTATTTTGAGGCTGTTTGAACGAATTTTTGCTATCATCATGTTCTGTACCACCATTCGTGAGGCATAGGGCGGAATTTGCTATATCTTCATATTATTATTAAATTTTTAAAAAAGTTAGTTTGGTAAGTCTTTCTTCAGTTGGACTTTCATTAAAGTATCTTTTTACAGTTTGAATTTCAGGCAGTAAGTCCTAGGCTTATCGTGAACTAGACTTAGATTTGTTGGAGTATGTATAATCTAAGGTATATTTTAAAAATATATGTTTTAAATATATCTACATAATTGTCACGAATTGCATAGAAAATGGATAATACTTCAGTTTTGTTGATCGAGATCGCTGCAGGCCACAACATAGCAATCACAACACTATACATAAAATCTTTTTTGAAACTAAAGCATAAACTACAGTTATTTAATATCCAAATGAAAAATTTATCATTTTGTGCAAGTATAAGAACATAATATTAATTGATAATTAAGCTATAAGACATGGTCAATACATAAAAGCACATAAACAGTTTAGACAACTACTGATATAAAAAATAATCAAAATTACCTGAATACCGCAGTAAATAAGCAGTTTATTTTTAAAAGTTTTAAAGACTTAAACTGTTTTTAAAAAAAATATTGAAAACAAACTGTCTTGGGAATAATCACTTGAAAATGTGAGTCAAATCTATTTGAATATACAAAAACAAAAATTATCAAATTTTTATTCCCAAAACAATCTTTTTTTAAACTCTTCACCTTATTTTAATTTACATTTAATTCACATTGCTACTTCTATCAACCTAATCTTGATGCATTCGTACCCTAATTTCTTCTAACGAGTATTCAATGATTTCATAGCATTCACTAAGGAGCTTTCTTCGATTATAATACGATGGTACCGTTTTATTTTTACATTAACTTTTTTTTGTATTTTTTTTTTTTTTGTTTAATGTTTTTATTCACCACATTTCCACGTTTTTGCAAAATTATGTTATAACGATAAATTTTTGTTCCACAAGCATATTATGGTTTAAATTTCACCATTATTTTGTAGAAAGTGAAAAATAAAAATAAAAACAAAATAGAAAAAATAGAAAAGAGAAAAATAAAATAACATAAAATTTCCATTTTTATCTAGTTATGACATGAAAAACCATATGAGAAAAACTTTTCAACTGAAACCAGACATATAAAGTTAAAAATTTTAATAATTTAAAAAAAAAAATAAAACAAGAAAAATTTTAGAATCTAAAAAGTGGAATTTTCATACATTATTAAAAAAGAAAATTTATGAAAATAATTTATGTTAAAAGTTTTCTTGTTTTGTTTACAAACAAAAACCAAAAAAAAAAAAAAACCAAAAGTTGTCACATCTCAGGAGGTGGATGTGATGTCTTCAGTATGTGAGTTAATTTTTTTTTTTTCTAATATAATTGAAAACAAACGGAAAATATTGTGAGAAGTGTACCTCTACACGACAGCAGTCTTTGTTATTTTGATTTTATAATTGTATCATATTTTAAAGGTTTAAAGGTTGAAATGACATTGTAATAATAATACAGTCACCCATAATTACATTGTCGTATACGACGAAATTACAAAAATATGAGTTAATTATGTTTTTTTAATAAATTTTTTAAGGTCTAAAGATTTGCATAATCAGTAGTCACCGGTCGGACATACTTTTGCCAAGACATTGAGTATCAATGTTTTCGTGAACTCAAACCGAACACAATAGCTTAGAAAAAAATTTGTCATACAATTATTGAATTGTAAATAATTTTCACAAACATCACAGTGTTAGTAATTAATTTTATTAACTATTATAATATCATGTGGTCATTGAAATACTGCAGAATACTGTGATAAATTTGTTTTTGTTTTCTGAATTTGAAATAAAAACTTAAATTGTTTTCAATAATTGTTAGCGTAGCGAGTATTGTTATTGTCATCTCTAATTTTCGATACAGTTGTTGACTTGACACACAAATTTTCATAATCATTTTTCTGGTAGTTACAGCTTACTGAGGTAAGCTCTTCTCTTAAGGTTGTCAATAACAAAACTCGTTACGCTATGTATTTAAAAAGTGGAGCTAATATGATTGTTTATGGAAGCTAGTATCTACATTATTATTTTTTTTTGACAATAGTCGAAATTCAAAAGAATGTAATTGATAACCTTTTTTTAATCCACATTGAGGTAAAATAAATGCTAATATTTCAATAAAGTCCCTCTGCTCAAAGTTTTTTTATTTCTGGCCAGAACATTATGGCAGTAGATGATGTAAGAATTTACAAATGCCAAATTTATTATGCTTTAAAAAACTGTCATAGGCCATCTACTAAATGACATGGATGGACCCTCGAATATGTCTACAGCCCCATCATACACGTCTTCTTCATTGCTTTAAACGTCACCTACAAACAGAGTGCATACGTCGTATAGACGTAGAAGGTCCCGTTTTCTCAGCTGTTATTTAACTTATTGCAAAACAAAAACCGTCATACGCTAACGCAGAATAACAACTGGAGAATATTAGAGAAAACAAAACATCCAGTGCAATGCAACGGTTAATAAGAGACAAAATATTTATTTTTATACGTCATTTCGATGTAGATTATTCATCTAAGGTTAATTTGCCACATTTTGGCACAGGGTTCATGATGTTGTATTCTGTTACCGGTAAGGTAAACGGTTCTAGTAGATTTTTTAAAATATCTTCGATTTCGTAAAACATATATCCACAATTATTACCTGTGATGTAGCATAAAATTATAATTCCTTGCCTCTTCCATGCTTGTTCCGATTTCGATCCATAACAAGGTTGAATTGTAAACGGCAAATTGTAGCCTCTTGTTGGATTTAATTATATATTATTAGTATTTATTCTTGTCTGTTCAAGAACAACGCACAAATGTGGTATTTGATGTCAAATCATATTTTTGATATCCAAATAAAGTTTTTTACTGTCAATCAAATGTCACATTCGTGAGGGTGTAAGAAAAAAAAATATTAGTTTATATTATTTAGATAGCAAAAATTGATTTTGGTGCATACATAATTTTAATTTATGTCAGTATATGGTTTACAAAATTGTATACATATACAATTGTATGGCAAGTACGAGTGTAAAGAAAATGCTTTTTTGTCTCTCGAACAAAATATTTTATTAGTTTTGTAAGTTTACTTTTTCATGGGTTTTGATTACGAGTACTTACTTAGTTTTATAAAGCAAACATGAGTTTATCGCAAGGGGCCCCACTGGTCTAAGTGTGATGGTATATGGCCGACAGCCACTACTACATTCCTATGATATTACTTACTTACTTACTTACTTGCTACAGACCTTGAAGGTCCTGGGCCTGGCGCAAAATTGTCTTCCACTGATTTCGTTCACGAGCGGAATCTCTCCAGCTGGTGATTTGAAGTTTTTTCATATCTGCCGATACTTCATCTCTCCAACGAAGGTGTGGCCTCCCTCGATATTATCCTATGATATTATCGATTATAAAAAACCAACTAACCTACTTTACTAATTTTTCGTTAGATGTCCAAACCTTTAAAAACGATTTACCAAATTTAGATTTTTTTGGATATACGACAATATAATCGTGAGCTGATTAAAATTTCTAATAATATTAAGAAAATTAAATTCTTATGTATTTTATAGCAGTTGAATAGTTGAGAACAAAAATAGCAGGAGAAACTTATTTTATTAATAACCATATAAGGTTATTATTGATTTTTAAAATCATCGTTTTGCAAAGTGTATAGTTATAATAAAGTCTTGAAGTCGTTAAAAGAATATTTAAATTATTATAAGTAATGAGAAAAGGAAATTATTGACAACAAAAATAAGCACTTGTGAAATGTAACTTAAAAATTTGATGAAATTATTTATGCCAGAGATTCTTGATGACTTAAAAATCTATAATTATAATTGACAAGCATTTAAGGTCCTGCGCAGTAGACACCTTTTTATTTTATTTCGATTCTCCTACTCCTTAATGAACTTCTAATATATATAATATATAAGATTGTATATAAAACAAAAATGCGCACACAGTTGAAAATTTTGTACTCATATGATTTTATTATTCAGCAAATACATTATGCATAAGTGAGATCTTCTGAAAATAATAAACAAAAGCAAACAAATCAGTTATTATATTTTACATTATGTACTTCCAAATGAATCTATGTACATATCCCAAAAAAAAAACAAAGAAACAAATTCATCTCAAATAAAAAATATAAAAACAACAAAAAAACAAATCACTTGAATTCTTCATTTTTATCTTTTTAAGTAACTGTTTCTAAATTTTGGTTATTTGTTGTAATAATATAGTTTTTATTAAAATTATGTATAATGTAGGTATATATATACGTACCTCTTTAATAACAAAACTTTTTATTTTTAGTAATTTTATCACTAAATGCCACTTACTATAGGGAATATATGGGAAACGAAGCAGTATATGAGGGACGTGTATTTATGTGTCCTAAATCAAACTTACTAACCACAAAACTTTTTATTAAACACGAGTGGTTTCTGCTATATCGTGCGAAGTCTATGTCAGTACGCAAATTACTGTTTTTTTAAAAACTTTAAATTTGACTTCAACTTGAAATATAATTACTCAACAGGGGCCCCTAGTTAAATTTATAATACATAATTATTATCACTGTGCAATGAAAGAGGATCAAATTTAAGCAAATATTATTATGTAAAAGAATACTGTTCCATGTTGTTTGTCGGTTATTTAATAGGCGTTTTTTTCACTATTCAGCAATAAATAGAAATTGCATTTATTTATCCTCCTTTAATCTAACTAGAATTCATTTGGTATATTAAAATTATTTTTAAACATAATTTAATTTTTTATTGGAATGCATTTAGTTTTCCTTTTAACATCTTGAAATTGTCTGAAATAGCTGCGGCTTTCCCCTTCTGAGTTCTAATTTCTGTTTACGTGTTGTGAGAACTGGTAATATTTTCACCCAGATGCTTAAAATTCAGCTGTCGTTTCACCTGTTCGGCAAATTCTATCGTTAATGCACATTTTTCATATATAATGGGTTATTTCCAAATAGTTATAATTTTGGTTTTGTTGTGGATATATCCATGTTGTAATAAAAATTCAATGCAATAAAATTTTCTGCAGGTTATCTTCTATCTCTGCGAGTAGGACAGCATCATCTGTAGAATCCGAATGAGAATTCTGAGGGACATGTTGTATCGGCGTAGGACCTAATGACCATATCATAAGGCTAGTCGGAATTACTAGCTTTCCAAAAATATATATCTTTTGGTGGCGCATCTCATCCTTTAAGGACGAAAAGGGCATCTGAAAGTATGTTCCAGTTGTTTTGAAGTATTTTCTACATAAAATACTAAGTGCATTATTAAGGACATATATTTTAAAAGTCGGCAACATCAATTTTTTTTGGGATACAGTGATTTGGTCACAAGCTTGTGCAACATTTACTTCGGAAGATTGTTATTTCGTAAAAAGGCACATGCCTAGTTTTATATAGAAAGAGGGAAAAAAACAATTTTTTTCAATAAATGCTGATATTTTCTAAACTATTCGACGTAGACATAAAAAATGTATGTATGAGTAATAGAAAAAAAAGAGTTCTTCCTTTCTAACAGTATATAAGAATTGAGGAGGTTTTATGGTAAAATTTTCAGGTATTCGGTTTTCAAGAAAAAAAAATAAAGATTGATTTTTTTTTAAAATTTTCTCCATAACGGCAGTACCAACCATCACCAAATAAATGTTAAAATATGCTCAAGACCGTAATCTTTCTAGAATATATAACCGAATATATATGCCGTTAATAGATCAACAGACATAACGGTTTTTGTACAAAAACATCAAAACAACAGGGATACTGTCAAAAATCTTTTTCGTCCTTAAATGGTAAGATGCACCACTAAATATATATATATTTTTATAAAGCTAGTAATTCCAGCTTACCTTTATGATATGGTCATTAGGTCCTACGCTGATACAACATCTCCCTCAGAATTCCCATTCGAATTTGCATCCTCTACCTCTTCCTATTTGAAAATCTCCAACTCTGAGAGTTGAAAATATCAACAATCAATGAGCACCCTCAATTTTGTTAATAAATTATTTTTTAAATTGTAAAATAACGACTGCTTCTTTCCGTCTAAAAAAAATAATACGTATTCAATCTGGAACAATCATTATTATCTTACCTACATGAACCTATGTTAAATAAAAAAAAAACAAGTTCATCTTTTTCTCTTTCCTAAATATGAATATTATTTTTGTCTTAATTTTTGAGTTTATCTACAAGTGTATAAAATAAAACAACAAAAACAAAAAAAATCATTTGAATGCAGATAAACCATCTACGATTTTTAATGATCTTTTTATATAATAGACACAGGGGCGAAGATTTATACAAGAATTTCATCATATAAACAGGTTTCTCGCTTCCTTTTTTGCTGAACTGTAACATAGATGAGTACTATATATGGATCTAAAAATAAGATCTAATTAGTAAAATTTAGCAGTGGATTTTACAGTGAAAAACCGGTTTAACCGGTTTAACCTTTTGCATTTTACTTTTTGAATATTTTCGCTGCATATTGACTTAGAGACTTGAATCTTTGTGAGAATTCATTTTTCATCAAAATTTATATTTTAAAACTTTTTTGAAATAAAAAAAGTAATTGGGGAGTGGGTAAACTAGCCATTTTTTTTTGTCTACGTGGTCAGCTGAAAAGGTACACCTGTACCTATAATGCATTTTATATGAATTTTTGTGTTAAAATAAGAAACTATTATTTTTTATATCACAGAAATAATTTATTATAACAAATTTTTCTTTATATACATTATTTTACATTTTTCAGTTACATGAAGTTTATAATATAATAAATAACGTTACTTGGGTACCAAAAAGACAGTTCATTATCAAAACATTAAACAAGAATAGTTCGGTACCTAATGATAATTTTGTTAAAGAAATGAAATAAAATTTTTCTGCACCTGAAACGTGTGCCATCATCAGTAGGTACATGAAAAAATAAAAGTTCTAACGGTAGTTGGGTACCCAAGAGATGTCTTATCATTAAAATATAAAATATAAAATAAGAATAGTTCGGTACCTAATGATGATTTTGTTACAGGTGTGAAATAAAAATTTCCTGGACCTGAAACGTACATCTTCTTCTGTAGGTACATGAAAGGAATAAAAATTCTAACAGTACTTAGGAACCCAGAAGATGTCTTATCATCAAAACATAAAATAGTTCGGTACCTAATGCTGCATATTAAAATATTATAAAAATGTATATTTTGTACCGTTTTTTCTCTAAACTATTTTTTTTTGTATTTTTTTAGTAAGTTTTCATGAAAAAAAAAATTAATGAAAAAACCAGCACTTCAAGTTGAAGAAATTAAATAATATTTACAATAAAATAAATAAAATTTAAAAAATAGTTTTAATGAAAAACAAAACACATTTTTTTTCGTGTTTTGTGTTTTTAAGAAAAACCATAATATGATTGATTTTCCTTGCTACCTGAGCTGCAACTGCAAATAAAATTTCAAAAATGTCCATCTAGTTGCAGAACTTTATAGTATGATCAAATACGTTTCTAGAACAATGTTTTTTTTTATATAATATTTTTTTATTTAGATGCATTTTTTCTGTTTCAAGTCCGAACTTTACACTTAATACTTCGCCACAAACAAAAATGCTTAATAGACCTTTATTTTCCTAAAATAGCCTTACTTCCAAAAAAATATTTTAGAGAATAGATTTTCACAAGTAATAAAACTAAATTTAAGAGTAAAAGTATCACAAATACCAAAATAATCACAATAATATAACAAAAATAGTAAAAATCATAGTAAGATCCATACAAATTGTTTGAAGTTTAGGTGTACCTTTCCAGCTGAAGTAAGGGTTTTGAAATGCCAGTTGAATGAAGGTTAATTCACACAACCTATAAATACAAAAAATAAATTCACTAAAACACAAAAAATATTAATTAGCCGTTTCAAACACAAAACATTTATGCAGTCAAATTCATGATTAAAAATGTCAACATTATAATCTGTTTTTTTACACTGCAGTGGCTATGTATAACAAAATACGTGAAATTGGGCTTTAACTTGAATAAAAACGTTAAATTCGGCTTCAAATTGAATTACAATTAACCCACACAGAATCCCTTAGCCTTTATATAATATACAATGATTTTAAGATTTCATAATTTTAAATGCTTTCAAAATAAGATCTCATTAGTAATAGCTAGAGATGGGTTTCACATTGAAAAAAATTATTTTAATACTAATAGGTAGAAAAGGCATGGTAATATTGATGTTTTAGAATACTTCAGATGTATTTATAACTATATACAGAAATACTATTAGATGTATTACAAACCATACCAATTTCAAAGCTTTTCATTTGAATAGACCTATGTATTGATGATTAATATTAATAAATCTATATGAGTCCGAATCCCGGTTCTTTTCGAAACGTTAAGTTCGGTTTTAACTTGAATTCTAATTAACGAACAGAGACCTATAGTCCACCGTCTAATTCACATAAAATTGTACACATTTCTTATGTCTGCTATCTCCTAATATTTAATCGATTTTATGTTCTATTTTATTTTTAATTCTTTTATTTTAAAATTTCGTCTATGTTATTTTTATATATTTTTGTTTGAAATTCTAAGAAGTAGTGAAAAACTAATGTTTTAATTAAAATTTTGAAGATGAAGGTTGTGAAAAAATACACAAAATAGATAACAAAGAAAAGTAATTTTAATATCAAAGTGTCTGATGTTTTTAAACAGAATATCTTGTAAAGAAATCGTTGGTGAAAACGTTGTTAAAGATTTAAAAATGATCTCTACAAAAGAATTTACAAGTATCTACTTACCAAAAGACTTATTAGAGGCAAAATATTTCAAAGAACAACTGTCTTCTTGTATCTTTACCATTTTGATTCCAAGTGTGATGACGTTCATTGGTACACTCAAAAAACAAAGTAGACCTTCCAGATGTAAGAAAATATAATAAAAATAAACTAATTATCTTCACTGAATTTGGTTTCAAATGAAATAATATGAAAAGCTTATGTCACTGAAGAAAGAAGCAAAATGAACACATGACTAAAATACATAATATTATTTAAATTTTTTGTGTATTTCCTACACAAAAGCAATTTATGCACGGTGTGCATTGAAAACATTTTTGTAATTATAATGTGTTATCCATATGTTGACAAGAAAATGAACATGAACAGTTCCATGAAAGCAGTTCTATGTTAAACCGTTCATTAGTTAGCACTGATAGATGCATACATTTAGATAGATACATCGCATGGGACTGTTAAAAATGTATGCTTCTATTTATGTGAATAATGTTTCCTTGGACCATTATCATAGAATTTTCTGTTTTAGGTACTCACCAGCTCATAAGGTTTTATTCTCTTGAGTTGACAATAATTGTTGTCAATATCGAGAACTGCTGTCATTTCCGAGTTCACATTAATTTGCTGCTGTTCGTGTTTTACTTTATGTTTGTTGATCCATGACTGCTTCTATGTGCAAGTCAACATGGAAATCTTTGTTACGTATGAATCATGGTGCATTAACTATACCACGGTACCATTTCATATGGTTCATTACATTTTTTGTACCATTTCGATGCTGGTTTTCTTTCGACATTGGATACCGTACGTCTAAACAGGTTTTAACATCTATTTATATATTAGTATTTGATTTTGTACTGATAACTCTGAATTACGATCAAGTAACTAGTAAAATTTGTTGTGTCTGATATTTACCTCTTTTTTTATTTCTTGTATGTTCCTTCCATCTTCGGCATGGAGAATCCGAAATACTTTGCTGTATATTGTCATGATTTTCTTGTTGATTGAAATAGAAAGGGTTGCAATCTTCTTATATTATACACTTTGTACGAGCACTTGAGCTCATTTGAGAATTATTAAATAAATAAATAAAAAAATAAATATATAAAATTCATATGAGTTGATTTACATTCATTAAATTTTATACGCCATCGTTGGGTCCATAATCTTATTTTATTTGAATGCATTCTGAAGTTTTACTGGGTAGTTTTCCTTAGTTTTATTTATTTATTTCATTATGTACATAATATACATGAGACGGTAAGTCTCTCTACAAGAGTATAAGGTAAAATATTACGGATATTATCTTCGGTATATAGCACGTAAAGTATTATACCAACAACATTTCACTCTGGAACTTCAGCAGATATTTCCTTTATTGCTGAATATTGTTTGATATACACGAAAACATCTACTGCTGCTTAAATATGATTTTATTATTTCATAAACTTCCCTTTGTAAATCACGATGTAGTTTAATGCATATTTAACGTATTTAACGGGTCTTCGCATTTAACGACTCAGAAAGTTAAAAATGATGACACCATCAGTGATTTTAAAAGTATTTCTTTAGAAGTACCTCAAGGATCTGTTCTAGGTCCTACATTATTTTTAAGCTTCTTTAATTCTGGTCTTCTTCAAAAATTTAAGGGTTGTTCAACTGCCTTCGCTGATATTGTTGGTCTATCCATAATAAGTAATTTTTTTGAAAATGTGTGTAATATTAATTATGACTTGGATATATTACGTCGCTGGTTTTGCTATAACAAATTATTATTAAGTGATAAAACTAAAATTATGTATTTCAGTTTAGGTAGCTCTATTCTTATGGTTGATAATATTTTACATCACTGTGCTAAATGTAGAAAATTTCCTCTTCCTCATAATAACTCTCTTCTTACTCAGAACTTATGTAATTTTAACGAAATGTATAATTCCTCTGCAGGTTATTTTTTAATGTGGTGATTCCTTCAAATATTTAGGTGTTACAATAGATTCTAATTTAGATTGGTCAATCCATACACGAATGTTAAATTAGTATTTTCATTTAGTTGTCAAACAATTTTATCACCTTAAACAGTTCTGTTCTTCCAAACTGCTTACGTCTGTGTACTATGGTTTATTTAATTCTAAGTTACAATATGGAATTGTTAATTGGGGTGGTACTTTTAATAATTATCTCAAACCTTTGTTAATACAACAAAAATGTGTTATCAGACTAATTTTAAAAAAAGCACCGCAGGGAAAACAGTTTCCCTTTATTTCAATGTTTGAATATTCTGCCTCTGAAGCATCTTTTTTACTTCCGAGTCCTCAAAGTACTCTTTAATAGAAGTCGATACTTATACGAAGTAGGTATTCTGCAATATATAATCTGAGAATCAACAAAAGAACATTAGCTATCGAAACTACTCAGTTTGGTTAAACTCTGGCTTTTTAATTTCAATTATGATCAAGTAAATGACTTAGTACGTTACGCATAGTTACGTAAATTTTTGTATTTAATTAAACTTAATTGTGTTTTTTTTTATAAGTTATTGATTTTTATTCCTAGTTATTTTTAATAGGTTTATAAGCTCGTATTTTCGGTTTTTATTCGTTATTGTTCTATCTTTTATTTTGGCCAAATATTTTTTTTATAACTACACTCGCTACTACATGCTTTTTGCATAGAGTGTTTTTAACTTTTATTTTTTTTGTTTGCTTAATTTAGTATATAATATCTTTTGCCTTAGTTTTGTGGAACACTTGTCTTTTTTTGTTGTTTTATAATTTTTAATATTATAATTATAAGTTTAATTGATATTTCAATTTTATTCTTGAATACAATTTTATAAGTTTCTTTTTTTATTCTGTCTTTCTTATAATTATATTAAAATAATTACTTACTTAAACTTGTTAATTTTTTTAATTGTTTAATATATAAAATATGTAAATTTATATTTTTTTTTATTTATTCTCTTAAGTTTTTTTAAATATCACTTTAATTATTTTATGTATATTTTTTTTAAATACATATATTAAAAATCTCTTGTCTATAGAATAGTTATTATATATTAATAAAACAATGAAATAAAAATAAAAATATAAAATTAATAAAATAAAAATAAATAAATATATAGCTAGTTTGTCTCTCTAATTATAATTTATCTAATATCCGATTAAAATTTTTTCGCCAAAATATAAACATAAAATAAAAATTTATTGTTTGATTGAATGTAAGAAAAAAACGAAGCACACGAAAAACCACGAAAAGTGTGCCTTCACTAATCGTGCTCTTGTTTATTACAATATCTTCGATGTAAATTTGTATTTTTTTTTTTTATTTATTGTCTTATATTTTTTTAAAATATCGCTTTAATTGGTTTATGTATATTTTTTTTTTGCCATATATTAAAAATCTCTTGTCTATAGAATTATAGTTATTATATTATATTAATTAAACAATGAAATAAAAATAAAAATATGAATATGAAAAATGCCTGAGCCCTTATATATTTTGCATTCAATGCACTTGATCAATTCTGTGGTTTTACAACGAAAGATGATAACTGCATTTTTGGCATTTCTTGTAAATCGCAATTGAATAAAATTTAGTATAGAATTTGCTATACTTTTCTAGTTATTTTTGATTTTTAAAAAATATTTTTAATGAAAATCTTTTGAAAATCTTTAAAAAGATATAATCTTTGAAATCAATTCAATAATTTTTTAATTTTCGTAAAATGTTTACCTTTTTTTTAATTTTTAAATAACTTATTAATTTTTGTTATATAAAAGTTATTGGTGAAGAACATGATAACTTCAGTTATTCAGTTTATATAAAAAAAAATGTATAATACGCAGTAAAATTTTTCAAGATACATGGAAATGCAAAACTGTACATCTTAACATATCATTTTTTTTTGTTTTGTACTTTTCGGTAAGTGTTGCCTCCATAACTGCATAAGTGAAGTTATATGCTTATGTTAGAAATATTTTCAGCGGCAGTTGTTAGTTATATAGTTTTGAATTCATAAATTACTTAATATTGTTAAATATTTTTTTTTTATTTGAAAGAGCTTAAAATTTTATAAAAAGTGGCATTCATAACTGAAATCCGACAAAATTGCAGTTATCATCTTTCGTTGTAAAACCACAGAATTGTAGATTGTTTGTTTCAGAATCCAAAATGATGATAAATTATCTCAACTAAATCGCAAATTTGTTACCGTTATATCCCAACTGTATACAGCAAAATGAAAACAAAGAATCAGAAATTTATTAAAAACTCTTTATAATAACCAATCCAGCAGAATCCTGTTAAATAATGATACTCAATCAAAAAATTTATTTCAAATACGAAATTTAACTATTTCAATACACCGAATAGATGTGGAAAAATCTAAATTAAATTATAACAGAAAAAAATATCCTTTCTCATTAACATTGAAAATAAATTCAATTTTCCTGTAAAAACAAAATCTCTGAACACAAAATCAATATTAAATATGCACAGAATTACAACAAACCGGACATTTTAAAATAGAAAATTTTACCTGAGCATTAAAAAGGATAACTTTATTTTCACAATTTTCTTTCCACATTTTTTTATGCTTTTGTTTTTGTTTTTTTTCTTTCTGCACATTGAAATAGTGACAAATTTTGATATGCTATTAGAATCCATTAAATAGAATTAAAAAAAAAAGTTTTTGTTTTTGTTTTTTTTTGCTTTACATTATTTAAAATAATTGCAGCAGGGAAAAACTAATATCTAAAAAGAAAAAATGAGAGTTTTTATAGTGTTAAGTTTAGTTTTTGTAACTAATTGGCAGCAACGAATTGAAATTAATTGAAGGTCCTTTAATGAGTTTTTTGTTTTATTTTTTTTATTTTTTGTTTTGAATTTGTTTTATTTTTTAGAAAATTTAATTTTTGTTTTAATTTTAGTTTATTTTATTTTTTTTATTGATTTTCTTAATTTTTTGTTATTTTATTTTGAATTTTATTGCATTTTTGAAAATAAAATAAAAAAAAACACCTAGCTATCTTTGATAATTTGTTTATTAATATTGTAATTATTTTATTTTTCTCATTTCTATTTTTCAACAAAATGAATTTAGTAAATTCTTTAAAATCATCAAGTGGGGCAAAAAGACGTAATATATTTGGGTGGAGGGGAGCACGTGGTGGTTCCCTCGGCCCAGTGGCCGATATGGCTTCATCAATAGGCATACTTAAAGATTATGGTCATCCGAATTTAAATGAGGCATTGAAAACACATAACGGTGTCACCTTTAAATTAGTTAAAACAGGTGAGTTCTATGTTTAAATTATTTTCCATTTATAATTTAAAATTTTAATACTAACATTTTGGATCCTGAATTATTGTAGATTAAAAATTAATGAAAAAAAATAATAAAAATAATGTATTTAGTTTTTACCCTTTTGTTTGGTTTTCTATATATAAAATTGATCCTCTCATAATTTGAAAAAAAACTACCCTAATAGAACTTCATTTTAGTTTTGGAATTGAGTTTTCAGGAAACATAAATAATATCCCTTATGAATCTTAATGTACCTATATATATATATATATATCTATTAATTCAATGTCACTCCTCATATTGTGTCATTTGAAAATATTTAAATTCTACCATTTTGTTGTTGATAGTGTTTGAAATCCGTTATTTGAACATTTTCTAAAAAATTCTACTTTCTTTGCATATTTCCTAGTTTTGTATTCCTGATTTGTACCTACCCCTTAAAGCTATATTATACCATAAAAGTGGTTTTGAATCCTTAAATCCATTGAATTTGGTTGTATTATTTTCACTTTAATTTTTTTTTATTATTTTATTCTTTTTTTTTCTTCTAATTACAGGATGCGGTTAATTTATTTTTACGAATATTAGTACTTCTCTACGAATTTAATCGAATATGCAGACATTATTTTATAGAAATTAAAAAAATATACATACATATATATATATATATATAAATAAGTTAATTAGTATAATAAATTATTATGTTTTTAGTTAAATAAATTTATTGTTAAATTATTGGTAATTTGGTAATTTTTATTTAAATTTTTTATTCAAGGATTATAATGGAAAAGTGTCCTTCTCCAATTAGTTAAAATTTAAAAATTATAGTATGATTGCAGAAAACTCTCAGCTTAATTTTATTGAAGATTGCAATAATTAAAATAATAAAATATTCTAAACATCTCAGATGTGGACCATAATGTTCTTTGCACAATGGGAGCTACCCAGCTTATCCTAGACAAATATTCTGAGTGTAATCATTAATTAAAAAATGCCTTATGAGTCAGATTCATAATTTAATACGACAGTGAAAGTGACAGTAATACTTTTCTACCCTAAGTATTACTGTCACTTCTAAGTACAAATTCTAAGTAAAATTTTTTTCAAACCACTGCTTTTTTTATGGTGTAAATATCATAAGCGTCCGACAAAAGTATTTCTGAGATATAGAATGTAAAACCAAGTTCATTTTAGGCTTTTAGGCTTCTTTATTCGAATATTAGACTTAATAAAAATTTGTACACTGACGCAACACAAATAATAGTAAAGTAAGCAAGGGCTTTTAATATTAAATCAACAAAGCAAAAACAAACCTAATTCGATTTTACAAAAAAATTTTCAGTTATTGTATTAGAAAAGAGCAGAGATTAAAAATAAATGTTGTTGCACTCTTATAATCTTGGGATTTTTTTTAGGTATTATACAGATTTATGTTAAAAATAAATAAGAAATAAAACAAAAAATTTTATTAATCATAATTAATAAATACAATTAATATAATATTAATTTAAGAAAATATAAATATATTATAATAAATTTAGTTATTGTAAATTAACTCAAAATTAAATCTTCTATGTATTTTGTATGTATGTATCAAAAAAAATATTTTTTACAAAATTAAAATACAATTTAAGACATAATTTTAATTAAAAATTTAAGCATTTAAATTTAATGCAAGCTTAACTTCAACGCAAGGGTTAATTAAAAATATTACAGAAATTAAAATGATGAATTCTCGTTAGGGAGAAAGAGATAGCAGTAAGTTTTGTTATCTCTAACAGCCATAATGATATTAATCATAATAAATATCAACATCATTTATTTCTTACTTTATTTATACTGTATTTAGTAAATCATAATAATTCAGAAGTTTTCATGTAATTCAATTTGTTAAATTAGAATTTCTAGTTCATGCCAACCTTTATTATTGAATTATTGTTTACCTATCTTTTCCAAAATGCTTTTTAATTTTCTACATCACTTATTTCTCGACTGAAAGTGTGTTATGCCGAATCATTTTCTTACGGGCGCTTTAACGCATCAATCAATCTTTAATTTCTGCACCTCACACCTTTTCCCTTCAATGTTATATATCTCTATTATATCCCTATATTTATCACCATTTTTGATCAATATTATTTGTATCATTCAACAGAAGGTTTTGTTCACAAATAAATGTACTTTACATTTTATGATAGTAGTATTTGAAACTCTATAATTATGATCTATACAGTAGAATAAATTTAATTTTATTTGAATATTACCAACTCTATATTACCAAAATAGGTTCTTAAGATAAATTTTTCAGTATTTCGATCATTCGACTAGCTTTATGCTGTTTTTGTAAACAAAATTTTCGGGCCATAATTTTTTGTTAAAAATCTAAGTGTCGTAATATAGGTAGAGCGTCTTAAAGCGTAGGCAAAAAATGCTTTAAAACTTTTCATCCTGGTTCGCTAACTTTTGTCATTGGGATAAGATAAATGACAATAAAAAAAATTTGAGAGTGAAATAAATTTGTTAATAACTTATATAAAATTGAATATATTTAGGCAGGCTTAATTACTAACAACAGTAACATGCCAGAAAAATTAATACAAAGCTATATAAATATTCGAATAACACTTTTCCCCCTTTATGTGGAAAATTGCAATATCGTTACTTAATGTACGAAAATATATTTTGAGCTAAGTTACTGTTAATAACAACTAAGAGCTTAATACAATGGGTCCATTGCCTCAATGGAATCCTTTAGTATCATAAATATAATGATATACTGTTTTTCTACTGCGAATTCGTTTTATTTTCGCAACATCTATTATATTAATACGTTAATAATGTCTGTAAAACTTTCAATTTTGCTGAATTAAAGCAGAAAACAGTTGCCGGAACACAAAAACTTAAACGTGAAGCTTTCTCAAAAACTTGGTGATTCAAAAATAAAAAATATCAACCCTTAACCATATTTATGGTGCCGCTGCGGCTATTTCAAATTTTAAATTATTGCAATTCCGTTATTTAATATATTAATATTTCTAGAAATTTACATTATCGTCAATTAACCCTTTAAAATTATAATGTTTATTAATTCGACCTATCCTTATAAACTTCGTGCTGATATAAGAGAAAATCAATTTTATGAAAATAAGTACTGTCATGGCGCCGCTGCGGCTCAATATAAATTTCAATATAATAAAAATTAAATAAAAAGAACTTCCTAGATAAAATCAAAACGTGAACAATGTCATCTTTGCAATATGAAAAGCCAAATATTTCAGGTAGGCAATAAATGTGACAAACAACATCTATTGACCATTCAAACTTTTTTTGCACTTTTGTCAATTAAAAATTTAAAAATGAATTAAATATTTAATTTTGTTCTTTAAAAAAAAATTGGCTCTTCTGAGGGAGACATTGTATTGGCGTAGGACGTAATGACCTACGATAATAAAATCATAGATCGATAAATATCATAAATCTTCTAAACTATGCGACGTAGATATAAAGCGTGTATGTGTGGGTTATAGAACAAAAAGAGACCTTTCTAACAGTATATAATTATTGTGGATGTTTTATGGTAAAATCTTGAGGTGTTTGGTTTTTCAAAAAAGAAAATAAAGATTGTATATTTTTTCCAAAATTTTCTACTTTGGACTACAATATATCCATAACGGCAGCACCGATCATCATCAAATAGATGCTAAAATATGCTCCATACCGTTGCCTTTCTAGAATATAGCTCAACAGATATAACGGTTATACAAAAACATAAAAACAAAAATAATACTTTCAAATGTCCTTTTCGTCCTTAAACGATAAGATGCGCCACTAAAGATATATATTTTTGGGAACCTAGGAATTCTAACTATCCTTGGGATATGGTCATTACGTCCTACACCGGTACAACATCTTCCTCAGAAGAGCGAAAATTTAATTTTATGTTTGTCATTTATGAGTATAAACTACCTCAAAACAAATTATTGATTGCATTTAATTTATTTACATGAAATTTACATAAGAGCTACAACGGCGCTAAAACAGTTTTTGTGTGACTGACTTTACAAGAGTGGTTAAGGGTTAAGAAGTACATTTAAAGAAGAACATATCAAAAAGCAAAGCAAAACATCATAAAAACAATAAAATATGAAGCAATTTTAAATTCAAAGTATTTTTTGAAGTCATCAAAACAATTAAAATTGCCGAACAAATAAAGTACCTAAGATTTAAATGAAGTACCTTAGAGAAAAAAATTTAAAATTTCCCTGGTTTGTGTTTTGGAATTAGCCATCTCGCAATAAACCTTATTAACCAATGCAACCACACCTTCAAGTTCAAATAAATATTTATTTTGTTAAGAAAAATATTGCCAAGCAGAAAAAAAAATATTTGCTATTATTGCCATAGTAGTAAATTTTGTTTATCACCTTTAAAAATTCACTAGATGTGCTAAAAAAGCAAGATGTGTTTCAGAAGCAAAATATTATAGAGAACATCATAATATGTACCGACTTCAACTGGTTTCAAAGTTATCTTTCACATATTCGAAATGCGGAATGCGAAAATTAAAGCAAAACCTCAAAAGTAAATTATGGAGTCATCCAAGGAAGCTGCCTAGGTCCAACATTGTTTTCGTGTTACATCAGCAGTTTACTTGATATTGAACTACACAGACAACCATTCTTATTTGTTGATGACTTAGCCATCTCAGAAGATGCACTAGATATATTACAAGATAACATTGCTCAAAATATGATAAAGAAAAGTAATTTGATGAATAAACATAAATTATTAACAATTATTAACACAAGTAAAACAAAATTTATGTTTATTAAAAAATAAAATAGAAAATAGAATCCATGTCAAGTATGAAAATTGCAATATTGAAATGGTTGATCAATATAAATATCTAGGTGTCATAATCGACATTTACTTAAGCTGGGGTCCACAACTAGCTGAACAAATAAGAAAAGGAAGAAGAGTTGCTGGAATTTTCAGACTAATAAATCAAAGAGTAGCACAATTACATACGCTATTCAGATAATGTGTGGAAACGTCCATCTCAAAAATATAAATTATACACAAAAAATACAAAACAAAGCAATAAAAAATCTTTACGATTACAAATTGAGAACTTCCACAAAATTTATACACTGCAATCATATGCTATTACCAATTAACCTTTTCGTTAAATGCAAACTGGCAACAAAGGCACATTTGATAATTAAAAAAAATATAAACACAATCATCACAGCACAATCAATTAATAAGAATCACAATTACAACACCTTAACAGCTGATAATATCAAGATTATTTCATCAAAAGTCAGATTCAATAATCATGATGCCATCTACAATTTAGCATATAAGTACTACAATGAACTACCTAAGTATATAAAAAATATTAATGAATTTAATGAGTTTAAAAAAAAATGAATGAACACTATATTTGTCATCAATATAGTTAGGTTTAATTTGGGTTAATAATTAATTATTGAATTAAAAAAAAACAAAAAAAAATTATCACTAATACAGTTCAGGCTTACTTTAGATTACAGATTAATGAATTAAAAAAAAAAAATTTGTTGTTGTTAAATATTTTTAAATTTTAAATTTGCTTTTACAACTCACCACTGTACTACATACCACTTTTATTATATTGTTACTTTGTTAAATTAAATATGTATATGTATTTGTTTGCACATAATATGCATACTTATTTTATTATATTATACACTCTACTAGGAGCCCCTGTTGAGTAATTATATTTCAAGTTGAAGTCAAATTTAAAGTTTTTAAAAAAACAGTAATTTACGTAATGACATAGACTTTGCACGATATAGCAGAAACCACTCGTATTTAATAAAAAGTTTTGTGGTTAGTAAGTTTTATTTAGGACACATAAATACACGTCCCTCATATACTGCTTCGTTTCCGATATATTCCCTATAGTAAGTGGCATTTAGTGGATAAAATTACTAAAAATAAAAAATTTTGTCATTAAAGAGGTATACGTATATACCTACATAATACATAATTTTAATAAAAACTATATTATTACTACAAATAACCAAAATTTAGAAACAGTTACTTAAAAAGATAAAAATGAAGAATTCAAGTGATTTGTTTTTTTGTTGTTTTTATATTTTTTATTTTAGATGAATTTGTTTTTTTGTTTTTTTTTTTGCATATGTACATAGATTCATTTGCAAGTCCATATGTAAATTGTAATAACTGATTTTAACAAAAGCAAACAATTGTTTATTATTTTCATAAGATCTCACTTATGCATAATGTATTTGCTGAATAATAAAATCATATGAGTACAAAATTTTCAACTGTGCGCGCATTTTTGTTTTATATATAATCTTATATATTATATAAATTAGAAGTTCATTAAGGAGTAGCAGAATCGAACTAAAATAAAAAGGTCTCTACTGCGCAGGACCTTAAATGCTTGTCAATTATAATTATAGATACGAGCGACTGAGCTCATTTGAGAAAAAGAAAATAAAAATAAAATAAAAATAATATTATCAAGTTCAATATAGACTATAATTTCAATAATTGTTGCTGAAAAAAACTGCCATACTTTTTATATCCACATGATGTCTCCGTTGTACGCAAGAGAAAAGTTTAACCCACATGGAGAGTTGTACATCGGCGACTCCACGGCGAGGTAGCAATAAGAAGGTTAGAGTAAGAAAAAAATGCCCTATGTTTACTATAATGTAATGCTTAAATTGGAGGATATGCTAAGAAAAAAATAATTGTTTTGCATAAATAATAAAAAATTTTGTTTTGAGTTAGATATTTAGATTTAGATTTATTAATTTATTCAGTTTATACATGTAAATATATAAACTATTACAAGACTACTTACAATACTTTTTATATTAATTTTAATTTAATAAATAAGATGTTTTGATTCTTTTAATAAGTGTTTTTTTTATACATGTCATATATTAGTTTCAGTATTCCCGAAGTAAATTATTAAATAGGTTCAGACCCTTCATACATTAAATTATTTTAAGCCATATCCGTTCTAAAAAACTGTAATCTAAAGTTGAAGATGTTCTTAAACTATAAAGTTGAACATCACCTACATAATATGTTAACTTTTGTGATAAATAGTTCGGCATCATATTGTGCTTAATTTTGAAGATGAGCACAAAGTGTATTAAATATTAATATTAAATATTAATCAGCCAATTTAATGATTTCAACATATTGTCTATATGTGTTAATCTATTACATTTCAAAAGACTTCTCATATTTTTATATTGTAGCTTTTACAATCGACTTATTTTTTCATTATTTAAGAACGCTGTTAAACTCGAATATAGTTCAAAATTAGGCTTAATAATTGCATTGTATACTGATATTGTACATTTTTGAGACATTTTATCTCTGATTTTGTTAAAGAAGTATATTTTGTTCGAGTATAATTTTTTGCATGTATAATCAAGATGCTTATGAAATTTTAATTGTTCATCTAGTATTAACCCTAAGTACTAAATTTCGCTTACTTTTTCAACAGGTTAATCATCGATTTTTACTTGGTATTCTGAACTATCATTTATTACTGAATGAACTTTGGTTAATTTATATTTAGTTTTAATTTATTCATTCTTAGCCACTTGACTTGAAAGAAATATATTTTTAATGTATGACCGACGAATGTTCTGCTGGAAATAGCTAATTGATTACTAATCATACATGTTTTAAGTAAGTCTGAAGTATTTTATATCGAAAGCTACACTGTTAATTTTTTCAATATTCATCATTCCAAAAGAATAGAAAATTTTCAAATTAAAAGTTCATATCAAAAATTGTTTTTTTAAACTAAATCAATTTTTTTCAAATAACACAAAATAGGAGTATTCACAAGTGTCATATCACACACACCATAACTCATTAAAAATTTCAAGAATAATATTTTAAAATTGCCGAATAATTATGAAAATTTTAAATTTGCCACTCTACAAAAAGATTTATAATAAAATTTAGTAACAACAGTAAGTAAATACAAAATTCAACTTTAACATATTATTTTATATTTTCTTAAATTTTCTTTAATTTTTTTTTTTATTACAATTTAATCAATCGTCCATTTTATGTACATACAAACGTGAAACATTTTAAGGCAAAGTTTTTTAAAGTTAAAAAAACAAAAATATTTTTCTTCATAATTAAATCAGAACTCAAGAATTTTAAAATAAAAATTTCATCTCTTTTATTATCCTAGCATTTCTACTATTCCAGCATTTCTGTGTTTGTGTAAGTGAGTAAAACTTTTTAAAGCTGCAGTATTGAAATAAAACATATATTTTTTTTTATTTTACTAAAAAAATTCAATTTCAGTTCACCAGTAGAAGTATTTCGTCAAATTCAACCATACTGATTTGCAAGATAAATTTTATAAAGAAAAATACTATCACATGGCACCAGCTAGCGAGCATTAAAAAAAGTACTTTAGAAAAATTTTCCAAAACAAAATTTCACATTTTTTGTTGTTTTTTTTTGTTGTTTTGTTTTTGCTCCAGGAATTTTTCATATTCTCTGTGTTTATATCGGAATACTTTATGGTTAACAAATACATAATACAAACCGAGAAAACACTAGGGATGAATTTGCATTGAAAAAGATTTATTTCACTATACAAGTGTGCTGCATTTAATTTGAATTTGAATAATAAAATTTTTAAATAAAAGAAAATTTGTTATTGGGAAATAAAAATAAATTTTTTTCTTTGTTTTTTTTTTCATAAAATTTCAATGACTTTAAATTGGGACTTATTTTTTGATGTTATTTATGTATATTATAACACCAAAAAATATATATATGTAGTCAAAGGAAGAACAAATTAATTCAATAACATCAAAATTTTACTACACTTGAAAAAATTCATGCTTTGAACCCACAACAAAGTAGATACCATGGTAGATTTAATTATAGGTTATGGTTTTTTTTTTTATTAAATTCATACAATTCTTTGTTCAATGACTGTGTACTGTTCTGATTAATAATTAGATAGGGAATATACAAATTTTATTTAGTATATTTAAATAATAATTATTATGACAAAATATAGTTAACTTATAATTAAGTAGTGAAGTCGAGTATATAAATTTTATTAATCCATCCCAAGGATGGCATAAAAAAAGGAAATAACAAAAAAAAGGAATAATTGAGTAAGAAAATATTCTTACTGCATACAAAAACTCACAATATGAATTCCTTACAAACATAATCGGATATAATATCATGTGGAAATTTCGGGATAATATAAAATATCTGGGCTTACACCCAGATAAAAATTTTTTTTTCAAAACGCGTCTAAAGAATACTGTCAATAAAATAGACCTCTATATAAAAATGTTATATGCAGTCATAAATTAAAAATATACTTTCAAATAAACTAACTCAAAGCCGTAGTAATAATTTAATCACAGTATAAAACTAATCCAACAAAATTTGTAGCTACAGGGTGACTTTTTCAAGCAGTGTATCGAAAACAAAACATCAGGTTTAAACGACATCTAAAAATTTCCATATCAAAAAAATTATAGGTTCTTTTTCATTTGTTTTTTGCTTTTCCAAGCTATAATTATACCAATACTGTCTTTTTTATTTCGGACGACGTATTCTGCGATTGCATACTTGGAAATCAAATAACAAGTTATGCTAAATGGGCGTCAATAGCTTGATGACAAGAGGTAAGGATTCAATACCTGGTTTTAAATTAACTAATTATTGTTCTAAAAGGAACTGTTCGAGTCTCGAGATGATCGTACAAAAAAAGGAAAACTTTTTGATGTAAAAGAAATGAAGAGAAAAGAACGTGGAAGCAGCGAATTTTATTTTAATAATTCTAGTCAGATTCTTGCTTTGCGATGAAACGACAATTCTGTCGTAACTGTTTTCTTAAATTTTTTAAAACATGAGCCAGTGCAAGCTGCTAAACGTCTTCGATCTCAAAAGCAAAACATTTATAAAGATAAGCATACCAAATCCGATTTTTAAATAAAACCGCACAATGGGTGGAGTCTATCTATTTGATAATGCTGTAAAATGCTGTAAATATTTATCGAATACGCATTCTAATCAAAAATCGTATTGGCCTCTGTTTACTAATGCTTTAGATGTACAGCAACTTGAATTCCGAGTTCTTTTTGAATGCTTACTGAAATCCGCGAAAATGCCAGGTACTTCAATTAGATATGACCATGTGGATCATAATATCATCCATAGTGAGAAAAGAGCTCGATGCCGTCACTGCAAAATGAAACTGTTTTTTTCATGCCAAATGTAGCGTTAATTTGCATCCAAAATGTTTTTTATCATATTACAGCTTGCCATAGATCTGATAATTTTTTAAGATTAAAATTTGTTAAAACAATAAACTTGTTTTTTTTTATAAAAGAAATTGTTATTTTTTTTTGTAAGAATATTTATTCATTTCAAGAAGTTCTTGTAGTAGATTTTTGAAGAAATTTTTTTTTTTGGAAAAATTATATCGTTTGATCCTTAAGTTTTCGAATGTTTTTTCCGAAACATGTAATATATCCTTTCCAGGATATGATATCAAACCCGTTTTTTTTTTTTCTTAATTAAGTTAAAAGTACTTTATGTATAAATTTTTATGACTCTGGGTGAACTGGATCTAGGTCCGGGACTGTATGGGTTAACATATAAATAACGTTTTTCGAGGCATTTTGTTATACGGTTTCCGCGTATGGATCCAAAATTCCACGGAGTGCTACCAAAACTAATTTGAATTTACTTCAAAGAAACCCAAATGCTGTTCTTAAATTAATTCTAAGCAAACCTTTTTATTTCTTCCCAAGCAAATTGTGCTTATTAGGAAACACTAATACTATTTTAGAACAAATACAAAAAACAGCACTTTTTTTGAAACCTGTTACAATATTCCGAAAATCCGCTTGTCAGACCGATAGTGGTTAATGTTTAGTATTAAGATCTTTTAGTTAATAGACGTGTTACTTAAGCTCAGTTAGTTTAGGTTAGGTTCAAATTAGGTTTTATATTAATAAAAATAAAAATAATTAGTTAAAAGTTTTTGCTTGCCATTTTGTTCTTTGCAAATTAAATTTATTATAAATAATTATGTCTAAATTTAGACTAAATTTAATTTGTAAAGGACAAAAGTCTAAATATACGTAAAAATCAAAGGTGTAAATATTCTTGTAACATTAGTTCTTAAAATATAAATGAAATTAAGCATATTGTACAAATACATTAAAATAGTAATAAATAATACTAACCGTATATATTTACATGTCATATAAGTTTTCTTATGAGTATCAAATGCAAGTTTTTCTTAGTTGTACAACTCTGAAACTCATGAATTTTACAACAGCAAGCGGTCACAGGCTGAGCAGAAATTATGAAGCCAAGCTTGGTACTCGTTGAGCGGTTGATCGGAGCGGTTGTTCCCATTATCGTAATTGCATAGATGTGAATGAGGCAGATACTTTTTTCACTTTTCAGTTGTCCAAACTTAGCGAGAGCCAGACTCACATATATACAAGGCATATCAAACGTCTACTGATTTTGTCTGAGTAATAAAAATTGATGTATTGATCGAGCCTTAGCAGCTAAAAGACACAACTAAGAGCTAATCTGTTATGCAGACTCGTACCTACATATTTAGACCTACCTATATCTACGTATTTAGATCTGCCTATACCTAATTTTTTAATTGAGCCCAAAATAAATTTAACCATTTAAGGATTAAAAAAAAGAATAATAAAGAAATTAACAAAAGTATAAGACGTAATAAAAGAAAAAAATAGAATAGAGAGTAGAGAAAAATCGAATAGAATAGAACAGAATAGAACAAAATATAAGAGTCAGTATACATAAAATATGCAGACAGTTTAATAGATATCTATTCATCCGTCCCTAGAAAACTTCCAAGTTATAATATGTTTGTACATAACATGGTAGAGTGTTCTATAGTTTATATAGGTTCGTTTGATGAAAGAATTTTAATACTTCACAATTCTGGTTAGAAGAGGATCTACTTCAAATTTGTGAAAAAAGGGTTTCTCTCTCAGTATTACCCTGGAATGGTTGTATTTTGAGAATAATAGTTTTTATTTCGTCAAAGCTCTTACCCAACAGATATTTATAAAACAATGTGGCTGTTCCTACTTTACCGAGATGACATAATAATGTTAAGTGTTGTGCAACAGCTCCATCATTGATAATTTTGATGGCTCGCTTTTGTACCTTATCTAGGTACTGTAGGCGTCTAAAACTGATTACAAATAAAATACACAAATCGGTATTAGGAGCAAAGAAAATGGTTAACATTTTTTTTTCGAAAGTCATAATTAAACCTTTAAATGTTAAACAAATTAACTATTTTTCGTATTGTCGATTCTCATTGCGCAACAAAAGATTGGAAATCAGAAATTTCTAACATCGGTGTGTATTATTTAATAGTACCAAATATTTCATTTTATCAATATCAAACCACGGTACTATTTTCTTTATTTTAGATGAAGAGGAGATCATATAAGTCCAAGACCATTGCTGCGAAATGCATCATAAACAGGGTAATAGAAATTTAAACGTGATCTTGTAAAATATTTGGAGAAAACTAATTCTACTATAAACCATCTTGAATAACATAGTTCCACTTTATTTGAGTTATTACCAAAATATAGTCTCCATAATTTTTGATTTTTATTGTATAAAAAATTCAACATTATCGAAATAATGACAACATTAAAGACAAAATTTAACTATATATCAACATTTTATGTGGGAATCGAATCCAACACTTTCAAATTATTTATAAAGACGAAATAACCGCTACAATTGTCAGTCGGCAAAACTTTTAGCACAAATTGTAAAAACCATAAATATGGATGTTATAAGCTTTTTGAATTTTTCGCAAAATAGTTGAACACAAAACTTATCGGGATGAGGATCATGATTTATATGTTCTTCCTTTTTCATACTGAAAAACAAAAATTCAATTATACTTGATCTGTGTGAATACATTAATTTGTTTAATTGTACCGTCCCGGTTCACAATGACTACACAAATTTTTAAAATTGAAAATAAAAAAAAAACACCGTAAAACTTGCAACTAGGTGGAAGCACATTTTCTTACAATAATATTTTCAACAATGTTTTTATTAATACATTGACACAATTTTATCCTTGATAAGCAACAAAAACATAAAGATAAAAAACGAAAAATTAGAAAAAACATGAAACTATTTATTAAGAATTATTTGTGACGAAACTAATTCTAACAAACTATACCCCATCATATTCCGTATCTGTAAGTTTCTTCACCTCCACAATTATTTTTCTTTATTATTTTCAAAATATTTTTTTCATTTCCTTCTTATTCTACTTAAAAAACAAAATTTACGATAGGTAGGTATGGTCTAAATGTTTTTTTTATTATTTTCATTTCAATTAAGAACGTTGCACTTTGCCATCAATTTTATCATAATTTTAAACAAATTTTTCTTTAAAAAATTTTATGAAACAAAACCGTTATGAAACATGGGTAAATTTAGAAATTATTTTAATTTTTCAATTACATAAATTAACACATATATTTTTTGTTAGATATTCAGTTTTATTAAAACAAAAAAAAAACGAAAATTATTAATAATAAAATTATTTGAAATATTGTTTCTCTTTAATCAAAAAGTTTTTCTCATATTTTGTCCGGAAATTCTTATTGTCAGGGGTCATAAACCTTTTTTTTTATTTTCTTGTTTCAGCTTAGAAAATTTAGTATTAGTGAAGTTTTTTATGTTTACTAAAGAGAATAATATTGCAAGATAATGAAATGTAATTGTACTAATCATGTGTACTGCAAATACAGATAAACTAATATTAAGTTCGTCAAATCTGGAAGCTGTATGAAAAACCACAGATTGACATTAAAGTTTATAATGCAGATAAAATATTGATGAAACAAATCAATATTTGGAACAAAATTTAAAACGATGCGGATTTTATATTTCAGCTAGACAGGTAAATATAGCTTTTAGGTTCAGAAACTGATGAGAAAGCATTAATTTAATTTTTACGCTTAAAGCGTAAAGGATACAATTACTGACACTCATAAGGAAAAATTCACTTTAAGTGAATCTCTTTCAGTTACTTGAACTGATATTAATAAAATAAATGAAGTAAATTAATTTTTGGTCTTTTTTTAATTGCTATTATTAAGAAAATATAACAAAATTTAAAAGGGTTTTTTAAAAATACTTCCAAATAGACAGTTATTGACAACAAAAAATACAATTACTGACACCCAAAGGTAATTATGATGAGGATTATAAAAATAAATACATAACCTTTTAATTGAAAAAAGAAAACAATAAAATAAAATTATATAAAGGAAAAAACATAAAAATTCATTTCAGTCTTTAAAAAAAATCCAAAAAAAATAACAATTCAGTTATTACTTATT
This sequence comes from Argyra leucocephala, assembly GCA_963942445.1. NCBI lineage: Eukaryota > Metazoa > Arthropoda > Insecta > Diptera > Dolichopodidae > Argyra > Argyra leucocephala. The sequence goes on along the minus strand of OZ012678.1, from coordinate 114,796,351 downwards.
ATTAGAAAAACTATCACAAATAAATCTAAAAATTGTATGAATTAGAAATACAATAGGAACAAGTGTATTTGGGAATGTATGGCACTCATTTTCATGAGGCATTTAATATGATATTCCCTCCGGCATTTCTGACACTCAATTCCAGGATTATGCAAATTAAACAAATAAGTGAATTTGTAGCATATAGAACCTCTGGCTATAAAATTATTCCCAAGTTCGTATAAGTTTCAATTTCAGAGAAAATCTTTCTGACGTAATCTTCTTCCTTCTGAGAATAGTTGAGATATGTAGTATTAATTACTTTCAGAATTTTGTTCTTTTTTATATTTTTATTCTTCATAGTTTCAACCTGAATCAACAAGGATGAAGTTATAACAAAAGACTTTTTTTTATATTTGTGCGGTGCCTTTCTTTGCAGGAGTTATTGGCCAGTCTAAGTAATTTTGTATAGTGAATGTTTTATTTATATGTACTTCTGGTGATTTTTTAAGAAGGCTAATATTTTCTTGAATTATTTTTTCGGGCTCTACGTAAAGAAACTCATCTATTGAATTTATATGAAGTGCATCAGAAGCTGAAATATTTATAATCGAATAATCTTCCAAAACTTCTGATTGCTTAGATTAAATAAATAGCTCCATTTCTTGAAGTTCGTTGTCTCTTATCTTGGAAAATTTGCTTGAAAAATTGTAAGCCCTTAATTTTCTGGTAAATTTTTTGTCTATATTTTATTAGTGTATTATTTAAATTTAAACGAAACTAGTTTTCAATTTTGGGCCTTACACTTTATTTTTAACACAAATTAAGTAAAAGTAATTATAATTTCCTCTAAGGTTACTATGTCGTACAAGCTTAAGTTTGAATCTTCTTCCATATTAAGATTTTTGCCATTAGAAGCAGATAATGTGTTATATACTACATCGTTCAGGAACGTAGCATATAGCTTATACAATTTTTGTGTAAAATTAAATAAATTATAGAAAACTTCACTCCCATGCTAACTAAAAATGAATAGAAAACCTAGGATATGTATTCATAAGAAACTTCCTTGGTCATCCATCCATTGCCACATAAACCAAGACCCCACTTTTTCGACATTAATTTCCGTATTTCTTCTGGCAAACTTTTGTAAAGATAAATGACCATGAGCAGAACATCTCCAGAAGCAGAAAATGAAAACATCACTGTTAAATTTTATTTAGCAGTGCCTCTATCAACTTCATAAATATTTTTACATCCTTTTTTTTCTAATGCCGTTTTCGTTTTGGACAAAGAAATCAAAAGTTTTGTCCCCATTAAATAGTCTGGTTGGATCTTCCAATATATATCTCCAATTATTTTTTTGTAAATATGGTTCGATATTGTCAAACCATAATGTAATATTTTGTAATGAAACTGTTGCGCTGGCTGCTGTTACTATATCAGGGGTTTTCAAACAAATTTGCGGATTGAAAAATTTTCCGTTTCCTTTTCTTCCTTATCTAACAATATCGTTGAGAGTCCAGGCCTAGATTTAACAAATTTGGAACTCAACCGAAAAATCAAGGTCGATCGCGGTATTTCATATATTGCAACGCATCTTTAGCTTTCTGAATACATTTTTCATCATATTTTACAGTTTTTCTCCGCGTTAAGTATTATTTAGAAATTGTTATACATTTATTGACACCTGCAAAATGTACAATTATTGTCATGGGTACAATAATTGTACTTCCATATAATACATTTATTGACACCCTATGTCAATAATAAGACAGACCTAAAAAATAAATCAGCTATTGACAATATCCCTATTATAGGTATTTAATTAAAAAAACTTATTTTTTTTTATAAAAATAATCAAAAATACTATTTTCTTTTAAATTAATGCACAATATATCCAAACTTTTCAAAATAAATTACAAAAAACAAATATTTACTTCACTAGTTCGTTATCAAATTATGCTAATTTTCTACCAAAAATTGTATCACTAAAAACTGTTTTTTATTTTTTGCAAATTCAAACACAACTAAACTTTAAATTAATCCGCAGTAAGTGTAAATTCAAAATAAGACATATTTAATAGAAATTAATTTAAAATGAAAAAAATTTCAAAACATGTCGAGAAATTGCTTACGAAAATAGCAGTGTCAATAATTGGTTGCAAAATTAGAGGTGTCAATAATTATACTCGTTACGCTACTTAGTATTATCTATAGTTATAAAATAAAATTGAACACAAGTTGACTGTAACGTAATTAAGTTTTTTTTATACATATTTAACATTAAAATTTTTGTTCTATAATTTTAAGATTTTCCATAAGAAAATTCAATTCGAAACAGAAAAATAATCAGTTGAATGGACCACCAATCTAAATCACCTTTATATAAAAGACAAAGAGTCTAAAATTTATATTAGGATTTAAACAGCTTTCTCAGTTTTTATTTTGCTGAACTATAACATATATGAGCACTAATGGAAATGTGGATTTAAAAATAAAATTTAGCGGTGGATTCACAGCGAAAGATCGTTTAAAAAAACGTTACATTTTTTTTTTGTTGTTACTCAATACTATAAAAAATTAAAATTAAAAAAATAAAACTAAAATTAAAAGAAATCCAATTAATAACTATTTCATGCTAGAAAAAGCTAAAATTAAAAAATAAAAGTTTGCCTGAAGTAAATTGAATTATAATTAACTTCGTCTTTATATAATAGACAACGATTTCAAGATTCATTTTAGGATTTCACCATGTCAATAGCTTTCCCTTTTCTTTGTTTTCTAAAATGTAAAATAGAAAAGTACCAAAAATAACTATATCAGAAGTAGGTATTTATGTTTTTTTTATTAAATCATACTGATTTCAAACGTTTTCGTTAAAAGATTAAAGTTTTCAGCTTTTTAGTGAGAACTCTATTTCAGTCCATGTAAATCCCTGTTACTTACTTGACTTTGATTTTAATTATAATTGACCAACAAAATTCATTAGTTTCGTTCTATTAGCAATATTAGCATAAATAAATATTAATTTTAAAGATGGCGTATGTCAATATTGGTTCAACTTATGAAGAGGCGAGTCACTTGACTCAGAGTTGTGAATAATGGTTCAAAAATAAAACTTGTAAAAAAACTCATGACAAATCCACATTCATTAATATAATCGGTTATACGAAATAACTGGCACACGAAATTTCATTTAAAAGTGGGACTTAGTCATTACAATATAAATACCAAATTGTGAAAATTATTCAATTTTTTTTGGTTGGGAATTATTTTGTAATGAAATAAGTCAAAATTAGTGGGTGAGTCTTTTCCATTTCAACATTGGGTTTAACTTAATTTCTTATAATTAGGATTTATTTAATAATTAAATAAATCAAAAAATGGCTATTAATTATTTAATTTTAAGGCCATAACAAAGAAATACTCTTTTTGTTTCAAACAACGGCTAAAAGGGATATTTTTGTAACTTTAAAATCCTTCTATTTTATATTTTTAAATAAAAAATCAGTAAGATGTTATACCCATTTATTTGAATATATAAATAATAATATTGTGCAATCGCAAGCCAAACCGTGTATGACGATTTAATTTTCTTTTCCTGATTGGAACTATTTCGTAATAAAATAAAACCCATTGACATTGAATTTATTCTTAAAATTGGTAATTATTTCATATTGAAATAAATCCTAAAATATGTGGGAGTTATTTCATTGTCTATTATGTTTATTATAATAATGAAATAACTTCCAAGATGTAGGATTTATTTTATTCTTGGTTTGGGAATTATTTCATTTTATAGTGGGAGTTATTTCATTCGAAGGTATTTCATTAGAAAATATTTTGTAAATTCAAAACAATCAATTAATCATAAAATCGAATTAGTACCGTTCATTAATCATATAGTAGTTATAACTAATATAGAGACCGTTGTGAGATAATAATTAAAACCAATAAATTAACGGTAAACCCAACCCCCGTAAATATTCCGTATTTTTTAAAAATTATAATAATAAAGTACCTATTGTTTTCAAAATTAAATTCATGATATCAAAGTCAGTCACTAAATTTTAACTTAAACTTTTCAAGTAATGTATTTTAAACAAAGAGTAGTATACCTTATTTATTTCCATACTATGTTTGTTAAACAGCCTTATTCGAAGACAAAAATTTTAGTCTGACTCATGATCTTATTTTATTCGCTAATCTTTTAATAAACTTATTCTCTAACATTATTATATAATCAATTTGATCTAAAATCAAAACCGGAACTGTGACTAACATATACGCTTAAATGGCTTTGCCAAATAAAAATTGAGCATAATAATACAACAATCACAATGTAATTAATTTTGTGATTCACAAGAAAAATTTCAGATACATGACCTACAAGATCTGAATAAATAAATTGTAACATCAAAGAAATTAGTACAAAAGATAGTCGAAATTTATAGTAAAATATTTTCTACAATTTTACATTGATTATAAAAATAAATCTAACACCAACAATTATCAAGATTAATGACTGCAAGACGTTAAGTAAGTGCCAAGCAGAAGTTAATGTAAAATTTAACAAAAAATTATTTAAAAAATATAACGTACATACATCCAAGCATACATAATAATATATGTATACAATTATCAATTTTTTGTTGTTTTTCAAAGTGTGTAATATTTTTTAAAATATCACGAGATTCAGTTTGTATTTTTTTTACTACGTATTATTTTTAATTACATTTATGTACAAGTATTAAGCTTATATTAAACTTGCAACATTTTCACAAAATCTTGTATATTTGAAAAGTTCATAAACGTTTTAATTGAAAAATTTGGCACAGAACATCAATTTTATTACTTGAAAAAAATGTGTACAATTGTAGATACCCCTGGCTTTCTAACTCTCTGTAAAAATTTTATTGCCGAAAAATCTGAGGACAATATTTTCTTTTATTTTTCTCTTTGTTTTTTTGTTCTTCTTCTTATTCTTTTTTTTTTTTTTTAATTTTATTCTCAATCTATTTTTATATATCTAATTTAAATTTAATATTAAGTAAAAACAAAAACAAAAAAAGAAATTTCCATTTTGTATCGTGGGAGAAACTATAAAAATGATCAAACGCGTGCAAAAATTATTTTTAATATTTTACTGTTTTGTTCTGTTTTATTTCTTTTCTTTCTATAGTATAATATTTGACCTCCTTACTTCCCTTCATCTTAACATTAAAGCAGCTGTGAACAAAGTTATCGAAATAAAGCAATATTAAATAAATAAAATAAAATATAATTAAATTTTTATTTTAATTTTTATTTTACTTTTTTATCTCACAGAGCACATCTATACAATTTATTTAAAAAACAAAAAAAAATTAATGACGTACCTAAGTTTAATATAATATTACAAATTTCATAAACCTACACACACACGCATATCTAAAATTTCAATGACATTTTTCTATTCATATAGAAATTTAGAAAATTGGTGTCATAAACTTGACAGTGTCATTTTCAATATAAAAATAAAAAATAAAAACAAGAACAACAAATTTTACCTCGTGTATTTATAGAAAATTGTAGAGCCAAAATAATATTAAAATCGGTGCTGCGTTCAATAATATCCTACTAAAATACAACAACAGTAAATTAATAAATACATGATGATGAAATTGTTTTGTAAATTAAAAGTAATTTTTATGAGGAAAATGTAATTTTATTAGGAAAATCTATTTGAAATTATTTTCAGTAGTTTATAATTACCTACACACTTTAAAGCAAAAAAAAATTTCAGTTTCTGTCATAAATATAAATTTATTCATTATTGTTTAAACTTTATTATTTTAATAAATTGTAAACAATGAAAATTATATTTATTATTTTAATTATACATTTTTGTTTTATTTTATTCATTTACTTTTATTTACTTTTATATCGCATAATCTAATCAATAAAGTTTAATCAATGATTGTTTTGTTTTAAATAATTAGAAAAAATAAATAAATTTGGTGAGCTTAGGGTTTTACTTGTTATATTTTTATTTAATTTTTGCTCAAATGAGCATAATCATACGTACTACCGAGTAGCTATACATATTTATTTAGATACAATAGTACTTAAAGTTTAACTGTGAACTTTGAAACTGTACAATCTATTCAGTAATTAAAATGTTTGTTTTTATATGTAAGTAATATATTACCTATACCTGATAAATAAAACCGAATAGTAACCCATCTAAGACTATCTAGTTATACTTGGTACAACGGTCTCCGTATTGTAGGACCTTTGCTAATTTACCACTTGCTAAGTTATATGGGTGAGATAATAATCTTTTTTGATATCTTTAGCATGGACTTCTGATTTCTACCATCATCTAGTTTTCATATGTAGGCCTCAATGCAAAATATCTTTATTCAAAATATCTTTATTCAAAATATGGTACTCCTGCATTTCAGTCTTAATCTTTTCGAATAATTATATTTTCAAGTAATTTCATTATTAGAATTGTTGATTCCTCCTCATAGCCATATCCCTTAAGTCAATATTAGCTTTAGGGTAGCTTTGAGTGTTTGAATGTGTAATATTAGAACTGTATCCAATCAGCTAATAGAGTTTATTTTGAGGTTCAAATCCATGTTGAATAGACACCAGCTGTCCAATTGCATGTGTCGATTTAATTCCATTCACTATGATTATCCAGTTACGTAGCCATTCCTGATCTCTGAAGCATACGATGCACTAATATTGCAAAATATTAAATTATACTTCAACTACTCATTATTGCTAATAATTTTAATGACGTTAAGCTAAATTTAAAAAAAATTAGTGGTTAAAAAGAAAAACTAGAACAAAAATAATTAATAACAAATTTAGCTTTTAAATAGGATTTACAAAATAATTACTTTGACTTTTAAAGTTAGATAAGTTTTTAAGTTTTTTTCAGTTCAGTGCGCAATGCCGTAAAATATTTTTGTAAAAATTTAACAATTTCTGAAATAATGTTCATATATAAAAAAATTGTATGTTAAACAAAATGTTGACTATAAGCATTCTATGGTAGTGAACCTTGTATCTTCGCTGTATTTGAGTTGAATCCAATAATTTCCACTTTTATAAGTTTTTAAAATTATTATTAGTAACATACTATAAGAAGCATGCACTAAAATTTTAGAGTTATACTGAAACCATTGGATTTATGTCACATTTTTTCTTTTATAATTTCGATATCAGCCCAGTTTATAAAACCATCCTATTAAAGAGGTTTATAACAATATTTATATTGCTAGTAGAACGCAAAAATGTCCACTGAATTATGAGAGAAAATCTATAATGTACTAATAAACCACTTTTCCCTAATAGAACAATAATCAGTATGATGGTAAAATATAACTTTAGGACAATAATCAGTATAATGATAGTTAACTATACTTGTTTAATAAGCACGCATGTCCGCTAACATTTGATACTCAAGAGAAAATTAAGCATATTCTCAGCAAATTATTGTGCTTAGCAAAGACTAAACTCAGGTGGTTAGACTGATATTATGTTTGATAACCTAAGAGGTATCCTAAGGTAAGTGGTCTTATTCGTTGAATATGAATGGGTCCAGGTCATGTTGCAGGATATTCATATGGATTAATATCCGAGCTGGAATTATAACTGTGACGGATTAGTGTGCCTGCTATTATAATATTTAAGTTTGGTTGGATAACATTTATATTTATATTGCAAGTACTGATAACCAAAATATTGTTAAGTTGGATAACTTTTGATTATTACAATATTGTGATTTTTCTCGGGGTTGTGGTGTCTTCTAATCCCGATTGGGGAAGATGGATATCTCTTTTCGAAGCTTAAATATATTTTGTAAAAGTCAAACAGTCATTGCTTCGTTAAAGTAATGTTGATGTTTGGCTGGGTGTACCTTTCACAAAGTTCTTGTGGCTATCTATGTATGAATATATAACTATAGTTGGAAGACATATCTGGTAACCAAAGATAGCATTAAATATTCTGTTACACATAACACTAACTTTCATTTTAAAACAATCACATCTTTTCACATGAGATAGTAGCTTGTTCCAATGACAAAACAATCTTGGTATTTATATATAAAAGTAAATTTTTTTCAATAATTCTACCTAACAATAACGATTACATTACAATGAATCTCTACTTTAAATTTAATTTGTTTACAATTAAATTTTTCATGTTAAATTTTTGCAAAAAAATTCGTTCCAGAAAACTCACACATAACATTTTGATTTTTTAATATCTTGTCATCTTCCTTGTGAGAATTCTGCATATTATATACGTGATAGAAATTCTTTTAAAAATAATGTACACCAACAACGAAGGTGTTATAAAAATTTTTGTTGAATAATTGATTAATTATTTAATAGACTATATTATAGTTATGTAATTTTTATTTTACTGTTTATTATACTTAACATTTTATTCTTACATACACAAAATTTTACCAACATTCCGCACTCATTGTAAACATTCATGGAATATTCAAAATGTTTACTATGATGATTTTATGATATAAAATTATCATGAATATGGCATTTTTTTATTTTTCTCTTTTTTTTTATTTAAATTGTATTAAATTTGTGAAAAGGTATGACTAATGTTTTTCGGTGTAATCATCTTAGATAGGGATTAATCTTTATGGATTTTAATTTGATGTTTAGGTTTAACATAGATTTAGATAAATCGTTGAAGATAAACAGAATCGCATTAAGTTACATCTTGTTGACAGCTTCATTACATGGTGTTTTTATGTTAATTAATACTTCACAATTTTTTAAACAATATTTTGAAATTTTTAAATACGTTCGAATAATATATTTGACATTATTTAATCTATAACTTTAGAACATCCAATTAGAATATAAAAACTATTTACTGGCTCAACATCACAAAACATCATAAACATCATAAAACCATAATATTTACGATATTTGTGTTTTGAATTTAATAATTTCTACTTATGCTAATTGCAAACACAATAATGTAATACTATGCATTGTATAATAATAATTATTCCAAAAATTAATTCGATTTATAATATAAAGATAGCCTCTCCTCCATGTAAAGCGTTCTTCAATCTATTTTTATCTGATTATCCATCTTTGCTAAAAAAAATGTTCTATGCTTAAAACAGCCGTGCAAAAATGTATATATACTCCGTGAGAAAAATTTATGTTGAAAACAATAATTTTTGCATTACTTTATCCTGATATTTCTAACTACGTATGTAACAAAGATTTTTAAAATTTGGTGTCAGTATATTTGATAGAAATGTGTCGTTAATTCAAAAAATTTAATATTTCCCCATTGAAACAAGTACTATTAAAGTATTTTGATTAGATAAGCAGATAATTAAAATATAATAATTGTAAGCAAAATTTAAAAAATCACTGTTTCTAAAATATACAATTTGATGAAAATTTATTATTTGTTATAGATTTTCACACCATTAAACACAACCTAAAAAATAGCCAAAAACTAATAAGGTTCGAAGCAATTGAAAACTAATCAAACATCAATTTGTTGCTGTCAACATTAGCTTAACATTTTACTAAGTGTTGCTTATATGTGATGAAAAACGACAATGCCAATTTACTTAATATTTTTGTACAAAAAGGATAATTCACGATTTTCACAAACATAATATTTTGCAAATATATCTAATATTAGGAATTTAGAAAAATTGTTGAGCAAAAAATTTTATTTTCAATATTTACTCCATCAATATTTATGCATGTGTACTGTGATGACACGATTCTTCATATAAATTGATATGAATCAATGATGATTTTGTAATCCAGGATTTATTAAATAAAGTTACTACTGTGCAATTGCACAGGGGCCCACTAGTGTATTTGTAATATCATTTGTTTATTGTATTATAATAGTGGGAAATTAAATAAATATAATATATTGGAGTGTAATTTCGGTTTCATAATAGCGTAGCTCAATTTTATTTATGATTGCCAAATTATATTCCCAATTTAGCTTCCAAATTTATTAAAATGATTACAATATTCATTTCTCAAGAGAAACTAAAACCTCTACGATACAAGTCAGATATTTATACGATATTTTTATTCAGATGAGAATATTAATTTTATCATGATTTTCGGCTAGTTCACTTGCACATTTGGTTCGGAGTAGCAAATAACTGTTTAGACCTTTAGTAACTTTAGACCTAAGCAAGCAAGGCAAACAAAGCAAGGCACACCAAAGAAGTATAGGCAAGAATCGAAAATTATCAATTTTTTGATAAAACTACTTCGAATATCCACTTTTAATCATAATATTTTCATAATCAAGAAAACTATCCAGTCTCCCATAAATTTAGATTTAAAAAATATTTTCAAAATTCTTATTGACATTATCCTTAATAATAATACATTGTACATAATTCTCGATTACTATACTTTGAAATGTTATTGCGTCAATATACACAGATATTACGTCAATATATCGAATTAAATTATTTTAGTTTATTATATTGGTACGGAAAAGTTTTCACAATTCTATGAATTTGATAAAAATAAACTTACGAAAATATTAATGTAAAAAAAAAAATAAATAAAATAAATTCCAAATGTATTAAGAAAATTATTAGAAAATTTCATAAAACTGTCATACTCGTGTTCAGGTAACATAATATATTGCTTTATATTTTTTTTTTGTTTATTTTTTTTATTAAGCACCAAAACAATCACATTTTCTTAAAGACTGCAAAAAACTTTTCAAGAAGTAGAACCAAAATAAAAAAGAAAAATAACAAAATAAACACCATAAATTTTGTAATTCTATTAAAAAATTATTTATTTACAAAAGGATTTTTATAAATATTTAATTTCTCATATCAATGAAAATATTAATAAAAATCCCTATACTTGTATTCGTCTCTGTATTCTCTGAGTCTTCAAGGGAGGTAAAAAATACTTTTAGAAAGTTTTTAATTTTATTAAAAAAAAAATTATTTATCTTTTTGTTTATCTTGTGAGTTTGTATGTTATAATGATGTATCATGAGTTTAATGAATGGAAATGTACCCTTTAACCTTTCAAAATAAGTTAAATTTTGCAATAACTTTTAGATAATTTTATTTAATTTTTTTTTTATTTTTTTTTTTTTGTGTTCTGATGTTTTAAATTTTCTGTAATTAATTTTGAAAAAATTCTGAATGTTTATGATATTTAAGAGTATAACATGTATGAAAAAAAAAATCTAAAACGGCAGAATACAGGTAAGATAGGTTAAGGGGACTCAATCAAAAAATTAAAATTAAAATCTAGAAATTACGGTTTTTGAGAGTTACCTTAGCTTTCGTAATTTTTTTTTCTTTCCCTTTCTAAGTACTCAACCGTAGTCAAAATATTTGGTAGAAAATTTTTATATGAAATTACAGTGTTTTACAGAATTGTTGGACTACTTACATTGTCAGTTTTGACAAATAAATTTAGGCTTTAGTATTGATCTAGAATGATAATTGTGTAGAAGGGAGGTAGGTATTAGTGGGTGTTGACAGTACGCTGAAAAACTTAAATCAGTAATATCAATTGTGATATAATTCTGTAGAAAGAGCGTGAAAAATATCATAACAAAAATATTTGTATGATAATATTTTATTTTAAATGGGTAGATAAAGTCATACTGAGGAAAGTTTTTCCCGACATAATATATATATATAAAATTGTACCAATTATTAATTTTCATTAACATAACACAAATATTAATAAAGAAACTAATCTTTTTTTCAGTTGATTTACTTAGATCTAACATTAAAAAACTGATGAAGAAAAATAATAAAATTATGAAATGAGGTGATATCGAAAATGCAGTATTAGAGTTTTAGCTACAATTTACTATATTTTATAACAAACTATACGTAATATAAATAGTTTCAAAAAGCTTGCATAATGATGTAACTATGCAAATACAAACCTATTATAAACATTTTAGAACTTATTATGTTGTATATAGTACGTTATGGAACATACTATTTTGCAGTTAAAACTCTATAATATTACATTCCCGATGGCACGCAGCTAATGTTCAATAAACCACAATTCAAAAGATGTCCAGTCAAAACAAAAATAAAAATCTGGAAGAAAAAAACAAGTAGACAAAAACTCACTACCAATTGTTGAAATTGAAAATTAGTTTACATGAACGAATAAACTGATTAAATGCTTTGAATGCCTTAGCATGTAACATATTTCGTTCTTTGTTTAAGTTTTAGGTGCGAAAGTTTAGGTGGTAGTTTAGGTTAAAAGTTATATTAAAGTTTAGGTGGAATTTACAAGTTTTAAAACAGCAAATTTTTATTGATTTACTTACAAATTACAGTTTCGTATCGTATCGTTATCGTATTTACGGTTTTACTTAATGTATCACTATTATGCCACACTGAAATAAAAATTTAAATAAAACATTGCGAAATTAAATGAAAAATTTGATTTTGTAGTACCTAACCTAACTATGAAAAACTAACAAACGAGTGTTCTAATTTTTTAAAATAAAATGCAAAATTTTTAAATTTAGAGCCTGTAACTTATTTTTTTTAATCTTAATTTTAAAAACTAAATTTGAGATTAAAATGGTAAATTTGGTACATTTCATGTCATAACACAAATATTATGATTTATGATTATTGTATATAGAAAAACCTCTACAGGTTAATATGCCTCAGTTTGTTTATTTATATTATTATCAATAATTAAGGAAGATTTACGGTATAGGTACTACTTGCTACAATTTTTACTATATAAAGTTGAATGTATATGGTTTTTCGAGTACCGAATAATTTATTTTATTATAGATATATACAATAGAAATATCTATAATAAAATAAATAAATCGGTAATCGGAATCAACTCATCAAAAGAAGTAAACTACTACTGATTGCAATAACTGAGCCTTCTAAAATATGGTACTTTACTTAAGTTAAATTATACTCTCAACAAATTTTATAAATGGAAGAAAAATATTTTATACAATCCTAAGTGAAACTTAAACCCGAAACCTTTTGATTAGTAGTGACATGACATAACCACTACATTTTTTAGATATCTTTACCGGTTGTTTTCAATTTATTTTTGTTTACATTCATATAGTTTTAAATAAGTCATGCTACCTATATACCTTTTGTTGGAGCTTTTTTTGTAAAAGAAAATAATTTTGATTCAAACAAAACAAGTTATAACAGAAATATGATGCCTTTCTAAATAATTACAATAATAGTGCTGATAATAGCCTTCCCTGATTTGATTTATTAATATTTTATTCTTTGTACATAATGTTTGTTAATTTTATTCGACGCAAACAATATTATCAAACAATACCAATTAGTTTTAGGGTAATGGTAAAATCTTACTCTATTATATTATATAACTTCAAAACTTAAAGGTAACCTAGCCCTTTAAGTCCCAAACATTTTTCCTTTATCCGATTGATATGAAATTTTAGGCATTGTTTGAATATGTGCTAAAAAAACTTAAATCTAAAATTTTACGCACGTGCAGCTAGCCGTTCAGCAGTAAATGGACCCACACACACGTGTGGGTTGGGACTTAATTAAAATAAAAGAAAAATAAATTCAGTATAATGCTTTATTCAGTTTATATTATATATTACATTTTTTTTTAAACTAAATTACTCTTCTAGTTTACTAAACTTAAAAAAATCATTATAATTTAAGGGAAATTAAAAAAATTATAATATAAAGAAAGAACAATAAAAAAAAATGTCAATATTTTAAGAAGCATATTCTATAGAAAACAAAAATCGGACTTCTTAATAATACAACTTACAACTAAAGTACTCAAATTAAGTACAACTAAGTACTCAAGCAACTGGTCGGATCGCGAACGTTGTTTAACTTGTTGCTCAATATTTTTTCCAAAAACTGAGAATGCCATCACAACGCATTAATGTCTTTCCATTTCACTGAACTGATTTTATTGTCGGTCCTTACAAGCTGAACAGATTCTCCTTTCTTCATATCTTTGTCTTTGGGAAATTGCACATTTTTGAATATATTCGCTTGTATTTGTCCGGTTCCATAAAGCTTCATGTCAATGAGTTTTTTCAGAAGCGGTAAACCGGTGAAATATATTTCAAAATAAATACAACTGTTTTCGGGAATAGTTTTACTTAATTTAATATAACTACCACTTCCAAACCCAAATCTTTTTCTGGCAGAGGCGTTGATGTTCCATGGTATATTTCAAAATTGAGTACCATACCATCAGGACACGGTTTGTTTTTCGCATATTGTCTCAAGGATATTGGATATCGCCCTGTAAATGAAATCATCTGTTTATCCATGGAATAATGTGTCTGATGTTGAGGTAAGGCAAGCCAGCGATTTCTTACATCGTCTATTATTGGTCTTCCCATAATTTGTTGTCTGTCTTCCGATGGCGAATTATTGACATCAACATAGTGTATGTACTTTCTCAAATCGAATAGACGATTTTTGTAAAATATTTATTTATATTGAATTAAGTCCCAACCCACACAATCGTGTTACTTACTTTTTTCTGCAATAGTTCTGCTTATTTGTACAAATTTGGAATTTGAAATATAACAAAAAATTAAATTTAAACTATTTTCTACCTAAAACTTACACAATATTTAAAAAAACATATTATTTAAATAAAATATATAAACAAATACTTTATTACTTTTAGTGACTCATGTCCTGCTGCAATACATTAAACCATACCTAACTACAATATTTTAATTACTATGAAAAAGAAAGTAAAAGAGAAAAGATTAACAAAAAAAAACAAGATCAACATTATATTTTTATCTGCATCTGGTAACTTTTTATTGCAGTTTGAATATTACCCACACAAATGTGTGGGAGGGGTCTTAAAGAGCTAGGTAATCATGTATTATAATAAATCTTCCACAAATTAACTAATGTGAAGAGTGATGACTATGCAGAGAGTGTAAACTATGTGATGATCTATGTGATATCAACCCTAACTTTAATATCTAATTAAATCTAATGAAAAATATTAACGAATATTCTTGATAGAAGAATATTGATTTTGCAGGGGTACATATGCTACCCTAGTTACGATAAAGGAGTGCATTCACCGTTATTATTTAAACAGTGTTAAAATTCTTCGTTTTAATTATGCCTTGATTGTAAGAATTTTTTTATGAATAGAAATATGTACATATTATTATTTTCTCAAGTAAACTTGATTTCAATGAATTTGAAAAGAAAAAACATATTTCATCATTGCCACATTATCGTTATTATTTATTATGCCTTGATATGTCGTACATTTTATATTTTATAATTTACAACTTTAATTTAATTTATATTTTCTTTATAAATTAACATATGAACAAAGTGCATGACTCCAAAGATTTGGGCCTTTGGAAGTTTTTCTCAAAGAAAATATTTTTTCACATGCCTATTAGACAACTTTTCAATAATTTTTGTTAATCATCCGAATTAAATTTATTTTAGTATTATAAGTCCCCATTCGACAGCAACAAATTTCTGAACGTATTTCTGATGCATTGTGACAAAAAAATCGTTTGACATTTAAATTTTTCAAAAATATTTTTATAAGAATAGCTAAATTTTTTAAAAATGAAAATAATTGAACATTCTTTGTATTTAAAAAAGAAAAAAATGTTAGTATTTACTTAAATTAAAAAATGATTGAAAAAAAATAAAAAATTTATGTTTGAAAACACAAAAAATTACAAAACGACTGACAAACATAATACCCTCACACACAAATTGTAAGTGACAATTGAGCCGTATTTTTAGTCGGTTCGTTACAGTTGTAATAATAAATAGTGTTGACATCTCAAATTAATACCAAGGATATATTTTAGGACCCAAATTCTTTTAAATATTATATTAATGATGTAACAAAATTAAACTTAATAGGTTCTGTACAACTTTACGCAAAGTATTAAAATGTCAAACTATTTTTAAGATATTAAATAAAGTCAATTTTAGTTTTAAGTTTTTCAATTTGTAACTTATTTATTATGTAATAAAAATATATGTAAAACATTGATTTTTTTTAAGAAAATAAAGAAAATAAATAAATAAAATAAATTGTTTCATTTATAATGCTAATGCTAGACCGGCGAATGTTACGCCGGGAATAGCTAGTAATTTACAATATTGTTTGATTTATCTATAACTATTTTTTTTATATTTTTTATTTACGTATTTATTTATTTATTAAACAGTGGACCTGTAGATAAATCTGCAGGCCTACTTCAGGTTTATATTTCTTTTGTTTTATTTTGAAAGCACTTTTCACTGTATGTATTAACATTTTATTTTTACAACCGGTAGGTTGGTATTATAATACGTACGGTATCATAAGTTATTATAATTGTAATTATTATTGTTATTTAAATAATAATAATTGAATAAAAAAATGAATAAAATTATAATTTACAATATTTATAATATACTTAATATGTATAATATAATAAATAATAATTTTATTTGCTTTTCATAGAATCAAATTGAAAATTTTGACCGTTAATAGTTTTGAAGAAAACTTTTATATAAGGCAGCGTTTATATATTTTTGAATTGTGTTTATAACGTATAAATGATGTTCATTAAAGTTTGACATCCGACTTTGTTATAGAACATCATAATTTTTTTTTTAAATAATAGTGCTCGACACGCATTTTCGTATTTCGCAAGTTGAAAAAGTGAATTTTGCGAGAAAAGGTATTTATAAATTTCTAATTGTGTTATGCCAATATATTGAAAGATATACAGTAAAAAATACAAAAAATGTGAATTAAATATTATTATTATTAATCAATACAAATAATACTTAGAATAATTGATTTACTATTTAAATATTTATATTTTATAAAATGTTCTGAAATTGCACTGAATATTTATATTTGTTTATAAGTATTATTATTATTAGTACTCGTCACGCATATTCGTATCTTCGTATTTTGCAAGTTTGGAAAGTGGATTTTGCATGAAGAAATATAGTATACTTTGCAACTGTATTTGTTTATCTTTCAGATATGTAATTAAAACTTTTGAAATAAAATTTGATGTAATTGCAATAAAATTTGTAAATGTAATAAAAATAAGTTAAACAAAACTTTCATGAAATAAGATCTGATGTCTAAACGCTTCCTAACAAATACTATTAATAGAGACGTAAATTTCAACAACATGTGGCGATCAGAGATGTCGCTGGCAGTATAGATATGAAATTAAATGCATTTAAACTAAATACATACCACACCCACATTAAAAACACATTAAAATAGCCATAGATATTTTTTTGTGTTTTTTTTTATTATCATAATAGCCCTAACTATTTCAAAACCCAAAATAAAAACAAAACATTTATTTGTAGAATTTATATTTTTATTTCACTTCTTTTAAATTTTGGTTTTGACGTTTTGGTATGATGAGGTATGACCATTATAGTAAAGGTTATGATTGGTTAAGACTTTGTTAAATCATATCGAATTATATAGACCATTTAACGAAGTATCATATGACATCATATGACGCCTTATGACTATTATAGTTAGGGGTAAAGCCAATAATAATCCTTTTTCTCTTATTGTTTAGTTTTTATTGACGCCTTATTACTATTATAGTTACGGGTAAAGCGAATAATTATGCTTTATCTCTTATACTTCAGTTTTTATTGTTATATTGTTATCCCGCTACGGTCTCTGATGTAGGTAAGGATAGTCTGTGATTTTTCTTTTTAAAATTATTTTAATTTTTATGTGTACTAAATTTGACGTGTATTGAAATGGAACTTGATAATAATGTCATACCATATTTTGTTTTTCTTGTTCTTAGCAGATCGTAAATTTCGGTTTATGATTCTCGATGTACAATATAATATTTACTCAATGCTACTGCGCATTTGAATTTATACTTTTGAATTATTTGTTAATAAAATAAATAAATTTCAATTTTTGGAATTTGTGAACATTTTCTGGGTGATGTAAAAAATATTTTCTTAATTTACTATTTGTTTTACCGGTAAGTTTTTTTGCTGTAATATCGTAATATTTTAGCAAAGTTATTTTAATTATTTATAAATCGATATAATAATAATATTCTGATAATTCGGTTCTTGTCTTTGCTACTTTGTTTTATTTCTTTTAAATTAATTCATATAATCAGATAGGCAATGAATGCTCAATAAGTGAATTGTTTTTAGGTTAATTTGAATTTGTTTTTTGTTTTATTTGGTTTTATCGTTTTGTGGTTTATGTTTTTAAATAAAATGTTTCACACTATCGTAATTCTTAATAGTTCTAATAAAGTTGTCTAATCTAGTTGAAAAAAGATTCGTGTTGTAAAAGCTTTGTGAAAAGTTTAACAGACGCTTAAGCGTATTAATATATAAGATTATATAAAGTATAATATCATACTGAAAATAATGGTAGTTATCCACAACCATATCACTAGGAATCAGTCAAATTTTTTACTTAAGTCTTTTCAAAACAAATAACCAGAAAAACAATTGCCTTTATAACTGTTTAAAAATATATAATGAAATACCATTAGAATTAAAAAATATTAATAACGTATATATTTTTAAAATGGAAATAAAAAAGTATATTTTGTATATGAATTTTTTAATTTTAAAATTTTTGAAATTCTATACTTAAGTTTAGTTATAAATTAATGTTAATGATTTTTTTTTATTATCTTTTTCTTTTCAATTTTCCGTTGTATTAGTTTTTTTTTCCTCTCTCTTCTTTCATATATTATTAAGATAATTTCGTTTGTGTATTTAGATAAAACTTCAGATTTTAACTTTAAGCTTAAAATGTAAATTTTTCCAACTTTGGTACAAATGGGAAGTTATTTCTTTTTATTTTATGTATATATATTTTTATTTTATTTTTTAATTGCTAATTTTAATTTTAATTATTTATTGTTCAAAAATATTGTAAAGATCATACAGCATATGGCTGAGATCGAAATTTAAATTTTATTTGTAATCTCAATTACTTTTACTTTTGAATTAATGGAGAAAAAAAAAATAGGCATTATTAAATATTTTATCTATTGTAATTCAGCCAGATGTTCAGCTACAGATTATAGATAGTTTTCCGTAAGAAAATCTTGACTTCGTAATATTTTACATGACAGAAATAATGTAATATAATATTGTATATGAATGTCATATTCTTTAAGTAAATAAGTACACAGTAATATAAGTGTTTCTATTTATTAAAATTTAGCGCTTAACTTTTATTTTTTCATTCGGTTGTTACATCCATTACCAAAAGGAAGGGAGTCATTAATATCAAAAAATCATAAGCGAAAATTTAATTTAATTATATCTATTTAGTAAAATATGTAATTTATTCACAATTTATTTTAAATTTTATACAAATATTATATAAAATAAAATATTTAAACAATAATATGTTATGTTATATGGTGGATATAAAAAAATGGAAAATCAAACAATATTATTTAACTATCTTCAAAATCTTATCTATGGGAGTGTGGTAAATCAAAGGTATCTTTTTAGTTTCTTCGAATCAAAAGTAAAATAATAGTAAAAAAATTTAAATTGTAGTTGGTAATATGGTTTAATCTAAGCTCTAAATTAGTGCAAGTCAACAATGTTAGTATAATATGCGAACTATATTTTGGAATGAATAAAAAAAAAATTAATTAATGAAATTAATAGTTATAGTCTGTTAGACTAGTTTTAATGATGCAATAATGACTGGAGTTTTTAGTAAATTAAAGTCACACAGTCCTTTAAACTCCTCCCTTTGGTCAGTATCAGTCCCTAAATCATATCTCCATGACTCACTACTATCTGAAAAAAATAGTTTTTATGTTATTTGGTTTAAATAATCAAAAATTTTTTTACCAGAATAAACCGTTCAACTTTATATCCTTAATATTTAAATTTCCTAAAATTTAATTTTTCTACGAAAATTTTAAATTAATTTTAAATTTTAAATTTACACATTTAATATACATATATACATAATAGATAATATACATTTAATATTTTAATAATATTAATTTGAAGATCCTTAGATTATTGATTTGTAATATGAAATTGACAACAGTATAATGTCAATTTCAAATAGGTATCAAAGTTGTGTTAGGTTGCATTTAAAAACAAAAAACAAAAATATGACAAAAAAAAATAACAAGTTCAAAACTTTTCCTCTCATTAAATTGAAATGGAAATGGAATATAAAATATATTATCTTAACACATATAAATATGTTATATAATGTAAAAGGAATGTAAAGTTTTAGGTTCTTAATATGTTTCCTGATATTAAGGTATCTGTTTTGAAATGTTTTTTTTTAAGTTCACATATTAAAGCAAAATTTGATACTTAAAACACAAACACATACACTTAAATAATCTTTTATAATATTTTTAGTTGAATTCTTACTGAAATAAAATTGTATCCTCCTCCGGTTCTTTATTACTATATGTTTATGTATAAACCGATTTTTATATTCATATAATAATTATTATGTACATATGCCTATACATAATATACAGATCAGTGTGTGTAGACATTACAAAATGTAATAAAGTTAATGGAATAAAATATTTTCTAAGAGTGTCAAAGTTTTCTTTTTGTTTTTATTTTGGGATCAAAAATTTAATTTAATTGACTAAATTCTATTTTGATTTTTTGGTTTTTGTTTACAAACAAAAAAAACAAAAACCCAACTAAAAACAAACAAAAAAACAAATTTAAAAAAAAAGTTATAGATTGTAAGAATTGACCTTAGAATACAAATTAATAAAAAAAAAAATTAGTTTGTGTTTGAATTTTAAGAATCTAGGAAATCAATTTTTCATAATATTTAGTTTGAAAACTGAAAGGAAATGATAAATATTAAAACTGTAAAGAAAAAAATTAGATTTCATTTTAGAAAATTCTAAAATTAAATTTAATAAAATAAAACAGAGAGTAATTGAATTTCGAAATATTTTTGATAAATTTTTATTTTTATTTATTTATTTTGTTGTGATCAAGTTCCACTTAAAGAATGTCTTAAAGTTTTCCTGAGATTGTGTTACATTAATTTATCAAAACTGTAGAGGTTAGTTTTTTTGGAAATTTTAATAAACTTTGAAATAATAAATTTTGTAACTGGGATTAGAATTATATCTGATGTAACTTAACCTATCTCACTAAATTATTCATAAACTTTTTATTTGTCTAAATCGATAGTGCTGGTGATTTGAAAAGCACCCTACCATGACTAAGTCATCATCTAAGCAGACAATATTTCCGAAATTATCTGAATCAATTAAACAGTTCGTTTTTGAAAACACTCTATAATCTCTCAGTCATCGTTTAAATGTAACAGTAGCCCTTCTTCTTTATACTTATTGTATTCTGGTAATAACTATTACAAAATTAAACATATATTATAACATACATGCAATTATTCTAACGTAACATATCACTCGCAGATCATTTGATAGCAAAACTTGCAGTATAACTATACTAAGTACTTATAACACTACTTATGGTAGAGCCGATCAAAACCAGCGTAAAATAAAATATGAGAAAAAACTTATCCTAAGTTGTCATCATTTAATACTCCTTCGTTTAATTTACTGTTTGGAAGTTGTCAAGTGATATAACAAGTTTTCTACTAACTTTTACAATACTGATATTTTAATTTACTTTTGGCATAACAAATGTACTACAAAAAAATTAGCGTATTTATGCCACTATTTTGACTTTAAAAAAGTAAAAAAAAAAACTGTGTATAAACTTAACTGAAATGTTTATACTAACTGAAAATGACAGAGTTAGTAATGAAATATATCTTTACTAACATAATATGTATTGGTAAATCTATGTCGGTTAACCAATTAGGTATAGTATTAAATTTAGAAACGACTTATGGAAAATGGCTAGCATGGAAAGATGAAATGTAAGTATAAAATATAAAATAAATTATACCACGAACACAATCTTCAACTATATAGTGTGCTCAAGTGAGTAAATACTATTATTTCTAAACGTATTTATCAATAAAATGTTGTTTGCAATTTATAGGCATAATTACCCTGGAAAAATCGTTTATTCTCCAAAATATCTAATTTTAAAATTTTTTGAAGTAGTTTTAAAGTAGGAAATACTTCCTCTAATAACAATGTGCACTTTAGGAAACCTCTATAAGTATTTTAAGTTTTTTGAGTTACTTTTAAGGATTTATATATTTATTTATATATTAGTTTACCTGTATACATATATGCGGCCAAATTTTTAGACTCTTTTCCCTTTCGATATGTTGGGTCTATTATTTTTTTATTATCTGAAATTTTTATACTGTCTGTAAATTTAATGTATATTATAATATTTATGTATTTTAACTATTCTATTCTATTCTATTCTATTCTATTATATTCTATTCTATTCTATTATATTCTATTCTATTCTATTCTATTCTATTCTATTCTATTCTATTCTATTCTATTCTATTCTATTCTATTCTATTCTATTCTATTCTATTCTATTCTATTCTATTCTATTCTATTCTATTCTATTCTATTCTATTCTATTCTATTCTATTCTATTCTATTCTATTCTATTCTATTCTATTCTATTCTATTCTATTCTATTCTATTCTATTCTATTCTATTTTATTGTATTCTCTTTCTTTTATATTCTGTTATTATTTTGTTTATTATTTCTTTACTATCCTTCTTTTTTTAATCTTTTAAATGTCTTAAATCCCCCGAAGGCAGTTACGGTGCTCATCCCATTATTTTGGCCTCAATAAAAAAAAAAATGTTTGTATCCCAATTACAAAGGGTACTATGACTATATTTAATTCAGGAAGCTATATTCTAACATAATTTTTATGGATGAAATAAATCAATTATTAAAATAATAAACATAATAGGTGCAACATGTTAAATTACATCACAATTACATAACAAAATGCACCTGTTATGAAAATTTTTGAAGTAACATTAGTTTTAATAACAATTTTTAACAAAAATTTAAAACAATTTTCAACCATTGCAAGACATTGCAAAACATTGTATAGAAAAAACAGAACAAAATACAACTTTTAATATTATTGTTGTTTTTTCATTAAAGTTTCTGAAAGTAAAATAAATCATAAATACAAAGAAATTTATCTGATAAAATAAAATATACCTGTTGCTGCATTTACTATTTTATAATATCATATACCCTTACCTACCTTAACAATGGGATAAAAATATTTAAATTATATTTCAAAATATCTTTTAATTCCATTGGTATTTTCTTTGCTATTGTTTTAAAAATCTCCTCTGCAAAAGTGATACAACTACCAAAAAGTAATTAATTAAATAAAAAAATAAATTTTAATTAAATTATTTCTATACGTTATATATACTATTAGCTGGATATTAACTGGTAAAATATGTACTTATATCGAAGAAAATTAGAAAAAGGAAATAGAATAGGAATCCACAGGTACAAGGAGGCCCAATCGTCCAAAGAATACATAGCGGAGGATAATGCAAAAAGAACAAAACAAAGGAACATAACAGTTACCAATCGAGTATGTTAGAAACGCAGGTTAAAAAGCCCTATGCTCCTAAGAGGAGTAAGAACAAAAAAAAAACAAAAAAAAATATGAATTATAATTATAACAAAATTTTAGGAGTACCAAAAATGTCTAAAATCCCTAAGGAAAAGTATTTAAAATACTCAATACTCATTGTAATACATAGATATCCTTAAAAATATTAAGCAAAGTACTTACTTCAAGTCATTATAATATTATAATATTTATTTATTTATATATTAGTTTAACTGCAGATAAATTTGCAGGCCAACTTCAAGTAATTTTCCCCTTCCGGGTTCTGAATTATTAGAAAGAAAAATTAGTAAAAAAAAAAGTAAATGACCTGGAGCTGCATTTGAATATAATAATAAAAAAGACTTTATTTCATCAAAACCAAAAGCTAATTTACATTAAATATTGAAGACTTAACTTAAAAATTTATAAAAACAAAAAATATTAAATATAGTAAAGTAGAAATTTAAAACTAGCTTAGTTGATTAAATGAAAAAATTAGGTTCAATCTGTTATCCAAAGATAAGTGACGAAAGAACCTTTAAAAGAAATAACATATTTAATAAGATGGGGAAATTTAAAAATAAAACAAAAAAGGAATAATTATAAAGAAAAATAATGCTTATATACCTAAATATAAATGAAAATGATGAAAAAATTCAACAGTAAATCAAATTAAAATAAAATATACAAAATAAAATCAATGAGAAAAGCAGGTTATACAATTAAAAAATAAAAATTCAAATTAATGGATTTAAAAGGTTTTCAATAACGTGATGATCAAAAGAAAGAAGCCATGATTTGATTCCTTTAAGAAATTTGATTTCAACTCTTTCGCAACGAAAATAATCTGGTAATTTATTGAATAAACGATGTGCAGTATAGAAATGACAAAAGTGTGATTTATAAATTATAGGAATAAAAGCTAGGTATCTGGTTTTGACACTTAAATTGTATGTTCCATATAACCTTGTAGTATTATACCCGGAATTATTAAAAAATGTTTTAAGAACATTGTAAAAATATAAAGTGATGCTAGATTTCTGAATAAAACAAAACTTTGAGTCCTACGATTAACTTCATAAATAATTCGTATAGCATGTTTTTGTTTGATCAGCAATGATTCAATTTTGTTGAAATAAGTACCACATCAACAACAAATACCATAATTCAGTTTAGATTTTAATAAACCATTATAAACCAATTTTAAAATCGTATAATTAAAGTAAAGGCTGAGATGATAAAGCTGCCTAACTACACTATTTAAATAATTAGTTAATTTTACAGTTTAACAGTTTATTTCACAGTTAATTTTACAGCTTTAACTTAATTTTCTGTACAGCTTACTTTATCATCATAAATAGGTAAAGACACATCATGTTCACAAAATTTTACAAGATTTAGTTTAAGACAAGAAGGAAAATGATATATAAAAGTCAAATCATCAGAAATCGTTCCCGTAAGATTAAATAGCATAAATTTAGTTTTGGCACTAATTACCAATTTATGCTGTTTAAACCACCTCCTAAAAAATTTTTTATTAGCATTAAGGCAGTGTCATAAGCAAAAGTGGTAACTTTACCTTTACATTATTGGGTAAACAAAAAATTAACAAAAATTATGAATAGAAAAGGACCAAAAACGGAAACTTGCGGAACATCAATATTAAAAACAATTACTGAACTTATATAATTTTTAATACGAACTATTTGCCTTTTATTTCCCAAATAAGATACAAACCATTTGTGTATAATTCCTCTGAAACCCGCATTATACAATTTATTCAACAACAACCTATGTCAACCATATCAAATGCTTTAGTTATATCTATAAATAAAGTAGCTGGAATATCAGAAACATTTATAACACTACAAAGTTCACTGCATAATTTCAAGAGAGCATCTTCAGTTGACTTCCCACTTCTAAAACCAAATTGAAAATTACTGAAAAAACTAGTCTCCTGTAAGAACGACATAATTCTAGACTTTACAGCTTTCTCAAAAACCTTAGAGAAAACTGATAAAAGAGAAATAGATCTGTAGTTATTCAATGACATAGTATAACCTTTTTTATGAAGTGGAATTACCAGTGCTGCCTTCAAAGATTCAGGAAAAATTCATTTTTTTATACTAAAATTGAAAATGAAACAAAGGACATCTGCTATTTGTAAAGAAATTTTTTTTAAGAACATCACTAGTAGAGATATTATCACAAGACGTTGACTTTGATGATTTTAATGACATAATAATTTTGTGAATTTCAAATGATGTGAAGTTAATAAAGAAAAAGTTATTACGTTGCAATGGTTCACTTATTATCATATTATCACATTGACATCCCAAGTGATCAACATCATTAACATCTTGAAAAGAACTTGACGCATTGACGCAAAGTAATTATTGAATATATTAGCTATATCTAAAGGTTTTGAAAAAATAGTGTTCTTTTTATTAATGACAATAACGATGCCAACATTTTCAATAATTTTATTTAGGATTTCATTGACTAGACCCGAATCCTTTTTAGTATTACCTAAGTTTTTCCACTAATCTGGAACTGTAGTAATTGTCTCTACATCTCAGAATCTCATTTTTTAACTCATGCCTTTGGCGAGACAGGGACTATTTGCATAAGAATTGTGAGGTTTTGCCAGCAACATTTTACTTAAGGTCTGCCTTAATGTTGCTATCTATGCCTGGTATCTAAGCCAAACGAAGTTTTCCATTATTTAGGGTTATTGCATTTCTGATGTTGACATGAATTCAATTTTGTTAATATTTTTGATAGGTTTGATTGAACTGAGGTTATTAGTTATTATTAGTATGTAATTTATATGTGTTTCGGTGGCTTGGATTGCCTTGTATAAGGCAATGCAGCCAGTCATGAGGATGGAGTATTATCCGACAAGGTTTCCGCCTTATAATATATTATAATATATGTATATAAAATATATTAATATATTATGAATATATTTTTTTGTATTATTTTTTGAAATATCTCGCTTAATTTTACACATAAAATTACCGAATAAGTATTTTAATGTATGAATATAAAAAACGGCATGAAACGGCTGGACTATTTAATTCCAGTGATTAAAAACTCTACAGTTATTTTTCGAAAAATTTTCCTGAGAATCATATTTGTTGAGTTACAACATATTGTATCTTGAAAATTCGAAAAAAAATATTTTCTAAAAGAAAATTAGTCCTTACAGTGTTATTTCTGCATGTTCTTCAATTTGAAACAAACCATTTTAAGCAGTTAACTAAGCTATTCAATTTCTACCACTGTCTAAGTAATACTGCATAGGGATCTATATGTACATATATTCCCCGTACGATTGGAATTAAAATAAAACAAGAAATAACTGTAGATAGAAAGTTGAACGAAAATATGTTTGTAAAATATATTTCAGTAATATAAAATGAAAAGTTTTCTTTTAAATTACAGAAATAAATTAAAACTACAAATACTTTTGTTTTTCTCTTTTTTTTATTTACAACTTCTATATTTATATATACTTATTATAATGTACATATATATTTTATACAAATAAATAAAACGTACCTACACCACAAAATTCAAAATGAACAAAAAGAAAACATAATATCATTGCAATAGCTATAAACACCTCACATAATAAAAAAAAATAAAGAAAATGGAAAATTTTGAAAATAGGAAAACTTTTTCAATAATGGGAAAATAAAAAATAATGATAGGAAAAAATTTATGTTTAATGACAATGAAATAAGAGTATTAAAAAAAATTAAATACAAAACAAACCAATAAAGTAAATAGAAAAAAAAGTAAAATAACAGATATTTACGAAAGGACAGAACCTTAATAAAAATATGTGAATAATTTTATCTTTTCTTGAAAATTTTTAATAACTTGTTTTTATTTTTATTTAATTATTACTTTTCGATTAAATTTAAAAACATAATTATTATGTTTATTAATATATTTTGTGTATTTGATTTTCAATTTTTTATGAAAACTTATTAAACATTTTTTCATAATAAAAATAATTTCATACTATGGATATATCATGGATATAGCAATTTAATTGAAATTTTAAAGTAATAATAACGTTAATAATCAATATTAATATCACGAAGGATACGAAGGACTCGAATTAAGTCAATTAAGAAACATCACATACCTTCATTAAATTATAATCAATCTATGTTAGTTCTGATGGTTTAGTTATGAATCATTATTTTATTATTTCCGTAATTAAAACGTTGCTGTCGTTTTATTTTAAATAACAATTTAACAATTAATTACAAATTAAAATTACAAGTTAATTATTGGCCTAAAAATGTGCAAAATTTATTATTCGAAATAAGATGAAATAGTTTATTTCAATGAAAATAAATCACTTAAAATTATTAGAACTTTTTGCTTTTTTATTTAACTTTTATTATGTGCTTTTAATATACAAGCTTAAAACTATCTTAGCCTATAAAAAGTTGAAGAAAAACGACATTAATGGAACTAACTACTATTAACATTTAAATTAATTTTAAATTTTAATGTTAATTCTAATTGTTTAATAATTTGTTTTTTGTACATTCATAATTATTATTGTATGCTTACTACTTTCTTATTAAATAATATATTGTAAAAATAAGGCTGAAAAAAATAATATTATGTCTTGTTATTTTAAATAAAACCTAACCCAACTTAACCTAATAATTAACCTTATTTAAACTAACTTAAACTAATTCTTAAACCTAGAACTATTAGCCTAGAACTAGATAATACCTATTACTAATTGAATATGCTTTCTAACCATCAATATGCTCTTTTAATGTTTTTGTCTCTGTATGGTATAAACATTTTAAATAGAAAATTATCTCCGTTAATGTTGCCTAGTTCATATTCTATCGCTTTTCATATATACTACACTGTATACTACAGTGATATAGTATGGAGACATGATTTTGGTTTTGGGTTAAATCATTTTGGTCAAAAAATATAAAATGCTCAGGGGCTATAAATAGTGTGAGCAAAATTTTTTTTATGTACTCCTCATTGGAGTAAAATTTATGAGATACTAAAAAAATTTCTGGAGTATTTTGTGCTTTTACATAATGTTCACGAACGAGATTTATCATAAAACTGTCTGTTTATTCTGTTTATGTTTGATTCCTTGTACACATATTTATTGGAATAAAAATGTTTGTAATCGGATTCGTGCTTGCAGTTTTTATTAATACAAATTCTTATGCACTTTCTTTCAAACTTGCAAGTTTTTCCATTAAACTTGCACTGATATTATACCATGCAGGTATACCATATACACAGCGTTGGCCTAATTTATGTTTGATTGCAAATTATTTTTACCCTATTACTTATGCTCTTATTGTAAAAGAGTTTTTTTTACTGCCATGAAGAATTTACTATCTTTGGAAATTGTATATTTTACATGCTCGGAGTAATTCAAGTTGCGATGTAGAAAAGCTCCGAGATATTTAACGATTTTTTTGTTAGCTAGAGGTAAGTTATTTGCTTAATAACAAAGTTTTTCCAATTTTTTTTTAATGTTTGAACTTGTTTTGTCAACCATGTTACGAAACAACGCGGTTTCACATATAGTATAGTTCACTTTTAAAATCCATACCTTACAATAGTCCAAAATAGTATTAAACATTTGTTTCACTTTATGTTGTATGGTACTTACTGTACTATTAGCGGAGTACACTATAATATTATCAACGAAAGCTAGGGTGTACGAGTTACGTTTTACATTGTTTAATAAATAAATTTAACAAGTCTGCTATATAAATCGAAAATAGTATTGGGGCATTAATAAACAGTACCCTGTACCAATCCGTTTTCAATAGAAAATGTATTATTTGTTGCATTATGTTCAGCCTGAATTACAAGTTCGTTTTTATATAGCATGCTTGTATAAGAGCAGTCAACTGGAATGGAAAGTTGTATTAACACAAACACCCCTTGAAAACTCTAGCATAATTCACTTTTTAATAGAAGGCAAGGAGTAGTGAGTTTTTTAAGTTGAATATTGATTGCAATTCTTTAGCAAAAATATAAACGTTGTTTTTTTATTAATAATATTTACTGCCACACATAAAAAGTTGTAATGTAAGTATCTTAAATTGTAATAACTAACACGATTTTTTGTTAAATTGCTAGGATTGAAGTGATTCTTTGCACACTAAGAAAAACCCAACAAGTTTTCTTTTTAACTTTTGGCTTAGACTAATTTTAAATAAGGAAAACTAAATCTATTATGTAGACCATAATACCTGAGCTTAATTTTAACCGAGTGATAATTCAACTGATTTTGATATCCATAGTAACTATATAAGATTCTAAGACACTCATTGTTTAGTTTTTAGTAAACTGGTTACAATTTTTTTGTTTTAAAGATGACGTAAAGCTAATTCTCTAAGGACTTCTGTGTTTAAAATTCAGTTAGTTTTGTTTACTAGTAACGCAAAATGATAAATGATCACAGTCCAACTCTACATGTTGATAAATCTAAAAATAATCAAAAAATATATAATAAGAGATATATAATAAATATATATATTTAATATATTTTAAATAATTGAAAAACGCACTCTGTACCAAAAATAACAACCTCTAAATATTATTATACAAACTAACAAACAACCACGAGTAATTTTAGTACAAAATGAAAAAAAAAGAAAATTCATGGAATTTCTGTTATACATTCATCACATATTTTTCTTTTCTTTCGATTTTTTTAAATTATGATAATTTATTTTTTCAATATTCTAATTTATGTCATATTATTGTTATTATTATATGGCCTTTGAATACATATTTCCAAGTACAAAATCAACAGAATTCATTTAAATATCGTAATGAATTTATGTTCATGAATCATTTTTTTTTTTTTTTGTTTTATTTTTCTGTTTTTATTCTCAAATTTTTTTATTCAGATTCAAAAGTAAAAAATTATTTTTAGTTTTTCAGTTTAAATTTTTTTATTTTTGTTTTGGTTTACGTATTTGTCATCTGTCAGCACTCAACACTAGAAAATTTCGTAATATTTGAATTTTGTGCTCTCAATTTTTATTTAATTTTAAATGCAAAACAACAACAAAATTATAAATTGCATTTGAAAACAAAAATATGAATGCAAATTTCACATATTTCTCTCGTGAAATTATTTAGAGAGAGTCGAAAATAAAATTGATTATTAAAAATTTAAGGTAAAAATAGCATACATAAAAATGCAATTATATAACCTTTGTCGTCCGACTTCCATTAACGGAAACGTTCAAGTCGTACCTTAAATAATTTTAAATTGATTTGACTATCACATTAAAGGTAGATTCGGGTGGATTGTCGAAAACAATCCAGTTCGTCTTTCAGAGAATAGCGTAAGTCAAATTCCGAAAGTTTGCGTAAAAAAGCTGTCGAATAAGGGCCTCAAACTTACTAAAATTATTAATAATTTCTTAAAACTATGTTATTTTCCAAAGAAACCATATAAACCACCTGTCTGTCAACAAATCAGCTTAAAACCGGTAAGTTTACTAACTGTAGACAAATGTTCGAAAAAATTATCAAAACGAGGAAAACCGATTTCTCGGCAAAGAAATAACATACTACCAAACGTCCGTTATTGCAGTTAAAACATAATATAAGAAAAAATAAATTATACATAAATTGTGCTTTTGATACCGTCTGGCATAATAATGTAACATACACAAATTTAAAATACTTAATATGAATAATAATGTACCAAGATCATCCAAAGCTTGTTATATCAAAGAACATTTAAAGTACATATAAGGAAATCTAGTTGAGAAATATTTAACATACTTTGGGTGTAACACAAGGCTCAGTTCTAGGCCTAACACTTTATAATATTTACACGTATGACTTACCAATATTTGAAAATGTTATTTATCTACTTTCTCAGATAACATCTGAATGTTAACATTCGAGACACATGGTACCAGAATCATAGACAGCTTACATGCAGCTTGGATGCAATGATCATTTTATAGTTATATTTTTATAATTGAAAAAATTTCAAAATTAAATTTTAAAAATAATGTTAAATCTACCATCAGCAAACAAAAATGGATCTTATTGCTGATAAAATTAAATTAAAAAATAGAAAGCTTATGGCAAAATGCTGAAAGTAGCTGAAAAAGCTATAATAAAAAATGTATACCAATAAATTGTAAAACATACATAGTTTAAATTAAATAATAAAAATTAGCGTAAGTTATGAATTAACAAAATTAAAAAATTATCGTTAGTATGATGTAAGTAGTGTAAGGAAATTATTTTAAGTTTTATCAAAACCAATTTTTTTTTTTTTAAGAGACGTTTTTTCCATTTTCCTCCCAAAATCTCAATATTAAATCTTAATAAAAGAATTTACTAACCTTGATTTTGTACGTTAACTAATTTACTTATCTTTCCATGATTTGGTTAATTTAGCCATTTTTAATTTTGGCGTTCTTAATCTTTTACTTCATCGGTGCGAATTCCTTGGTTCGATTTCATTGACACTGAGGTAATTATAATTTTTTACTGTTTGATAGCCATTAAGTAATTGAATATAATGATGGTTATTATTCGATCTATCAATTATCAATAATTTTTTTCATTTCTATTTATTTCCAGTCGTATTCTTTACTAACCCTTGTTAATTTTTCCATAAACTTTTGTAAGCCATGCTCAAATGCAGCTTGTTTTAGAGATCTACAAAATAGAAGATTATTAATTTTACATATTATGCACGGTATTATTATCACAAACAAAAATCCGAAAGAGAATACACCCTTGTCTTATTCCAACTTGTATTTTGATATTTCTAATAGTTATGCTTCCCATTTTGCGGTATCGAAACCTTTCTTGTACTCAACGAAATGTGATTATATTATACTCTCATGATTTCTTTATAATATGTCGTATTATCAGAATTTGTCCTTTGCTGTCTTTTACTGACACGAATACATATTGTTTTTCCGCTATTTTTGATGTTAAGAAGTTTTTTAGTCTCTCGTGTACAATGTTTGGGAATACCTCATTCGCATGTGAATCAGCGTTGCTATATGGTTATCGCCAGTCACAATTTGAAAGGATTAGAACCTATAATTAATACAGCTTCTTCTGCCTTCAACAAATTACCAGATTCTATGAAAAATTTGTGTACTTCAAAATTAAAAATAAATCTAAAAAATCTATATATAGAACAATATTGAGCATTTCAAATTAATTTTAGAAAATAATTATTTTAATATATATGTTAATATATATATATTGTGGAATCATTATTTTACTTTGAATTTATAAACTAAACTATCTTTTGTAATTTGTTTTTTTTTCATTTTTTTGCTTTAATTCCTATAATATATATATTATATTTTGAATATATTGGCTTATATATGTATATGAAGATATTTTTATATTTGCACTGAACTTGATAATTGCTTTGTTTAATTATTTTGACTATATTTAAGTTTTAATTTATATATATTAAACTCTATATGAGCTATAAGCTCTCATGAGATTTTATGAAATAAATAAAATTCAAATAGAGTGGGTAAGTCTTTTTTATAAAACAGAATAAAAATTGAGTGTACCAAATCTGCTCGTAAAATGTTTGTACGCCAAAGTTGTGAAGACTGTACGGTAAATTAAATATTGCTCAGTACTAGTAAATTTGGTATTTCTTCTTCTCTCATTTTTCTTATTATTTCAGTAACTCCGTCAAAACCTAATGATTTTCACAATAGAAGGATCATCAACAGATTTAATTGTTGCATCCGAATTTTAGATTACAAGCTCTATTTCTCTATCACGTCTTGGTTATGGGCGCTGAATAGTCATATTATTTTACTACTATTATAATATAGCAATTTCGAAATCAATTTCTTCTAATAATTTTTTAAACAGTAAAATTTAAACACTTGATATGTTTTTATGCAAATAGCCAATTATTACTCAACCGAAAAGTGAGCTTTTATGGTTATTTCAAGCAGGTTTTATTCACTAACTCTTCTTTACTGAATCATAAATTGATGTTGGCTTGCTAATGCTGATAAAAAAATGTTTTATTTGGAGTTCACAATATTATGAAGGTCTCTTTAAAAATTATGTGTAATTTTATAATTTAATTGAAAGATATTCTGATATTATGATATAAAATTTTTCGGCTCCGCAAAATGTTTCGAATAATCTATTTATGTTATTTTTCAAAATTTCTATTTTCTATTTTATCTTTTTCTTTTCCAATTTTTTCATATTCTTACTTTAAATTGAACTATTGGAGTATAGCCAGTAATTTTTTCCCGCTTTTTTTTTCAAAATTTCATAAATTAATCTCATTATTATAAATTATTATTATTTTTTATTAGCTATGAACTTCAACAGTTTTGTATATTTTTTTTTTGTTTTTTTTTTCTTTTCTGTTTTCTTGTATAATATTATATACCTACATAGGTGACAATTAAAATTGACAATATTTTGTTAATAATTATGTTGATTAACGTCAATAGCATAGTACTACCCACTAACATTAATAACAATGAATATTTTTACAAAAAAAATAAAAAAGGAAAATTTTATTCCACCCCTGAATATTTTTAAAATAAGCTATTTTTGATATTCCGAAAATAAAATATATTAATTAGTTGAAAATAATAATATTGAATAGCTCTTTGGGTCGTAATTATTATTATTGGCTTAAATTATCATGGATAAAAATTGTATTCAGATGGTTGATTAATAATTAACTTAATATTATTTTAGGTGAAATTAACTTTAATTAGATGAAAAGCCGAAAAATTTGTCAAAAAAGGAAGAAAAATTTATAGTGTATTTTGACATACATAAAAACATTTATGGTGAATCAATAGAGATATGCAAATTCATAAGATCATATTAAGTACTACGAATGTAACTAAACAGCGCAAATCAAAAAAGCGACCCTCATCATCCACAATCGCATTGACGACCTTGAAAAATATAACAATACTTAATCTAATAGATAAAGCGACTTTACCAAAGAAAAACATGCAGCAATATTACCAACTCAAATTTAAATATGACCTAATAGTTTAAGGTCACATCGAGTCGGTGTAGTTAAAGTAAAGTATAATGGAGGTATAACAGTGGAAAGGCAGTCATTATTATTATTTTATTATGCCTAAATTTAATTGTACAAATTTGGTTATTTCTAATTCCAATAATTAAGCAAGCTTATACTAATGTATTTACACCTATGACTTTTAACTGACTTAGACTAACCTGAACTTTTCTATTAAAAATATATTTATTTCAAGTAAAAACGTTTTCAAGTGTTATCAGTCATGTTCGATTGAAATGAATGGTAGATCCAAATCTATTGATATTTGTCATATGAAGGTACAAATTCAATCAGTACATCAATACGAAAAATGGCTGAAAGAATGGCATATCTGCATGAAATGTACTGCGACTAAACCAAGTGTATCATAATATCTTAAAAAAATAAAAGCATACCAGTTAGCACTCTAGAATAGATTAATGTGAATGCAAATGAAAGAAGTTTAGAAGAAAATTTAAAATGTTAAACTACTTAAAAGTAAACTTAAATATTTTCTATAATAACTAATTGCCAGAATAAAATTACTAATAACACTATAATGAGAATTTAATAATTTTACAGCAATTGAAAATAGAATGTAAAAAAAAAAAACACAATTATTACTTGAACTATAAACTATAAGCAATACGACCATTCAGCTTCGGCTAAGGTCTAAATAAATCAAAAATTATAAACACTAACTATATTATAAGCTAAAACTTGATTGAAAAAAAAAATTAATAAAGAAAAAAAAAAAAAAACAATATTGCGAGATTTTGTTTAAAAATACAATACATATTGGGTGATAAAACCTACGTTTTGGCTGAATTCAAGCAACTGCACAAAAATTATATTCAATTATCTAGTTTGTCAAGCGATTTGATCTTGGGATAAACGAAGCATCTCATTCATTATACAGAGAGATCAATTAACTGAAAAGAAATTTATACAGAAGAGTATTCCTATAAGTGGTAAAAAATCATTTATAGTCAATCATGGTGTACCGTGCTTCTTTTGGTCCCATCACACTATGGAACAATGGCTTGAGAATGGTACCAAGAAAACAACATTGATAACAACAATAAGCCTCCAATTCACCTAAGGTTTGCTCAATTGAGCAATACTGGGCATTAATTAAACCAGAACTGAGAATCTCTAGGAAAAATAAAAGACCTTAAAAGAATCGAGGACAATATGGACAAAGAGATATAAGATTAATAAAGCAGTTAAAAACAATTAAAAACTAATTAACAACTTTAAATTTATTTTTTTTGTAACAAAAGATACTTTTTAAATTTTTTAATATTCTTGGTACAGTCCTCATATTCATTTTATTAATTTAATTTTTTTACCCATGTTAGATAGTAATAAAAAAGATAGGCCTTAAATTAAACGTTGTAAGTTTTTAATCCATTTGATTTAACCCTCTATGGGTGCCATATATGACTTTTTCGAATAATAATTAAGTCTGTTATGTAATTTTATAACATATTCAAAATTCATGGTTATTTCATAAATTCATATATGGCTTTGTGTGAAGTAAAGGGTTAAAATGTCCTTTATAAAGCTATAATTATAGTATGGTTATAGTTCATAAAAATATTGCCAGCTCCATTCAATATATCCGATCGAAATGATGTAGCGGTTATGGTTGTGTTATCTGAATACATTTTAGTACTTTCTACTTTCGGTTTCCACGCCACAAATAAAAAAAAATTTATATTTTAAATAGGAAATATTTTTCCTTTTTTTATTATCCGTCTATGTGAAATACTACGTAAGTAACATAGTTGAGGTCTTTAATCTATAAATAAAATTCCATTGAGGATATTGAACAAAAAATAAAAAATTGTATTTAAAAAGAAAACCAACATTTTGGAAATGAAAAAAATTACAATTAAGTTACGATAAACTACAAAAACCTATGTTTTGTAAATTAATTTCTACTTACACAACACAACCAAAATTATCCTTATTTAATTTACATATAATATAAAAACAGAGAGTCACAAAACAAAGTAAACAAGTATTTTTGATAAGTTTAACAAAGTATATAATATAATTTCCAGTACTTTCTACATTTTTCTAAACCTTTCTAATTGTATTTCAGAAGTTATTCAATTATATATATATTATTCTGCATTTATCTGGATGTTTGTAAGTTCGACAGAACGCTCCAACACATATACAAATTGCATATGTATACAAATGCGTATATATACAAATTGGTTTGGTGCTTTTTTTTAACCCCTGTCTACCATGCTGAACCTTTGCAGGAAAAATTGATTGCATGAACTATATTTTTTAAATTTAATGTTAGTCTTCTTCGCAAATAATAAGGAAAAATAATAAATAATAATAATAATATAAATAAAACAAACAATTTTTTTGATTTATAATAATAAGGACTAATAGAAATTTAATCAATAGCTTAATATGGTATAATAACCAAAAGGCAAACAGCATTTAACACAAAAAAAAACATAATTCACTCAAAGGTTATTCTTATTACTTAAAATTATACACAATAATATACATGTGTATCAGCATATTTTAATTGTATAATATTATACATTATACTACTTTATTGCTTATACCTTTTATTTTTGGCATTATTGTGTGCGTAATTCACTTCACTCAAAAAAAATTATTTTTGTTTTTTTTTTGTTTTTTTTTATTTTTTTTTTATTATTTGCTGTATCTGCATTCTGTATGTTCTATATGCTCCATTCCAAAAATATTATTTTATTTTCAGTGTTAAGTGTTCACATTTCACTTCACTGTTCAGGTTAACTGTTCAATCAATAGAACTTGATAGAAGTAGAGTAGGATAATTAACTCTACTTCTACGCCGAATAATAAAACATTGTTTTTTTTAAATTGAAAATTATTGATGAAAATGTTTTTGTATTTTTTGTAAATTTTACCAATTTAGATACAAAATTTTGAATATATAAATTATGAATATTTTTTAAAAATAACACAATACCATAATAACAGTTTATTCATATAGCAAACTAAGATTCCTATACATTATACAAAAGACAAAATTTATATGAAAATAAGACTCCATTTTTAAATTTGCTCTCCCGGAGGACTCAATAACGCTAATACGGTATAATTTATACTAAATGGAACCCAACTAACGAATTATAACTAAATGGAAGTGAGTACGAGTATACCATACAAAAATACAAACATTTTATACAAATTTGTTGGTATGGTACTTCTTTTTCTGTTATATAAAAAAAAAGATTAGTGTTAGGCCAATATAAACATAAATAAAAATAAATAAAAAGTGAATAAACATAAGTACTGTAATTTCGGAACAAAGAAAATGATGAAAGAAAAAAAGAAACTAGGATTTATTTTGCTTCCGTCATTTATGACGGGTTACAAAGCTAGTTTGTAAATAATAATAGTCAATTGTGATTCAAATGCACTCATTTTTAATTAAAAAAATTTGAATAATAATTATAATTGCCTACTTCATACAAACTATAATTACAATTTAGAAGCGTTTTAAGTGACTGCTTCTGATTTGTTACTTATTTTCAAATTACTACATTTTTGTACTCGATTAAAATATTTGAAAAAAATGGGTCTACCCCGAATGCCGACTTTTCTCAATCCCGTTCTTTCAAAAGCCCGCTTTTTAAAATCCCGCTTTTTTAGTTGTTTTTATTTTTTGGTAAAGTACGATTATCGTGTCAAAAAATGTAGCTTTGTTTCAAATTACCTTTTTCCAAAATCTCCCTTTTTTGTGTTGTTTTTAAAATAAGTAATATTTTGGAAGAGGCGGATATATACACTTTTTTGTGTCAAAATACATGCAATAAATTAAAGAAAATAAAAAAAAATAAATTTCACTTAAAACGCAATTTTTTTAAGAAAAGCGGGATTTTTAATAAGAGCAGGATTTTAAAAAGCAAACTTTTGAAAAAATGAAATTTGGAAAAGTCGGTATTCGTCCTGCGCCGAAAATAATATTTATGCATCATTTATGTACAAAAGTAATTAAAGGTATAATTGATAAAATTAGCGTTTTTAAACCTGTACAAAATGTTATTTGTTAAGTTTGTTAAACGTTTTCTTATTCGAAATTTTACCAGACGTAGACAAATATTTTTCGATATTTGAGAAGGAATATCGATGATAGTTGGTATTTTGAAACAATTTATTTTTAAAAAATTTACAATATTTGTATGCGAATTTGCCGATACTTTCAATGCAAACATTAAATTTAAATTCATTTCAGTTATCAACAGTACCACAGTTTGATTATTAAAAAAATAATAACAATAATAATATTACATGAGCATTATTATGATTTAGATTTATTACGTTGTTAGTTTTGTTATCACAAATTAATTTTGAGCGAAAAAACAAAAAAAAAATGTTTTTAAGTTTACTAAGCTATATTCCTACTGTTGATAATATTTTTTATCATTGTGCTAATTGGTCAAAAGTTTGCGATAACAATGAATAATGTTTCTTCTATTAATAATAATTTTTACAGTTATACTGAACTGTATAATTGTAGTACTGGTAGTTTTAAAATTGATTGCGTAGATTCATTCAAATGCGTAGGTGTTACGTTAGATTCTAAATTTGACTGATCTGTTCATACACGAAATTTAAGGAAGTACTTTCATACTGTTATCAGACAATTTTATTACCTTAAGCAATTTTACTCTCCTAAGCTTCTGACTACTGTGTACTAAGGTCTTTTCAATTCCAAATTGCAATATAGAATTATCAATTGGGGTAGTACTTACTGTAATTATCTTCGACCTTTAGTTACGCAACAAAAATGTGTAATACGACTCATTTTAAAAAAACATCGTTTGGCACGTAGTTTTCCTCTATTTTACTCCTTGAGAATTTCACCTTTGAAACATCTGTATTACTTCAGGGTACTAAAAGAATTTTTTCGCAGAAGTGGTTACTTTCATAATAGGAATTCAGACATATATAAATTGAGAACATTTCTTGCGCTTTCAATCTAATTAAATTTTGGTTTTTTGATTTGAATCATGATCAGGTTAATGACTTAGTACGTATTATTACATAATTTAAATTATTTATTGTAAATTTTTTATTGTTTTTTTTTTTATATTATTTTTGGCTAATATTTCTAATATTTTTATTTTATTATTTTTTTTTTTTTTGTTTTTAATGAATTATTTAATTTTGTCCTTTATTTTTTTTTATACAGTTTCCGTTAAGTTGTATATTTTTTCTTTATTTTTCATTATTTTCTTATTATTTCACCCCTTCTTATTTACGATAAATTTAATTTTGTAATAACACTCGTCACTGCGCATCTTCTTGCAAAGAGTGTTTTCTTCCTTTTTATTTATAAATTATTTTATTCATTATAAATCATATTTAAGTTCTGGTTTTGTAGAACACTTTTTTATATTTTTATTTAGTTTTTTGTAGTGTTTAAGCTTAATGTAAAACTCTATTTATAAGTTTCATTGATATTATCAATCAAAGATTATATAATGAATAACTAATGAAATAAATGAAATGATTTAATAAATAATTTTAAATAATAATAATAATAAACATTAAGAATGTACTTATTTTTTTAAGTAAAATCCGAATTTGCAAAAAAAATATTCCTTCCCAGTTGAAAATCTCGATTTCAGCGATTTTTGGGCTTAAAAAAGCATTCTCAGGTTCTCCCTGGAAGTTAAAAATAGCACCAATCGATAGAGCACACCCTCGATTTAGTTATTAACATTTTTTTAATTTTAAAATACCGGCTCCTTCCTCTCTTAAAAATCTGATACGCATGCTCTGGAACACCCGGTAGAAATATTTGTTTTTGAAACTCAGTCGCAATTTTGCTACAAAATAGAGATCTTAGGTTTTGTTGTTATACCACTCATTTATCAAATATTTCTTTTTATTAAAAAATATTTAACTGAGTACAATATAAATGTTTATTAATAGTCTTCAACACTTACTGTACCTAGACTATTAGGTATATTTGTATTTAAAAAATATTTGATATTTGTATTGCACATATTTACATATTTACAAATTTACATATAAATTTAATTCTCTAATTAAAAACTCATGTTGTGTATTTTAATTAAATTTAAAATTACATATAACTAGTGTTGTTCCTATTTTTTTTTTTTTTTTTTCATTTTTATACTATTTAACTTTTAGTGTTGATGAGAGCCTAAAGGAAAATTAAAAATTTGATGAACAAAAAATCAACACCATAATGAATTCAATTATTAATTTTTTTATAATTTAATTTAATATTATATATGTATACTGGTACCTACATATCTAACTTCTATGAAGTTTCAATATTAGTAGTGATTAAATCAACTAAAATTTAATATTAAACGATTTCGAAACATAATTTTTAACTTCAAATAAAAATTTTCAAAAAAAAAATGTTAATTGAAAATTTCAACATTAGGATAATATTCAGTATTTTTATATTGTATTATTTAATTTAAAGAACAAATAGTTAAATAGTTAGATAATTAAAATTCTAAATAGAATATTATTATTAGACTTGAATAACTTAAATTTGAACTATTTCTAAAATTAATACTATTCCTTTATTATTATTGTTTTTAATCAATGATAATACTTTAACAAATTAATTTTAATTTTCTTCCAAATATTCAGTTCATTACACTCATTACTAAAATATGTTAAGAAATTCTGTTACAGAAATATTAAAGGTAATAACTGTTATGTAAAAATCGGCTTATAGTTATTTAACTGTGTATAATACGATTTAAAGGAAAACTGTTATTATGGAATTGCTTATAATTGAAATTTAATTTTTATTAGTTTTTATTCACTAATTTTTATTTTAATCACCTTTATTCACTCATATTATAGTAATATAATATTTGCTTTCTCATGTCCTCCTTATAATCTTTTTATTTTTTGTATTTTTCTATTTTTCTTCTCTCACTTCATGAATATTTTATTAATATTAAAGTACTTTATTGTTATTTTAACGGGAGTTTTTTTTTGTTATGCCTTCCTCCCTTTTTTTTTGCCAGATTTTGTTCTACTTTCTAAATACCAAAGTTTGTAGGGTTTACGCTTGAAAAATTTTTAGGTTTTCTTCATTTTGTTTTTGTTTGTTTTTTTTTTTTTGTAAAATATTTCGATAAAGATAATTTAGGAATAAGCCCAAATAATTTTTATTTTTGTTTCAATTTTGCTTTTTGATAGATACAATTTTGTACTCTTGCCCAGCTGATGTTTTTTTCGTGATATTTCGTCTTATTCATCTTTATTTGTACATTTTTGTAGTGGAATGAGATTCAGAGAGTATGAAATTGCAGATCTTAAGACCCCAATAATATTTTAGAGGAGCATCTGTTACTATAAACAATCAGCTAAGGCGGATCGAAAGAACTATTTTATAAGGGGAGAAATTTATAATGTAGTAACTGAAGGATTGCAATTGGTCTACATCAGAGTTGTGAAAATGTCGAAGTGAAGCAAATACTTAACAAAGATTTCGCTCACTTTACTCCTGGACGTAGCAAAATTTATAGAATTGAATGAGATGCATAAGGCAAGCATTGTTTCAGGAAACTTTATTTAATCAGTGGTAGTCAGCATAATGTAAATCATCTATTAAGGACAGATATTGTGTGTTATGATTTTAAATTTAAATTCAAAATAGGACGAGTGCATCAATGTCCGGATGCGTCAACGTATCAATTTACAGGTGTATCGATAAATTTTGTACGCAGTACGCGTTGATTTAGGTTGAGTCTTTACGGTTTAACGGGTGTTCCAGAGAATGCGTATAAGCTTTTTAAGAGGGAAAGGAGTCGTTATTTTACAATTAAATAAAAAATTTATTAACTAAATCGAGAGTGAGCATCGATTGGTGATATTTTCAACTTTAGGGAAGGACCGAAAAAGGGTTTTTTAAGCACAAAATTCGCCGAAATTGGCCGAAGCGAGATTTTCAAATGAGCAAGGAAAGAGAGATAAGTCATCCATAAAAAAGTGCATTATTTATTTGCAAGTCATGCAAAAATAATTATCTACAAATTTAATTTAGTATATTATACGTAAAGCTATAATATTCCATTAATTTAATAGACTTAGACTTTTTTTTATAATGAAATATGAAGGATAGATGTTCTGTTCAAGCTTTTGTTATGTTGTTCTAGCTTAATTTATGACCCCGACTTTCCTCCAATACTGATATCACACAAACGATAATAAATTTACTGTTATCACCTAAACGATAATGTTTTTCTTTCATTCATGCTTATTTATCTTCTTTCCCTTTTCCCTTTGATTTCGTTGGTTTTTACGGAAATTTTTTAAAAGGATATGAAAGAAAAAATAAATTTCTTTAAAAATTAATTCTTTCCTTCATGTTTAAAAAAAAAACAAAAAATACCAAAAAAAAACATAAAAACATAAAGGAAAGGAAATGTTGTCTGAGTTTTCTTCTATTACAAAAACAAAGCAAAAAAAAAAATAATTTAAGAAAACTTTTCAGGTGATGGTTGCCTAATGTGTTGTATAAGGAATTCCTTTCCCTTTTTAATAAAAGAAAATTTTCGGTATTAAAATACTTTCCATTAGGATCGGTCTCAATTTGTTCTAGACTTAAAATGAGTATCTTAAGGGAATGAAATTAAAGCGAAAATGGTTTCATTATGTATTCAAAGATATTTAACAATAAAATAAAAATTAGAATTAAAATTATATTTTTAATTTTATTTTTTGTTTTTGTTTTGCTGACACAATAATGTAAAAAGGATTTTCATGGATCTTAAATGATGAGGTGAGAAATAATTAAAAAAAAAAATAAGAAAAAATATGATAAAAAGAAAATTTAAAAAAAAGGTTGGTTTTATTTTGAAGTCAGTTAAGATTAATATGCGAATATTTTCTAGTTAGTTAATAGAATAATTTTAATTTTATTTATTTTTTTTTTTAAAGGATTAGGTAGGTACTTTGTAAAAAATTTTAAATCTTGTTTAATTGCAGTTTAGAAAATAAGATAACATTATGTATTTTAAAATGTAGTTGAAGTAATTCGAATTAAAAGAAAAAGAGACTTATTATATAAAAAAAACATTGAAGGTTAACACCTTTTGCTAAATTTACTTTATTTAAATTTATTAAAAATTATGTCAATTTTACTTGATATCAGTAATTTATTGTCGTTTAAATAATACGGATATTATCGTTTTTTTCTGTTTATGTTCTTAACAATAAGTTAGAGGGAATTACCTTTTCGTACTTAATTTAAGTACGGTACTGCTAGTGTTTAGTTCATCCCAGACAATTGATATCATGATTAATTTATTGCATCCCATCTCTTTTCTGTTTATTTGATCCCTTCAATCGGGCATTTTCCCCTGTTTATGGAAAAATCTTTCATTATTCCAGTTCATAAAAAAGGTCCAGAAATAAATGCACCAATTATAGCCCCATCGCCAAGTTCTCGTGTATTCCTAAACTGTTTGAGCATATGATATATGACTTCTTATATGATTATTGTAAACGTTTTATCTGTGTTGAGCAACGCGGTTTCCAAAGAGGTAGGTCAACAACTACTAATGACCAAGACAATAACCTCAATGGAGAATGGTTTTCAAATTAACACCATCTTTACTGGCATAAGTAAAGCGTTTGACAAAATTCCTCATAGCCTCATATTACTGAAGCACAAAGTTATAGGTTTTTTACCACATAGCCTTAGTCGGCTTGAGTCTTACCTCTCTTCTCGGGGATACTCAATTTTATTTAAAACTGCGATTTCTGACCAATACTCAGTGTCTTCTGGTGTTCCTCAAGATAGT
Organism: Argyra leucocephala; assembly: GCA_963942445.1. Lineage (NCBI taxonomy): Eukaryota > Metazoa > Arthropoda > Insecta > Diptera > Dolichopodidae > Argyra > Argyra leucocephala. Next base: position 114,751,841 of record OZ012678.1, on the reverse strand, counting down.
CATATAGAACCTTTAGTTTTATAGTTTCAACAATTGATGCTTCTAAAGTGATAACTTTTTCTAAACTTCTTAGTTTTGCTTATGACTCAAAGCTTTTTACACCTATATCTTCCTAATCGGATTCTTTAAAACTACAAAACAATATTAACAATTTCGCTTCTTGTTGTTCAAAAAATGAACTTGAATTGTTTGGTTCCACTACCAACTAAATGGCTGTTTGCTTTCAAGAGCGAATTCTATTATAGACCTCGGGTTAACTCTTGACCCTAAGCTGAGCTTTAAGCTACATTACATAAGCAAATTCTTCTTTAGGTTTCATTAAACGTTGGTGTAAAGAATTTTCTGATCCCTACGTCATGAAACATCTTTACGTTACATATGTAAGGCCTACCCTTAAATATGCCAGTCAAGTGTGGTCTCCACATTACTTGAATGACATTAACCGAATTGATGTGGTTAAACGTAAGTTTTTACGTTTCGCTTTGGGTAACTTTTCGTGGAATGATCCATTGCGACTTCCACTTATTCCCACCGTCTTAAACTAATTAACTTACAAACGTTGTCTGATCGTCGAATAATTGCAGATATTTCTTTTATTCACCAGAACCTTTCGGGTATAATGCTAGCCCTTGAAATTTCAAATTTTTTGATTGAAAAGTCCAATCGGAATAATCTCAGAACCGTTGAGTTGTTCCACATTCCCATCCACTCTACTGAATATGGTAGATTCGAGCCAATCACTAGAATGCTGCGTGAAGTAGATTCTAACTCTAGTTCTTTTTATCGTCAACTAAGTGTTTTAGCTATTAAAAAACTATTACGTTTTAATGTACGTTCAACTGAGACTAACTAACGAATGTTGTTCTTTTTAGCTTTAATACTTTCGACCTAACTTTTGGAAGTGTTTTTAATAAATGTATAGCTATTTACATAGGTATTAACTTATGACTTTTACCCTTCTACTTCCTGCATGTATCTTGTTTAGTTTATTTTTAGATTTTTTAATCCAAGGTGGCAAGAAACATTTTACTTTAAGAATTGAAGTTTAAAATTATGTGAAATGTTTATTCCACGTCCGCGCTGACATCCATTTTAATAAAACTGTTAAGATAGCAGTATTATTCCATTTTTTTTTATTGAATTCATATTTACTTACCTCATAACTTAACAATGTTACTTTATTTACAATGTAACTGTATGTAAAAAATAAATGTTGACCTAATTAACTCAAGTCTATTTTATATTATAGAAGAATGGGATCGTAAGTGGGAAACAAATCTATTTCATTTTTAAAAAGTGTGGATTATAAAATAAGGTATTTCTATCTGGGATGAATGGACATTAAATCAACTGGAAGTATATTCCACATTTTAATAGCTATCACAATAAATAGGTTTACGCAACTAATTTTGGACCACTTAAAAACTTGCACGGTGCATTATCATTGATCTGGGTTTCTACCATGTAATAAAAAACCATCTCAAAACTGTGCTGCCATTGAAAATATTAAAAATTGACACTTTGATATTTATTTTTCTCTACATTGCTAATATGTAAATATTATTTTTAATTTTTTTTTTGCATATTTATTTGTGATAGAAAATTGAGATGCTATATATAATTAAAAACATAGAACTTTATTTACCATAAATTCTATAAATGACATAATATGTATGTATTTTTGTATTTTTTTATAGAATGTAATTCCAATTGGAAACGATTACATCTGCTTACGATTTACTACTTACTTAAAACACTTACGAAGGCGTAAATTTGCTATATGCGCTCTACATGGTGTAATTTTTTCTCATGCTACTTACGTTTAGCGTAAGATGGTAGCAGTACATGGTAGCCTACTTGAACTTTATATTTTCTTCAAACCAAAAAAAAATTTGTAGGCTCAAAAAGTATTCAAACATTACTAAAATTATTGCATAACTCTTTTTTTCGATTATAATAGTTACATTTCAAGACTCAATGAATTGGTTGAAATAGGATCTGTAACGAATATTATAGCAGATATTTCATTACTATATTATTGCCTTTGTCTAAAAGTATATAATATTATACTCATTTGAAACTGTAATTTTTACCATATGCATTATTCATTCAAAATATTTTATATGCTTGAAATTTCAACTAAATCATTTTAATGGTATTTAATTTAAACGCTAATTCACTAATATTATTTAAATTTTTGAATTTAATGAACTCTATTCAATATTACCACACCGCAAATATAATAGTCAGTCAGTAACATAAAATAATTGAAAATTTTCAAATAAATAATAACACGAAAACCAAATTTAATATTTTATATAAATTTTAATTTTTTATTATGCAAATTACACAGTTATTCATATAAAATATAACATTAAAACAAATTTACCGTTAAAAATTATATTTTAATTTTAATAACTGAATATTATTTTACATTCAAATAATATTTTCGAATTAAGTTAAAATAAAATATATTTTTTTTCTACTTTTTAAATTCGAAATAAAATTTTCCTTTACTATCCAAATATACTCATACGAAATGAAATTTACAATTCAGTCATTGGAATTACACACGTTCCAATTTTGTTTTTGCAAATTTATTCTGTAACAAAAATAAAAAAAAAATGCTATTCATTTATTATTTTTTATATACTCACACAATCTTAAGAAAAATAACAAAAACCAAAAAATAAAAAAACAATCGAAGGATCCGTGTATTTTCATTTATTTACAAAAAGGATACAAAGTGAAGAAAATTTCACGCTTCTGTGACATTAAATATAATAAAATGGAAAGAAAAACAGAAAGAAAAAAAAATTAAAAATAAAAAAGAAGCAAAGTTATCCCTTAAGGATACAAGTAATCACTTTTGCGGACAAATCATTTTCTTTTTCTATTTTCCTCACAATCAAATCCATTTCTCATATCAACAGTGTTATTTTTCTTATTTATTTTTTTTTCTTGTTCTTTTCTTTTAGCTATAGTATTAAAGTTGTAGTTTTTGCCGGAGTTCGAGATCTTCTTCTGATAAAGTTATTATATAATTTTTGTTTTTTTGTCAGTTTTGTTTCTGAATTGTTTTTCACAGGAAATAAAATTATCTGGAAGGTAAAAAAAAAAACAAAAAATAAAAATCAAAAAAGCAAAAAACTCTTATAAAAGTTTCGATTCATCTCTATAAGTTTTAGAGTGTTGATGGTGGTGGTTACAGTTAATCCAGGTAGTTGGTTAATTTATTTTAGTTCCTGTTGTTAAATTGATTCTTAGGATTGATTTAATTTTTCTATGATCAGTAGTCACTGATTATCAAAAGATGGTATGTCAATGTGGGACATTGTTATCACAAAATGAATGTACAGGATAAGATAATTGAAAAAAAAACAGATGTATTTAATGTTAAGATGCAGCTTATTTTAAAATAAAATTTTACTAATATTTCTGTAAATTTGTGTATTTACACCAACGAACCTGTATATTAAAATACGAACCAGCCGTAAGTCCTTTTTCCTTTCCGAATGTGAACATTTAATTTGAGACGTAAGCTGTAATCGGAAATGTCATCTGCACATCAAATGCGTTTACAAAATTTAAGCATCTGACGATTGCTTGCAAAAATTTAATTTTTACTATTGCTGCAGATGCGAAAGCATCTGACGACTAAAGCAAATTTTTTGTTACTTTTCTTACAGCGCTTTTGACATTTCGGTGATTAATTATTTTGTTGAAAAAACTTTAAAATGAAGAAGAAATATGGAAAATTATTTTATTAACACAAAAAAATTTGAAATAAACGAATTATTGATTCAAAATAAAAAAAATACCAACAATAATAATCATTAACCAACATGTATTTTTTTAACGTACCTGGTAATTTTTTAATAAAATTTATTTAAATTTTTTGTTTTATTTTGTTTTTTTGTAATAATTCCAGCTAATTGTAATAATTTGCTAATTAACAAATAAAAATAATTTTATTTTAATTTTCGAAAATTCTGCATTTATTTTTAAAAACTTGCCAATTGCTTTTTTTTATGATGTTATGATTTGCAAATGACATTTTCCGTCAGATGATTTTTGTTTTTTTCAATTTCGGTTAGCTGACAAAAGCAGTCGCCATCTGTGGCTGCAATAAAAGTTAAATGATTTTAGCTTGTTGCGTTTTAGGTTACACTGCTAAGTCAATTGACGCGCAATTGACATTTTCGATTACAGCTTTAGTACATTCCGTAAATATTTCCAGATTTTTTCTCAGCTTTTTGTCTTATGTTTGAAACCCAATGTTTTCAACAACTTTTTTTATTCTCTTTTGATTAAAATTTCTCATCTCTCATCATCCGTTCTTTTAAAAACGATAGTAAAACAACTTCAATTCATTAATTCATTTTTTATACTACAATAGTTTTTTTTCACGAGTATCACCAATTATGAAATCGTTTATGTTACAATTATTTTCGATTTCAAACTCTCCTTCTATACAGCATAAAAAAAAAATTCATATTAATTCGAATTTAGGTAGTTTTTCAGTTTCGAGAAAGATTTAATCAACTAAATTCTTTGTTAAAGAAATTTAATCGTTATTTATTTCTTCTTCTTCTTTAATTAGACATTTGATTTCTGTATTTTCAATATTTCTAATTATATTCAATTTTGTAATGACTACATCCAGCAATTGCTAGATGCTATCTTTTCGGAAGTTTTTCTAGTAAATATGTGATATTGATTTAACCATTCATTACTATCTTCACTAATTGACTTTCTGCAATTCTATTTACATGATCTTTTCAGTTTCATCGCCTATTTCGACTTCTTGAAATCTTCTTCTGTTTCTGGAATGTAGCATATGTCTATGTTTTCATTGCTATGTTTCTTATCTCTAAACAAGTAGCCACATATTTGCCTCAGAGTTTGAATTTCTGTAGCTCGAATTTTGGGTGTTTGATTTAGATATGTTTGAAGATTGTCTCGATAGCGTACGTCAGTATGGGTCGAATGAAGTCTTTACATTTCCTTGTTTTCCATTAGCGTGCATTTTTTTCTCCATATAAAGTCTTGGAGATAAACTGAAATAGCTGCAGCTTTTCTTTCTTGGGTTATTATTTCGGTTTCTGTGATATCTCGGTTTCATTTTTTACTTGCCAATAACGTGCAAGTTTCAGAAAATATGTACCCAAATTTTAGTAAGTTGTAATAATTAATATTATAATATAAATTTAACACAATATATAGAAATGCATATCCAGGAAAGCTACTTGCTACTAGTATATTATTTATTTATAAATTTATTACAAATAATTCAACTTCATTCATAAAATTACATTCATTTGCGGGTCTTACAAACCCTTAGAAACGTTAAAGCTGCAGAGATCAGTTGAATAAAATTGCAAAAGTTTGGTTAACACAAGCTACAATGAATGGTCAAATTAACGGAAAGCATCTACCAGAAAGACCTACCAAAAGATGGTGTGAATGTTGATCATCGTCATCAAAAAAATGTATGTAACCGAAAAGGTAAATTGCGAAAATAAAACAGATACTCAATGTCTAATAAAGAAGTTAAAAACTCTTGCTTTAAAATTATATCATTTTTAACAAAAACAAAAAATAAATACAAAATATTCACTTCCTTGTTCAAAGCTGTTCAAAACCTATGCAAATCTGTTTAATCGATTATCGAAAACTGGTAATACATATTTGTTCATGCTGTATGATACCTGCTGAACACAAGGTTTTGAATAACCACTCAAGTCAAATACTTAGACAAAAAATTAATTGGTTGGAACAAGTTGTAATTGTTGGGCTTACACGTTATAATTACAAAAATCAAAATAAACTAGTGAATGGCAGACCGTTATAGGGTATATATTTCAGTATCGGAATTGGGTAAAATTTGCCAAGCTCAGGGTTTTCCGGTTATTGGAAAAATATAAGATAAAATTGTGTCAATGTTTGGTAGAGCAACTTTTAATTTAGATTCCAAAAGTAAAACCTCTTGCAATTGCAAAATATCCCATTAGGTTCAAATTAACTGTAATTGTGAAATAATTTAATATTTACGATGTTATTTAAATAATTCATTGTCTTGCAAGCTCCTCAGCAAGGTATATCGCGAAATAGGGTTTGAATATTTAGAAGTAGAAATTTCCGTAAGAATGAAAATTGCAGAACCAACAAAATTACGAATATGAAATAACTTAATAAAGGGAAGAGTCTCTGAATACCTAAACGACATGATATGGCAAACAAGTTCATGAATTAGGCAACGACCACAAAAAAAAATTTGAAACAAGTTAATCACAAGCACTTATAAAGAAAATATGTTGATTGCAAATATGGATATTTACAATCAAATATTAAAAATTATCAGTGAAAATAAAGATGGCAACAATTAAATTATTTAAACTAAACACTTCTACATTGTGATGAACGTAAAGGAAACAAAACCGAAGCGAAACTGTTCAGAGGAATTGGAGGTCATATACTAAGCGATACAATTCTGAAGAAAATCTTGTAACATCTAAGACGTTGTAAGATGGGTCAAAGTGATTCGAGACTCGAACACTACCAAACGTTGAGAAAGTCCAAAAAAAAGATGGCTATAAAAATAGATATCAAACTCACAAGAACCGGGCTAAAAATATAAAAATCAGTCTAATTAATGAAAACCACTCGAAACAACTGAATTTATTTGTAATCATCCATTCTTATTTTTAATTTATGATCATAGATCACAAGCAATTTTATTCTCTGGTATTTATCGTAACCCTTAAGAATTACACAACAAAATTATGCAACTTATATTGAATTGTTTATTGTATACCAATGGAATAAAGATAATAAAAAATATACTATTTAGCTAATATGAATATCAAATAAAATTTTCTAAAGTTCAAACATTAATTCAAAATACAAATTAAATTCTACAGTGTTATAATGATGGTCTTAAACACAGTAGTGTTTCTTGAACTAGTTATAATTATTACGACAGCTGGAGTAACTTTTTTTTTATCTTATTATCAGTTATTTTCTATCTAAATAACTTTTCTTACGTTATATACTTCAGAGTAATGAAAAAAAAATGTAATTTAACATCCATAGCCATACCGGTGTTCGAACTCGGGAACTTCTCATTAGTAGTCAGATGACATGTGCATTACACCATTTAGGGCAGCTTGTACCACACCTTGATCAGATTGCACTCTTGAATCTTACACGCTGGGTGGTGGTAGAGTAGGTAGAGCACCTGCCTTTCAACCGAAAGGTCCCAGGTTCGATTCCCGCTGAAGTAAAAAAAATGCTTTATGGATTTTTCGACCTGGTCCAGTACCCTTTGTCATTGGGATATAATAAATGGCAAAAAATAGTTGTGAGTATAATCTGGTAACAAATTAAATAAAAATGAAACTATTCTATTTAAGAAGGCTTAGTTCCTGACAATAGCAGTAGTTTTCCACATTTAATGAGTTGATAAGCCAGTAATTTGTTAAATAAATACTCGAAATATTGTAGATTGTAGTGTAAAATTGCAGTACCGTACTTATTTAAGCACGAAAAGGTGATTATACCTAAGTTACTGTAGAAAAAAAAAAAAAAAAATCAATTTATAGGATCCTTAAAAATATTTGTTAATACGTAAATGCGGAGCTAAACAAATCGAGGTATCACTGTTTATTTTCACATTAATAATTTGTTGATAGAGAATAGTGCTTGAATTATTTTTATTTATTTATTTTTATTTTGTTAGAAAACTTTTCCATTTTATACTGAAAAAAGTCATAAAAAATATACTCAATCTTCAGATTCTATTCTATTTCACAGTTATTTTAGATAATATTGTTAAGAGTGAAAGTTGACTGAACAATTTTAAGTTTTTTTTTATTATAAATTTTTGTAGTTTTTGTTGTTTATTTTATTTTTTGTTTTTTAATGAAAAGTTTCTGTCCATTTGATTATTAAAATAAAAAGCATTCAATTAGATTTGTTGATCCTAGTTTCTTTGGGATATTCATTGAAAAATATATTATTATGTTGAACAGGTTTATGTGAGAGTTTGTTTTTTTTTTTATTTGTTCATTTAATTAGACGCTTACCCTTTAATGAGGACTCTGTAACATATTTGGCTTCACAAGTTTTTATTGAAATATTTAATGACCGGATATTCAAATTAAATATTTTCAAATTATCACGTGGTATGAGATATAATATCAAGATGAATGTAGGGTAATGGTATCAGTTTGAAAGTGTTTTTCTATAACTTTAAGCTACATAAGATTCTTTTTTCAAATTGGTATTATAACGTTTTCGTGCTGTGCTTAAGTGCGATACTGCAATTTTCACATATTTTTCGAGTATTTATTTAACTAATTTCTGGCATATTAACTCAAAAAATGTTGAAAGCTAATCTAATAATATTGTCACAAAGTCAAATTATATTCCTAATAATTTTTTGTCATTAAAAAAAGGCCAACTCTTATAACTAAAACTGGTACTCTTTCTTTGTCTTATATTAATTTAGTTGTAGAATTAAAATATACGTCTAGATTAGTAATAGGTTTCATGCAGTTGGATTTAGAAAGATTTCTACAACTGACAGATGATTTCAACGTCAATCAAAATTAAAAATAACGAGTTGTATATGTAGAAATGTGTATAACTCATACATGATTTGAACGTTAATGAAAATTAGCAGTTGTCTAGGTATAGTTCGTACACAACAATACCTACTGATGAGTTTAAGTAGATGAATAAACTACACCCATACTAATGCCCATACTAACTTAAACCAAAAATAATGCCCATAGTAACTTAAAACCAAAATCAATATTATATATGTAACGAATGATAAAGCACTGCTATAGATGACAGTTCATATAACGTGTTAAATAGTTTTTATAGTGTCTTTTTAGTATGTAATTATGTTATCTAGGACATAAGCCTTTATTTAAAAAATTTCTTAGAATAATGATGTAGTGGTAACATACATTTCATATGAAAACATACCATAATAAAATACATATAATTTTTGAAATAACCTTGAAAAATGCTATACACTTATTCATAATACAGTCTTATGAAGTACAGTTGCATTAAAGTCTTATCAAGTTTTAAAATATTACATGTAGTTTATATCTCTTTTATTGTATTAAATAGACTCTTTTGCACAATGAAATTATTAGTTTTAAAGCTTTGGAGTTATCAAGGGTCATTGACTTTCGAGTTGTTATTATGTATAATTTGTTTATTTATTCTAGAATTTTATTTACTTTACTCTTTTATTGCTCTTTATTAATTCAATACCGTGATTATAATTACTAGTTGCAAAGCCCGTCTCAAGACGGTGTTCTAATTAGAAAAAAAAAACTTCTTATGAAACTGCACAAAAAAGTGATTTCTAAGAAATGTAATCAAATATTAGGGGTATTACGCTAAGTCAGGTGCAAAAGATTTTTTTTTGCTAGAAAGATCGAAATAATTCGTTAAATTGAAAAATTGTTTCTTACAAAAACAAACTGAGTTAAACAACAACAATTTTTTTATTTTAATAAATTTTATAAATTTATTTTCTTTTTTCCGCACGACCCAAGTGGTAAATAAGAAGGTGCTTTTTTTTTGTTGTTTCCCATTAGGCATACACTTCGACGCAAAACACCGTTGACAAATGCAATTTACCATTTTTTCTCTAATGATTAGATATCAAAACCTCTTTATGTACAACATTTTTTGTATATAGTTTATCTACAAACAATATTGCAGCAAGTTTAATTTATCTTATAATTTCTAGAATTTTAAAATTGACCACCATATATTTTATTGTCTACTTTTTAGGGGACTAATTACATTTTAATAAAAGTTAATATAACATATTATGTAAATATCAAATTGCTAAAGAAGGTGACATAATTATTTGCCATATTATGCTTTTCTCGGCGCTTAATCACATAGTAACACAAGAAAATATTTTTTAGAAAAACAAAAACAAATTGTAATTTCATATCGAATCCGGTTTTAATTGAATTTAACATAAGAATTCTATGTTTAACGAAAATTTAATGAATTATCAGATTCAACTTAATTGTCGCATATGTTGATTGTTGGCATTTACATAATATATTTTACGTATACATACATAATATGTTATGACACGTTATGTAGTGCTATACTATGCGATAGGGTGGATATTCGTGGTGTCATGAATTCCAATTTTAAATAGAAAATAGAACAAATAAAATGATTTTAATATTTGATAATCTTATTACAACAAATTTAAAGAACAAACATGTATTCACTAATTTTGCTATGTAGCATGTAGTTTGAAGCCGCGTTGCAATTCAATAACCCTTTCAAATCTATCTTAAGCGATTGTATGATGAGATGAAATACTTCTGTACTGCTTAATAATAATTGATATATCGATTTAAAACCCAAAACCATTAATTCATAGCTCTTGCGAGAGCATATTTAGTTGTGCAGAAAAATTGTTAAGTATACCAGGGGCGTACTAAATTTTAGTGGTGTGAAAGCAGATGAAATGAAATTTAAATTTTTTCAAACTGTTTTTCTTTTCTTAGATTTTCAACTCTAAATAGCGATACATAAAAAAAAAATTGGTTTTTAGTATTATTGTACTATATACATCGAAATTCCTGTTTAGGATGAAATTATGTTTAATTTTTTTAAAATGCCTTTAAATAAGTTTCTGATTTCAACAAATTAGGTGCTTTATAAATATTTCAGTGATTCGTATCATTATAAGTTTTTATGTTCAAAGAATAAATTTGTTTCAAGTACAGTAATAGCCATCTCCTTCACAGAGTAAATAAGTAAATATCATCTCCTTTGGAAACAACTACATAATTTATACAATATTTTTACCATTCCACCTCTTAATTTCATGCTGCAAGTTATAGATAAAACTCTAAATGCTTTAAAATACCCTAACAAACTTTTAAACTTAGACAACTTAATTTAACTAATATGACATGTCGTAATATTAATATAATTTCTATTGTTGAGATCTATAGTTTTCACAAAACCGCATTAAAATTCATAACGTCAAAAATAATAAAAAAAAAAATAAACAAAGTTTATCGTAAATTTTCATTGTTTTGTGTTTCTCCTATTTTTGTAGATGACAATTTTTTTTTAATATATGTTCGTATTCCTAATATAATTCATAACATGTCAAACAAGCTGAGATGTCCTTACACACTTCAAAAATTCAAAATCGAAAATAAAAAAAAAAAACTTATAATAAAATGAATTCAAGCACGATCAACGAAATTTATTAAAAATAAAAACAACAACAACAAAATATCGAAATAAATAAAAAAAAGCTAGAAAATATTTTTTTTATTTTTTAAATTTTGTAGGTGATGCTTTTGACATTATTTAATCTCCTATCATCATATTGATACAATCAATGTATTGCCATATTTTTATATTTGAGTTTATATTTATACAATAATATTCCACATAAACCATCCCCTATGAAAATATAAAATCAACAACAAAAAAAAAAACAAAAAATAAAATACACGCAATTATGTACCGTTATATATGAGGAAATTTGATGAAATCAAGTTGATTGATTGTACTTGTACTCAATTTTAATGTCAAGGAGCTTTTATCAGTCATTTAACCCAATTTATACTTGTCGTCATCATCGTTGCTATTGTTGTTGTTGTTGTTGTTATTATTGTTGTTGCTGTTGTCATTGTCGTCATATTCTTCAAGGGCATTTCTGGTGAATGAGCTAACATAACATCCTCCTCCTGGTACATTGAAAATCATTGCAAAAGAGAAAATTAAAGATTTTTATTTTTATTTTTTGTTTGTTCTGTTTTTTTTTTTTATTATTTTCTCTCTTGCACGTTAATTGACGCTGCTGCTACTTTCTTAAACTAAATTATATTAGTATTTATATTTAATAATGTAATAAATAGATATTATAAAAAATATAATATACAGGGTATATTGATGTATGGAACAAGTTCAAGTTCCGATTTTTATTAGTGTAAATAAGTTATTAAGTATTTTCTCTATTTAAGACCGAGTGTTAGGAGGCGAAAGGTGTCAATTAGATAAAAAAAAAAGTAAGTAGTAGAAGATATACTTAACAATAATTGTGTATGTGATAAGGTCTCCGTGTAGTATTTGCATTATTTAAATTATTTTTATAATACTTTATTAATTTAATATAAAACGTCCTCTGCATTTCGTATCCATATAATTGTATACTAATCATTATGCAATCAACTGGATACATTATTTTACAAAATTTTGATTTGCTGTGGTGTTCATAAATCAAACAGGGATTATATAATGACATCTGATATACGGAACTATAATTATTGATCACTGGTGTTCTACACTGAAATCCCTCAAGATTGATTTAAAATACTATCACGATTTATTAGGTTTCATCTGTAAAAGCTGTAGATATTTCAAAAGCTTTTAATCGAGTATGGCATAAGACTCAAATAGCAAAATGTCATGCTGTAGGTCTAGATCCAATTTTCACTAATCAGGTTGAAAGTTTCCTTTCGAATCGGGCCATTCGTGCTTAAGTTGATGGAATAACATCTGATCAATTTCAAATTAATGCTGGTGTTTCACAGGGTTCTGCCGTTTCTTCAACTCTAATGTCTTTGTAATATTTATAAATGATCTCCTTTCCACACGATTCATAGTTTTGCAGATGATAGCACTCATGTAACGTCTTACGATTTCCTTAAACAATCTAATGCAACAGCTTCCTCAGCTTACGCCAAAAAAAAAACAATAATGAGCGTTATGCATGGTAAACCATGACCTAGTTAAAATTTGTGACTGTGTTGAGGAAAACAGAGTTGACTTCAATACCTCCAAAACTCAAAGCTATATAGTTATGCAAAAACTATTCGAAAATTACTTAAGTTCTTCATTTCAAGAACACTTATGCCAAGCAGTTGAAATTCTTCCATCTCAACATTATCCACATAATCGTATTCATCGTTTTTGATTGCTAAATTTATTTTTGATTAGGTTATGCTGCATCTTCCATTTGTGAAATATATTCTTGTTAATTTTCAGAAGGAATAACAATTTTTTTTTGATGCTCATGTTTTCATAGAACATTACTCTAATTTCTTCAGAATTATATCTTTGTAGTACTTTTTATTTTCTATCTGATTGTGCCATTTTATTGATATTATATATTTTTGTCAAAATATTATATTTTTATTTTTTATTTTTCTATGATTTACATTTTTTATAAAAACGCAATCAATTTATTTGATTATTTGTTTCCTTGCCAAGAAATTCTCTTGAAAAGACGCTTTGAAAGAGAATATTATTATTTTTCTCGCACTAATAACAACACTGGCACAATAATAAATATACAAATCTACATTTCAAATATTATGGAGGAATGCAGGTATCCATGTAGCTATAATCAAATGTATAGGTACAAATATTTAGATACAAAAACGATTTTCTTTCAAAAAAAATATCGTCACCCTGATGGAGGTGTTTTGGATTCTCACAAATGTATTGCAAATACGAAAAAAATGTGATATAGTTCAGTATTTGATTTATTATGTTGTTTTAATAGTTGATTGTATCTAGTAAATATTAATTATGTATTTAAAAATTAATGATGCACGTTTTCGCCAGAACTCTTTAACATGTTTGTTCTAAGCATACATAGTACAGATTTACTAGAAATTTATTGAACGGATATTACCATGCTATTAGTTAAAATTAAATAATAATATAACAAATTGTTAATTATATAGTCGCTTTTGTATAAATTTAATCCCATGTAACATTTTATTGTGATAAGAACAAAATTAGGGCTATAAGACCACTATATGACTCAAGATAAGCATTAAAGGTGTTATAATGATGTTTTTAATAAAACATTTTGACAAAAAAAAAATTATGACATTGGCGCTTGTTTGGTCGATTTAGAAAAAGCTTTCAATTTGGTATGGCTGGATGAATTAATGTACAAGCTGTTAACATATATAATTTTCCATCACAACCAAATGCGCTTATCCAAAACATGGTATAGAACAATAAATTTTCTATACATCAACAACAAAATGAACCAGAAAAAACGTTTTTGATTGAAAATTGTCTACAACAAGATTACACTGTTACCGCGTCCATCCTTAATTATTTATTATAATACAAAATCTATTTATTTGAATAGCAAAAATGTCCCACGTAACACTTTATTGTTATAAAAACAAAATTAGTGCTTTAAGACCCCTATTTGACTCGCATTAAGCGCTAAAAATATATAATTATGTTTTTATGGGAATAAAGACTGTAATTAATATTGCTGTTCTTATAGCAATTGCGGTAGTTGTTGTAACGCGATTTTTAGCAAGTCCTACAGCAATGTAGTTATAAGTCTAAAAGTTCGTAATTCTATATCAAGAGTTAAAGTGTTGTTATAAGAATATAATTGCTGGAATAGCAGTAGTAGGGTTATTATTTTACTGAATTAATATAATGTTAAGTAATAAACTTACTGAATAAATAATTTGCGACGGCCATTATTTTCTACAAACATGGCAAAAAAAAATTTTTTTTAAATAAACAAAAATTGAAAAGCTTTATTTTGCATTATTTTCGCAAAAGTTTAATTTTTACTTAAAAGAATAATTATTTAAATATCAAATTTGATGTTATGCGTTAATTAACGTACATTATTTAACATTTTAAAGATGCAATTTAAAAATATATTTTAATAGTGTTATAAGAGTGTTCCAGAGTCTTATAGCAATAAAATTGTTTCGTCAAGGAAATATCTATATTCACAAGAAATGAAAAGCCATTTTTTTTTAAGTTTACCCAAACGTTAGGTTTTAAATTATTCCTTAATACACGAATGCTCAGCTTGAACTAGTAAGAGATTGGGAAAAGGTAAATATCACTTCGACGAGTAATGATTTTTCGGATAAATTTTGTTAATATTACTCTTATGATATTACTCGAACTTTTATATGTTGTATGTGGGTATGTTTATGTGTACGTATGTGGGCATTTATTAGACACGTTTTTTGGAATATGTTTTTTGGAACTAAACGAATGAATCTCTACAATCAATTTTGAGCCGACAAGAAATTTTCACAATCTAGGTAATGTCTCTTTTGTTTATCGGTGAAAATGTTTAAGAGGTGGCATTAAAATTTGTATATCATATTTTTGGTTGATATCTACAAAATAGAGAAACTGCTTGAACAATACGACAATTTTCAAGTGATTCAATAGAATACGTCACATTAGGGTTGTCCATAAGACGAATGAGACGCTTTTGAATTATTTGCAGCAAAATATAATGCAGTTCGTGATTCACCGGTTCATATATTATGTGAATTATATTCAAAATTAGGCCCTACGTAAGATTTATAGATATGTAGCATGTCCTGGGGGGGAAATGTTATTTATTATGTTATTTCAATTTTAAAGATATATGGTCATTTAATGTAATTTGTTTAGGTGCATACGTCTTATATTCAAGTGTACAGTTCGCTGAATACGTATTTCTTCAAATATTAAGGTACAGCGGTTAAATGGAGTAATTTTAAGAAAGGACAAACCGCTTAGAGACGTTTCAGAAGCGTTAAACTCTATTCTGTTTCTATATATTACCCAATCGAAAATATTGGCCAATTCATGGTTGAGCATTCTAACCATCATGTTATGTTTCCGAAGAAAATTTTGGGTCAGAGAAACCTTTAAACTTTCGTACCGTTGGCATTCGGAAGAGAGAAATTTTCAATTAAGATACAAGTCGAACGATTCGAGAGGATATTTTCATTCAATGTTATAAAAACAGAATTCAGGCCTATAGCTTAGCAATTTAAGAAAAGAGCGCTATACTAGATTTGATCGAAACCTTTTGAAATAGCAAGGTTTATACGAACCTTGTATTTTTCTGAGAATCATTTTTCTAGTTGAAATATTTTTTTTTCAAAACATTTTTTATTATAAAAAAATTGTGTATCCTAATGCTGAGCATCATTAGACCGGCAGTGGAGCGATGTTATCAAAATCCATATTGCTTGTAATAAATTATGCATTTGCATTCAAGATACTTCGTCAGTCTTTAATTGACAATAATATCCATTCCTTGGGAGATGATTGACGTAATTGGTATAGGTCAGGTTCCTTCACCACAGTGCATGTTCTGAAATAAACTATTTTAAGGAATGAGTCTACTTCTTTGTACATTTTCAGCTGTGGGAGGGAGTATGGAATTGACTGCGAATAGTTAATTTTTTCAATTGAATCGGACATAATTCTGTCACTGATGACAATCATTACTGGGAATTTAGACTGAATACTTCAGCTTAGCTATTCTAGCGAACGACAAAGTAGAGATAATGTGTAAAAATTTATTTTTGTATCACCTTATTATTTTTATTCTAGATACAAGTTAATAGACTCCAAATCCCCAATATCCAAACTTTATTTATATTTTTCATTTAACTGAAATTTGTAATACCTAGTATTACCTACATACAAAAATTTTTTTCGTTAACTGATGAAAATATAAAATAAAAAAAAAATAAAAATGTATGCATCCTGTACATAATAAAATTATATAAAAATTATATAATTTAACATCAAAGAAGTTTTTTTTTATACTTCTAATTTGTTTGGGTAACTTTTGCCAATTCGTAAAGTTTGGGATCTTGATTGATTTTTATGAAAATACATTATAAAGTATGTGAACGTAGTTGTATATGTATATTGTACATATTATTTTATAATATACATTCTGTAATAATGAAAAATGATTCCTGCAAAATAGAAGAAACAAAATTTTGTTGTTGTAATTTTTTTTTTTTTTTTTTTTTTTTGTAAATTTTACTATGATAATGGGTTTTAAATTGGTACTAAATAAAGAATTGATGTGGAAAAGAAGTTTGTGATTTTTAGAGTAATACATTTTATATTTTTTTTTTCGAAATTTTTTGATTTTCCTTTAAAATTTGTTATTTGGTCTCTCTCTTTAATAATTAAAGAGTACTATAATAGTAGTGATAAATTATAAATAGAGATATCTCTAGTAAGTTATATAAGTAGTTTAACTAATAATAATTATTCTGATATAAATTTACAATCTAGTTTATCATAGCTTAATTTAAATAACTTAACCTTAACTGGATAATTTGTGTTGAATATTAGACACAGTTGGCTTAGAAAATACAAATTAGCAAGCTATACATACAAATGCTTGCGCGAAAGTAATCGTGTACATTCCTATCCTAATGCGTGCGCGAAATAATGTTTGTGTGATGTGCGCGTATTCTGTACTTAAAACTGTACTTTCACACACTAAATTGTCTTAATTTATCGTTTTTAGCCTTCAAATACTATTTTTGTATTTAATAAATGAATTGCCGGATTAAAATAGCCAGATTAGAATAATAACCAATTACATCATTGCATATAATTCATAATTTTGTTTCCTTTGCAAAGTCCCAAAGCTGACTGCAATAAATAGTTCACTTGAGTCTGGTTATATCTTTGTAAATATGTATTTTAGAGAATGCTTTTTGTTTAGATTTTTGAATATATTTATCTATTTTCATATCTATTAAAATTAAATACTATTAATCGATTTTTTTTCTTGTAATTTTAAATTATTTTTCATTACCTTGGTGCTAAGTCAATATGTATTTTGGATTCTAATTTGAAAAAAATCAGCTTTAAAGTAAATTTATAGAGAATAAAGAGTTTTAAGATTTTGAACCGGACTTTTTAATTTATTTATTTATTTATTTGTTTATTACTGTTAAAATAAAACAACGAGGGTATTCTTCAACGTTTCAACGTGCAATAAACTCCTTTTATTAAAAACGATATAAGTCATTAAATGACATTGTTTTTATATGATAAAATTTATCACATGCTTAAAGTATATTTTCAGCGCAACTCCTCAACTTTATCTACATAACAAAAAGTATTTACCCTTGAATTCAGCAATACATTTTGCAGCTTGGCTATCGTTAAAAACTGTAACCGGTTGGCAAGGTAAATTTATTTCTTTGAGTAAAAATTGTAACTAGGATGCTTTTTTTGTGGTATTCGTTAGTCCAATATATTCAACTTCGGCATTAGATGTAGCAACTATTTTTTGTTTTTTGGATTCCCAAGATATTGCTGCACCACCGTAAATGAATACATAACGAGAATAAAATTTACAATCATTTACATCTTCTGCCCAACTTGTATCAACATATCCAAAAAAAAGGTTGTTATGTTTTTCTGTATACTAATTCTGTATCCCAAGTTGTTTTTAAGTAGTTTTAAATGTTAGCTCAAACTTCATTCCAAATATTATTTTTGTTTTTTACAATACAACACATTCAATTTACAAATTAAAATTATATCTACCTAACTTACAACTATAATTGAAATACATTGAATAAATTGCACACATATTTTAATTACTATACAGATTGATTATATAATTTAAGTTTTTGAGTCTGTTTCGAAAGTGTGGAGTCAGTAGAGTTTATTTGTTTATTACCAATTAGTAACATTCTATGAATTGTATCATAATTGTCATGATTGGTCCTGTGAAAACTTAATGTAAAGAAGTTTGTATTTCGTAGGCGATTATTTGAATTAATGTTGATGTTATTAAAAATCTGTGGTGGAGCAATGTTTCCTTTAAGAACTTCAGTAAGAAAAATAACATCCGCCACTTCTCGTCTTAATTTCAAAGTTTTCAAATGAATTAAGTTCAACACTTTATTCACATTGTCTGATTTTAAAATTATAATATCATTTATATACAAGTTATGTTTAGTTGTTTTTCATAAGTGATGAGAACCGAATTTCGTTCGATCAGTTTCATTTGAAAGTCATGAATGCATTTACTATTTTTCAGTCCTTTCTGGAGTTATTTTGGTTGGTTAATTTTGTGAATCGCTTTTATTTTTTCTCCGTGATTGACTTAAAATTTTTGCAGTACCACAAATATCTCGTTTACATTTTATCGAATGCAATTTTTATCGTGTCAGTGGAAATAGAAAAAAAAAAACATCCAATGATGTAACGAAATTGAGCGCAAATTCTTTCGAAGATGTAATTTTTTCTTGTACTGGATGAAAGGTGTTATCGTGTAAACGATAGTAATAGTGAAATAATAACTTAACAACAAGAGCAAGCTTAACTGTTCATTCAAAGGCACAATGGCAACGACCACGACAATTTACGCAGAAAAAAAAACAACAAATAGTCGTTGTCGTTGAATTAGATTTAATTTTAATTATTATTTAGATTTAGTTTCAGTTTAGTTTAGTTGTCAGATCATAAATCATCAGGTGTAGGGTAGTAATCTCGAAAAAAGGTATCAAATTTAGAATAAAATATATTTCTTTTGGTAATTTTTAAATTTAAAGGAATCAACGATACCCAGAACAAAACACAAACACCAAAATTTAAAATAATACCGAACTTTGTAGTGAATCAATCTAAGGCAGTCTTCTCTGTAGAAGAAATGCACCTTTTAAATAAAGGTTTAAACTACGCTTTAAAAAGTAGAGTTCCCCGGGAAGAGATAATTGTAGACATTGAATCAAATATAAAATATTTGAATGAAGAATGCAAAAATGACATTAGGGGAGAAATTAAAAAGATCATCAAAAGTGAATGTCAAACAACAGATAGGAAAACTTGTAAAGAACAACAAATATTGAAATCTCTAAAAGAAAAACCAGTTCATTACTAAAAGCAGACAAAGGAAACAAAATAGTCATTAAGGATAAAGAGGAGTATGAAAATCTGGTAGAAGAAAAACTTAAATCCGGGAATTTTTTCGAACTTAGAAAGAATCCCTTGCCAGATTCAGTAAGAAGAGTAGAAAAAATTCTAAAAGAATGTAAGGGTAGCATAGAAAAGATAACAAACTTAAGAATGCCGAACCCTTCATTGCCTAGAATTAGATGCCAACCAAAAATTCACAAAGATGGAAATGAAATGAGGGAAATAATTGCAGATTCCAACTCACCAACATACAACATAGCAAAATGGTTAGTAGCAGAGTTCAAAAACCTAGGAAGAGAAATGAGCACAAGAGCTATAAAAAAAAAAAAAAATACAGCTGAACTGATCGAAGCAATAAAGGATACCGAAATAGGGGAAAGTGAAGAGCTAGTATCATTTGATGTCAAATCACGTTTCCCTAGCATACCAGTTAAAGAAGCCATTATAAAACTAGAGGAATGGCTCAACAAAATGGATGATTCGAGGGAATGGAAACAAAAAACCAAATGCTACATAAAATTGGCAGCCCTTTGTATGAATGAAAACTATTTCATGTTTAGAGGGAAGTATTACAAAACCACAAAAGGCACAGCTATGGGAAATCCACTATCCCCTATATTGAGCGAAATCTTCATGAATTTTATAGAAGAAAGGATAGTAGAAGAAGGAATTATGCCCAGGATCTGGATGCGATATGTAGATGATATTATCGCAGTAGGGGAAAAAACCAAAATGGAAAGTTTACTTGTTAAACTCAATAACATCCATAACAACATAACTTTCACAATGGAAAATGAAAAAAATGGCGAAATTCCGTTCCTAGATATCAAATTAATTAGAAGGGAAGGAAAAATAAATGTTGATATCTATAGGAAAATTACGACAACTAAAAGAACTATCACTTCCGATTCAAACCACCCCCATGGACAAAAGATGGCAGCATATCATACAATGATTAACAGACTACTGACCACACCTTTATCAGAAGAAAACTTCAAAAAGGAAAAATTATATATTGAGGACACAGCAGAAGTAAATGGATTTATGAAAGAAAATGTTGAGAAAATAATAAAGAAGAAGATCCATAGAACTGAAATGGAAAATCTCTCAACTTTATTCGAACAAAACAAAAATATGGAGAAGCCAAAACGAATCTGTGTAGCACATTCCGCATGCACAAAAAAATTTAGCAATATATTTAAGAAATACAACTTAAATGTAGTCACTACTAGCAGAAATCTCAAATTATGTAATCTGTTAGGATCTGCTAAAGATAAGAAAAGCATAGAAGAAGTAAGTGGTATATACAAAATATCATGCCAAGATTGCACAAAAACTTACGTAGGACAATCCAAGAGGTTAATTACAGTTAGATTCCAGGAACATATGAGGGAAGCACAATTGGCGAGGAAAAGAAACTACACGAATTTTAGGTCAGCTGTAGTGCAACATATAGTTGAAGAAGAACATCACATAAATAAGAATAGTTTAAAATTAATAAAAGAGGTAAACAAAAATAATAAACTAGATATGTATGAAAGCCTGGCAATATCTAGAGAACCTGTTAACAACAGACTTAATAATGATGTAGGTAGTGGTTTCTCGCCATTATTTAGATTACTTTAAAATTAAAAATCAGGTTCAGGTAGAATTAAGATCATAAATACTAGAATAAGGGTTATTGCGTAAGACTAGTTTAAATGCAAAAACAAAAAAAAAAAAAAAAAAAATTTAATAAATAAAACACTATAGATTAGGGCACTATTAAGGAATTACTATTGTTAACAAAATGAGCATGTTATTGAGGGTTGAAATTATATAATTATATGTAAGGATTAGTGTAAATATTAATTAGTCGCAAAGCACTGATGAAGGAAGTAAGTTGCTTCCGAAATATCGATATTTGCAAAATAAATACAAATGATTAGTGAAAGGAAACTCGACTTTTATTCCATAAATCTAAACATATCACTAAAAACAAATCTGATTATCAAAAACAATCCCATTCAAATTAAAAAATTTCTACTCCATTAAATAATAAACTAGGGGCTCCTGTTGAGTAATTATATTTCAAGTTGAAGTCAAATTTAAAGTTTTAGAAAAAACAGTAATTTACGTACTGACATAGACTTCTCATTACAAAGCAGAAAACACTCATGTTTTAATGAATATCTTTGGAATTAGTATGTTTTCGTTAAAAACATAAATACCTTACTTCTCATTTTCTGTTTCGTTTCTACCTATTTCTTAATGTATTTGGCTAATAATAAAACCATATGATTAAAAAAATTTCAACTGTGTGCGCATTATTGTTTTATATACAACTATTATATTAGAAGTTCAATAAGGATAATTATAGATACTCTAACTCTACTATATAAAAATAAATTTGCTCGTCATATGAACAATTCAACTGATTTTTTTTTGTTTTTGCTTTTTTATATTTTTTATTTGAGATGAATTTGTTTCTTTGTTTTTTTTGGCATATCTATATAGATTCATTTGCAAGTACATAATGTAAAATATAATAACGGATTTGTTTGCTTTTGTTTATTATTTTCATAAGATCTCACTTATGCATAATGTATTTGCTGAATAATAAAACCATATGAGTACAAAATTTTCAACTGTGTGCGCATTTTTGTTTTATATACAATCTTATATATTATATATATTAGAAGTTCATTAAGGAGTAGGAGAATCGAAATAAAATAAAAAGGTGTCTACTGCGCAGGACCTTAAATGCTTGTCAATTATAATTATAGATTTTTAAGCCATCAAGAATCTCTGGCATAAATAATTTCATAAAATTTTTAAGTTGCATTCCTCAAGTGTTTATTTTTGTTGTCAATAATTTCCTTCTCTCATTACTTATAGTAATTTAAATATTCTTTTAACGACTTCAGGACTTTATTATAACTATACGCTT
The DNA here is from genome assembly GCA_963942445.1 of Argyra leucocephala. Lineage (NCBI taxonomy): Eukaryota > Metazoa > Arthropoda > Insecta > Diptera > Dolichopodidae > Argyra > Argyra leucocephala. The sequence continues at coordinate 114,729,142 of OZ012678.1, read as the reverse complement.
TGCAAAACGATGATTTTAAAAATCAATAATAACCTTAACAACAAGTAGGTATTGAACATTTTGGAAAAACTATAATAAGATTCAACAATTAAAACGTGGGATTTTTAAATGGCTGCTGTCCAAGTGGAATGCTTCCACATAAACTTAATTTGACAATTGAAGTTATAATAATATTAGTAACCTAAATACCAAACGTGGTATGAAACCGGTTAGCAGTCTGCAATGGAAACCGGTTAGCAGTCAAAAATTTAAAATCAAACTTAATAATCGCAGAAGTCCTAATCGGTACAGCTATAAGGGAAAGAATTTTTTCTCAGAATATATTTACCTCCAACTACCACAGAATTGTCATTTATTCTCAGACTTTGACTATTCTCCGTTAAATTAGCCTTTTTCATTATCATAAATAGGACACAAGGTTAGACATTGGAAAGAGTAGGAGTTGAGAAAGGAAACAACTGTATAGTTTTTGTAACTATATCTTAAAAAATTTAGGTTTTTTAGTCAAATAAATTTGTTAAATGTGTTGAAAAAATATGTCTATACCAACCAAATTTATAAGTATAAGATTTAGAAGCATTGGATATAAAGAAATGGCAATATCCAATTACTAATCTATATGGATAAAACATTATAGTTTAACAAATATTGTTCTTTTCGGAATTAATTAATTGCGCATTCTAAATAAATAAATAATAAAAATATTCATTTTTTTATTTATCTTGACTTATAAAATTTACACGATAAATAATCAAAAATCAATTTTTTGCTACAATTTTCAGTACGCGGTTTTTGGGAAATGTATGGTTTTTTTTTTAATTTGTTGTAAAGTTTTGCACTACACAAAAACACTTATATAATATTTGAGTACGTTTATTTATACCAATTTTTTTTGCAGTGTCTTAAAACATTTTTTTTTATTTACCACCGTCATATGACGGGCCTTTTTGCTAGTGTGGTAATAATTGGAAACATACTATGTATTGCAATTTTATTATCATAAACTCTGAATACTTATAAAAATAAATTTGTGTTACTTTACTTGTCATAGTCTACACTCTACACTACCTATGATTTACCACCAATTAAAAATGGTTATCTTCTTAGATGGTTGTATAATTTTACCCCAGCCATTTGTAAATAAAATAAAATCAAATATAATAATTGAAACGAAAATTTTTATTATTGTTTTTTATTTTTTTAGATTATATAGGTTTTCTTTATTAGTTTTTAAGTAAAACTTTTAAAAATTCTCATTATCATTGTAAAAATTCATTACACATATAATTTATAATGAAAGAGTTTTTTTTTTTTTTCTTTATTTCAATTTTAATGCAATTTATTTCACTTATTCTTAAACTATATAATACATTAAATAAATCAATGTTTTGTAGCCTAGTCTGAGCTGTCTGGTCTAATTATTTTGTAAAATAATTTTAGTTTTTCTAACATGAGTTAAAAATCGCACATAGTTTTATAAAAGTAATATAGTTATTTTACTGCACTGCACATATTTAATTCTAAACCTTATTTTAATTTACTTTTTTTTTTTTGTTTTTATTTTTATTCATAGAAGATAAGAAAAGCAGAGAAACAAAAAAAAGAAAAAATAATTTTATAGAAAAAATAATTTTATAATTGTATTTACATTATTATAATAACTGAATAATTAATAAATCCTAATGATAAAGTCATCACAAGGGCAACGAAAACAAATTTAAATTTAGTAAAAGCCATAAAACAATAAGAACGTAATGTATGCACTGATTTAAATTTGTTATTCATGCAGGTATATTTATTTTATTCCATATTGTGTTTATGTACCAAATAAGTAGCAAGTAATTTTTTGTTTAAAGAGGGAAATGCTTTCTATTTTTTTTTAAATTTGTCGGTAAATCATTGTAAAATTTTAGGCAATTATAAAGGCAATTCTTTCGCAATTCGGAATAGCGAAAGACAATAGTTTGATTTATTTCTTGTGTTATGGGTATGCAAATCTATGTTTCTGTTTAGGATGAAGTTATGTCTAATTAGATTATTTATTATTTTAAACGCTAATATATATAATTCTCTGTTGCATATGAAATCAAAACTTGGAAATTGTAAAGAATGTAGTACGTTTGACGGATGTAATACTGGGTAATTATGGATAATTTTAATAGCTTTCTTATGAAGAACATTTAGTTTATTTAAGTAAGTTTTGGAAGCTTTATTCCAGATTGGATTTAAACATGTAATGTTGGAATTTTTATATGATGAATAAATAACAAAGAGCGTCTTTTTCTCAAAGAAGTGCTTTAATCTCTTTAATATCAAAATGTAAGGGACAATTTTTTTGCATACAAAATCTATATGATCTATATCCATTTAAGATTAGAGTCAATCACCATTCCTAAATGGTTGTAACTCTTTACAACCTCGATTTGATTATTTTTAAATGAGAAAGACGGACGACGGAAGACGAATAAATTTCTTGATTTCAAACAGAAATATTTTTGTTTTTTTTTTTAGATTTACAATTAATCTATTCTTTATTAACCACTCATCGATTACAAATAAGTCATGTAAGAATGACGATTTAAGTTCAGCCTCACTATTTGCAAGATATTTTATTGCCAAATCATCAGCAAATAATTGCAATTTGCCTTTTAGGTTAAGTCGTGCTATATCATCAATATAAAGTTTAAATAGATCAGGGCCTAAAATTGAACCTTGAGGCACGCACTTTTTACTGGTTTTACAAATACTGTAGGTTTTACCTATTTTCACTTTTTGTATACGATTAACTAAGTAACTTTTAAAAAAATTTATTTGTACCAGGGTTAGGCGAAGGTTCTGCAACTTTAGTAACAAAATAGAGTTTTGCTATATTTAAATGACAGTTGAGATTATACAATCTTATCAGCTACGATTTTATTTATATTACATTTGTTGTTTTATTCACAATTAATTTTAATTTGCAAGGAAAAATGGTGGAAATGACTAAAATCTTATTTGACTACTTGTGTTTTTGTATTTGACCTATAAGTTTATAACTAAACTAATAAGGCATGAATGGTTGTTTTATAATTTCATAAGAGTGTAGTAACTATCCTTCTATTTTTAGTTAAAATTTCAATTATTCTCATTTAAAATTCGCAGTAATTTTTCAAATTATTTAAATACCTCTTAATTTTTGAATGCTTAACAAGTTAAAAAAATAATTTATATATATATATATATATATAATTTCGAAAATCCTTAACATATGTTTTATATAAAAATTCTTCCAACAACTCAACCATTCATTTATTTTTGAAACTGAAGTTGAACTTAAGCTATACTACTATACTACTGTTATATCCCTAAACAACAATACTTTATGCCTTTTGTAAATATTCCTAAGCACAACACAATTATTAAAATAATGACATTTCATGAAAAATGAAAAAAGGCAAAACAGAACAAAAAAAATATAATTTATTTTTCGAAAAGATTTTAAAACAATTTCAATTTCCTATCACAAAACTCTAACAACATTTTACATAAACTGAAAAAGATCAAACAAAATACAAAACAAAAAACAAGAAAATAAACAACAGCAAAAACAAAAAAAAACAAAAGGATGTCAAAATTTATAAAGGAAATTGAAGGTTGGTGATATCCTTATTTCCTTTATTTATGTGTCGTAATTTCTGTTTTGTTTGAAATTTTTCATTTTTAAATTGCTTTGTGTTTATATACCTACCTACTACTATTATACACCAATTTATTTTAAATATTGACTTATCGATTGTGATTTTCCCTTTACATAAAATTGTAAATAAGAAACGGAAGTCGTTCGTCATTGGATACTGTTATTCATTTGAATTTTTTGTTTTTTAATGTCATTATTGTTAATAATACAATTTAAATTTAAATAATTGTCTATTGTGAGATTGTTTGATTAAGTGTAAAATAATATGCGATAAGAGACCATATTCATTCTAATTGTAACGCCATACTTTTTGTATTCTAGAAAAACAAAAAGATTTTCATCAAAATAATAAATAATTACTTGACATAATCATAAATCAATTGACAGCATTTTCCAAAAGCTAAATATAACTTAATTGTGTAACATCACTGTACTCTTCTAACCTATTAGTAACATTTGATTTTTTAACTTTTTAACAAAATTGCCGTTGCACTAACACTAAATTTAGTTTTAGTAATTTTTGTTGTTATGTTCTCCATCATCAGCTTAGGAAGAAAAGGGCTACTTTCTAGATTAATTGTCGGCAGGTTAAAATATTGGCCAATGTATAAAGACAAGTGTAAAATTATACAGGAGTGGTAAAGTAATAATTGATAGTGATTCTGACGAAAAGTAAAACCGATCAGAAATGTTGCTGAAAATTTTCGGTACTTTGTAAGGTGGTCATTTTTAAATCTAGCAACATCAAGTAACATCTAAAAATGTATATTAAAATCCAAGCAAGACATACACCCATATTCTCTTAGACCCATCGTTGGCGAGAAAAAAAAATTCATCTCGTCTCGTCTCGTTGAATATGCTTTCTGTTAGACACTTTAAGCGGCGCGGTAGAACATTTTATTTGTTGGTAGTACTGATCATTTTTTACTATCAAAAAAAAATTACAGGTATATAAACGAAATATGATTTATAAAATTTTTGGAAAGCATTAGTGGGGTTTTAGATTAGTATTAGTTTTAAAATATTTTTTAAATGAAAAATAAATTTAAATATATTTATGTCTCAAATATTTTTTAGCTTAGTACATAAACAGTAGTAAAACAGTAATAGTAAAGATGGTTTTTTTTTCAAAATAAAAACACAATTTTAATAATAATGCAAAAAAAATAATGAAAAATTGTTTATTAATCTTTACTTAACTATTTTATCAATTCAATTTGTTTATTTAATTCAATTTTTTGATAAAAAAACACAAAATACTTTGACGAGATACTCTATCGCTTACAATTTTTGACAAGATAAAAAATGGCTATCTCGTCTCGTCAAAGGTCTAACAGAATACAAAACTATCTCGTCAGAGATATTCTCACGCGATCTCGCGAGATGGGTCTAAGAGAATATGGGTGATATTATAATAATTATTACAACAAAAAAAACAAAAATTCAAAAACACAAATAATTTTATGACGCATACATAATACGTCCTATGAAAGTATGTAGTTGTATAAGAAAAACACAAAAATAAAATTTCGTATGGCGGTGACAACGCAATTTTTTTAATTATTATTTTCATTAGTTTTTCAAACTTAGTAGTGAATGAAAAGAGGATTCACCATTAAGGCATGTGCAACCTTTAAACGGCAATACATCGTAACACCATATATAGGAGTAAAGGAATTTGTTGTCTCTCTCAATTTAACAAAAACCTAACAAATTCCAAAAAACAAAATGTATATTTATTTAATCAGTATCACCTTACAAAATGGCACTCCAAGTCTAAAATTTATTCAGAGACAAAACATACACAGGCCTACAATGTTCAACATTTTTTTTTAGAAAAATTTTATATGCAGCGAATCCAAGCACGTAACAAATATAATATTTAAATTATTCGGTTCATTAACCTTCGCTTGAGCGGCAAATGAAATATACCTAAGCGGGCAAGATATGTTAATATTTTTGGTTTTTCCATACATTTTGTATGTAGAATTTTTTGACAAAAATAAGTGATTTTTATGTTTTTATGATTATTTTTGTATGTGCATTACTGTTACTTTTATGTTTGCTTTTATTACCTGGGAATATCTATCCTTTAAAATATTTGTTTGGAAATACCGGTATTTTAGAAAAAGGAAGTGTTACTAGGGACTTCCGTTTGTTACAAGGTACTTGTAATAGAGTTAGTAGTTGCAACAACAACAGTGTGTCTATTTCAGTGAAATAAAACAAAAATTAAATAAAATATATATATATATTTTGGAAAGATTGTTTATTGAATTTTCAATATTTGCAATAATATGGAGGAGTTTAAAATTTTATGCGCCGTTCAGGTAGACAGGTAAGTAAATTTTGTAAATTTTAGTAAAAGTGCAAAAAACACAAAAAATTAGTGTTTTTCTTCAAAAAACGCATTTTTTAAATTTCCTATATTTTGGTGTAAATAATAATAATATTCTCGAAAACTAAGCAAAGCTATTAAAAAAATATGAAATTTAAAAAAAAATGCCGTTACAGGTATATGACACTTTTTTTTTATTGAGTTTTACTATGAAAAACACAAAAAATCAAAAAATTAAAAAAAAAATGCACACAAAAGATACAAAAAACTTATTTTTACAGGTTATCGTTTGAGGAAAAACAAGCATATTTCTCTAGATTGGTGGAACATGTGCTAGATGATGAACATGCTGATGTAGGATCACCGAAAGAAATAGTATGTGAACCAGTTGCCGGTCCCTCAAGAGTCGAAAGTGATGATAATGATGACAATGATTATCATATTTTGCAAAATGAAAATGAAGAATCAGGTCTAGATCAGAAAAGAATGCATCTTAAACCTAAGGGATGATCATGATTCTAAGGACGGGTCACTAGATGATGAATTAGAAGTACAAGAAGAAAATAATCAAATCAATATTTTATTGGAAAGGTTGGCACAAAGTGGAATAAAATTCCATCAACATATCAAAGGGCTAGACAACAAAATATTTTCCGACAAAAATCGATAGGTCCGATATTCATTAACAAAAAGTGTAACTGATTGTGAAACGTTCGCCGCAATTTGCAATACATCAATAGTTGACATAAATTTTTCATTTAACTTCGTAACAGAATTTTTCTTTTTTATAACATGCCAAAACTAAAATTCAAAACAAAATTTCTTTTCGAAAAACCTTTGGTGCTTTATTTACTTTATGCCTTAAAATATATTAATCTTAGTATATTTCTATTTCAATTTAAAATATTTCAAAACTTTTTATCTTATTTTTCAACTTTTATCGAAATAATTACAAAAATTTCATAGAATACCATACATTTTGTAGGAATAAAAAAAATATTAACATATGTTAGTCTTGCCCAACAACGAAGAAAAAAAATTAAATTGCCGAAAAATTGGGCATAGACACGTTTTTCTGAACTTTTTTTTATATATTCAATATCTACTCAAAAAATTAGGAACTGATCTCTGATATCATTAAGATCGGCCAAATAATGAAGTTTATATGCAAAAGTAAAAAAGTAAATATTAACATACGTTAATCTTGCCGAAGTGAAGGTTAAAACTTGACTGGGCAACGTAGTTGAGGTGAAGAACTAAAATCGTTGAGAAGTATGCAACTGGTGAAAAACTTAACTTCTAAGGATAATATTATTTATCCACCCTTTATACCACCCAACTAGTCAACCATTAAATTAAAAGGAGAAGACTTATGTATATATTTTCAACAGCAACAGTCGAACTTTTTATTTTTGTATAGTTTTTATTGAATCTTTCTAATCTAGAAATTCACAATAATTAATCCGATATTATTATTTATTTATTTATTTCTTGCTCAGATCACTTTGATTGTTTAGAAACAGATTACAATCTTAAACTAAACAAAAAAAAAAAACAGATAAAAGAAAAGTAATTAATATTTAACAAAATTATTCTAAACTAAAGTACTCTACAATTTAAAAGAAAAATAGAACGAAATGGGAAAACTAGAACTACGTATTAACAAATGGTTATTAAGTGTGATGATAAGAAAATGTGTTTTTTTTTTGTAACCATATATCTGTTCTATTAAAGCTCGAACTCAAATATTCAATTCCAAGGTAATTGTAGCAATAAATCCTTTTTAAATTGACTTCCAATTAATCAAAGATCAATGTAGCTTTTATATATATTGGATAACATAAGCATTCTATTAATAGGTTAACATTTCCCGTAATTTGACCGATGATAAAGGGCATTAAAATGCTCTCTGAGCGAAACCGTGTACTAGTATTGACATGGGCATTCACCATACTTTTAGTGTACTGTGAATAGATTTCGTCTTTCATAACTTGTAGTATGAAGAAAATATTTGAAATTTCTATTCTACATTCTAAAGAAATTAAGTTAAGGAACTTTAGCCGATTTTTAGAAGGGGGTAAAATAAGAGGGTCAGCCCATGGCAGTCTACGTATCGCATACCTCAAAAATTTTTTTTGAATTGCCTCAATTCTATCAATATGAATATTATAGTGTGTTGACCAAACTTGACTAGAATACTTAAGATTGGCACGAATTAGTGACATACAATGATCTGGTAACATATGGATCGACGAATTCCCTAGCCTATCTCTTAATGAAACCCAATATAGAATTAGCTTTATTAATAATTCCGTTGATGTGCTCATTGAAAGACAGTTTCTCGTCAAACGTTACTCCCAGGTCCTTAAAGTGGGATACTCATTTCAATAACATTATCGCTGAAGGTGTAGTTAGCAGCAATTGGTGTTAAGCGACGAGTAAAAGAGATGACATTACAAGTGATGAGATGACAGTTATAAGTATAAATTTAAAAAAAATTGGGGATTCTGAGAGAAATATTGTACCCGCGTAGGACCTAATGACTATTTTCCAAGGATACGTGGTGTTGCTACCTTTCCAAAAATATATATCTTTAATGACGATCTTATCCTTTAAGAGCAAAAGGGACATTTAAAAGTATCCTTGTTGCTTTGATGTTTTTGCATATAAATCGTTATATCTGTAGATTTATAAGATATATTTATATTCATAGTCCAACCAAGAAGCAGATGATTAGATAGAGTAGAAGCACAATAGAATAAGAAATGAGACGAATTGATACATATTTGCCTTGTTTATCTAATTGCTGATACAAAAAATAAGTTGAATGACAGAGATGAAGGAAAATAGTGAATCTTTATGGCTTTTCCTCAGCTATAGTAATAAAATATATCGTAATGATTATATGGTTTTAATTTATTTTCATCTTCCTCATGTAAAACTTGTTATTTTACGATATTGTACTAAAACAAAACAAAAGTAAAATTAGTAACTAAATATTGTAATATTTATAATTTATTTTCAAGATATTTACATTTCATTATAGTTTTATAGTTTTATTACATTTACACAAAGTTCACATGTGCTTAAATCTACACAAATGAAATATTTAATTATTTGTCATTTTAAATTTGGTTGATAAGGAAACTTTCATAAATCTTATATTTTACACTTTTTCCACTAAATCCGTTGTATGGCTTAAATAACACATTCAATATTGACTTCTAAGTCTTGAAGAGAGTCTGGTTTATTGCTAACGACCAATGACTTCAAATAACCGCACAAGAAATAGTCTAATGGAGTTAAATCACAACTTCTTGGAGGCCATTCAATATCAAAATATCTTGAAATAATCGAATCTTCTGGAAATCAAACTTTTCTCGAAATAATTCAATTGTTGCACTTGCTGTGTGGCACATAGCTCCGTCTTGTTGGAACCAAATGTTGTTAAGATAAGCTCCTTCTAATTTCGGCCATAAAAGGTTGGTTATCATAGATCTATACCGCTCTCCATTGGCAGTAACGGTGTTACCAGCTTCATTTCGAAAGAAGTACGGACCGATGATTCCACCAGACACCAAACTGTCAACTTAGACGAATGTAATGGTTTTTCATGAATAATTTGTGGATTTTCTTCGCACCAGAATCGATAGTTTTGTTTATTTATCGCACCACTCAGATGAAAGTTAGCCTCGTCGGAGATGATTTTCTTAAAAAAATCGTTATCGTTTTCAAGTTGTTCCAAGGCAAAATCAGCAAATTCACGACGTTTGTAATGAAATTGTAAACATTACTGAATTCAATGAAAAAAAAATAACATATTACATATTTCAAATGGCCGAAACTTCACTTCAAAATCATATCATCCCTATTGGAAAACCCTATATTAGCAAAGAAACGATAAAAACTTATTGATATAAGCATAAGTGAATTATTAAAAAATGAACATTTTGCAACAAAAGATTCTGTTTTTTTTTTTTTTCAACGATGCCCAGCTCATATTTGCTTTTCCATGCAGTTTTTTAGTTGAGTACAATTTTTTATAATTGACGAAATTTTGGTTTTCATGCAGTTTTTTGGTTAAAAGGAACATTGAACATTAACTTCAAAATTTTCCACTGAAAGAGTGTTTCTATACATTTTAGCAATATCATGAAAGACTGGACAGTGGACATGCATATAATATTATCAACTGGAATATAACTTTCATTATTATTAACTTATTTTCAATTGATAGGCAAGATTTTCTATTAATACGCGAATATAGGATCCTTGTGGTTTTATTTAATTTTTCTATTGTTGAAGTGATATCGTCACTTGATTATTATTTTGTGCCATACGCCAATTTTTATGTTTTCAAACAAATAATAAGGTTTTTGGGTTTTGAGGACCGCTCTATTAAATGCACTTAAACGGGAAGCTCTATCTGCCATGGTTTAGCTTTGACCTAACATCAATTTTCTTCAATATCCACATTTTTCTTTTTAAATTGATCGAATTTAGTGCCATATCCAAATGTATCCAATTTTTGTTACATATCCAAGCAAAATTAGTTAAATATTTTGTTGTTTGGTAGAGTGGAAGTTTGTGAAATGTCATCGCCTGCGCCAGTTATTTATGATAAGGTAGAAAATATAAAAATTAAATTGAAATTAAGTTTGAAAATAAAAAATATGTCATACAAAGCTGAAAATATGAGGTTTGTTTAATTAAAGTAACGAAATAAACTTAAATATTTAATTTCATCAATTTATGTCAAATATATTTTATATTTTAATTATATATTTATATCTTTAATAAAAATCGATTATGAGTTACAAAAAACGTTATAACTTCTTTAATTATTGATAAAAGTCCTTGAAATTTTTAATATAAGAAAAAATTTAAGAACGTAAAATAAAGTGTAAAAAAAGACAGTTTCGGCTGGTTTTCAAACATTAATAATACTCGTAAGCCATTTAAAAATTAATTTTCTCAGAACTAACATATTGCGTTTGGACTAAAATAACAATCAAGCGACGATATGAGTTTTAAATGTTAAATTTTTATCTAATTGTACTCACTCCTAGGTACTTTACGCTATCTACCCACTAATGTCGAGATTTTGGAGTTGTAAGTTGTTCTTGGTATTAATTCGATTTTTTTTAATATATCTTTTTTTTAAGATATCTTCCATTTATAGAGATAGTTGGCCAGTGAATTTAGTGAGTTTTATAAGTTGTTGACTATGTCGGCTGGAAAGTCGTATGTATATATAGATATTATACAATATTAAGCCTAGGATAGAGCCGTGAGGTACACCAGATGATATAAAATAAGTGGTTGAAACTGTTTTTATTAACTAATTAATGATTATCCATTACGCCGATTATGATGATTATCCATTACAGAAGCAATCCTCTAAATCTAAACAAAAAAAAAACTCATTCTCGAAATTGCTTTTACTTTCATTTGTGATATTTAAAATTTAATTTAATTTTTACTTCCCAGAATCTATATGTAACATTTCATTTTTATGGATTTATTTCAGTAATAACTTCTATAAATAAAACTTTCACTTTCCATCATGAAATCTATTATATTTTTTTATATTTATTACGATTACCTAAATTTATTACTAAATTTTGAATTCTATGTAAATCTGTATTTTATTTCAAAACAAAATATTTTAACACTTTTTCACTCTACCACCCATCAGTCATATTATTCCAATATAATAGGTTATACCCATATTATTTTTTTAGACAAGTTGAATTCAATTTTTTTTATCCTTTCTGTCAATTTCAATTTATATCTATTTCTTGAATAATATTCTTAAAATAACTCTAAATAAAATAATTCTAATTTTATATTTAGCTAGATATGTATAAAAACGAAACAAATAAAAAAATTAGTTTGGTTTAAATATTTTCATAATACGTTTATAATAGAAATTTAAATTGTAAAATATTGTGGTAAAAATTTGGACAATACCAAAACTTAATCAACATTTTTTAAATTAATTAGAAAATTTGTATACGGCGAAGTAATAGAATCAGTCACAGACACAACACAGATATAATGCAAATTTCACAAAATAAAATAAGTCATCTAATGGAACCGAACCTGAAGAAAAAATGTAGCCATTGGTCAACAAAATACCGACCATATTGCATATTATTTAAAATTATAATGCAAATCATAAATTACACCTAGAACCTTTATAATATAATATAGATTGTTGTATTTGATTTGACTGACAATATTGAATTATCAAATCATAAGAAAACTGTCCTGAAATTAGGATATACGAAATTTAAAACTCTCAGTCAGAAATAAATTGAAAAAAAAAATTAAATATTTTCTGAATATTCTAACCTCAAGAAATGAATATTTAGATTAAAATTTTTTGATATCTTATTTTTAACACACCTACATTTACCTATACTATGTTTTTCTTTTTCTTAAAAATAAATTTCTCTCTCTATCATTATTTTCTACACCACAAAAAGAAAACCAAAACAAACTGAAACATTTTAATTTTTAGACATTTTGAATGTCATTTTGTTTTTGTTTTTTTGACATTTTCAATCCTCAACCTCAACACATAAATAAAAAAAAACATTAAAAAAATCAAAATGGCGTCTTTATTTTAAAATTACACTAAATATATTACAATTCATTTGAATAAGAACAAACATTATAATTTTGTGATTATGAACACTGAAATATGAGGCTTTCGAATATACCTATGAAATATCGAAATATTGACGGTGCCAGTTCGAAGCTTTAGATTTAATGTTGCTAGATGTGTCGACTGTCGATTAATAATTTGCTAAATATTCAAATTTAATATTGTTAGAATTTTATGTGTTGTATCTAATTTTTCATTGTATTGTTTTAAAGAATTTGTTGCCGTATGGACTTTTTTGAATTATGGAATTTTGTTACATAAAATTTTAATCATTGAATATGATTGAACTATCTTTAGAATTTGTTTACATCTAAAACAAATTTATTTCAAAAATTTTGTTCGGTCATTGTATGTCCTTTTCTATGATGAATATAGCAGTACATATGTGGACCTGCAATAGCTATTAGGTATATTAAAGTTTAATAAATATTTTTTTTATTTAATTTGCCAAAACTATTAAAAATTTTTATTGTGGTTCATCCTAGTGTAGCTTTTCTAGTAAAGTAATAGTAAAATCAGTTCCTGAAACTTCTTTAATTTTATCATAAAGTTGATGTGTCAATCATCGATCGAAGCCAATGCAAAATAATATCAACCAATATAATTAATACAGTGTTGACAATTTTAACATTTTTGCTCTAACAATGTGGTTATTTTGTAATCTTTTGTAAATAATTAAGTAAGTAATAAATTATACAACACTAATGGTCAGCCCATTATAGTATAGTTTTATAAAGAATTTGTCAATTTCAATTTAATTATATTATATTTTGTTGTAATATTAATTTGAAGCAAATATTGTATATAATTAATTAATAAAATTGAATTGAAAAAAAAAAAAAAAATTTTAAGGCCTTAATTATAAGTTTGAAATATCGCTTTAGCTTGTACAGGGATATTTTAAAAACATGATGAAACACCATATCGAAAAGAGAGAAAATAACAAAATTCTTAAGATAAACACTGTTAATATAATACATTATAATTTTTGCGCGGAAATATCAAATTTCGTGGTATCAAACTTTATATAGTATCAGCTTAATACTTATAACAAGCACGTCACATGTCTATTATTAGATGAATGCTTGCTACAATTGAATGTGAAATATATCATCATCATCCAGTAGGGTTAATAAACACCACCAACGACATGATTTTTTTTCCACATAGTGCTAGATTCTGTAACCATATATCCGGTTATGTATTTGCACTATTGATTGCTAAGTAAATTACAGAACGATATAAAACGCCCTCCTCCTTTTAAATAGTCGAGATGAACACATCTTTATATAATAAGAAAACTTAAAACTTAACTTAATTAAATAAAATATTTTGTTAAAAGTATGAAATAAAGAAGAATATTATTTATCAACTACGAATAACCGTACTATATGTTGTTCAAAATTATAATACTTATTTGAGAGAGAAAGAGAGAGAAAACCGAGGTATGTAGCTGAGGAATATGGATTTTTTAACGCAGGAACATTAAGTTGTTTCAATTCAACAATTTTATTTCTGAAGGCACATCTAATTTGAAATCTTAATTCAAGATGTACGTAACTACTTTAATATTTTATTACCTTTATTATATACAAATTTGCTTCAAATTATTTTGGGTAGTTGATGATTTTATCTTAAATCTAAAATAATTGGAGCGTATGTTTGTATAATCTGAAAACTGACAAGCTACTGAACGTATCGTACGTCACCATATTTTTATACCATGCCACCGGTAGGTTTGGTGTTTGAATTGATTCAACTTGATTTTTATACTGTTAGGTTGTCATCACTCCCTCCTAGCACTCATTGGAAATATTTCATAAAACCAATTGTTCCGCTAAATTGAAAATGTGTACTTAAATACAGTCTTAAAAATTAACAAACACTTTTTTCTATTTTACAAAATTCTGAGTATATTGCTAACAGTAAAAAATTAAAAGGCGATATCTACATTTATTTAAAAGTTATTTATATTACAGTAGTAATAGGTATAGGTAAAACTAAACATAATAAATATTTTGTACTAAGCTATTAAAGATAAATTTAAAAAAAAAATCAGCCTTTCTTTTTACACACTACCGCCTCCTTGAATTTGGGTATCTTTCTCGTGATCTTGGAAAATCAAATATGACAGCATTTATTACCATTTCATTGTATTTCATTTTTATGCATATTTTGATTTATGCAAAAACTCAAAATAAATTTACTTAAACAGGTAAATAAGTAATTATATAATACTTGTATAAATATAAGGCGTTCTATAGAATAAATTATGTACACGATCAACATTAAAACACAAAACATGCTGTTAAGCAAATTGTTTTTAATTATTTATATTTATACTGTAATTGTAGATGATAATTCAACAGAGTTCTTAAATTTTTTAAATTTATCAGGCCTATTGGCGTAGACAACTTGCAGCTCATAATTACAATAATTTTGCTACAAAACAAAAATGCAATGAAATTTTTCAATGGCACAAGGTTAAAAAAATATGGGTAACGTCATCGATGCAACAATTAAAAATGGCAAATACAAAGAAGAACGTGGGTATAATAAATAAAGTTCAGAGATTATTTATGTAAATCGTCGCACGCGCCAAATTTACGAATTTTACTTTATGTTGATCCTTAGGTTTTGAAATATGAAGAATTTATTGCCTTGTCAGTTTTATTGTATCATTTATAGTTTTTAATATAATTCAGTATCAACTTTGCCGTGTACGTCATCTATATAAGAAAAACTTAGAAGTGGTTTGCCGTATGTTTATAACAAATGAAAAAAACTGAAGCACATACGGAAAAATTTCATATAAAATATGCAGAAAAAAATAATAATTAGCCTTGATTGGCCGAATTTGTAATTTTGATGAAAATTGTCTAGAATTGGTATGCCATTCATGTATATGTCTTGCACATCAATGTGACCGTTGAGTATAATTTAAAATTACAAAAAATTTAAACCTGGAAAAAATCATAATGAATATAGAACTCACACAAATGAAACAAATGGATTAGAAGCTGATAGAGACATAGACCGTAATAATATTGATCTAAACCATCATGTAATTATTTTCTTTAACATTCAGTCAGTATTTAGTCTTCTTCTTGCTTATACTTTTTAATATCGTCCATAAATTTATCTGATGGTACTAAAGAAAAGATACATAATATTGTGTTTCATGGGATGAAATAAGCAGTGAGAGATCAGGTAATAATCTTGCAAGCTCATTAGTAATAATTTTAAATAAGTTGTTAACAGGAAAACCCGAGATTATAACTCCATAAAGTAATTCCTGTATTTCACAAAATAAAAATTCTCTAATGAACACTGCTCTCAAAATTTTTATTATTATAGACATATTAATAGAAATTTAATAGAAATTTTTTATTCAATACCTGCGCATTCTCAGAATCAGGAAATTGATTGTCCACAGTATTATCTACAGATACACAAAAAATATTGAACTTTTTAGTTTACTTTCTTTAATAAAAATGCTGATTTAAAATAACTTAAAAATTAATCAAGTCAAAAATGACGATTTTTTGGTTATATGTCCATTGCTGCATCTAGATTAAATTATAAAAATGTTTGATATGCAAATATAAAATACCTAAAATATATTCCAAATGATCTTTTTTATATTTATTGGAATCAGGATTATTTATAGACATAAAAAAATTTATATTTCAATTAAAATTTCCAGAAATCGCTTATTTGATAGGATTTATTTTTATTATTTAGTTCTATTAATTATTTTAACTGCGTACTTTTAAGTTTAGTTTGTTTAATTTTTCTTTTTATTATGGTTGTATAGTTTTTAAATATTTGTTAATTTTTGTTATTATTTATCAATATTATTTTTTATATTTTATATTTTGTATTCATTTTTACTTATAATAAATTTTTTTTTAGCAAAAAAATACTTTAAATTAATTTGTTTTTCATTAACTTATTAACAACAAAATTACTTTTTTTGCCGTATGTCGTAAGAGAATAATTATAGAAAAATTCGTCTATTTTGTACGAAAATTTAGTTCCACCAACTAAAAACTAAAACAAAGATTTAAAAGTAGAAGGCTATATCTAAATAATATCTATTCAAAAATAAAATAATTCTATCGAGTTCTTTTTTAATAATATAAGCTCAAACTTCAATTGCGTTTTACTCAAAATTACAATTTGGCGCGTACGGCAAACCAATAGACGTTCAACGAAATATGTAGTTTGAACTTAGAAAATCAATATTTTTCTTCCAACAATTGTGTTTGTGTTACCTGTTCATCTCCAGCACGTGATCTATTAGTTTTTTTTGTTTATGCATAAAATGGACAAATATTAAAAACATATTGATCATGAATCAGCATTGCAATGTTAGGTTAGGTAGTTGCTGCTGGTGTTCAGCGATACACTTAGATCCTAATTTTAATAATATTTTCAAATAAATAAAAACAACACAATCTTTTATTTAATTCTATATTTAATTTTTCATTTCAATATAGACTTAAAGTTTAAGTGGCCCAATGTGTAATTTGTATTGAAAACTGTGTGACAATGACCTGTATTAATGGTGTTACTATTTAAATGGACAGTACTGTAAATTATAAAATATTTCTCATTTTTCTTTGTTAATAATGTTGAATTTTTCGATTATTTTTTTTGTATTTTTTTTTTTATTGTTATGAAAGAATATCAAAGTATTCCTTTAACATTAACGGGGTAGGCAAAGGTAAAATGTCATTTATGACATATACACTTAGAAAATGAGAAAGAAAAATGTAAATCGGGATACAAAGATATCATGTTTAAATTTATATTCCGTGTGGAACGTATGTAAGTAATATTAGCTGTCTTCAGGATATCAAAATAATAAAGTTTTCCAAATTTAATGTTACATATTTTTCCCGTTTTTTTTTTTTTTTTTAAATTATATTATAAGTTCATTGTAAATTTATATTTGAAAACCAATGAATTATTTAAGAAGAAAAAGAAGCAGAAGAAGACGAAAAAGAAGATTTTTTAAGATAAACACTATTAATATCAATTTCTTTTTAAATTGTTAAATTTAGAGATGTAATCAATAATTTACAAAGAAAGAACTTTTTTTCATTAAAAATTTTGGATGAATGAATGTATCTACGTTTACAGCTATCGACGTACAATATTTTATTGATTTGGAAATTGTGCAGGCTGTTACTATATAGATTGAAATACTCAATAATAATGTAGATATTATTTAATTTATTGTTGACATCATTTCTTATAATTTATACAAAAACAAAGTTCAGGTTTGAGTTTTGATAAAATAAATTAATAATATTTGTTTTCGGAATGAACAATCAAGACGAAAACCACTTATTAGTATTATTAAGATTAAGATCACATTTTGATGTTTCATAAAGACATTTTCTTGAATGTTCTGTTGTATTTTGGTAGCTTAATAGCAATACAATATAGGTAGTTTTGAATAAAAAGTGAAACAGAATTAACTATATAATAGGCTATAAATATAAATATTTTATTATTCTGAATATACGGTATGTACATACCCGGGTATGTAGTTGGTTCTGGCATCGGTGAAGTTTTTTCAAAGAAGCATTTAAAGTGCATGAATACTTGTTTCAGCAAAAAATTATGGAAAATAGTATTAAATGAGAATTCAATGAACTTAAAAATTATCTACAATCAAAGTTTGAATAAATACCCGGGTATGTGGTTATAGACATAAGGGTATAAATACCCTAAATGCTTATGCACAAAGAATTCGAATATATAATTCGGACAATAGTTTTTTCTTTAGAATAATTTAAGATATAGCTATCTACTAATTTAAATGTAGAAATATATGTATATTTATTGCAGAGAAACTTCACCTTCATATTAGCATAGTTCAATTTTATTATGGTATCTAATAACCAAATTGTATTTCAAATTAATTTCAAAGAATAACTGAAAAAAAAACTGTTTAAAACATTAATGGAATAAGCGGTATTCGAATCCGGAAATTTCTAATTGATCAGTCAGTTAACATACAGACATTTTATTTCCATTCACTTTAATTATTCCATTCTCTTAATTGTTTGAAACTATGGCACTATGCGAGGAGGATACACATGTACGTTATATAAAATTGGGCGAAATTCTTCTTTAGAGCTTTTAAATATTGTGAGGTCTTCAATATTAATGTTAATGTGGATATTTATTGAATAGAATGAACGGTTTGTCTTAAGTAAAATGCCTAGACATTGGTGCCAATAACGAACCGTTTGAATCTGACTTAGTAAATATTGTATTAATTTTAGAGAGTGTTTGAAGCAAAGTTCGCACATCAACTGATAACGAATTAGGCAATATTGTGTTTAAAATAAACTTAACAGCTTTTACAGGGTATTTTGCTTAATATTAAATTCAATTAGCCAAATTTTCAGATCTCTTGACGAAATTTTAATTTTAAAATCTTTGATGTCATACTTACTACCACAAAGGTATTGCTGTTTTGCCTTTCATAATTATTTCGTTCGTTCTTTCAATTATATTATTGGAAAAGTAAGAAGTAAAAACCAACTTTAATCTAACTAAAACTGCTTAACCTAATTAAAAAAAATAATGTATATTATACTTTGCATTAATTATAATTAGACTTTTCCAACCACCAATAATTTGCTTTAATTAATTTGTCCTTATCTGGTATAGACATTTCAAATTTTATATTTTCTCCGTTAATATTGCCCGGGTAATAAACAATAGCTTCACACGTGGCCCGTCTATTTTAATGGTATAATAGAGGGACATGATTACGGTTTTGAATATAATCGTCTTAACCTAAATAACAATAACGAAGAACCAGTTGTAGCAAATGATTGTGAGTTCTCAGATAAACCAATATTTTCATTGTTGCACTACAGCTTTATTTTACATGCTCTACATTTTTTATTTTATTATTTGATAAATCTTATTCAAGTTTTTTTTATGTTTCTGCTATATTTAATTTTTTGCCACTCTTTTCCATTACAGTTTTTTTTTTAAAAATTATGACGGTTTATTTCCATATTTTTTAATTATTTTATTTAATTATTTGGTTTAGTTAAAAGCAACTTTTGTTTATAATTAATAAATAACACTACAAATTTGAAATTAGTAATTAAAATGTCAAAATAAAACTACAATAACATCTTCTTTTTACAAATACTTTTATATTGTACTAAAAGAAAAAAAAAACTAAAAATATACAGTAAGTTTAAAGCTATAGAAATTCTATTGTTATAACAACACTTTATCTTTTGTTATATGATTACGCACTTTTAGACTTATAGCTGTAGTACTTGCTGAAAATTCCAATATAAACATTCCCATAATTGATAGCAATATTAATCACATTATTCCCACAAAACATTATTATAACGCCTTTAATGCTTCTTAGGAGTCATATTGGAGTCTTATAGCACTAATTTTGTGTTTATATCAATAAAATGTTATTTGACTAACCAGTAACCACTACACCGTCATATCAGTCCGCATTTATAATATATTCACCATTTAAATGGAATTTTAATATTTTAAGTTGAATGATAGAATGAGTAGACGTTTCTCTACACCACCACATTTAAACTATTTGTTATCTTCGCAAACTGACACTGAACAACTTACATATTTTTTTTTTTAATATTTTTAATAGAAAGATATACTTTAAATAATTAAATTTTCTATAAATGTTTTTATATTCAATAAAAAATTTTAATAAAAATATTTTAAATTTCATATCAATAAAGTAACCGAACTAATATTATAAAGTAGACAAGTACACCAAAGAAAGTATAACTAAGGAATAGAAAATTTATTTAAAATTTCTTTTGAAAATCATCACAACAAAACATATAGAATTTATTATCTAATAAATATTATCAAGAAAAGCTTCTTATAAGGATTCTTAACCTTGCTCAAATATGAATTTCCTGTAAATAACAAAAAATACAACAACAACAATTTCTATTTAAGTGATGAAAAACTCATCTATCACCTTTATATTCATTTAAACATAAACCAAAATAGTTGTCACTTTAAAAAATACTTGGTTTAAGGATATACCTAGGTACTGCTGATGTCTTGGAATTTCATTTTATTATATTAATTTTCAGGATTTTTTTGGTTTTTTTTTTTTTTTTGTCCTTTATTAACAATAATAATCCTCTGACTGTGAATCGAAAAAAATTGTATGTTGGTTCTAGGTTGTAATTTTTATTTTATTTATTTTATGTTTTTGAGACGCATCATAACTGACGGAAATAAAATTCACATCTGAAGAAAACAAAAATGAAAAAAATAAAAAAATTATAAAACAAAACGTGCACAAGAACGACATAATTTAAGAGATCATCCAAGGGTTAATGTTTTCAGGCTGCTATTTTTCTTTCATTTCGTTTTTTATTTTTATTTCTATAACGGAATATTCTTAACAATTGCACAATAGCACCTTACATAATATTATAGTTGAATACCGCCGCATCACCAACAAAATTACAACAAAACAACGAATAGAACATTTTGAATCGTTGCGCTTTAAAGAGCGTAACATTTTATATTTTTGTAAGTTAAGTACTGTTAATATAAGATATATATATATATATATATCCACATTTATATACATAAATATGAGAATAAATGAAAATATATATTAGTTAAAAGTGACTATACAATTCAGTATCCTTAAAGGCAACACGTTCTTAATACTTGATTCTTTTTTTTACAAAAAAAAAAAAAAAAATGGATAAAGTTAAGTACCATCTTATATAGAAAAGCGAATCTTATAACTAGTATTCTTAAAAGAAGTTCTTAAAGTTAAAATGGCGCGCGATTCTTCCTTAAGATATTATAATATACATATACATATATACAAATTTATATAACCAGGAAAATAAATTTTCTTAACATCATATGTTATTTTATAGAAATGATAACATAAACTGACATGACATTAAAATTTATTTTTCGTGAGAAGTATATGTATCAGTTTATATGTGTGTGTAGATAGATATAATATTATATGAAAAATATTAAATATAAATTATATTTAGAGTTATCCATTTTCTTTTAAAAAGTTTGCTTGAATACATCATGTATGTTGCACGTAACTATAGTAAATTGGATTTAGATAGCTGTGTGTGTGTGTGTGAAGGTAGGTGTGTGTTAGTAGAATAGCATGAAATATAAATGTACCATAAATTTTATTATTCTAATGTCATCACTATGTACGGGTAATAATGCAATGTCCTTATAATTAATTCTGATAATGAATAAGAAAAATATTTTCATTTCTTTCTCTTCTGATATAGAACTACACATATGTATGTATATCCTTTGTATTATTAGAGTTAAAGTACAAAGTAATTACCAAGATTTCCTTAATAAGTTTAAAGACTAAAAACAAAAATAATGTACAAAATGGTAATTTTGCAAAGATTACAGATAGTACCTTGTAATTCAAAATTATTGTATAGGTATTTTGGTTCAAATTCCTTTCACATGGTAGGTATTTGTATAATAAAAATAAATTAAAAAAAAAGGTTGAATTATTGTTCATCAAAGAAAAATTACAAAAGAGTTTCTTATTAAAATTTTAATGAGTATTAAATAACTTAAAAAGTTCAGACTGAAAAATAAATTTAAAAAAAATTTTCCTTTTAACTTTGAAAATATTATTTTTTATTATTAATAATTTTAATATTTTTTTTTCTCTGGAATTATAATAATTTTTATTTATTAATTTAGGATTGAAGTATTTTAATTATTTAAATAAAATTTCTCAATTACTTATTTTGAAAGTGGAATAATTTTTCATAATACGCAGTTCGCGCCAGTTGTTTAGAGCACTTAATAAGAAAAAAAAATGTATTTCAGTACAAATTATATATATTTTTTCATTTTTAGATATATCTTAATTTTTAGTGAATTGTTCCACGTTGGAACCTTTTTCGTTAGACTTTTTACGAGACTTGTATCAATCGTTTTGGTAGATGCTGTCCACTTAACCTTAAAATCAATGATTGTTTTGGCTGTTTTATGCATGGCCTTCAATTTTATAATTAACCAATATTTCTCCATCGGACAAAGTTCTGGGAAGTTGGGTGGATTCGCCTATCTGGGTAAAATTGCAATGCTATTTTTTCATATCATTTCTTTGAATCTTCTCCATAATGGCATGTCGCCAATCAAAACAAAAGAAACAAGACACCGTATGATTAACTATCATAGGTTTTAATTTTTTTTCTAAGCTTTCCTCAACATAGATTTTAATCATTGATTGATCCCTGTGTGATAAATGTAGAGCTCATTGATCCGCAAGAACAAATGGATTGCCCAACCAAAATTCTGACTTTGTTTTATACTTTAACTCATCAGCAACATTCAATTGGTCGAAATGAATCAAAATGTATGTTTCATTTTCATCATCCATAATACAAAAATCATTTTTTTTTATAAAATTTCCCAATAAGTTCTTGGGTTTTACTTTAGCTTTAAATGTTGTTTTCTGAAGTGCGAATTGGAACAAATGTTTTGAAATAATATTTTTTTTTTTAATTCTTTCGACGGCTCTTCTAGGATCTAATGACCTATCTTCTAAGCTCTTCGATGTGGACATAAACTATCAAATATAGAAAAAGATATACCTTTCTAACAATATACATATTTTGGGCGGGTTTTATTTTAAAATCTTGAGGTATTTGGTTTTTCAAGAAAGAAAATAAATATTGTTTTTTTTTTCAAAATTTTCTACTTTGAACTACAACTGCAACATCAATCATCATCAAATAAATGTTAAAATATGCTTCAGACCGTTATGTTTCTAGAATATATAACTGAATATAACTACACTGGTAAATATTGGAAAATCGCAAATGTTAATAATTAAAAAAGGTGACAAAAACAATCCATTAAACTACAGACATATGACATCGGTCCTCTGCAAAGTAAGACGCGGATTATTGTCAACAAACGGCTGCTGAAGTATTTCTATATGGTTTTATATTATACCGCTCCCCTGACGATCAAATAACACTTGTCTTCAGCAAAAACGCAACATTAGCGTTGTGTATGCTATATAGCAAATTTTTTCAACTTGCGAAAAAGTGATAGAGTTCAGTTCCCCAAGTAACATTATCCAAGAGCAAGACTCTACAAAATTACAAAAAAGTGCTCATAAGACTCTCATAACACACTTGAAACTCTCATAACTTTAACTCTTGTTACAAGAATTAAATTAGTTCTCATAACATTCAAACAACATTCTTATTATGAGATAATTACACTAATAGAGTATTACTCTCATAGTAACACTCTCGTAATACATTTGCTATGAGAGTTCAACTCTCATAGAGTTAAACACTTGTAATAAGAACGTTATGAGAGCTTAAGTATAATAGTTTATAATAGTTTATCAAAATACACTTGCTATGAGAGTTTAACTCTCATAATGCTCTCATAGGGCTGAAAACTTGTAAGAGAACGCTATGAGAGCTTAAGAATAAAAATACTTATTAAAATTCTGTTATGAGAAGTAAAATATTGAATCCCTTCAAATCAGATCATTATGATTATAAAGCGATATAGACAAAATGGAAAAATCTTGATTGGAGAAAGGTAAAAAAATATGGTAGCTTCCGTAAAAAAATTGAAAAAACATATCTTGAATTGAAAACGCCCAGGTATATTAAAATCATAGAAGTAAATTATAATGGGCAATCAGCGGTAGCTTCATCTAACGATACAATTTTATCTTTTGATGCTTCACATCAAAGCAAAATTTTCTTAGAACCTAACAGCAGTAATTTGGCCCAAAACCACTCAAATGCAGATAACGAAGAATCCCGTCCTGTTTATAATTCAACAGAACCAATGTATGTATAAGTTTATTTAAATTAACAGAAAAAATAGTTAATGAGATAATTGCAGTATAGCTTTCCAGCAGGATTATTATATAGGGGATGATGATGATCATGATGATGATGATGATGACTATGAAGAACATCAGCTCTCTATGAAGAATATCGACAATGAATTAGAAAAATATGAGGTTTTTGGAAATGAATTAAAGAATTAGGCAATTCAGTTTAACATAAGACAACAAGCACTAGCACCAAGCACCAAGTGTTGTTAGGAATATGTACTATTATAGATCTGATACTATTAATTATAATATATATTCTTATTAAAATGAACTAAATCTCGTTTATTTACTAAGCTAAAACAAATTTTTGAAATAAACACAAATTTTATTTATTTAGTCTTGTAGGCAAAAAAAAAGCTATTGTAAAAGAAATAATACTCTCATAATTAGAGTAATTATCTCATAACAAGAGTAATTATCTCATAAGAAGAGTAACACTCTTCTTATGAGAGTAATATTATCTCATAACAAGAGTTCTTATCTGATAAGAAAACTAAACCAACAGCAGCCGTTATACGGAGTTTTTTTTATTTTTCTCCATATTAACCCTTACGTCGCTAAGAAAGTTTGTTAAACAAAAATATATATCACTTTGATTCAATTTTATGGTTCAACGTTTAGACGTCCATGTAAATTTAATATATATATAGGTATGTATGTAATTAAAAGAAATTTAAATTTTTATAAAAAGAACGCTCTCCGTCGAACAGTTTTTTAAAAATCATTTACTAATTTATTAGTAGACCTTCTTTAAATTTTCCAAATAAAAATTCTCTATAAAATTTTTAGTAAAAAATTACAGTACCGTACTTAAATCAAGCACGAACCGGTAATTATAGCTAAGTTACTGTCAACATTAAAAAGAAAAACAAAAGAAAAAAATATTATTTATCTAAATGCGACAGGCTTCTTATATAAGTTAAAAAACTAAATTATTTTGACTTAATTTAGAGAAAAGGTGGAAAAGGCATGGTAATTAAGAAGTATTTTGTTTTTTTCAAACCATACCAAATCATAGCTTCTTATTAAAACATGACTGTTTATTGGTTGATAGTGAAAAATATCAGTTTATTTAAATCCCTGTTCTGTTAAAAAAGTGAAATTGGGCTTGAACTTGAATTATAATTAATAAATAGGGGTTTTTAGTATTATATTTACTTTTATACTTAGTTTTACTCAAATTTATTTAGTCAACTATTTTCAGATATATGGGTAAAAATAGCATTATAGGACCCGAAAGGGTTAAAAAAAAATTATTAAAATTATTTAAATTTTGATTATTTTTGGAGCGCATTGCTTTTTTTCGAGGTAAAATGCCTACTTTTATCAATAAAATTTCAATGCCAGGTAAATTTTGGTTATTATTGAAGAAAAAATTAATTTCCTATAATTTTATTTCATTTAATATTTTATTTTAGTTTAATATTTAATATATGCATACTTACTTATGATCACACATACATAAAATTAAACATAAACTTTATTTAAGTCAACTCTGGCAATGAAACCAATACATTTATATTAATATGTTGCTACCTCCTTCTGACAATTAGACTCATAATGAGAGTTAAGCACTCATAATAAGAGTTTATCAATACTCTAGTAGTAGTTTCCTTATGAGACTTTTACTCTCATAAACGGTGCCCTTTTACTCTCATAACGATCGTATAAAGCACTCATAGCATTCTACAAGAGTAAAATTATGAGAGTAATACTCTTGGCTTAATTCTCATAGAACTCTACTAGAGCCTTATGAGCGGAATTTTGTTACTTGGGTCAACACCTCCAAAACTCAAAGCTGTATAGTCTAACGCCAAAACTACTATATTTGACCCCAACCTAGTATTCAGGTGTGTGTGGTTACGTATTTAGATATGTTTAAAACTTTAATATCCTGAGCTTGAAGGTAAACATTATTTTTATGTATAATATATTTATATTTATAAATGATTTGCTCCAAACCACTTTCAATCCAATCCACAGTTTTGCGGACGACAGCACCCTAGTAGCCTTCTACGATTTTCATAAAAATCTCAAGCTACATCCATCGCTGTGTCAACCAAAAGAGATATCATGGCCAGCTCCCTCAGCCATGATTTGGTCGCAATAGCTAATTGGGGCTTAAAAAACAGAGTCGAGTTCAACACTTCTAAAACTCAGAGCTGTACAATCTCCCGAAAAATGTCCACTTTTGATCCTAGTCTTTTGTTTCAGGAAGATAAGCTTCAGCGGTTTGAAAGCTTAAGCATATTAGGTATGCACCTTAATCGAAAAAAGATCTGGAATAATCATATATTTGATGTTGCAAAAAACGCAGCCAAATGGTTAGGTTTTCTTAGCCGCTGCAAGGCTGTGACCTCTTGAATATCCAAAAAACTTTCATACGACCCAAAATTGAGTACAATTCTCTCATATGGGCTGGCGTCTGTAGTATTGCGTTAAAACATTTGGATGAAGTCCAAAAATGGGCTATTCGTCTGATCAATGACCCAAATGTGAGCCCATCTTGCTCGTCTTGGACATCGTCATATAGTCGGAGCTCTCTCATTTTTTTATAGATATCTCGTAGGCATCGGCACATGCTCAGTGGAAATTAAATCTTTATTACCTCCACATAAGCGTTTCCCCCGCGAAACACGAAGAGCAGCATGTGCTCATCCGTACACCATTGAAATCCCTAGATGGTAAAAGACAAGTTATGGAAATTCGTTTATAACTTCAACATCCCGAATGTGGAGCCAAATTCCATCTCATGTGTTCCCAAAACATGACAAATTCTATATTTATGACCTAACTAAATTCAAGACGAACATTAACACCTTCGTTCGTAATTGTCTTCCTTCCCTTTTACCATCCTCCTGTCCAAATTTTCCTTTCCCACCCTAGTCAAACGTAACAATCGGTATATCCTACTGTTTTGGCTATGCATAAAAAAAAAAAAAAATATATTTTTTCTTGAAAAAATTTACCCCCACACAATCTACAAAAGTCCAAGACTATAATTAACCAAATTAATTCTGAGTGTCCGGAAAATTTAGGGCAATTTTTCTGTACAAACTGGGCGTTCGTATATAGAGGCATCATTTGATACAATATAATGTTTGGCTTAACTTAGAAAAAAACAGAATCGAATATTTGATTAACCTTGGCATAGCGGATTTTTCAATTCAATAGAATGCAGAAAACTTGTGTTGATCATAAAATGTCTCGAAGCAGTCTGATCAATAATGGACTTCAACAAAATATGATATTGGGAATTTCAGTTTTTTTAATTCATCTAAAGTTTTGAACAATAATTTTATTTAACCGACGACATTTTAATATACATAAGTAGTCGAGATTTAGTATATTAATGGACGTAACAAAATGAATGATGACGTTAGTAACCTATTTAGATGGCTGTGGATGAACAAACTAAAGTTAAATCTGGAAAAAAGAAGTATATGGTAATAATGGGATAAATCAGATGATAACAGTAAAATACGTGTTGATAATATTCCTATATTGAAAAAAAAATGCATTATTATAAGCACAAATCATTCTGGTGCTTCAACCGAGACGAAGAAAAATTGTACATTTTATGTTTTCATTTGAATTTAAATAGCTATGTACAGTTGTAATAAAATAATCCACTATATGAAATAGCACAAGCCTGTGTAGACAATAATGTTAACAGAATAGCACATGAAAAGCATTTCTTAAAATTAAAAAACAAAAAACCAATCAAATCCAGTTAATTTTCTTTAATTCTATATTCGTTAGCACGATTGCATATTTTACAACTACAATTCATTTTGAGTGAATAATAATTAATTCAGAAATTAAAAAGTCTAGTATTTCACAAGCTTTTCCTTTTTCTTTTTGCTTTTTTTTTTTGTTTTTGTTAAAGTCAATCAACTTAATGCATTAACACAATTTAAATTTTTTTGCATGTTATTCATTAATTAATCAATTTTTATGATTAATTTTCTTCAAACGAACTTTCTAACTCATTCAACACGATAATTTCTAAATAAACTCATTTAACTGTAATATAATAGTCACAATACCCCCTCCATAACAACACAATGCAGAATAATGCATTTTTTTCTCACTAACTAACTGACTGTAGCATAAATATATGAAATTTAATTTGAAACAAACATTTTTGATTTAACCTTAATTAAAGAGTAGAATTAAATAAAAATAATAGAAAAAAAGAACAGTTAATCTGCTTATTTCAGTATTCCGTCCTTGATATCCTTAAATGATTTTTACATGCATTTTCATTATTTAAATAATTCAAATAGCTCATAGTAGGTGGTGTAGTATAGTATTATTTGAGTGTAACTTGATTAATAATGAATGGAATAGTTTCGTGATACGACATACTATTTTCATAAGTTACTTCAATTATACAATATTGTACGGTAAGCTTTATCCTTTGATATCCTTTGATAAAATACTCTATAAACTAAAATCCTACAATATATATATATATATATTGTATAATAAATCTTATATAAAATTATATTTTTACATCATATAAATGTAGCTATAGTCTTGGTATACGTAAATTGCAAAATGATGAATAATGAATATGAAAATGAACTAAATACATTTATAATTAATTATAATGGTGTACAATTATTGTATTAAATTTACAGTTAATTTACACTAGCGAACATTCATAATATTATGATTGGATTAAACCCGCCTTTTAAAATTATAATTTTAAAAGTGTTCCACACTTAATTGGGTTGACGTAAAAAATAATATTTCAGAGTAAAATTTCATCAGACACACGTCTTTGTCAAAATAATATAGCCATAACAAAGTTAATGATTCAGAAAATTATCGGAAGTTTGAACTGAAGAAGAATTCAGACTATTGAAAATTAAAACAAATACAAATAACAAGTACGTTTATCTAGAACAAAAAAATTGGTATATTTTGAATTATGAATTTTACTTTATTTTTAATAAATTTAGTACAAATACTAAGTACTATTTTTTGTACGTTTCCATGTTAATATCGGCAACAAAAACTCAATGAAATTTCCCATCTTAGCTGTTCAACTCAACGTTTAAACAATATTTAAACAATATTTATACCTCAGATATTCAAACCATAAGAAAATGTTCAGTCTTTGCTTTAGATATTGTTGTAGCTGTTGTAGCTGTAGATATTGCTGTAGAATATCTACAGCAAAAATGGACATTGAGAAGTTGGCAATGTTGCACTAATTCCTATTATGACAATACTAGATATTCCCGGCGTAACATTCACCAGTCTAGCATTAAATAAATATTGTTCACCTTTTCATTAAAATACTTCACTGAAAACACAGTTTTCTTTTTCTTTTTTTTTAAGACGACAGTAAGACTATCAAAAGATTTTACTCTAGAGTCTAGACAAAACAACACGTTATAATTGTCCATGACTAAACATCGGCTTATAAAGAAAGAGACATATATTTTGTCAAAAATTTTGTCCTGTGACTTATTAATTGTCATTGAATATGCTAGTCATAATAGCATAAGGTTTCTGAGAAGCATAATAACAGTTCCTATTTTTAATTTCAATGCACTATTCCTTTTTTTTATTATTTTCACTGTCCTATCTCATGACCTGTACCTACATACATATATTTTTTTATTAAGCGTTGACTGTGAACGTATTTTAATTAATAGTTTGATGACTTTAAAAAAATACTTTTAATTTGAAAGTTTAAAATTTATATTTTTTGATGTCTGGCTGGTTTTTTTCATTAATTTATTTGGTTCTTGTATTAAATATTATTTTGTTTTAGTACTAATTCACCAAGCGTCAAAAAAAATCTTGTCATAAAATCTGAATTTGCATTAAAAACCACCCCTTCCTTTTAGAACTTGGCTTTCGAGCATGATAAGCGTATTAATATATCAGATATTTATTCCTCGAAACGATGTATACAGTTCATATTGGCCAGATAAAGTACAAAATAAGTTTGACAATTTAGAACTGGGGTAGTTATTAAAAAGTAGGTTAAGGTAAGATTAAGTTTTAGTTAAATAAATCAATTTCAAATTAAGTTGTTTTTGCTTAAAAATTTTTTTTTAACTCATATATATTGGACAAAGATTAGGCAAACTCTAACTGAAATAAAATTTATATTATCTTAGCTTTAAAGACTTACTTTAATGTTTATATCTCTTATTTTCATAACCCTTATTACATTAAACAGAAATGCAAAATTATAATATTACAAATAAAAAATTACTCCTCTACTAATGTTACTACTACTACAATTACTATACTATTGCTATACTGCTATGACTTCTATTATCTACTACTACTTCTATTAATAATTGATTTTAGCCGTCTCAAAAAATAAATATATGGTGTTATTCTTGTTCTAAAGTGTAAAGCTTAGTAAATCTTGCGAGAAAATAAAATAAATCTCGAAGATAGAAATTGATATGAAAAAAACCGCAACCGTGTCCCACGGATGGGGTTTCAGGACAATGATGATGACACCATAATCAATTTATGTAACGGATAATGCACAAAGATGCAAAAGATCTTATGCTGGAAAAACACTTTATAAAATAAATTATATTCTATAAAAAATTTATTTATTTATACAAGGTTGCACGCTTCATGGTAAAAGTTTTTTAAAAATCTCAATAGTCAGTCAATTTTTAATTTAAACCTTGGCTAGAGGGCATTAAAAAAATATTTGAAAAATAATGTTTAATAAATATCCACTACAGATCCGAAGATATGCAATCTGAAGCAAAGCTGGGTGGCGCAGTAGGTAGAGCGCCTGCCTTTCAACCGAAAGATTCCAGGTTCGATTCCCGATGACGCAACAAGAACAGAAATGCTTTATGGATTTTTCGACCTGGTCCAGTACCCTTTGTCATTGGGAAAAATAAATATATGGCATAAAATATTTGAGGGTATAATCTGGTAACAAATTAAATAAAAATGAAACTATTCTATTTAAGAAGGCTTAGTTCCTGACAATAGCAGCAGTTTTCCACATTTAATGAGTTGATATGCCAGTAATTTGTTAAATAAATACTCGAAATATTGTAGATTGTAGTGTAAAACTTCTACCTATTAGATTGTAGTGTAAACTACCTAAGTTACTGCAGAGTGTAAAAAAAAAAATCAAAAGCATTATTCTCAAATCTTTTTTATTTATTTATTTATTTAACAGTGGACCTACAGATTAATCTGCAGGACTTTTTTTTAGACTTAATTTGTTTAACTGACGGTACATATTGTATGTGTATTACATATAAAGGCTTACCATTTTCGAGTTGGAGCTAACCCAACTCTAAATTTTGGTATAAAAAACTGGAGTTTTTGCAAAAAATATTTTATCTCGGAAAAGTTAGCTAAATTTTTTTTGTTATTAAGTTTTTTGATGCACTGAACCATCACGTTACCCTAAATTTCCATTATGCATTTACAAATTTCATGTTAAATTGTTTGGTAATTTTCACTCAAGCAATAAGTAAATTCAAATAATTCTGTATTTTTTAACCTCTATACCCATTAAATTCCATCATCGTATCACGAAAAGTGTCCGAGTTCAACAATACTGCACTGAGACTAAAGCATATTTTCTTACTACCAAAAAATATATTTAATATTATTTAATTTAAATATCAACTATTTTTCAAATTAAAAATATTTCTTGATGAAAATAAAATA
Organism: Argyra leucocephala; assembly: GCA_963942445.1. Taxonomy (NCBI): domain Eukaryota; kingdom Metazoa; phylum Arthropoda; class Insecta; order Diptera; family Dolichopodidae; genus Argyra; species Argyra leucocephala. The sequence goes on along the minus strand of OZ012678.1, from coordinate 114,696,828 downwards.
TTTTATACTTTTAATCCACTTTTGAATAATGAAATAATTTAAAGAAATTCATTTCGGATATTAAAAAAAGAAATAAAATAAAAAAAAAAAACAAATTGAAAAAAAGCTCAACGTTTTCGTAAGAATTTTAAAATTTTATCGTATATAAGATAAAAGTGTCTCTAATATAGTACAAACCTTCACAAAAATAAATTTGACATTTTTTGTGCCATATGATAGTACAAAAAAGGGATTTTATTATGAAAAATAGTATTTTAAAGATGTACATAATGTAGTAATGTTCTATAAATTAAAAATGAATTAAGAGTAAAATAACCTTAACAACCATTTTTATAAATAATATTAAATTTATATTCTATCAATTAGAAATGTACTTAAAGGAAGGTTAATTTCAAAATATTTTTTATTATGCAGACTGACAATATAATTCAATTAAATCTTAAAATTAAATTTAACCAAAAATTTTTTATCTCCGATGAATTGTTGAGTATGAGAAGTAAAAAGAAATTACATTTATGACATAATTCAATCTTTTGAACTAAGATCTGATTTTTAATAAATACAAAGAATCTAATCACATCTCAACAGATTAATCTGTATTTGAATTGGCTACTCTGAAAAACAACTTTTCTCGGTTTTTTTACGATATTAGAGAAAAGAGAAGTAGACATAGCAGCTACTCATTAATAGCGTTAGACAGACTCTGCAATATTTTTTTACTATATTTTACAATATAAATACTTCTTCCTATTTTTTAATTAGTCACCATTAAAGTTACACAAATATTTAAGACGACCCATGCGTTTTTCTCTAACGCTAAAATTTAATAAAATTAGTAATTGTATAAGCTTTACGATACCTTTATGTTTTCGTAAAAATATATTCCCACCTTTGATCCATAAAAATTCCATGTTTTGACACATTTTTATATTTTGCTTCCTTTTACAGTATTGCCTGTTACAGATGTCGAAGAAAAAAAATTTCACGATTTTCTGTTTGTTCTACATTAATTTCAGCAGTGTTTATAGGTTTTTTTGTCATCAATTCAGCTTTTAGAGACTCTGAATTAAATTCCACTATATGTAATTGATTGTTCGGAGATTTGTTTCTTATATTTTTATTTATATTACTTTTTTATTCTGTTGCTGTAATGATTTAAAACTCCCAATATTCGTAGAGGATATTTGCATTAATTTGTTTTTTGCCATCTGCATTTTTAAATTTCTGCGATTTTGGGTAGTTGGTTGCTGACTATAATAATATTATTTTCAATTTGTTTTTTGATTTGTCAAATTTATCCAAGATTTCAGACCATTTATTTTGTTTTCATATTTAAACATTTTTTGTCAACAACTTCTAGTCTTTTTTCAAGATTTTTATTTTCCTATAGCATTGCTTTGTTTTGCTTGATAATATTATCCATTTGAAAATTAATATAGCTTTGAAACTTATGGATTTGTATCATAACTGACCCTAGTGATTTTAAGTATTGCGCCATTTTATTTATTGAACAGTCTTTCAACACAATACATATTAATTCATCCAATATGTCATTATTGTCCTTTTTTATATTTTTGTATGTTGTTGGTTTTCAGAATCATTTAATACATCATATTCATCAGTTATGATAACTGAAACATCACGCAATGTTTCAGTAATACATTTTGGACATTACCAAAACACGTTTGTCCTATAAAAGACCTAAATATTATCTAATTATCAAATGTTGGTTTCGAATGTGTTTTACTTACTTTTGCCAAATTTGGTGAAAGTCATTGAAATGGGGACGAACCACAGTATTTCTTAATTCAAAATTGAAATCAAACAAATTTTTATACCGATCTGTCAATAATTTTTCTATAATATCCTTTTTTTTATGAGAACCATTACTGCTCAGAAGATTGTTTCTATGTTGAATGTGTGGATAACTTCAAATATTTGGGTATCTCGTTAGATGCTAGACTAAACTAGAAAGATCACACGTCTTATCTAAAAAGATAGCTAAATAAAGCAGTTAGGCAACTGTATCATCTAAGTTTATATTGTCCTTTCTCTCTTTTAAAACTATTTTACAATGGCTTGATTAAGTCTAAACTTCAATATGGTCTGTGTTGTTGGGGAGGTTCCCATTATAATAAAATTGAGCCTTTGTTAATTAAACAAAAACATTGTATATGTATTATTTGTAAGGTCAGTCGTAGAACTCCCAGTTTTTATTTTTTCAAAAATCTAAAAATTCAAGACATCTATACTAAAGGTACTTTAACTTTTAAAGTACTTAAACTTTTTTTTTAAAATCTATGCTATAATGATTCGAGATTGTTGGTGGATCATAATTTGCATATAAATAACGGAAATGCTGTAAAAAATGTCATTTTCAAGTTGAAAAATCTGATTTTCGTCACTTTTTTACTGTAACTGCACCTCAGCTGTTTAATAACTTTGTCTGAATCCTTTAGAACCGAGAGAATTCAAATTAAATTTATAAAGCAAATAAAATTCTGGCTCTTTTCATTTTTTCATGCACAATTGAATCAATATTAATACCCATAATTTAAACTCACTTTTATCTTTTTTATTATTTCTTATTTTTTTATATATTTTTTTGTTATTTCTAATTGTTTTTATTCAAATCGTTATTCATTATACTATCCTATATTTTATTTTATTTTTATTAAAAATTTCAAATCATTTTATATTTTTTTTTTCTTCTTCTACAATTAAAAATAATATTATATCAAATAATTCTACAATAATTTTATATTGTTTTACCCATTAATACTATAACACCTGTTATTTTAACCCATATAGACCCAGGGTGTCGAAAACGAAACATATGATGTTTTCCCGCATAGTGGTCACCCGGTGTGTATTTTAAATTAAACTAAAAGTTATTATTTAATTTAAAGCAAATACCTATCTAATTTACCATTTTTTTTTGAAATGTCACATCCATGTTTGCCGATGGCTTGAAGAGTCCGAATTTCGAGTTTTTTTTTCATTCTTGTTAAAAAATAAATGTAAAAAAATAAAAAAAAATCTTTTAAATAAACTAACTCAAATTCATAGTAATAATTTAATCAAAATATATTAATCCAACCTAATCCAACAAAATTTGTAGGTACAGGGTGACAAGCAACGTATCGAAAACAAAACATCAGGTTTAAACGATATCTAAAAATTTTCATATAAGAAAAAAATGCTAGTTTCTTTTTTGTTGTTTTTTCTTCTTCCAAGCAATAATTATACCAATACCGTCTTTTTTTATTACGGACCACGTAATCTGCGATAGACTACTAGGAAATCAAACAACAAGTTATGCTAAATCGGCGTCAATACCTTGACGATACGAAATACTTGTTTTTAAATTTTTGAAAATATAATAGCAAAAACACCTTTGTACGAATTTATGAACAAACGGCTTATGCAATTTGGAATATTTTCTCACAATTTAAACTGTTCAACAAAACAAACTCTAAATCTAACTGCAAACTGTTCAACAAATCTAAGCCTATTCGATTTGGCTTCAACTACTGTTTTTTTTATTCTGCCGAAGGCTACTTGTTCTCATTTATACCTTAGGAAGGAGCTTCAGAGGAAAATGATAGCCTATATGAACCTAATGATAGGCTATATGAAGGAGAAAGCGTAGTTTTGCGCTTATTAGCAAATATATAAAATCGAAACCAACATACCGTTATGTTCGATAATTTGTTTACATTACACAAACTTATGTGCTGCCTTTCATCACTTGTTTATTTTGTAACTGGTAAGGTTTTTGTTTTCATAAAATAGTTATAAATATACTATGTTAAATATAACATTGTTTCTTGTTATTTCTAAAAGGAACTGTTCGAGATAGACGTACACGTAAAGCAAAACTTTTTGATGTAAACGAAATGAAGAGCAAAGAACGTGGAAGCAGCAGTTTTGATCCTTAAAATCAGATTCTTGCTTTGCGATGGAATGATAATTCTGTTGTAACTGTTTTGTCAAATTTTTTAAAACATAAACCAATGCAAGCTGCTAAACGGTTCGACCGCAAAAGCAAAAAAATTATAAAGATAAACATACGAAATCTGATTTTTGAATAGAACCGCACAAAGGGTGGAGTTGATCTATTTGATAATGATATAAGTAATTATCGAATATGCATTCGAGGCAAAAAATAGTATTGGCCTCTGCTTATTAATGCTTTATATGGTGCTATGGTCAACGCATGGAAACTTCATTGTTTAATAAGAAAAGTTGAAAAAATCATTATACACCAACCTTAATTGTTTTTTTTGTTGAGTGCTGGCTGAAATCCGCGAAAATACCTTTAAGAAAAGTATTAGCATTAAGAGAGAGCGGACAAAAGTACTTCAATTAGATATGACCGTGTGGATCACAATATTATCCATAGTGAGAAACGAGCTCTATGCCGTCACTGCAAAAATCAAACTGTTTTTTCATGCACCAAATGTGGCGTTAATTTGCATCCGAAATGTTTTAACATATTATCACAGCTTGTCTTAAATCTGATAATTTTTTAAGATTAAAATTTGTTAAAACATATAAAATAAATTGATATTTTTTTTTTGTAAAGAATTTATTCACTTCATGAATTTATTGTGGTAGATTTTTGAAGAAATATTTTTTGTTGAAAAAATTATATCGTTGGATCCTGAAGTTTCGTTTTCGAAACATGTAATAACTCCTTTCCAGGATGTGATATCAAATACTTTATTTTTTTTTTCTTAATTAAGTTAAAAGTACTTTATGTATAAATTTTTATGACTCTGCGTGAACTGGATCTAGGTCCGGGACTATATGGATTAATAAAGTAAGAGATTCGTTTATTGAACTATGGCAATAGAAAGTCTTTAACTATTTAATTCAGAACTTGAAGCTTATGACTATTTAAGGATATATTATGTAAACATTTTTTGATTTTTTTTTATATTTTCTAATATGTATATATATTTGTAGTTTATAATAATTGTATTAATCTTCTGCTATACATATATACTGTACATTTGTGAACAAATATTAATTCTTAACTCATAATTCAAATGTTTGTTTTTTTAATAGTATATAAATTAATTGTTATTTAGTATAAGTTAAAAATGTAATCTGAATTATTTTAAATACTATAATTTTTAATTTAAATTAATTATTAATTAGATTAAGGATACATTGTACAAAAAATTAATTTGTATGTATACAAAATTTGTTTCTAGCTTTGTAATTCTGTTGAAATAAAGACTATTTTATTATTATTATATTTATTATTATATTTATCTGAACAAAGACCAACTTTTAAAATGACCGTTCATAGCTCAGATATTACATAAACATTTTCCACACCTTTAATTTGAATTTTTTATTGTTTTTGATTTGATCTAGATCTTATATCCTGAACACATCTGTCGTTTTAATTTATAAAATTATTATGAAATAAATTTTGAATTCAACATCAATACACATACTTACATATTTATGACAAAATTAAACAGCAAAAAAAGAAAATATGAAGAAAAACAAGAATCCTTTTGAAATGCCCTTTTTCCCCTGACTTTGTTTTTTCTTTTCTCTTATTAAAATTCCATTATAAAAAAGCACCATTTACAAGTATAAAAATATATTATGATATATGTCAATGTATTTGTGAATTATTTATTAATAAAGTTAAATTCTTCTAAATTATAAAACACTTTCATTCATCTTCACTCTTTACTTATACAAATATACCAGTATGTACTGAGTACACAGGATTTGCATAGTAATTAAAATCTTTAGTCTGCTTTGAGTTGTACCATCTAAAGGTTTAAAAAAATATATAATATCTATACTCATTATAGAAGTTTATGGATGATAAAGTTCACTGCACTGCTGTGCATATTATATTGAATATGTGGGCTTGTGTGTGCAATCCGAAGTCATTTGAAAGTTAATTTAGAAAATATAAAAATAAAAAACAACAACAAAAATGTTTTTCAAATAGGATGCTATTTTATTGAAGAGTAATGTTAATCTCTAGCAGATCATAAGAGTGAGCAATAAAATTTATTTCATTACATTTTCAATATCATAATGCATTGGACATGATTTTCAAAATATCTCAATACAGTATTCACAAGATGTACTGAAGTATTTTTAATTAAAACGTCCAAAACGATGTGGAAATTTAATCTAGAAGAAATTAAATCATTTGGAAATTTCATTCGATGATCAATTTTTTTTTGAACAAGAACAGATTTTAAATGTGTGGAAAAATATAGTAAAGAGCAGCTGTTAAACTATTTCGAATTTTTGTTTTTACTTTTACCACAAACAACCTTTTTGGTAGGATATCCAAAAGGTTATGAGTTTACTTATATAATTAGTTTTTTTTTTAAAGTAGGAAAGCGAAATTATGTGAACTTTCAAAGTATATTTTTAAATACTCATTAAAAATTTCAAAAAACAAGAAATTATTTCAAAGTTTTAACTATAATTATGAAATTTTCGTCTTTCATAACATGCCATGTAAAATTTTAATGCAACTTTAATGAAGTTGAAAAATTTCTCCTCCCTCACTTACAATAATAATTAAAATTTTAAAATATTTTTAAAGTAGTTTTTCAATTCAGTTTTTTAAGTATACTGAATTTTCATAATTACTATATTTTCTATTATTCGATAGAAAGTATTTTATAGTAACTATATTTTAATTTTCATAAAACTGAAAACTGGTCGGTCATTAAAAGTAACTGAAATTCTGGAAATTTGATGAATTTCCACTTTTGTTTTATTTATTTTTAAATTTTTAACTACCACTTGTATTACTAAAAATTATTTCTTAATTTACATTGTAAGGTACATACCCACTTTAAAAAATGAAAAGTTAAAATAATCAAATCAGAAATTTTCCACTTAAAAACATTCCGAAAATTAAACAAAAAACTATATCAAAACAGATTATTAAACAGATTATCAAAAACAAAAAACTATAATTCAAATTAATAAAAAAAATGTTCATCAAAAATTGTTGAATCCTTTTTTAAAATAAAAAACATATTACATATTTTTAAAACAGTTACCGTTATATACTGTTTGCCAACAAAATTATAAAATTTTTTATTTTTATATTTGCAGTGTCAGACTTTACCGAAACCCTATCCCATTTGTATGAAGAACATTCAGCAGCTCTCCAAACACTTGTATCAACATACCGTAAAAAAAATGGAGAGCTACGAAAAGAGAGGTAAGTTTTTTTTGTTGGAAAAAAAAAATTATATTTTAGATGATTGTAGAATTTAAAAATAATTGAAAGACAGTTAATTGCATTCTGAAGGTATTGGAATGGTATTGATTGAAGGTATTGAAATGTTCATCATAATATCGGCATACTTTATATAAATACTAGCAAAGTTACACGATGTTGTCCGGGTCGACTACAAAATATATTTCACTTAATTTACTTCAATGAAGTTTTATTTATGAATCGAAAAAAAATTGATTTATTAAAATTATTCTAATATTTTTTTTTTCACTACGATAACAAAATCAATAATACTACAACTTAAACTGCACCTTTATTAAAATGATTCCTTTGTAAACAATATTTCGGGTTTTTTTGATGGATTATAAACAAATACGTTGTTTGTTATTGTGGTATTCCTGAAGTTACGATATGTTCGTATCTTTTCCACAATCAATTTGAATTTATGCTTAAAAGAAATGAGGATGAAAAGCTCTTTTTATTAATCTCGTACCGTAGTTTTGGCTGCTACATTTAATTCCAATTTAAAACCGTGTCAAATCCAATGAATAAAGAGTTAAATTTTGTTCGGTAGTTAACAGCTTCATTTATAACTGTAGCTATCGATTTGTATACATGGACCCCCTGGAATACTCTGCAGTATTTTTTGATTAATAAAACGAATTGTCACATTTTTTGTACCTAACTCACATAGCCAAGAAAAATTTTGATATTGATTCCTAAAATTCGAAAATACTTAATTTTTCAATATTTTGTATAATTGCACTGATCGATGCTATTTCAATTTTGACATTGAAGATTTCTTCGTCAAGCTGTGCTAAATTCATTAGCTTATTACAAATGTTATTTATACGAAATCGGTAAATCGTATCTTTATTTTTGCAAGAGTATCTAAAAGGGAAAGGGAAAATTGTCATGGCTCTAGCCCAATTGGTTTTTAAAATATTCATGAGACGCGCTAGGAGTTGTACGGCAGCAACCCGAACCAGTTCAAATTTACGAAATCGGTAACAGTCGTATGTCTTTATTTGTGAAAGAGTATCTAAGTGTACATTTTCATGCCTGTAACAAATTGGTTTTTGAAATATGCCTCAGACGCGCTAGGAGTTTTACGGCAACAACCGAAACGAATTAAAATTTTTGAAATCGACTGAAGTCTTATTTCTTTAATTTGAAAGAGTATCTGAGTGTAAATTTTCAGATCTGTAACACCTTTGGTTTTTGAAACATTCCTGATGGGTGCTAGGATTTGAATGGCAGTTACCCAAACCTATCATTTGATAGCTTTGTAAAATACCACATCCGCGTCCGCCATTAATAACTGTGCAAAATTTCAGAACCATATCTTTAAAACTGTCATGTATAACGAACAAACACACAAACAAACAAAACGATTTTTCGTTTAAATAAGTATAGAAGATTAAGCCAAAGTAACCAGGGTTACTTATATTTTTTGAAGGTATATTTATTAAAAACTAAGTCCTGAGTATAATAACATATTTTAGTATTTCTTTTGGTTAATGGGAACGCCTTACTGTTCAGAAGGCATTGTTGCTTGACTATCTATAGGAGAAAAAAATAAAAAAGAGGACATTTTAGACTTTGAATTATTTTTTTTTTGTATTAATATTTTGTAGGCTGGTGGGAATCTTCAAAAAACACAATGAGCCCCGTAGCTTGACATTGTGTGTGGGATTCTTACCAACTAAACCACACCCTTCCTATATAGCGATCTAGTCCTACAGGACTAATGAGCATTTTGTTCTTAGCTTTATTTTATTTTTCAATATAGACTACATCCAGCGATGTCTATCTAACTTTTCCTTTGACGTATTCATCCATAACCTTGAAGACCCATCGCATCAGCGACGAAAAACAAACCAGCTCTCCGAACGAATTTATAATTATGATCCACATAACTAAACTCTTCACAAATCCGGTAAAAACAAATCTATCTAAACTTAGAAGCGGGGGCAACCTCCAATCACCAGCGTGAAAAGACTTTGAATAAGACAATTATTTCCTCTTTATTCCAATGTAATTTTAGTATATAAAAGAAGCCAATAGCAAAAAAAATAATTTATATAAGTAGTATTTAAACATTCAGTTTCTAAACCCTAATCTAAATTATTATATAACTAAAATATGTTAGTAAAATATTTTAAATGAACAACAGATGAAAAATTAATAAAATAATGTAAACAATGGAAAACAATATTATTGCTTGTGATAAGACTCATAACAGCGTATACACAGTATACATTTGATACATAATTATTGTTCTGACAATATTGTTTTGCAAAAATTGCCAGTACATCTTCCTTTTGTTTCTCCACAGAAATTACAAAATGTCCAGTATTATTATGGCATCAACTTTCTGAGCAGTATCTTTTACGTTTTGTATTTCCAGCAGATAGTCGCGAAATGGTTTTGTCTTTGTTTATTTACGAAATTCCAGTTAATGCATTTTCGGAGTGACTCTATGAGTGTGAATTCTATTTGATTTATACATCAAGAAGCTATATAATTATACTGTTCCATCAGTTTTTACCTTGAAGCCCAATCCGATATAAACTGATATTCTCATCCATTTTGTAGACGCCACCCAAGTACTTATTATATTCGCCAATAGTATTATGAACCAGGAATGGAAATACTTTTTGGAAACAGTGGAAGAACAATTTTTGGATATGTTTCAGTTTTATTTTTCCAGAAAACTTTATCGCATACGTTATTATTCACTTCTTCAAGTTCATCACTTCCATTATTCATATCAGAAGAAAGTCTTTCAGTAGACTAAAACTATATACCGCACTATTTTTATTTATGGAATTTAAATTTCAAAGCCCACTTTTAATATGTACATACAAACGGGTAAAAAAAAAGTGCAACACGACCTTGATTTGATTAAATTAAGGTTTTTATTTCAATAAAAGAAAAATGCCTAAACGTTAGCTGTTGTCATATGGCAAAATAGAGCGAGTTCTAATTTAATCAATCAAAATTGTAATTCTGTTAGTGTTGTCTTTGATATGCACAAGTAGGAAAATATATGTTACTTATCATGTTCTGTCATTCTGGCAATGTTCATTTCGAATTTAGCATGATTAAAGTGTGAACTAACAACAGCAAAATATATTTTTTGCTATACTGACTACTCTGACAATTCTGACAATTTTTATTGTCAATTTGATTATCAATGCTACTTTCGATTATTTTAATTAAAATTAGAAGTAAAATTTTCCAAGTTGTAAATTTACATAACTTAACTCCTAATTTAATAAAATTCTTCCAATATATACTTATTAGAGAAACAAATTGTTCTCTCGATATATACATCCAGAGATATAAAAATGGACTTTTGATATTTTGAATAGTTATTTATGATCAAAAAAAGTGAGCTAATGCGGTACTTTCAAATAATATCATAAGATTACTTTCGGGTAGATACAATACAACTCAATTCATTGTATTCTGAAAAGTGATACACAAGTACTCTATAAAAAATAGACAACAATATATTTCCCCATTTTCCAAAATTCTGACGGGTTCATGTAGCTGTCATGCAAGTCCTACCACCCATTACAAATATTTCAAAAGCCAATTGTGTTACATACGTGAAAATGCGTGCTCTGTTATTGCTAAAAAATTTAAAAATAAACCACTTCTTGTATTATTGCTTTTGAAACTCAGTCAATCTCCTAACAATCGCCAAGAATATTTGAAAATCTAAAAATGCTACAAAGTTGAAAATATTTAGCCAGTTATTTTTTCAACAATAAACAAATATGCTTTTCATTATTTTTCAAAACTAGGATTGGCTCAACTGCTAGAATCTGATATGAATATCTCAAAAATCAAAAATGTTACAAACCGGAAAATTTTAACAAAAAGTCATTTTTCAAAATTCTGATAACATTGTTTGTTATATCAAGAGGAAGAAAGTTAATGAAATTTGAACAAGTCCTAATCTCTGTGGGACAACTTTATAATTTTAAAGTTCAAAACCAATATGCAAACAATGTTGAAACTATCTCGAAACTTAATACAAATTGGTGAAAGAAGGATTTATGAAGACTTAAATGGTAAAATTGAAAGAACAAAATGATACCAGTCACCATTGAAATGAAAAACTGGTAGTTTGCCAACAGAATCTATAAATTGGTTGGATTTGCCAGTGTTTTTTATATTTATTCCTCACGAGCCAAAGTTTAAATTTTTAGAGTGCCTAGGAATGTGTTCTAGGAGAGTGCCTAGCTCTTTCTAGACTGAGATTAAGGCTGTTGGAAACACACTACATAATCTCAGAAAACTTCTGCAGCATAAAACCTTCAAACCTAATGGCCTTTATCAAAAGAGCCGACTAAGTTGAGGGATGAAGGAGGGTATAAAAGTCTAAAATCGCACATGCCGACTCTGACATATTAGGGCCAGCTCCTTAAGAAATGAAAAAGAAAAAACGGAACCAGGTCTGACGAAAACTAGACTTTAGGTGTGTACACTCACGGAAAAATCCTATAAAATTAAAATTATTTCCTATTAATTCAATTAGATTTTACCGGATAGTGACAAAATCTTTTTTATGAAAATCTTATTTCTGAAAATCTTATTTTTTGAAAATCTTATTTCTGATAATCTTATTTTTTGAAAATTTTTTTTTTGTCTAAAAATCTTATTTTTTTTCTCCGAAAATCTTATTTTTTCCTGTGAAATTGTTTTCTCGTCCATATTAATCTTTTTTTGTTGTGAAATTTAATTTATACACAAAATGGATTAATGGAATTATGTGCTCCTATTTAGAAAAAAAAACAAAAAATACAAAATAAGATTTTCAAAAATAAGATTTTGACCCCAACCTAGATTTTACTATTAAAATTCGTCAAGGTCAATGGATATACAGTTTTAAAATAACAATTTGAATCTTATTAAATCAATAGTATTATTTTAATAGTATTGTCCTGTAAATATTATAGTCCATCACATTATAATTTTATAGTATACCTTATTATAATAATAGTTTTAATAATATTAATTTAATAAATTTAATAGTATGCATACTACTGTGTATTTTAATAGTATTGTCGCAGTGGATATTATTACTTTCACACTTCATATCAATTTAATGAGGTAAATCGTATTTTTCTAGTACCTATATTTGTTATGTAAGGTTAAAGCAGTGCAAATTAAATGAAGCAATATTAATTATTTATTAAATCATTTTATTCTATAAACATTATTTAATTTTACTTGAACTTTTTAACAGATTTTTTTGTACTTTATCATAAAAATAGAAATATAGCTTAAATCTTTCAAAATAACTAATAACAGTAATAAGTAACTAAGCAATATTAAAAATATAAATATATTAAAATTAGATTTAACAAAAAGAAAAAATAATCTTCAGATTAATTATTTATAACAATCACAACAGGGGCTTGTAAATGCTCGTTAAAATAATTATCATACCACTGTTTTCTTAAGATATAAGACCCAGTTTTGTGTAAAACTATTTCTTCGATTTGATGAAATTAAACTTTTTAAATATCCAACTTTGTTCAATAGAAACTTTTATGATATTATTTTTTTCTTCAAAATCTAAATCATCCATTTCGAAAAAACTTGATTGTTGATCAAAATTTTAATTTTTTATTGCTATATTATAATATTTTGCTTAAGCTCTATTGTTTGAATAACATTTATTTTCATTTTTATTTTTATTGTCCACTCAAATATAGTATTTAATTTTTAGTATTAACTTTTAATTTTAATTTGGTAAATATTTTTTCTAGAAATTAGATTTTTTTTAAACTATATTATAGTATTTAACTTAAGCACTATTAAAGTTTATTTTTTTTGTTAAATTTTTATTAATTCTTTTATTTCAATTATTTCTAATTTATTCTTATATTTTCATTTTATATTTTCCTTTTAGAACTTTTTAATTTATTTATTTCATCTTTTAACTTTTTTTTCCTCCTTCAATGCAAGCAAATCAAGTTCATACAGGTGATGTTATCTCTTTAAACCGATTTTTACTTATGAACAAATATTGCATTACTGATGGGTTCTATATATAGGTTATTTTGTAGCGCGTTTTTTTAATGATTTCCGAATGGTAAAAAAACCTTTTGAATCAATAACTGTACTATTAAACATTTAAAAGTATGTTTTTGCCTGAGTGTATATGTTTGACAACCTGACCGAGATTTCAAAGGTTCATTTTCAGAAATGCAGATCTGCTCGAAGAATAGTTAGTGATTCAGTTTGGGCTATGTTGTAAAAGAACGATATCAGTCCACATATGACCTAGTGCTTCAGCAAAGAACTGCTCATAATTAAAAATAGAGATAAAACAACAGAACAAACGTGTTCAAAAGATCACTGCTTCAAGCTTTTAGATTAACCTTTAGATAAAAAAAATCAAAATTGATTTATGGTGTAAAATAAAAATATAGTTGACGGCTTGCTTTACTTTAGCCTGGCGAAAGCAATTTTTTTATTCTTAAACAACCTAAAACATTTGCAAAATTAACATTTTCAATTATTATAACATATTGTCAGCCATAGTATCTTACGAATATTATATTATAATCGATTTATTTAAATACAATATTACTTCCCAATATTCCAAACAATAACAGAATTGCAAAAACAAATAATTAAATAAAGTTATTAACAAATTACATTTGAATAAAAATAAAAACATTCTGTCATAAAATAATAAATTTATTTCAAATAAATGCAAAATTTTTATTGTTATTTAATTTTTGAAATGTAACAAATTATTATTAAAATATCAAAAACAAAGACAGCAAAAATAGACATTTTCAAAAATAAATTTCTTATATGAAAAAATAATTTTGATTGCATTTTAATGTTTTCCACAGACCAATTTGTCAATCATCTTTATTTCAAGCATGGGAGACATTCCTTCAGGAAATTGAAGCAGATTCACAAGCATCTACGGATGTGGCCAGTACCTTATCCAGACAGGTGAGTTACACACAATCTTATAAAAGAATATTTTAATACATTAAAAAAAAAAAAAGTGAAACAAAAATAAAAAAAATAAATAGTGTTTTTATGTTAGCTGTCAGTTTCATTTTGAAACAAACCAATTTATTACAAAGTAAATTTTATACGTAACATTTTGTTTTTATTTTAATTGTTTATTTTTTTTTTCTAATTTCGAATGAATAAAAAATGAATTTAAAGAAATAAAAACATTAGATATTCAAAGATATTAAATTTAATTACTTTAAAATTTTATAAATTATGACACAATGACAATCCCAAATGGATTAATTATTATTTGTCTCCCTCTCTCTCAGCACTCTGCTTTTATTAGAAATATTGACGTCAATATTATAATAACTGACAGAACAAAATTGATTGATAGCATATTTGAAAAAAAAACAATTCAGTTTATAAAATAAGAACACCACACACCACCTTTTGGAAAACTGAAAATTACATTGAATTATTAGAATTGTTTTAAGTTTTGGATACATTATAGGCATCGGCTCAATCTTTCCTGTTACTTCAAATTTATATTTTTATTTTTTATTGATATACTCAAATATTGTGTTTTCAATATGATGATTGAAAATTCGCGATCAAAATTGAGGATGAATTTCCCAATATATTTTTAAAGTGGATAGTCTCCAAACATTATGCAAACCTCTCGTTAGTTCTGTTATTAGATATTGGAGAATCATCATTATAATCACTGTTATGCAATCCCATCAATATGGCATAAGAAGCAATTCGATTGGGAAACATTTTCAACACGTGGATTGAATATTTCCTTTCAAACAGCTCAATATGCGTTGTATCAAATGGTTTTATATCGCTAGACTTCTATTCCCAGAAAACGAAATAATATATCTTGTTCTCTAAACAGCAACCTTCACAAGATACATGACTGGGAAGTGTAAATAGGGTAAAATTTAATGCTTCGATTTCCCAGAGTTGCCTCATCAAAGCGAAACCCATCAATACCAAATATTGTATTCGGAAATGTAAACATCGAACACTTTTAAACTCTAAGAATTCTTGGAATGGAAATAAAGAGCAAACTCTCGTGGCACGATCATATTTTTTCTGTAGCGAAGGATGCTGCAAAATGTTTAGGATTCTTAAGCAGAAGTAGAAAATATTTTACATCTTCCAACCTCATATTAATATATAAGGCATACATTTAGCCTCGGCTTGAATATAACTCGCATATTTGGGGCTGTTCACTAAATACCAGCCTACAGTACCTAGATAAGGTACAAAAGAGAGCCATCAAAATTATCAATAATGGAGATGTTACACAACACCTAACATCATTAAGTCGCCGTAATGTAAGAGCAGCCACTCCGTTTTATAAATATCTGTTGGGTAATAGCTCTGACGAAACAAAAAGTATTATGCACAAAATACAATCATTCCAGCGTAATACTCGTACGGCAGCCCTCGCTCATAAATTTGTAATAGAGTCTCTTCG
Source organism: Argyra leucocephala (assembly GCA_963942445.1). Classification (NCBI taxonomy): domain Eukaryota; kingdom Metazoa; phylum Arthropoda; class Insecta; order Diptera; family Dolichopodidae; genus Argyra; species Argyra leucocephala. Next base: position 114,681,091 of record OZ012678.1, on the reverse strand, counting down.
AACCAGAACACTGTGAAATATAAAAATTCCTTCATCAACCGAACCTCTAAACTATGGAACACCTTACCATCTTTTGTGTTCCCTCAAACGTATAACTTAGAAGTTTTCAAGAGACGGGAAAATAAATATCTGTTAATATATTTATTTACCCGTACTAAATTTTGTGTTAACTATTCTATTCTATTCTATTTTAAGTCTTTTCTAATTTTATTACTCTTTACTATCCTTCTTTTTTCTTTATCTTAATATGGCTGAAATTCTGCGAAGGCAGTTAGGGTGCTTATCCCATTACTTTGGCCTAATATAAAAAATAAAAAATAAAAATAATACGAAAATAATGTCATTCTATCGTGTTCTGCTTGCGAGTAACTCCTTTAGTTGTAACCATGCTTTTTTTTAACTGCTTGGTTGGGTAAAACTATTGCTATTCCATGTTTTTTTATCCTGGGGATTCCATTCAAAATATTTGTTTTGCGATGTTGTTTTCAGGTTTTGTAAGAGTGCGTTCAATTCAACGCTATTGCGTCTTTCAAATTTCTACGTCAGTTTATTTTTGATTGGTTTTTTACCAAAGCGTTTTATTGAAAATGTTTTACAGCCAATGAATTTTTAGAATGAGCTGGGGCCATTTATTGATGTACGCTTGAGGTTTTCTTGTAATGTTAACCGGATCTTTCAATGTTTCGTAGTCGTACAAAAGAACTGTCTTTACATTTGGAAGTTCTTATTTTGGTGCATAGAGATATGTTGTTTGATTTCCATGTCTTTCAGAGGATCCCGAAAACAGCTATTTGACAGCTGTCCTCGATGAACAAAATAACTTTCTTTACATTGGAATTGAAAGTTCTGATTTTAGTGCGTGAAGATAGTAATTCCTTAATTTTCATATCTTTGAGAGGTTCCCGCAAATAGTGCGAGAAATTTGTCAGCCGTCTTCGATAATTTTCCAGTTATGACTATGATTTTCTCTGTAATTCCTATAAAGGGATTTCAAAATATACTCACTGTTTATTCAATCAACGTGTTTTCTATACTTAAATTATATTATGCAGTGAATTTCTGTAGATTGTTCAAGAAATATTCGCTATATTTTGTGGTGGTCCACGCGCGAGTGACCGAAGGCGAAAACCTGATTGACGTCTTCTTAGTATAGAATTTATCTTTAATATTGTCGAGTATTATTCTAGTTATTAATCTAGTTTCAGTTATTACAATGATTCTTGCTACCTTTCTTTGTTATTATAACATTTTTAACAATAACTTCTTACTTCCATTCGTTCGGATAGTTTTCCTGTTCCCAAAATTACCTGATGAGATAAAGGTAACAAAATATCGGACGGCACATTTGGGTCACCTTTTATTAATTCGTAATTCATAACTTCATCAATCTCATCTTACTAGTTTGTTTGTAATATTTCAAAATTCCTCAACAATTCAGAAATTGGGATTAACAAATTTGTCAATCAGCTTTATTGATATTCAACAAATTGCATGTTGATGTGAAATTTTAAAATATTTCGTGAAAATCTCACACCAGCATTCAGGTGGTGTAGTTTTTAGACCACTTTGTAAAATTTGTTACCAATTTGAATAAACCCAAAATAAAACTACTGAGCATCGATACTTAATTGAACATTTTAAGAAGGTACCTACCTACTTGAACAGTATGACTCTGTTAAATTACAATGGAGACAGCTTAATTCAAAACAAAATGTAAAATTTTCTTTTGAAACACTCTGTTATTATTTTAAATTATTTTAAATTTTACGAAAACTTTGTTCTGTTTTATCTGCAAAACTTTAATATATTAATTAAAATTGAACAACAGATACAGTTAAAAACAAACTTTAAAAATGTTTCTCTATTTAAACAGCAGGATGAACCTATCAAATTGTATTAAATAAAATTATACATAATCATTTTTGGAATCATATTACAATATTACTATACTTAATTAGTATTCACCTTCACCCATGTATTTTTCCAGCCGTATTTTTCAGACATTATTCTTTTATTTACTTGATTCTATTGCGAGGTAAAAATTCTTTATTTGTTTTAATTATTAATATATTTTAATTCATTATTTTTTACATTAATTAAGTAAGTTTGCATTTGATTTTCAGAATAGACTTCTGTTATTTAGATTGTCTTTTAAAGAAGTAAAAATTCAAATTAGGAAAAGTCAGCAACTTATTGCATTTAATATTATACTAACAAAGTCACTCGACGTTGTCCGGGTCTAATACAAATCTATATAGTATAAAAATCCATGTTTGTTTGTCTGTTTCTCCCTCATGCATTATGGGACTTATGCATGATCATCCGGTCACCGGTCAATCTGGTCACAACTTTGAGAAGTTATTGAGTTACACTGCCGCAGCATAACATTTTTTGAACATGTTCTGGTTCATACAATTTCTATCACTAATCCGAAATATATCAAAAATTAAAAGTCTTGCAGACCCAAAAATTGGTATATATGTACCTACTTCCTTCAAAATAAACAAAAATTTCTTTTACCATTTTTCCAAATTCGGACTGGTTCGGTTAGCTGCCATACAATTTCTAGCATCTGCATCTGAAAATTGGAACTTAGGTACTGTCTTAAAAGTAAACAAAGATGGTTTTTAAGAGCGCTTTCGAAATTTGGCCTGGCTCGGATAGGTGCCATACTGCCATATAATTAACCAAGAATATTTATAAAAAATTTATAAAAAAATTTATATTTTGCTATTCAAAATATTAAATTCTAAAATAAAAAAATTATAATTTATTTCATTTGTTGAAATTTGTTCTTGTTATTTCAATTCATTGAACATTCTATACTGATGTTGTGCAATTAAAAATAAGCAAAATGTGGGAAACATCGAAACAACCATCAATTAGCTATGTAATATTTCATTTGCAAATATAATCAACAGTTATGGCCCCCAAATGCATCGATGAAATAGATTGGTCGACCAGCATCTAAAATACGAAAGAAAAAGGCATTACAAACTTCCGAAACAGAAAAGCAACGGTTTGTAAAGAGCTGTTACAAAATATTCAAGCCAGTTCTTCTCAAACGAACGAGCAACGAAAATGAAGATTTCCACCTGCACTAGAATAAATGAATAGAATTAAAACGATATACTTTGAAATGTTTAGCATATTAAAAGAAGGCTCTTGTGACGGAGATGTTGTATCTAATGACCATATCCCTAGTAATGTAATAAGCTGGTGTAATATTTACTTCAGAAGATTGTTACTCCGTAAAAGGCACATTCCTAATTTTATATAGAAAAAGGGTAAAAAAAAATATTTTCTTTAATAAATGCTAATATCAACTATTCGACGTAAAAATAAAGTTTGTATGCATGAGTTATATCAAAAAAAGAGACTATGATGTCTTTGAACTACGATATCTCCATAACGGCAGCACCAATCATCATCAAATAAATGTTAAAATGTGCATGATCTTTCATGAATACATACCGTGTCAATATTACCATGATATTTCTAGAATATATCTATATCTAATAGATCAACAGAAATAACGGGTTTTATACAAAAACATTAAAACAACAAGGACACTTTCAAATGTCATTTTCATCATTAAAGGATAAGGAAATGCGCCACTAAAAATATTTATTTTTGAAAAGCTAGGAATTCCAGCTATTCTTAGAATATGGTCATTAGGTCCAACAAAACCAAAACAAAGTTTGTTTATTTTTGAGAGAATACCTACCTAAATACCCATTTTCAGATTTGTAGCGCCTTTAGTTTCAAAATATTCTTGGAGAATGCTAGGAGTTATATGGCAATAATTCGTACCGGGATAGCAAAGCAAAGCATAGTCGCCATATATATATATAAAGCTCCAAAGTAAAACGGATAAAGCATTTAAAATAAGTGTTTTTGTCGTGGGGACAGCAACGCAGACCGGGTACAGATAGTGTTATCGTATAACATTTACTTCAATAAAGTTTTATTTCTCCGATTGAATTTAGAAAAAAATGTTTCTCACAAATACTCTAGAAATTTCATAACAAATTATTCAAACACATGTTGGGTACAATTCAACTGTAGTAGGTTTTAATTTGAGCTACAATAGCATAAAGATGAAATTTTTTTACATTCAGAAACATAATGGAGCATCTGCTTTTAGTTCTGGTCGGTGAGCAAGAAATGTCAAAAACCTTGTCAAATCCAATAAATTTATAAATTTCGATGGGTTACTTGATTGCTGCATTTTCTTTGGTTTTTGTATCGTCTTTATTTCAATTTAACCATTTTAGTCTTTCACAAGAAGCTCAGAGTCAAGACCAAGAAGTTCTTCTTTCATTAAGCTATAGTCAGGTCTGCACTAATATTTTTTATGTAAGAACAACTTCCTAGCCAGGTTTAATAGACGTTTTTTAGTAATTACAATTTTTCAAATCTCTGTAACTCATTTGTTTTGTGATATATTCCTGACAGACTCTAAGAGTTGTATAACAGCTTTCCGAACCAATTTTAATTTCGGTAGCAAACCTGAAATAATAAATGCATGAAGTTTTGTCACATGTACTTAAATTCTGTGGTTTTAGGACGAAAGATGATAACTGCATTTTTGGCATTTCTTGTAAATCACAATAGAATAAAATTTAGTATAGAATTTGCTATACTTTTCTAGTTATTTTTGATTTTTAAAAAATATTTTTATTCAAAATCTTTTGAAATCATTTCAATAACTTTTTAATTTTCGTAAAATTTTTACCTTTTTTTTAATTTTTAAATAACTTATTAATTTTTGTTATATAAAAGTTATTGGTGAAGAACATGATAACTTCAGTTATTCAGTTTTTATAAAAAAAAAAATGTATAATACGCAGTAAAATTTTTCAAGATACATGGAAATGCAAAACTGTACATCTTAACATATCACTTTTTTTTGTTCTGTACTGTTCGGTAAGTGTTTCCTCCATAACTGCATAAGTGAAGTTATATGCTTATGTTAGAAAATTTTTCAACGGCTGTTGTTATTTATTCAGTTTTGAATTCATAATTTACTTAATATTATTAAATTTTTTTTTTTATTTGAAAGAGCTTAAAATTTTATATAAAATGGCATTCATAACTAAAATTCGACAAAATTGCAGTTATCATCTTTCGTTGTAAAACCGCAGAATTGTTTTCTTAAAAAGTGACACAAATATCTTAATCGACGATTTTATATATTAGGATTTTAATATTCACTAAATTATTGAGAGAGAAAAAGAAAAAAAAGTCCGTTCTTTTGATTTGGATTTAGATTTATTAATTAAATTATTCTTTTTCTTATTCGATTTACCTAATTCCGAACGTAGTGACAATTACTAAGGGGCTGCATATACATTAAATGATGACATACATGTAAATACTAGTGAACGTGCGATAACTCGCATAAGAACTACTTATATTGCGAGTTGTTTCTGCCTTTGTTTGATTTTTCATATTTTTATTTAATTCTTCGGTTTATACTTTGATAAGATTTCAAAATTGGCAATATGGATAGGTATATTTTATCATTATAGTAACGCCAAACATCTTTCTAAAACAAAATTTTTATATTTATTTTTACAATCTAAAAACAAAAACATGTAATTAATTCGATGTTCATTTCTTTTATTTTCTGTTATCTTCAAACATTAAATTCTCTCAAATGCTGATCCCCGTAAAAAAAAAACGCAAGTTCTTTTTTCAAGACTAATAATATGCGTATTACTTATATATTTTTAAGCTAAGCTTTTTAATTCAATTACTCGATTTAAATTAGAATTTTAATTTAATTTAATTGGATTTAAGTATGTCAACACAAACTTCAACCCAGATTACACAATGAGAGTGGAGACAGTATTAATGATCAAAGTTGTGAAAACAATATCTACGTTTTTATTCTACACTTCATATAACACAACATAAATATATACTACACAATATATATATTATAATATATATAGTGTTATTTAAGAACTTTAAATTAATATTTAAACCTGTACATTTTGCAGGGTGTTTTGCCTAAATCGTATTTCTTTCATTTATGGTTATAAAAATATAGTTTATAAAAATACTGCTGAAATGCTCTTTACAGACTGAAATTTTGATAATTTTATTTTAAGCTCCATAACTCTTAAGTATACCGGGTGTTCCAGAGCATGTGTATAAGCTTTTTACGACGAGAAGGAGCCGTTATTTCAAAATTTATAAAAAAAAACTGTTATTAACTAAATCGAGAGTGCTCTATCGGTTGGTGATATTTTCAACTTCCGGCAAGAACCGGAAAAGGGTTTTTTAAACCAAAAAATTGCAGAAACTGGCCGAAATCGAGATCTTCAAATGGGAAGGGGTATTTTTCCTAAGGTTTTGTGATTTTATACATTTGTTGGTTTTCTATTCTTCTGTGGACACATTTTTAGAATAATAAAAAACTAAAAAAACTCCAGTTTTGTCTCACTAAATTTGTTTAAGCATTTTGATTCGTTTAAGAAACAAGAGTATTATTTTGCATGTGTTTAATGATTTTTGAAAGCTTTAAGCCTAGCATATTTAATAATTTCCAGAAAATCTTAGTAATTCTGTAGAAGTTAATCTAAGGGATTCTGAAATATGCCGTAAACGATGAAGATCTGGTAATGACTGGCTTGCCAAAAATCGTTTATCCCTAAATAGCAAAAAGGCGAAGATATTAATTTCTGAAAATAACAAAATTCATAAAAATTCATTACCTATGAATGGTACTGTTATTGATGTAGAGTTCAAACATTTAAGTACCTTTGGTGCTGAAGTGTTCAGTGCTGAATAACAAACAAAAATGGAAAGGTAATGTTGAACTAATAATCAAAAAAATTTCACCATTATGTTTTTATACTGAAGAGACTTTGTAATTATTTTACACATTGTATTCCATTTTCTGTTCTTTTATCAAACATTCAATATGGAGCAAGCACCGCAAATTACTTTGGAAAACCAAAATGTCACGTACAAGAAAGCAATTAGAAAAATTCACATGTACACAGCTATTTTTTCCCAAATATTTTTTCCAGGTCGAATCGAATCGAATACAATCGACAACGAATAGCATAATCCTGGAAAACATCTGCAAAACAGAATTGTATACACAATCGTTTTTGCAGCTTTTAAATGGTTTGTGGAACAATAAGTTTATTCTAAATAGAATGTCAGATACATATTCATAGTCATAATACCAGAAATTTTTAAGGTAGAGTATTATTTATCATTATTTAAAATTTAGTAGAATCTGTATGTATGAAGAATCTGTATGATGTAAGAATCTGGCTGTATGTCCTTTTTTTATTATAAATTATCTCTAAAGCCTGAATTTATAGTAATTGTTAAGACTAAACATTTTTTATTTGGTTTAATTTTCTTATAAGTATTTTCTACTGTAATATTCATTTACAATGTAATTAAATTTAAAATACGATATTTTATGTTGTCAACATTTTTTTGTAGATCTTATATAGGCTTTGGCTAAGATCGAAATAGATTTATTTTTTTTTTGTTATATCTACTACAGACAAAAATATAATATCGATATTGTAATATTAACTGGTATTTATGATACCGCTACTTATGTGGCACCCAATATCATGATATTAGTAGCGTTCAATTATACTGTGTAAATTAACCATTTTTACAGATTTTTAAATACAGCTACACTACCTCTTGTTATTGTGTAGAAAATTGTTTGTAACGATCTACTTTCCGCTAGGTGCTGAATAAAATTTTTTAATGTCATATTTATAACTTGAAGTTTGATATTGACATTTAAATAAACAAAAATTTAAATTGAACTATTTTTCAACAAAAAAATAATTTAAATATGATAAGTAACCATTTTGTTTTAAGAACAGTTATATGTAAAACTGGACAATACCAAGAAAAAAAGAGAATTTTTTGATAAACTATTTTTGATTAATTAAATTTCCAAGACAAAACAAACTAACATCCATGTTTTGGGTAATGTCCTTTTACAATCTCTTCATGAGTTGTTTACACAGCTTAATGAAACGCTACTATTAACAAATAATTTGGTGATATAAACGTAGTAGCCGAGCAGCCAATTGTCACAAAAAGGTGACAATCGTGTGTGTTCTGTAATCCACTTTTTGTGAAGTGAAATGGTGAAAGTGAAATTTGGTGTTCTGCAATCCGAATTCGTTCAATTTTTGTCGGATGAAATTCACTCGCATTTTTAATTGTGATTTTTTTTTAAATTTTTTTAAAATATTATGCAAAAAAATCGAAATATAGCAGGAGGGTATACAAAAAAAGAAAAACATATAAAAGAAGTTTTGTGGCAAGAAGTTACTAAAGATTTGAATAGGGAAGGGCGGCCACAAAAAGATGTGTCAGGATGGGAAAGCGTATTGTTTTGCGGGATTGAAACAACATTTTTTAATTTTGTTTCTTTTTATGTAGTTTTGGTTGGACTGGAAATTAAATATTAAAAAAAAGCTATCACATAATAAAACGAGAACTGAAAAACAGGTGGTGGACCAAATAACACACTGCCAATATCTGATACAAAAGATACTATTACCATATTGACTGGCATACATACAGTTGTGGTGGCATTAGTGATGAATCTTTTGGAGTAGAAATAGTCAATAATATCGAAGAAGTACCAACGTCAGCAGATTCACAAACATTGATAATTCAAAATGCAATAACCACTGATGATATAAGAAATAATCAGAACCGAAAAAGAAGAAAAGATAATGTAGAAACATATTTACTTTTCAAATATGTATTTTAAATATAAAAAAAACTGAATTGAATTGAAACACATCAGATTTTTTGACATTTCACAAATTTAATTCGAAAATTTTCGAAATCACTTGAAATGCAGAACACCGCATTTCATTCCGAGTGAAAATGAAATTTCATTCCGAATCCATTCTGAGTGGATTTCAGAACATGCATGAATATGTTGACAAATTTTGATGAATTGTCGACAAAATTTTGTGACAGTTTTGGTTGAATAAAGCTCGGTAGGGTTGACCTCATTTGTCACAATTTAGTTGACAATTTTGTCAACACATTTGTCAACAATTTATTGAAAATTTGTTATCATTTTGCGGTTGATTTTGTCGACAATTTGTTAATAATTTGTCAGCAATTTGTGGATTTTGTTTTTTAAAGACAAGACAGTTTTTTCAGTAACTTAGAGGTGTATTTTTAATAATAAAAACAATTTATTTTTTATATATTATATATTTTATTCTATAAAAATAATTAAAAAACAAGTTCTATTTCAATTGTTTTTTATTTACAAAATTCATTCATATTTTTAAATAAATTTTCTTGTGTTTTTCAAAATACAAATTCCAAAACAATACCAATTCTCAAAAATGTTGAATAGACTGATGAATAGAACACTATTACATATAAAAATTAATAAAAAACTTACAAACGCTGTCAACCAATTGTCACATATTGTTGACCAAAAATTGTAATGATAAATATTTGTCGACATTTTGTCGAAAAAATGTGAGTGCGCTTACCACAATTTTGTAACAAATTTTGTCGACAAATTGCCATCATAATTTTCTGACAATACGTTGACAAAAACTTGTCATGACAATTTTTGGTTACTGGGGTATTGCTACTACGAACAAAGGCATAATATTAACATAATATTACGAGTCAACACGGCAATGTTGTTCATCAGAGCAGTCTGCTGGCAAGTAGGTCAATTATTTTTTTAATTTTTAGTACTAAAAAATAGTGGATTAAAAATCAAAAAAAATTGATCATTGTCAAGTCAAAATGCATAATGAATAAAAATAAAAAAATGGAGGCAAATTTGAAATTTAATTTAATGAAAATGCAATAAAGTTTAACAAAAATTATAATTTAATAAAAAAAAAAGTTTTATCCTTCATTTTACATGTCATAATGAATACTACGTTAATACTACATTTATGTCTGTCAAGGGGTAATATTTCGAATATCACAATATTGATATTATAGTTTTGACATTACATGTCTGGCAAAGGCATTCTACAACAAAAAAAACAACAATTCAACCGTCAACCATCTGTTGAAAAACATTATTTTATTTTTATATACATTTACTCAAAAAAATTGTTAAAAAGGTGTTGCCGGTATAAAGAAACTATCCCCGATATTTTAAAAATATACTTTATCAAAAGTACCTATAAAACCCCAAATTTTTAGAAAATATCCCCAATTTTTGTGAAAATATCCCCAGTTCAGTGACATTTTCTGTTCTTGTTGTACGTATTGAGCTCTCATATAAAATAATGTCATATTTCATATTATCTCCTATTTTAGAGCCAATAAAATTTTTAAGATTTAAAATATTGGTCAACTAAAATCCATCTTACAAATAAAAAGAAGAATCAAATTTTAAATACGATTTTTAAAAAAAATTATAATAAAAAGATTTATCTTCCACTCTACATCTCATAATTTGATATATGACTACTACGTTTATGCTTGCCATACTACTTTTGATATTATGATAATATAAATAATATTAGAATATTGATATCTGATTTTAATTCGGAATTAATAAAGAAAAAATTTAATATTTTTAAATAAATAAATACAATTTCATCAAAACACCCTGTGTCCTCTGTATACATCTACTGCACACCTTAAGGATGATAGTATAAGATAATTAAGGGCAAGAGCAAGTTTTTGTTTCTTTTTTTTCTTTTGAGGAAAGAGCAATTAAGCTATTTGCAATACAATTATATCACGTTTCTCAGTTATTTGTTATTCTTCCTAAAAATAAAAAAAAAAATTATTTTGTTTTTTTATTTTTTATTTTTTTTTAAACAATTATATAAATACAGTTGCAAATATTAAAAGAAGTGAAAATTTTCAAAAGTAGTTAAATATAGTATAAGTGAAATAAAACAGAAAAAAAAGTGAAAGATAAAAACAACAAAAAATTCATTACCCTGTTGAACGGATACTGAACTTAAGCTGAGGTGTTGTTTTCCTTTGTTTATGAAAGTAAAAAATGAAGGAAACAAAAAAAAAAGAAATTCCAGGAAAATTTTTAATTATGTTGTCGCGGTTTTAAGAACTTTAAACAATTAAGAATACATTGGATATTGTTTTGATAATACTTTAATGAAAGTTCACGTAATTTTAAGTGATTCTCTTCAAAATATCACCCAAACCCAACCCGATTTCGCCTCTTTAACTTTTCATTCTCTCTTTATATTGAGAGAAAAATAAAAATTTAATTTTGTTTAGAATAATGGCGTGTCAAGAAGACTGTGAAACAAAAGTGTTGTTATAGTAATTATATTCAATAATCTGCGAGAAATTAAACTGGGTGGATCTGGATGGATGAAAAATTATTTGAAATTTTAAAAACCATACGAAGCATGTTGGATTTTATTTGTAAATTATTTTAATCAATTAATAAGTTACTTATCAAAAAAGAAGTAATTAATCAATTAAAATATCGAAAAAGGATACAATTAAGTTGAGTTAATAAAAAGTTGAATAAAAAATTTATGGAGGGAAAGAACAGATTTTATATACAAATATAATAAACTTTTCAAAGTCAGGGGCTTTATTGAAATGATATTAATTATGCATATACATAATATTGCTAATGATAATATCCATACAATTTCTACTCTTACGCAGAGGTTATACATAGTGCTAACACCAGAAGTAAACATTTTTTTCATCTGAATAAAATAAGAACTTTACAATTTGGATCTTCCACAACTCTATACACTGGTACCAAGTTGTACAATAAACTAGATATACAATTAAAATAAGAAATTTGAACAAATTTTAAAAAAAATTAATAGAATCATTTATAAATAGAATACCCTTAAGTTAGACATAAGCAATTATTGTTAAAAAATTTTCTTCTTCTATTTTCCTTTTTTAATTTTTTCACTAAACATATTTTAATTTCCGTAAATGTTTGCAATTTTTCCATTTTTCCATACATGCCTGTTATATTCATTTTTAAATTTTTATTTTTATAGTTTTATAATTTTAATTTTACATTATTATATTCTTTGTAACTATAATATTATTAGAATTTTAATTATCATATTGTTATATTCAAAGCCTAAATGTAAGCTTATATAGAGTCTGTATAGAGTCTTATATTGATTTAAATTCTAGGAGATGAAAAAAAATTTATAATTAATTAATCTAAAAAAATGACTATATAATTTCTTATAGATAAAAATATTTTCTGTAAGTTTATTCCAGCAATTTGTTTTTATATAAAATATTAAAAATTAAGGTTATTAGGGCTAACCAGACGATTCAACTTTCAACTTCAATATAATTATGCTTATTTCCAGACAATTCATCAAAAACTAGTATCACTATTATATGTCGCACACCTCATTCCAAACTAGAATGATTGGTTTATTTTGAATATAATGACAGGACGCATCTACTGTATAAATTTCATAGCGATACGTTGCCTCCCTCGAAAGTTATGACAGATTGAAGGCTTACGATATTCCGTCAGTTTCGTTGACTCTCCGTTCTAGTGCATTGTAAGTCGACCTACAATATAATAGAACATACATTTTAAATCAGATATCGACATACAATTTTTATGCTCGGATGTACTTCAAAACCTCGGATGTTCTTCTAGATGGGTTTGTATGTAAATTTACAATATTTTATCTTGTCACAAAATGTCAAATGTATAATTTGTATGTATTCTTACGATAAATAAGTTTGGAGAACTTTGACAGTTGAGTAATTTTGTTGATAACGGTTTTTGATATAAGTTTTTGTATTTTGTCATAAAGTTTAGAAGTTTATAAATTGTGCTGACATTATTTGATAAATTCAAAAATATTTTAAAGTTTTTTGTGTTAAAAAAATAATGTTTCGGGGAAAATTAATGGTCAATCAAAGTATTAAAAAATAAAAATCGCAAGTTTTAATATTGAAAGATAATTTTTCGTTTATTTCTGAGTGAAATTTTTTTTTCATGGAAATTTCTTCAAGAAAAATGTTAGAGTTTAATAGCAAATTTAATTCACCAGCTTTATACAAGCACCAACTAAATGCAGGTATGTATAAAAAAATAATTTCAAATTCAATAAAAAGTTTACCATTATATTCGTATTCTTATCACAAAGTTGAAAAAGATACATATAAGGATCATAATCCAAGCTTCAAAATGGCTGTAGTGGAAGCACCAAATTATGAAATTATTACAGGTTAAGCAGAAAATGCTATTGTTACTTCTTTGCCTAGTATATCCCAAATAGAGGAAAAAGGTGAAAAAATTTACATACTTAGGTACTAATTTAAACTCTTTAAAAAGAACTTCTAGATTTTACTGATAGTGGCAGTGAATACCATCCATCAACTAGCAGCATCAGTAGTCTAACAGGAAGTCCTTTTATTCCTCGAGCAAAAAAATCACGGTTGAATGTGTTACCTCTTGTAAAAACAAGGATACCTAATCCAAAAAATTGGGCGAAAAATAAGGAAAAAACAGCAAAACTACATAGACACAGTTACATTTCAAATATAACAGGTGAAAATGTTCCGGCCAAACAAATGAGACCACCGTGTTCTTCTTGTCGAAATCAAATGCTTTAAAAAAATTACTGCTTCAGAGAGGCAAGAAAATTTATAATAAAATGGAACGACATTAAGGAAATAAAAACAGATAAAAATTTTCCAAACAAGTTATTTACAAATATTCTTTAGAAGCTGACGATTATTCGTCTATAACTTAATATCAAAAGGTTGTCAATACACTACGTAGAAAACGTAAAATGAGTATTGGATTGTTAAACGAAAAGCCTTCAGTTTTATTATAATGAAGCATTAAAAATATCATTTCAAAAATATAAAGATTTATTAGAACTATCAAAATATATTCCTGCTTATTATAGAAGTTTTTATGACAATTTGGAGTACACTCATAAAAATCCGGGAAAAGTTGAGGTTTTGGGGGACGTTGATTAAAGTTAACCTAGATAATAGGAAATAATATTGAAGTTTTGGTTTTAAAAATTAATTAATAAAAGCACTCTAAGTTTTTTTTATTTAGAATTCGTTTTTGGTTTTATTTATTTGGTCATATAATGCAGGTAATTCTAATTAATGATTTTGACAAATCTTGAATCTTTTTTAACAAATAAAATTTTGTTCCAAACATTTATATAGTAAGTATACTTACAAAATTAAATATAGAAAGAAATACGATCTAAGTATATTGTAAATATACTTACCACATTTTTTTTTGGGAGATTTTTGTTCAAAATATCTGTTGATATCTATTGTATGTAGACTTACAACACCGATCTTTAAAAAAATGGCGGTTCATAGTATATTGTTTTTTTAAATATCTCCGAAACTTTTGGCTTTTATATAAATTAATTTATGAGCCCTTAATAATCTTTAAAATCTGCATCTTTTGCCATTAAAACTATTTGTCTATCTTAAACACAAGTTGAGAAATACGCCTGAAAAATTACGACTTTGACTTACGATATACTAGAATGAGGTGTGTGATGTGTGTGTAAATATTTTATTTGAAAATAAATGTTGAAGCGAGAGCTATACAAAGAAAAATATTTATTTATAGGAACGTACTACATACGTATGTACGTAAAATATATTTTTGTATTATTAATTTTGTGTTTTGTATTTAGACTTGACATTATTTAATAATTTAATTTACATATTTTGTACAACTAGGTTTGAGATTACATATTATAAAAAAATATATTCCTCCAAAATGGAAAGATAAGCTTTATTTTTTTTTTGTCTTATTTGTATAACTGGAATCTAAAGGATGCAGAAGACGCATGATTTTAATTCAGTAATATCTATCATATTTTAACTTCAATATTTCTTAAAAAATCAATTTTATTATATTACTGATTATTAAAATACGAGATTAAAATTAAAAAGAAAATATTTTGCGTATTGATATAAATATTATAATAAAGCTTAATAATTTAATTCATGTTTATGTATATAAAAATTTTTCACATATCTGAACATTAGTTGTAACAGCTTCGGTTGAATTTCAAAAGTATAATAATTCCTGCATATACACAAAAATTTTCTGAACCTAATAAAAAATGTTTACTTTTTTGTTTGTCTCTAATTCACCAACTAAAATTTTGTCAACAAAGAGATGAACGAAAATGACTGCTGCAAAATTAGTTCATAGAAAAGGGGAATGAAACAAAAGGAGAAGAAGTGTTGAAAGTTGACCCGTCTGGAAATAAGCATTAAGCAATAAACTTTAAAATCAATGGTTACCAAAAATTATTAATAAAAAAAAAAAATTTAACAATCTGCAAAATATATATAAAATATTCTTATATTTGAGAATTAGTAAGTAGTTATGGGATAAAGTTAGTACTTAAAGAAAATAATAATTGTATACGTATATACAATTTGTTGATCAAAATGGCCAATAGTAAATATTTAAATAAAAGTGAATTTGTATGATTGTTTATGTACGATTTGATTTGTATGATTTGATATGAAAAAATTTATTTGTAGAATTGTTTTATTTTTATTTTTTAGTTTTGTGTTAAAGCAAAAATATACAATTATGTATAACTATTTAATTATTTTTAAACAGTTTCGCAATTACAACAAATTATTGTTTTATTACTGTGATGTTTACACAGATATTTTCTACAAGTCTTATAATATGTTAAATACTTATTTGAAGTTTTTGTTAGTGGACAGAACAGTAGCTTTGTCACTTTCTTAATGGCATGCAGGAAGTTGGCAATTAATACATCAACAAGAGTTTTTTTTCAAGTTATACTACTGAATTATTTTAAGGCTTATCTTTATTTTACATCTTTGATTTCAATAAAATGGTGAATCGTGCTCAATAAAATAACCGATTTATATTTCTTGGGAACATAATATCATACAATTTTTGAGTCTTGAGTAAATGCAAATTCAAAGTGGTACATAAGTACATCATTTAAACTAAAGCCTTGTTTCTCCAAAGTAACTCAATTCCCTAATAAAACTAGTGAAAAAATTATCACACGTAATTGTATGACCTCGAGGAAGGGGCCCTTAAAAATTTTCATTACCCAATTATATATAAAATTATTCATTAAAAAGACATTGAGGAAGTAATAGTTCAACTGGCATATATCACAATTGGTGGGTTTACAGCAACAAGAGTAGCTCCAATTTTATCACTTTTCTGTTATACATTCTATCTTGTCTACTCTTTCGATTGGTGAAAAATCTGATACGACTCTGATATAATTCTGAGACAAATAACTAAATTTAGATACCTCTGTATTGATTTGGGGTAAAAATTAGTTAGCATTTCACCTGCTTTGTCCTTTTATTTTGACAACCTTTAGGTTATTATAGTGCAATTTTATTACATATTTGAATAAATTATTACTAAATTGAAAATGTGCTTAAAAAGGAAGACTTGTGTTAGTTTACAGGAATCAATATTTCTTCTCCCATTATTTTTATTTTATCCCCTTAAATTGTGATGGTGTTTTGGTCTTTTCAACCGTCTTATGTCATCTAATACGTATAAGAGCTCGATTGCCTTTACATTACTAATATGAATTAAACTGTTTTCTAATAAAGAATACTGTATTAAAATTAGATCTAAAAATACTGAAATTACACAAAAAATGTATTAAATATGGAACTACCTAATTTTTGTTACTAGACTTTCAATTTATTTCTGGATGATTTAAAGTTACTGAGAAAGAAAATAATTCTCTGCATATACTCTGCACATACAGTTTATGTTATTCGCTTCAAGTAATGTTTATTAAAATACCTAATATGTTATCCCGAAAGTAGAGTCTTTTAATTTACTGTTAAATATTATTTATTTATATAAATAAATTAAAATAAAATAAACCCAGCAAAAACCAAAAAATTAAGCCTGAAGATAATTCCTAGAAGTCGAAGTAATAAAATTTTGTATGTCATATAAAATATTAGAGGTGTGTCGTTCATGTACGATTCGTTTAAAAAGAACGAGTCACTTGTTCAAAAAAAGATACGGTTCCCTGAAATAAAAATGACTCGTTCAAAAAAGGAACTGGTACGATACGATTGATACTGGTACTATATAACATTTCGTACTATTCATTTTGAACTGGTATCAAAAGGATACGGTTGGTACTTGTACGATAATATTTTGAAATAATACCAGTACGATACGAATGTATCATATAAAATTTGTATGCATTCAAAATATGTATGTATTGTAAATACGTCGTACAAAAAATTATGTCTTTATACAGAGTATGATTTATTTAAATTTAAAACCGTTTGAATTTTTCTAAGTTGATTTACCAATATTTTTGTATGTTGTTGTTGTTTACCAATATTGTTTTATGTGAAATTTAAGTTTTATTTATTTACCTAGTAAAGTTCAAGTTATTAGTATATATGTTATTAGAAATAATTGAAATAATCAATTATTGAATTGCGATTTATTGATATGCGATTTTAATTTCTTTTAGCTATAATAAAATTCCATATTAAAAATGTTATACATAAAAAGGTTTTAAATATAAAATGTGATTATATTTTATTTATTTTTTTTTTTTTGGAGAATATACTTTTTTTTTCTAACTATTATAAAACATTTACTTTATTTTTTTTATAAACATTCCCATTATAATAATGTTAATATAATTTAATTGTGTACAACAATTTAAAAATATGTAAATATAAAATGTGAACAAATTTTTTTTTACGGAATATGATTTTTTTCAAACTATAATAAAAAAAACCCCTAAATTATAGTACATCATATATGTTTATTTATAATTTGCTGCTAAATATTTTCATTATTTTACAATTTAAGTAATTCGTAATAAATTAACAATATTTAACTACATAAAGTTACAATATTTAACTGCAAAATACAAATGCATATTGTATTTAATTCACCAAACTTCTGTAATACAATATTTTATAAAATATTATAATTATCGCACTGGTACTAGTTCCATTTCGTACTTTTTCTACTCTTAAGCTAATGATTCTTTTTGAACGAGTCATTTAAAATGAACGATTCGTATGACTCGAGTCCGTGAAAAGAACCATTTTGCCCAACTCTATAAAATATAACCAAAGACTACACAAATTATTGCATAGGGCTTCCACTTGACATTTCAATCGTACTCGAAATTTTCACTCAATTCTGAATCTCATACCTTATAAAGTTAAAAATGTTACAACATTATTTAATTATTTTTTATAACTAAATCACTTTTGGAATTCATAAATATTTTCCAAAATTATTCATTGCAACATTTTAAATTTCATAATATCCTTCAAGAATATGTCCTTAAAATGAACTTGAACTTAATTAAGTCAAAAATATTATATATAAAATTTTAATAAGTTAGCAAAAAATTCTTGTACTAAAAACTACAAAATATTAAAGTTAAAAAAAATAAAAAAAGAATTCAAATCCTAACATTTTTCAGATTGCTAAAAATTTTTTAAAAATATTCTTCAATACATTTTTTTATTTTTTTTTATTTTTCTGGGATTATTTTAAATTTAAATAAAAATGCAACTTGTTTTCCTCTTCTTCATGTAATTTACTTCTGAAAAACTTTCTTCGTTATTTTAAAATAAAATTCTACTAAATTATTCGTTACCATACTTTTCAATCTTTCTGAAATGAAAGTTACACAAAGAGAAAAGATGAAAAACCCAAAAAAAAAAAAAAAAAAAACACTGAAATGAGAAGAATTTTCTCAAAATAAAAAAGATGTGCAGTGCGGTTGCAATGGGCTTCTATTCAAGAACTAGCTGTAATGTTAAAAAGGAAAATGCAAATAAAAATATAATGAATACAAAATATGTTTATAGAATTCAGAATTAAAAAAATAAAATAAATTAAAAAAAGGTTCCCATGTTATAAATTTAAAAAAACAAAAACAAAAAAACAAAAAGTTAAAAATTATCTTCAAAATATTACAGTTACTTAAAAAAAATTCTTTTTCATATGTTTTTTTTGTTGTACATAGAAAAATTATGATCGGAATTTTAAATTTTCTTGGAAAATTGTTAGTCTTACACCTACTTTTAAATATTTAAAAATTTTGTTATTTAATAAAAAAAAATAATCAAAATTAAAATTTTCTTGTGAAAATATGTAAGTATGTACCTTTAGTAATGAAAAAATACTGAAAAAGTTTGAGAGTAGTAGAAAAAAGGCGCGTACCTAGTGTGATAAGAATATTATATTTAGTAAAATTAAAAGAAAAATATTCGAATATTTTCATTAATTGCATAAATTTTGCTAAAAATTAAGTTTTTCTAAACTTTATTTTCTAAACTAAATTTAATTTATTAAAATAGTTGAAATAGAAAACTACTAAACTGTCTGGAAGAGGAAGAAACCTCCACACATGCTGTAGAAAAGTGCTTAGCTCTGTTAAGGCTGAGACTCAGGTTGTTGGAAACGCACTACATAACCTCAGATAGCTTCTGCTCGATAGAACAAAAATATTGCTTTTCAGTAATGAACACTATAATTTCGTAAATATAACACACAAAAATGAAATCATAGAAATAGTAATTCTCTTCATACATCTCCAATATTATCTAATATTATATACCTAAATCCCATTTAGAGTAACGCTCCACAAACATATCTGAAACAGTTCGATGTCATACATAAAAAAGGCATTAAAATTATAATTTTCTTTCCACCAAGATATCCTACGAAATTATTATATAGTGAACGATAAATAAGTTTGAATAACATATGTAAACGTGAAATGTACTATATTGCATACAAAATTACAAACAATATGATTAAAACACACATTTTTACTCAATCGGAATGTAGTCATATATAGTCATAGCACTAGGAATCTCTCAAATTTTTATCTTTCATTGTTTAGATCAGATTACAATAAGCAAACTGCGTATACAACAGTTTAAGCATTTTAAACACTCTATCGAACGTAAAATAAATTCATATAGTTTATTTAAAAGGAAAATCGAAAAATTACTTGCTGTATAAAAATAAAAAATAAAGAATAAAAATTAAAAATTAAAGAATAAATATTATAAATAAAGCGTTAAAGGAAAGGAAAAAAATAAAAACTAATCAGAACACAAATTTTAAAAATTTTAATTCAAATAAACTAAATAATGTAATAAAAAAAAAACAAAAAAAAAAACAAAAATGTTGGAATGCTGGTTGTTAATAAATTTAGTATTATTGAATAATTAGGAAACGCTTTTTGGAAAATTCTATTTGCTAAATTCTACTTTTTATTTTTTTAAATTAAAACCTAATTTTGTTATTTATTTTTATTTAGGTGATAACTCTTAAAATGTAACTAATTATATGATCATACGGCTTAGGCTATGGTCTGAATCATTTTATATATTAGTTTTTCTCCAATAGTGAATAATTCAATGGATAAAATTTTGTTATACAAATACATTCACATATATATAATGTAAATATGATTTTTTGTTAATAAAGAAAAAAAAAAACAAACCCCAGTGCAGAATCTTTGTGCAGATTCTTTATATTCCCCTATTTCTTTTCTATTCAATAAATCTTTAACTTCTGATGTGTTCCGAAATTTCTGAAAAATACTTCATAAGACCAGTTCACAAAAATGATTTAAGGTGTTTCAAGGTGTTAATGTTTCAAATTATAGAACTCATTTTTTTTAACTATTGATTTTCACACTCAATATCCCAATGAGCAATATTGTTATAAAAATCTAATCATTATGTCAGTCTCAATATTTTTGCACACTAAGGAAGTCGATAATTAAACAGATATAACAATAGTAAGCTTTCTATCTCTTACCACATAGCGAGATTTTTTGCAAGCTTCAAAAATATGGTTTTCGGTCTTTCTACTTAAATTGATTGAACCTAACCTTGTAATAGAAAATGAAATTATTTTTTCAGTACAGCAAGTTCACCTTGAATGATTAATTATTTATTTAATTTCATTCATTTAATTAGTTCATACAACATTTATTTAGTTCCATTTAATTACAATAATTTCAATTTATTACTAAATAATTAGAATAAATTTACATAATATGTAACCTTTTTGAACCCGCACTGATATTCCGATATTAGTCCATTCTTTCAAAATATTCTTCAAGCTGATTATATACAATTTTCTCTCAAATTTTAGCTTCTGTTAATATGGTATTTAGTGGTCTGATTTCATTTGAATTTTTTGTGTTTTTAGCTTTTTCTATTGGAACCACAATCGATTCTTTCCACACGATAGCGAGCATTCCAGATATTAGTGACTGGTTAATTATATAGATATAATAGATTTTCTCTAATAAATTCATGGGCCTCTAACAATAAACCTGCAGTGGCAAAATTTATAACATGCTTTTTGTTTAGCAATTTTGATGTTTCTTTTAAATAATCAATTGTATTGTTTTAAATTTCAATACATATACACGGTTATTATTATTCATCATTATTGATATATGCTAACTGGCCTCATTTTATTGAATTGATAAAATAGAAAGTATTCAAACTAACTTTTTTAGGTTGAATTTAAGAGATATATTTAAAATAATCCTTCATAAATAAATACTTAAAAAAAATAATAATTAAATAAATTATATATATCATATATTTACTTATTTTTTAGATTTACCTGATTACAGACTCAATTTTTATATTACAGATTCCATTTCAAATTAATAACAAGATAATTACAATGTTTTACCCTCTAATAAAATTATATTTTCATCATATGAATTCATCTTGTGAATTTTTCTGCTTACTGTACTTACGTTTACGTCGTTCTAAATTTTTAAATCGTCAATCTCAATACAAATTTAACAACAAAAAAATAACTAATATAACAGAAGATTTTGACATAAAAACAATGCAAGAGCCATTATATAAAAACGTATCTTTCTAACATCATCTTTGAGACGAAAACGATGTAATAATTTTTATATGATAGAGAAAAAACTATTAACCTTCAGACGACGAACATTAACACGATATTACCGTAATTACTTTTATTATTTAGAAGAACATGTTCTATACATTTATAAGGTGCCTGTGTTTACAATACCTTTAATTCATATTTATTAAGCTATTACAAATATGGCTACAAGACAAAATTACATAATACAAAATTACATAGGACAAAATTACTTAAGACACAAATAAATATGGAACCTTTTGTGAATTACATGTGAAACCTTTCGAGTACCTGAATATTTTTGAATCTTTACACTTTATACTTCATAATATGACTTAAACTAAATAATTTAATTAATATAATATTATAAGACCATAAGAAAATATAAGAAAATAAACCATATTTTATTGCATCTTACATGCTATTTCTTCAATTATTAAATTTTTGTAAATTAATATTAAATATGGAAGAATTGTCAAAACCTATAGATGAAAAGTACATATTCAAAATAGGATTTTTTAATATTTTTTTTTTCTCCTATTACTCCGAGTGGTAGCATAGGGCTTCGATAGTGAACCTCCATTCCTCTCTGTTGAGTACTACTTCCTTAATATCGTCCCAGGTATAATTGTTGATTGTTAATTCTTGGTCGATTGTCCGTCTCCATGTGTTGTATGGTCTGCTAGGTCTCCTTTGTCCTTGTGGATTCCACTCTAGAGCTCTTCTTGCTATATCACTTTCTGATTTCCTTAGTGTATGACCTATCCATTTCGATTTTTTTCCTATTTATCTGTCTGTTGATAGGTTCTTCTCCAGTTATCATCCATAAATCCTCGCTGCTAATTCTTGCCGGCCAGAATATTCTGCATATAATTCTCAAGCACTTGTTGATGAATACTTGTAGCTTCTGTTTGATTCTAACCGAAGTGAGCCATGTGGCACTGCCATATATTAATGTTGACTTAACACATGCTCTGAATATTGTTAGCTTTGTTGTTCTCGATATTTGGTTGCTCCGCCATATCTTCATTAGGCTGCCAAATGTTCTTCTTGCCTTATTTATACGGCTGTTGACATCTTCTGTTGTACCTCCTCTTGATGTTATGATGCTCCCCAGATAGTTGAATTCTTTTACGTATTCTATCTGTTGTCCACTGGCTGTTATTGGCTCACTATCACTGTTGTTTGTCCTCATTGCCTTGGTTTTCTCGATATTTAATTCCAGTCCCGATTTCTTTGCTTCTTCCTGTAATCTGTTGACTTTGTTCTGTAGGTCCCTTTGATTCCTTGATATGAGGCATACATCATCTGCGTAATCTAAGTCTTCTAAGTTGCCGAAGAGATTTTAATATACTTAATTTTTAAAAAAAAAAGTCCCTATAACTATAAAATCAATTTTTTTATTAAAATTTAAATATAATATGTAACTTTGTCTTATGTATTTTTGTCCATATGTAATTTTGTTAATATATTAGTTTGGCTTATGTAATTTTGTCCATATGTAATTTTTCCCATATAAAATTTTGTCTTATGTAATTTTGTCCATAATATGTAACTTTAATTTGTCTTAAGTAATTTTATCCTATGTAATTTTGTCCTATTTACTTTTGTGTTATGGAATTTTGCCCATATGTAATTTTGTCTATATATAATTTTGTCCATATATAATTTTGTCCATATATAATTTTGTCTTATGTAATATGAACCTTTAATTTGGGTTATGTAATTTTGTCCATGGTATGTAACCTTGTCTTATGTAATTTAGTCTTACATAATTTTGTCTTATGTAATTTTGTCCTATGTAATTTTGTCCTATTTATTTCTGTGTTATGTAATTTTGCCCATATGCAATTTTGTCCATATAGAATTTTGTCATATGTAATTTAGTCCATAATATCTACCTTTATCTTTTGTAATTTTGTCCATAATGTGTATCTTTGCCTTATTGTAATTTTGTCCTATGTAATTTTGTCTTATGTAATGTGGTCCATAGGTAATTTTGCTCGTATATAATTTTCTTTTATGTATTTTTCTTCCTACATAATTTTGTCCCGACAACCACAAGTATATACCTCATTAGCATATTAAATTATCTTTCCAAAATGAAAATTGTTTTCTTTTTTAAATACATTTTGAAAGCTCCAACTATACCATTCACCGCAGACATACCTTTATTATATTAAATAATAAAAAATTGCACGTAAAAAAATCGTAACATCACGATTCACAGATGTCGTAATAATTTTTTATTCTCTTTAATAAAATTTCTCATTTAGTATTAAAATTATGCGAGAATGTTTTGATTGTAAGCTCTTTTATAGTATGATTTTTGCTGCCTTTAGCTGTATAACTAATTATTGTTTAGGGAATTTAGATCTAGGATGATCCAAGTGTGTTAGCATTAGCACCAGTTACTCAACATTGCAATACGATAATTAAAATAGGTCTGTCACAATATATTTTGATCATATGTCTTTTAAGATCAAATATCTATGGGGGTCATTATTCATTTAAATAATTTAAAATATATTTTTCTTCAAGTTGTTTAATATAAACAAGCAAAGAACTGAATTTCAAATGAAATTCATTAAATCTTAACAGTCTTTTTTAACTATAAAAAAAGATTTTCATTAAATTTTCCCACAACATTAAAGTAATTTTTTTGGTTTTTCTGTTTTGTTTTTTTAATATTTAAATTAAGTACATACAATCCTTTTTATTTTTTCTTTCAATACTTATGCTAATAAAGTTTTTTTTTCATTTAAATTATTCAGGTATCACGGCCAATGCTCGACAGATCATTTCATCGTAAAGTTCAAAGTAGAAAAATATTTACACACAGGGAGTCCTTTGAGACTATTATCGCAAAGACTGAAGATAAATTATCAAAGGTTTGTATAAATTTTACAATACTAAAAAACCACTGCCCTTTAATAATACCAACAACAAAAATTTAAATATCTACCTAGGAATATAAAAAAAAAAAAGCAATTTCTATCACATCGTAAATTGTTTGTTTTTTTGTGTTACATAAAAAAAGTACACTAACACAAGCATGTATATTATTTATATATTTAAAATACATGAAATCCTTCATTCGAAAGGATAATATTGTGTTTCTATCAGTTTTCAAAAGATTAAAATTTTTAGAAAATTAAAATTGAAAAAACAACCACTTTTAATTGGCATGTCAGATATTTTTTACACATACATTGTATAAATTACATGTTGTGTCCTTTGTTTATATTCTAGTTTTCCAAATTTTATTGTTTTTTTATTTTTATTTATTCATTTATTTTTTTATTTATTTTTTGTCCTGTATTGAAATAAAATAGTGTCGCATGGACTATAAACAAGCTTATGTGGCGCATCGTCAAAATCCAACACAGCATACATTAGCGGAATATATTGATGCACATAATGCATATGTGCAACAGTTGCATTCAACAAATGCAATGCTAGAAACATATCATTGTGAAACAATACCACAATTAATGCAGGAATTAGAAGAAATTTATGGTGATTTATGCAGTATTGTTGCTGAAGCTGTTTTACAGGGTGCTGATATTATATCGAGTAAGGTAAGTGAATAGCAAAAAAACAAACAAAAAAATTATTAGTTTATATTAAATAATGTAAGTTCTATCATTACAGTACATAGATGTTAATAATTCTTTAATATCAAAATAGTATGGATTAATATCCTATAAGTATGATAACTAAATCCATATAGGGTATCCTTAAAGGGTCCTTAATCACAATTAGCCTATTTTCGACTGCTGTAATTGAGGGGTTAGACCTCCTCTGCGGATTATAGATATGTAATTCTAATCTAAAATCTAATATGGATGTCAAAAAGTACATATAAATGAAAATGACGTAACAAATAAATCGAATTCTCAAAAATATATGAAAAAATCTTACATCTTATTTTAGCAAATCTGTAATAAAAAAACCATTAGACTTGGGATAAATAACAGACTCTTGATATTCAATTTGATTCACGAGTTCATTGTAATTGGGTTAAAAAGTTGGCCTATAATATTTTATTGACTTTAATAACATAAATTTACGTAGTAATCTATACATAAGACGGGATATTAACATTCTATTCAATTCCAGAATTATAAAATGATTATCGGAAGTGCAGATGTCAACCATTAATATAATTCAACGCAAATTTTTTTTTTTGAAGAAGATAAAGATTAATCAGTATTCAAATTAGATCATAGTATTATAAATTATTAAATATAATATCTTGCAGAAATCACATTCTTTTTTGCAGCATCTAAAGCTCTATATACATTACGGATTAAATTGCAGGTGTTCTTCCACTAAATTTCATTTTAAATAACAATAATCATATGGATGCTGAATTCCGCATCACTAATAACACGTGTTTTTCAAAATACTGATGATGATACAGATGGTGATGATTTTAAATCATTAATTTTACTTCTTGTCTTTTTTTTTTGTGTCATCAAGGCATCCTAGACATAATTAAATATCTTACTTGAAGTATATAGCTGTAGTAGAGATAATTAAATAATTAATAATATGTTCATTATATTATTTTACCATGGTTTATATCCATTACTGTTTCAAGTATTGTGGTTTAATAATATTGAATTAGACTTTTAGATTGGAGTTGTCTCCACTCTTTAATCAATTTAAAATAATTTCCAATTATTATTGCTATAGTTTAATATACATACTTAAAGCTACACCACATCAAGATTTCATGTATTAAGAAAAATATTTATTTTTTTATATTTTACTACTTAAATTAATCGGACTGAGTTGAGTTCGCGCTTGTAAATATCATAATCAACTTATGACCTTCGTGAACCACTAAATTTACTACAATATCTTTTGAAAGATTTTCAAAAATTGTTTGAAATAAAATTAAAATCCCTTTTTAATTATTATCAATATCCTTTATGGTAATTGGTACCTGTACTGATTTTAAAGTTCTAAATAAATTAAAAATGTCTTTGTTAATATAAAAAATAAAATTAATTTAAAACTTTATTTTATTTAAAGATTTCTGTAAAAAGAATTACAAGTTTTGATTTATTTTTTTTTAACCATAAATCCAATTGAAATGAGAGCACTGATATCTTGTAAGAGCAACGAGACCGCACAATCATTGTAGAAAACAATCTAGTTTGACTTTATTTTATTTTGCATACTTTAACTTTGCTTAGTCAATTATAAATAATATAAACAAAATCTAAAGTTTACGCCATTTTTTAAATTAGTTTGGTTGTACTTGGGTTTCTTTAATAACAAAAATTTAAAAACAAAAACAAAACAATTTTTTCTCTTTTATGTTGTAAGGAAAATAATAAAATGGAATAAAAACGAAATAGTTTTATGGAATTGAAAAACGCAGTTTCCTGTTTTGTATATCCTCTCAACAGTTTACTAGTTGTCTCTGAGATATAACCACCAGTTAAATAAAGCCCAGTAAAATAACTCCCTATTCAAACTGCAGACATAAATGAAATAATTCTGATATGAAATTAATTCACAACATCCGTTTAATAATTACTGATGCAAAAAAAAACAAAATTAGTTCACAGTATTTTAAAATAAAATTAAAAATAAATATTAAATAGTTCCCTAAATATTTTTAATCAAAAATGAAATAAGTTTCAATCGAGAGAGTTAGGGAGATGATTGACGCGCATAAAGCAATTATTATATTTCACAAGTCGGCTCAATATTTATAACTTACTTAGGTGGCCAACAGAACATATAGGTCTTGGGCTTGACTCATCAACGTCCTCCATTTTGATAGATCACGGCGGATTTTCTCCAGCTGAAGGTACAAAATTGTTTCATACCTGGCGATACTTCGTCCGTCCAACAAAGAGTTGGTCTGCTTCAAAGTCTCGTGTATTCGGGCCTGGATTCGAAGATTCTTTTGGCTGGAACGTTTTTGTTCATTCACTCTAGGTCTTCAAACCACTGTAGTCTCTTGACTTTAATTGTCGGATCTACCTCCATCTGATTATACAGCTCATAGAGTTAGGCATTATATATTTTCCAAATCGTCGCTTTCAGGACCATAATAATATATCCGGTGAAGAATTTGCTTCTCGTATATCCAGGTGCATGCTCACTTGACTTGTGAGCATACACAACAGTGTATGGCAGGGTGTGACCCGTAGATCAGAGCCAGAAGTATGAACGATTTGTAGAATTAAACTTTTGTACTTCGGGATAGAAGCTGAGATGTTTTAACAAACCGATACAACAATTGTTTGCAAGGGTTATTCTTTGTCGTGTATCTCATCGTTTGTGAGATTAACGCTGATTCAAAGGTAGATAAATACATGAAATGCCTATATAATTGCTTTAAACTTTGGAATGAATGGATATTATGTAATATTGTTGTTATCACAATCCAACTAATTACAGGAAAATAATGTTTTATGTAGTAAAGAAAACCACGTTTTCTGCTTAACAGAAATCTAAAAATAAACAACTCTGAAATAGTTTGAAAAAAGGAATTTAAAACCTATCTCGGCATTCACTTACAACATGAAAACAATTAACAAGATAGACTTTTACATTAAGCTGTTATATCCATTATAAACCGTAAATCTAACCTTTATGTAGAAAAGAAACTTCTTCTTTTTAAAGCAATTTTTCCCAACGCGCTCACATACGGCTACCCGGTCTGGGCACAGGCGCTAAAACAAATTTAGCAATACTGCAAAGAAAGCAAAATACCATCTTAAAAATGATACTTTCTAAACCTTTTTAGTTTTCTACAAGAAAACTATATGAATTATTAAATGTAAATACTCTATGCGAACATATTGATAAAATGCTACCCACTTTTTTGGGAAGTTGTCAATCCGTTCGGCTTATAATTTTAGTTAGTTATAGGTTAAATTTAATTACGTTTTATATAAAAATAAATTTAAGAAAGTTTTGTCTAGCCATTTTTTCCTTAAAACTAAATATCAAAAACAAAAAATAAAATAAAAGTATCTCAATGAGCTAAATAAAAATAATCAATGGTGTAAATACATAGTATACGCTCTAACAAAAATTAAACTCTGTAAAACCAAAAACACATATTACACACGCTGGGTGGCACAGTAGGGAGAGCGCCTGCCTTTCGTTGTGTCTGGAGAAAGTGAGCCAGTCCTTGTTGTGAATATTGAAGTCTCCGGCCAGTGCAATCTCAGATTGGGGATCTTCTTCTAAGATCTTATCAAACTGGATAAGTTATTCAGTACCACAACAGTCTCCTGCTGATTTGTTTGGGGAGATCTGCACAAAAACAGAAATGAATTGAACGCTTATCAACATGGATCTTTATCCATATGTATTGGAATAAAGTATTGGAGCTTGAAAAATTCTCAAGAGTGTTGAAAGCGAAAGGTCCCGGGTTCGATTCCCGATGAAGCCAAAAAAAAATGCTTCATTGGTTTTTCGAACTGGTCTAGTACCCTTTGTCATTGGGATATAATAAATGACAAAAAATAATTGAGAGTATACAATATAATCTGGTAACAAATTAAATAAAATGAAACTATTCTATTTAAGAAGGCTTAGTTACTGACAATAGTAGTAGTTTTCCACATTTAATGAGTAAATAAGCCAGTAATTTGTTAAAATAAATACTCAAATTATTGTAGATATTGTTGTGTAAAATTACAGTACCGTACTTAATTAAGCACGAAAAGGTGATTCTACCTAAGTTACTGTCAAGATCATAAAAAAAAAAAAAATATAGTTCAGGCGAAATAAATAAATAAAAATAATATTTTTTTTTTATGTAGAAATTCTTGGAGTTAGTAAATAAGATCAATTCAAAAAAGTAAGTCCGAAAGCAGCAGTTACTTAATTTTTGTAAGTGTAAGTTATTAAAACTGAAATAAATTTTGTCTTTCTATGGAATATTCTCAACTTTGTAAATATTTGTTAGAACTTATTTTTTTAAATTAGATCATTATATCATTTAGAATTTTTTCACACAGCCTAATTATTAGTCTCTATTAGTGCATAAAGACGAAAAGTAAACCAACTATGAACTAAAATTGAAATAATTGAAGTTAGAAAAAACTAATGAGACATCATCATAAAATCAGAAATGCAAAACAAAAAAAAAATTAATTCACTGTTTTAATTTTAGTAAAGTTTTCAACAAATTTCCAAATCATTAAACAAAACAAAACAAAACAAAAGAAACGAAAAACTTTCTTCAAAAGAAAATTCTTTGGTTATTTTTAATTTCCCTTAATTTGTATTTTAGTCACGTAAATGATTTTTGTAAGAACGTTTATAACAATGCTTTTAAATAAATTAATTTGTTGAATTCTCTCTACTCAATATAATTTTTTTGTTCGGTTAAAGCCCTATAGTTAGTTCAGTTAAACTGAATATTCAGATTTGTGTTTAATCTCGTTTCTTAAAAATCTTTTAAATAAATTAAATTTTTTTTTTTAAATTAACCGTAAATACGAGATTTTGTAAAATAGGAATTTTATGAAACCAGATTTTATAAAATGAAGCAAAGCCACCCTTATAAACTATTTATGATTTTTTTGTATGTAAAATATGCTGCTTGAAATTTAAGACTTGATAAAAATTAAAAAAAGATATATCTAGTTATAACTCTACAACCATCTTAGCATTGATTGTTTTCCATTTATTTTTATTTTAGGTTAAATTAATAACCCTAACTATTTTTGCAGAATAAAAGCCATTTATTGAAACGGAAAAAGAAGGATAGAATATTTATAACAATATGAAGAAAATAAAATAGAATAGAATTGGCACGATAAAAGTTTAAGTGATATTTATTTACCAGGCCCATTAAAGTTCTTAATTTGTATCTTTGTGGGAGCCCATAAAATGGTAGGGTGCTCCATAACTTAGAGATTAATTTGACGAAAAGGTTTTCATATTTTACAATTATATTTCTAGCAACACTGTAATACTTCCTTGAGTGTCCAGATCTATCCAATTTAAATTTTTTGAAAGCTTCTTCTTTGTCCTTAACGGCTTCGATACAGATATTATTAAACCACGAGGTGGGCTTCTTTTTAGAACTCTTATACTAGTGTGGAATAAATGTTTTCATTCCAAGGGAGATTATTTTACTAATAATATCAGTGGCGAAGTCAACGTCTCTAGACTGAAAGCACATGACCAATCAAATGTTAATAAAAATTGTTGAAAGCATCCCAGTTAGCTTGGACATAATGTCAAACTAGTTTTTTGTGAGCAGATTTTTGGGTAGTGCATGTGCTTTTTTGGAAGCTTGTAGGAACGAGACAATGATCTGTTCCACCCAAGGGAGAGTTTACAGAAACGATAACTTTTCAGGCTGTGAAGTTAGAAATAGATCGAAAAGATGTTCCATATGGCCATTGCAGAATTCTTGTTGGGTTCTTTACAAGTTGAGAAAGATTATGTAAATTGGAAGAAAGTTCAACTTGTTTGCCTTCGGGTGAGTTGTGTCTGGAGAAAGTGAGCCAGTTCTGGTTATGAGTATTGAAGTCTTCGGCCAGTACAATCTCAGATTGGGGAAGATCTTCTAAGATCTTATCAACCTGACTGGATAAGTTATTCAGTACCACAACAGTTTCCTGCGGATTTGTTTGGGGAAATCTGCACAAAAGCAGAAATGAATTAAACGCTTATCAACATGGATCTTTATCCATATGTATTGGAATAAAGCATTGGAGCTTGAAAAATTCTAAAGAGTGTTGAAAGCGACGTCACATCTTACATATAAAGCGATACTACGATGGGAAACGAAGAGTGGCACAAGTGAATAATTAGGAAAGAGGGAAGCGTCGCAAGTAACTTGCGTTTCACTAAGTGCCAAAACTGCTGGGTCTTCGGACCGAAGATGGACTTCAATTTCCTGGAAGTTTGTTGATATTCCACGAATATTGCAAAAATTTACTTAATTATGTTAGGTGTTGTGTACGATCGTCCATCATTCATAATTCGTTTTACGCTGGTAACACTGTCTCAAATATACGAAATGTATTCAAGTGCTAGCCTGGTAATTGATTTTAATGTCACTTCAATTAACTTTGAAACTTTGAAATTTTGCGTAGTGCATTTAATCATTAATGTTCATAAAAATTTTTATAAAACGCTTAATCATACTATATCAATTATGGTAATGGAAGTTGAAGTTCCTCATGTTACCGTGACTAATTTTTTTTTTGTTCTGTTCGGTGACTATCTACTACTGACACTTGCTTAGTGATCATATATGTATTGCAGGTTGATTACACAGTGACTAAAATTCCGCTACATATTTTGTGGTTCGCTGATACTTGCATTGAAGCAGTGATATTTCTTACACATATTCCAGATTCAACTGCACGTACATGAGCATATTGGTTTTCTACCTATCCCTTGTATTGTGATTTTTATTTGGGTTAGTAAGCAAATCCACAAACCAAAATCCACAAAAAAAAATTCCCAAAAAAATCCATAAAATTGTGGCAAATTTAATCTGGAAAAAAGGGATATCCTCGTTATATCCAACAGCAGCTATACATAAAAATAATTTATATAAATATTCTGTAAAAGATGTAGAACTTTGATTTTGAAAACAACTCTAAAATCTATCCTAACTCAGAATTTTTCATGAAGTACCGTTCATAATAAACTAAAATGCGTAAAACCAATAACAAGGATCATTTTTTGTGGATTTTTTTTTGTGGCTAGAGCCATAATGGATTTTGTTTTTGGTAGATTTAGGAACTAACCCTTTTTATTTTCTTTAACTTCCTGATAAGTTTGATAAATCGGTGTGCGATATTGAAATAAAAAAAATACTGCCATAATAGTACAAAGATAACACAAAGCTTTATATTTTTAGTCTGACATAAAGACAAAACACATTAGACTATTTTGATATTTATTCTAATTGATTGGTTTATGATTTTTTTATTTAAAAATCATACCTGCAAATTCCGGTCTATATAGATTATTTTATAAAATTTTTTTTTGCAGTAATACCATTAATTGTCCACTTTTTCACCTAATTTTTTTATGTATTTTATTTTATTTTATTGTAATTGACTGTTTGTGGGTTATTAGAGTAAACCAATGATTTTGGGTAGCTCCAAAGCAGAGAGTCCAATGAAGTTATATAAGTTTGTCTCAGTCGCCTGCTCACATCAGTATTTCTAGTTATTGAACGGGCATCAAACTTTTCTATTAATAAATTGATTGTATCACGAGATTTATAACATGTTGTTCCATTTTGTTAAAACCACATATCGTCCAAATCGAAATCATCTAGTTTATGACGCAAAAAATCAATAACCACATTTCTGTTACGTCTCCATTAACAATAACACTGCAATATAATTTTCAAAAAAATACATTCCACCACCACCACACCACACTGTAAATTTTTGTGGATGTTTTATGAATAGCATGTAAATTTTTTTCACTTCAAATGCGACAGATGTGATTATTTATGAAGCCACTTAACCAGAAATTTGCGAGAAACGTAGCCTGAATAGATTGATGTAAACAAATTTTAAAGTTTCCTATATGCAATTGTGTATCTTTTATCTTTTAATAGTGATTTGCCAAACAATACTGAACAAACAAATTCAATTTTGGAAGGTGTCTGAAGAAAAAACAACCGTTATTATGTTTAAAAAATTGATAGTACCTACTAATTTGATCACCCTGTATAATACCTAGATCCTGTATTAGACAATTTAGTTGAATTTAACTTTTAAGGCTAAAACGTGTACCTTGTTTCATAATATGAACAATCTAGAACCTTTTAATAAGGATTCCAAATAATTACGCAGTATTCAAAAATTGGTCGTGCCAAGTACGTTTTAAACTTATATAATTTTCTAAATTTAATGTACTTCAGGTTCATAAGGCCAGAATTTTATTCGCACTCGCGATTATGTTATACATGCTATACACCAGGGCGATTATGCGATTATGGTATGCGCAATCGTTGAAGGGTAGTCTTCGTCAAATTAGACAAAAATATTTTAGTTGATTTGCATAATCATATGACATTGGTAGCAAATTTCTAAAATAAGACTATACGATAAATTTAGTATAGCTTAGCTACAACAAATTTATTTGATACTAATATTATAGAATGTATTAAAGTCATTTTGCATTTCTGCACAATCATGTTTATTATTCTTCATTCATTCTAAAAAACAAAAATACAAATTGGCTAAAATAGAAGAAATATATTAGTTCGCATATAGACCTTAAAATGCCGTTAAAAACAAAAACTGATATTGATTCTGCTCTAACTAGATTTAATGATATATTAACACAAGTCTCACAGGTAGCAACTCTGCTGACTCAAATCAACCAGAAACAAAGTGTCACAACTGCAACAGAGATTCAAGCAGCAATAGTGGAAAAACGTAGTCTATGAAAAATATGCAAATGCAAATTAGTAGATCTCCAGCTAAAAAGCTCTTTGAATTAGCACAAGTTTAGAAAAAGTTAAATCGACTTCTGAAACAAAATACGCCAGACAATTTCAAAAACTACCTTGTCAACTTAACTCCAACTAGAGAAACAAATTATTAACTGTGCAAAGCTGCAAAAAATCTAAAAAGACCACAAAAAAAAGTGCCCACATATTGTTTTGAATTTTGATCAAATTTTGAAACCAATCTGGTCACATGGCTGTCAATTATGGCAAAGTACCTCTAAAAGTAATGTGGAAATTATACAAAGACTACAATAAAAATACTAAGAATCATTTCCAAAGTTCCTTGGTACGCTAAAAATTGCAACATACACAACGATCTAAACATACCTATGGTCCGGGATGAACTCCAAAGACTCACAAAGAACTATGCTGGCAGATTGTCTAACCATTCAAACTATCTAGTGCGGAATCTTTTATGCATACCTTTAGGAAGCAGATTAAAAAGGAGCACCTTAGTTGTGTAACTGTGGTCAAC
The DNA here is from genome assembly GCA_963942445.1 of Argyra leucocephala. Taxonomy (NCBI): domain Eukaryota; kingdom Metazoa; phylum Arthropoda; class Insecta; order Diptera; family Dolichopodidae; genus Argyra; species Argyra leucocephala. Next base: position 114,646,195 of record OZ012678.1, on the reverse strand, counting down.
CTGAATTGATGTCTAATCACTGGATTATACGTCTTCAACTTTAGTATGTAGGATTTGAATAAACTTGTTCTTTCTGAATAAGTAAAATGCTAAGTTATTGTCAATTTTTAATGGAAAGATTCAATAAAGACTTAAACCGTTTAAAAAAAAAATAATAAAAAAATCTAAAAGACAAGAGATATAAATGAATATTAATGAAATATCATTTATAAAAAAATGAATAATGGCGGATCTAAACAACATTCCTGTGGGACTCTTAACTCTATCAGAAATTTGTATCTATGTATATACAAAAAAAAGGTACCTATTCTTAGAAAAACGAACCTAAATATGATTCAGACCAAGAAAGAAAATTGGAATGAAAACCTAAACTCTTTAGTTTGAATATAATAAGTGAATTTTCAAACATGTGAATTACAATTAAAATTAGATATTGAATTATTTTGTATAACCATTAAAAATATTTAATGATAAAATAAAATAAAAATTAATTAAATAAATAATAAATAATAATAAATAAATTAAATTAAATAATAATATAAAAAAATTTACAAATTTTATTTTTGAAATATCATTCTTAGTAGTAGTAGTAAATAATTTACAGTTTCGTTTAATACTGTTTTTATTCTTCTACGTACTTCATAATTATTATGGTAATAAATGACCACAATGCTATTATAATTCAAAGTTGTATTTAAATTAACCGCATATTCTGTTACATTGTCGATAATATACTTTTATATCCTTTATCAAGGATCAAAATTTTTTTCATTAAATCCATAAATTTATAATACCCAACTACTATCATTAAATTTTAAATTTCACTTTAGATTTTTCCTTTTTTTATATGTCTTTTGAATTCACCCAACGGATAATGGTTTTGTAATAAAAAATACTGAAAGAAAAAAAGAAAATCGTTTATTTTTTTTTTATTGCAGTCATTAAACCAAGAAAATTATTCGTATTTTAATTTGTATATTTTGTACACCCCCACACTGTTATAAAAATTGTTTTTGTATTTTAATTGAAAGACAAAAAAAAAAAAATATATCCTTACTAATAACAATCCAATATTTTTTTCAGGCTGTTGAACAAGCAAAACGTTATAATAGTTTATCAAGTCAATGTCATACGATATCAGCACAACAAGATCTCACAAATTTGGTACGAATATTACCAATAAATCCATTAAAAGTTCCTAAACGTGCATATGCACCACCACAACCACTTACAGAAGCAGAGGATAATATTGATGTAAGTGAAATTTATTTAAAAAAAAATAATAATAATAATAATAACAAAAAAACAATGAGAACAACAAACTTTTGTCATTTTCTTCTTTTAGGAAAATTTATTGCCACCTCTTAAAGATGAATTGGTGATTGATCGACATACTTCAATGCAATTACGTTCAACTCTGGAGTCATTGAAACGAGAAGCAGCAGATTTAGAAATACAAATAAGGCAATTACAGGTACACACACACTAATTTTGATCAAAAAAAAAAAATTAAAATAAAAAGTATAAGGAGGATGGAAAAATAAAAATGTCAATAGAGTGCTTTTTTTTTTTGAAAAATTGATTTTGACAAGAGAAAAATAAAAAAATAAAATAAAAAGTGAATACTACAGAGAAATATTTCTCCTTACTTCTTCAGAATATTCCCTCAATATAATTTCTATAACATTAAAAATATAAGAATGTGTTTTGTATATACATTTTCTTTTTTTTTTGCTTTTTTTTTGTTATGAAGTAGTTTTAAAAGGATTTTAAAGTGATCTATTAGTGAAAAATTTTTCATCTATTAGATACCATTATAACAAAAACGATGTTAAATATTTTCAATAGAGGAACATTAACTATATGATGTAGGTATAGCGTATAATTTTTGTGAAAATATGAAAGTGTAGGGTTCATTAAAATTTAAAAAATTTAAAAAATGCATTATTTATAATATTTTAATTTCATTAAGTGGGTACTCAATATTGAAAATGACATTTTGTAGTTAATGTATTTAAAAATAATTGATGATAATATTTTTATCGTCTTAAATTTTCAACTTCTTCACATATCGATTTTTCACTGTATATAAATCGTGACTGCATATATTCATATAACTGGAGGGTCTTTAGCAAATATAGTACTTACGTCGGACCAAATGACTATATAAAAGATACTGGATATTACCAACTTTCGACAAATTTATATGTTTAGCACCACTAAATCTTATCCTTTAAGGACGAAATTGACATTTGAAAACATTTTTGTTGTGTTAATGTTTTTGTATATAATCAGTTGTAGCTGTTGACATATTAGATAATAATATATTCGGTTTTTTCGATTTATAATTATTAGGCATATTTGTTTTCTTCAAGTGTGTAGAAATATATGTTGTAAAGAGTGATGATTTTTTTTTAATATAGTAGGTAGGTATATATAGGTATCGGTTAAACCATATTGATTGTTGTTCTTTTTTTTAATGTATGTTATAAATAATAGTTATGTTTGAATTTTAACATGAACAGTTCGATAATGAATTTTTTGAAATGAAATGAAATTTTAAATAACCGATCAATGGTTCACAAGTTATGAACGGTTTTGTAAATACCTATTTGTTTGCAGTAAATTTTTTTATTTTAATTTTTTCTCCAACACGAGTTTTTATTTTATTCATCAAAATAAATATTATGTGTACCTACAAAACTATTGTTTTTTTATATTTACAATTTTATTTATTTTTGTTTTTAAAATTGTTTTCGTTCAAAGTTGTGCCTCAATATAAAATATTATTTGTTCGTTGTTGTTCGTTGTTACTATAAACTTTGACGCTAAGCTTACACAGCGAATGTTATTGAATGTTAACAGGATTAACTTAATTCTGAATTATACGATAAATTTTCAATGTTGGCAAAAAGGATGTCGCTAAAATAATCGAATAAATGACCCTTAGGGAATAGAAAATTTTGCACCTTACTACAAATATTCTGTTTATATGGTAATTAAAAGCATTATAATACAAAAATAAAGGTATGATAAATTAGTAAACAAATACGTAGTTTTCTTAAACTTGAAAACTCTAATGAAGGAAAGAAATGCTAGAATTTATTTTGCTTCCGTCACTTATGGCTGGTTACAAAGCTAGTTTAAAATATGAAAAATATTCTTCCCAGCAATTTTAATATTCCAAATATTTTTAGTTTGATTGTATTTTTTCATATTTTAATTTTGAATCAATAGACGAATTGCCTCATGTGGTTTAAAAACCTCTCTATAATGGAGAAATTAAAATTATTTGAACGCGTGCTTAGAGCTTGTACAAATTTCAATAGGAGACCGTTAACTAACTGCATACACTATTATTCAAATAAACCAGTTTACGAAAAGCACAAATGTAGTCAGTATAAACAGTTCTATTATCATTTATCCGTCTCTTACGTAACCACATATTCCGTAGATCGTAGTAGTGAACAAATATATACGATAATTCCTTAAGTTGCTATTACTGGTTCGTAGATGACCAATATAACAGTACATGCCTACACACAAGTTTTTTCTCCCAGAAAGCTTCATCCTTCTGGGCGAGAATAACCAAATTGAAAATAAATAACGAAATTTATACCGTTAATTGACCATTTTACAAAAAATATGACAAAATATTGATAATAAATTTAAATAATATAGACATTTATAATACGCTTTTATTTCATATTAATACAGACATAAATAATACGCTATTCTAACTTAACCTATTGCTACGCCTATATTAAAACGTTTCAAGTTCGATATGCATATATTCCATATAGTAATAAAATCACTAGTAATTAAGCCATTTTTCTGGAAACAATAGATTAAGTTAGATTAGGTGTATATTATTTATATGTTTAGGTAGTATTATGTTTAAAAGATAGGTTTTATTTATTTTAAATAAAAATTGGTTTTGTTGTGCTACATAATTGTTTAGGTAACCGTAGTTGAAAAAAAACAATAATAGATTTCATAATGGATTGATGGTTTTACACAATTATTGTTAGAAAATAGGTACAAAATAATTTTTTATAAAACACTTAAAATTAAATTGGTTATATCTACAATATTAAATTTATTTAAAAATGTGATAGGTTATACAATGGTAGTCGCAAGCACTAATGAATGAATTATATATGTTGTTTCCGAAATATCGATTTTTGAAAAATAAAAGTTAATTTTAAAATATTAGTTGTACAAATCCTAGAAAATATTTCATTATTAATTGTTTTCAAATTAAAATTTCTTGATAATCTTGCTCAATCTTCTGTTAAATTTATTTTCTTTATTATCAAGGATTTTTTGCACAAGGGAGTGGTGCAATATCAAATAATAATATTTCTAATAATTACTGTCCCACTACTTTTATATTTGTCCCACTAAAATTATGTTTGTTTATTTTTCATCCATTTAATTTCAATATTACTTGAATATAAATATTTAATTTTGTCGAAATAAACTGAAATCGAAATAATTTTTTCTTTATTTTTTTACCTATTTATTTACCCAGCAAAACACCTGAAAAGTTATGTTTAAATTTTTTTAGACACCATGTGACATAACGTCAATTACAATTAAGAAAAAAAAGAAAATTTATTATTTTATCTATTTTTGTCCTAAAACTGGGTGTAGGTATGAGCGTACTGTACTGTATTACACATGCATGTATAGAAATGGAGTTTGAACAGAAAATTTAATAATTGTAAATTTTACCGATATTGGGAAATATCTGTTAATTATTTCCAGTATTTTTGAGTCCAATTCAAGCATTCAATGAAAATGAGTTCAAATATTTTCTCGTTCAGAAGTAAAGTAAAATAATAGACCTATTGCTAGTAGAGAAAAATATTTTTTTTTATTTTTAAATAAAAAAAAATTCCAAAAATAAATTATTTTTTCAAAATTGTATTACTTTTTCAATTATCAAAATGATTTCAAGTATTACAAAACAGCATTCTTAATAAATTGCTCTTATTATTTTTTATAGTCCGATTTCTGATATTTTCAATGGTTGCCAGCCCTTACTTTAAAATGCACTTATGAAGCAAGTATATTTTTACTTCGGAAATAGTGATGTTATGTATAATTAATAAATATATTATTAGTAAAAGTAGGTACACCCTAGGTAGGTAGGTAGATGGAATTAGCCCTTTCAGTTGTTTCTAGAAACCCAATTGTTAAGCATATTTATTAGCCCATTACTTATAAATATTTAAATTTTTATATGCTCATTAGATTCAAATTTTGAAACCTTTGTTAGATACTGATAGTGATAATTCCATATGTATCAAAGTTTCAATTTAATGTTTCGAATTATTTAAATATCATTTTCTATTTTAGTAAAGCAAAGAAAGCTTTCTAAAAATATTATTAAAAAAGATATTAAACAATGCTTAACAAACAAAATGTACAACCCATTTTGTTGCACTCAATGAATAGGTTGAACGTATATAACTGATTTTGAGGTCAAATATATATGTTTTTAACAAAAACTCGTTATGAGCCGGTCTTTTTGTCAAAAAACAATGTTTGAAAAAAGAATATGTTGGAAAAAAAAATTGATTTTTTTTTAATGTTAAGTTTATAAATATTTAAATGTTTTTTGTGTCTTGTAGCCTTCAAAAAAGTAATTCTTCTTTATCCAGAAAATTTACCTGATTTATGGGATACTAAACCATGTCTCTATCTCTGTCTCTAAACCGTCTTGGTTACGTGTGGCAAGTTTGAAAAAAAAAATTGTTGGACCTCTTTGACAATTTCTCTAAGCGTTGTTCAATATGTGTAACATGTTTGACAAAAAAAATGTTAAGAACCGTCAGCTCCAATATCTGGAATACTGGATGTCTCCAACAATTTTGTAAGCGTTGTTAATTACGTTACTAATTACGTGAGTTTGGGAAAAAATGTTGAAACTTTTGAATTTCTGGTCTTGAAAAGTTTGAATTTTGAAAGTTTGGATTTTAATATTTGGATTTTGAAAATATGATTTTAACTGGATCTTTTCTTGCAGATCCAGAAATTTCATAATTTCTATCAGTAAAAACGGAAAGTCGCTTCGTATAATTTCTGAAACTTTTTGGAAATATTTTTAAAATTTGCAGTGTCCGAATTAATAATAGTTAGAGTCGTATGAAAGTAGATAAATAAAATTAAAACAAAAATTATCTTAAATCTACATATACTAGTATCTATAATACATACGAGTAAATTTTTATTTCAGCATTTTTTTTTCGACATTTTTGCATTCAATATTTTGTAATTCAACATTTTGATTTTTAACAAATACACCAACCCAAACTCGTTGTGGCATACAAAACAGTCGAATTTGACCTTAAATTTAAAGCTTCGTTCTGAGATACAAATATGTACCGGTAAACTTCTCTGAGCTTTATCTTAGTTTCGTATGCCAAAAAAATAATTTTGTGGTTTTTGAGTTGTTTTCGAGTTGAGTGAGCTTTGACTATAATTTTTCCATACAGAATTGAGTTCAATTGCTGGAAATTCTGGCTTGAAATTTAAGGTTAAGTTTATTTATATGCATTTTGCCCAATATAAAGAATAATCTTTCAACATTTTGACAACTAAATTTCTATTTAATTGTAGTAGAAGATATTTTAATGTTTTTATAATTCAAAAATTTCAATTTCACCAACACTTTTATTTCATAATTACTAATAATTATAGCGACTCAGTTAAATTTCTTAAATCAATCTTTCGTTGTTATAGGTACTCTAAAACTAAAAAAAAAACATTATCTAAGTCCAACTATGATTCCAAAAGTTCATCAGAATCTCAAATCGGTATTTTCTTGAAAAATTATATTTTTTTCAGATGGGTAATTAAATTCTTAGAAGTTCATTATACACGAAACTCTATATACGTATATACATAGCACAATAATATTAAAATAAAATATCAATCAAGCTTTGTATACATAAAAAATAATATGTAGCTGTTAATTGATTTATATTCTATTATAATATTACTTTTCCTTCCTATTATTTACAAATATAATAATATTATATATTATATCTTATTTTGAATACACAATAATATATACAATATTATTATTATATACAGAGTTTATTTATATCAATTCTACCACTTAAATAACTTCCTTTATCTTAAATTTTGTTCATATTTAAATATTTACTATACATATATTATTTTTATTTTTTATTTATGGTATGATTTATGGTGTATCTTGAATTGTAAACGATCTAGGACTCTGTTGATACACTGATACGAACACAAATGCGAGGTATCGAAAATCAATTATACAATAAGGCTAATGAATTACAAGAGGATTTATCAATGAAAAAATTCGATTTACGTGCTAAACAAATTCATTTGTCAGCAATAAGAGCACAGGTGAGTTATATTTGACTAAAATCTGTATATATATATTTATTTAATATATTATTTTTTTTTATTATTCAATTAAATTATTTACTATTTTTGGAAAAAATTCTTCTATTTTACAAACTTTATTTATATTAAGTTACATAAAATTCAGTTTTTCGATTCAATTTAGAAAAAATTCTAAATTGAACTGACATCCAAAATTTTTTTCAATAAAACTATCTTAAGTGTGGTTTTTCAATAATTGTGATTTCTTGTGATAATTTTAATCAAATTTTATTTTGAATTCGCTTTATTTACGAGTAATAATAGCTAGTTTTGATATTAAACGAAATAAACCAAACTTTATGTCCAGTTTTTGTTGGCAAACTTCTTATTGACTATATTTACATTTTTATATAGATTTTATATTATAAATCTAGTTATTGAAACCTACAAACAATGATCGATACAATCCTTTAAGTCCTTAAAAACAGATGTAAAACAGTATCACAGACATGATGTATTTTTATAGGTTTTTTGTATATTTTTATTGCTCCATAAATTAATCTTAATTATTATTTAATCTTAATCCAGATTATTTAATCTTAAAATAAATTAGAATTAAATTTAAGAAAATAATAATTAAAATACAATTTTAAATTTTTTTTCTTCTTATAACTAAAACATTTTAAATTTTTTAACGGTTTTTTTTTTTTTAAATTTACTTCTTAAATAGAAAATGTAATTTTATTTCAAAATTATCAGCATAATAAAAACAAAATTCTTCAAATTATAATAAAAAACAAGATGAAAATTAAAAATAATTATATTTGACAAAACTGTCGGAGCTCTAGACAAAACAGGAACATTCTTTAATATTTTAACGTTATTTCCAGTTGAAATTTTATTATAAAAAATTTGATTTTACACCGTGGATAGCAGTTAGAGTACCTATCATTAAAACGAAATAGTTTTTCGAACAGGTCCAGTACCCTTGTCATTGGATACAATAAATTAATATAAAAAATAATAGGCAAAACTGATAACAATTTTTAAGTCCGTCAAGATATTGGAATAAAAAATTACAAAACCGCCGATTAAATTGTATGAAGAACGTTTAGCTCTTACTACTGACCACCTAAAAACATAGTATAAGTACTTTTACTACTCATATCTATTTGTTAAAATTAACTCCCTATTCGGATTCCTATCAATAATAATTACGTGTAAGTAGATAGGTAGGTAGTAGTGGCTGCCGACAGTATGCCGACATCCTTAGACCGGTGAGGTCCATTGTGATACCACGGGAACTTTCCTCGCGTAGAACTCTGAAGCTTTTACCGAAGCGGCAGAGATTTTTGATACTAGTGCTTTCAAGGTCACCCAGCGAGTCCAGAAAGAAGGCTCCTAAATGGGTTTTTCTATTATGGTAGAGACCATGGCAGGAACAGAGTAGGTCTTGGACAGTTCTACACGTTTTTCAGAAGTCGTTTGAGAGGGTTCCCAGTCTTCTGGCATGTTTACCAATCAGACAATAATTACGGGTACAGTTATTACAAATAATAATGTTGTTATTCTCGTGTTCTATTATTCCTAATTAGAATCATAGTTCATCAATACTCCTATCAATCAGAATATAAGCAAAAGTTAAGGTCCGCTAAAATGTCATGACCTTAAAAATAATTTAAAATACTGAAGACTTATTTTAAAAAAGGCTGTTCTGCAACATTTTAATTTCTGTAGAACAATTAAAAGCTAAGAAAAAAAGCACAATGAAACATAATATATGTGATTTCAAATCGTCTTAATGTTACAAAAAAAAAAGATAAATTTTCATTTGGCGGAAAACATCTTCTACAAGAAAACAGTTTATTTACAGAGATGAAAGATTTTAATCCAGTACCATAGTCCATAGTTTCTCTTACATGCTTAGTACAAAGAGTTAAAACTCATTAAAAACCTGAAAACTAATATAAATATTTTTTTATATAATTACAAAGCTATGGGATGAGCACCGCTTTTACACGTAGAAACGCTATATATTGTAGATTATCCATTTTATTTTTTAGTGATAGCCAAATTGTATCAAACAGGTCAAAAAGGCCGTAAAAGCATTCGAAACATGCCTACTACGCCACCCAACTTGTTACGCGTTAAACCCTTCTATGTTAAACATGTAGATTTCTAGCTACACTCTTAGCTAAGTGTTTCGCATTTTTAAACTGCAATTTCAATGCTTTAAATTATTATATACCTCATGTCTGTGATTAAAGCTTATAAACAATTATATATCAAAATATTTTACAAAAAGTGCCAGATAAATAATATAATTAGAATTTTGTAATATTACAATTTTGTTGGACTTTAAATTGTAGCATAATGCAATTTACAATAATCGTACAAAGCCTAACAATAATTATTAAAAATTAACAAACTTGTGTTACTATGAAACTTAAGAAAGAAAGGCGAAATTCGCAAAACAATATTTTTTTTTAGATAAACATTTCATTTATTTATAAAAATTCGAAACCCATTCTTATATAAATATCGAACTACGTTGTACTAAACACACTAAAACTAATTTTTGTTCTTACCAATTTAACAATAAACTAAAATTTTATATACATTTCGTTACATTCGCTGATAAACGACTGAATATTTTATAAATTAGCCCAAAAAGTTCAAATACCATACCAAATATTAGTAGGTCTGACTCGTATTCTAATATTGAACAATTTCTTCAATAGATAATCTTTTTCTAGATATTTGACTCTAAAGTTAAGAAGTTCTTTATATAAACCTCTTAAACACTTGACCAGATCAAATTTTATATTTTAGAATTCTATGTTACATACATAATGTCATGACAATTATTTGTACACGTCGTATATACATTTTTATAAGTTGAAAAAAAAAAAAAAATAGTAAATAAAGAAAAAAACAATGTAATCACCTTTACATGTACCTATGAACAGGTGACAGAAACGTGACATGTACCGTTATAAAAATTACAATGACACTTTCTAACAATAAATAAATAAGCAGAAAACATACACAAAAATAACAAATCCTAACAATGGAGGCTTATACAATAATATGAATGGATGAAAGAATTTCAGTGGACATGGCAATGCAAAAGAGTGTAATATTGTCTGCGAACATGGTATTTCACTCAGTTATATTTTTACTGTTTTTTTTATATTTTTTATTATTGTATAAATTTTATTAACATTTATTATGTTATGCTTTTATATTATATATTATAAAGGATAACTACACTATGAACACACATGTTTTATGCATTTGGATGAATATACATATATGTGTATATAGTGGATAAATATAAATAAGTCAAGAATCCGTTAAAAGGAAGTTTGAATAAAAGAGAAGTAGCTACAACAATAGAGAAAAAAAATAATAAAATGAAAAATTATTACCTATCTCCTCTGACTATTTAATTTTATTTGTTTTATTTATTTTTTTTTTTTTTGTTTACAATGAAGTGATTATTATGAATAAAATATAATAATTTATACAATTATTATAAAATTTTATTTTTAGTTAATTAAATGTAAATAAAATTAAATTTTATAACAAATATTAAAGCAATAATTAGAGCTCGTCGTAGAGGTGGAGTTATTTTTACATGTTACCACAATTATTATTAAACAAATAATAATAATTAATTAAATTAAATTATTAATTTTATTTCGAAATATTTGTGTTAGATTTTTTTATTTATTTAATTATAAATAAATAAATTTTTAATATATTCATATTTGTTTATAATAAACACAGAATTACCAACGCATATCAAGTTTTCCAATGTATTTTCAGGACATATCGATTATTTTATGTGTCTAATTTATTTATTTATTTATTCAAAAATAATCTAAGAAGAGCTATACATGTAAGCTCATGTAGAGTGCTTATAATATAGTTATATAATTCAAAACTATTCTCCATTATCAAACATAATAAGGCAAAGAAAAAATTAAATTTAAGAACAAAAACCAAAATAAAAAAATGAAAATGTTTGAAAGAAATTGATTAAGTATGAGTTATAAATCAATAAGGTAATAACTTTCAAGATAAATATTTCTTAAATATTCTTTTTAATTTTATATTGATGAAATTTTTAACATTATATATGGTAATCTGTTGTAGGGTGGAGTTGCAGTATTAACTATCTAATCCATTTAGATTATGACCAGGCATAAATCTTAGATGATTTGCATTTCTTGTGTTGTCATTGTGTACATCAATGTTGGACATTAAAGTCATTGCTTTGTTCTGAATAATTTGTAAGGTATTTAAGTTTCTAGTATTTCCCCAGACTCCAATATCATATTATCATTTTACTATGAAATAAACTGTAGAATATAGATTTCTTTAAGTTACGAAGAGCACGTGAATCTAGCTTCCTAAATACACCAGCTTTTCTTCGTGTTTTGATTGATAAATACTTTATAAGTATGTTCATTCCAATTCAAGTCAACATCGATAATTACGCCAAGATATTATTTGTATTTATTAACCCTCTCAATTGGATTATTATTATATGACACTATAATTGTTTGTTGTTTAGCTTTGATTAACATCAGTTTAGTTTTAGTTGTATTAATTGTGAGTTTGTGATGATACATCCATTTATACACACATTTCATATCTTCATTTGCCTTGGATTCGACAATGTTATGGTTTAACTCCGAATATATTAGAACTAGATCATCTGCATAAAAATAAATTTGCCTATGCGATTTTAGTGAAGTGAAGCTACTTATATAGCAGAAAAACAATGCTGGTCATAGTGAACTTCCTTGAACGACGCCAAATTCAATATTATTTTGCTTACTTTTAAATCCTCCACATTCAGAATACTGTTTTCGATTTTCAAAATAGTTATGGAACCAATTATACTCTTTGTCTTGAACACCACATTCAAACAGAATTTTAAGCAGAGTATTTCTGTCTACGGAGTCAAAAACTTTCGTCAGGTCAAAGAAAATTACATCAACCACAACTTGAATACCACAACTAACTGCAGATTTATTGCTTACTACCAAATGATTTACCAATTGATCATTAACATATGTTTCAATTATTTTTCCTAATACTGAAGCTATTGATATTGGTCTGAAATTAATAATATCAGATTTATCGCCTTCTCTCTTATAAATCGGTGTTACTTTCTTGGTTTTTAGCATTTCCGGAATGTTACCTTCTATTAACGACTTATTTATCAAGTAGGTAATACGTCCAGCTAGCTCAGATTTTAGCAATTTTACAGTTGACGTTTTGATGCTGTCAACATCAGAACTGCTATTCATTGGAAGTCTTTCAATAAGTTTTTTCGTGTTTTGAATGCCTAAATCATGTATGTCAACAGCAATTCGGTTTAAGTTTTTACCTTCTCCGTAATGTTCATACTATTCTCCATTCAAAGTAGTCACTATAGCAATTCGAGTATTCAATAAAGTTACATTATTTACTATATTGTAATTTCATCTACCTCTTGACCTTCCTCTTGCATTAATAAGCTTTGGGTGGTTATAAAATAAGTTTCTTTGGTTTATTTTCACTTTAATTCTGTTGGCATGTCTTATATATTTAACATTGATCAGTTGGCACAGTTCAATCTTTGGATTTTGGAAAACTGAAACGAAGTCAATTGGACATATTAAACGTATAAAAGAGTACTCGTTCAACACCACTATATAAATAAACTAAACACAGAACAGCACAAACTAGTATAAATAGAAATGAAGGATGTAATGCTCCAAATCTAAAAAAAAAATAACATAATAATGTTAACTATAATAAAATATACTGACGAAAATCTATCAAAAAAAAACATGACACGCAACAACAAAATTTTAATATTATTCGAATTTAAAAGAACAATAATAGAAAATGTTTTCATTATTACATTATCTACAATAATTATAACATTATTAAATTTTTCAACTTCTCACTTGTGTTAAATAGATCTAGTAAAAATAAATCTGTCACTATAACTTGTATTTGAAATAAAAGTAGCTTTATAATATACATCTTAAAATAATTATTGTGATGTCACATGTAAAAATCTTTTAGATGAATATTATATCTTTAAATTTGAAAAAAGCAAACAAATTCACCGATGAAACTTACTACCTCTGAAATATACTTCAAATAATTTATATGACACTAACTTCACTCCAGAATTATATAATGAAATTATATTTTCTGTCCTGAAATACAGAATTTTCAACAATTTGATTATTATAATGGTCGTAGATTTTACTGATACGACTGTATATACCCTATTATTAAAATACATGCATGAATCTTGATTTCCTATATGTATTTTATTTTAATGAATTTGATTTTATATTATAATAATTACTATATTCAAATTAACAAGTAACAACTGAGCTTGATGACATCTAGGTTAATAATGACTGACTATAAAAACGTGCATTTGCTTTCTCCCTTTTCTTCTATGTCGCGTGGCTTGCAAAAGTTTGACTTAACACTAAATATACTGATAGGGTTAAACAGAATGCATATCAAAATCGTCGATCGCTTCGTGTCGTACGTCGTACTGCAAACATAAAATATAATAATTTATTGTTTTCAATTCTAACAGTCTATCATTTTTGTCAATATTACATATCACATTTCCTTTGCTTCCAAACAAGAGACTACTCCATTATAAGTGCTACCCATTTTTGTCAATTTTCTTTTAACAGAAGTAATTTGACAAATTCAAGTGAAACGTCAATTTTTAATAGATAAATTACCCTTCAAGTGTTTTATATATTTTGATGTTATGTACTTTCTTCAGTAGTCTACGGTTTTTAAAGTTTTTAATTGAGTTTCAGCTAATTGATACCACGAATTTGTGTAATAATTTTTGCTACAATATTTAAGTTATTTGGAATTGAATGAGTATCGCACAGGTAGACATACCCGTACCCGTTCTCTTTTGGGGAGGACAGTCCTCCTTTAACAATAAAATGCCCCCGTACTCCCACGACACACAAATGTCCTTCATACAAAGCATAAATCGTTGAAAAATTTTATTTTGAAAACCACACAAACGTTTTATATTATTTTGAAAATATATGTTCATTTCCCTAAAACGGAAAACGAAGAGACAAATTAATTGAATTTTGTGACTTTTGCGATATTCAATTTAAAGAAATTATTCGGCATGTAACTACAAGATGGTTGCCTTTATTACCAGCCATCGATAGAGTTATATGTACCTGGCCAACATTAAAGTCATATTTTATTAAAAATAACAAAATATGCCAAAAATTTTAAATGTCCATGCTGTTTTTGTCACATATCCTGAAAATGTATTCAGAAACTACAAAAAAATTTGAGTCAAATGTTTACACAGATATTGAATTCTTTCATATTTTTGAGGACTTTAAATGCAAACTTAATGAAAGAATAGAAAAAAAATATTTTGGTTACAAGGTACGGCAATTGCTGCTAAAAATAGAAAATGTAGAAGAAAAATCTGAAATCGAAAATGATTTAATTGAGTTTATTAGAATAACCCTGAAATATATTAATGAACGATATATATAAATTCAGGGGTTTTCAAATTTGAAGATATACTAGCAATGTTGTTAAAGAGCTTAATTTCAAAAAAATAATAACTGATCTTAACATGGGACAGCCTATTTGAAGAAGTACGCTTAATTGAAAAAAGTACTTGAAGAATTATCAAACATCAATGAAAAATATATGAAAATATTTAACTATTTTTCGGATAAATGCAATATTATTAAAGTAATTTCTTATTTATTAAGTATCCCTGCGGGTAGTGCGTTTACGGAAAGAGTGTTTTCTGTTATGAATGGTAAGTGGAATGAAGTAAGAGGAAAGAGCTCAACTCAGTTAATTAAGAGATAATTAATAATATATTTTAACCAAAAAAAAATTTGACTGCTAATAATGAGAATATTAAGTCTGATAATTAAGCAATTAATTTAGCAAAAACTAATGAAAAATACACCTACAAAAATAATTAATATTAATTAGTTAATACATACTTCATTATTATTATAATCTATATTATAATACATAAGAGCACGATTTTGAAGGCAAACTTTTCGTGGTTTTTCGTGTGCTTCGTTTTTTTTTTCATTCAACCAATCGGCGATGATGCAGGCCGTGATGATCAAAATCAATTTTTATTTTATCTATATTATAATACACAAGAGCACGATTTTGAAGGCACACTTTTCGTGGTTTTTCGTGTGCTTCGTTTTTTTTTTTATTCAATCAATGTTTTTTGTCGATTCTCTTTTGAGTCAAATTCTTTTTATTTATTGCATTTGGTTTTTTGCACTTTTAGTAGGAAAAAAAATTAAGAAGTAGGGTTATTATTAATATAAATTTTAAGATCCCAAATTTTTGTGAGTTTGATTCTCTATTAATTCAAATTATTCTTTTTTTTTTAATATGTATTATATAAAAAAATTTTTAATATATTTTTTTTATTATTTTGTATTATATAATAATTTTTAATATATTATATTATATTATATATAACAATATTTTTTTAATAAAAAAAAGTAATTTTTAATTATTACTCTCTTCTCAATTATTTCAACAAAATACTAAAGCGTTTAGTTCAATATTAATCTAAGCATACAAATTATGTATACTTATTACTTATCCATACATGGAATGTATTCACAGTTGACAATTTTGACACTATGATGTATCATGTAGATGTTTGCATATAATATAATATATTATACCAATTATCATTTATCTTACCTACATATGTATGTATACTCAAACAGCTAAAATGTAGGTACAATAAATATAATATAATTTGTACTGTATTTTGGTTAGAAAGACTTATTAGTATATTTGTGAAATGTTATGTTAAAATTTTATTGTTCAAATTTATTTTACAGATTTTATAATATTTACTTTTAATAAAAAAGAAACATATCTTAGTTTCTAACTAAAATTTTTATTTTTTAAATTTAAAAAGTTTTGAAAAAATTATTAAAATATCTGACATACAATTTCAATTTAAAATTTCACTCCATGTAACCACATTTTAACATACCTACAAATTTTTTTTTTTTTTAAATAAATTAATGTTTACGTATACTGTTGTTTTCTAAGTAAAATCAATACAAAAATAAAATATAGTATTTACCTACCAAAAATTGAAATGATGAAGTACTTAATAAAGCTAATTTTCCACTTATATCTATATGATTTCATTAGTTGTATTCCTTTTTCGATTTAAAATTATTTCGAAGTAATTTGAAGTACTTCGCAAATGCGAAAATGGAATGATTGAATATTTTGAAAACAATTATTTTGTGACAATTATTTTTTTTATAAGAACAAAAATATAATATTTATTAAAATCTACATAAAAATCCATCTATCGGCAAATAGCAAACTAAAATTTAAAAAATAATATATATTTATTCGCTAAATTGTTAATATTTCAGTAAAATATTAGGTTTATTCAATAAACTGTCCTAGAACGATCTAGAACGATCAGAGTAAAAAAATTTGTTGTGTTCAGTAGTTTCCGTTAATTTAACTTTTTTGCGCAAAAGTGCTCTGATCGTTTGAATAGATTGCTTAAAATAGCTCTAAATTGATCTGTTTTGTTCCGAATCTTTATGTGCAAAAATTTTGTAGGCATATTTTTTTTTTAATTTGAGCACCTGAATAGTCAAGTCAAGAAATTTTTGAACATTTGACATGTTTAAATTATCTGAAAACAATGTATAGAATAATAATATTAATACCAAACCACAAAAAATAAAAATTGCTGAAAGTTTTAGGTTAATCTTTATAAAATTAACTCTTTTATTTATAAAATAAAAAAAAAATGTCAGATATAGAACAAAAATTATTTTATAAGAATTTATTAGACATCAATTTCCAGTAAGTCTAGCATAGGCAATATCAATCAATAAATCACAAGGTGAAATATTTCAAAGAGTGGGAATTTATCTCCCTCAAGCTACCTTCACCCATGGTCAGCTCCACATAATTCACTGCTCTATACTTCATTTTATTCAATTGTTTCCTATATGATGAATTTTAAAATTCACTCATAATAATTGGGAAACGGTACTAATCCATAGGTATGATTAATGATTTAATAAAATTATTGTAAATTAACATTCCGACACACGTTTTCCCAATTAACGCGACAATCAATTAATCGGTTAATAATATCAATTATGATAAAGGGTTTCGGGGGTTTTAGTGGGTTAGTGTTCCACATTAAAAATCATTTTATTGTGCCGTTTCACAGAAAAACTCCTTTCTTTTGCTCGGCCGGGTATGTATGTAGTTAATTTATATTTATAAACAAAATTTCTAGTCTAGAAGAATATAGTTTTATTAATTTTGTTTGTTATACTTATTTTCTTATTTTATACTATATTGTATATTTATATATTGTTATATACTTATTTTTTTATAGTCTTTTGATCCTACTCAGAGTAGGTAGGAAATATTTAGTTGTTTTGTAATGTTTTTTAATACTCATCTTAATCATAATTTTTATAAATATTTATCATACTCACGAAATAAGAGCATTTTGTTAATTTTTAATACTTAATAAAAAACATACTAATAATTTTTTTATTTTTTTTTTATGTCCTCCCCTGGTATTACTAAAAGGTGGCAAGCCTAATTACAGGATACCGCTGAATGATGAACATTCAAATAAATAATGTTATATATTTTCTCTTCCATAAACTTCAAACTTATTTTCAAGTAATCAATTCCCAATATTAGCACTTTATTATTACTATCTACCTACCATACCCATAAATGTATTAATGCTAAAAATCAACATACTTCCGACTCAGATAACATGCTGATAGAGTTTGATCGAAAACTACAATTTATTTTTCATTTATGTATGTATTCAACAATTTCGAAATATAATATTATTATTTAAAACATTACAATAATACCTTTTAAATAATTGTTTTAAAAATATTTTAATATAAACTTTCACTTCATCAATATAAATTAATGTAATTTATTAAGATAAAAATCCTTTAAAATATTCATCACTTCCTACTCAAAAACAGTCGTAAGTAAATCACAAAAACAAAAAAAAGATAAAAAATTCAAATCGATTGACAAAATCAAAAATAATTTTTTTTCAATTTTCTAGGATTTTAAAATACATTTTTCCTTATTTCAACTAATCAGAAATCTGTTAAAAGCATTTTGTTTTTCTTTTTATACCGTAAGACATTCTTTTTACATTAATAAAAATAATTTAGAATAAAAAATAAATAAATCCTAGAAGCTAAATTTATAAATCCATTTAAGTAACATCAAAATAAAATAACATAAAATTAAAAATTTAAATCTTAACGCATCCTTTTCTATATATTCCAAATCATTTCTAAATAAGTCGACTAGAATAAATGGGCGGTATTTCTAATTTTAAAAATGAAATCATTTCAAAATTTATTTGTTTTTTAATTTTTATTTTATTATACTCGTGTATCTATAGATATAAATACGTTATTATTGTATTGTTCATTTTATTTGTTTCATTCCTTTGAACTTTCTTTTTCATATTTTTATTGGAATTCTGTTTAAATATTTAATGATGTCTGCCCTTTAAATCAACAACAGAAAAAAAAGAGTAAACACAAAAAAAAGTTTATATATGCGACAATTTTTTTTTTTGAATAATAAAAACAAAAATCAAGAGGTGGAGAGTTTATTTTTTAAAATAAATTAATTTTCAAAATTTTTTTATATTAAGTAAAAGTAAAACGTGCGAATATCCTTTTTAATTATAAATTAGGAATATTGAGCATGAGGTAATATGAAAACGGTTAGCACAAGTAGTACTGAAAATATTTTTTATACTTTTCAGGGGGGGATTATATTTAAATTGTTAAAATTAAAAAATTAACTCAAGTAGAGTATTTAAAAAGTTTATGCTGGAGTTTGTTTTCGTATTCTAGTCTTATTAATTAGTCGTGGGTCATGGCAAGACAAACCCTGTCCATCCACTATGTGGAGAATTTTTCGCTAATATCTTGATCTAGACACAATTATATTATCCAACTGGTGCATTATTGGACATTATACCATCAAAAATAAAGCCGGAACTCGCGTTACAGTCAATGGAGATCCTTCTCGCACCATGATCTATGTTTTTTTGTTTATGGATGACATAAATATGAATGACACTGATAAAAATATACAATGAAACAGGCTGGTGCTACACGTGTTAATCGTGACCCGTCAAAAATAGCAGCGGTAGCTATTTATGTCTAAAATAATTTTTAAATGTTAATGCCAAGTATTAATTTTTCAAATAAATAAAAAAAAATTATTAAAATTAATTTTTTTTTGTATCATTTTCTGCACATCTTATAAAATTATTTTTAGCATATTCCTTTTAGAATCCTTCAGTAAATTTAACGACTTAAGTGACGTGCCCCACTCGATTTATAAGAGAAATTTTATCATAAATTATTAAAAATAAAAACAAATCAAAGAAAGTTTGTAATTTATTTATTTATTCAATTATTAATGTTAGTATACATAAGACGATTAATCTTTATAAGTGTATACAAATAAAAAGACAATATTATCATATTCAAAGACAATATTAATTTAAATACGTACTTAACTTACAACTAAACCAGTTAAATTATTTACTTATAATAAAGCAATGAATTCAATTAGACTAAATTAAGCAAATTTAAAAAGAACACACAAAAAAAAAGAAAAAATGTAAAAATATTTAATTCAATAAAAGTAAGTTCAATTCAAACTTATTAAAAACATGTAAGTAAACATGAGAAAGAAAAAAAAAATTAAAAAAACATTTGCTTAGACCTTACATTCTTTCCTCCTTCAACTATAAAAAAAAACAATATATTGTTGCGATATTAGCTATTATCTAAGGTTTTAGCTTAAAGTATTCCCAAGACAGCTCACTAAACTTGTTAAGAGATAACTCACAGCTTTAATTACATAATATTGCATTATTAATCTAGACAACTCACATACACTCATACCGGTGTAGACCACATCGCAGTAAGTAAAGAATGGCATAATAAATGACAGGATTAGTTTAGTCTTTGTCCATTCACTCAAATGAAAATTTCCAAAGCTTACGAAGGTGTCACAAAACACACCCAGAGATGTGATTTATGTGATCACTCCACGTAAACGTAATGTAGCTGTAAAAACAAATTACGAAATTCTGTTCAACCATTTTTTATGTAATAAAAATAATTTTGAAGAAATTAATTTAAATACTTTTGTGCTAGACCGATTTATGTTCTTATTTATTTACTTATCTATTTCAATAACAATGTTTAAAGTTAAGTCATTACCAGCTTTCTACAAGCTTAACTTTTGAAACTTTGACAATAAAAAAACAAGATAATTAATATTATGAGAATATACCTAATTACAAAAATTAATATAGTTAAACATTGAAAATATAATATAGAAATATAAAAAAATTCAAAAATGAATGCATAGAACTGCATAGACATCATAAAATTGTCAAAGACAGTTTTGCACAACATTTGCGTAAATTCTATTATACAGTGTAAAATAAGAATGAAAAAGAAAAAAGAAAATGTTTAACATTGAATTGACAGACCTAGATATGAGTGCTTGAAAACTAAATCTTTAATGATTTTGATAATAGATTAAGTGAATTTGATATCTTGCCATCTAATTTCCTTCGCACGTTAGTTAAATAATAACACTGTATTCTTAATCAATGTTTGAACGTAGAAATGTATCGTAAATTCTATGAAATACGTTGATGATCACTTAATTAAGGATATCAACTTATAATATTATTTATGTTAAAAACCAACTAATTTTAAAAAAACATTTTAGGAACTGGAAGTCTCAGAATAGAATTCGAAGAAAACATGAAACACTAAATCTATCACTATTATTAATAAACAATTTCTTCACAACTCATTTTAGATTTGCGATTAGATGATGTATCATACTTATTACTCATATTTTAAATACCTTCGAATCATCACTGAAGTCATTTTATTTACCTTAGAAATAATATAAACGGAAAACAAAATGGTAACAAATTATGATCATTGGAATTCTTTGAAAATATTAATTTACATATTTTGTCATTCCATCCTGGAAATATAAAATATCCTTTTTACTAATAAATTAATTTAAAAAATTTTCATGATTCAAAAATATCACCAATGTTGGAATTTAAATTTATAGTTAATTATTTACTAGATATTTAAAAAAAAAAATTCCTTAAAGCTTATGTTATACTCTATATGAAAATTTTACCATCATTTTAAGTTTTCAGTGTCTTTTTATTTTCACATTTTCAACAAGCTTTCTTCATTAACATCATTTTCAAATTCAAACTGTTGAATAATGGAATTTCTAAAACAAATATGATGATTGAAGCTTATTCACGGTAAAAAATACAAATTTGAGTTATCGTTAAAAAACCTTTTTTCTACCGAAAACAAAAGAACTAAAAATCATCAAATATAACAACCGATTGAATATCCGAAAACATAATTAAAAGCTTTTCATAAACTTAGAAAATTTAATTGAAAATATTTACTAAATCCTCAAAATATAATATTTAGCTTTTCTCTTGTTCTCTTTATTCTATGTAAAAAAAATTTCACAAACATTTTTATCAAATACAAGAACCGACGAAATCCAGAAGGTTGATGTGCGAAAATTCAAATATAAAATTTTTTTTATAACAAAATAAAAGCTTTAAAGTTTTGAATACTGCACACAGTAAGCACAAGAAGAGTATTATATATATATATATATATAAATATATATATTTATATCCTTTTGCAGATCCTTGATTCCTGCAAAGAAAAATTTTTTTTTAATTTAAATTTCTGAATGAAATTTCATTGGAATTGAATTTTACCACAGAATACAACGAACACACTTCTTTCGATATGGTGAAATAAAATTTTATTTAGATTACATCTAAGAGGTGTTGTTGTAGTAACTTTTGAAATTATTTATAAATCTGTCAATTTTGTTCCGGTGAGGACATTATTTAACTTTTAGTAATGTAAAGCTTTTAAGAATTATTCTTGTAATTATGAGGGTATTGGCATAGGTTTATAGATTTCTATAGAAATTTATACCAAAGAAATTAGAATATTATTCTAATAAATCATTGGAGTAATACTGAGTAAATTTTAATTTAATTCAATTCATCAAAAATCAATTTTTTAAATTTTGAAAATTACGTATATAACTAAAAAGCTGGATGTCTGTCCATAATCTTATTGAAAAACTGACAAAAATTGCATTTTGTAAAATCTGTGTATAACGAAATAACTAGTTGACTCACTGACTATATGGGTATTAAAAACGGACAAAACAAGCACAATAGTTCAAAAATACAACTACACAACTTGAAATGACGGAGTGATTGGAAAATTAAAGTTTTTCCATTTGAAAAATTCTGATGACCTTGTGAAGGTGAAACCTACATTTTTCACAACTAAACACCAAGTATAGGTTGAGTATTTATTGAAAATTCGTATTATTCCAAATATAGCCACGAGAGTGAAATTATGATTAGCAATTTTAACAAAAGTAATTTAGTTTTGTGAAACCGACAGTGGTGTTAAATAAAATTAATAAGTCAGAAAATGGTAAAAATTTTCTTCCAAAATTTTTTAATTGGTAAATTAAACAAATAAGACAATCATCTATACATTTCATTAGTAGGTATTGATGTTTTCTATTTTTTTGCCATAAAATCACATCGGTCTAAACGGTTCGATGTATATTTTGTATATCTCGAAACAATTTTTGTTTTACTTTGATTCCTTTGCTTAATTTAAATTACCTCGAACTGGTTTTAGGCTGACTACAATGAAATAAATTTCGGTATTTTATAATATCACATTTTACCTCTCATCCTTTTACGTATTATATAGTTTCCATAAAATAATAAAATTTTAATTTGAAACGAA
This sequence comes from Argyra leucocephala, assembly GCA_963942445.1. Taxonomy (NCBI): domain Eukaryota; kingdom Metazoa; phylum Arthropoda; class Insecta; order Diptera; family Dolichopodidae; genus Argyra; species Argyra leucocephala. The sequence goes on along the minus strand of OZ012678.1, from coordinate 114,622,820 downwards.
AATCTTTTCCAGGGTCTTATTATACCTACTCCATATTATGAAAAGCACAACATTTCAAAAATACAACTAACTTAAATTTGTTTTCTTTCTTTTCTCAAATTTTTCATTAATTCTTAAATAAAATATAAAAAATTAACAAACAAAAACCCTAAAGTCAAAATTCCATTGCCCTACATTTACACTCAAAGTAATATTAGTAACAAAACAAGTAAATTTGTTACAAAAAAAGAAAACAAAAAGGAAAACAAAAATAAATTTTCCTTTTTCAAAATATCTCGACCGTTCATAAGATACACATATATATGATATATACATATATTATTACATGAATACATCAACTTATTAATATCTTTTAAAACAATACAAAATTAAAGCAATGTCAATGCCTACCTACAATATAAAAAAAAAAAACATAAAAGTCAACAAAAAATTCGCATTTACAAAATTGCGCGAATCCTATATCTATTTATATTTATATGAATGTATGTAACATAATGTAACACAATCAAAACAACCTACACAACCTACCAATATAAATATTATACAGTCAATAGATGTCAATTTTGCAAGAATAACAAAAACAAAATCTCATCAATAAAATAAAAACCTCACCTACGTTAACTTGAATAAATGTAGGTCTTTCGCGTGTTTAGTCTACTCTCTTATAAAAACTTAAATGTTGTTTTTGTAATTTTTATTATTGAAACAAACAGAATAATTACTGTTCCATATAGAATTTATTTGATATGCGCATGTGACCAAAATCATATATCCACACTTTGTTGGGTTGTGTTGAATGTATCAAATACAGAACCTTTCACAAGATTAAAAAAGGATATTATGACAAACAAATTACCAACAAAAAAAAATAAAAAAACAACAACAAAAATCGCACACACACACACATTGGTAACAATAAAAAAATTTCAGTTTAATCTCAGAGATAAGAGGAAAAATAACACATGTATTTTATGTAGATACAATTAGAAAGAAAATTTTCTCATAAAAATTTTCATCAGTTTGTCGAGCGGGCTCAACATCGTCATTACTTTCAGCGGGTTTTTTTCTGGAAATTCGTAAAATTTTGAAAATACATGAAAATTATTTATTTTATTTTGTTTTTTTGATATTTAGAGTTTTCTCAATTAATATTTTATAGGAAAATTCTTTTTCAAATTTTCTTTGAAAATTTTCTTTAACAGAAAACCAAAAACAACAAATTTGTTGTCATTTTCAAAATCACGATTTCTATTTATAGAAAATTAAAAAAAAAAAAACAAAAAAACAAATTCGAATAATAAAATAATTTAATAAAAGGATACTTTTAAGGACATTTAAATACGAAAAACAAAAAAATTTTAATTTATTTATCAGATGATATTTTAATTTTTTATCCTTATTTTGATTTTTGCTTTTCATAAGCTAAAAATTCAAATATAGTAATAACAATAATAATAATAATAATAATAATAATAATAACAATAATTAATTCATTCGAAACATTTCAAAACGGAATCGAATACAAAGTAATGAAAATATTTTGTTGACCGCTTTTTTAAATTAATTTTAATCAAATAATTTGTAAAATAAATAGTTTATAATAGTAACAAGTATAAGAATAATAATAAAATATAAATTATAAGTGAAAATTAAATAAAATAAGAAAAGTTTATAACCAAAAAAAAAAAGTTCATTTAAGAGACATTCAATTTTGAATTCAACAAATAACAACATTTTCAATAACTATCTGTAGTTAAAAAGTTTAAAAAGAGAAATGAAAATTATTTAATTTTATTTCATCTGTTTTGTTTTGAATCGAAAATCGAAATTTAAAGGACCCAGAGAGATTTAATATAGATATTATATATTGTCTGATTGATCCTACTTTCGTCTATAATGAAGAGTTCATATATTATAATTCAAATTTGTTAAATAAAAAAAAAAAATAAAAAAAAAACAAAAAGCCACAAAAAAAAAATAGAAACAAGAATGTGATAAACCTTAATAGCCTGGCTTATTTGAATCGTATGTGAGTGTGTGTGTGCATAACTGTTTTTTTTTGTGTAGTATATTTAAATACATTCCTTCCTGTCAAATTTAATACAATTTAAAACCAGAAAATGAAAAGCCAGTGAGAATATTAAAGCTTTTATTTTTTCAGTTATTACAAAAAAAAAATAAAAAGCAAAAACAAAAATAAAAACTTGTTAAAGTGTTAGTAAAAAAAAAAAATAATAATATATACATATATAATTGCTCAAAAATACGTATAGTCTAACTAAAAAGAAAAAGGAAAATAAACGCACACTTTTAACTTTACATATGCATTTACATTTATGTATGTATTAATTTTTTGAACCTATTATGTAATATATAATATTATATTTACCTATATAATAGATATTTAAATCCATTGTTAATAAGACGTCAGCTGACATTATAGAATAAATTCATATTATATTTATTTTTTTATTTTATTTTATCTTTTTTTTCTCTCTCTTTCTCTGACTTTGTCTGTCTCCCGCTCTCCGATCCGAAAAACTTGCTGGACTTTTATTTTTTCTTATTTGATTTTATTTTAATTTATGGTATTTCAAATTAATTCCTTGTATTTTTGTTTCGTATTTTTGTTTCGTATTTTTGCATGTCAGAAAAAACCCTTTACAGATTAATAAAAAAGAAATTTACAAATTAATAATGTACCTAAATAGGTAGCTATATATATATACCGATTTTAAAGAGAGAAGTATAAATTTATTTAAAATAAAAAAGGATAACAGAAAAATTATAATAGGTACAGCAGTACCAAAAAATAATATTTTTTTAACGTTATTTTTTTGTTTTTTTGTTATTTCTCTGAGAAGAAAATTCCAACAAAATATCCGAAAATAAAGGATACAAAAAGAATTGGTATCATAGTAGGTTTTTTAATTTTTTTTTTTTAATTTTTGTACCAAAAACAAAAAAAATTAAACATGAAAAAAAAAATTTGGACACGTTGTTTAAGGTGTTAAATATGAAAATGGAATTAATTACAGAACAAAAAAAATTAAAAACAAAAAACATTTTTTTTTTGTCTTATATTTTAATGAATTTTTATTATTTCGTTTTTATAGTTTTATTTATTTTTTTATTTTTGTCATGAATCTAACAAGTGTTCATGAGATTTTTTCGTTTTTATTCATTTAAAAAAGAAAAATCAAATTATTAAAATTTTTTTATAATTTTTGGAAATTAAAGTAGCTTTAAAGTTTACTAAGTATAAGACAATAATATTTAATTTTTTTGATTCAAAATTAGTAGAAAGTGGTTATAATATGTAAATTGGCAATTACTTATTATTAATAAACCTCTACTTAAAAAATAGAGTTAATAGGTCTTTGTGTGAGTTTAAATCTATTAGGTATATAATATTATCAGAATCAGACCAGCGATGATACTATTGTGTATTGGCAATAATAATTGCAATCATACATGTCAATATTGTCAATCATAATTATTGATATAAGCTACAGATCATGACTTGCCTAACTTTATCAAGTATAGATACATAGAAAATAAATTAATAAATTATTTAAAGTAATTAATTTAAGATAATTGAACATTACCTAACGTAGTGACTGGACAAGCCATATTTCTTACTGCAAGTATAGAGTAAATATTTAAATTTTTACTTGAGAAAACATGACATTCTGACTTGAAAATTAAACTTTCAGTAAATAACTTAATACGAAATTATGGAAAAAAATATTTTTGACAAGCTATCCCATTTTGTACAAAATACCTCAAATACCTGTTACTGTGATCAAATAAATGAGATATTCTTTACAGTGTTGCAAAACTAGTTTTAGGTATATTATATTCGTCTTATTTATGGCGTTCAGTGTGAAAAGTTTTTATTTTATATATTAAACCATTAATTGTAATAGTTCAGTGTTAAAATCAAGCACTTTTTTTGGCTAAATAGTACTTCTTTAAGACCATAATTCGACTTATAGCTTTATTGATACTACCAAATTAAACTAACAAACAGTTTTTCGTGTTTTGTACGTCTACATAATAATATTTTTATAGGGAAAGAATCTGGTCCCTATATCACCGCAGCCGCAAATGGGCTTATTGTGATAACCCGTGTTTAATAACTAGTAACTAGTATTTGAGTTATTAAGAATACCTAACGGCTCAACCTAATTCAACGCGTATTGCGTTAAATTTTTATAGCCTGTATATTGATACGTCGACGTATCAATAGATGGAGTAGATTGCAAGCATATTAGTATAAAAAATCCTGCACATTTATGTCATAAAAGATATATTTATTTTGATAATAAATACTAATTGCAATACAAATCACAATTTTAATTAACAGCACTCGACATCATTTAAATAGAAAATTTCTATTTAAATATAGTCCTGTGACAAAATAATTAACGAACATAAAAAACAAAAAAAAAAACGCAACAAAAAATAACAAACATTTTTTTATACGCATTTTCAGCTAAGTTTTGAAAGCTTGATGTACAATACGTCGAGCTTTTGGGCTGAAATTTTGATTTTAAATTTTGAGTGTATTTAGTTTGAGCCTTAAAATATAGAAGAAAAACCAAAAAAACTGTCTACTAGATTTGATGCCAGTTATACAAATATGTAATAACATTACATGTTGCATCTACAAATAAAGAATAAAATCATCTACTGAATTAATTTTGATTTGAGTCCTTCAATAAAACATTAATTTTTCCGAGCAAGATTTGAAGCTGAAATCTTTTATTGATAATTAGATCTAATAACGTTTTAGAAAGCATTATGAACTAATTTTAGATGTCATAATTATTATTTTATGTATACCACGCATAACTAATACGAGTTTGATTGAGAGCAAATACTAAATTAATAAATTCTGTTAATGGAGTGTCTGCAATTGGTGTTTCGAGTAAAATCAATTTTAAGATTTAATTAAGAGTTTAAAAATATAGTAACTCTATCAATTTTTGATTTTTCACAATCGCTTAAATTATGTGGGCATGTTCAAAAACTTTATTGTATAACAACACTTACGAATTATTATAAGAAGTGAATATTTATAAATAAATAATTTTGTAAAAATCGCTTATGTAAAATAAGCCATTTAAACACTCATCAAATCATTTCAAAATGATATTTCAGTTTTGTAAAAACCGCTTATTAGTGTACGACTTTTTATGGCCAATCGTGAGAATATGATTAAAATATATTAAGTTGATGAATGACAAAAACATTTTTAGGTTACATTTACATAAGCGATTATGTACACTAGCAAAAATATGAATTATAGATGTCAGAATCAAACCAAATGTTAACCGAAAATGATTTCGAAAATTCCGAATTCGATGGTTATTTTATCTTACTTTTTTCTTAGTTAACATAATCGGTTATATGTGGTGTATAATATGTCGACACAAAATTAGTTTTACTAAATATTCTTATCATTTAGATATGCGCATTTATGGTGGATTTCCTCTTCATGGACGAACGTCCGGACAATTTTATTTTACACTATAATTGAAACGCAAATACCACTTTTGGTATTTAAATTCAATTTTATGATTTCCTCTCAATGCGCGAAAGACTGAAATTTGTTATGTAATCAAAAAAGGTTGACGTTTGAAAAATTGTTTAAATGCGTTGATATTATTTTTATTAAAAAAATTTTAAATTTTGTTAAGAGTAATAATGGATAATAACATTGTACTATTCGAAAAAAAAAAATATAGCGATTTGATTTTATCTTAAAATATAAATAATTTGTTAGATACAAAATAATCTTATACTAAGCAACAAAAAAGTTACACTTCATATCTACTTGTATATAACTTAGGACATGGTGGTCAATTTTACACTGTCCTTTTTTTTCTCTTTATTACTTCTGGCCATTGCTCTCTTCACAAGGTGATATTCTCAATACCCTCTAGTTATATTATACTTTAATCCACAGTAATATTTGTCATGTTGTAAGTAATGCACGTGAAGAGAAATTTGGTAAGAGGTGTAAAAACTACCACTCGTCATTAATTGTGGTATTTTTTCTTAGAAAATTTGTTACTACCACGTCTAAGTTAACGTAAGCAAGTAATAGCAAGTAATTTTAGTTTTTAATAGAAAAATTTTTATTACACATCTATATTAAAATTTAAAGAAAAAAAATCTTCTTTTAAAATCATCCATTTTGAAGTTTTATCCAACTCTTTTAACCCTTTTTCTAACAGTACAAATAGAAACAAAACCTTTAGATAAAATCGAATTTAGAGCATTTCTAGGAATATTATAATATTTATACATCAGTTTTAAAGTCAAATCGAGAGTTTACAAAATTACTATTTGTAACAGCGGAACAGGGAGAGATATTTTCAGAGCTGTTATGTCTCAGCTTCGATTTCTTACTATACTTTCTTGTTTACGATTTGGTAACACTTTTGATAGACCGCAGATATTAATATTTGATCCATTAGCGGCTATTTTAGAAATATTTAAAAAAATAATTGAAAACTGATATATTACTGATATATTTGATAAACTGATATTATTCGAAGAATATTGGGTTCAGATTCTCTCCCACCACCTGTAATGCAGCTGCCCTCTACTTCCACATCAAACAAATTGTGTTATATTTGTCCAAACAGATTAAAACAAAAAACATGTGTATGGGTTGTAGCAAGCGTATGTGTATAAACTGTACAAATACTGATTTTGACGAATGAAATTATTACATGAAAAGACTGGTTGTTATTTTCTAAGATATAAAACCTTTCAATATGTATATTAAGCTGCGAAAAAATATCATTTTATTTTTTGTTTAACTTTTTTTTATTTTGTTATGTAAATATAAGAACTATTACTATTTTTTGAATTTAGAAAAGGCTTGTGAAATAAAGCGTCAATTTTTTAAAAACCTTCACTACTAAACTCTTTTTTAATTTAACATTTAGAATTAACTTAGCCAGCTTTACGGGAAAAAAAAAATTATAAAAAATATTATATTCCTTCTAAAGTATAAAAAAAAAAATGGTGTAAAATTTACTATCATGTCAAGTACTGTGTTACAAAATTTCACCTTCTAAGTTAAGGGTTAAAAAACATTTGAAATTTGAAATCGAAATAGCATTAAATATTTATCAAATAATTATATATCTATCCTTTTCTTTTACTTCGTCCTTCAGCCGAAAGTTAAAAATATTTTAACTAAGAAATTGGATGAAGAAATTTGCCGGGAGAGTATTTTTTGTGTATGTGTGGTAAAATAAATTTTTTTGATTGGTTAAAATATTTATCCGGACGTAGTCCATTAAGAGGAAATCCACCTTTAGTCTACCACCCTTCATTGTTTTGTACTTTACTTCATAGAGGATATAAGGCGTATTTAATTGTCACTCATTAAAATGAAAAGGAAAATATTTGACTATTTTCAACAATTATAATTTACATACTTATTTATTCAAATCTTAAGAGAGCCAAGTCACTCGTATACACTTGATTAACTTTCACCATAATTACTCTATTAGGAGAATACTCTAATTGATAGACTACCAAAATATTATGTTCAACAACATCATCAATATTGTATTACTATAACAAACTTATACTACAATATTTTGAACCAGAATAATTTTTAAATGTTGCATTTTCGAAAACTTTAAGAGCAATAATATAAAAAATCGAAGCGTATAATATAGTTCCGAATAAATGTCACGAACTGTGTACATATGCATCTAAAACAAACAAAACTTTGACTCAGAACATTTTAAAATTAAATTTAAATATTATTAAAAATTCGATTTGGATTTACTGGAAATAGTACGTTTTTTTCAAATTTGGATTTTATCAATTTTTGAAAATGATTGTTGAAACACGTTCCATTTTTGTTAATAAAATTTTTTCATCAAACATCGATACGTGCACAATTTTTTTTTTTATTTTGTCAAATTTGAAACTTATTTTAGTAAATTTTCGTCTAGTAGAAACAGTTGCGCAGGAAATAGAATTGTAAAAATTAATAAAATTGTTTTATAGCTTGGAAAATCAGATTTTAGTGATTTTCTTTTATATTATCCAGACATATTGAAATATTTGAATTTTTGGTAAAAATTTAATTGAAATTAAATTTTTTTTTATAAAATTATAAAAATTCTAGAATTAACAGGAATGTTTTAATGTTTTACACGTTGCTCGATAGTTAATTGATTTCAATAATGATATTATAGAAATCGATAATAGATTTGCTATTTAGATTTGTTAATAAATAATAGAATTATAGTTTGGACCATGCAATGCAGTATAAGCCAGAATTTATGATATCACAATTATTTATATAGTTTTGTTCATACTAAATTAACCTTTTCATAATTTTATTTTCTATTTGTAGAGATTTAACTGCCAGAGTTTTAATTAGTGAAAGAACATTATAAATCTGTTGATAGGCTCGTTATTCTATTGTCAATAACATAGGTGCAATATCTTTTAATACATTGGGTACGGGTTTTTATATCAAGTGGAACACGTAAAATATTATTTATCAATTTTCTGGCAAATCAATACTTAATATGTGGAAAACTAACTACTAACTTTTACCATAAGCTAGGTTTTCTTAGAATAATTTAATTTTTTTTAAACTATTGTTAAATGGCAGGTATTAACAAATTTGAAAAAAAATCTTTATTTTATGAATATTGAAAGAAAAATTCAATTAATCATCCACGCCCTGAACAAAATTCGAACTTGGTATCATCTGTCAATTGATATAATCATTATAGATTGGTATTACAATTGATGTGTTTGTGTAGAATAGATATAGGTACTATTTTTTGTTGTTCACACATAGAGTAGTATAAATAAAGCACTGAAACTGTCATAGTAACTAGATGATTCCCTTTCTGGAAATAAATAGCTATGTTCATAGGATTCATTTATTTATTTATTTATTTATTTCGTCTTAATTATAATATTCTTTTATTATTTTTTTTTACAGAGTTTACTTTAAGTTGGGACTTTTACTATAGGTATTTACATCTACGATTATTTTAGATTAATACGATTTTTGGTCCTAGTCATAAGACTTTATATTCTCTATTTTTTGATACGAAAATTATTACCAGTAGAAAATTTATTTTATTTTTCTTTTCACATTTTTCTTGGAACATTTTCTTTTGTTGTGCATCTACTTAAGCTCGGATACAAAACTTAACTCAATAGTATTAACTTAACTTAATAAATTTTACAATATCCGTAATTGTTTCTACCCTTGAAATTCTATAAAGCTGTCATACGACACAAAATGGAGTACAGTTCTCACATATGGCGCTGGCGTAATGCGTTAAAACATTTGGATAAAGTCCAGAAACGGGCTGTTGGTTTTATCAATGACCCAAATGTCACTAATCATCTTTGTTCGCTTGGTCATCGTCGTATAGTCGGAGCTCTGTTCCTTTTTTATAAATACCTCGTTGGCATGGTCACACGCTCAGCGGAAATTAAGTCCGTATTACCTTCACTTAACGGCTTTTTTCGTGAAATATGTGCTTATATCTAAACCATAAAAATCCATAGATGGCAGAAAACAAGTTATGAAAATTCGTTTATAACGTCAATATCCCGAATGTGGAACCAAACATGAACAATTATATATTTATGACCTACATAAATTCAAGATGAACATTAACAGTTTCGTTCGAAATTGTCTTCATTCCCTTCTACCATCCTCCTTTCCTAATTCCAGTCGGTATAAAAGGTCCCAACGTATTGTTTTGGCTATACAAAAAAAAAAGGAAAAAACCAAACTCAAGTTGTACCTTATCGACTGCACCCCACAAAAATTATCTACTGACATATTGTTAACAAATTTCTTCAGTATTGGTACTGTCCAATATGTTCTGTTAAAATATTCATCTTCATATGCGACGCAGACTGTTATTTTTAATACGTAGCATCAAACACTAACACAGTATTTTATTTTTTTCTGTTTATCGTATCTTATCGTCTTTACAATCAACCTTGATTAAATATTATGAACTAGTTTTCATCCACAACATGTCTGCTTTTTAATGATTACACCAAATTTTTTTCCAGAACATTTTACGAACATTTTACGATTTTTTTCATATTTAATCACAAATAATATGACCTACAATTCTTTGAATACACTCTTTGAACACTTTGAATTTCCATTCAGTTTTATTATAGGACTGGTAATGAAAAATTTATTTTATTTAAAATAAAATATTCCGATTTCGTAATTTTTAAATACATATGTATATAAAAATTTAACAAAGACACAGGAAAGTTAATAAAAGATTATCATAAATAAATTCACTTTTTTATACACCCATCCATTAAATTAACCTGCAGAAAATATTTTTAAATGCCTATTAAGTATGTGAAAACAATTAAATTAATCATCATATTAATTTTTAAAACAAATGTACATTAATCATGTGGGGCATAACAAATCAAATAAAAATTGCTACCAATAATGAAAATTAAAATGTCCTGATTGTGACACAATGATTGTGACAGTAACGATAAAATTATTATCTCCAATTTTATTTTATTTTTTCTATAATCAAATAAAATGTGTAAATAAAAGTAAGAGTTTTCGAATAATTAAATTTTTGTTCATAAATAAGTACTTCATTTTCTTTTTCTTGTCTTTTTCCTCTTTTCTGGAGGCTATTTTTAACTTTATTGTACGTTTTGCTTTGTTGATAGGTTCAACTATCAGTCCAAAACCTTGGTGGTTTACTGTCTGGTTGATGGGTATTTTTTGTCTCTTATCGTGTGTTATTTAAGAAGTGTCTTATCCTTCATCCAAGATATATAATCATTCCAGATTCTAATCCATCTGGCCATATATTTATGTTGCCGGTTTGTCAGAATTGATTTGTCGATGCCTTATCACTAAAGTTGTATCCTGCTATATTTCTTAGCATTTTAATTTCAGCAGTACTAAGAATGGGTTTTTATTTTACTATTATCAGCTCTGATTTCTGATGTGTACGTCATGGACGAATATATATGGTTTATAATTTTTTTTACATTGTTTCATGAATATATTATTCCATACAATATTTTCGCATACTTTTGTATTTACTGTCTTGGCTTCCAGACATTTCTTCTCTGGGGTACTTGAGTGAAAAATGATTGTTCCACTTACTTGTCTTTAATAGCTAGCTTATGTCAAATAGTAGGACAAAGGCAAGGTAGTAGAACACATAGGTTTCTCAACTACAGTACTAGTTTTTCTTTTCGGCACCATATTCATCCATTTTTAGCGTTGTCACAGTTATCATCTCAAATTGTATTATATTTTATTATTAAGAAAAAATAATTATTATTAAATTTATTAATTTTCGTATTTAATTTTTTTTTTTTAATTTTATAAAATTTAAATTTTTAACAAAAATAATGTCTATTGGTAATATTTTCTTGAACCTCTACCGTGTCAGAATTTTTTAAAATATTTCTTTATATTTCAAAGAATATTTTAGTCTCTTAATATCCGATGTAGTGTTTTCCAAACCCTAAAAAATATTAAATATATCCTCCTCAGTTTCACATTGTAATAAGAATCGAACGTAGAAGGTTGTTGGAATCATTCTCTCATTGATTTTTTTATATTAATAGTAATACATTTTTCAAGTTTATTTACGTAAAAATAGCCTCAAAATAATAAAATAAATACTTAAAATGTTAAGTTATTTAAATGACAACTAAAAATTTAATCCATTTTAAATGTATTAAATAAATTATTATGCTCATGTCAAAATATAAATTAAATGTACATTATAATTCTGATTATTTAAAGAAAATTACAATTGCCCCGACAACTCTTAAATTACTTCATAATTCAAATTTAACTATAATTTATTTATGTGATTTAAACCTAATTATCAAAGCCTAAAGGCATGCATAAAAAATGTACAGTGAGGCACAATAAAATATTTATTTTTTATTTCCCAACAGTACCACGTAAAATTGTGAAACACAATATTTCTTGATTTCGTTTTGAATGGAATTTGTATAAATTTTTCTCAAATATGCTACTTCCAAAGCTGATTATGGCATTTTGAATATATTATTTTTTAAAGTTATTTTTTGTTATAAATTTCATTTTGTAGATTGAGTTTAATCCCAGCAAAATATTATTTTATCTTATATAGTATGCATAATGTTTATCACTTCAACATTTCGAACAATTTAATACTACAAATTAAAGATCTGCGGAATAGGTACTGCAGTCATTAAAATAGATTGCCACTCTCTAAGTGAGCTCTATTTTAATGTAATGATTTTCGTACAAAACTCATTCCTAGAATTCTATCCATTTTATTTAAGATAACTAAAAAATATTAATTGCAGTTCGCCATATTATATACAAACTCTTTAACCTATATTATAACTCTTTACTCCATCTAGTCTCTCTACAATATTTTTTATTTTCTAATATAATTCTATGAGTTGATATTTTGTTCGTAGTATAATCTATAAAGAGACTGATTAACCTTAAACAAACAGTTAAGGATAGACTAAAATTTAAACAAAAAACTAAGCGAAATTATCGTGGAGCGAAGAAAGAAGTTGTTTTCCCCATAATACTTCTATGTAGAACGTTTCAAATTGAGTTCTAGTCTACTTTAAATTACTTAATTAAAAAACCGTTCAAGTTTAACAACTTTAATATCATAGGTCTCTATTTAAATCCATAATATTTTCTATAAAAATTATTATTAATCCCGATTTAAAGGAATCTTATGAAGACTTGCGATATTAAACCGATTGAACCGAAATTATTTTTTTGAACATTTGTTTATTTTTTATACCATCATCAATTTAATTCTGGCATTAACTGTATATATATATATATATATATATATATATATATATATACAAATTTACAAATAAATAAATATCTAAATAACAACACAGTATACATGTAATATTATTAGCTGTACAAGCTCAACCATTAAGCATTGGTACATGCAAGATTGTTTTATATTCAATATTTCATTATTGTTAATTCACGACTTCAGAGTATTAAAATGTAATTAAAAGTAAATTAAAATAATACTAACAATTTTTTTATAAAAATTTAAAATTTATTCAAAGATGTAGTGCACTAGTTTACTTACACTCTGAAATAGTATTACAAATAACTCTAAAACTATTTAATTTATTTATTTTTAATTATTCGTGTAATTCTACTTAAATAATTATGTAAATTAATTCAAATATTTCTATGTTTTTAATTTTTAAATTTATTATTAATAATTTTTATAATTATTAAATTAAAAAGTTTACAGCATTTTTTTAATTCTATATATAGTCAATTCAATCGCTACACTACACACTTGTTGCGTCCAAATGGTTATCTTGTCGATCAGAATAAGGATAATTATTAACTCCTATCAATTTACGTTAATATCAGTTAACAAATCTATATTAAAATCTTATTCTATCAGAGCATACTTAAAATATTTAAAAGAAAAATCTAAATTTTAATATTGATTTAAAACACCTGCATATACCAATTAAAAGTGATTAGGACTTGTCTATATATTATAATATAAAAATATAATAATTCAAAATAATACATTTATGTAAAGAGAAAATCTCATCATAGAAGTTAATTCCTTAATTGCTTTTTAATTATATTATCATAGGAGTAAATCTAAAACGTACATATGTCACACAGGTATTAACACTGAATAGAAAATAAAATATATTAAAAACAAAAATAAAAAATAAAAAAAAATACCATTATTAAAAACAGTCAGTTCTTGTATACAACAACAACAACAACACTAATTTATGTGATAATTATTACAGATTACATATTAAATAAAATATAAAATCATAGAGACGGGATAACGCCTAATAAAGAATAAAATAAAAATAAATAAATAAAAAATATAACATAACAGAAAAATATATATAAAAAAATAAATTAAATAAATAATATAAAATAAATGAAATAAACACACAGTTCAGGTTCAACACTGGGGTGTTTTTGTTATAACTTTTATTTAAACATTAATTTTATTACTACTGATGATGATGAATTGTTAAATGAAAAAATTTATTTATCCTTTTTAGAATAATAAATGTATATATATATAATATATACACCTATATAATATTTATAATATAACAATTTTTACTTTATATGAATTATTGTATGTAAGGATATTTTGTTACAAAATAAAATTTTCAATAAAATAAAATAAAATAAAAAACCAAATAAAAAACTTTAAAAATAAACGCACAAATTTTATTATACATTATTATAAAAATCCATATATATACATATATAATTATATATAATTGTAAGGTAACCGTAATATTATTTTTAATATTATTTTCTTTGCAAAACACTAAAACAAAAAAGAAAAACAATAATATTTTATAACGGAATTTTTCTTAATTTTAATTTACATTTTTTTTTTATAAAATATAAAATGTAAAGTGATCCTTTTATTTTTTGTGATAATTTTAATAATAAAAAAAAAAACAAAAAAAAATTTACTGCTAATATACATACATATACATAATATATGTATATATGTATTTATATAAATCGCAATTAATAATTAATTTAATTTAAATAAAAAAAAATAATTTACTCATTAAAAAAAAATAAAAACATATTTTTTTTTTTGCAATACGAATTCAGAATTTTTAAATAAAGTCACTAATTTAAATAATTAATTAGCTATTGAAATATTAATAATAAATAATTTTTAAATTAAAATACAACTTCTAATAATAATAATACCGTTATAGAGATTTAAAATATTTTCAAGAATTAATATAATATAAAATAGGTATATTCAAAATTATTTATGAGAGAATAACACTATGTAAGCTTAGTAATAATAACAAATAAATATTACATTAATTAAAAATATAAAATATAGTGATATTAAAGCTTTTTTGAAAAATTAATACGAATAAAATAATAAAAAAAAGAAAAAAAAACAGTTTTTAAAAAATAATAAATTAGAATAGAAAAATAAATTTCGAATAATTTATTTAAAATTGTTAAATTTAAAAATTATTTTCAAAAAAAAAAGTTTAAAAATTTTTTTAAAATAAATCAGAACATTGAAATATTAGGAATTAAAGGTAAGATGGTTATTTAATTTTTAAAGTTATTTGTTTCAGAATTCATTTTACTGTTATTAACATTTTTTTATTCTCTGATGTATACCTGAACGTACATTACAAAAATAAAGCATTACTTTCTTTACTTCCTTAAATATTTCGTAATTCAATTTATGTCATCCCAATGTCAGCAATATTCCAAAAAGTTATTATCTTAAAATTTATTTAATAGAAGTCGCAAAGCACTGATGAAGGAAGTAAGTTGCTTCCGAAATATCGATATTTGCAAAATAAATACAAATGATTAGTGAAAGGAAACTCGACTTTTATTCCATCATTTAAATATATCAATAAAAACAAATCTGATTATCAAAAACAATTATTTAATACATTTATTATTCCTAAGTAATTAGCATTGTCTTTTTGTCATGTATCTGGTATTTAATATTTAACTGATTTTGTGCAATAAAAATGTCCTTTTCATATCTTGAAATGAATTTCTAACGCTCTTCACGAAGTAATACCTATTTGAGAAAACTATGATGATTGAATTAAATAAAATGAAAAAGTTTGAGCAATTATCAAGATTTCTAAAAGAAATACAATATTTTCAGTATTTAAAATTAAATTTATTCCATTTAATTTTTTTATGAAAATTGAAAATTCAAAAAAACAAATTTCAGTTTATCTAAATCAAAACCATAAAATATTTATTGACTCTACTTAAAAAATATATACCAATGTTGAAAAGAGATAATTCTATTAAAACCTTATGTTAGAAATACATAACTAGAATACCTAAAATAAAATTGAAAATTACATTTTCAAATCAGTTCAAAAATAATGAAATAAAAAATTCAATTTGAAATTTTTTGAATTCTTAAAATCCTTATTTTGAAGTCTAGTTTAATTTTTCTTTTTTTTTATATTAAAGTTGAAAATACAATAGGAAGCAAAGCAAAGCACCAAAATCTGACAGTAACAAAAAAATTGTTAGCAAGTTTATAAAAAAAGGATTGTTATGTATGTTGCATATGTCGTAAGAGCTACATAAAAAAAATACAAAAAAAAAATGAAACAATTTTAAATATTAGAAATTTAAAAACAAAAATTGTTACAGTTTTATAAATCTATTCATATTTATACAATTTTCAGATTTATGATACTAACACAAAATCCATTCCCGAAACAACCAGTATCATAAAAAAATTTCTAGTAAAATATTCAACGATGATTTCACACAACAAAAAATCATCCATGCATAAGGGAAATTTGTTCAAAATATAATAAAATCCAAACTGATAAAAGCCAAACACCAAAAATCCCGATTTCATTATAATTTTCTTTTTTTTTCAACGGTGTACATATTTTTTTTTTTTTGAGAAATTATTGAATTAGAAAAAGATATTGCACTTGACCGATACTGGCAGCTTCTGGATTGCTGTGGAATTCTATACCAAAAACTAATTCAAACTATCACTCAATTCACAATTAAAACTAGTCAAATATGACCAACCATTCATTTTTCTATAACCCTTTATTTTTTAAAAGATAATCTTTAATTCAATCAAGACCTATAAGAGGCTTATTGGCCTTAAACGGTTTAAATGGTTTCGTATTGTATTGATATGTTTAGATAAATGACAATACTGATATGTTTAAATCTCAAGCCGGGCAACACAGTTTTCGATTTTGCCTGTTATGTAAGGCATTCTAGGATCTTTATGAATATCTGTACTGTGAAAATATCAAGGGGAGTTATCTACATTACGCAATACTTTATTTTGAAATGTTTGGACACTTTGAGTATCAAGTTGCTTAGCACAACCCCATAATTGAATACCATAAGACCCGGCTGGCTTCATTATTTGATTATATATGAAAACTTTGATGTATCTCGATAGTTTCGAGTTCCGATGAATCGATCAAAGCATATTTCTGGTTAATGTAAGTAAAGTATTTTTTTTACGATTTCTTTTCAACAAAGTTTGACATCTAAAGTCATACCCAGGTATTTATTGTTGTTTTGTTGTGGTATGAAAACTTCATTTACTTTGACTGGGAGAGGTGTTTCTATGTTTTTGTTTGTGAAGTTTAAATGGGAATTTTGCCTCATTTTACTTTATCTAACGTTTCTTACAGCAACAGGATATTTTATTAGCTCTTTGAAGCTCAGTTGTAGCATCCTTTATTTTGATCTACTGTCATAATTTCAGTGTCAGCCGCAAATATTGATATTGGTGCAATTTCTGTTTCTGGTATATCGCTTGTGTACAATAAATACAAAATTGAGCCTAGTATGCAATCTTCCATGCGATATTGCTTAATATATATTTAAAAAACGTTGATGAGCATATTTGTACTTCTAATGCTTGCTCAATAGTATAATATTGGTTATGCATGTGCTCTATTATTGAACTTTTTTTTGTAAGTCCAAATCGATTATCAACTTTCTGTGATAGGTTATAGATTTATTTTCAATAACAGTTTTTCAAATAAAGCGAATATCATCGGCAGGGAGAAAATTAGCCTATTTGATTTTTCTTTGTTAGGAGGCTTACCTATTTGAATACCTATATCAAAATTATGTCAGAAACTTTCCATATGTAAGGCGCATAGCAAAAGCATTATTTCGATAAATTCGAGTGTGAGTTTATCAGAGGGAAAAAAAAACAATTTGATAAGTTTTTAGGGGTCTGATTTAACTGCTGTCAGCGAAAATGTTATTTTAAAAAATTGATATATTCATAAATAAACAATATTATGTGGGCTTAACAAATAAAAATTTAGTGCTTAATCAAATTAGTGCTTAATCTCTTTTTCAATCAAATTAAATTAGCAATAGGTCCATTTAGAATTTGTCGCAACTGGATTATAGCCGGTCTGGATTCTATCTTTCAATTTTGTTATACTAGATTTGTATTATGACACTAACCCGCATAAATTTCGGTTATTATGTGTGAATATGTATCTATGTACATAAGTCTAAAATAATCTCATAAAAAATAATATAAATTCCTATACAAAATACGAATTTTCATTATAAATATTTTCAGTTTCTCTTGGTCATTTCCTTATTTTTTTCATGATGAATTGTTTTAAAAATATAAATTTTTCGAACCACAACATAACTTAAGAAAGATTTTCTTTTTAAAATGAATTTTGAAAATCAAATAAAATAGATAATTTTGCGATCAAATAAGGGAAATTCACAAAGGTTTAGTCATAGTGGTTAAGGAAAGGGTTAGAAAAGTTTTATTAACAGTGTAGTAAAATTAAAAATACAAAAGTCTCTAATAATGCGGTAATCCCCTAAAGTATTATCTCAATACTAAATAATTTTATTGGATAGAAATGTAAATTTGACCTTCTTTTTTCTGAACCATTTGTCCAAATCATCTATGGTATTTCAGGCGAAAGCCATGGTGGTGTTATGAATAGTAATTGACGACTTATATAGACTTAGAAATAATATCGATTGATTCTAATTTATATAAAATCAATTTGTTGCTGCATAGTATATGACTAGTCCGAAAGAATTTACATAATATGTGAGTTGAAATATTAAAAATATTGAGATCAAAAATGCAAATTACATCAAATGATGTAGAATAAAATTATGTCAACGATCTTTTGAAAATTTCCCGATTAACATTTGAATTGGATATAGAAAGATTATAAAATCGGGTTTAAAAATATGTTGTTATTATACATTTTGTACGATAATAGGAGTTATAACAGAACACCTCCTTATAGTTAAGCATGCGAGATGGCTTAATCTCCACTCAAATGATTATTGCAGAGCCTACAAAGATGAAGAAGAGAACGAAACAATCTTATAACATCTTATTTACACCTGTCTTATTGTATCATCTATTTACACCTATCTTATTATAACATCTTATTTACATCTTATTTACACCCATATATTAAAGGCGATAAATCCATTTATAGATTACCTTGGTGATTTTGCAGGTAACAAAATTAAATGCCGCCTCGCAAATCATCTCATCGCTTGTAAAATGAATACGTAGTAACCTAAATGTTGTCTGAAATGTTACAGTATTATAAAAAAAAAACCGTTTTTTGCTACATTTACAATGCTTAATTTGAACTAAAAAGCGGGCAATAAATTTGTGACTGCATCCGAAAAATGAAAAATCAATGTAAAAAATAACTTGAAATAAATAACTGCAGATTGATTGCCAAAGAATGATTAAATTGGAATAAAATAGCAGCTGTAAAAAATCAGGTTTTTCAAAATGATGAAAAATGGTATTATGTCCAAGAATTAATTTTGTTTCGAGTAAGTATTGTTAAGTTTATTAAAAATAGAATTTAATTTCGCTGATATAACTTTATTCATATGCAAATGTTAGTATTTTAGAAGTAAATTGCTTTCCTCATCGGTTCGTAAATACTTCCCTTAATTGCGACAAGTTTTACTACAAGACAAATAAATGAAAAATAATATCATAATCAATGAACACAAGCCAAATCAAAATTTGTCTCCTGTATTGTGAAGTGGTCAGCAAAGATAACATATTCGATCGGAAAATGTGGAAAGTTCAGTTCTTAAATTTCAAGGAGAATGAAAATATAATATCAAAGATTTTCAACAATATATTAAATTGTATAATTATAACATAACCAGTAAAAATAATGATAATAATTAAACATAAACAAAAATAATAATTTATTCTTATCTACTTAGACGCTGTGTAACACAAATGACACAGTACACAGATCATAGCAGTAAGCTAATCAGTAAAATAGCATAAAATATTTCAAGAAACATTTTTAAAACATAGTGAATTCGAGTTACATCATACCCCTATTTTACTAAAGGTATAAACTTTCTTAGGGGCTTTATAAGCTTAGAAAATGCTATATTACAAAAAAATAAATAAATAAATAAAAGTACCACAAAAATAATTATCAAACCTGTATAAAATTTCAGAACATTTTCTCTATCCGCGTAACAATTTTATTTATATTTATATTAAATTATTTATATCAAATATAAAAATGTCTTACTAATAAATAATATTTTGCGGTTAAAAATAATTTTATTAATATTTATAATTATTGTGACCAAAATGCAAAATTTGGCTGGGAGTGAAATTTCATTGACATTTGATTATCAGAATACTTCGAAAAACTACATTGCCCTTAAAAAAAATCAATTTTTACATAAAAATAAAAGAAAATATATTTTTAAATTGCATCTTTAAAATATTTAATAATGTATGTTAATTTATGCATAACATCAAATTTGATATTTAAATAATTATTCTGTTAAGTAAAAATGATATTTTTGCGAAAAGAATACAAAATAAAGCTTTTCAGTTTTTGTTTATTTAAAAAAAATTTACCATGTTTGTAGAAAATAATGGCCGTCGCAAAACATTTATTCAAAAGCTACAGTAAGTTTATTAGTAACATTATAGGAATACAGTAAAATAATAACACCACTACTGCTGTTCTAGCAATTTTATTCTTATAACAACATTTTAACTCTTGATATAGGATTACGCACTTTTAGGCTTATAACAGTATTGCTGAATCTCATTAAAACAACTCCTTATAGCAATACATTCTTATAGCAATATTAATCACCTTGTTCCCATAAAAACATCATTATAACGCCTTTACTGCTTATCGGGAGTCATATTAGCATTAATTTTGTTTTGAGTCTTATAGCATTAATTTTGTTTTTATAACAATTAAATGTTACGTGGGTAATTCATAATTATCAATATTTCATTAAGGTATGGATTTAATATAAAATTTTTTTAACAGTTTTTTTATTTATTTTCAATAACAGTTAAAATTTACAACTATTTTCATCTAACAAAAAACTTATAAAATAAGTGAATAGCATAATTTGGGTTAATGTTATATTCAATGTTATATTCATTGTAGAAATCTAAATGAATAAATTTATAAAATTTAGTTATATATAAGTTTAATCAACCTTTATCTAATAACAAACCATAACTGTATTCAAAATAGCTTATTATCTATATGAATTGAAAATATAAAAAAATACAATTAAATAAATTTATATTTAATAGCTATGAAACCTGTTTAAAAAAACATTTAAAATATTCAATGACAATGACTGATGATGACTGTGATTTGAAATCACATCACAGGCTCATCCAAAAAAATTCTGCTCAAAGTAGTTTTTTTTTCACTTAATCGCGTTACACGTTAAGAGCTTAACTTCTCTTACTTAACCATATTTCATATCAAAAATAAGTTTGTTTTTCATTGAGAACTCAGCTTTGCTTATACAAAAATAAGCTTGACGTTTGTAATTTTAAGTCATTTTAAAACAAAATTTGTCAACTAAACTATCACACTTTTGATATTTTACTTGATGCTTACACAATGCATTGAGCAGAATTAAAATAAAAATTTGCTTTTAAAGACCGAATTTTTTTCTGGTATCTGAAAAAAAAAACATTTTAATTAATAAATCTATTTCTTAATAATTAAAGCGATTCTGATTAAAAACGAAGTGTACCGATTAAAATCTGAATAATTATATTCCTTTATACGACAAACATTTTGTTTTAATTATAGGCAATATTTCACTTGAAATCACTTAATTTCGATTTAAAATTAAAATTTCAGAGAAACAATCTAATATGGGTCTACACATTCAATATACATGAATGTGTACTATGTATGAATGTATTCGTATATGTTAAAAAGAAGAAATGCACAAAATACAAAATATTCATAACTAGAACTAAACATAAAAGAAAAATTGTCCTGGTAATCATAGAAAATAAATATAATAAAAAAAAAAACATAAAATAAAAATACAATAAAAAGAAAATTAAAATAAAAAAGGCAACCGAGTGTAAATCGCACATAAAAATAAAACACAACCATATAAAATGAATATGAATTCAAAATTACTTGAATATGAAGAAAATAAAAACAACAAAGCAAAAATACAACTTAATACAAAAACAAACAAATAGTAAATAGGAAAAAAATTTAAAACAAACGAGATGAGGACATAGCCATATATTAGAATATTGTGATTTAAGGAATGCAATTTACAAGGAAAACATAAAACTAACCATTATCACATTGTTTTATGCACATTTATATAAATGTACATACCTACATACCTATACCTTGTAGAGGAATCCATGAAAATATGAATACATAATTATATGGATATATATATCATTATAATATTTTCTTGTTGGAAATGCCATTTCTGGGGAATTTTAAGAATTTTTAGAACAATAAAAAATTATAAACAAAAACAACAACAAAAATTCCTCCGTTTTTTTTTCTTCATTTTATAGAATAGAAAAATACATACACTCTTTTGTAGCGAAGTCCTTATTCTTAAAATACATAATAAGAATATATACAACAAATAATATATATATATATTGCAAATTGTATATGAATAGAATGAGAATGAGATTTTTTTTATTATTGTTTTTCTGCTACTATTATACCAATTTTTTCATGTGGAAAATTAGTGAAGCAATGGGAGGGAAAATTTCATTTCATATTTTTTATATTGCTAGATCTTTTTTTTCCTCTTTACAGCTTTTCTATTTTTTTATTTTTGGTTTTTTTTTTGTGATTTGTATACTTTCTAGTGTTTTTTCTCTCCTGTTATAAAGTGGTAATTCCGAGTAAATATTAATGTTTGAATGTATAGGTGTACGTGAAAATAATCCTATTAAAATATACATTAAAGGATTATATTTATTTGTTTAAATTTCTATACCTAAGTCTAGTATATGTATAATCTAATATATTTATAGAAATATTATTATATAGAGGCAATGACAGTCATTTAGAGAAACTTAGCCTTTGTTTGTTGATGTTTTCAATTACTTGACCATATTGTGTATCAAAAATATGTTAGATTTTTAGTGTAACTTGTTTTAAACTCAATTTGACTATTAACGAAAAATAGTCTAGAGAGATGCTTATAATATTGTTAGTTTATTTTTATTAAATCTGTTTACGATTTAAATTATTAAAGAGTACTAAAAATAAAAAAAAGGTTTAAAGTCAAAGTTTCAAAATTATTTGCATAATGTTATATTGGTTAGAAAATTATGGTTGTTAGCAATTATTTTCTTAGTAAAAAATTTTGTAAAACCAGAAATATCAACATCTATTTCTAAAGGAGCTTAAGTTAAGATGATAAGATATTTTCAGATGAATAAATTGATTAGAAATTAAATTTAAAAAAAACCAAATCCATACGTCACTACGGGTTGTCTTAAAATTTTATATATCGTCATCTTTGCTTTTTTTGATATATATTTTTATTGTAGCATATATCTGTTTGCACAATAAGAATTGTTTCCGACCGGAATACTACTGCATACTACTATCGCTTTTTATTGCTGCTCCAAGGTATACGAAACTTCTAATTACTCTTATTAACTTTTTTTGACATATTCACTTTTTTTGTCTCGATTTCTAGTTGCACAAATACTTCTGCCATCACACATCCATAGTTTTTTGCCATTATTACTATATCCTTCGCATATACTACTTTTTGGGTTGTCATGTTGAAGATAATGCCTTGATTTAATTTTCCTGTGGTGTGATGAAGTATTAAGTTGAATAAAAATGCGGATAATGCATCTACTTGTTGTACTTCTATTTCAATTGTAAATTCACGGGTTTTTTGATTTTGTATAACAACTCTAGGTTTTAATTCGTTCATTGTTCATTATGACTAGGTTTGCTAGCTTCTGAGGTACTCATAAATTTCTTAGGGCTGTTAAAATTACATTTCGTTTTATGACGTAAAAGGTTTTTTTTTTATGCTCTTGACAGTAATTTAGGTAGAATCACTTTTTCGTCCTTAATTAAGTACGGTATTGCAAGTTTATATTACAATATTTACAATATATCGAGCATTTGTAATTGTCAAATTGCTGGCTTAACTTCTGGTCAATTGTTGATCTTTGGCTTCGGAATACGCATTGTTATTCTCTTAGTACTTCTTCAGCTAGGTAAGGTAGTTTGAAGTATATAACACCCAATAATATTTTGTAATGTTATATCCTGTAGTTGCTGCAGTTCATTTTGTTTCTTTTTCTGTGGTTATATTAAGGCAACCTTCTTCTTCTCTGGAATATTCACTAGCACCGCCATATAGTACATATTAAGCTGCGTATTTGCCTGTGCATAATTTCTCCACCTTTCTTAAGCAGCTACGCTATTAGCTCATCTTCTATCATAGCTCTTCCATTCCTGGGCTTCTATTCCATTTAACGTTTAAATAGGTAATTCTACCAAAGTTACTGTCAACAATATAAAACAAAAATAAATTAATTAAAAATTATTAAATATAATACTTGGCAGTCCATCATGCAAGGCAATAATTATTAAAAGTAGAGTTAGTGGATTCCAAATTTTTTAAGAAAATCAAAAAAGCATGATATAAAAAATAGACAGAACCGTAGTACTTCCAATAACATAATATCGTGAGTATTGAAACTCCATTTTATTTCTTGTGTCAGGAATCAAAGCAATACTTTATAACAAGACTGATATAAGCAGCAGTTATTTATATTCTTTAAAGACAGTAACAGTTACCTATTAATTTATAAAAGATTACTTATTTCTTATATTGACCAGAAACTTCAAAATAAGTTTAAGAACAAACGATAAACTCTAAAAATAACTGTCATATTATGTAGTCAAATATAAATTATGTAGGTCAACAAAAAACTATATATGTACATATATTTATCTGTATTTGTATATAGATATATATAATAACATTGTATATGAATTTCTAATATAACTAAAAGGAATATATAAGAACGGTAAACTCAACGATTTATTTATTTTAATATGACATCTTAATTATATAAATAAATATTATATAAAATAAAATTAATATTTTATCTAGACATTTTATGTTTACCTAGTTGTAAAAAAGATAAGATAAATATCATATAATAGATAATTTAATTGAAGTAATATAATAATGTATATATAAGAAATAAATAATGATAAATTTGTATATTTCTTAATTACTACGAAATTTTTTGTCATTTTACCTTTGATATAAACTACGGATCCATTGTAATCCATTATAATAAAAATTTTGAGATTTAATTATTTTTTGAAATCGCTGAGTCTAATAAAGTAGTTGATCTATTTTCTATACTGTTCTTATACATTAGTAGCGTACACGTCAAATTTGATTTCCCAAGGTAGTAGAGACTATACCTAATCACAAAAAAGTTGAGTTCTTTCTGTAGATTTCTTTTAGTAGTGACAACTATTAATTGTTTGATGATAAAGGGAGTCTTGGTTTTTTTCCTATTAAATTTTTTTTTTTTACGATTTATATTTTTCAATACGAATACATTGTTACCAACAAATCAACAAATACAATAAAAAATTTAAAGTTTTGAAATTATCTGATAAGACTTGGTTCTTTATAACTGCATTTTCTGGATATAGAATAATTTAATTTGATTTAATTTGAATCAATATTTCTGCATACCTGTAAGTGTACAGGTAAAATTTATGGCCTTTTTACGGATGGGATGGTGGTCATTACCTATATAAAGATTATAAATTATTAGTAGATTATTAATTTATAACAGCTAGTACCAACCAAATCAAAATAATAATACAATTTTAAACCTTTTTAACGAGTTACCAAACGATTGGAAAGTGATTTCGGAATTGTCAAAGTTAAATTTAAAAAAAATTAAAAATAAATTTATATAAATATAAATTTTTTAAAACCTTTACATCATTTTACTTTTAATAAAAAGAACAAGTTCGATTTATTAATTAATATTGATACATAGACGTTTTATGCCACCGTTGTATCTATAAATATTATTATTATAATTTGAATTAACAAACAAAATATGTTTAGGAAATTGTTTCGTTCATCATAACACTATTAGAACTCATCTGTAGGTATTTTTAGTGTTAGACTACCTATACAACTCCTATTTTCATTTTGATTGATTTTATAACTTATTGGAAGATGTCAATAGAACATCTGTGAGTTATAAAAATCGACCAAAATTTCATTGTAAAAATAATATAAAAAAAAATAATCTAATAAACCTAGTAAATTGATCGAATAGCAATCTCTAAGATAGCAATCTCAATATATGAAACTTACTTTAAAAAAAAGCTTAAAGTAGCATGCATTTTATCATTTCATTTATCATTCAATTATCATCAATCATTTATCGTTTCATGAAATCCCACACACTATAAAAAAAACTGTCATTTTTCAAAAAAAATTATTGTTATTTTTCTTACTATTCTAAT
Organism: Argyra leucocephala; assembly: GCA_963942445.1. NCBI lineage: Eukaryota > Metazoa > Arthropoda > Insecta > Diptera > Dolichopodidae > Argyra > Argyra leucocephala. The sequence goes on along the minus strand of OZ012678.1, from coordinate 114,596,372 downwards.
TTGATTTTTTTGTGGTTTTTCTTACTATTCAAATTTTACAAAACTGTCAGTCCAAATCAAAATTTTTTTATATTTCATCATTTAAACTGTCATTCCATCATTCAACACTAATTTTAAATGACAGTTGCGACTGAAATGATAAATGAAATGATAGTCTGCATGCTACTTAAATTTCCAAATGTATTATTCTATAATTAAAATTAATAAAGAAAAAAAATATACATTAACGTACATCAGCATCTATGAAGTGTATTAGAATAGCCATAAATTTGTGTACCTATTACCTATCTATTTTGTATAATGTATTTGAAATATTTTTTTTTATCAAACAACTAACATCACAAAGCAAAACAATTTTTGTAAAATATATAGTTAAGCTTGTTTCTATAAAGAAAACCAAAAAGATCTGGCGTTCTATTTCAATCAGTTCTTGAGCTGGATATAATAATACTACGATTATTTTTGAACAGGTCTATGCAATATTTTCTCAATACTTGTCCTTTGCTTCTATTACAATTACATTTATTTACAAAATGTTTGCTTAGGAAATAAAATTAAAAAACATATTGAAAAAATATTATTTGATATTTACAGTTTTCTTTATTTACTTATGTTCTTGAAAAAGTTTTAAAATAATTTACGGATATAAAAGGAAATGACCCATTTAAAAACTATTATAGACTCTACAAACATAGCACAAACAAATGATCAAACTGTAATTATTATACTGAAGTTAGTTGCAGTAAATTTCCAGATATGCACAGATTTAATATTGATTTTTTAGACAAAATGTTGTAATGTCAACTAAAATCTCCTGAAGCTGGTACGTCTTAGTTCTGATAATAAATTTGTAATTTTAGAACCAGAAAAATATTTCAAATAAATGTTGCGAAATCAATAATAATGTAAAATTAATATCAAATAAATATGGCTAACATATTTTTTCGTCATGAAAATGAGAGTAAATCAAACGAAAAAAAGGTTATGACCAATGCGAATAAGCTCCATGATGACAGGAAAAATTATTTTCCTCACTTTTTTTTTTCAAAAATTAAATGAAAATTATTTATAGATTTTTCAAGTTGGCACTATTTTAAAATTTATCGATACTATAGAAATAAATATATCCTTATAGTATATTATTATCACTCCACAAAAATATAAGCTCCACAAAAAAAAATTATTCTCAAGTTGTGAGTATTATTTTAAGTATTCTTTAAATTTAAAGGCATCGAAATAGCTACATAAAAAAACCCCAACAACCTTCAACAAAATAATAAAAAACAGAAATAAAAAAATTTCTTAGAAAATGAAAATTTTTTTTAAAAAAAATATTTTTCAACTTATTTTTTTATAATATTCTCAATCCAGTTTGCACAATGCGACAAACACACTAATCAACACATTCATAAATAAATATGCCTAAATGAACGGAACGAAATGAAAAAAAAAAGAAAAAACGATCCAGTAAAACGATTTTCGACCACAAATAAATTTTGTTGCATTCTATAAAATGTCCAATACTAAATTTAATTTTAAGCCTAGTAACAAAAAGAGAAATACGAAAACGAAAAAAAAAACAATAAAAAAAATAAAAAGATTGTAAAAAAAAAGTCTTCAAAAGGATAATCTGATTATGTGCTTAATAATCCTTAAATTTTTCACACTTCTTTTGTATGCGGCATTTTTCGTACATAAGAATATAATTTCCAAAAGGTTTCTCATCATTTTAGTTCTCCTACGAATTGATCTCTTTTAGAATACTTATACATATATATAATGTATATATATTTGTATAATCAGTACATACAGTGCCAATTCAAAATTACCAACCGCAAAATGTTCTTTTTTTTCTTTTGTTTGAATTTTTTTAGATCATTTTCCGCAGGTTCCCAGAACTTCGGAAATGTTTTCAAATTATTTTTCCGTTAAAAACAAAAATTTAAATATTGAGCTCAAACGTTAAATTCCTAAACTGTGTTGTTGCGACAACTTTTATAAGTAAATCATAAAATCTATCAAACAAATTACAGTAACAATAAAGGATATAAAAACAGTAATGTCGCAAAGTAATTGTTGGTGAATATTTTTTCAAGGGTTCTGAAAATGTTTCAGCTGATTTTTTATCAAGAATTGCTACCATCAATTTGGTCAATTACAAATCAATAGTCGAGGACAAACTAACTGATGAAGAAATACAAGGATTATTTGCAAATAACACAACATCTTTAATTCTAAGCGAATTTTGTATGCCGAACGGTACAAAACTATATTGCCACACATCCTCTAACCGTGTTCATCCATTTATTTCAAATAAATTTCGAGATAACTTTATCAGTTTATTACACAATTTAGCTCATCCAGAACTTCAGGAAAAGTTAAACTAATCACAGAACGTCGCGTTTGGCGGTCTATGAAGATATTGCCAAATTTGTTAAACATTGTATTGCATGTCAGTAAAATAAAACACAAAAAAAGACTGAACAACCATTTTGAAAAATTACGACCATTATACACATTGAATCATCAATCGAGACCGACAACATTTATCCCGAAATACTTAAACAACTGTACTCATTTTTTTAAGAGATGAGACCCCCGTATAATGGTCCTTATGAAATTTGGAAAATATTTAGAAACATTTACAAAATCAAAATCAGAAAGAAAACTACTTCTGTATCGGTCGTCTAAAGCCAGCTTTTATCGCCAACCTAAAGTAGGAATCAATTACTTCAATTTAGTCATTATCACTAGAAGCTAGGGGGATACTGTAGCAGATTAACAATCAACCTCGAAGCTGCCAACACTAATTATTTGTATTGTTCGTATGTAATATTTTTACTGTTTGTGGCACTGTAACATATATAAAAATACATATAAGAAAATTAATTAAATTTTTGCTTTGTTGAAAACTATCGAAAATAAAGGTCTTTTATTTTTCACTAAATTTAAGGTTATATATGCATAATATATATATATACGTGTATACGAGGAAATATGACAGGATTTTATAGTTGATTACAAAATCTGGATTAGACGTCTGTCACAGAGTATGTATGTATATGCAAATAATTTTGAGTTATTTTAGAATTGATATTGTCTGTTTACGAATGAAGATAACAAAAGTGATTTGGGATTTCGGGTTTTAGGGATTTAGAGGCCAAACCTACAAAATACTATAATGGGCAAACGCTCAATAATACTGTAATGTAATATTATTATGTAGGCAGACCTTGGATTGAAAATCACAGAGACCGGACAAAATACGTGGTCGACCACGAAGTTTTTGGAAAGGAACAATATAGAGAAAAGAAATGGATGGAAAGAAAAGCTGAACCGCGACAAAGCACGTTTAGGTGAATTGTGCTGAATGACGACGTTTCACTGGACCTATATATTCTTACAGAAATTAAAGTAAGTTCGGTCATAATTCCAAAACCATTATTGATCACTTTTTCAATGATATTCTAAAATATGTAATCTACATTTCGTACTCTATATTGGGAATTGGCATCCATGTAATCCGAAAATCATTTAAATACTATATTATTAACACATTTTTTGTACAACGTATTGCAGTTTGTGTTGCGTATTTGTTACACGTTACAGATACATTTAATATTCGCATATAAAATTCGCATACTACATATTGAAGTTTTACACGGTATGGCCTTATAACATTGTACTAAAAAATGATTAACTTAAATCTAGTATTAATAATATTTAGTCCGCCCAATTAATTTAAATATAATATTTATAAAAAGTTAAGGTGATATGCAATTTACCAAACGTGTCTATCCCAAGCAAAAAATAAAAAAAATAAAAATTGAATTAATGTAAAAATTAAAGTAAGTGTTGGAAGTAAACAAAGTGTTTGATAGAAAAACATGTGTCAATTATTGAAGTTCAAAACGAGGTTGCATTCACAAAACATCTGTCTGACTTAATGACCTAGTTACAAGACATAACGAATTACATAGTCTTATAACACTTACAATTTAAATATTCAGCAATGTAAATAACATCACGTTTCACATTTTCTAAATAGGAATTGAGAATTGAACCATTAATAACCAAATTAACGGTGTGAAGATTTTGTTTAACTGATATTTTGTATATTGGCAACCATCATGAAATGGGATCTAGATTTTCATTCCTTCTATAAAACAAAAATAATTTAAATATTGAACAAATGTTAGATCAGTCCTACTGTACCTATTGTTGCGGCAGTTTTTATGCAGAGATTCAATAAAAAAAAATTTATAGAATATAAAACAAGTTAAAGTAACAAAAAAGGATATGAAAATGAGAGCGTCAAAAAATCAAAAAAAAAAAATTACAAATCAAAAAATCCAAAAATAAACAAAAATCCTAAATAAAAAACTACTAAATTAGAAAATCCGAAATACCAAAATCACAAACTAAAAAGTCCAAAAACTAATCAAATCACAAACAAAAATAAACCCATAATACTAATTGTACTTATTAACATACCGAAAAAGTGAGGGAATCCGGAATTGTTTAGTAGGGATTTCAGTAAAAAATCCAATCACTTTTCATAAGAAAAACATTTGTTTCTTAAATAAAATATCGTCAATTTCTTTAAAATCGCAAGAAATAAGATTAGTTGAACATTGTCAACAAATATGTGCACCAGGGTTGAGTAAAATTTACAATTTACTATTACTGTGTTACTATTACTATAAAGTTTAGTTATGTAATTAACAAACGGTCTTCTGGACACTGCTTAATATATATTTTAAAGTTCAAATTATTATTTTTAGTTCTAAAAGTTGTAGGAATATCTGCGACTTATGTGATATGTCTAAACTTTTTTTATATAGAAAATATTATGTCAATTGAATCAACTACTTAGGTAATTTCAAATATTTAACTCAAATACTAGTACATATGGCCAACTTATTCAGTTTCTTCTCCTTCTTCAGTTTAATTACCTACATTTTTATTATTTTAAAATTCGTTTATTCATTATTATTCCTCACTATACTTCTATTTTATATATTATACAATTTTATATTATTTATACATGTACGATTAGTATTGGGTGTTGGTAGACCTTGCTAATACTGTGGCAGAACAAAACATATTTTTTATTTAATTTCATTTTTTTATTTAGGAAATATTATTTTTTTTTTTTCCTTTCCATCAACCAGGCATTAATTTTGTTATAAAAGAAAAAATAACAAAAAAAAAACAAAATTAAGAAAAAATATAATAATAAAAAAAAAGATTTTCAAAATGAGATAGCAGGTATGGTTGAGTTAATACAATGTTAAGATTATAGGATACAATTTAAATGAGATGAAGAGAGTAAAATTTTTTAATATATTTCATTTTGAGAAAAATTTTCATTTTATTTTGTTCTTTTACAGTAATACAAAAAAAAAAAATTATTAAAAAAACAAAAACAAAAATACTACAGTAAAAAAAAAAAAAAAAAGACATCTGCCAGAAAGAACTTTTCTTCGTATTGCTAAGGTTTTAGTTATCTAATTCCTTACTCCATCCAAAAAAAATGCAACAACAACAAATGGAAAAATCAAAAAAGAAAATGAATAACTCTCAATTTAAATTTAAAAGTTTTTCCAAAAAATATATATATACATATATTTATATTTATATACAGAAAAACAGAGAAAAATTAATTTTCTTTTTATTTATTATTATTCTCGATTATTGAGGAAAAATATTTTCTTTTAGAAAATATTTTGGGAGGTGGTATAAATACATTTTTGTCTAAACCACAAGAATAATTGTATGTGTGTGGTTTAAGGAGTAATTCGTTTATAAAACGAATATTCAAAATTAGTTACAAAATATACAGAAAAACACATAAATCAACATAAAATTATTAATATACAGGGTGTTTTAAAATTTATTTGATTCATAAGTAATTTTGTTTAGTAATAATTGTTATTATATTATTATGAAACTCGTAAAAAGGTTGAAATGCATTAAGTATAATTAGTACAAAAATTAGTGGCTCCTAAAATAGGATTAGTAGTAGGTACTAAGGAAAGAGTTGGAGTAAAATTTTCCTTAACTTGGCATTACTAAACAAAAAAATATATATATATTGTTTTTACTTTTGTTTACTGGCATTATCATTCTCTTTCAATAAGTTTTTTAGATACTTATCAATACACTTATCATTACCACGTACTTGTTCGTGTAACAGCTAATGGTCCAATTTTCATCGTAGGATATTTCTCCATGAACCCACATGTAGCCTAATGTTTTAACAGTGGCCTGTTTCAACCTTTTAACTACCTGGGCCACTGGATTTTAATCGATAATGCTTCTTTTTGTGTTGTAGGAGGTTATTATAAGCCCACATTTGGCATATACTTTTTCAACCTGATGTCAACACGTTAACTAACTAACCCTAATTTGTTAATTGTTATTTGAGTTTGCCAATTATAATTTGAATTGAACATAAATTTGAAAGCTATATGAGTTCTAAAAACAAAAGAAAACTTTTCAAAATTGTTGAATTTATTTACAAAATTCAAACATTGAAATTCTTAAGTCCATATTACAATCTAACAAAGTTTGACTTCAACAATGGAGTGGTGCTTAAATTTTAGAGTAAAATATTATTTTACTTTTCTACCTAAATCCGAATATATATAACCTCTAACTTATTCATTACATCTTAAAAGAAAACTTTAAAATATTAAATTAAATAATACATTCAGAACACCCTATTTAAACAGTACGATTCGATCATACTTAGCCATTTATAAAATATTTTTAAATACCCCAACTATAACTTGACCTATGCTAGTAGGTTATCACCGAACAACTCTGTATTTATATTATACAATTTAAAATAATATGTATGTGAGTATGAAGAATAAGAAATGATAATAGTAAGAAAAAAAACAAAAAAAAAAATTGTAAGTTCTTCAAGGATATTCATTCAGGATATTTTAAATTTGTTCTTCTTAAAAAATATATAAATGACTTAAGATAAATTCTTTCAAAATATTTAAATTAAGTTTTTGAAATATTGAGTTTTACAGTGTTTTGCTGCCCATTTAATTTGGTTTGTTGATGGTTTCTATTGTTATTATTTTTATTGTTTTTTTTTTTTTATTTTTTTTATTGCCACTCTGGTTGACTGGTGTTGTTTGTTATTGGGTGGTGTTAAACGCGATTTTTTTTTTGTTTTTTTTTCTTATGATTTTTTGTTTGTTTTATTTTTGGGATTGCCTAAAAGAATTATGGGTTTTTATTTTTTTTTTATTTTTTATTTTTTAATTGAATATTAACAAGTATTTTGTTTGAAAAGCTTTTCAATTTTCGTAACATTTTATTAATTTATTTATTTAAGAAGATTTTCAAGAGTTTTTCAAAGTGTTTTTGTATTTTTGTTGTTGTTTAGAAAAACAACAAATTAAATTAAAAAAAAAGACGATTGAAATTGACTTATTGACTGATGAAATTTTCGATAATATCTTTTAAATAAGGGTTTTAAAATTATTTAACAGTTGATTAATCAATTCGAATAAATAACTTATTAAGTGATCATAAATTTACAGATAGATACCGATGTTTTTTTATATTAAGAAAAATGTTAATTAATTATTTCTTTTTTTCTTTATAAAATAATATAATATTTTGGAAAATCAATTAAATTTTGAAATATTTTACTTAGATTTATTTTCGTTATTTTCTTTATTATTATGCTTGCTTTTATTTTATAGCTTTCCAGTCTTTTGGTAACATGAGCTTTCGGAATAGTATTTTTCAGAATATTTCACGTACAACACTTTTTGCACAACCTGATTGTTTAAGAAGGAAGTGCTATTACCATATTCAAAATTGTTTAATACTAGCTTTTCTGAACTAGGACCTATAACTTTAAAATTCAAAGTACTCAATATTTAAGGAATCAGAAATGTGGCAGCATGAAATAACGCCGCAAAAAAAAATAGATTTAAATTTTTTTTGGGGTCATATTTTATTTTAATTTTATTGCGGCGTTATTTCATTCTTGTGTTTCAAAATGAAATAACACCACAAAAGGATAACTTGCTAAAATTAAATTAAGTGAGAGTCAAATAATTGAAAAATTAAATAAATTCTTTTGAAGTTTAACTTAAGGTTTTTTAAAGCTACAATGCATTAGTTACAACACTTGAATTGAGCACTTGTTTCTACTGCTTTTTAAGCCCTAAAAAAAAAATTTATAACACCACAATGAAATGAAATAATGCCTTAATTTTTATTTTTTTTCGGCCTTGTTCCTATACAAAATTTTGCGGAAATTTATTTGATATATTTGATTTTTACCTTTATTTCATTGCGGAACTACTTGATTGCAAAGTTATTTCATTCAACCTAGAAATGCATTGTAATTCTTTGCACATATGTATAATTCCTTGTACCTATGCAATTTATTTAATTATTTTCTCAAATTTGAATATTTTCTTCAAGATTTCAAAGAACAAACAGAAATAATTTTAAATTTCGAATAAAGTAGTAGTAGTAGGCTACTAGTTTCGAATAAAGTAGTAGTAGTAGTAAGTAGGCATTCACTTTAATTTAAAAAAAGAAAAATAATTAAAATAATGTTTTTAACAATAAGAAATATTTTAAAATATAAAAATATTTTTGAAAAAACAAACAGAATTACTAAACTAATATCCAATGGGACGACATATTATCTAAATCTACAAATACATGGCATATCAGATTGTCCACCAGATCCATATAATATTAAATTAAATAAGTGTACAAATAAAAATACAAATACCATTGACATACCAAGTCCAAGAAAAGGAAAAATTATTTCAATTATTGGTCCAATTGTTGATGTTCAATTTGAAGAAAACCATTTACCAAACATATTAAATGCCTTGGATTTAAATTTCAATAATGAACGTATGGTATTTGAAGTACATCAACATCTGGGCAACAATGTAGTACGTTGTATTGCTATGAATAATACAGAAGGACTAGTACGTGGTATGAGTGTTATTGATACCGGTTATCCAATTCGTATACCAGTTGGAAAATCAACTCTTGGTCGTATAATAAATGTTCTTGGTGAACCAGTTGATGATCGTGGTCCAATTATATCAGAATATCATTCATTTATACATAATGAAGCACCAAAATTAACTGAATTAAATGTTAGTACAGAAATGTTGGTAACTGGAATTAAAGTTATTGATTTATTAGCACCATATTTAAAGGGTGGAAAAATTGGTTTATTTGGTGGAGCTGGTGTTGGTAAAACAGTTTTAATTATGGAATTGATTAATAATGTAGCTAAAAAACATGGTGGATTTTCTGTATTTGTTGGAGCTGGTGAAAGAACACGTGAAGGAAATGATTTATATCATGAAATGATTGAAACAAATGTTATTTCAACAACAGATGATACATCTAAAGTAGCATTGATTTATGGACAAATGAATGAACCGCCAGGTGCTAGATCTAGAGTTGTATTAACTGGATTAACAATTGCAGAATTTTTTCGAGATATTGAAGGACAAGATGTTTTATTCTTCATTGATAATATATATCGATTTACACAAGCTGGTTCTGAAATATCAGCTCTATTGGGTAGAATACCATCAGCTGTTGGTTATCAACCAACTTTAACAACTGAAATGGGACAAATGCAAGAGAGAATAACATCAACTGGAAATGGTTCAATAACATCCGTACAAGCAGTTTATGTACCAGCTGATGATTTAGGTGATCCAGCACCATCAGCAGCATTCATTCATTTAGATTCTACAACGGTTTTGAGTAGAGGTATAGCTGAATTGGGTATTTATCCGGCTGTTGATCCATTAGATTCAACATCAAGAATTTTAGATCCAAATGTTATTGGTGAAGAACATTATAATGTTGCAAGTGATGTTCAACGATTACTTCAATCATATAAATCATTACAGGATATGATTACAATATTGGGTATGGATGAATTAAGTGAAGATGATAAATTAACTGTGGCACGTGCACGTAAAGTACAACGATTTTTATCACAACCATTTTATGTTGCAGAAATATTTACTGGTTATGCTGGCAAATATGTTAATCTTGATGATACAATATTAGGATTTAAAAAAATTTTAAATGGTGAAATGGATGATATACCAGAGGGTGCATTTTTTATGGTTGGATCAATTAATGATGTTTATGCTAAAGCAGAAGAGTTAATTAAGAAATTTGATTAAATGTTATTGTAATTTTAAAATATGATATTTTATTTTAATATTTTGTTTTAATTAAAATTTAATTAGCTTATAATAGATTTTGATTCGTTGTTATTTAAAAGAAGTTATTTAAATGCAATTTTTTTTATCTACTCTAATAAAAAAAATGTGTATTTATCAATTCATATTTTAATAAATCTAAATAATATTTATTTACAATTCAATTAAATTATTTAAATAATAAAAATAATCAAAATTATCATAAAAAAAAGATGTATTTTTGATTAACACTATATTAATTCCATTTCCAATCTATTCCAATTTATCGTATTTTCAACTCGACTAAAATTCAATTTCGATTGAAACTATGAACATTTAAGGTTTACTTCAGATATCAAAAATAATTGTGAAGAACTTCATTCGATTTATTTATAATAAATTCTAAAATATTTGTATAGACCATAACCTTATTCCTGCGATGAAAATGCGATTTAAATATTCAAATATATTAATGGTATAAAGAAAAATCGGGTCATTAATTTCATACAGTCGAATAACTTTGAAAACGACTGTCTGTTGTTTATTTTTTCTCATTTTAAAATTATAATTATTATTAATATCTATAAAATATTATATCACTTTTAAATTAAAATATAGCAAAGAAAATGTGTAATCAATAATAAACCCTGAAGTAGGTATATATGTATAAATTAATCAGGATAATATGAATGCAGTTGAAAATATTCAGTGTTTTAATCCATAATAACAAAAAATTAATTTTTTTAATCTTGTGAAAATCGATTGTATAACAAATTATTAATCAGGGATGGGTAAATTATTGAGGTGAATAAAAGCTTGTAATTCTTATGTAAGAACAAGAGTTATTATAATAATTGATGTAGTGTATACGTGTTAATGTGGTACGATATTTCATTACTGTATCAGATACATATAAATATGTCAAATACAAACGTTGGTATTTATTTAATCTTTCAATATTAGTTTCATATGTTCTCACAATGATTTCAAATAGTGTTAGCTGCAACTTCTCATGTTCATTTTTTGTGTCTTTCTCAACCACCTAAACCTAATGGTTATACATATCATGTTACATTATAGAATTTCTTAAGAATATAATAATAGTAAGACGAATATTTAAATTTTTAATACAGAATTATAAAAAATTAAAAATATGCAATTTTATAAATTGAGAGACCCACTCATACATTTAATAGAGCTCAGAAATTTTTAAAAAGGACCGTAAATGTCTACCTATATATGTATATAGTATTCTTAATCAAGAATTATAGTAAAACTATTTATTCGAGAAAAACCAAAAAAACAATTAATTTAATTTTCAATAGGCTCCTAATTTTGACTTCGCATTACAAATTTGACAACGAAATTCAATGGACTGTGTTTGCACAATGCAATTTCTCATAATTTTTTAATTTAGAAATACGCGCAGACCAAGCAAATAACGCCTATTTAAGTCTCAATCCAACTGAGAAATATCATTTTAAATTCGTATAGAAATTTTTTTGGTATAACTGAGATCAGTTATCATAGTTTTGGATTTATATCAGACAGTTGACTAAAGCAGTTTTTAGAACTCTTATTTTAAATTTAATTCAATATATTTAATTGAACATCTGACCAAATTCTAATTTAATCAATCCGATGCATTGAATTGTTATTATCAAAAGTATGGTATACTATACCATTATGCTCTATGTCGGATAATGTTACAGGACAATTATGATAATTACGATGACGGTATAAATATCTAACAAATTTCCCGTATTGATGAAAAAAGAAATTAGAACTGCATATTATTATCCCAGAATACCTACTCAAAATACTCAACATTAACATTGATGAAAAAAGTCTTATTAGCAAGGAGGTCTCATTAACTAAAAAACATTAAAATCAAGTAAATTTTATTCTAGTTGTACTTCAAATAAGAATAAAATAAATCAGTTAAATCTATTCATAATTTTTTTAATTCTACAAATAATAGTAAAAAAGATTATGTATCTTATATATACTAATTTTGTTTTTATCTGAAGCCTTTTATGTATATAACAACAACAATAATAAAATAAAAATGTGCCTATTACAGGTGTCACACCACTTTTCCAGTCATTTTTCCCAGTCACCCGAATGAAATTTACTTTCGTATTACAAGTCTCATCCGACAGCAAAAAAATTTCTGAACGTATTTTTTATGTACTTTGACAGAAAAACTCATTTGACGTTTGAATTTAAAAAAAATATTTTTATAAGAATACAAATTTGGTTGATGTGTTTTTTTGTTTTTTTTTAAATTGTGTTTTTGTTTTTTTTTTTAAACTAAAATAAACAAAAATGTTTATCATTCAATTTTTGAATTAATATATTCAAATATATAATATATAATATAAATTCAAATTCAAATATATATTATATATATAAATTATTTCAATAAATTTGTAAATATTTACATACCCTTTCTTTTCAGAATCCATTATTTAAATTTATATAGACACAAAAAATTACAAAATTACAAGTAAATGGAATCTTGTCACATATAAATTGCAAGTGACAATTGAGTCGCATTTTTCAGTCGGCGCGTGACAGTTGTAATAGTAATTAGTGTTGTCACCTGAAATTACTCGGATCCGACAAAAAAAGTGATACCTGTAATAGGCACACAAGTCATTATGAATGAAAAAATGAGAATTGAGTGAATAAATAATTTTTTTTATATGTATTATGGAGGTAGGGCTAGATGTAGGTGTAGAAATATTAATGGATTATGATCAGAGATGATAATATATATTATTTACTATATATTGTTGTTGGTGTTTTGAGTTGCAATGTACATGATTTTTAAACTGCACCCAAACTTTACTAGATTAGCAATGACATTATACTAATTTTATATATTATACTTTTTTCACAAGTTATAAGACATCAATATTTTCAGATTGAAAACTAAAATTCAAATTATTATATTCATTCAGTTACAACTTATACAACGAAAGTAACTTCCAATATGTATACAATAACAATTTATTAATATGAAGTTAAAAATAACTAAGTTGATACTAGTTACATAGTTTACACTAATCCGAAAGCCTCTGCAGCTGGTGATTATAACATTGGCCGTAATTTAAATTGTCGTCAATTCAATAGCAGGCCATACACCACAAGTTCTTACTCACGCGCAAACTTGTACGCGAAAGTGTGAGTTTTTCCTGCAATCTTGCGTGGCGCGTTGTTTACCCATACACTGTACACTCTTGCCTGCGCAAATACTGTTCGTTTTAAAGCTTTAAATTCTTGCATACAAATTGTTATTGTAATTAAAATTTTGGAGTAGTGTGTGGCGTGTGGTAAAATTTGAACACTCCAAATTCAAATCGAACAGTTTTCTGGTTATTTTAAACATGAGTGCAAGTAAAGTATGGTATGTTAGTAAAACTGTACAGTTTTAAGTACAGAATACGCGCACGCAATCTTCTCCATATGTTTACTCATACACAAACGTTCTTTCGCGCACGCATTTAGAAATGTACATGAATCACAAATACTTTGGCGCAAGCAGTTCTGTGTATGGGTTTCTAACAATAATGTTTTTTTTATTTTATTTTATATATTTATTTACTTTATTCTTCATAAATTTATAATTAACAAAAAAATTTTTATTAAAATTATAGAAATATACTTCATAATTTTGTTAAAAGAATAAAGTTAGTTGCATTCTAAGATTTAATATAAAAAATTTGTTACGAATGCACCTTCAGTTTAATTCTAAACATCATTCTTGCATACAAATTGTTATAGTTTACAGTTAATACATTATTGAATTGTCAAATTTGATTACGAATTATTATCGAACTTCCCCGAATTTTGAAAATTTAACGAATACCTAGTAACATTTTAATTTGAATATATAGTTTAATTCTTTAATACTTATAATAATAAAGGATTGAATTTTTATGACAATTTACAAAACGAATTAAAATTTGAAAACAATTCGAGTATCTTTAAAAAGAGTTTTGTTAATTATGTTAAAATTAATTTTTAAAAAAACAATATAAAATTTTATAAATTAGTTGTTAAGTTATTACACTAAATAAGGAATCAATAATAATAAATAACAATTATATTTTTATTTTAAATATTTTTATAATTTATTTTTATTTCTTATAATTTATTTTTGTTTTTGTACCGACCTCTGTAATGTATTGGTGGAAGTGCACATAGAGAGTACAATAAAAAAAAAATAAAAATATTATAATTTTATCAAAAATTAATATGTGGCATCGTATGATACATCACGGTAATACTACTACTATTACTCTCAATCACGATGTTGATTTAATGTAGTTAAAACTTATAAATTTATAACTAAAAGTTATCCAAAAAGATTGCAGTTTTTTTCAAAGGAAGCAGTTTTGGTCGACAAATTTAACTTGTAATTGCAAGAATTATAAAAAAACTATTAAAATAGTTTAGTAATGGAACAAAATCTATTATCAATAATAATTTCTTCGCCTCTGATACTTTCCAGATACTCTTTTATATAAATTTTAAATTATTTTTCGATTAAATAAATGAAAATATTTATTTTCTATTATTATAAAAAAAAGTTTAAAGACAAATAAATATAGTTTTTTAATAACAAATTATAATACACACTCAATTCTAATTTTACACTGATTATTAGCTAATAATAAATAATAAACGTTAATACTGTATGTGTATTAGAATAGCACTTAGGTACATAGATTATAAATGTATGATGTTAAATATATTATCTGAAATATTATTCTACATAATTTGTTGTTAATAATAATTTTCAATATTAAAATGTTAAAATTATAAATATGACTTTAAAATGAAATAAAAACAAAACAATATATTTTAGTGTGGCCATCTAATAATTATAAATGGAATTGAAGCTCTTTTCAAATAATTTTGTAAAGAGGTTCTTTAATTATATCCTGATTTTTTATATTTCTATATTCTAAACAATAAAACTTAAGAAATCTTGTAAAAGAGATGCAATAAGTAAAAAAAATATGTTCACGCCATTTTTTCTCCATTGACTAAATTCTTTATGTTACTTAGATTAGATTAGATATACCTATATATATAAATTAAACGGATAAATATGTGTTCCGGTTATACTCAGCCGCAAATGGGGTTATTGTTACTATATATTGTGAATATAATATAAAAATTATTAGGCACACTCAAGACATTCTCATGTTATCAAACTTAAATCAATCAATCTAGAAATTAGGTTTAATGATTTCTTGAAATATTTTTTACATGCAAATTAGTCTGGTTATCGGTGAAATAATTTTTATACTTTGTTATGATTATCTTTTTCATTTAGGAGAGCACTTTTAGCAGAGATTGTTGAATAGAAATTTTATTTTATGACACAGATTTATTGTTTTTTAGAGTTCTTTTATAGACTTCAATATATTGTTATTTTAATGGTTAGAGTACTTTGGTACTACTTCACGGTTAATAGGTTAATATCGAAATATTTTAGAATGGACTTATGCACACTTGTTGTTTCACTGTGTGTTGTTCCAAAACGCTCGAACATACACTATGTTATTGTTATGACAGCGAAAGCTTGAAAATTTGAATGTGTGCGTAAGAATTTGATTTTCACTACCAAAAATTTGTACATTTGTGCTCCTACCAAAAATTTGTATAGCTCCTTAGTATGTATTAGTAAAAAACAACGGATATGACAAAAGATTCCTTGATTTTTTTTTAACAACCAGTAAATCTCATATTTAAAAAAAAACTCTTATGTTTGTTGATGGAAGAGTGTGTTAAGGAGAGAATAGGAAAAGACAACATGCAGTGAAACAACAAATGTTCATAAGGCCAATAATCATCTTTAGGCAGTTAGAACAAATTTTCGAAGTACTATGTAGGTATAATACACAACACAAGTGTATGCTCGAGTTTCTTAATTTGTTCAATACTAAATTCCATTCAATTACTTACGTGTATAATTTTGACTAACTATATACATTTACATTTAATTCTATTAATAGATTAACTAATATACCATCGGTTGAGTTCTGAAAGGCTCCATATACCATCAAATCGGTTTCGGGTAAACGCGATTTGAAGTTCAAAGTTAGTTAAAAAAAACCACTGTACGATACGATTTTTTGTAACTTTCACAATAAGTTAATACTTATTTTATTATTTTAATTACACAATTTCAAGTGCCTTCCCTCTTTGGTTTATAAGTTATAGGCAATTTTGTTTTTCGAAATCGATTCCCAAACGATCCATATTTTTTGAACAAGTTGATTTTGGTCCATGCACGTGGATCAAATTTACCTGGATATGGGTCGTTTTATCACTAACCTTTACAAATAAATATATGGTCCTCTACATATTAAAAAATATTTATAATATTAAAAAATTTCAAAATTAAAAATCAGTTTATTTCAATTAAGATCACATTATCAATACTCAACAATTCTCTTACATTAACAATATTATAATCTAAAACAAAAACAATAATGCAATTACTAAAAAAATAAAGAACTTAAAATTATTATTATTATATATACCTTTCCTAGATACACCTTAACTTATACCTATTGAAGACGTACGATTCTATTATGGCGAAAATAACCGTACGTTTTTGACATCAATGGTTATTCCCCCCATAATAAGAGCTTACGATTCCAATCACAATCATGTTATTTTTAATAAAACTTTTATATAGTTTTGATCATTTGTTGGGCATATGTGTCAGGCATATGGATATGGGGCATTTTTGAAATAAGCCAATTTTGGTGTCAAACTTCATACAAAAATAACCCATATCCAAAAAAATTGGTGTATGGTTTATTTTATAATTAACAAAGTATTATAAAGGCGGATGTGGGTCAACCCGGAACTAAATATCTCTGAAACGGTAAGAAGAGCGTGTCAGAAAACCTAAGAATCTGCTCCTAAGTACAAAAAGTGAAAATGGCTTATGGAGTCTTTCAGATCTCAGCCGAGAATACATCATTCAAATATGACTTATTTGCTTCTTCATTTTAAGTTTTTTCTCAATATTGTAATTTTATTGACTCACAATATTTTAATTTAGGCGATAGTGAACATCAGCACTTGTATTGATCAAATATTTATTAATGAACACAGTATTTGGGGTGACCTACGATATCCTGATAAAGAAATTCGGCCAAGCAAAATCGTGCGAGTTAAAAGTCCCGCCATATAAAAATTCCACCATATGTAAAAGAAAAACTTTTATTTATTGAAATTTCAATTATTTCACCCAAAATTTCATTTATTTACCACGGCTACACCCCTCTTTACAGAATAAAAAAACAATAAAAGAGTTTTAAATTGATCGGTTTAAATTAACCGGAATTTTATAAAGCAGAATTTTGATATGGGGGACTTTTTTGTCGGGATATTTTTGTGCTCCGATTTATTGTCTAGTATAGGAGGTACAATTTTTTCAATTTTTTTAAATAATTCTGTCAAGAATAAATAGAAAGAAAGCATACCCGTTTGTTGTCACATACCTTCTCTTTCTTTACGCATAACTGCCTGGTCTATGATTAACAGATATTATGTCGTATTCTGAATATTTTTTTTGCCGCATACGCCATGTAGTTATTTCAAGATAATTGTTCTTAAAGTTAAGCACTCTGTTAGACGGAAAGCTACCGATAAATTTTTTTTAAATCGTCACAGGATATTACTGAGAATGTAATAATGTTGAAATCTTGCAACTTTACAGAATATGATCTTAGAGAAAATTATTAAAACTAGCACCGTTTTGCACATAGAGCAAAGCAATATTAATGAAGTTGATCACATTCTACATTATTTTGTGTTAGATAGACCAAACTATTATTGAAACAACAAAAAACCACTTCCTTTTTGTTAGTTACATTTTGGTTATAGCTTATTGGCAACATTTTTTGGCTCAATAAGTTTTTCAGCGTTTTCTACTAATTTGAGGTAAAGTTGATTTAGAATCTCTGGTTGTAAGAACGATGTCTTAAAATAAGCATTCAATGTTCATATTTGCATATAGAATAACTACATAATTGTAGAAAAAGCCATATTTTGAAAATTTAACATGTCTGCTTTGGTCGAATAAGATAATCGAATATGATATTCTTGAATTTGAATTATTGTATTTAATTTTTTTTTAATAATTTAATTAGAGAAATAATACTTGCAATTTCTAAATCTTTAGTGAAACTGTGATTACTGACACTCTGTAAACATACCTTGAATTTGGGTATGACAGGATTTACAAATTTTTCGAATTATTTCTTTCAGCTAAATAATATTTCAGTGCCGTTGTTAATTTATTTCTATTCTGTGGAACACAGGGGTATCACTCCACATCATAATAATTTACTATTTATTTATTTACTATTTAGTTCAAACAGTTTACAAAATATAATACAATTTAATTATTAAAATTTTGAATTAACACAATGTATCAAATAAGATTTATGATTTAAAGTTTAAATTACTTTGAAATTGAATACAACATAGTTTTTATAAAAAACAAAAAACAAAATTAGATAAAATAAATTTCATCAGAAAAAAAAGAGAAGATGAAAAGTTATTAAAAGTATTAAAAGTTAATTATAACACTACAAATTAGTTAATATTAGTAGCGGAAAAACAAGATTAATTAGGAGGACTAAGGAAGCAAGTGAAACAAGGTTTTCTTTAAACTGGTTTTGTTCAAAGAAAAGTCAACACTGTTTTTGTATTTTTTAACTGCCATTAACATTCTATTAATTGGCTCAAATTTACCATAATTAGTTCTATGGAAAGGAAGATTAAAAAGATGTTCTATACGAAAACGCGTACTGGTGTTAATGTACGAGTTAATCTGATCTTTTATAATTTTGGAATCAATTTCACCATTGTATACTTGGGATATGAATAAGATATCTGCAACAACCCTTCTTGATTGCAATGTGTTCATCTGAAGAAGCTTCAGACGATTTATGTATGGAGGTAGGATTATTGGGTTAAACCAGGGAAGATTACGTAAATTTTTTTGAATAGATTCAATTCTATTAATATGAGTGGAGTAGTGAGGTGACCAGACAGGGCTTGCGTACTCAAGGTGGGGGCGAACAAGAGTAGTGAATAAAGATTTAGTAATGTATGGATCATCAAATTCCTTAGACCATCTTTTAATAAAACCTAACATAGAATTTGCCTTGTTAATTATGCTATTAAAGTGAAGTTCAAATGTGAGTTTATCGTCAAAAAGTACGCACAGGTCTTTAAAATGAGAAACTCGGTTGATTAGTTTAGAATTAAAAGTATAATCAGTTATTATTGGAATCAATCTACGAGTAAAGGAAAAAACAGCGCATTTATCAATATTAAGGAGAAGATTATTATAGCCGTACCACTTAAAAAACGAATCAAGATCGTTCTGTAGTACAGTACAATCATTATATGAAGATATTTTTTTATAAATTTTCATATCATCAGCATATATGATCACGTTACTATTGTTAATGAGATTGTTGACATCATTAATTGAGATAATGAATAGTAAGGGACCTAGATGGCTGCCTTGTGGTACACCAGAGGTGGCAGAAAATGATTCAGAAAAAGCTGATCTAAACATTACACTATAAGATCTATTGGATAAAAATGATTTAATCCACATTATAAAAAAAAAATAATCATTTGTAAATGCTGTAAATCTTGAATTAATTATTTTAGAATACAAAGTATTGAACAAGCTAAGTCATTACCCAAACGTGAATTTCTGGATTAATCCAATACTACATACTATATACTTCTTAAGTTTCAAAGGTACATTGTTCAAAACAATACAAACGAGATAAACTTATGATTTGTATAATACTATACACCAGAGCCGTTATTTTAAAATTGAAAAAAAATATTATTAACTAAATCGAGGGTGCTCTATTGATTGGTGATATTTTCAACTTCTGGAAAGGACCACAAATCGGTTTTTAAGCCAAAAATCGCCGAAATTGGCAGAAATCGAGACTTGAAATCGAATTTTCTGTGTAATTAGTTTATGCCTAAAATTACCGTATATTAAGAAGATTTTGTGACTTTATGTATCTCTTTTGTTGGATCTCTACTAGGATGGTCAAATTAAATGCTTATACCCTTGTTTTGTACTTTTTGTATTAGTTCTATATTTTTGTTGCACGCGTTTCCACATATTTGTATTGCATAGGTGATTATAATGTTGAGCATACTGAAAAATAGCGATCTTTTGAAATTGTATGATGCTGGTAAAAATTACAGCAATTATTCTTGCTTTTTTTTTAGCTGTTCTCTTATATGGTTACTCCAAGCTAGATTTTCATCAATTATTACACCTAAGTGTTTTTTTTTTGTTTATGTTATGATATATAATAATTGTATGTATATATGTAATCTTTAGATTGTAAGTATCTTACTTTTATTTTTAAAAATGGATTTTTCTGTGATGTTTTATACCAAAACTAATGTTTTGTCTATATCACGGTTAAAGAAAATTCAATTTATTTAGAGTAGTAAAATATAAAAATTGAATGTGTTAATTCTTTAAATATTTTTTAATTTGTATACAATTTTGTTAATAAAAGTAATGAATATTAAATAAAAAAAAAAAAAGTACTTGTAGTTCTCTACCATTTCCAAAGACCATTCAGCATGTTTTATTCTAATAAAGGAGCAAAAGTTGATCTGCATATCTGTAAAACTAATACAGCTAGGATGAAACTAATAAATTAAATAGACGCAGCAACTTTTAAAACTCGAGAAACAACTCTTAACTCTAAATCGACGATATGGCATATGGAGCAAACCGACGAAGTGTCAATCTTGATATTACCAATTATTGACAACAGAATGTGATGAATGTAATTATTTTAAACTAGCTTTGTAACCCGTCATAAATGACGGAAGCAAAATAAATCCTAGTTTCTTTTTTTCTTTTATTAGATTCTTTATTCCGAAATTACAGTACTTATGTTTATATCACTTTTTATTTATTTTTATTTATGTTTATATTGGCCTAACACTAATCTTTTTTTTTTTTATATAACAGAAAAAGAAGTACCATACCAACAAATTTGTATAAAATGTTTGTATTTTTGTATGGTATACTCGTACTCACTTCCATTTAGTTATAATTCGTTAGTTGGGTTCCATTTAGTATAAATTATACCGTATTAGCGTTATTGAGTCCTCCGGGAGAGCAAATTTAAAAATGGGATCTTGTTTTCATATAAATTTTGTCTTTTGTATAATGTATAGGGATCTTATTTTGCTATATGAATAAACTGTTATTATGGTATTGTGTTATTTTTAAAAAATATTCATAATTTATATATTCAAAATTTTGTATCTAAATTGGTAAGATTTACAAAAATACAAAAACATTTTCATCAATAATTTTCAATTTAAAAAAAACAATGTTTTATTATCCAGCGTAGAAGTAGAGTTAATTATCCTACTCTACTTCTGTCAAGTTCTATTGATTGAACAGTGAACCTGAACAGTGAAGTGAAAAGTGAACACTTAACACTGAAAATAAAATAATATTTTTGGAATGGAGCATATAGAACATACAGAATACAGATACAGCAAATAATAAAAAAAAAACAAAAAAAAACAAAAAAAAAACAAAAATAATTTTTTTTGAGTGAAGTGAGTTACGCACACAATAATGCCAAAAATAAAAGGTAGAAGCAATAAAGTAGTATAATGTATAATATTATACAATACAAATATGCTGATACCCATGTGTATTATTATGTATAATTTTAAGTAATAAGAATAACCTTTGAGTGAATTATGTTTTTTTTTGTGTTAAATGCTGTTTGCCTTTTGGTTATTATACCATATTAAACTATTGATTAAATTTCTATTAGTCCTTATTATTATAAATCAAAAAAATTGTTTGTTTTATTTATATTATTATTATTATTTATTATTTTTTCTTATTATTTGCGAAGAAGACTAACATTAAATTAAAAAAATATAGTTCATGCAATCAATTTTTCCTGCAAAGGTTCAGCATGGTAGACAGGGGTTAAAAAAAAGCACCAAAGCAATTTGTATATATATGCATTTGTATACATATGCAATTTGTATATGCGTTGGAGCGTTCCGTCGAACTTACAAACATCCAGATAAATGCAGAATAATATATATATATAATACCGTATTTTATTATTATACATGACACAACTTTGTTCTAAATGAAAATAAATTACAATTTATATGGTCCATTGGAATTAGAATAGTAACAAAAAAAAAATTGAAATTCATTTAATCCCTTTTGTAACAACATAATTTTCAGTTATAGAAAATTTAATTTTTCAAATTAGTTTTTCATAAACAAAAATAATATAAATTTTGTTTTTCAATATTTTAAGTGTTCTCATTCATGTGGTATAAACTGTAAATAGTTTCTAAACTATTTTCTAATAAAAAATAATTAATTTTTCATGTCACGTACTCTTCATTACAGATTTTTATTTTCTTATTGTTTTGATTTATTTGCTATTGTTATCATTTTCATTTGAATAACACTCAGATTATATTAAAAAGTTAGTGATCCTTTAAAGTATAATGAGAACATTTTACAATAATTTTACATAGATTGATGGTGAATCTACTTATGAATGAAATTATGAATAAATTGCATTTTATTAGACAATTTTTTTTTTTATTTTTTTTTCAAATAATTATTATAACTATTGATTTTTAGTTTAAAATTATTATTGTCTGAAAATTAGAATGCAGTGCCATATTTTTTTTTTTTTTTTTTTTTTTTTTTTTTTTTTTTTTCTCCTATTACTCCGCGTGGTAGCATAGGGCTTCGATAGTGAACCTCCATTCCTCTCTGTTGAGTACTACTTCCTTAATATCGTCCCAGGTATAATTGTTGACTGTTAATTCTTGATCGATTGTGCGTCTCCATGTGTTGTATGGTCTGCCGGGTCTCCTTTGTCCTTGTGGATTCCACTCTAGAGCTCTTCTTGCTATATCACTTTCTGATTTCCTTAGTGTATGACCTATCCATTTCCATTTTTTCCTATTTATCTGTCTGTTGATAGGTTCTTCTCCAGTTATCATCCATAAATCTTCGTTGCTAATTCTTGCCGGCCAGAATATTCTGCATATAATTCTCAAGCACTTATTGATGAATACTTGTAGCTTCTGTTTGATTCTGACCGAAGTGAGCCATGTTTCACTGCCATATATTAATGTTGACTTAACACATGCTCTGAATATTGTTAGCTTTGTTGTTCTCGATATTTGGTTGCTCCGCCATATCTTCATTAGGCTCCCAAATGTTCTTCTTGCCTTATTTATACGGCTGTTGACATCTTCTGTTGCACCTCCTCTTGATGTTATAATGCACCCCAGGTAGTTGAATTCTTCTACGTATTCTATCTGTTGTCCACTCACTGTTATTGGCTCACTGTAACTATTGTTTGTCCTCATTGCTTTGGTTTTCTCGATATTTAATTCCAGTCCCGATTTCTTTGCTTCTTCCTGTAATCTGTTGACTTTGTTCTGTAGGTCCCTTTGATTTTTTGATATGAGGCATACATCATCTGCGTAATCTAAGTCTTCTAAGTTTCCGAAGAGATCCCATTCTATTCCGTTTATTCCAGTGCAAACTTCTCTTAGAATGTCGTCTAGTATTGTGTTGAAGAGAAGTGGAGATAGTGGACATCCTTGTCTAACTCCTATATTGGTGTAGAATGGATCACTGATCTTACCTCTGTGTTGAACTGTTGTCTCTGCATCTTCATACATCGCTTTGATGATGTTGATGATTTTTTCAGGAACTCCTTTCTTTGTAAGTGTTCTCCATATTGCGCATCTCTTGACTGTGTCGAATGCTTTCTTAAAATCTATGAATAGTAGATATAGTGGGGCATTCCATTCCACTGATTGTTCAACTATGACCCGTAAAGTATTTGCCTGGTCTACACAGCTTCGGTTTGGTCTGAAACCTGCCTGCTCTTTCCGTAGTATTGGTTCTAGTACTTCTTCTAATCTTTTCTTTATAATAATTGCTATTATCTTATGAATAGTATTTAGAACCGTGATTCCTCTCCAGTTGCTGCAATGCCATATATTATCATGTAATTAAGTAACTTTAATTATTTACATTATAATATATTAAAGTATTACAATTATTATTACGTAGCTATGCAAATTTACTGTACTGCAGAGAGGCAGATTTAAATCGTAAATTTATTATTGCAGTAGAAATGTCGAATTGCAATACAATAATAATTATTATATTGAATAATATTATCATTTATATTATAATTAACTTGTCAAATATAAATTTTCAATGAAATGAAGAATATTATTTTAAGGACTCCAATTTTATGTTACTATACAAAATAATGTTTTCTAATAATTTAATTTATGTTCAATGCTTGAATAATTTAGATATTTCCCAGAAGAAAAATTGTAATATGTACCAGGAATTTTGAATTTATAAATAATTAATATTAGTAGGTAGATATTATATATTTCCAGTTTGGAATTAGAAAAGATATAGGAAATAATTATGTCATCAATAAAATAATATTAAATAATATAGTAAAATTTAGCAATAAATTTTTTTTGACAATTTAAAAAAAATAATTTAATATTTAGTTTTTCAATTCAAACTAAAAACTAGAGCATAGAGAGTTGGTATGTTTTGTAAACACTAAGTAGATTGATGTAATTTATAAATACTAAGTAGATTGAGGTAGTTCTCAAATACTGCAAATTAAAGTGATATTCTATGATATTATTGCATTAAAAAGTTTTACATTTTCAATTATGATGTCAATTTTTATGTAACGAAAGACGCAAATTGAAAATAAGTGCAATGTAAAGAATCTTTCTCTTTAAGGAAATTAATTATGTTCAGTAGAAGCTGTTACATTATTTCGAAAGAAAATATCATTCTATATATTTTAACTAATAAAATTGATTTGAAAATATTATGACAGAGCACAAAACATAGTTTAAAATCACATATATTTCACCACAACGAGAAGCATACATTGAAGATACTTTGCTTATAGCCTCAAAGCTTCTGAACATTTTATTTTTCTGGACAAAAATCTTATATTCAAAACCAATCGCTATATTTTATCATTATAATAGATGGACCACATGGAACTCTATTGCATTTAATGTGGTCAATAAAAAAGGAAAAAATTTGAAATTCGATATGGCCATGCCTGATAAGTACAAATTAATTAAAATAAAATATTGGTGGTTGGATAACTATAACATTAATTAGCTCTAAGTAAGAAAAATGAACTTAGATAATTAAAATTAAATTAAAATCATTCATCATCATCTGTTGGTTCTACAGCTCGGGGTGAGCTTTAACCTTCTCGACAACTTTCCTCCATTCTGCTCTATCTTGTGCAACTGTCCTACATCCATTAACTCCAATCTTTCGACAGTTGCCCTCGACTTCGTCCAGCCATCGTGATCTTGGTCTACCTCTTGCTCTTGTATTGTGATCATTCATCCTCACCACATGACCTGCCCATCTTAGTCATCAAAAATCATTCAAAACTTGTTACCAAAAAGATAATTGAAAGTGTTCATAGGTAAAACTGGTTCAATTACTTATTTCATACCAGCTGGTATAATATCTCAATACTCTGTCCTAGGTACATATATGACTTTCTCAGAACGAAAAATGTTCAACTATCAATTTTTTACATTTTGAACAAATTAATTGCATTGTTGTCTTCTTGCTTCGGCAGAACATATACTAAAATTGGAACGATACAGAGAAGATTAGCATGGCCCCTGCGCAAGGATGACACGCAAAATCGTGAAGCGTTCCACATTTTTAGAGCACAATATTGGTGGTTAAATTAACAAATAGTTTAGTTTTAGTTGTAGTTTAAGTATAGTTAAGATAGTTTTAGTGTTTTATAGTTAGTAGTTAAGTTAAGTTAGTTACTAGTTAAGATAGGTTAATTAGTATAACATTAGTGTAAGATTTCATTTAAAATAATAATAAGATGGGTGTCTTTTAAATTTTTACTCCTGAAATACTGTAAATGAAATGTTTAATACATAATATTGGGCTTTGAAAATTGTTTACTAAATACATAATATGAAAATTAGGCTAGAAATTATCTTAGAGAACCCCAAGAAGGTCGTTAATTTAAATATAACATTAAAATGAATTCTATTTTTTTTTCAAGAATAGTTATGTAAATTATATAAAGAGAAAATAAAAAGGACAAAAAAGTTAATATCTCGTTTTTCTGAATGTTTGTACTTAATCTGTATTTATTAAATTGCACCGAAATTTCTACACCACAATAGAACAGGCGCAAATATCAAACAATGAAAGGAGGTTCTGTGAACTCTATAGACCACGGATGTAGGATTTCAAGACAATTATGATTATAATGAGAGTTTTATTTTTACAAGATTAATAGTCAGTACTCCAACAGGTCTTAAAATATAAATAAGGCTCTTTTAGCAGGCATGGAGCTAACTACGTCAATTTCTTATTAAGTAAGAATTGCTGTAATTATTATGTTTTGTAATTTTAATTGGTGATTATAATTTAATGGATTTTTAATAGATTCTCAAACGAAATGTTTTAAAATTTTTAAGAATAAAAACAAAAAAACTTTAAAAACATAATTTAAAAAAAAGTGTTATTATCTGTGTCATAGAAGATCTTGAACGGTGTTGGGCAATAGTTTAAAGATTTTAGTTCTGCCTCTGATTTATTTTTCAACTTTTTTAAATTAAAATTATAAAATAACAATTAGCTACTAAATAGTTTTTCTTTTTTTGACCATTCAATAATATTTGTCTTTTTTTGTTATTAGTTTTTTATTTAGTTTTATATTTTTTAAAGTGTTATAAAAATAATTTTGCACTTGTGAAGCTATTTAAAAATATATTTGGTTGAAAATTTAACCAACAAAACGAGAACACCTCTAGTAGGGATTTGTAATTGATATACATATTGATACAGTTATATTATTTCCAGAAGTAAAAATTAACAGGTGTATGTAATGTTCCTAACAGTGTCCTTAATTTTATTATTTAACCAGCTTTATTGGCTATTTTGGTAACATATTTATATTAACTTATTCTATATTGAAGTTTTTAACTAACTATAAGTTCAAAGTATTTTTATGAAGTATTGGCTGGCCATTCACAACAAAAAAGGATTAGTTTACAATTTAAATGAAAAATTACTTAGAGCATGTGCGTTAAAATTAGAGCAAATGAATGGAATGAAATGAAAAAGCAAAAACACAAAACCAAATTTATAGACAGCCTTATTAAAGCTATAGGCATACTAACTCCCTTAGGCTCATCCAATTTTAAATCACCAGGCAACATTGTAACACTAAAGTAACTTTAAGTGAGTAGTACTTAAACTACATTCACGTTTAAGTAACATTTAACACTTAAACTGCACTTAAGAAAAATTGACTTTTTTAGTGTTGACTTAGATGTTGATTTTCAGCTGTTATTTTCAGTAATGGCAGCACTTGTTAAAATGCAGTACAAGTGATAACAATATAGTTTTTTTATTTTATTTTCATTTCATTTTAGTTGTAAACAAAAAATGGTTAAATTATAAACTTATATGAAAGTATCAATTTGACAATCTATTTGACACCTATTGTCAAATCTATATATCCAAAATTTAAGTGAAATGGTCATTTTACCAAATTCAAGTGTCACTTGTATGTTTTAAGTACTAATGGAAAACACATAATTTCTGAATTAAGTTGGATTTGATACTTAAGTGTTCACCTGAAAACTGGCCGTAATAGACAGAAATGTGGGATATTTTAGATACAGAAGAGAATTACAACTAAATACATTCGCAAAACTAAAACCAAAAAAATAATGTTAATTTTTAGTTTTCAATTAATTTTTATAAATTTTAATAGTTAATTAATTTTTGTTTTTTTTTTATAATAAATCAAATCAGCTTTTCTAGTTTTTAACATATTTTTATTAATAATCTTATATATTAATACGCTTAAGCATCTGTTAAACTTTTCACAAAGCTTTTTTCAACTAGATTAGACAACTTTATTAGAACTATTACGAATTACGATAGTGTGCAAAATTTAATTTAAAGACATAAACCACAAAACAATAAAACTAAATTAAACTAAATTAAACCAAAAACAAATTAAAATTAACCTAAAAATAAATCACCTATTAATAGCATTTATTATATCTGATTATATGAATTAATTGTAAAAAAACAAATACAAATTAGCAAAGACAAAAACCGAATTATCAGAATACAATTATTATATCGAATTATAAAAATACCTTTGTTAAAATATTACGATATTACGATATTACAGCAAAAAAACTTACCGGTAAAACATGTTCGCAAATTCCAATAATTGAAATTTATTTATTTTATTAACAAATAATTCAAAAGTATAAATTACAATGCGCAGTAGCATTGAGTAAATATTATATTATACATGGAGAATCATAAACCGAAATTTACGATCTGCTAAGAGCAAGAAAAACAAAATATGTGACATTATTATTAAGTTCCAATTCAATACACGGCAAATTTAGTACTCATCTAAATTAAAAAAATGTTAAAAAGAAAAATCACAGACTATCCTTACCTACATCAGAGACCCTAGCGGGATAACAATATAACAATAAAAACTGAAGAATATGAGAAAAAGCATAATTATTATTGGCTTTACCCCTAACTATAATAGTCATAAGGCGTCAATAAGAACTGAACAATAAGAGAAAAAGCATAATTATTGGCTTTACCCCTAACTATAATAGTCATGAGGCGTCAAATGATGTCATATGATACTTCGTTAAATGGCCTATATGATTCGATATGATTTAACAAAGTCATAACCAATCACAACCTTTACTATAATGGTCATACCTAATCATACCAAAACTTCAAAACCAAAATTTAAAAGAAGTGAAATAAAAATATAAATTCTATAAATAAATGTTTTTGTTTTTTTATTTTGAGTTTGGAAATAGTTAGGACTATTATGATAATAAGAAAAAACACAAAAAACGTATCTATGACTATTTTAGTGTGTTTTTAATGTAAGTGTGGTATGTATTTAGTTTAAATGCATTTAATTTCATGTCTACACTGCCAGCGACATCTCTGTTCGCCACATTTTGTTCATTTGCGCTTAGACATCAGATTTTGTTTCATGAAGGTTTTGTTTTACTTATTTTTATTACATTAAAAATTTTATAGCAATTACATCAAATTTTATATCAAAAGTTTTAATTACATATCTCAAAAATAAACAAATATAGTTGCAAAGAATATTTCTTCATGCAAAATCCACTTTCTAAACTTGCAAAATACGAAGATACGAATATGCGTTACGAGTACTAATAATAAATACTTATAAACAAATATAAATATACTGTGTAATTTCAGAACATTTATGAAATATAAATATTTAAATAGTAAATCAATTATTATTCTAAGTATTTGTATTGATAAATAATAATAATATTTAATACACATTTTTTGTATTTTTTAATGTATATCTTTCAATATATTGGCATAACACAATTAGAACTTTATAAATACCTTTTCTCGCAAAATTCACTTTTCAACTTGCGAAATACCAAAGTGCGTGTCGAGCACTAATATTGAAAAAAAAAATTTATGATATTCTATAACAAAGTCGGATGTTCAAACTTTAATGAACATCATTTATACGTTATAAACACAATTCAAAAACGTATAAACGCTTGCTTATATAAAAGGTTTCTTCAAAACTATTAGCGGTCAACATTTTCAATTCTACGAAAAACAAATAAAATTATTATTCATTATATTATACATATTAGGTATATCATAAATATTGTAAATTATAATTTTATTCATTTTATTATTATTATTTAAATAACAATAATAATTAAAATAATCATAATTTATGATACCGTACGTAATATAATACCTACCTACCGGTTGTAAAAATAAAATTTTAATACAAACAGTGATAAGTGCTTTCCAAATAAAACAAAAAAAAAATATAAATCTGAAGTAGACCTGCGGATTTATCTATAGGTCCACTGTTTTATAAATAAATAAATACCTAAATAAAAATGTAAAAAAATAGTTATAGGTAGATCAAACTATATTGTAAATTAAAAGCTATTCCTGGCGTAACATTCGCCGGTCTAGCAGTTGAATTATAAATGAAACAATTTATTTTATTTGTTTATTTGCTTTATTTTCTTAAAAAGAATCAATGTTTTACATATTTTTTTATTACATAATAAATAAGTTGGAAATTGAAAAACTTAAAACTAAAATTCACTTTATTTAATATCTCAAAAATAGTTTAACATTTTAATACTTATTCAAATATTTCCCTAAAAACAGAATTTTCTATTTCACAGTTGTATGTTGCTTTGTCTAGAGTACGATCTTTTGATAGTGTTAGTGCAGTATAATATATTATGAAATGTTTGAATAAGTATTAAAATGTTAGATTATTTTTAAGATATTAAATAAAATGAATTATAGTTTTAAGTTTTTCAATTTAACTTATTTATTATGTAATAAAAAAATATTTAAAACATTGATTTTTTTAAGAAAATAAAGAAAATTAACAAATAAAATAAATTGTTTCATTTATAATGCTAATGCTAGACCGGCGAATGTTACGCCGGGAATAGCTAGTTTATTATAAATTCCTTAGTTAATTAACGCAATAATTTTAAACTTAAAATTTTTTTCTAATTTACTTATTTTCTCACAACAAAAGAAAATTACCATTATTCAATTCGGGAAATTTTCCTGATCCAAGATTATGTTGAAAATATATATGTATATAGAACCAACAAACAACTGGAAAACTTTTAAGTTTTAATCAATACTATTTGCCTTAAATTGATATTATGTGTACTGAATACCTAGTATATATATAAATATTATCATTAATGCTTATATTAAACAAGTTTCTAATAAATGCATGCTATAATTTTTTTTTGTTAAAATGTATTTTTCGAAAAAATAAATTTTAAAATAATTAATTTGCTTAAAAACTTTTTAATAAAAATAATTTAAAATAAACCTTCAAAATTCTAACTTATTTACTAAAAAAAAAAAAAAATAAGATAAGATAAATAATATATTTACGTATCAGATTTAAACAGAATCTACTTCAGATAAAACTCTTTGAGTGAACTTTCTTCAAGTGAAAAAAATTAATTAAAACATTAAATTATAATAATAGGTCGTCTCTATATATAATATTTATTATATAGGTATATATGTATAATATCAGTATAATTATAAAAAAAAAATGTTCAAAGCCTTTAAATAATAATATTATACAAAATTTATTCACTGTACTCATTTAAACTACACACTTAAACTATATTATGTACAAAATTGATATCAATAGAAAGAAAGTCTTCTTAACGTTATAATATGCAATAACAATCTGACTCTCATTTATATATTATTAAAAATGTTCTTAAAAATATCGGGCGCATTAAATAAGAAATGAATCAAAATACTCTAACTCAGCTTAATTTTTTCTTCATTTCTTATAAAAAAAAAATATATATATAATTTACCAAAGAAAAATAAAAAAACCACAAACACTTATTTAGATTATAATATCTACGTTCATATTAATACATACACTCAGCAAAGGCGACTTGTTAAAGTTTTTATATCGTACGTGAACGACTGAAAAAATTCTATTAAATATATAATTAAAAACTACTAATATTTTCTACATTAATTTTCCCAATTATTTAAACAATTAAAATATAGTTTAAAAAATGTATAATCTTACAAATATACAAATAACGTGAAGGATCATGTAATATTTGGATCCAACTGAAGGATTATGTAATATTTGATGGGTTATCGCTTTTGCATAATTCACTCTTATAACTGTAATGACACTTTTATCTAGTATCTAGAGTATCTGTATAATAAGCATATTTAGCTTGTTACTTTATTTTATGAATCATTTGAGAAAATTTCTATGTTAATTTTGTACGTTCCTAAAATATTTATATCTAGACTTTGTGATGGCTGTTCTATAAAATTTAGTTGAAATTCAAATAAATAAAAAATTGAATAAATAAATAAAATTTGTATTATAATTCTCAAGTCGATGCACTATGTTGGTCGAGTATGAAATGCTGTCGACTAACACATAACCGCTTAGAAATGTGACTTAATTTAAAATGTATATATCAAATGAAATAGTTTACTGATAACGGTTCCATCAGCATAAAATAAGTCAAACAATATCCTAATGTGAACATTTATTAAAAATAATCTTTTTTCATCTTTTGATGATAGGAGGCATACAAATTTTTTCAACATAGGTACTATCTAATGAAATTCAGCCTTATTTATCTAGAAAACGCTCTGCTTTAAAACTCAACAGTCTAACTAAACAACTGAAGGTGAATGAATATAAAATACTGGAGTGAAAGTTCGAAACCATTAAAAATTTGGTATAATTGAAACGAATAATAATTGCAAGCCATGTTATGTTATCTTATATTTTTTTGTTGTAAAAATTAAATTATAAAATAATAAAATATAAGCCACTGTGATTTTAGAGCAACAAAATCCTTCAGCAACTTTCCTTTTAACAAATTTTTCAGTTATAACCCAATCATATTGCTCCTAACTAGTTAAGCTGGATTTTTATTGGCCAATATGTTTTATCCAGCTCTTTTTTTATTGTCCTCCGCCAGGTTTTATTGTACATTGCAAGATCCATTTTAGGCT
The DNA here is from genome assembly GCA_963942445.1 of Argyra leucocephala. Lineage (NCBI taxonomy): Eukaryota > Metazoa > Arthropoda > Insecta > Diptera > Dolichopodidae > Argyra > Argyra leucocephala. The sequence goes on along the minus strand of OZ012678.1, from coordinate 114,563,336 downwards.
CATTCGTGCTGTATATGTTTTTTTATTAAACGTGCTGACAATTACTACTGACTTTTTTTTTTAATTTATTCTATGGTGTACATACAATATTGTTATATCATCCGAATGTTAATCAAAACACCATGATTCAATTGTCTCGCCCCTGATACACAAATATATAATATAGAAAAAATATTAGAAAACCATAAACGAATAAATTTAAAATTAAATAAATCATGTCAGAAAATTTGAATGAAATTAAAGTCGTAAAAATATCCTTATTTTTGTTTATTTCCACTGACTAGAGTGACTGATACAGAAAAATTTTCTATCAAAAAATCATGATGGTTGGTTACAAATTTTTTTTATTTTCATTAATTTACAACTCAAAAAAAAATATTATTTTTTTTTTTGTTCTATTGTGTTATTTACAATATTTAAAAAAAAATTTCATAAAACTATATTCAGAATACATATTTTATAAATAATAATTTTTTATGATAGTTTATTTTGTGTTTGTTGTTGTTATTGTAACAAACACTTTATGTAAATATTTTAATGCATTTTCGCCTATCTTGACACTTTCCTACTCTAATTTGCCCTCATTAACCTCGTTTTTTCTTCTATCTGTTTGTTTTTTTGTGTTTTGGAGATTTTCTCTATTTCTTTATTCATCTCATGATGATTATCTTTGCATTCGTTCATTCTATAAGTTTTCATGTTGTTAGAATACAAATATAATATTACTTATATTGTTTATTTTTGTTTATTATTTTCTGATACTATTTTTTTTTTTTTTTTGGTATCATTCTTTTTTCAAAATGTCAAGTGAGTTCCCAACTACCGGAGTAGAGTTCTATCCGCTCTTGAAGATTTCTTTTATTATTATTATTATCGTATTGTATTTTGTGTTGCATTGCATTGTGTTATGTTGTGTTCTGTTTTATTGTGTTGTTAAACAATTTTTTTTACTCTTAGACATTACATTATCATTCTATTCTGATTTATGGAAACTTATAACATATTTATATAAATTTCATATACAATATCTAATGTAGAAATAATTTTCAATACAAATGTATATATATATATATAATAATATAATATATTGTACATAATGTAATAAAAGAGAGGTCCTGCAGGAATGATATTATAATGTATTCGTTGGTAAATCAAAAAATATTACAAATGAAAAATAGAATAAAAAGAAGGAAGTTGAATCCTAAGTATTATCCTGACAGACTATGAAATGAATGCAAATGTTTACCCTTACTGTTTAGAATTTCTACAAACAAATTTTTGTTAGTTTGGATGTTGGTAGGTATTTAAAAAGATTTGGTAAAAAAATTCCTAAGTATTTTTTTTATTATTGTTTAACTTTAACGATGTTGAATTCAATTTTAAGAATTTTAAATGATGAATTTTACAGAAAATAATGGTCGAGCTAAGGATATTAAGAATGTTTTATTCAAAAAATGTTATTAAAAAGAATTAAGAATTTATTTAAAATGAAATATTAAAATGTAAGAGGTATGTATGTATATGTATAGTATGTACTTGTGAATTTAAATTTTTTTTAATAATGATAATAATAAAGTCAATTACTGAAACATTATTGTTTGTATTGTATTTGTGAATTTTGTTTAGTATCAATTTAATCCCTACTACTACCACTACTTTTCGAACTCATTTTATTATATTTAAGAAAATCTGAATATAAAAATTTATTTTTTGGAGTTCTAGTGAAATGTTTTCGATTTTTTAGTTTTTTTCCTCTTCTTTTTATAAGACCTAGCCTTATTAACTTTAGAAATTAGAGTGTCATATTGAAATAAAAATTTAACTTACAATCTAAAAGATTCAAAAACAATTTTATGAATTGAAAAAAATACTCAGCACGTGATAATTTAACAAGTCAGTGTAATAATATTGAATATAGTGTAATATAAGAGAAATCGTTAGGACAAGTATTATTTATTTATTTTTTTTTATTTATTTATTTTCAATTATCTTTGGCCAAAGAGATTTCTCTCATTTCAAGGCTATACAAACTAATTTAATTCAAAAATTTAATAATTTAGTTCTTTTATGACATTATAGTAAAACTACAAAATTTTGTAACAAGTTAAAAGAAGACGAAAAAAGAAAAAAAAACAATACAAATTAGAAAATAAAAATAAATAATAGTTAAAGGAAAAAAAGATGAGAATAATGAAATTTATACAGAACTAAATAACAATAATTTGAATCGTATTATTACTTAATATTAGTTTATACATAAATTTTTTCATTTTATTTTTTATATTGAGGAATTGAGTTTAATTTTCATCGTTATATTTACTTAAAAAGCTTTTGGTTATTTCTATATTTAATTTTTTGACATCTAATAATTTTATATCTTTATTTAGTTTATTATACAGATTAATACCCCTATAAATTGTTGTAGATGAACCAAATTGAGTAGTTCTTTTACGCTCAAAATTAAGTAAACGTTGATTCCTTGTGTTGATGTGCGTGAATCTTGACGTTTCGTTAATACAGTGGATGTGTGGATTATTTCGTTAATTGAATTATAAATATGGAGTAGGATTTTGATAGTAATATAGTCATTGATTAATAATATGTTATTTTTACTATGAATATATTATTCAGTTTTATCTAGCCAGTTGTGTTGATATAAGTTTTTTATTGCCTTGCTTCGAATAATCTGTAATTCTTAAATTTTTATTTGCATAATTGTAATGCGTAATCATAATTTGGTAAATCGTATATGCTGTAAACATAAAATTTATTGTAAACAAAAAAAAAACATAATATCTTAATAATTAAAGCAAAGAATGGTAATATCTAGGTAACATTATAATACTTAATACTCCAATTGAACTTAGCTTCATCAAAAATCTTGGTGTTACAATAGACGAAGATTTCAGATGGAATCAACAAGGTAATAAGTTTTCAGGAAAATAAGCCACAGAGTTCCTGCAAATACTAAGCTATCAAAATACTACTGTCTATTTAATAATAAAAGCTCATAATATGGTATTGTTGTTTGGGAAAATTCATTTGAAAAAACCTTGAAATCTCTACAGACTATCCAGAATAAAGAGTTAAAAAACTTTTTTAACTTCCATCACAGAATTGCTATATTATATAAAAAATATGGTAAAATCAAACTAAATGATAATAAAGAATTGCTGCAACTGATGCATATAGAGTAACTGTCCCTATTATCGAATACTGCAATAAACAGAAATAATTCATAATAAATAGGTGCTATATGGATTGGATTTTAAGCATATCACAGCTCGAGAAAAGGTCATTAAAGAAAATCAGAAATAGGGTGGGTGAAAGCATAGAGCCTTGTGGAACACCAGCATTGACTTGAAGTTGGTTTTTTTTTTTTTTTTTTACACTCTACAGTAACTTAGGTAGAATCACCTTTTCGTGTTTAATTAAGTACGGTACTGCAATTTTACACTACAATCTACAATATTTTGAGTATTTATTTAACAAATTACTGGCTTATCAACTCATTAAATGTGGAAAACTACTGCTATTATCAGGAACTAAGCCTTCTTAAATGGAATAGTTTCATTTTTATTTAATTTGTTACCAGATTATACTCTCAATTATTTTTTGCCATTTATTATATCCCAATGACAAAGGGTACTGGACCAGGTCGAAAAATCCATAAAGCATTTTTTTTATTTTGCTTCATCGAGAATCGAACCTGGGACTTTTCGGTTGAAAGACAGGCGCTCTACCTACTGCGCCACCCAGCGTTGAAAAAGAACCGCCAACTGAAACTATAATAGATTGATTTAAAATAAAACTTTCAATAAATTTTTTAATAAATTGAGCCTGGGCCAATTGCGTTACATTTTGATATAAGAGAAGAATGCCAAGCTTGCTAGACAAATCAAAAGTTTTGTATATGTCCAGAGCAGCAAATTCACTAGATTGATGAAAGTTGGTGTTGAACTTTCCGCAGAAGCAAGTCATGAGATTACCGGTGGAACGTTGTTGGGCGTGAAAGCCGTATTGACTATCATGATTGATGCCTATACTATTTAGATATTTCTTCAACTTTTGATTGTTAAGATTTTATTGTTTTTGAAAGTTTAGAAGTAAAAAGCTTTGGCAACTTTTCAATAGGACGGCTACATTCCTGAAGAAAAGGATAAAAAAAAAAGTTGCGCAGAGGTTTAGATTTTTTAAATGCGCGTTTTATATCTAGTAATACTGCTATGACCAAATCTGCAGCATCAGGCAGTTTCTTCCATTCAAAAATCACCCAGTATATGACATTAATTATTACATGATACATTTTTAGATCCTCAGCATAGTCAAGGTGACCCATTCCTCTCATATAAGATAGTTATAAAGAAAAAAACATAGAGGATTCTGAGGGAGATGTTGTATCAGCGTAGGACCTAATGACCATATCCCAAGGATAGCTGAAATTGGGGCTTTTATCGTAAAATCTTGAAGTATTTGGTTTTTCAAGAAAGAAAATAAAGATTGTTTTCTTTCCAAAATTTTCTATTTTGAATTACAATATCTCCATAACGGCAGCACCAATCATCATCAAATAATTGTTAAAGTATGCTCCAGACCGTTATCCTTCTAGAATATATAACTGAATATATATATATATATATATATATATATATCTAATGAATCAACAGATATAATGGTTTTTATAAAAAAACCTCAAAACAACAAGGATACTTTCAAATGCCCTTTTCGTCCTCAAAGAATAAGATATGCCACTAACGATATATATTTTTGGAAAGCCAACAACTCCAGCTATTCTGTGATATTGTCATTAGGTCATACGCCAATACAACATCTCCCTCAACAGAGCCAAAGCATAAATAAAAAAAAAAAAAATTATCTTGAGCATCTTGAGAACCTTTATTATTGACATAAAATTCCTCTTCGTCTACGAACTCAAAAATATTTCAAAAATTCAGTGAAAATATTTTATTTCATAAAATGAAATTAAAAATTTTCGAATTTTCTTTAAATTTTTAGCATTTTGCTAAAACTATCGATTGCAAATATTTATAACCTATGTCATCATTCTATAATTTTAAATTTACTTTGATTAAAAATAGGTGGGTCTTGCAAAAATTATTCAATTTATTATTCCCACCGAATTTTATCCGTACACAATTGAAGGCAATTAAAAACAAAAAAGCTACAAAAAACATTAACAAATTTTTTTGAAAAAATTTCAACATTTAATCTAATCCTTGTTTTAGACTATCCAAGATCTACTCTAAATCACTACAAATTTTCAAAATGAAAATAATTCCTCACTTCACTATTTCTAGTGAAACTACATTGTATTTATTTTTCTTTTTTATATTTTATTCTCCACTAACTTTTTATTTAATTCATTTTGTTTTTATAATAAAATTTCAAGAATTAATTCAGAATTAAAAAAAAAAAAAATTAAAAAAAAAAATCCACTCAAAATCCTTATTGGATTTTCTATATAATTCCTTGATTCTGTTGTTTTTATTTATTTGTTTTTTTTTCTGAATATAGAATGAATATACTGATAGTGGATTTAGGAATTTAAATTTTTAAATTTTATTTTTCCATTAGCATTTCATTCAATTTTGGTTGTAGTTAAATTCATTTTGTTTTGTATCCGAAAATAACAAGAAAAACAATAAAACAAAATAAATAAAGATAAAAAATGCTTAAAACCCAGAGTGATTTGATAAAAAACAATATAAAAAATTTGTCTGTACCTACATACATATATAAACTCGTATATAAAACTCGTCGTAAAGCGCATTCACGCTCATTTTTATTAAGGACTATAAGGATACATCCATTATCTGATTTATTTCAAAATTTGTATATTCAATTGGAATAATATTTTAAATAATACATAATGCATACAATTATATTATATGTATATATAAATTATATATAGATATACTTACCAAATTTGAAATTTATTATTGGAAATTGTATTAAGAGAAGAGAGAAAAGAAAAATATTATACACAGTTAAACAATTTGAATTTTTTTGTTTAAATTTTTAAGTAGAGATATTAATTTAACACCATAATTAATTCATTGAACATTAATAACCTATTAAGAATGTTATTTGTTCATATGAATGGTAAATTTTTTGTATTGATAACCTACTTAATGATTTAAAATAATAGAATTTAAAAGAATTTGGTTTTCTTTTTTTACTGATTTTTTTTATAAAATTTGAATTTGAGATTTACGGTTTGAATATTTGGTATTGAATTCATCTTTTAAGTCTTTTAGGTTTTATTCTTTAAATTCTATTCTAATTCGGTAATTAATTTTCGAATGAATTATATTATTTAATATTTTGTCATAGAATTGGAAGTACGTTTAATTACAACCTGTTGAATAATTATGTTATTGATTATATTCATCTGAAGGTTACGTGTTCGAATCCCGATTAGGGCATAAATACTGTAAAAACATTTTTAATTATTTTTTGAATTTAGTTTGGAATACAATTTGATAATTTGATTATTACTTAAAATAAAAATATTGGTAGTTGAATAAAAATGTGGAAGTTTCTATTACTATAGAACAACGTTCTTCGAACAATGTGAGTTATCCGGCATACCACTGAAGAATATCCTGATTATTATTATTAAATCAAACATCTTTAAGATCTCAGATGCTTAATTGCGGGTAATAAAACCATTTGTGACTACGGTAATAGCTGACCCAGACTGGTAGAGGTGTTTAAATGTAAAAAACCAAAGTTATAATGATATCCTATAAATTCAGTGAAAACAAACAAAATAAATAAATATTTCAAGGATTTTCAAAACAAATTAGAAATTTTAAATAATAAAAATAGAAATAAAAATAAAATAGAAAAAATTAATTATGATATTTTATTAGAATATTTGATTATTATTATGATTTTATTATGCTTTGATTTCATTGTAAAAAAAAATACTGCAAAAAATAACTTTAAATATTATTAGTTTGTTTTCTACCATTAGCCTGGATTTTTTATTTATAATTGGATACAAAATTTTTGTATATAGATTTATTTTATTGACTGTCTTAGTTTATATATGCTTTAAATGTAACTTTTTGTCCAAATGGATACTAAGACATTTAATATCATCTCTTTTTATTTCGGTATTATTTAAAAATAAGTTTCTGTTTGGCAAGTAACATGATTTTCTTCTTTTTGTGAAGAAAATCGAGTTTGTTTTTTCACCATTGATTTTAATTTTCCAATTGTAATAAAGTTGTTGAATTATTTGGAAACCATTTCAAGGTTATTTATTATTTCATTTGGACATATGGAAGATGATAATAGGGCAGTATCGTCTGCGTATAAACTTGTATAGCAATTTGGACCAGCTAGGGTTAAACCGTAAAAACAAAATGGGTTTTCAGAAGTTCATATTTCTGTTACCTTATATATTTTGTTTATCACAGTAAATCATCGGGTTTTAGCCTATTTAAACTTGTTATGTCATCTGATATGACTGAAAATTCGGTCACTTTTGATTTTCTGTTGATTGAGTTAATCTGTTTTCGTATTTAAATCTATATTATAATACACAAGAGTACCATTAGTGAAAGCGCACTTTTCGTGGTTTTTCGTGTGTCTTCGTTTTATTCTTTATTCAATCAATCAATGATGTAGGCCGTGGGGATCAAAATCAATTTTTATTTTAACTCAGTTAGTTGAAGCATCATGTTAATATAAGAAATTTTTGTGAGTTCAATTCTCTTTTGAGTCAATTTTTTTTTCTTTAATGTTTTGGGATTATCGCATTTGGGTTTTTGCGCTTTCAGTAGGAAAGCGCAAAAGGAAGGCAGGTTTAAGGAAAATTTATAAAATAATATTTCAAAAAGTCGGAATTTTTCTCCCTGAACCTGCCTTCACCCATGGTCAGCTTTAAACAGCAATATCAAGAGAAACAAAATCCACTGCTCTAAACATTAAAGTTCTAGCAGGACCAAGACAGGGGAAAACTACTGACAGAAACAGTGTAATTGACAATGTTGCATACCAGGAGGCTTGCGAGAATATTCAATTTTATCCAATTTTTTCTGCGTGATAAATTTTAAAACTCGTTCATAATAATTGGGAAACGATCATGTATGATACTAAGCCATAGTTGAGATTAATGATTTAATAAAAATTTCGGAAAAATTTCCAACGCACCACACTCCATTAAAGCAAAAAATCAATTAATCGGTCAATAACATCAGTTAGGGTAAAGGCTTTCGGTAGCTTGAGTGACTTAAGTGGGTTAGAGTCCCACATAGCTAAGTGGCTACGTACGCGGTCTGCTTAGTATTTTTCGAAGCTTTCCCCTGCTCTTGAAAAATAAAAAATAATAAAAACAAATTAAATTTTATAAAAAACCTCTAATTATATCTGATACTTGTGATATTTAATTTTATAAATAAAAGAGTTTATTTTCTAAAGATTAACTTTGAACATTTTTATTTTTTTATTGTGTGCTATTAACGTTCCTATTCTATATATTGTTGTCAGATACTTTTAACATGTCGAATGTTTAATTTCATGAAAAATCATTTTATTGTGCCGTTTCACAGAAAAATTGCTTTCTTTTGCTCCGCCTGGTATGTACCCGGAGGTTTCTTCTAGTAACAAATAATTCCGTCAGGAATTGCAGCTCTAAATTAAAGCCGGTTTTAGGTTTATGTCCAGTTTGGCTTTTAATGTATTATTCATTTGTATTATTTAATGTATTATATTAATGTACAATAATCCTATTCCAAGCTTCAAATATACATTATATATTTGAAGCTTGGAATAGGATTAGTTAGGGAAGTTTACCAATACACTGTTTTAGTGCTTAATGTGATGTTTCCTTTCATAGCACAAATCAAGGTGTAATCCAAAATATTTCACTCTTTTTGCCAGTACTTTTTTTGACAAAAAATATTCTACAGACATTCATTAGGTCATGACTTCCAGCTTCTTTATGTACAAGAAAAACAAAATATTTGAACTAGATTGTTCTGTACTTAGTACAGAAGTACTTATAACAGATATTATAAATAAAACCAAAATAAAAAAATGCAATTTACTAAAAAGGGTATACCCTAGTTTAATTCTCAATCAAAATACCAAAGAATTTCTTTTTGAAAAATTCATTCTTGATGGAACACTCAAATACATTCATGAGATTTTAAAATAAAAATTAAAAAATTTTTATTTCCCTTTGCAATAAATTCTAATTTCAAATAATTACTCTTGCATATCATACATCCATTAAAAATTCAAAAGTTTTTAACTTTTTTTGATGTATAAAAAAAAAAAAATATTCTTCAACATTTTAAATTACTTTTAAATATCCACTTTGACACAAAAACTTTTCTCTTTTTTTTTCTTCTTTTATTTTATTTAAGAATCCAAATAATGTGAATTATTTTTATTTTCCAACATATTATTTTAAAAAATTCAAAAATAAAAAAAAAATAATAAAAAAATTACCTCGTAACAAAAAATATTTTATTTTTTTAATGTGCAATTTTAAACTATTACAAAACCATAAAAATCTCTTCCATTCACAAAGAAATGACAAATTGAAGTTGGCAAGAACAAAAATAAATAAAAAATAAAAAAAACAAACAAACAAAAAGAAAATGTTACCAGAATTAAATGTCACAAAAATTTTCGTGTTTTTTTGGAATGCACCAATGAATTTTTAATATTATCATAAATCTATTCACCATAAATTCGCATACATTCTTAAATAATATTATAAAATAATATTTTGATGTATGGAAACAAAAATTTCCCGAATTTTCCAACAAAAACCATAAAGGAAAACTTTCAAATAAAAATTAAATTTTTCTATCTATAGCAGAAATCATTGTTCCCGGAAACCACTTACTTTGAATGGAATTATTTTTAAATGGGATTATAATAATATATCTATGGAATTTCGAAGTTCGATTTTATATTTTACAGAAGAGTTTCAATAAAATGGTTTCTTATAGTTTTATAATTTATTATTTATGTTTAATTGTAAAAATTATTACCCAGCAGCATCCTTAGACATTACTCAAGCATATGATAAAGTCTGCATGACAGGCTTCTGTGTGAGCGAAAAGAAAAAAATAGATACTACCACATACCTATTATCAGAATTATTAATAACAGGAAAACCATGGTAAATTTTAACGATTAAAATTCTCATTTAACGGATAGCATTAAGGACCATTTTATATTTCTTATTTAGTGGCTGGATAGCGTAGTAGATAGAGCAACTGTCTTTCAACGAAACGGCCCCAGGTTCGATTTCCGATAAAGAAAAAAAATGCTTTTTATAAAATTGAGAGTATAATTTGGTAACACCTTCAATAAAATTGGAACTACACTATTCAAGAAGGGTTAGTTTCTGACAATAGCAGTTGTTTTCCAAATTTAATGAGTTGATAAGCCCGTAATTTATTAAAAAACTGCTCGAAAAAATTGTAGATATTGTAGTTCACATAAACTTGCATTACGAAAAGATAATTCTATCTATGTTACTGTGAAGAACAGAAAAAACAAAAACAAGACAAGATACCACAATTACAACTTTTGCTGAATTTTTATTATAAATATTTTCTACCAAGTGACCTCCTTTAAACTTCAAAGATGACATAAACAACTGGTTAAATAAGAGAAGAATAAAAGTAAACGTAATCATATCTGTTCATATTTTAATTCACTTCTAGCAAATAAATGGATCCACTAGTTAAAATCAATAATATACGTTGCCAAAAGTCTAAAAGTTGAAAAGTCCAAAAGCAAATAATAAAAAAAAAAAAAAACAAATAAAGAGTGTAATAAGAGGCTACTGTGTGGTACTAAGTGCGCTCTGGGATCATCATCAGAATTTCCGAAGTCTCTGTGTATTTACTGTGTATAAAGTAAATAACTACACTTGAAATTGTTCAATTTATACAGACTATTTGGCAGGAAATTGCATCTCACTATTGAAAACAAGGTCCAAGTATACTGTAAATAACAAGTATACTAAAGCCAATATAGTCGTACAGTACTGAGCATCAAGCAAAACTAATAATAAAAATTATAGAACGTTTTCGAGTAAAGATACTTATAGGAATAGTCAATCCGCCTTGGTATGTTCGAAATTCAATCATAAAATATGAATTGCAATTGTGGTCAGTAAAAGAGGAAATAATTGATTTGATTTGACTACAAAATGTTGCGCTTGTTTAGGAAATCACCAAAATTCACTGTAGGAATGTTGCTAACCCAACCATATAGTCAACATAGAAGATTAAGAGGCTTCTAAATATCACACCTTATGTTTATTACTTAATGATGTCGAATAGAGTGTAAACGAAGGAGTATATTTACTAAAATGTAGCTTAAGCTATTTAAAATTCTTATAATAATAATGTATGCCAGCGCTTTACACCATCCAAAATATGGTACTCCTCCTTCACTATTTTATGAATAAGATATATTGGTAGGTAGTAGTGGATGTCGATAATTCACCGACATGCTTAGATCAATATGAGTTCAATTGTGATAGTTCTATTGTTCATCAGACTATTCGTTAATTTTTGTCTTACTATTTTAGTAGCACAAAAGGAAATTTATTAGTTCTCACTTATATGCTATTACGCTCTCATAAACAGTTTTAATAATTAAAAATAATTTTAGAGAAATATAGCCAAATTATTCCATTATTTCCGAAACAAGCTTTTGTTTAAATATTGGAATTAAAACAGGTCCAGTACTTGACTAAATGTCAGTATATTTTCTCTTGAATGAAATAAATGAGTATTAAAACTCTGATTATTTGTTATGACGTAAGTAAATCAATACAATATAATACACAGTGTTCTTAAAATATCTATAAATATCTCCTGTATGTCAAATAATGTAATAAAACGTATTTTACTTTAGTAATAAATCACATTATAAGAATAGAAAAGATACATCCTAATGTTCTTTCAAATTGACAAAAATAAACTCTATGGAGCCGCAAATATTCGTAAATAAAAAAAAATATAAAGAAAGGTACTTTTTTTCCAAAATATTCTTTCTCTGTCATTTTTTCACTTTTAGATTTACGAAAAATCAAAAATCCAGGTCAAAAAGAAGCAACAATGCATTATTTCGTATTGGTACGAATTTTCTCAGAAGAAACCAAAAAGCAAAATACGAGTAGTTGGAAAAATTAAGAAAAATTTTCCAGGATGTTATTAAGATAATACTAAAAAAGAGAAAACATGTACAAATTCAAATAAAGGAATAAAAATAAAGATAAATTATATTATATACAAAATAGAAGGAAAGAGATAAATATATTAAGAAATATAAATATAATGGTATGCAAGTGTATGTATGAATGTATGTAGAAAAAACATTAAAAGAAATTGCGCTTGACATGAGAGTTGAAAAAAAAATTAAGGTTATGTCAATACAGGACACTTTAATTCAATTCTGTTTTGGTTATTTCATTTTTATTTCAAAAATGTTAAAATTTTATATACAGGGTGAATTTTACGAAAGTGTTTGAAAATTCATATGTTTTAAAATTCATAAGCGATGAAATTTAAAAAAACTTGGCAACCTTTTTTTTTCTACGCTTCCCAAACACTAGGAAAGGATTCCTTTATACAAAATTATTGTAGTTATATAAGAATAGTTTAACTGGACGGTGGAGTCACCAAATAGGCATAAGGCGCGATTTTGGATTTTGTCCAGGAAACCTGAAGCTTGGAAAACCCTCGCCCATATGTGAGAATTGTACTCCATCGAAGGTCAAATTTATGTTTTATATCGGATATATGTTGGATATTGGCCAGATCTCTTGGAGAAAAGTAGGCTTTACATCGAGATGGCTTTACTATATCTAGAATTTTTTTTCTTATTTCCCATTTTTATTTAGTACTGTACCTGACACCTATGTGAATGTAAAAAACATCTACTAACTTTTTTTACATTCTTGGTAAGCCATAACTATACTATCAATTTTCTATAGGTAAATTTTTTTCTCTTTTTCAAATTAATTTTTCTTCTTTTTATTTACTTGGAAACCGGAAATCTGTTTATTAAATCATGTGGCCTGTATTTTTTCAGGCTTCTATTGCTTATTTCTTATTTTGAAAGAGTATTTATTTCATTGTTAGCCTCACTCCATGATAATTTTTGTTGATATTTTAAGCTAGTCTTTTCAATTTTCTTGTAAATTGTACATATTTTTAAACCACGGTTTAGTAAGATCGATATTTCTCAGTTGGGCTCTATCTATTGTTCAAATTATTTTTTTTTGTCATTCTCACTAATTTTATTAAATCATTATTTTTTTTGCTCCAGGTACAGCAAATTTCTCCTCCATATTGTCATAATCGATTTTATAATAATTTTTTTATAGAATAGGATCTATCTATTCATTGTTAGTTTTAATTGGCTTGTAGGGGCCATTGAAGTAAGCATGTAAACGTATTGTCCATGTGTATACCCAGTTATATTTAGTTTGGGTTTGAATTTGCATACGTTTATTATTTATTATAATTTATTTAGTGTCGTATCGAGTTTTAGTTGTATTGTTCAACTTGTGTAGGTTTTTCGTCATAAATTTTAACATTCCATATTTTTAACTAATCAATTGTCTTATTCATAGTTGTTTGTACTTTTTTAGTCGGTGTTTTCAAGTAGTGAATTGAAGCAAGTACAACTGTATCATCTGCGATGTTGCCAGCAGCAATGTATTTTGCTTTATAGGCATTGGAATATCAGATCTATACAGAAGTCATAAAACTGGGCTCATTATAATAGAAATAACTGTTTTTTTTTTTTTTGAAAAATCATTAGAATTGAATTAGATATAAAGTTTAAAATACATATAGAGTTATTTAGTTTTTGTATCCTCCAATTTTCGATTTACATGTTTTCAATATTTCAGACTGCATGATGATGCACCCCCAAAATCTTTTACTGGTCTTGCTTTAAAAATTGGTGATGAAATTATAGCGAAAATTTATGGTGAAATTGAAATCAGTAGTGACATGGGCTGTCGTGTTATTGGTGATTATACAGTAAGTTTGGTTTACTAAGAATCAATTACAAAAAACACCCTGTTCTCCTACAGTACTTACAGAAGTTAATATTTTTTATGAATTGTTTTTCTTTCTTTTTATGTATAACTCTAACATTTTAAGAATTCTAAATTTTAGTGAAATGAATGCCATACAAATTTTGTTAAGTATAGAAATATTTTAATACACGACATGGTAATAGATGGTAAAATGGAGTGACAATTAAAATTAAATTAAATAAATTATTAATTTTAATAATTATGAAACGATTCTTGTACAAAAAAATCTTTTTATCTGACATAAACGATAATTATTATAACAAGTTACATTTACCATAATTGACCTCGATAATTTAATCTGGTTAAATCATTATAGATTTTCCACTAAAATAAATTTTTTTTTTTTCGAATATACTAGATTCAATATCTGATTTAACAAAAATAATTCTATACCTGAGTAGATAGGCCCATTTCTTTCAATTATTTCAATACTTCAACTACTTCAACAACTTTTTAAGCTAAATTTCGACACTAATCCGTCATACAGTTTTGTCGTTTCGAAAATCTTGGCATTTGAAAAAAAAAATAGTTCTTAAGAAATATTATATATTTTAAAGTTAAATTTTCTTTGTTTATTTTCGATGTCAAATGTACAGAAACTGCATCAAGTGAAAATAAAAAATGCAGGTTAAAATAAGAATAATTAAAATATTTAATTAAATCAATTTCGATCAAAAATTAATGCAAACATTTGTATCAAATGTTCTTTTAAACAACAATTTAAAAATTTACTATGGCCTTCATAATGCAGCAGATGAGTAAAGGCCACCATCAATTTGTTTATCCATACCTTGCGACTCCAGTCGATTGCTTACATATCACTATAATATTTTTTATTGAAACACTTTGATGTAGTTTAAGTCTTTTTCTATATATTTTGTGTATTATTAAACTACAAGTTGGATTTTAGCCAAGAGCGATTTTTGCAATATTTTAGTAATTTGTGAGCCCATCCAACTTCATTATGTTTTCTTTATTGCGTTATATAATTCAGCATTGGTAAATCACAGAAATATTTTCAGTATTAGAGTATATAGAGGATTTATTTGTAAATGTTTTGACTATCATGTTGTGACATTTTAAACCAACGGATTAGTTTATGTCTGAGCAATACGCATGATGAATAATTGCTACTTATGTCACTTTAAAATATGTTTGGTATTTTACTAAACACGTGTGCAATCGTACATTCATTATAATATAATACTATAATGTACTGGGTATTTGGAAACCGGTACCGGTACATGAACTTTACTTAAAAACAAAAATTGATTAATATTTATTTGATTTTTACATCCAAGTTACATCCAGGAACCATTTCAGTGTTTTAATTTTTGGAACTAAGTACTTCACATACAAATTGCACATTTACACATTATTTATTCATTTAATTAATCTCATAAAAGAGGTAATTAAAATAATTCGTGCGTGTTTGTTAAAAAAGTGTATAACATTTTACATTGTATTGAATTGAATGGAAGATTACAAATATAAAAATCAACAGATTAACATAATCTTAGCTGAGTAAAACGAATTCTTCAAAAGACAAATTAATAAGACCAGACACTATTACTAAATAACACAATTTAAGATAGTACCATTCATATATATCAAAATTCATTCACAGTGCATATAAATCTTGTGCGTAGCAAAACTTCTGAATTTACGAATCGCATGAGTTCATCTAAATATCATGATTACTACCAAAATCTCTGTTGTATAGATTTTCCAAACTACAGTGACGACCTTTCCTAACCAGTACTGGCAAAAGTTGTTAATTCTCAAATTTACATTATTAAAAAATAATTCTTCTCTTTTTCTACCTTTTCATTTTATATTGTGTTAAAGGTCTCATACATAAACTGAAAGGTACATAAAATAACAAAAAATTTTATATCT
Source organism: Argyra leucocephala (assembly GCA_963942445.1). Classification (NCBI taxonomy): domain Eukaryota; kingdom Metazoa; phylum Arthropoda; class Insecta; order Diptera; family Dolichopodidae; genus Argyra; species Argyra leucocephala. The sequence continues at coordinate 114,547,318 of OZ012678.1, read as the reverse complement.
TAAGAATATCAGTTCGAAAATATGCTTTATTTTGAAAATAAATGAATTAAATCATTACAAAAAAAGTAAACTTTACCAAAACATAGATCAAATTAACCCAACAATTATTTTAGCTTATTCCGACCTCTGCTGTGCAAAATGAAAATCATGAACTCAGTTTTAGTATAGTTTTTAGAAAATGAAGCTTCTACGTTTGTTGTTATCTCTTTTATTGTAAGAAAAACAATTTAGCTTTTGATCGAAGCTGGCATTGCGCTCTTTTATCCAAATGCCAAGCTATAGGTCTATTTTCTGTTTTCATAAAATGGTTTAGAACTTTTCTCTCGAATCGTTCGATTCGTGTGTTAATTGAAGAATTAATATCCGAAAAAAATCATATTAACGGTGGTGTTCCTCCTTAAGGATCAGTTCTCTCTCCTACTCTCTTTTTGATATTTGTCAACGATTCTCTTCAATTAACTTTCAATCCTATTCATAGTTGAGCAGACGACAGCGACAGCACTCTAGTAGCTTCCTTCGATTTTCTTCAAAAATCACTTGCTACAATACCAGTTCATGATACTAAACGTAACATGATGATCACCACGCTCAGCCTTGACTTAGTTATTATTTTCAACTGGAGGAAAAGTAATAGCATTGAGTTTAACACCTCTAAAACTCAAAGCTGTCTAGTCTCGAGGAAGACTACTCTATTTAACCCTACCCTATTATTCGGGGGTGTACGTATCCAGCGAACTGAACACTTGAATATCCTGGGCATGAGGCTTGACAACAAAATGATATGGAATGACCATATCTTTATCATTGCTACGAATGGCACGAGATGTTTGAGTTTTTTGAGTCGCTGCAAAACGTATTTTTCTCCCCAAGACATGCTAAATATCTATAAATCATACAAACGACCCAAGTTGGAATACAATTTCGCGGTGCGGTGCATCACGAACCGCACTAAATTTTCTTGACAAAGTTCAAAAGCGTGACATTCGTCTTATTGACAACCCTAATGTGACATTCTCCTTGTATCACTTGAAAATCGTCGTGTTGTTGGAGCACTTTCTCTATTTTATAGATACCTCGTAGGCTTAGGCACTTGTTCAGACGAAATTAAAACTTTAATGCCACCCCTCAAATATTCCCGCCGAGGAACAAAAGAGGCATCAACTGCTGCCCACCCCTACTCAGTGCAAATTCCAAGGTGACTAAAAACCGGCTATAGCAATTCGTTTGTAGTCAAACAAATTTTCCCGAATGTGGAACCATATTCCAACAGACGTGTCTTCCCAATGGCAAAATATACCTAAGTACAATCTACAAAAGTTCAAGATTAATATTAATAAATTTATTCGAAATGTCCCTACTGATCAAAGAGATATTTTTCTTTCTACAATCCGGAATTAATCCAAGATATACATTCGTATATAAAGGTATCGTTTGAAACCTAGTGTTTGGCTTAACTTAAAAAAACAAAATTAGTAAATGTTACATAAGTTTGAAAAAATATCAAAATAATAAATCACTCTAACTGAATATGTTAAATTGATTGACTCACATACAATAGATCTACATAACCTGCCTAAAATGTTTTTATACTTAAAGAATTTCAGGAAATGGGCCTGACAAAATACATAAAATGTATAATATTATTATTCAACCCCCAACCTGTGCTATTTCATTGGATAATAAGCAACCATGCACGAAAAACATCAAATTGTTACCTGTGCGAATTGAATAAATAAGACGATTTTAGATTTCTCTCCTCAGTCGAGTACAAAACAATAAAGAAGTCTGCAAGTAGTAGACTTAATACGCGTATCTGTATGATAAGCATATCAGTAAAATTATAAGGAAAATATTCGACTATTTTCACTAGAATTTATTATTACGCTAGAAAACAAGTTTTTATAAAAACATAAAATGGTTGCGCCTTTCATAAAACTCTATTAAATTAAAAAACAACAAAAACAAGAATTTCAGTGCGAAATTATGCCAAACACAGGTCGAATTAACCCCATTCTTTTTCTTCAAATAAGCTTATTTCAGCTAATTTCAACTTAGCTGATAGCCTACTGCTTAACCTAAACGATTAATCGTTTAATCTGACCCATCCTTATTTTTCGAAGCTAAATTAGAAAAATATGAAATTTCATTTCGAATACCTATTTAATAAAAAAAATTATTTTGTAGAAACATAGAAAATAGAGTTTTTCCAATCGGAAAAATCTCAAAAATTTCAAAGAGTATTTTTTTGCTCAATTTTTCATTTTTTAAGTTAAAAAGCGAAAAATCAATTTTGCTCTCTTATTAATTTAATAAAAAAGAAAATTTAAATATTGCATGAAATTGATTACCCAATTTTTTTTTTTACAAAAAAAAACAAATTTACGAATTTTTTGTTTAGTTTTCATTAAAAAAAAATATTATTTTTTTATTTTTTGCTTTGGTATAGAAACCAATTCAATAAGTGTGTCCATCCTGAAGAGAACCAGAAGGAACAAAACAATGTATATATATGTAATGTATATATATTATATAGTATCTATCATATTATTTTTTATTCTTTTTATGTTTACTTGTACATAATGTATTCTCTATCCTCAGGATATTAAAAGTTTGGTTTACCAAAAATATTGTGCAATTTTTAACACAACCACATATTTACAAACACATATTATTATTATATTTCCATATATAGGTTATTCATATAAAATATTGAATCCTGTAAGGATATCATGATAACAGTAAAACATTTATGTAATGTCTGATAGTGTAAAAGTTAGAAGCTGGTACCTACATATGTTTCTATCATCATCATCATTATCATCACCCTACATCACTATCATCATCATCAATGTACTCTACAGGATATGTTTGTTTTCTTTTCTTCTGTTTTTTCTGTTCCGTTATGTTTTGTGTTTCCTCTTTTTGTTTCATTTATTTTTGAATTTTGTCCTGAAAATTCTATCTCTAATAATTTCGAGGAAATTTACTTTTATAGGATTATACACATCTTGTTGATCTTAATTTTCCTTTGATGATTATCATAGATTTTTGTTATTATTATTATTTTATTTCTCTTTCAATTATACAACAATTTTTACATTGTGAATATTAACAACGAATATGAGATTATAAGGTGGAATCGGAAAACTAAAACAAAAAATAAAAGAATAAATAGAAAAATACAAATAAAAGAGACAAAGTTAAGAGATTAAAAGCAAAAAGGAATCACTTTTGTGAGCTCAACAAAAAAAAAACAAAAAAAAAATATAAAAAATAGTAAAACAGAAAATCCATGATTGCATTCAAGTTAAATAATACGACGCCGCGATGGAAAATGCAATAGAAATAAATTTAAGTTTGGTTATATAGTAGTTGATGGAGGAAGACATCAACTATCAGTTTATAGTTTGCTTTAGGATAAAGGAAAGAACTATAAAAAAAATGTTTTTTTTAATTTTTTGTTTTTGCTTCTTTTTTTTTTATTTGTTTTTTTGCTTTAGATGTTAAGAGCTATTAAACGTCTAACAAAAATAAAAAAAAAACTGAATGTTTGAATTGTGTATACGATGAAGTCTTTGAGTTTAAAAAATAAATTTTTATTTTTTTTCTTATTAAGAATCGTTGTTTTTCTTTTTTATTGCCAAAGGATGAGTTTTGATATTATTTTTTTATTTAATTTTTATTATATTTATTTCCTGGTTTATTGTTAAGCTTCCGGAATTTTTTGGTTCATTGTAATGAGCAAAAAATATATTTTCTTTCTCTTATGGCGCGACGGCTCATCAAAGAGCCTTGGCCTCCAATATATTATTAACTAGCTATGCACTTAACTATGCACACCAATCTGGATTTAGAAAAAAATCATTACTGTGAATCATTACTAAATCTTGTTATATAAAATTGGAAAGTGGCAGTTGTAGAACGTAAAGTTATTTTAGCTGGTTTTCTTGACTTGCGTAGACCATTTGAAACCATTGATCGTGTTATGTTGCTTTTTGAGCTTAATAGATATGGGATTCGTGACACAGACGAATGGAATGGTTGAAATTTAAAGTAAATGAGATATTTTCAGATGTTACAGAGGTTACCTTAGGTGTTCCACCAGAAAACTATTTTAGGTGTTATACTTTTTTTAATAAACATTAATGATATTGTAAAAGTGATATAACATATTAAAGTAATCTTATTTGGTGACTACGCCTTCCTTTACGTTGAAGAAGCTACAAGTGATGAATATTTGAATAAAATGAGTAGAGATATTGAGAAAATAAATCAGTCGCTCAGTGATAATAAATTTAAATTAAATTAAAAAACAAAAAAAAAGGTATGACCATAAATGGTTTGTTGAATAATACCATAATATTAGATAACGACAATATGTATAATAGTGACAATATGTTACATAGTGAAATAAAATATCGTAATAATAAAAAATCTTATATTTATTCTAAAGGTTAATTATCAATAATAGCGCAATTAGAATTTTCAGTACGATGATTAAGCCATATTTGGAATTTCGTTCACACCTATAATAGCTTTTGTTTTTTTCTTTCTCATTTCAATATAAATTATTCTTTTTTTCTTTCAATATAAATATGTACCCAAAATTTATACAAAAAAAAAAACATTTTTTTTAAAAAGAAGTAATTTATAACAAAATTATTTACAAAAATTAACGAAAATTCAATTAGAGTTTGAAAAAAAAATAAATAATTTTATAAAAATTTTTTGATAATACAATTTTGTTGTAAGTAAATATAACATAAATTTTTACGACCCTTGCATAAGCTGTTGGACCATATGATCTTACTTAAAGTTATCGTTTGACTTTTGTTTTTTTTTTCTTTTATTTCTTTATTATACATTTTATCTTTTTGCATAACCAAGTTTCAAATCTTACTAAGTTTGTCTATTAAAATTTTTCATTATTAAGAGAAAAATTAAAATAAATTAAAATAAAATTATTATAAAATTATTACAAAATTAATACAAAAGCAAAAACAAGTAACGTCAAATTCAATTCAATACATACTTCTAGACTATTTAACCCCCAAGATAAGCTGGAACCTGACTCGTGTGGAAGTACGCAATTACATACAAATTATCTAATTATTGATAGATGTGATATGTCATCAATTATTTTAGTGCCGGATGGCAATTCATTATATGATTTTAAGCATTTATACAGACAGTTTTTCTTTTGCTGTTCTGTTTTAAAAAGCGTTAAATAGAAATTCTATTTGGTTCTAGTATTGCGATTATGAATGTCGTACATACGGCTGAGAATGAAATAATGTTAGATTTTATTGTTTACTATTTTGAAAGCCATTAATAAAAGTTCTTTTTTACAAATATTTTCAAAACTAATATATCTTTGAGAGTACAGTTTCTCGGTTGGAAATCTTAGCGGAAAACCGTATATTTCTTAATTGCTTTTTTATTCAAGATGTCTAATTTATTCAAATATATAAAGGGTAAACCGCTCCAATTGGGATTTAAGTACATCATGTTAGACAAGATGTCATCATCGTCAATGTCCTGTAACCCTATCCGTGGAGCATAGGGCGGAGATAAGATGTAGGAAAAATAAATGATAAATAAATGAAATTCAATTTTGGGGATGCTTAATTCATTAAAATGTCTTTCAGTTAATCAAAGGTTAAAATTTAATGTTTTAGTGTTTGTTTTTAAAATTAAAAATAATTTAGCCCCTAGTTATTTAAGTGGTAGATTGGTTTATGTTGGAGATGCTCAAAACTACTTTCTAAGAAATATTTAAAAAAAAATATTTACATAAATGTATGCAGGTTTGAAGTTATTTAATGAACTACCTCATGAAATTAAATTTAAAAATAATTTATGTATATTAAAAAAATCTTTTGTTGCAATATGTAAAAATAAAATTTAATAGAAATATCCTTTGTAAGCTGGTTATAGTTTGTTTAATGTTTGTATAAATTTTCAATTATATGCTTGTTGTTTGCATACTTTTGTATAAGAATTTTTAAATAGTACATTTTCTTACTAAATAAATTGAATTAAGAAAATATTAATTAAAATATTATAATGTATTAAACTATAAATTATGTTATTCCACCATATGCCCCACGGATGGGGTTAATGAACAATGAAGATAAATGATGTTAAAAATCTACAAAACTATATCAAAATTATTTTAATTGTTAAGTGGGAAATACATGTGCAGAATTCTCATGCATCGCATCTGCGTGCCAGACACATGTGCATATTTTATATGGCAGAAATTGTTTTGTTTTGAAATAATGTAGATAATTGCCGCCATTGATACACATACAATTTGTTTGTATAGTAATAATATACAAAATGAAATAATTTTTGAAAAATTTTAAAGTTAAAAGTTATTAAAAGTGTTTAATAAAAGTTTTAGTTTAACAATTTTTGAAAAAATTTCAATCACATATTTTGTTATCTGTCACTAGTATGATTGTAACAAAATATAATTACATGAATAAATTAATGCTAGTTTGTTGTGCATATATTTTGCTATATTTAAATATTTTAAAAATTTATGATGAATATTACAACTAAAAAAAAGAAAGATTATCTAGACTATGAACTAGGGAAATTTTCATTCATTTCAAATTAATTAGTTTTTCTTCCATTAACTAATTAAAAATAATTTTTTACAAAATTGGTTATAACCTATTTACCACAAAAAACAATAATAAATATGTAAATATTAAATAACTTTTATGACGTTTGTTATTATTTTTTTATTAGTATGAATAAAATGACAATTTTTACAATCTTTCGTGTTCGTAGCTCTGCCGCTGCACAGCAAAAATTAGAAATAGAGATATTTTGCATCAAAATTTACTGCGTGCAGAATTACATGTAATTGGTTCCATATAAAACCATATATTCTAATTTATTTTTGCTGCGATGCATGCATAGTTCTGCACATGTATTTCGGGCATTAACTGCTACTGAAACGTTAATAGTATCTCACTCTTCCTTTTTCTGTTACCAATGTAGTTTGCTTGATATTCGTAATACATATAATAATGTTTAGTAAGCAGTTGGTTATTGCAGAACTTGCGAATTAGTATCTCCTTTTTTAAACTAGTTTTTATTTGTGACTAATAAAACAAAATATTCCAGTTTTTTTTCTCTTCTTTTGATTTATAATAAATTATTCATTGCAATGGACTTTCCTAAAAAAAAATTAGGACTTTATTTTTGAAATTTTTGGTGTATTCTTGGTAGTCTACTATTCATGCGGATAGAAATTATCTAATTGGCAGGAAAATAAAAAGAAAATAATAAATCCATGCAATGTCCGCCTATGTCCGCTTATGTCGACATAAAAAAAATCTAAATCAAATAACCACCATATTCAGAATATTCATATTTCCTTTCGAAAGCATTTCCTGCAGGTTTGACACTGTCACATTTTTCCTCAAAATTCTATTTATTAATAATATCAACATCTGTTGAAACAACATAAGAGTTTTCACAAAATATAATTTTTACTAGGGGCCCCTGTTGAGTAATTATATTTCAAGTTGAAGTCAAATTTAAATTTTTTAAAAAAACAGTAATTTACGTACTGACATAGACTTCGCACGATATAGAAGAAACAAATCGTGTTTAATAAAAAGTTTCGTGGTTAGTAAGTTTTATTTAGGACACATAAATACACGTCCCTCATATACTGCTTCGTTTTCGATATATTTCCTATAGTAAGTGGCATTTAGTGTTAAAATAATAGAAATAAAAAATTTTGTCATTAAAGAGGTACGTATATATATACCTACATAATACATAATTTTAATAAAAACTATATTATTACTACAAAAAACCAAAATTTAAAAACAGTTACTTAAAAAGATAAAAATGAAGAATTCTAATATATATAATTCATATATATATTCTAATATATAAATAATAACTGATTTGTTTGCTTTTGTTTATTATTTTCAAAAGATCTCACTTATGCATAAAGTATTTGCTGAATAATAAAATCATATGAGTACAAAATTTTCAACTCTGTGCGCATTTTTGTTTTATATACAATCTTATATATTATATATATTAGAAGTTCATTAAGGAGTAGGAGAATCGAAATAAAATAAAAAGGTGTCTACTGCGCAGGACCTTAAATGCTTGTCAATTATAATTATAGATAGGTACTCTAACTCTACTATATAAAAATAAATTTGCTAGTCATATGAACAATTCAACTGATTTTTTTTGTTTTTGCTTTTTTATATTTTTTATTTAAGATGAATTTGTTTCTTTGTTTTTTTTTTGGCATATCTACATAGATTCATTTGCAAGTACATAATGTAAATTATAATAACTGATTTTTTTGCTTTTGTTTATTATTTTAATAAGTTCTCAAATATGCACAATGTATTTGTTGAATAATAAAATCATATGAGTACAAAATTTTCAACTGTATACACATTTTTGTTTTATATACAGTCTTATATATTATATATACTAGTTAAATATCCGTTACTACGTAACTTTTTGCTACCATTATATATAGTGAAAAATCAAAATTAGAGCATTCTAGTTTGTACTACATTATAAATTATCGAAATCAAAAATTCCCCTATCAACAATATTTTAGTAATAATACTTTAGTTAAATTAGTAGATTAGCAGACAGACTATATAATTGGATTGATATAGATTGAAATATTTAATCAACTAATATTTCATTAAAAACTATATTTCTATATATATAATATATGTTTTTTCCTTCTTTAACTAATGAGGTTTTTTTGTAAATGGAGTATTAAAAATATCTTGACTTCCCCACCCCAGTCGATATCTTCTTATTAATGAATATTCTTTCCTACGATGATGTATTAAGAAGAAAAACAACAAAAGAAAATAACAAAAAATGTGTACTCCGTTATATTCCGTTTCATTTAAATCAATTTGAGTAAAGTTTGATTTTTTTTCTACTATATTAAAGGCATTCTTGATGAGGTGTAAGAAAGAAAGAAAAAAATCTCTTCCAATTTGATTGCAAATTCTCTTCTTCATTTATGTTAAAAACAAAATGTATGCATGAAATAGAAACAATATTTCTCTTTGAAACAAAAAATTATAACGGTACATGCTGACACCGGTGAAGAATAATATATAGATTTGAAGTTCATTAAGGAGTAGGAGAATCGTAATAAAATAAAAAGGTGTCTACTGCGCAGGACCTTAAATGCTTGTCAATTATAATTATAGATATTTCAAATGCTTAGCATAGCGAGTGATTTGAAAAAACCAAAACTGGCACAGCTCTTATTTTAAGCTCTAATTTAAACTGTTTAATTGATTTTATTCGAAACATAAATTTCAGATGTAAGCGGTTATCATTTGTTACTTAAGAAATATAAAATGTTATATGGCTTTTTTACAATTTATACTTTCGATATAACCATTACACATTTACATTTTACATTGTACGCGTTTAGTAACCGATATTCATCATATTTGTATAAATTCAGTCTACAATTTGAGACGAATGAAACTTGTAATATATATTTTATAATTTCATAGAACTGGGTTAACCTATGTTTATTTTCGTGTTCAGTATTAAAACTTATTAAGCCCAAAATTAAAAGTATCTTAATTTCTAAATGAGGATTTTTTTTTATTTATACAACTTGTATTTGTTGGATCAAATGTTACTTATACAACTTTTGTTTTCTTTCAACATTTGTTACTTACAACTTATTTTAATTTGAATATTTTTTTACTTCCTTTTTTGTTGGTGGGGACTTCCATGCAGCCTGTTTTGGTTTATTGTACTTTCATTGTTACCTTAAAATTGCAGGTCTTTGATGAACACTAGTTTTTAATGTCAATTTAATGTCAAAATTATTATTACTAACAAATATATTTAATTATAATTTTAATTTCTCTACTAACACCAAGTATCAGGTTTAGATTATTTTACTAAAGAAATTGTTTAATTAAGGATGCAAGTGTTTTACACACCTAATTATTGTAGCAAGCTTTCGTTTAGTTATAAACATCGGATATACTTGCTCTAAGCATTAACATAACAGTATAAAAAATATCTCTTTTATTCGACAGTTGATTCTAAAGAATTAAGGAACCCCGAAAGGTTCCGAGTTCAATTCCCGATGAAGCAAAAAAAAATTATTTCTTGGTTTTTCGACCTGGTCCAGCACACTGTGTTATTGGGATAAAATAAACTACCAAAAATAATCTTGTAACAAATTAAATAAAATGAAGTTATTCCATTTAAGAAGGCTTAGTTCCTGACAATAGCAGTAGTTTTCCACATTTAATAAGTAAAGCCAGTAATTTGACAAATAAATGCTTGAAATATTTTAGATATTGTAGTATAGACTTGCAGTACCGTACTTAATTAAGCAAGGTAACTCTACCTAAGTAACTGCAAGGGCATAAAAAAAACGGGTATATTTGGTTTGAAGGTCTAATTATAAGAAAAAAACTAAATTCATATATAGTTAAAAAGATAACGATTGCAAAATCTATTTGGTAAAATAAATGTAATAATAATTTTACATAAAATTATATGTAAAAGTGCAAAATATGATTGAATCAATTGAAAATTAATTATAAACAGTTATTCCAAACCAATAATTTTCCATTACAGTTTTATTTTACCTTACTTTATTAAATATTCTGAAATTGGATTAGAATATCTTTAAATACTAAAAAACTTTGTTGTTAGAGTTAATCATAGGTACAATATTTTCCACCTTCATTATGTTCCAAACTTCTACTAAAAAAAGCGTGATTAATTTAAATTAGTGTTGTGGTTTAATTAGTCGCAAGCAATGAATAATTTCCTATCTTAACGGCTAATTTGGTATTTTAAACTTAGTAGTTGAAATTGCATACCAATAACTTGTCAAATATATTGCAAGAGAGAATAAATTTTATTTAGTTTCGGCATACTTAAAGAATATGATAAATGCTGTAATTGAGCAACTATTACCTATAAACAATGTCGAAAAATTAAATAATATTTATCTAAAATTAATTTGTTATTTATTTATTTATTCATAAATAATTAATTTGTTACATAATAATTTTTTCAAAATGAACATTGTGATATTATTTCTTTTTTTATTGAAGATTTGGTTATATTGTTGAATTACTGAATAATACAATATATTATAATATGGAAACCGAATAAAACTTAGAGTGTTAATAAACCTATGAAAAATCTGTATATTCATAAAATATCTTGGAATTTGTTAACGTCTATAAATTGTCTTGAGTATCTTTATTTTTAATTAATGAGCGAATAAATTAAAATTATGTTAATAAACTCTTTAAAATAACTGTAAATTCCAACAAAATAGTTCAACAAAGTTGAAGCTCTTAGATAAATTGAAGAAGTCAATCAAAATTAATTTATTAATGAAAACTAACTGTATATAAAAGAAAAATTCTTATTCGCAATTATTACAAATTAAATAAGTTCAAAACTTAACAACTTAACTGCCTACTTAACCTAATACCAAATACAAACGTACAAAAATGATCTACAGACTCTTATTATTTTTTGCCTATTATTTAAAAATATTTTCATTTTGGAAAATTCTCAATAGCTAAACCATTGGTTCTTTAATAATCATCACCGTGACGATGTTCTTTACTCCATTCCATTTTTTGTTTTTCATTTATTTTTTTTATATTATTCGTAATTCCATCATGATTGTAGTAGTTATAATTCAAGTGAGTGTCTTTATACCATTATTTTGATAATAACTTAACCCGAGTTTTGTTTTATTTTTTTTTTTTTTTTTGCAACATCAACAAAAGATTTATTGTAAAAATTTTAATTGTACTTCAAAACTCTGATGTCATAACGATTTTTTTATTTATTTATTTTTTTTATTTTTTTTGTTATATAATAAAGATAATAAAATAAGATCCGTCAATTAAAATGAATAGTCCAGTGAATCCCTCTATTTTCAGAATAATTAATATGTCATAGTTCTATTTTCTTTCGTGTTTTTATCGTTTTTTGTTTTTTATTTTATTTTTTTTTTTCTAATTAATTTATCTTTTCTATGTCTTTTTCTCCGATCATCAAAAATGAGAAAAGTAACAAAAATATCAAACAAAAAAAAAAAAAAATACACTTTATCCTTTTTACTTTAATTTTTTTAGTCATTCACTAAAAAACAAGAAATTGCATCCTTATAATATACAAAAATTTAAAAGGAAATATAAAAAAAAACAGAATAACAACAAACCAAAAATTTATAACCGTGTTTTACTTCATCATTAAAATGAAATTCATTGAAAATTTTCCAACAGTAACTATGTATACTAATAGTAGTGGTATGTAGTCGTATCGTAGAAACAGTAAATGGTAGGAGTATCAACGATATTAGTCGTAGTGGGCGTCATGATAATATTTTAGATTATCACATTCATCAACTATGATAAAAAAATTTTTACGTAGGTTCTCTCATGGATGGTTCCTTTGTTGGTTGGTTCGTTGATTTTAACCCCAATAGAAGTCACGTAATAACAATATATATTAATACAAAAAATGTTATATCAGTATGTTTCTTCTACACATAATATTTTATATATAAATGAATATACGAATAAGAAGCAGTTTCAAAATTATTTAAACGAATTATGTTCTACAGAGAGGTAAAAAAATAAAAAATGAAAATGTTGTTATAATTATTTTTTTGTATTTTTCTTTTTATTATCAGGACAGTCTTTTCAAATGTATTTTACGATCCCGTTTGGTCGTTTAAAATTGCAAGCCCAACCACATAGTGAACGCTATTAATGGGCTAATGTCAATTTTATAATTAGGCGTTTACCCGGACTATAATATCTATTGCGAGCTATGGTATCGCTTTCAAATAGAAAATGAGAAAAATATTTCGATAGAATTATCTGATTTCATCTGAAATCATGTCAATGTTCTGATATTGAATCTGCTGCTTCTAATTATCAGATTTAATAAGTTAATATCAAATTTGAAAAAGGTTTTAGACTGCAGTGGTGCTTGGCAATTATCTCATTTGCGAATTGGAGAATCATTTTTAAATTATTTACAGCTCTAATTAGACATTTGAACGTGTAATGTTTGGATTTGGTCTTAATAATTGACTTAAAGCATCTGTTTTTGTAAGGATATCTGTTTTATCGTTACCTTGTAATTCTGCTTGTCCAAAACTTTACATAGTAGTGACTTTATTTTCTGTTGCTAATTTTATTAGTAACAGTTTTCAGGACAGCCTGACTGTTTGCAATTATGTATAGGACCCTTGTGCCTTATTTGAATTGTGTCAGATTATAGTGTTGATCATTGTTTTTCCGAAGTTTCATTTTCCTGAATTGCGTATTTTATTTGATTTTTCGCTCATATTATATCAGATATAATTACAGCGAAATATTTGACAAAATATGTAACTTCAGGAGATTCGCCCAATCTTATGTTCCTGCTTAAACACGTTTTTTGATTAAAGTTATTGATAATTCTGTTATATTTACACCGTACAATAAATTGCTGATGCACTGATGGAAAGCTTTATGTACTTAGCTATAGTATTACACTGATAGTTCTACAAATGTTAGTTATATCATAATGAAATATTATTTATGCACTTGGCATTGGCACTATTAAGGTATTTTGATTTTAGAAAAATTTTTTGAGCCGCATTGAATATAAATTTATTAAACATCAACTGAACAAGTCAAAATGTAATTGTTAAATTTTTTACCAAAAAAGTATTTGTTATAGATTCAAGACAATATCAGGAGTTTAACTGTGGTATAAGTATAGTTTACAATAAGAATGTAGCTTGAATAGATTAATAATTTCAATATACTAAATCAATATTAAAGCTATTATCGAATATTCGTTCGATTTTTTAAAATTGATATTATTGAAAACGCGCGTCTCGAAAATGAATCGATAAAGTTTATTATAGTTTTGGAAAACGTTGCAGAAACGAGCTTTATCAAACTTGTAGCATTTTATATCTGTATTTTATAAAATGGATATAAAAGAAACTAAGTTAAATAATATTAAATATTTGTTTATTTAGCTTTGTTTTATATCAAGATTATTTAGAAATTTCGAATTTCTGTTTTTTTTTTGTTTAAAGTGAAATTTTAAATTTTTCCACATTTTTAAATAAATAACAATTTCGAATAATGGTGGATGATGTTATTAAAATCAAATTTTATTTGTTTTAAAACATATTTTAGTAAATTTTTGTTTAGTCAAAAAATATTTATAAATTTTTAATAATATTATACTTATTTTGTTAGTACATCTTTTATAAAATAAATTTTAAATATTTTATTCAAACAATTATTTTTACTACTCTTCATTAATTAAATTAAAAATACCTTTTACAATATTCTTTACACTTCTTCTTGTATCATTTCTTCAATTTATTTATGCATTAGTAATAAAATCCTGTTCTGAAATATTTTATTCTTACTAAATATTTATTGTGTACAACATACAACAAAGAAATATTTATCGCAGACGGATAAATTTTACCGATTACTGGATAGGAACCAAAGTTTTTAATAATACCAATTTACCATACGATCGAATCGAATGAGTTTCAACTCAATCCGAGCCAAGACTGAAACAACATTTTCAATAATAGGCACCATTATGTCAAATATCCTTATTATATTAGAGTATTGTCCTCAAGAGATCCAGAGATACGAAAAGGTTTTTGGAACAAACCTAACCGAAAAAAAAATTCTTCGAATCTCTGAATTTGCTCTGACGAATACGTTTTTAAGAACGTTAAAAGCTACTCTAATATCCTGGCCTAGCTTAATATTTATACAATTCATAGCGATTATATTTATATAATTTATATACACATATCAAATAATTTAACCATCTCATGATTACAATCAGCTTTTGTTGGTTGTCATTGTAATCGCTTGTATGAGCTTTTTTATTTTGAATATTTCGTTAATCAAAACTGTCCCATTACTTACCACGTTAGAAAAAATTTTTCGTTTTATTATGTAGGTAATATTCGTCAACAAAATTAGAAGATACAATGACTATTTTAAAAAACTATCCATAATTATTATTTTCTTCAGTCTCTGTAGTTACATACAATTGTGGAGTTTAAACAAAATGTCACATAAAAAAAAATATTTTTTACTCATTTTTCCCAAGAGTAGTGTATAAAATGTGTAAAAAATATATAGAAAAAAAAAACAACCAAAAAAAAAAGTAAAATTATAAAGAAAAGATTTAGAAAAAGTAAAGGTGAAAATATTCTGAAAATTAAACTAGATATATAATAACCATAACATGTATCTATATCTCTCTGTGCTAGTGTGTTTTTTTTTTTTAATATTATTTTTGATGAAAATTAAATTTTCAGTTCATTTTCAAGAACGCCTTCATATTTTTATAATACATATCTATATATGTAAATTCATTTTAGTTTTTTGTTTTATTTTACTTATTGTTATTTAAATTTGAAAATTTTAAAAGTAAAAATTTTCTACTAGCATTCTCGTTTTCAAATTAAATTCAATGTTTGAAAGAGGTGATTGCATTAAAAATTAATAATTAAAAAAAAAATTGTTTAGGTTCTTTTGAGATAATTTAAGTAGTTAATTTGAAATTAATAAGTTTATGGTAAATACATTTTCAATATTTAACCCATCTGTAGTGGAGTTAAATACCGCTTTCCTGTCATTTTAAATGCAAATAATTTTTAATATATATATATATTCATACCACCTTCAATAAATTACTTTATTAATTTGAATGTTTGCAGTGAAGTTATTCAGCAATTCATGCATATTTTTAACTGCAAAATAGGTATTTCTATAACTCTAAAATTAAGAACAAAACAAGGATATTTCATTATAATTATAATAGTAAGACTGTTGTTGAATTTTTTATAATAAATATTTTTTGATTTGGAATTCATTTATTTTCTTAAATATAAATTTTTTTTTTAAAAAAGTGATCAAATTAAAACTAAATATAGTATTATATATAAATATAATTACCAAAACATAAAATTTAAAAATAATGAATTTAGTAAAATTAACAAAAAGTAAAAAAAAAAAGATCTAACTATAATTCTGTGTCCATAAGGCAAAACCACTCATAATACCACTCTAAATACTTCCGCCGTCTAGTAATTTACATAAACATTGATTTATATAAATTATATATATTAATTTATAAAATCGTTCAAATATTTACCAGTATCTAAGGAAAAATCTAAACAACAACTAAAAAGAAAATTTATGAATAATTTTAAGTCACCCAGAATGAAAATTACATTTACTTATTTTTTTATAGCAATTTATATTTCTAATGACACCTCATACTGTTTCAGAATAAATTAATACCTTAAATGTTCGATAAAATTAACCAAAACATTTTCTCAATAAAATTTTCTATATAGCATTTCAAGAGGTTCATTAGCATTACCTATTCGGTTCATTTAATTTCTCACAAATACAAATACACTCTAATTTTATCAATCTATAACCACCGTCTTCTATACTTTTTTTTTATAAAAATTATTTTTATTTGAACTGCCTTTCTTCCTGTTCTTTTCTCTATTATTAATAAAATTACACATATAAAAAGGAACATGCGAAAATTTACAAAGAAAAACCAAAAACAATATCGGTCTTTCTACATTATACAAATAATAGCTCCTTCCTTACCAAAATATTTTTTTTTTCTAAGCTTAAATTTTGTTCCTGATTTAACAATTTTTTACAGCTGTTTATCAAAGTATTAGTCATCAAAAATTCATAGATATTTCGATTTTAAGTTTAATTTGACTTTTTACTTTGTTATTTTTATTTTATTTTTTTTCTGGAAAACAAATAACCGTTTTTTTTGTGGTTGGTTACTTTACTTTTGTTTTTAGAAAATTTTCTACTCTACTGCCCACCATCATATTGTAATTTGCAAACTAAATTTAAAAATTCGATCCGATTAAAAAGCAATGAAAAAAATGTTTTTTTAGTTTTCTTCGTTGTATCTATTTCATAACAAGATGCTTCAGAAATGGATTTACCGCGATTATGATAAAAAAAATTTATGATTATTATTTTTAAAAATAAGATTTAGTAAATAAATGTTTACAAAATTTCAAATCTTTAAACAGTTTTAAAAACATTTAAAAAAATATATTTAAAAAAAAATCTTGAAAGGAGAATATCCTGTCTTAAGCAAGAAAAATTTTTGAAATACCTTTTAATTCCGTATTACAAAGAAACCCGAAACCACTACAATGTGTTCATTCCGTACTGAATACAAATATTTTACAATGTCACAAATTTCGAATTGTAGAAAATGGGTTTTTAAACCGCAGTCAAAAAACGTTTAATGCTTTCTAATATCTGATCTTTTTATTAATTTCATTGTTATTTTGTTCTCAATTTTAATTTTATTTCAGTGATTTTAATAATTGGTTTACAGTATAATTCGCCTTGTACATTGTACACATATATTCGAATATTCACGTTCCATTTTTACAAATAATTCGTTAAATTCACTTAGGTAAGGTATATAATAAAATATTTTATATTTTTTCTGTTTTAGATTATAATATTGTTAGAAGAGAATGTGATCTCAACGAAATAAACTGATTTTTAATTTTGAAAGTTTTTAATACCATTGATATTTTTTAATATGTAGCGGACCGACCATACATTTATTTGTAAAGTTTAATGATAAGACAACCCATATCCAGGTAAATGTGACCCACGTGCATGAAGTAAAACCAACTTGTTCAAAAAAGTGGATATGGGTCGTTTGGGAATCGATTTCGAAAAACAAAAATGCCTATAACTTTATAAACTAAAAAGTGTAGGGACTTGAAATTTTGTAATTAAAATAACAAAATAAGTATTAACTTATTTTTAAAGTTACAAAAAATTGTATCGTATAGTTTTTTTTTTTAAGTAACTTTAAACTTCAAACGCGTTTACCTGAAACCGAGTTGCAGGCATATGAACAACTCAGCCGACGAAATGCAAAAAAAAATTGGTATTTGTCTTGCAATGGTTTCAAATTTTAATTCTGTTTTGGGGTGGGTTACAAACGTTTTTTTGTTCAGGAACTCGTAAAATATTACAGAACAAGTAAAATTTTTAACCTTTGCAAATCTGACGATCAAAATAGTATATCTCCAAATAAAGTTTTTCCGGCCAAAAATGAGAATGAATTTAACATTTGTATGTTTAACATTTGGTTGGCACTGCTAAAGAAGAAGGTGGTTGACAAGTAAAATGCGAAAAACTAATGAAATAATTTCCAACTGGTGCAAAAAATGGAAAATTAAATAAAATTAAATTAAATCCAGTCATGTCAACTTCACTATAAAAAATAGTAACTCCTGTCTCAGTTAAAATAATAACATAGGTAGTGATTTCATACGACAATAGAACCAAATATATTGACATGACGTTGTATACAAATCGGAAACCAAAAGAACATGTTAAAATAAAAAAAAGAACTCTTTATCAAGTATAGAGAGCTATATTGCAGGTTAATTAATTGGGTGTAATTCTACGGCCTCGATAAAGTTTTGATGTTGAACATCATTTTACAGCGTTGTACACAAAAAAAAAACCCAGAAAATTCTGTGTTGACTGCAACAAACGTTTGTAATGAATATTCTGTAATATAAAGGTTTTCTTTATTGCTGATAATTCGAACATTGCAAATGAATGGACGCAACTGCTTATACCATTATTGTTAGATTATATCAATATTAAAAAATTGCACAAAAAAGAAAAATTTGGTTTGAATTGCATAAAAATGTCAAATACACATAATTTCTGTTTTTACATAACTGCAATAATGAAAAGCTAGAAAAGCTTCATATTCACAATATTGTTTAATTTTTTGTAATTTTGTAATTTGTCCCATATATTTTTATAAAAAAAAAAACAGTTTTATTGCCAAAAATATCCCAGTATACAGTATTCAAACTACTACAATTAAAAATTCAATATTTACAATACATTAAGAAGTTGTTAAACAAGCTCTTTTATTGACGTTCATACGGTTTCTGCGATTTTTACAACATTTTATTTACTAATATTAACATCTTACAAGAACGTAAGCGTTTTCTACAAAATTAATTTTTTGTATTTTAAATTTAAGTGATTTTAAAAAAAAATAAAACAGATATAATCCCGTTACTATATTTTTTATTTTAAAACTTTCATTCAAATTTTAAAGTTAATATTACTCGAAACAGCATTTTTAGACACAAGTGGTTACGAACCGTTGCCACAGAATAATATTCTCTCACTTTTTCAGCCCTCTTCTAAGGTATGTTCACAAATTCTTAATATCTATAAAAAAAAAACATTGATAATTTATTTCGAATCAGTTTCTGAATCGTAAGAAAAATATATGTTATTGCCTAATTTAGGGCTCCCGAATAATTATCATGAACACCATTGATATTCTTAGTTTCATGAGAAAGAGATGAAGTCAAGTAAATGTATCTCTAATTTCAATATACCACAAATTGATTGAATTATATTTTAATTTAAAAACAATTTCTAAGACTTGAAACATCAAGTAAAAGCATTTATCGCTTATTTATCTAATAGGTATACTGTTAGATAAATAAATGAAAATGTTGATATCCTATCAGTTCCACACTTATTTAATATACAGTAAGTACTATTTTTTATGAAACACCTTGTATTAAATTAAAAAAAAAGTAAGATGTCTTAAGGTGCAGGAGAAGTGAAAATATATAATTCGGTTCAGTAAAATTTTGTTATCGAAAATACGGAGCCACCGACATCACAACAGTTTAGTCATCAGAGTACATTAAAAAGTATTAGGTAAATATAATTTTATATTAAATATTTAGTTCTTTCAATCAGATCATACTTGTAGTTGAACATTCTTATATTTAAATTTCTATTTCATAAAAAACAACCTCGGGCTGAAAAAAACTACAGAAAATTAAAAAAAGGAAAATAAAATCACAAATATTTTGGTAAATTTAGTAAACCGGAAAAGAAATTATGTTTTTTTTTTGGTATGATAAAATAACAGTATATATATAATATCTAAACTCAGTTATTTAGTATCCATAATATAACAGTATAATAACTAGAGTGAGAACAACCAGATGTTAATGGCATGGACCATTGAATCTGACAATGTCAGTCAGTTTATTTGTGGTTATCATCCTTCTACACTAAATTATGTTAGTATTACATGACTTGAAAACCAGACAAGTAAAAAACAAAAAATTAAAAATTCGTTTCAATGTTCTGAAAATATTGTTGTAGGTAGCTATTTGGATTTTAGATACAATATCTATAATACTATATATATAATATAAACTAATTCTAATATGCAATAAAAAAAAAATACCGTAAATAATGAAAGAGATAGAAAGAGGGGAAAAACAAAATAGCAATAAATATTTTAGTATCTCTTTCTTCGTTTTATGTGTATAGTTTTTTATTTTGTTGCGAATCCGTGTTAAAATTTTAAAATGACATTAAACTCTAGTTGTTGGAAGATGAAAGTAAAAATTGTATTAGGTACTGTTGTAGAGAAGTTAAGTGTGTTGGATTGGACATATATCTAATATCAAATCTATAAAAAAAAACATGAGTATGTATATAGTAATAAAAAAACTTGATAAGAATGTTTCAGTGTATTTTTTTTTTACCGTTAACGACATACCATATAATAATATGTTCTAATTTTTTGGACATAATTGGGTCATAGTTTGATGTTCTACTATACAAAAGTATACTTTTTTATTCCTTTTGGTAGGTATATAGATATATACTATTTATATTAAAAGTTAACTGTATTACACATATATATAAGTAATATCAATATACTGAGGATAATTTAATGTCTACTAAATATTACGCATAGAATTTGAAGGGTCAAGAGTTTGACAAGGTTTTTTTTGAAATTGTGAAATTGCTTAATTAAAGTTTTGAAATGAAAGAGAGTAGTAAATTTATGAAGTGAATTTAACTATAACACGAATAGTAAGAATACATTTTTATATTTATTTGTTTTGGTATAATTCAAAAAATTATACTTTATGGGCTCCAACATATTATTCTTAAATCAGGTTAATCTGAAAAAACGATATGCCTCATTATCACACAGTTAAATAAATGTTTCTACGATTTTCATTTAATATTTTGTGAAATAATACTCTTGGTACTACTGCTCTATTACAAAAAAATTTGGCTCTTCTTTATAGTTATAACAAGAAAAAATATTGATTAAGCAGTTACATCTACTTATTGTACATTACAATCCATCTATAGTTTTGATTTTGTCTCTCATCAAATTAATAGAAAATCATTATGACAGTATTGAAACAGATTTAAAATATAAACAAAATGTGAGCCAACTTATTGCAGTAGAGTAGTACATTTATGCTAATTAAATCTAATTCTTAAAAAAAGTTGGTTTAATATAATTTGAAAATTATTTTATAGAACCTCGTCATACATAGTATTTTTACTGAACCTCAAAAGTCAATAAAAAGATAAATACAGTACGAAATGTTGATCACAGTAAAAGTTAAATATGTTAAAATAGAATTTCCGACGGAAAGTTATATCCGTCTGGTATAAAAATAAAAGCATTTTTTTTAGCTTAGATTAGCTCAATCAATTATTCTAAGCTTAAAAAATATTTCAACCCAATTAGATTTTATGTAAATTTTCATTTTATAAATATTTAAATATAAAAAATTTTAAATTTCTAATTATTTAGCTTGAAGTTAATTTTAAATACATTTTCAGTCTATCATGTACATATTTTTCTAAATTCGAATGACTTCGAATGTTTATATTTTTTACGGAACACTTTCAACACATTAGAGAGGTTGAATGAATCTTCTGCCTAATATATATTACAAAATACCAATGATAATACTGGTCTCACTATAGATTTTTAGAAATATATACACTCCTTAAAAACGTCGCCTTATTCCGAGTTTGTGATAAACGCCACTTTAACTTATTTTCATTTAAGATCCATAGGTTTTTCAAATATGCAGTCAAATTTCTAATAATTCAATTAATTTTTTAGATAATAACTTGTCAATTTGTTTCATATCCACTTTTTCGTAAAATGTTGGTTATAATGTTACAATATTTTCATATATTTTTGACCAAAAATTTTGGTTCGTGCTTGTGTGATTCATATAATTCAGTAACTAACTAGCCACAAATAAATATTGAAATATGCTTGTACAAGTTTGTTTCACGTGTATATAAAAAATACTCGTTTGTATACAGTTTAATCTTATATAGACGTGACACAAATAAAATTATAACCTGCTGAAAGAAATTGTTTCCACTTTATAGCAATTCCTATGAAATTAATTCCAATCTATATATTAAGCTATGCACTTCAAAATATGTAAGGAATGTTTTTCAACTCTATTTCGAAAAGTACTTGATAATCTTGTCAAATTAAGCGTATATATCGCCGTATATTTAATACACAGTATTTTTTTCCAAAACATAACAAAATGTTTGCCAACAAATATGTTTTATTTAATTAATTTGTGTCACCTCTAGATAGTGAGCTGACTAACTACGACTGAAATTTGTGCTATAGTTTATCTAAATATACAATAAAAAAATATTTGAGTTCTAACAAGAATTTAATTTTGATTCCCTGTTTGTTTGAAACAATTCTATCGCACAATTTTTTTTTACACTTTAAACTTCAAAGAAAATTTTCCCGAAAACTATCTTTTGTCAGTAGTTGTCGATTCTACTTGCAATAAGACGGCTCTATTAAATTTAATTAATAACTTAATCGATTTTAATTATTACACCATCATTCAAAATCGATTCACCAAAATCGAACAAGATATTAATTAAACTTAGTAAAACTTGCCTATTTTGAGTTTCTATTTTGACTATTGATTTTGACTATTATTACTATTATTTCATTTGTTTATTGTTAGTTTTTACATATTATTGTTCACAACACTTATTTACCGTCTTATATACTAATATGAAATAAAGGTATATGATATTAGGCAGAATATAAACATTTTTATTTTTTTATTGACATCACAAGGATTTTCAAGATGATTCGGAGTCTGATATAGTCCAACTTATAATATTTTCGACCAATATAATCTGAATTCTATTCAATGTTCCTCCCATAGTTTACGAATTCTAAAAAAAATTGTAATTTTTAAATGTATAAAAATAGTATTTAAATATTTTGTTAAATAGTATAGTATATAAATATATTTGTAAATATTTTAAATAAATTTTCAATTTTATTTTTCATTACAGGTAAAAAAAAAACATTAACTTGGAATTTTAAATTTTTTATCATATTGTAAGTAAAAAAATAATAATTATGATATATATTCAAATAAATTATATAATATAAAAATATATAATATGTACCTATTTATAATATATTTCTAAAAAATTCACTTATATTAAAGATTTATATAAAAATATCTCATTATTTCATATTCATATAAAATTGAATGTTTTTTTCTAAAATAATTGACAGGATAATGACTTGTACTTGTAAAAAGTCCTTATAAATATGAAAAATTTAAATTATTCATTAGGAATCAATGTTTATAACTGCTCTTCAAAAAAATTGTTAAAACTAAGTTTATTGCTCTTATATAAGTGCCCTTCTTATAATTAATGTTGCCACATTTAATTTTTAATAATAGTTGTGCAATTGAATTTAGAAGAGAGAACTGATTTTCAAGAAAATTTTTTTCATATTTATAATATAATACGAATATTGACCCATTTATTCCTATAATTTTGAAAATTGTAATAGCTGCTAATCAACGTAAGTTTCTTTTAGAATTTTTCAAAAAAAATTATAAAACAAATAATGTAAAAATAATTTGACGAATTATATTATGTAAAATGAGAAGGATGTACGAATTAGTATGTCAGAATATAATTTATAGAATATCCTGTAGGCTCTACGTGAAACATTATTAAAATTAATTAAATATTAAAACTCTAAGTATGTTTCAGCATATTATTAAATATCTCAATCGATTTCGGTTATTACATCATCATCAGAAGAATGAGACTAATAACCGAAATCGATTAAGATATATCATAAAAATTGTGAAACATACCTAGACTTTTAATATTTATTTAAGTATTTCAGAACTCTATGATTAATATTAATAATGTCAGTATTTACTGAGTACTGAATCAATATTTTACTTTTTTATCCCATTACGCGATTAATAAATATTGACAGTATTTTCATTTCTTTAGAATAGCATGGAAAAAGCATGTTTAGCAATTATTTTGGCTTCGGCATTTAAAAAAGTAAAAAAGTAAACGAAAAATATGGGGCAAAATATTGCTAAAAAAAAGAGATAAATTCAGTCATATGGATTTTTTGGAAGAAATTCGAATTTCACATAAAAAAGTCAAGAAGTTGGTTTAGATATGGAATTTGTTCCGCTGACAAATCCGTCCTTCCTATATGTTTTGAACGATGGGTATTAATGTTTTTTCGTACGTCATCTATAGAAGCATTCATTTTTTTTTATAAATGATTAAAAAAAAACTTTAAGAACATCATTAGTTTTAAATTTAACGCATGTAAGACGGATATCTTACATTCCACAACTTTTGTAATTCTTTTAGTTTTTGTTCAAACGTTTCTATATTTCGTAAATTATTTCATTAATATTATTATTTTCGTTATCATTAATATATTGATCAATTTTGGTTATTACAACACCATCAGAAGACTGACTCAATTTAATACAAACTAGTATATATTTTCTACTAGTAAAATTAGACACAAGCACTGATGAAGGAAGTAAGTTGCTTCCGAAATATCGATATTTGCAAAAAAAATATAAATGATTACTGAAAGGAAACTCGACTTTTATTACATCATTTAAATATATCAATAAAAACAAATCTGATTATAAAAAACAATTAGTATATATTATTTTAAAATTTCAATTTAGATCAATTCGTTAAAGTGGGTATGCAAGTTTAAAAGATATACCTGAAAATAGCAAACTGAG
This sequence comes from Argyra leucocephala, assembly GCA_963942445.1. Lineage (NCBI taxonomy): Eukaryota > Metazoa > Arthropoda > Insecta > Diptera > Dolichopodidae > Argyra > Argyra leucocephala. The sequence goes on along the minus strand of OZ012678.1, from coordinate 114,522,249 downwards.
CAATCCTCTAACCACTTATAATCTGCTGCTTCAGAAATTAGCAATCAAAGCAGAATGGTCTGGTAGAGAAAACTGTAATATAGTCAAATAAACTTGAGAAGTACCTACAATAGTACCTACAATAGTAGGGGTTATTACGGGTCATAGTCTCATTATATGGTGTAACGCAGAGTCACCTGAAATGATTTTTTGGAAACCATTCAACTTATCTGCATCTACCACATCCTTATTACAAAAGAAAAATCCATCTCGGAACCTTTTTCTGAACACACTTGTGGTAAAATGTGACACTTGTACTGAAATTCAATACCCACGATGTTTGGTAAAAAAACACTAAAACTACTTCAGCGAGTAAGGTTAAGGAGATTAAAACTGCCATAATACGATAATGAACCTCCTATGGAACGACATTGGTCTATGTGTGTCGGAATGAATAGCAGAAGCCGCGGTAGTAAGCTAACTCATATATATCTAAATCATATTAAGGTGCTTTCAGACTGTATGTTTTTTACATCTGACACGCTGAATTCAGCACATAATTGCTGAATTCAGCGTGTCAGATGTAAAAAACATATAGTCTGAATGTTCGGAAAACGAGTTTGTGTAATTTACATGTGTAAATTTTATTTGAAAACTGTATGTTTGTATAATTTCATCTGACATTTCATATGTTTTTTGAATTTACTGTAGGTTATTTGTTGGTGCTTTTAAAAAAATTTTTATTATTAAAATTGTGTACTTAATTTGCAATATAAATATTTGTTTTAAAATAAAATGGAATAGAAAAAAAAGGTTTTGCAGGGAATTAAAGTTTTATTAATATATTTTATCATATTGTAATTCCATGATGACCAAATTAGAAAAATCTTTGCCGGAATATCTTTTTAAAATCCATTCTCTACTCCATAATCTTTTTGACTTTTTTTTCTCTTCTTTTCTATTTTTTTTTATCGCTTAAATTATTAAATATCAGCACCAAATCAAACCGTCTTTTCGATTCATTTTAAATTTACTCAATGAAAGAAATTATATGTACTGATGTACATATGTACATATGTCTGTCAAATGTGAACACGAAATAGAAAAAACAGGTTCCTTCTGGCTTTCTTCTGTTTTTTATTCAGCCGTGTCGGATGTAAAATACATATAACCTGAGAGCACCGTTAGAACATCAAATGTAGATGTTTTAGAACATCGGATGTAGAAAACTTTTTTGTTACCAGGAACTGAGTGTTCTTTAATAATATCTCCCAACGAATTTAACAAAATTGAATTATTTACAAAAATGTAAAGATTCTTGCCTGTGTCGTTGTGTCTTAGAAAATAATACAATTATAAAAAAAAGAAACTAGCATAAAAATATTGTGTGCTGTATAAGACCAATGTCAAGAATAAACAAAACAAAATAAATTAAAATAACAACACCTAAGACTTAAGCGAAATCTTAAGATCAATCATTATAAAGTAATTTGTAAAGTTATGTAAAAATATCTGAACCATAATAAAATATCAAATTAGTAAATATATCTGAACTCATGTCATTATTATTCTTTTAAATGATATACCTAATACCTATATTTTTCAAAAGGAGACGTAACGAAATTTAATTTTTTTTTTAAATTTTTTTAATTTTCAATTAGAAATTTCAATTTCAAATTTCATCCATTGTATTACTTAGTAACATTCAAAAATTTTAATTTTATTTATCAAACAACAGCGACTTAAATTTAATTTTTAATCTTTTAAAATAAAAAAAAGGTTGTTGTTTAAGATAAAGAAATTAAAAATATAGTGTAGAGGAAAGGCCGAATACTAGGATTATAACAATTAATAACAATTGACATAAGGATATCTATATCGAATACATAAACTTATAATAAAGTATATTATATTAGTGTCAAAAAGTATATGTGCCTAGTCGAATTTTATTAAAAACATATAGATACTAATAAACGAAGCATTGTTCTTCCAAGTTCTACTGAAACGAAATTCATCAGTAATCATAATAATAGCCAAACAAATTTAATTGTATTTTCAGTCTATCACAATTTCCGCAAATCTGAATGACAAACATTTTTACATTTTGGTAACACTGCTTATAATATTCTGTATATATATACTACTATCACTATATAGAATGATTAAACAGAACAATCATTCAAAAACCTAAAAAACATCCTTCAATCATAAGCACACAAAATAACTCCTTTATTTATTTATTTTTTTTTTGTACTAAAACATCCTTATTTTTTGTTGACTGAAATTAATATTATGCATAATAGATCATTGATTTAATATTCCCTAAGGAATTTTCCCCATTCTACAAAATTTTAATTTTTAATTTTTTTTTTCTACTCTTATTTTTTTTTGTTGCTATAAATTCGTAAAGATTTTTTAATTAACTTTTAAGTTGTCACCTCATTATCCTTGTATTAAAAAATATTATAAAAAATTTACATAAACACACACATAAACATTATATAAAACGTTAGTTTATAAAAAAAAAAAATGTATCAAAAACACTATCTCATAGGGAATCACGTATAACTTAATAATATTATCATCAACATAAATAGTGTTGTGCTTTCAACTAAGCTATGTAAAATTTATCTTAACTAACGAACAAAAATAAAAGAATAACAAAAATAAAAATATGAAAAATAAAAATAACAAAAACATCTTCTAGGTTAATTACATTTAAATGTATGTGAGTTTTGATGTATGTGTATTGTTTATTTTTTTTTTATATACGTAGGTGCTTGTAGTAAATTGTGTAGTAACTTAAAAATAATTAGGAATACCTACTACTACTTTAGTATATATATATTTGAATAAAAAAAAAATCTGTGCTTCACGTACACACTAAAATTATTGTTCTTATGACAACAGAATAACCTAAATTACTACAATACATTTTTATAAATTAATTCTAAATGATAGGTACTAAAAAATGATATCAAATTAAATTGAGAACTCAATTTTATAGTGTTAATTTCGGTGCATATAAAACATTATTATAAATCGATCCATATTCCAATAATAAAATATTATATCGTCACAGTAATTGTATAGCTATGATAAAAAATATAAAAAAATAGTAAACATTTTTCTAAAGCAACATTGAATAATATTCAGAACGGCTTATATGATATTTAATTATTTGTTAAAGCTTAGTAATAATCCTAATGCTAAGATTAATGGCATCTCTAACTTGTTCTTAAAAAGATGTTCATTGTCAGATAGTCCCGTCTCTTTACTATTTAATTTTTCTGTAACTTAAGGTATTTTCCCTTCTATTTGGAAAACTACTTTAAATAGGCCAGTTCAAAAAAAATCTTAAAAACGATATAACTAACATTGTCCAATTGCTAAACTTTTTTATATACCAAATAATGTTTCAAAATATTGCAATCGGTGGAGATTAAAAACTAATTACGATAAATGCCAAAGTATTCTGTTCAGGAATGCAACTGATAAAGTATACCATACAACAAAATGGAAATAGTTTTATTTAAAAGATCCAGATGGGGAAAAAATTAGTAACGTAAACAGTTTCAGGTACTTTGGAGTTCAGTTTAATTATTCATTTAAATTCAAAGATCACATAGACAAACAAATAAAAATAACTAACAAAACCTAAAAGGTAATACCTATACAAGGCTTTACAAAAAGTATTTTATTCTAAATATCTAAAGGTAAATGTAAAATTGTTGAGCTATAAAAGTTGTATAGGACCAATATTAAAATATGGGTATTAACAATTTGGTTGAATATTAGTTCATCGATCATGGAAAAACTTAGATTGGTCGAACGAAAACAACTAAGATTATTGTACAAACTTAAAAAGAACACCACAATCTAACTATGTTAAATTTTATTCAAACAAAAAGCTTATGATACTACAGAGATAATCTGAATAGATAATTTTATAATTCATCTAATTTGCAACAACATTCAAATAAGCGCAAATGTAACTAATAGATAATTCTCTAATCAATCAACCATGGTATGAAAACGAAAAATATTTACAAAATACCTTAATATCAGGTTTTATTCCTTCTGCAGAATTCATATTTCTTGATAAAGACGGATACGTAAACGACAATAATCTTATACCAAAAATATATAACTACAAAAGAAATGCTTCGGACAAAAAATTGTAGTAAACTTAAATTCATATGAATGCAATAATAATCAAATTTACCAATAATAAATATATTCCTAACAAAAATAAATTGAAACTAGTTAATCCCCTGTGCAATTGCACAGAAGCAGTTCGTTCAGGTACGATTTTATATAAAAAAAAGTTTGTTTTGGTATAATTATAGTTATTTTCTGAATTGCTTGATTCTTGAATCTATGTCTACAATGAAATTAAAGTATAATACCTAATACTTTATGAAGCAAATAATACTAATTTAAATAAAACTTAACACAATAAAATCCAATTACTCACAACGTAGTAGATCGATGCATTTTAATTCGTTTATAATCAAAAACGTTTGTAGTCACAATTCTGTTATAGCAATAGTCAACAATTGGTTTGGAAAAAAGTAATAAACTTCATAAGTTCATACAATTGATGTCGCTTATAGTTAAAATATTATTTATAATAAATACGATGTCGTTTAACATTAAAATATAGCGCCAGTTTTTTCAATAAAACAAAAAAATAAGTCAAAAGTGAATTATTTTATTAAAAAACTGACTTACAGGTATATTGTCTTTTTCTGTTATTTATTAAAAATATGTATATTTTGTGATTGCATAACAGAATTGCTATTTATGAATAAAATAAAGTTTAAAATTGTTATAGGTACGAAAGATATTTTATTGAATTTGATTTTGTTTATAAAGATGCAATTTTTTTTTGATTACGCCTATTATCAAAAAACGGTTATAGTCAGAAATATTACTGAAATTTAGCGAATGTATAATCTGAAAGTATGATCTTATCTGCTTTTTGTTTTTCTGTTTTGTTTTCAATTTTTGTTTGTGTTTTTGTTTTTATACCTTTTTTTATAAGATTGTGTGTTTACTCAAAATGACAGAATTTTTATGAAGCCTTTTTAAAAACTGTCCATGATTGAAATTTATTTTAGAGTATAGATGTCGCTCAATTTGGAAATAACCGTCATTTATTTAGTGTAACTATTTGAATTGTTTTAAGTATTCAGCACCAAGAACTTGCTAAAATTTGAATATTTTTGTGGTGTAATTTACTATTCAATTATTCTTGCTTTTTTACTCACCACGTTCATCTTGTGTATTATATATAAGATATCAAATTCCATATTTCTGGAAAAACATAGTCTAAGTCTATAGGTTAGTTAATTTTAGGTTAAGTTAAGTAGACTTAGTGCTATATTTAAAACAAACAATATATGTATTGTAAAATGGGTTTTTTTTCAAACATTTTTACCAAAACATTATAATATAAATAACAATAATTTAACAATAATATTATTAAAATACATTTTAGAGTAAGCAACATTGATAATAGAATAAATAAATTGTTTGTAAATAGCAAATGCAATACAAACAAAAAATGAATACGAGAACTGAAACTTCATACATATTGATTTAGTTTTATTTAAGAACTAGTTTTGTAACCCGCCATAAATGATGGATAAATAAATAAATTCTAGCATTTCTTCCTTCATTAGAGTTTTCATTTCAAGTTTAAGAAAAATATGTATTTGCTTACTAATTTATCAATATCATACGTTTATTAAAATTATTAGAATGCTTTTAATTACCATATAAACAGAATATTTGTTGTAAGGTAAGCAAAATTTTCAATTCCCTAAGGGTTATTTACTCGATCATTTTAACGATATCTTATTTGCCATCATTGGAAATTTAAACATATATTATCCTACGACCTCAATAATTCTAAATAATCAATATTCTTAGACATCCAATTGTAATCAATTAATTATAATATAAGTTAGTCAAAAAGATAATTTCAATTTAAATTAATATAGAAATACTAAATTCAAATAATATTTGAAATGAAAACAAAATCTAACTATATAATATAAACTTACAATAATTGTATATTTTTACAGTTATAGCAAAGTTCTACTGTAAAATTAAAATTGTAAAATGAAATTAATTAAGACATAATAAAAGTAAAAAGTTCTATGGCGCCATTTAAATTTAACACTTGAATGACATGACAATCATTATGAAATGATGGCCAAATGACAGATGACAGATGACAGTTGACAGATGAAAAATGACATATGATATGTTGATAGATGACAGATGGCATATATAAGCAATAAAAAACAGATACTATGTTTATGACAATTACATGATGTTACAATTTGTATATAAATTGTAATTTATATAATATGTGTTTGGGTATTCCGTCGAACTTACAAACATCCAGATAAATGCAGAAAATTATATATATATATAATAATGTAGAATATTGCATAAATAAAACATTTAAAAAAATAAAACAATAAATAAAACATTTTAAAAAAAAAAATAAAATTGTTTAGTCAAAATTTATCTACGTTTATTAATAATTTATGGAAGATGGTTTTCAAACGGATGTAATATAGATTTTAGCCAAACTTTTGATTTGCTTCCAACATAATATAATTATTATTATTTTTAAGTTAAATAAATTAAGATTTCCACCTTATTTTATTAATTTGGTTCATTCTTGTATTTTTGATCATAGGTATAGTGTTTGTTTTGGACATTCAATATCTACTGAGTTTGAAGTTCCCACAAGGGTACCTCATGGTAGTCATCTTGGTCTTTTACTATTCATTATTTCTATTAATGATGCTTCTTCTTTATTAATAAATTGACAGATAAAGATGTCAATTATCTAGACCTTCTGGTATCCGGATATCAAATAGCTTAAACATGAAATATCCGTATATCCGGATACTATTCGGATATTTGCCAATTCTGAACTTTAAAAAAAAAATTCAAAATATTTGAGTTTTTAAGTTCGTTTTATTCGATATTAATTCAGGAAAAAGAAGTATAATAATATAAAGAAAGTATATAATAATAAGTACATAATATAGTTTTATGATTTAATTAAATTAATATACTTTTATTATTTATAATAATTATTTATTTATTATTCATTATTAAAATAATATTTCAAGAATATAAAAGCGTTCAACAATGGAAACTGAAGTCTACTTCTTAATTGTGCTAAAACTGTACCAGCCACTGAGAAAACTCTCTCACTGCTGGTAGAGGTTGGTTGAATCGTATTAAGAGCACTCAAAAGTTTTTAAAAGGTTCGCAAATTTCATCCTCAGTTCCGGATGAAGACAAATGATTTTCATTTTCTGGGATTGCACACAATCGACTTATTATATCTTTTGCCATAGGCATAGATTGCTGGTTTTGGAGTATATGTTATATCATCAAAATTATCATCTCGGGAGATTGATGAATTTTGTAGAAATTACATCAAAGTAAAATGTAATGTTAGTGTAGTGCACAACTAACTCTGATTTGGTTTAAAGTAAACTGAAGTCTAATCGGAAAAAATTATTGAATGTTTATACATATATTTAAAATACGAGCAAGACAAAAATTTTTAAATGTAATGTTAGTGCACAGCCAGCTCTAATTACGGTATAAAAATTCAAATATTTGAAATAATAAAAATTGACTTTCTCGAAAATCAAATATCTGGATTTCAAATTATTCATAAATCAGAAAATATCCGAATAGTTCAAATCGAATATTATCCAGATTTCCATTCCTATTGTTACACTAAAATTTAAGCAGATGGCATGAAAATTTATAAAAATATTGTATATTTTGAGGATGCATTATTGTTACACAAGCTGATCTGAATTGATTTTATAATAGGTGTTTAAACAATAATATTCAGCTCAATGTTAACAAATGTTTTATTAGTTGTATATACCGATTATGTCCAATTTCTTGTGTATATTTTTTAATAGCCATTTTATTTCAAAATTTACATCAATTAAAGACTTCGAGATACTTTTCAATAGTAAGCTTTCATTCCAGCTTCTGATGCATTAAACAAAGCATATTCCATGAATAAGAATTTGTATATTCTTATGTATGAAAATCTCTTTATACCTGCTGCTTGGTCAGACTTAATTTAAAATATGCCAGCTATGGTGCCCTTTTTAAATGGTTCACATAGATAGATAGCTTCATTCAGTGCTTCAGAACATTTAGTTCCGAACAATTTTGTTAAAAGAGAGTTCTTACGATTGCGATTCATTGTTTTAGAACATTGTGTTTCGAAAAAAAAATTTAAACAGCTGAAATTGAATTTAAATTAATTTTCAAATTTTTGTTTAGTTCAATCTGGTAAAGTTTTAATTGCTAAAAATTAATTATTTAAAAATTAAAACAAAAAAAAAACTTTTTATGCCTGAAATTTTTTTTGAATGGAGAAATGTCAAAAAAAAATAAAAAATTACCTCAAAAAAAAATTGTTCCGAACACAAAAGTTAAAGTTAAATCAGGAGAGCAAAAATTGTTCCGAACATTTTTAAAAAATGAGAGAATTGAAATTTTCATATAAAAAAGATGTGAGCGCATGTGTTTCGAACAAATGTTCTGAAGCAGTGAATCAGGCACTCAGTAATAAAAAAAAGTTTTTAATGCTACAACTTACACAAACTTTAGTTTACATTTTTAATTACAAAAGCCCAACAGATTGTAAATTTATTCTGCGATTTCTACAGGGAAATCGACTTAGAAGAGGAAAATTGGGTTCAGCATAGACCTGTTATATGTATACTCTGCTTTTGAAGAATCCAAAACAATATCACGAAAAAAACGAAAAAATTCGAGTGAAGAGGTATTAATATTTCTGAAACATATGGAAAAAAAACGGTAGAAATACCTTCACCAGTATTACTTGGAAATGGAGAGATTAAAATTGGATATTGAAATGAAGAAAATTGTCTACTAGAAACACTAGTTGCCAAAAAATTAAATAATATTTAGAAAATCATTTCTGTATAAAGCTGTAAATATGCCTAATCTGAAATTATATAGGCCTGCCTCTTTCATGTTTAACCTCAAATTGTTGTAGTTGATTTTGTAATTTCTACATTTTAATATTAAACGTTTTCATCAGAAGTACTTAAAAACATAACAATAAGATACACAACAAATTATTATGAATATTTTCTTTACTCATTCGAAAGTGATTTAAATGTTTTATTTTTTTTTGTCAAACTCTGGGAACACATTAATGTGATTTGAAACTATGGGTATCAAAACATTTTTCATATGTGAAAATTCTAAATACAATTTCTGTATTTTAATTATTTTTCTAATTTTTTTTTGTTCGTAAATTAGTAAAAATTTCTTGGTAAACAGAATATAAGTGATTTCATTTTTTTCAAATCAATGACGTCAAACATTAAATGTCAAAAGCCAAACTACAACAGTCATTTGCAATTGAAATAAAAATATTTTCATCAACATTGTCAAACTAATGTTGCTTGATCAGTAAATGTTTTTGATTTTGATCTTAGTTTGTCATTTTTGACTACACCTTATTATTAATTTTTTTTCTTTGTTATTTTTGGTATGCTGGGTTTTAGCCTATTAATTTAATAAAGTATGAATCATTGTAACTTGCTTGAATTAATCTCCTAAATAAATAAATAAATAAATAGATTTATTCAGGTTGATAATAGATTAAAATACATACCGCAGAGCTGTAATATAAAAAAATATAAATTGGATAAACTCAATTTTTACTTGGAATATACTTATATTTATTTTACTTACAGGACTAAAGCAGTGTGCACCTATCAAGGCCACAGTAAACAAAAATTTAAAAGGACAAAATCATTACAAGAATTATCATTAGTATTTTCTTTTTTGTAATATCACGATTATCACAAAATTGTTTTTATTTTTTTTTTTTTGTAAATTTTCATTCTAACCTGAGGTGTCCTTAAGTCACATCTCATAAAAGTAAACCTCTAAGAAATTTTCATTTTTGTTCTTTGCATCACTCCAATACAATTTTTTTTTTTTTGTAAATAAAGTCGTTATTCTTAATAAGAGATCAACACACAAGAGCCTTACAATAATAATACTCATAATATGATATCACAGATAAATATGAAAAATCTTATATAACCATTCTCTCTATGTTATCAACCTACACATTTTTACTTACATGTGTTTATTAAATAAACTACAAAACTTTTATGTTTTCATGTATGTATGTAAAAAGGTAAATTCTATGTGAACTTTAAATAAAAAAAATATAATTTTAATTTTTTTTTTGTTTTTTTTTTTTAATAAAGTACGTACTAAAACATAATAGTTATGACTACATAAACATAACATACTAAAAACAGAAGAACAAAATATTAAGAAAACAAAATTGTTCAAATTAGAGAAAGTAAAATGAAAATAACCTTGAGGAAATTTATTTCCTTTAGCTTTTCCCCACCTATACACACACACACTTACATACTAACTATAAAGAAATTTAAATTTTTAAAAGAAAATTTTAAAGAATATTATTATGAATATGTAAATTTGTTATTAGATTGAGCCGCTAAACTGATTAACATAGATTAAAACTAAAACTGAATTACAAATTAAGAGGATAAAATATAAAATGTATATTACAAGGCATATGCGGGAGTGTGTAGGTGTACATTTTTCAACAACAAGTTATAATATTAGTATAGTAAATTGTAATAGTAATAATAATAATAATAACAATTTTTAAATGTGATTATTGTATTATGGATCGGTATAAGTTGAAATAATAGGTAAAAGTAAAATTTGATAATCTGAGTTAAATAAAAAAAAATAATTCCCAAAACTATACACGATTCGTACTAATCTTTTTAAACAACTTTAATTTGCAATGCAAAATGATGAAAAAATATCTAAGTTTCTTTGTAAGTGCATTTGTATTATACAGGAATAATCTTCGCATATTAAAATGATTAATATATATAACTTTATTTTGAGCAAATAAAAATTATTCTTATCGTAATTGTCATTATAGTAACCATTTTTGTAAAATTGTCAATGTAACAAGCTGGGCAGAAAGTTTCATTTTCCTCAGTCGATTTTTCTCATAAAACATTTCTACCATTTCTGAGTTTTCATGAATTTTTTAATTGATTTTTGTGTTTTACTGGTTACTTACTGATTTCTTCTTCGATTGATCCAATAAGAAAAGAGGATCTTTTGGTGGAGATCTTTTTTACATACCATATTATGTATCTTATTTTGCAGCATTTAACAATAGTAGTTTTCTTTGAACAAGTTTTTTATTAGATACATAAAGTATTATAAAGTATCATAAAGTTTTTGTTGTGTATGTAATTTTTTTTTTTTTTTATGATCTTGTCAGTAACTTAGGTAGAATAACCTTTTCGTGCTTAATTAAGTACGATACTGCAATTTTACACTACAATATCTACAATAATTCGAGTATTTATTTAATTACTGGCTTATCTACCAATTAAATGTGGAAGACTACTACTATTGTCAGGAACTAAGCCTTCTTAAATAGAATAGTTTCATTTTATTTAATTTCTTACCAGATTAACTTTCAATTAGCTTCTGTCATTTATTATATCCCAATGATAAAGGGTACTAGACCAGCTCGAAAAACCAATGAAGCATGTTTTTTTTGCTTCATCGGGAATCGAACTCGTGACCTTTCGGTTACCTACTGCGCCACCGCAGTATAAATCTCATTATATAAATCTCAGTGATTTCACTGTTGTTTTTAATTTTTTTTTTGTATCTTATATAAGAACGCTGTTGCATTTAGATAAATAATATTTGTTTCTTTTGTTTTTTTTAATGTTCACAGCAACTTAGGCAGAATTACCTTTTCTTGCTTAATTAAAGTACGGTACTGCAATTTTTTACTAACCATTTTTTCGAGTACTTTCATTTAGAAAAACTAATGGAAATATTTTGTTAAAACACCGCTAGATTTTACTCTGAAAGACAATACTATTTACTTAGTAACTCATATTCTAAACAAAATATTTTTCTCCAGCTAAAATATTATTGTAAAATATAAATCACTATCATGAATTAAATAAGATACATCATCATTGAAATAGTTTCAATATTTTACTTATATAAAAGGAGTAGGTACATACAATTTTTTAACATCCATGTACCATTGAATCAAAGATTAGAAATTCGTAGATAACTTTAATTAAAAAATTTTACAAAAAAAAAATATGTAATAGAAAGATGATTTTTTTTTATTTACATTTACCGGTGCATTTACCAAATCGGTCGATTGACAACATATTAATCAACGAATATCAATTAATTATTATTATATTACATATTTTTTTATATAATATGATTCAAAAACAAAAAAAAGGAATACCTATAGGTCTGAGTAGGGTCACTTAAATAAAACAACGAAAACTTTATATAAAAATATTAAAACTATTTTTTCAAGCCAAATTTCGTGGATAAATTCTAATTTCTTAAGATTTCACTACGATAACTAAATCAACAATACTACAACTTAAACTACAACTTTTTTTGTAAGCAATATTTCGGGGTTTTTCTGATGGAGTGCAGACACAAACACGTTCGTTGCTATTCCTACCCGTTATCTACGACATTTCGTCGTCTGAATATTGTTTTGCCTCATACGCCAAATTGTTGTTTCGAGATAATCGCAACTTAAAGTTTAGCATCCTATTGTCGAAAAGTAACCGATTAATTTTTCTGAAATCCTTGCAGGATATTACTTGAAATATAAATTTTAGGATTCAGCTATTTTTTGTTACAGAATATATTCCTAGAATAAATTAAGAAAATCTAATACCATTTTGCACGTAGAGCAAAGCAATATTAACGAAGTTGATCACATTTTACATGATTTTGTGTTTCATAGACCAAACGATTATTTAAAAAAAAGAAAAAAATAAATTAGAAATTTGTATTAAATTTTATTAATTAATAAAAAAAAACATAACTATTAACTTTGGTGGGGGTCAGGCCCTCCAAATTTTTACAAAAGATGTTATCATCAGAGACCAAGAAGTGTACCAAATTTGAATACAATTAGGGCTTAGATATGAATTTTGGTCAAAAGAAGATATTTGGCGGGACCCAAGCCCTCCAAATTTTTACGAAAAAATGTTGTCATCAGAGACGATGTGCACCAAATATGAATAAAATTAGCCGAGTGTAGTTTCTGAAATATAAATTTTGGTCCAAATAAGAGCTTTGGTTTGGAACAGGTCGTCCAAGTTTTTACAAAAAGTGTTGTCGTCAGAGACCAATATATGCGTACCAAATTTAAATCAAATAAGCTTAATAGTTTTAGGATATGAGTTTTGGGCTAAATCAGGGCTTTGACGAAGACCAGATCCTCCAAATTTTGATAAAAAGTATTGTCACCGGGATCCAAGCGGTTCTTAAAACTTCAAGTATCTAGCTCATCGGGAAGGTGGTCTAAAATCGAAAAAAAAATTTTAAAACTACGTAAGGCAAACCAATACGAATAAAATTGTAACCAATGATTTGTATGAATATTTTGCCCTATACGCCAAAAATTGTCGTATAAGGCATAACAATACTTACATTTTGATAAAAAAATGGGGTATGGAGCAAAAATCTATCTGGATATCTCTGAAAATACTACAGTTAGGAGAAAGCGAATAAGTGCAATGGACGCAGCACCCTTTAAAACCCCAGAAACAACTCCTAACTCCAAATCGACGATTTGACGTGTGCAGCAAACCAATATTCAGATGACGATTTGTCCATTAGAGAAACAATTTTCGTTGTCAAACAAAACGTTTTGGAGCAAATGAGCATGGCGCAACTTAATCTCACTGAAAATTATAAGCCTGTTTAAGCTAAACTATTTCTAATGATATTATAAAGATTTGTTCATTTTTTCCACAAAAAATTTGAAATTATGCTTCATTGAAATGACGATACAAAGTTCTTATTATTAATCTATTATTAAATTCTTATTATTAAAACTTTGAGCATAGTGAACAACCAAACTTTTCTATTTATTTTTCAGTCAGATGCAACATTTTTCCAAACAAGTTTAACATTTCTTCAAACAAATTAAACAATTTTTTAAATCAATTTCAACATTGTTTCAAACAAATTAATTTGAAAATAATAAAAGTATTATACATAATTCACTAGTGCTTATATTATGTAACAAAAGTCTGAAAACATTATAGTTTTGAAAAGATTTTTCTTATAAGAACTTAAATTTTGCAATCCAAAAAAATTAATAATTTTTACTAAAATAAATTTGTGTTAAATTGATATCTTAATTTATTAAATGTAAAATGTATCATTTTACAAAAATAAAAAAACTTATAAAAAATTGTTTAATTTGTTTGAAAAAATGTTGGCTGCAAAAATTTATAAAATATTTTAACCCTTATCTTGCGAAATTATAACAATTATTACGTAATTATAGCATTTATTGTGAAATAATTAACTAGTATTGCGAAATTATAACAATTATTGTGAAATTATAACAATTATTGTGAAATATGAAACAACTCTTACGAAATTATTGCATTTATTGTGAAATAGATAACTATTATTGCGAAATACGCAAAAATTATTGTGAAATATCTTATATATGTATATACTAATTTTGTTTTTGGCGGACGCTAAAGCCTTTATAACAACAACAATCAACAATAATAATGGAAAAACAGTTAATTAAGAATGAAACAATGATAATTGAGAGAATAAATCAATTTTTTGAATGTATTATGGAAGTGTCAAATGTGTAGGTAATAGGCGGACGTAGAGGTAGAATAGAAGTAAAATGTAGTGAGAAAATAATAATAATGCATTATAAGATGAGAGATAAATGATGATACATATTTACTTTACATTGTTATTGGTGTTTTGAGTTGAAATATGCATACAAAGAACCATTTTTAGAACAATATTATGATTACTCAAATTACACTTAGCCAAGAAAGTTTGTACCAGTTTATACAAATTCAGATTGCTTCAAAAATAAGTGTAATAATTTCGAGCCTACAGTGTTCAACTGCCTTATTACACTATGAAGCATATTTATTTCCGACATAGTAGATTGACTTTATGGCTTTCATTTTAATGTTTTATTTTAAATTTTCTGTATTTTTATTTAGATATTTGGCTAAATGATACCCATTTTGTAGAATTATCTTAGATACATTGAACAATTAAATTGAACAATTTCCTTCCAATTAAACTTTTTGGAATATATTAAGATCATATTCTGTACTTAATTCATTAGGTAATTCATTAAATTAATACATTTAATCCATTTTATACAATAACATATTTATATTTTATTTAATATGTATTAAATGAAAACTGTGAACCTCTCCTACATAAACTAATCTATTGCATTAAAATTTATCAGAATATTCATATTCATTTTTTGGTTAATTCAATTAACATAAATTTAATGATGGTGTGTCGATTTACATTGTAGAATTACTCTCATAGCTTTATTTTGTTTATTTTTGAATCTTTCAAATATTGTTATTAGAGTCGACAATTATAATAACTCTATTCTAATTTTCAAGCAAAAATATATTTTTTAGTAAGTTTTTTACTTCAATATGATTTTTAAAATCTTACTTATTATCTATAATTGTATTCAAATATTTTATTTCATCTACTTTTTATATTACTATATTACAATAATCTAGCAAAATTCATTCCTTTTCTCTACAATTAATAAACATAGATTTTGTTTTTTTATATTTATTTAACTTTAATTTATTGATTCTAAAAATATGTTGTTTGGAACACTGAGTTTATACTTGTTGCACAATCTTTACTAGAATCTGATACACTATAATATAGTGCGGCATCAGCAAATAACATATAAGTTTAAATAATATTTCTACAGACTTTCTGATGTCGTTAATATAAATAAAAAAAACAAGTAGTATCCCCAGAACTGATCCTTGAATCACACCGAATTGTACAATTATAGTATTTCAAATTAATCCATTTATTTTAGTTCTTTGTGTTCTACTTGGTTATTGATATTATTCTAATCAACATCACGACCATCATTACGTTCCAACATCTGATATAAGATATCCCTGTCTACTATTTCGAAAACTTTACGCAAGTTAAAAAATACTTCATTCCATATAAATTTGATTAGTTTTAATTATTGTGTTGAATCTGTTAAATATTTTGTTATCAAAAATTGTGTTTACGTCATATTAATAAATATTTCAGACCTCTTCAATATTTGTTTAACAGGGTTTCCAAAGAATGAATATATATTCCTAAAAGGAAAAAAGTAGTAAAAGAAGATCATTCTTCGATTTAACAAAGGCATTTGACTCAGTAGACAATCCTTATGAGAGTAATATACGAGTGTGGTATTGTCGATGCTGAATAAAAATGGGTTCAGAGTTATTTAAAAACTGGAAACAGTATACGGAATGTGAAATAAAAAGCCATACCAATAACATAGATTTCAGTGTTATTCAGGGGAGTTCCCTGGAACCAGTACTGTTTTCATGTTACATTAGCAGTTTCTCAGAATTAAAATTAAATGAAAAATCAATTATATACGCGTATGATATTGCGATAATTTACTCTGAAACAAATCTACTCGATCAGAGCTCAAAAATGCATGGTGATATGCACACTATATATAACTGGATGGAACTACATAAACTTACAATACAATAAAAGTAAAGCAAACAAAGTTCATGTTAATTAAAGCAAAAAAATATAAATCGGTCTGCAATAAATTAGAAAAAGTATAAAAATAAGTATCTTGGGAGGTGAAGAAGTAAATTGCCATGAGAGTCTTGTCATATATAATCACAAAATTCAGAATAATAGCTTGCTTTTGAGAAAATTTGGTAAAAGAGTACCTGAAAAAATAAAACTATCAATATACTACAACCTGTTTCACAGTTCAATTTCATAATACGGTATTGGAATAATATGGGAGAATTCACTTTCATAAAAACATGGATACACTGCCAAATTTACAGAACAAATTTATAAAAACCTATTTGGCTTACATATAGAGAATGACTACGAATGAAATCAATTATAATAATATAGTGTCTTAAATGTAAATGATTTTAAAAAAATGTCATAGTTTATCCATTCATAATATTAAAAATCAAAACATAAAATTAAAAATAATAAATAACAAAGAAATACATGGTTACAGTACTAGATGTGCAAATCAACTACGGTGTCAGTCAGGTTTGAGATTGAATGGACTAGAGGCAATTATCAACAGTAGCTATATATTCTACAATCAACACGAATGGGAAATTAAAAGCTTGCCTAAACATAATTTTAAAAAAAAACTATAAAATCTAAAAGTGGGTATCGTTTTGTTCTATTTTATGTATAACCATTAACTTATCTTGTTGTTTTATTCAATATCTTTAACATTAATTAATATGACTTTTTTTTCTCTTGTCTTTATATCTCTGTATTTTTACAACTTTAATTTGCACTTTTCTTCTTTTCTTTTTTGATATTATAGTTTATAATGTACTGAAAAAACACAAAATACGTACGAGCTTTTAGCACTTTTTGAGATAATAATCTAAATAAATAAATAAAATATGGACTACTCATCACTCACTCTCACAAAAAGAGCTTATTTTTAGTAATAAGTTCGGCCATTGACTTATAAAATGCTAACTTTTAGAAATCAAAAATAATTAAAAAATATAATATTACAGACTACATAAGATTTAACATAATTAATCTTGCAAATTGACAAGAAAAAAAGTTCATACAAAAATATTAGAACTCTACCTTCTTCAAAAACATTGTTGATAACAGTTTTGTTATTAGTTTAAATCTAACTGAAAATACAAATAGTAGACTAATTATATTTAATTGAGATAATTCTTTACTTTTCAACTAATTTTTATTTATTTTCTTTGCTTATGTTTACGAATGTAGTAGCTGGTAGACTTGTAGTATATTCTTTTTCAATTAACTTAATTTTCTACTTTTGCACACGTTATACTCTAACACATATACACACCCATTTATACACGTTAAATATTTGTTGAAATTTAAAGCCCAAACAAATAAAAAAATTTTGTTATCAACTTAATGGAATCATCAGCGTGACAAAAAAAATAAACCATGTTTGTTTTTATCATGTCCTTAAAATTAAAAAAAAAAAAATAAACAAACACTCTAAATTCAAGTTCGTTGTTATTTATTTTCACTTTTCTTCTTATGTATGCATCTATAATATATATATGTAATATTATAATATAATATTATTATATACGTATTAGTTTGCAATTTTACACTCTTTATCAGAAAATATTGATTTTTATTGAAATATTTTTTTCAAAGCTAGTTACTCTACTTTTTTTCCAACAGATAAAATTGAATCCAGAAATATTTTTGTCCGAAATAGTAATACTTATTGACTCGTGAGTAAATTAGTTTTGGCTAACGATTATTTTGTATGAATTAGGATTAAAATATTCATTATTTCACACAGTTAGTCAAATTAAGTTGTATAATATTATCGATATAAATTCATATTTCAATGAAGTCTGATGAATCATTCTGCTTTTAAAAGGCTTGATCTACCTAAAAATGTTTGCATTGAATATGTTTTATATACTCAAAATTGTAATTAGGTCTTGTCTCTCATCGACTACCACAAAATATAACTCAGTTCACAATCCATCTTAGTCATATATAATTAACCATTAATTTTTCCCTAACACAGATCTTTATAGGATAATCATAATAATTGTACAAGTACCAATAAGAGGTTTTTTGTATGATATTAGGGATTTCAGCCTAACACAATTCAAATGAAGACGCATTTGAGCCGTCTAATAAAATATTGATTGTCAACTAAACGTAAAGCTTCAATATTGAAATGCCGGTATCCGAATGAATCGAACTCGGGGCAGCATATCATTATAAAAAAACTACCCTTTTGTGAAATAGGTCCAATTAAGAATTTACAGAAAATTATGGCAGAAAGTTAATACAGTAAACACCAGGATATTGCCACAGCCTAATTGAACGAAGTTAACTAACATATCTATAGGTCACTGTGTGCATAACAAGCACGCAAAGCTATTGTGACTTGTCAGTACATTATCATATCTATGATCATATCATTCGTTATTGAAAGTATTATACACAGGCTTTTATGATTCACTGTGTATAATCATATTTATATTATATACCTTTTTTTTTTAAATATATCCTCTTTTTTGCATGATTGAGTTGTTGTTCAAAATCAGAACATATGTCGCGACATTTATTTTGTTTTATTTTTGGGTTTTTTTTGTTTTGTTCTTTTTTTATATATTACGAATTTTTTTTTATTTATTTATTTAACGAATTTGCACTTCAAATTTCTACTTGCATATGTACATATTTATACATAACATACCGTTACATAATAATTGTATATGTTTGACCAAACAATAGTAGATATATCCCGCCTACAGTAATGTTTGTAGATACACTTTACTACACACCAATGCATATATTCATATTAATTTTTTATAGTCAATTGGTTTGTTTTTGTTGTGTTTTTTATTTATTTTTTTTGTTCATATATAATAAAAATAATAATGTATATCTGTATGGCTCATAAATTTTAGGTTAAATAAAATAAAATTATTGAAAATTTTTTTATTTTAAAACAGGATATGTTATTGGTACTAAAGGCTTGAAGGATAATGTAAATAATAAACAAAACAAAACAAAAACAACTATAATAAAATGAACACAAAAACAATAAAATATTTCATTATGAAGGCTGGTTAGGAAAATATTTAATAATTATTCTATCAATATTTATTTGTACAATGCATATATATCTGAAATTTAAAATTTAAATAAATTTATCAAATTAAATGAATTTATAACTTAATAAAAAACAAAATATTTATGTATTCATGAGTTGTTAAAAATATCCTCCGGAAAATTGTTTTTATTTTTTGTGTTTCCAATAGATCAAATGAGTCAGATAATTAAAATTTTTAGTCTACGTCCAGAATGTTCTTTTGTGGAGTGATATTTATAAATTTATATATAATATTATTGTTATAATTAAAATATCTATCTAAATATGACATCCCAAGAAAAGTGTTCAAATTTTCCTGGGTAGCAAAACAGATAGGCTGGCTGGTGATGTAAAGGTGGGTCAATTTTTATTTACACATTATTGCATCATGGGTTCACGGACTTATTGCAGTACCTTTTAACATTGCAAAAAAATAAATTAAAACATTACTAGAAAACTTATTATTTTTTTTTGTAAAAAAGCTGAAATATTGGTGTCAAAATTGTTGATGTTGTCAGTCTATACTAAATTGATGTTATAATATAAATTGACTGTTAACTGAGATGAATCAAATAACGAATAAAATAGTGTACTATAAAGCTTATTACTTCATCTTATTTCTTTATTGTGTGTTAGACTTGCGCCTGTTTGTAACCATACATGTCTTGATGAGAATAGACCCAGTATCAAGTTTAGTTTTGAAATACTATCAAGTTTTTTTATCATACTATCAAGTAATCAGTTACTACATTTTAGCTCTTTTATACGTATTTTAATGCGACTTACCAAATGTAATTTGGAACGTATCGGCTCATATAGAAGAATTAGTGCCATCTTGAGTAGTGTATTTATATTAAGTTTTATTTCATAACAATTTGTTGGTTTTGTATCTAGTCTTTTAAAAATATTCAAATCGCTATATTTAATTTAACATAATACTAGGCTTACTTAATATCTAAATAAAAGCGAATGTGAAAATTCATCCATATATTCATTTTCATGATACAATATTATATTCACAATGTTTTGAAAAATGCATTTGATTAACCTAAGTTCAAAAGATATAATATGTTTTTCATTAAAGCTGATGTACTTCGCACAGCTATTGATTTTTACAATAATTTATTTGCAGTATAGCCTGGTAATCTAAAAATTTCCAATTGCTCGATATTACAACAACAAATTTTAATTTTTCACCTAATTATTTTTCCACAACAATGCACTGCAAATAGTACTACTTCTACAAATAGAATTGATTTGTTGGTGAACTTTTTTTCTCTTATTGTACTACTTATATATATATATATATGTATACATTGTATCGTTTATCATTGTACATGACATGAAAAAACTTATTATCACTAAAATTAAAGTTTTTATTTTTTTTTTATCAAAAATCAAAAAAACAAATCCTTTTAAATATCCTTTTATTCTTTTTACTTCTCTGTCATTGTCGTTTTTAATGTATTGAAACAACTTATTAAATTGTCAACCCACAAAAATAAAAACAACAAAATAATATTTTCAAAATACTTTCAAAATTGAGATGACTACTTTACACTCGATTATATTATGATAATATAATCCTGACAATTTACAACAAATAAAAAAACTAAAATTAAAAATAACAACAAATTAACAGAAGTTAATAACTAATTTTATGAAAATCCTTCTCTCACACTACTGTAAACATATTATTATATATTATGTAGATATATTAAATAATATACACAATAATTACATAATATAATTAGTGTCATGAATATATCAAATAGTAATGATGTGTCTGAGTTGACCACAAAAACCAAAAATTAACTTTATTCCATAACCATATGAATGGAAAAACCATAAAAAAAAACAAAAAAAAAATAATAATAAAATTAAGAAGGACCCAAACTCTTTACAATTCAGCAAATTTTTAGTCCTTCAATAATTATTAAAATGTTTTAATTTTTTTTTTTACTTTCTTTCTTTTTGTGTTCAATGTTTTTATATACAAGTGTGTATATTATATAGTATAGTATGTTCGAAAACTTTATTCCGAGATTTCCAAATGGTTGAACTATAAATATAAATCCCATTATTATTATTAGATGAAAAATCCCACTACTGAAAATGTAATTAGTTCAAATTATTATAAAGTGAATTTATATTACTATCGCTTATATATAAAAATATATATGTATGAATCTGTACATACAATGCTTGGTAAATTTGATTTGAAACAGACCTTCTCAATTTTTTTTATATAACAAATTAATTTTTGCGAAAATTATTTGAATGTAATTGTTACATACACTCCAATATTGTTATTGAGTATTACAAAAAAAATATTTTACATTAATTCAAATGAATGACAACTATTAAATCTTATATACATTAGACAAAAAACAAAAAATTGTCAATACCATATTGCCACAAGTTACAAAATATATTATTTGATTTTAGGTTATACTTTTTTAACTCTATTCATTTTAAGAAAAAATAAAATGTATTAAACT
The DNA here is from genome assembly GCA_963942445.1 of Argyra leucocephala. NCBI lineage: Eukaryota > Metazoa > Arthropoda > Insecta > Diptera > Dolichopodidae > Argyra > Argyra leucocephala. Next base: position 114,499,923 of record OZ012678.1, on the reverse strand, counting down.
TAATGATGATGATGTGTAAATAAAAGCATTTTTAAATAAAACTAAAATTGAACAAGGGATCCACTAGTTTTGTTTCAAAAATATTTTATCAAAAATAATTTATTTTCAATCTATATTTTTGAATTAACCCTCTTGTGAACAACCGTTACACTTAGTATACCTAACCCAATTAATTTTTTAATACATGTTGCATTCTATAATTTCAAATCAATGGGATGAGCATTGCTACAGGACTTGGCATAAACAATCAAATAGTAGTTTTTTTCCTTTCTATTGTGAATTTATGGAAATAAATATAGAAAACTATACATATACAAGTAAAGAAATTTCCACTTTAAAATGGTGTATTTTTTACAAGTGATACATTCATAAATTGTATTCCAAATCAATTTTAAAGAATTTCTTGTTTTTTTTACTACCTTAACACCAGTGGCGTATTTCATAAAAATTAGCAAGTGACAATTTTACAAAATTGTCGCGATTGTCCGACATTTTTTTATACATAAGTTTACAGGTGACAAAATTAAGATGAAAAATTTTGTAATTTATAAATTACAAAATTTGTCATGACAATTTTCTAAATTATAATTTATAAAATTGTCATGTCTATTTTGTAATTGTATTTATTGACAAATATTTTATTAAAAACAACGTATTAATAACTATATAAAATAAAATCAAATGCAGCGTTAAAAAAAACAAAGCCATAGGTAATTATTTATTATCAAAAACTTTTTTTAAATCTAGGTTTAACAAAATGTTAAACTATTCTTATATACAATTATTATAAAAAAAACAAAAATTCTCGAACTTATTTCATTATGAAATTAAAATAAATAAATTAAAAATGAAATAAAGTCGAAAAAAAATCAAATTTTATCAAAGCTATTTCAATCGATAAAATTTATAGCGCCTTTATAATGCAATGAAAAATGAAATTTACAATTTTACATATTTGAAATAGTGTGTCATGAATTGTCCGACAATTATAACAATTTTGTAAAATACAATTTTATTTTTGGTTTCATAACAAAATTGACATAAAATATACTGTTGACAAACCTTGACAAATTTTGCAGATTTTATCTTTGTTTCTGAAACAAAAATTGACAATCTACAATTTTGTCAATTTTATTTTAAAGCAAAAATTTTACATTATAAATTTTAAATATTTTGTATTTATAAATTAGAAAATTTGTCATGATAATTTTGTCACCTGTAAATTTATGTATAACAAAATGTCGGACAATCGCGACAATTTTGTAAAATTGTCACCTGCCAATTTTTATGAAATAGGCCACAGGCTGTAATATATTGACAGTTTTATTTTCGACATCGGTACAAATAATATACCTAATAATAATAATTCTAACTTCTTTTTAATTTAAATTTTAAAATACTGCAACAGGAACATCTTCATTATCATTGTTTACAATGTAATATTATGATATTGTGGAGAATTTTGTCAAATACAATGAGTACACTACCAATAAAATTAATAGTAATATTTTTGTATGAGATTGTCGTATCCATTCTGATATTTTGGTAAATAATCGGACTTGAAAGCTTTATTATGAATTTTTCTTTATCAACAAAACGACCTAAATTGAAAACATTACTTTGAAATCAAAATACGAATTTACGCTTTCTTTCCTTTAATTTGACTATAGATACTATTGATGTGGGCAGCTCATACCAAATGAAAGATAAAATATCTTTGTCTATTTTCTAACTATAAATAGCTATTTCGATACTATTATTTAACTTCATTTTGTTAACTCTCTTTCTTGTCTGTATACTTATTTCTTTGCGCGTTACAAACTTTTATCAATCGATTTTATACTAGCTTCTCGATAAACTAGAGACTTTAAATTTTAATTATCGCTCAGAACTCGATGATAATTTTTATTATTGTGCTAAATCTATTTTTAATGTGACTTTAAGCAATAAAGCTAAAAAACAGTTGACTAAGATAAGCTAATGAAGATTGTGTTGATTGTATGTAATTTATTATAAAATATCATATTAACCTGTAAATATCTATTTGTGAAACACACTGGCATCAATAAATATAGAGTTTACATTATATTTGAGTCCATTTACTGAATTTGCTAATATAGAAATAATGCAATGGGCTTACTGATTACATATACATTTCTGTACGCAAAATGATTAAAATTTTTATATTCACAAAAGACTGTAATTGATTCAGTGTGCCCCAAGACTATTGAGTTATAAAACCAGTAGTGATTGTAGATATTTAGGCAAACAAAAATTGTATTTTTTATTTTAGGTAGAATCATCTTTTCGTGCTTAATTAAGTACAGCTCTGCAAGTTTTACCACATATTTTACTACAAAGTTTTTTCAAGCACTTACTGATCAAATTTCTGGCTTATCAACTCATGAAATGTCGAAAACTACTGCTATTATCAGAAACTATGTATTCTTAAATAGAGTAGCTCCATTTTATTTAAGCTGTTACCATATTATACTCTCAATTATTTTTTGTTATTTATTTTATCCCAATGACAAAGGGCACGGAGCAAGTCGAAAAACCCATAACACATTTTTTTGATTCATTTCGTGATTTTAATAGGTACTATTAGTTTGCTACTACAGTTTTAATTATTGTATTTATATTTTAATTGTAGTATAATACATTTATATAAATTTAATATATAAGACTATCAAAATTACAACATAATTAAATAACTAATTTTGCGATAATACATAATTATGTTTATATATATATTTTGGGGAGAGTTCTATGTAGCCGTGAGCCCTTCAGGTCTATTATACATATACTTCACACAAAAAAAATAATAGTAGCATCTAATCTCCCTGACTAAATGCGATATATAACTATCTACTACTCACTAGCTTCCAGAAATCTTATATAAATTCAAAATAATTTAATTAAATTAATTTTAGCCCAACATATTACATCTTAAAATCAAATAATTGAATATATTTATCCTATTACCAATTATACTCCAACGTTTGAGAAACTCTGCTCTGTAATATTATGTCGAGTTAAGTTAATATGAGTTTCAACAAAAAATAAAAATTCAACTACATTAAAAATAAATAAAAAACAAAAAATATGTCTGTGTAAAATTTTGAATGCAACTACGATGTAGTATAGAGTCCTTCTTATTACCGTATAGTATACAAATTTATGTCATGAGCGAAAATAATATGACTCTAAAAATATAAAATTCCAATATTAATACATGAGATATAACATTGTGCCATTAACTTTTCTTGATGATTTCTGGTGTCAATGGATTTTTTTAGGTCAACTCTTGATGATGAAAATTAATTAGCATTTCTTAGACTGTAAGTAACCATTAAAAAAAAATCATATATTGTTTGGTTGACCAGAATTTTCACATTCATTTAGTTTTTAAGGTTTTTGTTGTTGTTTTTGTTTTTCTAAAAAATAAAAAATTCAAAATAAAAATACTTGGTAGAGAATATGAATATTATTAGTACTCATTCTAAATTGAAAATATTATATATGCATCTGGTTGATGACCCAAATCACAAGTACACACTATATAATTTAAAATATCATAGTTGGAAATAGTTGGAAATAAAAAAAAGTATAGAATATGGATTTCATATTGAATAAATCAAAAAATAAAACTATGTAGCTATATATATATAAAATAAAAATTAGGTAAATGCAACAACAATAATAATATTATAGATATATCAAATATTCCTACGTTTTTCTAATGCATTAATAATATAAACATTCTGGAGTTTTTTCGTTTCAGACTGTCCTGAAAATTAATAATTGCACGCTATGAACAACTGAAAAAACATTCACGCCCAAACGGAATTTAGATTCACTCACCTAAGGTTATTACTCAAATTTGTAGCCATTAAAATCATATTAGTCGAAAATAAATATAATAAGTAATATTATACGGATTTTCATAATAGATATATGTATCTTCTATCACATCTTTATTTAGATACTAAAAAACTCAATATTTTCTATATAAACATGAATTAACAAAAATATGTTAATAAATATTTGTTTTGTTGCACCAATATTAAATATAAAACTTTCAAAGAACTTTCTAACTATATTTATGTATTTCGTAGAACTTTTCAACATATTTATTTCATCACTGTATATAATATTATAATGCTATAACGTGTACCTACGTATATAGTGACGTAGTTATTTGAGATAATTTAAATAGTATGAAAATATTATTTATTGTTATAGAAATATTTTACTATGTCATTTCATAGTCAACTCTCATCATTACTAACTAAAATGATATAGCTTCAGTAGTAGTAGTAATAAAACTATGTAGCTATATATATATAAATATATTATTATACTACTACTATACAACATTGAATGCGTGAGTCGCAATGAACTTTACTTATACAAATGCATCAGTAAAAATGAGTAGTTAAAAATTTAAGATCAAATTTGGTATCATAAAATTCTTTTTACGACTTGATTTATACTAAGATGGTGAAAATATTGGTTTTCAGGTTATAAATTTTATACCAATTTTACTTTGCCAGTTGGAAAAATCTCAAAGAGTTAGTAAACCAAATTAATCAATTTAGCAAACTTTATAACCTCCAATACAGCCAAAACAATATAATATTTTGAGAAATAATATTTGAGTTTCCATAAACCCCTACACATTTTCTACGGTGTTGGGATGGTTTCTTCCTGCCTTTCACGTTCCTCGACAGGATTGTTTAAGAGGCAGAAGTAGTGATTTAAGTTCTTCCGAGCATGTGTCGACTCTCACAAGATATCTATAAAAATGGTTTAACGATACGATGATTACCAAGTGGAGTAAGTGTTGATGAGACACGTACATTACCTATGAGGCGAATGGCACGTTTTTTTACTCTGTCAAAGAAGCTTAGAGCAGTCTTTGAGGTATTTCGTAATATCGAAAATATGGGTAATCCAGAGCATATTTCGATTTACTCATGTTTCGAGAATATTCTGCGGTCGTTGTAAGCATTTATCTTGAATCTAAGAGTACGTTGAAATGGCGTTAGTTTTCGAGTAACTAGACAGCTATGAGTTTTGGAGATATTACTATATATCTCAACTAGTGAATTAATTGCTGTATTATATGTAAAATATTTGACTGGTTTAATTGTAAATTAAGTATGTATTTAAATTAATATTATCTTTTCATAATTTTTATTTGTATACACTTATACAGACTAATCGTCTTTATGTATTCTAACATTAAGAATTGAATAAATTGAAATTGAATTGAAAATGTATTTGTTTTACCTCAGTCGGAAAGTTTCTAAATCATTGAAAATCATTTAGTTACAATCATTGTTTATCTAAATCATTGTTTATCATTGATAATCTAAAGCTAAATCATTGTTTATCATTTAGTTAAAATTGCACCTAGATCTATATCCTTCCATTTTTCTATTAGAGTCCTATTCCGCACACGTTCAAAGCCTTGGAAATTTAAGACCCAAATAGCAGCCTCAGCAGATTGATGCAGGTTGATGTTAAGACTTTCGTAAAAGCAGGTCATAAGATCACCAGTTGAATATTGGTCTCAGAAGTCATATTGATGATCATGAATATTATACTATTGCTATTAAGATATTTCATTGGCTTTTTGTTGTCCAACATTTCCATTATGTTGGAGAGAATGGAAGTGATACCTATATCTTTGTAGTTTGATAGGTTGCTTTTGCACTAACAAAAATAAACTATTTTACTCTTATAAAATTGATTGCTAATCTAGTTTTTTACTGCCTTTCTATAAATCTCACTTAAAAAATATGAAAAAAAGAATTAAGTTCTATATATATTAAAAAAATATGAGACGAATGAATCACTATTTTTATAGCAAATCACTTAATATTACACAAACTGTTATTTAGCCCTTGAAATATTTATGAAAAATAAAATTTGCATGCAGTATTATCTACTTTCAATTACCGTTAACATTTGCATAAAATTTTCATCACTAAGTAATATAACCTACTAATGTCAAGTAAAATTTTTAATTATGTAAAATAAGTTTTTTGTTTTTTTTTTTTTTATTATTTTTTTTCCCCAACAAAATTCATTCTATTTATTCAACCTACAGTCTGTAAATTATACTAAATATATTAGATCCTGGATGTGAATCATCAGTGTGGAAAGTAGCATATCCAATTTTTTGTTGTTTTTATTAGTAGATGTTTAATATAGATTAAAAATATAAAATTACACTTACAATCAAAAAATTAAGGATATTAATTAGTAAAAATAATAATAAGAATAAAAACGTTTAAGGATAAAATATGTTATGAACTATTATAATAAAAATTATATATACAGGGATATTAATTGAAATTTTATAATTATATGATTTTTTTTAAAAGTCTTACACAATTAAATTGTATTTCATTTTGAGTCAATATAGTTTTCTACAATTAAAGTTTGTCCATAGGATAATATTCCAATGCATTTTCAAATTGTAAGCTATTATATTATAAGTTTTATCTACTATTATTTTAAGTTATCCTGTAAACTATTATAATATGTTATCCTGTTAACTATTAGTTTAACAGGATAACATATTATTTGTGTAAATCTTTAAAAATAATTATTTTTGCAAACAATTTGCTTTTATATTTCGCCAACCATACTTAACACTAAACATTAATTATTAGTTATTTATTTATCTATTATTTTTATCTAAATCGCAAACTAAATTCGCATAATGACATTTTTTTATATAATTCAAAGTGTATCAGATATAGGAACACCTAACTGTTTCTACACAAAGAATTGGCACACACAATTCCATACAACAGATTTCCTTTAGACCTTTTTTTTATTATTTTTATTTCTATTAATTTAAATGTGGAAAATTCTATCTATTGCAGAATATTGTGCCGCTTAAGTTGATATGGTATTTTATTAGAAGCTACTCTTTTTTGGTATTTACAGCTTGATTTTACTTTTTAACCATTCAGTTACAATTTAAGAATTTTCCACAATTTTCTTAAAATCCAGTAGATATTTTCGAGTATTCTATCAAAATGACCATTCTATTTTTATTAAAATTAAAAAGTTATTATTAAAAATCACTTCTAAATTTTTGGCTGGAATCGCTAATTTATGCATTTTAATTTGGGGAAATATTGATATATTAATTACAAATTAACCTGGAATTACAAATTATTGCTTTCGATTAAAATCCATTCAACGTTAGCCCATTGCTTTTAGTTCAAAATAATAGAGCATCAAGATCATCGTTAATTTTAGCAATATACGTAATGTTAGTAGTATGTCCACTAATAAATATTTGGTGGTCATCAAAGTACAATCTCAGACAAACATAGTGGCACGAGCAAACAAATTAAACAATACGGGTCCTAACAAAAACCCTTGAGGTACACCTTATTTTAGCTCAAATATATCCGATTTCATATCATTCAAATAAACAAATTATACAGATAATTACGCAATAATTTAATAGCTGATAAGTCAAAGCCAAATGACCGCATGTTTTACAGTATAAAATTTACACAATCAAAAGCTTTTTTTTAAAATTCGAAAATAGTAAAACAAGTGTATTTTTTTTATCCATTTCAATTTATTTTCATCTAATTTCATCAAAATATGAAGTTACAAAATCTCTATTTTTTATATCTGTAAAAATTGAAATGAACAAAATTTAAAAAATAATAAATAACTACCATTGGTTTATGACACTGAGTGTATATCCTCGTATTAATTATAGTAAATTTTTTTTATGGAATTTTTTATATAATATATACACATACGAATAATATATGCAAAAAAAGTAAATGTATATTCTAGTTTGTTTTAAAATAATTTTATAGAAAGCAAAAAAAAAAAATTTATAAAAGGAACTTTTGTATTCCTAGTTTTACAAAACATAATAAAACTATACATTTAAGGCTTCATTTTAAAAAGAAATTAATTTAACCACAATCCAGTGTTTAAATAAATTTCTATACGTGAATAATTTTTATATTCAGTAAAAAAGTTGATGTAAAGTATATTACAATGTACTTTTATCTTTGTACATTATAATAAATATTTACATGAACAAAAAAATATAACTTAAATTCTACTCATGCACGCAAGAAGTATCAAAAGTGAGTTGACAATATTTTAAATTATTATTAATCTAAAATATAAGAATATCTAAAAAAATGTTTATATATTATTTTCTATTATTATTTACTATTTATTTGTTTATTATTTATTTTATTTTAATTCAACCTAGATCATTAACAGGTCCTAGAATGGTTAAAGAACCTTCTACATTGTGCTTTGTAAAATTTTTTCAGTTCATTCAATTTCAACCCACCCTTCGTATATCGGATATACGTACATCCGCATGTAATGTAAAAAATTGCATTGTGTGTGCTTTTTCTTTTTTTTTGAATATGCCTAACTCAACTTTTTAAATAAATAAATTTCGCAAAAAAAATTTTTTTTTAATTTTAAAATATCTAATTAAGAAGCCACAGTAATAAATTATACTACTAGCATGATAGATAATTAGTAATTTAAATATTAAAACGGTATATTATTTTTATTATAAATAAAAAATGGTATATAAAACCGTTTATTATAGTTTTTTTTCTAATAACAACACTGTCACATTAGAGAGATGTAAATTAAAAGAGTTTTTTAGTTATTTTTTTTTTTATTCTATAAAAACCGTACAAATTTTATTTAATTAGAAATTTTGAAAAATAACAATAAATGGTAAAAAGTTATAGCATAAAATTAATAATTTTATGACCGACGATCATTTATGTGGTGACCTATTTTCAATCATAACTTATTGACAAAATTTTAAAATTTTGTGGAAAATAATTATTATGCAATTTTTTTTGTACACAATTTGTCTCTGTGAAGTGAAAATTAATAAGTAGTTGAACGTTTGATTTTTTATGTGTAGGCAACATATCATTGGATAAGAGATGAGAAAATCCATTAATTAATTAACCACGACATTTTCATTATTCTACATTGTATTGTAAGCCTATAAATCAAGTTCTACATAAAATATGTTGAATAATTAGTTTGAATACTATCAAACGGTTAAAACCAGTTATAATGTAAAAGCAGTTTAATAAACTTACTGTTTGTACATGACTATTTTAATGTGGTATGTGTTCGTTAGGCTATCAATTTCCCCTTCCTTCATTGTTCTAATTTCTATATCTTGATGCAAAATATCATTACTAATTAACCATTGTTCACTTCTTATTCATCTTAATCGACCTGACTGAAATCACTGCAATTTTTCGACCACTTCCCATACCTAACTTTGTAGATACAATTAATGGTTTTAGATACAACTAACTACATCATCAGCTTGAGCTGGTTTTGTTTTAATGTTATTTCTAATAGTTGAAGTTATTTCTCCCACTATAAAATTCTCAATCGGTAGATAGGTTTGCTTGGAGTGAAATGTTGCTGAAATTATATATTTCCGAATTCACTTTTGAACTTTTTAATCAAAATGGTTTAAATATTTTGTCCATGACAGTTTTTCTTAATTATTAAGTAATGAATACTAATTATTTATTCGTATTGATGGATTCAACTGATGTGACTGTTTTTAATTTATTGATGATAGCTTATACAATGAAAAATATGTAGTCTAGTTAAAAATTCATTTAACATTTTCAACTCCTAGATATCAGGAGAAGTCATGGGAAATTAGAATTATATTATACTGTGAATATATTGTGAAATATATTTCCGCAATATAATATGTAGGTACTAGAGAAGCTTTGTGTGTAATTGAATTTATTATGTTTACAGAAACAAATGCTTGCATTATAATCGTAGATACCGAAACTTTCTATTGTGGATTTTTCGATAAATAGTAACATTTTCATAGTTTGAATTCTTATTTCTATGACATGCACTATATTTTGCATCAAAATACTTTGTTAATTAGACTAATAGTGTTGTCTACTGCAATGTTATTGTAATAATTGTTATCGTCTGGAGCGAAAAATTATATTAATTTTAAATATATTAATAAAAATGTATGTAAAATATTCATAAAATTGTAATAATTTCCACATCTAAATTAAAATAATACTTAGTGACGAAATTTCAGCAGAGAGTTGTACCTAATTGTATTACAACAGCATATCAGTATAAAGAAAAAATAGTTCTACTCGTTGGTAGCGTAAAAAGACACGATGAGCTTTGTTCGGTATCATTATTTTCAATAAATAAATTTTCTTTAAAAATTATTTAATTTTAAATATATTTTCGAAAAATTTAAATTTAGTCCCAATATATTCTAACAAATTTGATGATATTAGAAATCTTGAATATATGTATTTTAAAAGGAACATTAATTATTTGAAAAAAAAAAAAATATATTAACTGACATTTTAATCAATAACTCGTGTTATCAAAAATATATACGACAATTTTACACAGTGATATATGTATATATTTTTACTTACTTTAATTTTTCAATTTCGCTAATTCATCTCTGACTAAATTTCATGTATAATACACCAGATGGTGACAACTGTCTTCTTTATTACACAAACTCAGTTTTTATTTTTATTATATTTTTGTTTTTGTTTTGTTTTTGCAAGTCAGATTCCAATAATAATTTTTGTTATTACCACCTTATATACACCTTATCCAGCTACTCCAAATTCGAAATTTTTACTCCTTAACAACTCACAGATGAAATAGATTCTCAATATAAATCATTTTCAAATATCATCATCAACATCTCATTATTGATGATGAAAAATCGGAAAATTTTTCTTTTTTATTTTTTTTATAGAGTTTCTTTTTTTTTTAAAGGATGCTTTCAATTAGTTCAAATATTTTTGTTTTCTATTACTTTGTGAATAAATTCTACAATCGTTATACATGATTTTATTAACCCATTACAATTTTATGATTTTATTTGTGTATATTTTATTTAATAGAAATGTTATCAGTCTTCTGATGGTGGTGTAATAACCGAAATCGATCAAGATATTAAATAAAATTAATTGAAGATAATTAAAGTGTTTAATCTTTATTTTAATTTATTTGTGCACTTTTAACCATACGCATCAACCAAAGATCCACTTCTTTGAATTACCTATTTTAAATTAAATATTTGTTAAAATATAAATGTTGATAAGTCTTCAACTCTTGCTAATATCAAAACAATCTATAATTAAATGATTCTGTAAAAATGTATACATAGTTGCAAGAACATTTCGTATTAAGTTGAAACTGGATGTAAAAAATTTAAGTTATATATTATTATGTATCTGTAACCTAGCTATATGTTTAGAAATATATATATATATATATATACTGGTACTAAACATAATAAATTGCCCAAAAATCACCGTGAACTTCGAAGCGTCAAAAAATATTTTTGTGAGGCGGGTTGTTATATACAATGTATTCTTTGACGTTAATAAACACTTCTTGAATTTTACGAGCATTTGTTTTTTGAATGTCATTTGACAAAAAAATGAATAATAATATAGCGAACATATTATTAATTAATATTATTAATTTGATGATTGTTTTGCATCTAAAAAAGAAAATTTAAGCATGCATTTAGTGAGAACTGATTCTATAAAACGACAGAAAAAAATTTCTTTATGTGTTTATTTCTTTTCTCTATTAAAAAATGTTAGTTGATTACAAAAACAAAAATAATTTTTTTTTAAAAACAAATAACAATTGCAAATAACAAAACTCACAATTGATTATTTTTTGCCATATTTAAATTTTCCAAATTAGCATGATTATAACCAATTCAATCGTTATTTTAGTATTGACCTAAATAGGTTATTGAAAATATTGATTTGTGGTGTCAACGAATTAAACCTCTTTTGTGTTCATAAACATTTTATACATATCTCTTATCAATTAGATTTGCACATTTGATTAGATTGATTTAATTTAATTTAATTAATTTGTATATTTAACTTTGTATTAATTTGAGTTGATTAACCCTTTTACGGAAATTGCATTATTTGCACCTACAAGGAATTTATATTATCTAAATTGATCCAATGTAGATATTAAACAAAAGCAATGTTCAACAATAATACAGAACCACTTTTATTTTCAAATTAAATATTTTTTCTTTTTAATAATTTTGTTAATTAAAGAAATGAAAATTTAGTCGTTTGAACAGGTGGTACATAAGACTTTGATCTTACTATGCTTCTTAAAAATAAATTTACTACAATAAATTGTCACATCCGATACTTTATTTGTATTTGATGTGTGCATGAAAAGTAGTGTGATCTTTTTAATTGAATGACAGGCGCAGAAAAGACTGTAAATGTTAAATCACTTAAATGCTATATCTGCTATACAACGTTCCATGCTGATAAGCCTTAAGGTAAAAGGTCCATTTTTCGATATCTGGTGTTATTAGTGATCGCCTTTTATATTTTTTATTTGAATTACACGATGGGTTCAATTGTGTTCATATAATAAAATGCCGTTATATGCCAAAATATTAAGAATGCTGGTAAACAATATGTTTTTCATTTACAGGTCTGGTTTGCAATAATTAATTGATCCAATGCTTCAACTCTAACCTTTGTGTTATTGTAATATATTATAATTTTTGGTTTATTTTTTGTCACCTACATCAATATTCGGAGTGTGGTGTTAAGTACTATATAAGATAACTTGTTTATACCTAATAAGAGAGGTACGTAAGAAAATAAGTGGATTTTCAGTGAATAAAAACTTTGAGTTGTAAACTGGTTTCCTTTCAGTTCCTCCATATTTATTGAATTTCTTCCACAGAACTATTATTTATTATTACCGTCATACGTCATCGAAAGGCACTTTTTAGTGAAACATCAAGGTCAAGCCTATACACAAACGAATGAAATTATATCAGGCGTACCACAGAACAGCGTACTACGTTCTATTTTATACCTCATCTATACTGCGGACTTACCAACAACAAATGAGACACTCTCGCTGATGACACAGCCATATTGGCATCGCATAATCCAGTACATGCTACAGAGATTCTGCAATGCAGCATAAATAAAATTCAGCAAAGGCTAAAGAAATGGAGAATTAAAGGGAATGGGGCAAAATCAACACATGTTACATTTACCCTGAAGAGAAAAACTTGTTCGACGATGGTGCTAAATAACGAAGTAGTTCCACAAAAAAGAATCAGCCAAGTGCCTGGGTATGCATTTGGCTAAAAGATTTACATGGAAAATCCATATTTAAAGCAAAAGAAAACAACTTGTGTTGAAATTAATTCAAATGTATTGGATCATTAGTCGAAACTCATTAATTTCGCTGGAAAAGGAGTTTCTGATTTATAAAGCTATTTTAAAGCTCATATGGACTTACGATATTCAATTGTGGTGAATACCCAGCAATTCTAATATTGATAGAGCGATTAGTATTAAAACTAATAGTACGTGCACCATGGTTCGTACAAGTAACGATATTTTACATCAAGACCTATACAGATGAAAACTATGAAGCAGTAAATCAGAAGTGCAAGCTGCAAGTACCAAACAAGATTAGATTCTCATCCAAATACCCTAGCAAAAAAAATTTGTGACCTCAAATGGCGCTAGTCGACTTAAACGTTACCACAACATTCTGCAATTACCCAACTGATACTAAATTGATTGATATAACTAGATTGTCATGGATAACTTACCATTGGGTTTTTCATCCGCACGTCATACAAATATAAAAAATACAAACTAATGAATGACTCCATTAGAGACAGAATTACAGTTTATAAGGGAAATAAAATAATATATATATATAATATACACATACTTATTAAGTTTAGAAGGAATATATATTGTCGAAATTATTTCTTCAAGTTTTATTTTTAAGCCATGTTGACCCATAATTTCGTTTAACGTGGTATAAATTGCAAAGCTCAGCCACAAACTCAGGTTGAATTACTTTTTTCTAAAACCTAATAATTAATTTCATAACAGAACAGACAAGGATTTAGTTAACACAAATTTCCTGATAAGAGTTAACATAATTTGTGATTTTGCTCTTTTATTCCCGGTTTTTTGAATATTAAAAGATATGAATTTTTTGAAGGGCTTATTGAGGTTTCTCAAGATCACATTTGGGTTTATAAAGCCCGACAAATTCTGTTCTAATATTTATGTTTTGAATGGAAAATTTTGCTGTATCACTACACCAATACTCAACACTAAAACTGTCCAATACTTTGTAAAAAAGAATTATTTAAAAAGGACTTAATGTATAAGATACCTGTACTATATATACAATGTACATAATATATAAGTACGTGAATAGCTTTCGAGGTATTAACGAATAAAAAATAAAAACCGGAATAATATTTTTTTTATTCATTTCTTTTAATGAAGTTTCATTTTCCAACTTTACAAGAATCATCTCATTAGGTATAGAAAGCGCACACGAAAAAAATGTCCTTAAAAAACGAATAAAAAAAAAAGAAAGAAACAAAATTAAGAAAAAAATAAAAAGTGAAGTCAAAAATCGAAAAAAAATGATGATAAATGGTTTTTTTTTTTTGTGTACACAACATTAACACTACAGAAGTCGTCCTGGCATTGAGGACATCTGTCATTAATTATCGGTTAGCTTCTATCAAAAGGACTATTTTCTGAGTGAGTTTTAATAATGGTGTTGGTACAATTTTATGACCAATTTTTAGTTTTCATTTTTCTTTGCCTGAAGAATATTGAATATAAGCACTTCACTTTCTTTCTCTTTGCCTATCTCTCTCTCACTCTACAACCATATTTTGCTCTCATTCTCTAATCCAAATAAAACTTTATCTGAGACATTTTTTTTAAAATTTACCAACGTTGTTTTTTTTTTTTATTGTTATTTTTGAAGAAAAATCACAAAAGTTACATAAGAAATTTTTTTAATTGCTCTTGGGAGATAGAAAAAAGTCGAAACTGCAAAAAATTCACCTTTTTAAGTTTTTTTTTTTTTATTTTTTTTTTCTGCTTTTTAAAGAAGAAAAGAAACCAAAGATTAAATTTATTATAGTTAAACGTTTTTAAGTATAGTTCTATAAAACTGTGTAAATTTTTATGGTCAAATATTTGTTTTTTTTTTTGTTTTATGTTTTTCGCAACTTTAAGAAACTTTTTAATTTTTTGATAACATTAAAAATAAAAAATAAATATTATCTACCATTTTGTTTTTATTATAATATTTTTTAAAATTACTACTTAAAAGATAATTAGCGTAAAGCGTTAACTGCCATGATTATTACCTAGAAAAGACATTTAAAAAATGAATGTTAGTTTCACACTATAGAGAATAAATTTAAAAAGAATGTCAAAAAAAAACAAGAGATATTGAAAAAAAAAATTGTTTATAGATTGGTTATAAGTTTTGAAGGTAGTTAAGAAATTTGATAACTTAATCAATGAGGAATGACACTTCAATTTTAATAAGAAAATAGTTCTTTCTTGATATAAACATCTTCTTAACCTAATAAATTAGCAGAATAATATTGACTAGTGAATTGCTTTATCGCATACGCCCATTCATAGATTTTGAGTGAATCGATCGAAAATCCTAAAAAAAATCTAAATACTAAAATTGTTAGTGTAAATTGAATAATTTTGCAGTATATTTTAAAAAAAAGTTGTAGTCATTTTAATTAGTGAAAATATGGATATGTGATAAAATCTAAGAAGTAAGTTTTTAAAATAATGGTTTTTGGAAGTGACATGGAATAAAGTAATTTTATATGAATTTTGAATACAGCTTATTTTGATAATGGATATGTCGAAAAAAGTAGGAAAAATTTATTCAATAAAATATTATGAATAATTAAAATGGTAGTTCTTCAACAAGTTAACGTCGGTTTGATGGAAAAAATTACCAAGTGAAAATTTATAGTTCGCGGCAAATTAAGTTTAAAGTTTTAAGAAAACTAAAAACAAAATCGATAAACGGAACTGATTATTATAATACACTCTATAATAAATAACGTATTATTTGTCGGCTTTAAAACATGGTTTATAATATGAATTTAAGGATTTGAAATATTGGAAGTTTTTGAAGGTTTTTTGAAGTTGGTAATTTTTTCCAGCTAAATTTTTTACCATTTGCTGTTTTATCAATTTTTTTTCAAAAATACTTACTTAGAATTTGTTATTAATATTGGAACAAAATTAGTTAAATAAATCCAAAATAACTTTTATTCATAGTTAATTCACTTCAACTCATATTCAATATCTAATTAATTTTTTAATCAGACTCATCTGTATCGGACTAGTTCAGATTCACACAGCTGTATGGCTGGCTGGGTAAATCAGTCGTTTTTTTCGGTATAGGTAACTGGACCTTATAAAGAAAGGTTAACTTTTTAGGCTCGATCGTTGCTTTTCGACTTCTTTGTTACTAACTTTAATTTGAATAAAATTTGCATCAGAGTAATTATATTTGTATAGAATGATTTTAGGGTTTTGCTTCTCGAAACGTAAACACATCGTAACACATCATAAGATCCAGCATATCAGAAAATTTTAGTTCTTGTGCTTCATATGTATTTACGTTTTTATATATTTCCGTAATAAAAAAAAGTACTGCGGTTCTGTATTGATTACGATTCTGACCACTGCAACTGTTAGAGAATAATGAAAATTCTTTAATTGTTTCTGGCAAATTAATAATTTATAGTAAATGCATGTAAGTTTAATGTGTTTAGGGTAAAAATATCCATATATTCCAGAAAAGTTCAAGGCAGAATTAGTATTAGAGACCGCTTTTGTTTCGTCTACATTTTGTTTAACATTTGAAGCGATCAAATTAAGATATAATTCCATATATAAATCACTCTCTGCAGAGTCCAAAATATCATGTTTGCACAATAAGTGATTAAAGTTTCAACATAATCCAAAACTTGTAAAGTGCGTATTGTCTAAAAAATTACATGCTTTCACTTTCGTTTATTTAATAAGCCCATATGATGAATTTTGGTTTCCAAGTTCAATTTCACGATGCGTAAAATGTGTTTTCATTTTAAAAGTTCACATTTCATTGTTACTGAACTTAAATATTCAATGAATATGGTATACAAATTCAACATTATTTTGTTCCATATTGTGAAATTAAAACTAATTATTATAGTATGGGACAAAATAGTATTAACAATTTTTTGGTTATTATTTCATACCAAATCCAATATTCTAGAAGTAGTACTAACAACATAATTTTTCTATTAACATGGCATCATATAGGATAAAATTGACATGTTATGACTTATGGGATAAAAATTTGTTACAAACTTTTAAAATAGGTGGATATGGGATAATATCAATACTCATTATCTCCAAATATAATTAAGATAAAAAAAAGGACCAGAAATTGAGAAAGATTAGACCTTAAAACCTCTACATTAATGGTTAGATCAATTTACTCAAAACTGGTGTATGAAATCAAATAGTATTCATGCGACGATCTGTAATTGAAAATTAAAAACATTTTAAAAATTATTTAGTTTTGCGTCTTATTTTAAATAATATCTATCATTTAAAAGAATAATAATTAAAATCGGTTTTGAAGTGGTTCAGATATTATTTGCATTGCAGTTTTTTCTAATTTACAAATTAAATATTATAGTTATTTTAGTAGTTGAAAGTCAAATTTTTTTTCACTAATAAATTAATTTAAATTTTGGAAATATCAATAATTTGTAGGACATTAATTATACTTTCTTCGTAAGGTGCTTGCACTCAATTGACATTCGAAAGCTAAAATAGTTAGACTAAGTCAATATTAGACAATAGTAAAAACCACGAATTGCTTGTAATGATAACACCTAATATAATTTAGTGTAATTTAGTGAATTTAAATTTATTTCACAAGAAAGTCAATTATTATTAGCATGATTTAATTACATTGATCGTGATTCTAATAATATTTGTGTGAGTTATCGAAAACTATAAAATATGTTTAATTTTATAGCGAATATAAAAATTATTCTGCGTTAATTATTATTATATCATAATTAAAATTTTTATGTAAAATTTTTATCATTTTTCATGCAAAATTTAGAAATAAAATCAAATAAATTATTAAATGCAAAATTACTTTGTTACACAGTTGGAAAGGTAAACAAAAAATACCTAATCTTTGTATAACTTATTCGAATTAATTCTGTCAAAAACAATTTAATTTTTAATATTAAGGCTATAACAATAAACACATTTGCGGCTCTGGTGATATAGAGAACAGATCCCCTCCCGAAATTATATAATCCAATCTAATCTCATCTAAGGTTATAAAATAAACAAATATATATAAAATAATTCTGCGATATCAATTTGCAATAATCCACTTGGTTATACACGATTAAAATAAAATGGTCGAACTCACCGATTTTTACCTTCATGTTAACTTGCTTCCATTTTATTTTTGTGACAAATCAATGGTATTCATTACCAGCCTCAACCTTCTATTTCTAAATATATATCATTAGTCTCAAGGAATATTACAAAAACAAACAGCTCGCTTGTCACAAAAGGGATTCCAATCTGAGACCTTCTAGTTAATAGTCACATCATATTGATTGCAGCAGGTTAAAATCTACATCAAATTTTGCATTCTTTATTTTATTTTAATATGAATTTTATTAGTTTTTCAACAGTCATAAATATGTTAATTGAATATTTTGTGTAATGTATACGTTATAATTATTTATTTTATACAAAAAATAATATTAAGAAATAATGAATTGTAAAACTTAGTTAAATTAATCTAGTATCAAATAATCAATACTATATTATTATAAAAATTAAAAATATCCGATTTGATATTATATTTTTTTTTTTTTTTTTTTTTTGAATTTTTATTAATTCATTATTATAAATTTTAGTATTGTTTCATCGCCTGATTGGCATTATTGAAACATTATATACAATTATCTAGTTCAAATTTAATTCTTCTTTCACAATAAATTCAAGGTAACATTTATAGTAAAATTAATGTACATATTATGTATACAAAATTAAGTATACTGCTGTTTATGAAATTGAAATACTACAAAAATTTGATAAGATTCACAAATAAAATAAAAATAAAATTTATAAAAAAAAAATGTGGCCTCGGTAGCCGAGTGGTAAAGCACTCGAGTGTAGTAATGTAACGACCGAAGGAGCACGGGTTCAAACCCCGTGAGAACCGAAAAATTTTTCAAATGGTGAAAATTACTGAAAAATGTAATTTTCTATACAACCACATCGGTTCAAATATAATTTAATAATTAATAAAGATATAATATAACTAATAAAAAAAAATAATATAAATATATAATATACAAAATATATACCAAATAATTAATATAGTTTAATTAAAAAGGCCCACATTTCGAAAGGGAAAAGGACCTATAAAGTTGACCTACAGATTTATTTGTAGGATCAACTGTTAAAATAAATAAATAAATAAATAAATTTATAAAAATTTATAGTTAGATAGATAATTGCAAAATTTAAATTCAGATATATAATCAAAATCAAATAAAATAAAATAACAATTTAATTCACTATCTTTTTTTTATCAAACAGCTAATTTGTTGCCTTATATAATTGCCTTGTCCTTATAATCTAATCTTTGAACTTTTCTCTAAATATTTTTATTGATTCCTCAAATTAAACAAATCAGTTTTTTTTATAGTTTAGAGTATACAAATTCTGTTATTACAATTTCAGATAGCTATATTGAAAATAAAAAAAAATAAATATATAATTATCGTGAACTGTATGTGGAACTGTGTGTAGATATTCCATGCCACACATATTTTACCAACATTTTTTAATTATAATAAAATTAAAAGCCTTAGGTGTATTTCACGTAGTTTATTAAATAACTTGATCGATTTTGGTTATTACATCAGAAAACTGATTATAATAATTATAATAAATCCACATAGTACTTTTACATATCCATATTTTATATTTATTTTAAAAATCTAAGATGATATTATATTAACTTTAAAATCAATGTTGTTGTTTTTCAAAAGTAATACTTAAATCAATATAAAGTAAAATAATTCTATTACAAAATTAACATTATTTAATAAACCATCATCCAACTAACTACATATTATTATATTAATTTTATAACATTTTATGAAATTATTTCACCTCCTTACAAAATATTAATTAAATTAACTATAACCACAAAAGCATCTATAATATGTACTAATATATATAACGATAAATTTATTTATATCTTTTATTAAATATATATACTTCTCTTGAAACCCAATACATATTAATTTTTATTAACTTAACATTAAATTCACTCTTAACTAATTTACTTTACTTATTTTCTAATAAAATCTTTAATACATATACATACCTAAGTTAGTACACACTATACAACAATCTAAATGAAAACCTAGGTAATACTTATATAATAATAATATGTAGGTGTTTCTCTAAAAAATTGATTTCATTATGATACACACGTCCTATCACAATTCATTTAATCTTTAATTAATTACGTGATAAAAATTTTTCAAACCAAAAATAAATTTCTGTTTTTTTTTTACCTTTTCTTGTTTCTTATATCGTTATTTAGCTCACTTTACTTGGTCATCAAAATACATCTTAAAAATATTCCTGGAATGAGTAAACATTTAAGTATTATGTAATACAACTAGATGTGTTTGAAATACATTATTACAAGAAAATACAGAAAAGCTCACATCACACTCATACTCTTAAGCTATGATTTAAAATTATTTTCATTTTTCATATATTTTCAAATCTAGTGAAGTCAAACCCTTACAGATTCATACTTACATTTTAATAATATTTATTCAATTGATAACAATTTTAAAAATTATTGCGCAAAAATTTATGATTTATTTCTGAAAACTCAATCTAGTGTAGTTAAAACCATTTGCGGAATAGCAACTATTAAAAAGACGTTGAGTGTTTACTATACGGGTTCGAAAAACCCATTGTTAGTTGTTCGCGCTTTCAGATATACAAATTTACAACATCTAAAGTCCCGTATTGTTGAATGAACATTAAATAAGCTTAGAAGAAAATTATAGTTATTTTGTTTAATGAAATGTCATAAAACAAACATAACTGCTGCAACATTAAGTCTAGTTTCTAGAGTAGAAATCTTAATATCTAACATTACAATTTTGCTGGTAACACTGGATTTTATGGATTATATTTTGACTAGGGGCCCCTGTCAAGTAATTATAATTCAAGTTGAAGCCAAATTTAAAATTTTTAAAAAAACAGTAATTTACGTACTGACATAGACTGCTCACGATAAAGCACAAACCATTTATATTTAATAAAAACTTTGGGGTTAGTAAGTTTTATTTTGAACACATAAATACACTTCCCTCATATACTGATTCGTTTTCGATATATTCCCTATAGTCAGTGCCATTTAAAGGATAAAATTACTAAAAATAAAAAAAATTTTTAATTAAAGAGGTATACCTATACATCGTGTAATATTTTTAACCAAAACCATATGATTACTACAAATGATCAAAATATATGTAAAACAATAATTCGAGACAATTACTTAAAAAAATTAATAGAATAAATTTCCTTTGATTATGTATAAAAATAATAAGATGTTTAATAACACAAAATGGTTATATTTTATTTAAAAGTTTGAAAATTATAAAACCAAATAGAAATTTTTTAACCCGTATGCGCATTTCAGTTGTTTATACAACTTATTAACATATTAAGAGTTCATTAAGAAGAAGCGAGGAAAATGAAAAGCTGCTTACTGCGCATGTCCTTAAATGCTTGGCTATTATAATTATAGAGACTATAACTCTACTATAGTATAAAGATCAATTTATCAGTCACTCATAATGAACAATTCAACTGATTTTTTTTTTGTTGTTTTTATATTTTTATTTAAGATGAATTTGTTTTCTTATTTTTATTTGACATATGTACATAGATTCATTTGCAAGTATGTAATTAAAATAACTGATTTGTTTGTTTTTGTTTATTATTTTCATCAGAAAATGTTTGTTGTGAATAAAAAATAATAAAAATATTTTAACACTGACATATATTCTCAAAATAAAATTTAAACGTTAAAAATCTACCAGAAATTTAAGATTTTGGTAGATTTGCTTACCCCTTACCGAAGTCACCCCTCACCAACAAATTTTAGTAGATTTCTACCACTTTTCTACCCGTACATAAACACAATTAAAAATGCAATACAATTTTAGTGATCCAAACATTTTTAATTATTATATTTTCATTTTGGCTAAAACTCGATTTTTATTTTGCAAAAAGACGATTTCTATCATATCATTCATATCTTCAACCAAGGTTTATAATATGGATTGCATAATATAGTGTGACGATTGTACTGACATGTAAACTGATATCAACATGTAAACCGATATCAGCTGTCACACAAATATATAATATAATACTGTACCTAATGCTAACATATAGCTTCTAGTCGAATGAAGGTGCAACAGCTCAATGAAGTTAATATCAAGACATAAAGTTAATATAAAATAACTAAAAAATAACTTCAAATAATCACGTTTTCTATTAACATGAAAGAGCAAACCCGAAAAACATGCTGTTCATTTTAACAATCAGACAGTTGTCTACTCTTAATGCAAATATATGTGTCGTATGTACAAGAATGGTTTAAATCAATAAAAACCTGTAAGTCTTAAATTTTAGTCAAAATTCATACATTTTAAGTTTGATTACAAACAGCCGATCATAATATCTATTAAAATGCATTTGGATAATATTATTTTTGTAATTTGTAGTTACTTTGAATATTTTGTTTTAAATATTCACGTCCACCAGTACAACTAAATGAATCCCACATCGATTGAAAGAGTCGTTCCAATAAATTTAACGGGTAATATTTATACTTAAGTAGTGTAGTGTATTTTTCCTGAAAATGAAAAATTTTATGACAAAACATTTGGTAGGTGTTAGGTAAAAAGTGTCTGCACCCTTCCAAATGAAAATAGACTAGCTCATGAACCAAAAGGTAAGAAAACTGCAACTATCCTTCGTGAATTTACTGCCAATCAGTTGGTAGCGACTCTGACCGTGGATAATGTGAGATGATTCTGAACATAGAATGGTCCCTAGATAACTTATGTAGATATTCCAATCCAATGAAAAACAAAAAAAATAACAGATAAATAGTATGATGATAGAGAAATTATGCCTTTTAGAACAATTATTGCACTTGGATCAATTTGCAAAATCAGTGGTCTGTTATTTTGTTTTTTTCTTTTCTTTTCTTAATCAGAAAATGTTTTAGTCTTCTCCTTCATCCTACAGTTGTCATTCGAGTCTCAGAAAATTTTTTGGAATGAATTTAAATGTTGAGTCTGTAGCTATATTTAGCTATTACGCTCGTGACGGATTCAATGTTTAAGTCCTATGTTCGATGACGAACAAACAAAGAGGCGACTTTAACACTTTATTTTGGAATATTTGTACGATGTTGATGTTTGTTTTCGCTGCGGAACACCAAAGCTGCATTCCATAGGTTCAAATTAGTTTTATTAATTTTAGCTGTGCATTCTGTCCCATTAGTCAGTACAATACTTTTAATTTGATATCGAGCTGTTTCTTTTTTCTGGCAATATATTGGAGTCAGCTTAACCTTTTTTCTTAATGTTTCCAGTATTTTATATCATTTTTTTGATGATTTTGTTATTTTAAATGACTTGAGAACATGTACCTTCCTTTAAAGTAAGACTATACTCATTTTTAGTAAGACAAGATATATGTGAACTACCATTCATTTACTTTTATGTTCCATTTTTGTAACCATAGTTAAATATTTTTTAAGTTTGCTTGCAGTTTGAATGATGCTTATTTAGCGTCCTGATGTCAAACTATAAGAAGATATGTCTTCTGCAAAAGTTGAGACTTTTACCTATTCTATTTTTGGAGTATCAGTCGTAAATAGCAGAATTAATACAGGTCCTAACACACTACATTGGAGAATGCCACATTGTATTTTATATAGTCCAGTGTATGCATTACCTTGCTCCACATAAAACATTCAAGTTTTTTCAATGTTATGGTAGATTTTGTTTCAGTTCGCACATAAGGCCGAGCCTTATGCCACACCTTATCGAAAGCTTGATTCATTAAAAATGGATTGATGTCGATTCAATCAATTTCATATCCATCTTTAGCAAAATTAAAAATTGTATGCAAAAACACTGATAAATTTGTACATCCACCTTCCATATAAAAACATGTTGACAAACTATGTTATTTATGGTTTATTAGATATATTACCTTTAGTTATAAAATAAATTTTACCAGGAACGATTGGTTCAAAAAGTTTCAATAACGAATTTCGAACCAGATTTGAAAATTGGGATTAGCTATATTTGGAAGTTTCCAGTCATTTAAAAAACAAACCTTCATTTAGTGAATTTATTATTAAAAATTGTACATAATGGTAAAGTTGAACTATTGAAACATTTTTGTATGACTGTACTACGAATATCAACTGGACCTGCACTGAAATTAATATCCAGATTATTAATTTTACCGAAGATGTCTGTGTATTAAAATATTAGGATTTCTAAATCAATAATTTAAAGGTGTCTGTTGAGATGTCTGTTGTAATGGGTGTTTTTTGTCACAAAGGTTTATCAAAGACTATCTAGAATTATTGAGCAAATAAATTGTAATTAAAGATAAATTTATAGTAGTGATGCCATTAAATGACACACCATGTGGAAAGTTCGCTGAGCGTGTTCGAATATTGATGAATTTTTAACAACGTTTACACCTTTAATTTTGGATTCTAGGTTTACGATTAAATTATTATTATATATTAAGTATCAAATTCAGACATGCTCACAATAAATTTCTCTCCCATTGTAAGTTTCTGATGACAGGGTCTTAGTGATAATTTCAACTAAAAAAAAATTTTATTCAAAATTATGACAAAAAAAAAATTTTTTTTACATCAACATCAGATTACAAAATTTTAATACCTGTTTTTAATCATATAGCAAAAAGAATTATTATTACTTGAAATACAACATTTTACTAAGATTGTTGCAGTTAAGTTGTATAGGTATCACGATCCGAGTGACTCATTTGTTGTTGTTGGTTTTTTTTAGGATATTATTCGGTCATTCAGTACTAAACATATACCCTTAGCGATTGAGGAAGTTCATTACATCACAATACTTATTACAGTTGGTATAATATTTAATAATATATGATAATGAAACAAAATTTCACTTTATCGATATAATACTACTGCATTAGCTATATACTTTAATATTTTTATTTCTAATTAATATCATCATAATCATTACCATTCCAATCTATAATTATAATTGACAAGCATTTAGGGACCTGCGCAGTAGACACCTCTTCATTTTATTTCGATTCTCCTACTCTTTAATGAACTTCTAATATAATAGTTGTATATAAAACAAAAATGCGCACACAGTTGAAAATTTTGTACTCATATGATTTTATTATTCAGAAAATACATTATGCATAAGTGAGATCTTATGAAAATAATAAACAAAAGCATTGTTATTATAATCAGTTATTATGATTTACATATGTACTTGCAAATGAATCTGTGTACATATGCCAAAAAAAAAACAAAAAAACAAATTCATCTAAAATAAAAAATATAAAAACAACACAAAAACAAATCACTTGAATTCTTCATTTTTATCTTTTTAAATAACTGTTTCTAAATTTTGTTTATTTGTAGTAATAATATAGTTTTTATTAAAATTATGTATTGTGTATATCCACCTATCCAAAGTAAAGTATGACAACTCAGAAAAGTCAATTTTACAGGAGGAGCAATTTAAAGTTTTATCATATTTGGAATCTATTTTAAAATCATTAACTGATGCGTAATATGATCCAAATTTTTGTCAGTATATTATTTTAAGGTATATTATTAATTTTTGCACTAGGTTTAATTTCAAAATTAGCTCGAGATATTTGAATTGTACTAGTTCCCTTATATTTATTTTTACCCTAATTAATTTACCCACATTAATTTTTATCCTTGTTTTTTACTAACATAATAACATCATTCTGGAGATATTATTGTTATTAGATATCATCTGGATACTTTAACATGGAATAATTGGAAAACAAAAGTTTGATAAAGCGTAGATGTCATAGTCTTGCTGGTATCAACGTAGTAAAGTTACATAGATAATTATACGGGATTTTTATTACATCTCTTAATATAATAGTTCTAGCTACCTGGTTTTAAATTAATAATTCAACAAAATGATATAAAATAATATATAAAAGTTTTAAATTGTAGTGTTATTTTTAAGCCAATATAAAAAGTTTAGGTTCATTTTAAGAAAAATAAATTTTATTATATTAACAAAAAAAATTAATAACATTAACAAATTAACAGAAATCCATTTCTTGGAAAACAAAACTAAAAATATCTATTTCAATCATACTTAAAGTTTGCATACTCTTTTGCTAACTTTGATTTTTTTTTATCACATGCTTCATTTTAATTTTGGTCACATATAGGTAGTTAATTTTAATCTTTTGTGACATACAATATATACCATTATTAACTTTGATACAAAATTTAGTTTCATCAATTTAATTTTCCATTTTTGTTTCTGAATGTGTGTTCTAGAATTTAACTTTACTAATTGGTAAAACTGATATGTATATAGTTTTTTCATTACAATAATGCTTTTTTTGGCTCGTTTTTTATTGTTTAAATTTATAGCGTTGTAATCATCTTTTAAATCATATTTGCTTACTTGGCTCCATAAAACTTTTTCTGAATTGATGTCCTTATCTAAATGTAAACATTGAGTTAAATTCTTAAAATTATAAATTTCGTCTTGGACCATTTCTATAACCATGTATGGTTTTCCAGTTTTTTTTTTTAACATTGTATTAACATAAACCATTGACTAGGTTCATACATTTGCTTCCCCTTTTTCTCTTTCTATATTTAGCATGAGCAATATTAGCTTCGTTTTATGTATGGCCTTACTCTAAAAAATGGTGTGTTATATTTATAGTATACGGTTTTGCAATCTCATTGACCTCATTTATAGTTCTTTTATGTCTTCCTCTTGAATCAGGTACTAAAATTCCAAAATGATTCTCAAGTTTCTTGAAAGCTGTTGTTATCCACTGCTTATTAGTATTCAAAGTATTCATAAATATTAACTGGAAAACCCGAATCTCCTCTATGTTTTCACTGTTTATCTTTTTTAAAAAATAGTTTCTTACAAATTTTCTATTTATTTTCGGATTTAGTGTGCAGGTCTTTTTGTCAAATGTTTTTGTGCGCTCTAAAATAAATTGCCACTGCATCATCTTACTACCTAATTTCCAAAAACTATCAAAAATCTTAAGACATTCATCAAATTCAACTTTTTTATAACACTTCAATTGACAAGAACAGCTATCCTTTAAGAGTCGAGCAGCTCTAATTTTTCTTTCAGTTCACTTACATTCTGAACCAAAATTTAACGTTTTTTTAAACTTATTTATTTCTAATTGATCTGGAAAAGCTTTATTTACTTATGAGATTTGTATATGACAAATAGCACCTCGCGTCAAAATATCCATGTAAGAAAGAGACAACCCGAATTTGACGTAAAAAAAAATTTCTCCACCATCAGTAAAAAAAAATACAAACGGTAAATATAATAGATGAATTTAAACGTGTGTTATAAATAAAAGTATGACAAATCGAAATGTATTAAACGAACTAAAAAAAAAAAAAAATTTTACCTTAAAGTATTATAATATATCGCCTTGTCTGATTGTTTTTTATGTTTAATTTAACGAGAATTAATACAACTGGACTTAAAATACTTTTGTTCGGAAGATTTTTCAGTTTTTAGTTTTTGTTAAGATATGTTTATGAGCATAACTTCCTTAATTTTAGGGCGATTGCTGTGAAATTTTGACAGGTTATAGATTGGAATATGGGCAGTCAGATGTATACCAAAACCTAATTTGCAGATAGGTCGAGTTGTCATACTTTACTTTATAGGTCGATATATACGTATCTCTTTAATGACAAAAATTTTTATTTTTATTAATTTTATCACTAAATGCTACTTACTATAGGGAATATATCGAAAACGAAGCAGTATATGAGAGACGTGTATTTATGTGCCCTAAATAAAACTTACTAACCACGAAACTTTTTATTAAACACGAGTGGTTTCTTCTATATCGTGCGAATTCTATGTCAGTACATAATATACGGTTTGTTAAAAACTTTAAATTTGACTTCAACTTGAAATATAATTACTCAACAGGGGCCCCTAGTATAATTATAGTATGTATTAGAAAAAATTTATTTGATATTATATCCTTATTATAATAATTTTCTTATTATTATAATACAATAATATAATACAGTGTTTTCAAAACCATATATTTGTATGCATGCTCGTACATAATATAATATACAATTCATAACTTAATACTCATACATAATATTTATCTATAAAATATTTTAGAAATATTAATTCAAAAAAAAATTTAAGATTTTACCCAAAAGGAGTCTGTTTGTTTTTTATTTTTTGCAAAATATTTTCATTTTGTTATTTCTTTTTTTTCGTTTTTATTCTAATAATAAAAATTTATTATATTCTAAAAGTCAACATAAACTCATTTAATATGAAATTGTATAATAAAGTAAATTACTTAAATACCATTAGGATTTAAAGGATATTCTATAATATTATAATAATAATTATTATAATTTTATATATATGTATAATTTTCCTATTCTCACACACATTCATAAAATTCATATAAAATATTATCTACAGGGATATTGTTATTGTTGGAAAATTCATGAATGAAAATTAAAAACAGACAAATGTAAATTTAAAATGAAAATTTTGTATTATAAAAAATAAATTAAAACAAACAAAACAAAAATTAATTTTTTTTTATTGTGAGTGTAAAGTTATCATTGGTGAATTGTTGAAAATGTTATACAATAATTGGTGAAAAAAAAATAAACAAAAAAAAAGTTCTAAAATTAAAATAATTTAATAATTTAAATGAAAACAATCTGGTAAATTATAACAAATTATTTTTAGGAAACGATACAGGACGTCCATGAACCATATGTTGACATACTGGAAGAGATTGTTGTAAAAGAAAATCGTAACAACTTGTGGGTAGCATTTTAAATAGGAAAATGTTTGAAATATTTTTTTTTTGTTTTTTCAAACAGAGAGTATCAAACACAACTAAAAATGCAATGCAATAGGAAATGAAAATTTTAGTGATTCAAAAATTATTAATTATCTATTATATTTTTATTTTGGCGAAAACTCTTAAGGACGATTTAAATGATATCTTCAGCCGAGCTTTATATGGATTACATAATATAGTATGACGATTGTACTCGTGTAAACTAATATCAACATGCAAACCGATATCAGCTATCACACAAATATAATATAATACTGTACATAATGCTAACATATAGTTTTTAGTCGAATGGAGGTATAACAGCTCATTGAAGTAAATATCAAGAAATCAAGTTGATATAAAATAACTACAAAATAACTTCAAGTGATCACGTTTTCTATTAGCATGAAAGAGCAAAACCGAAAA
This sequence comes from Argyra leucocephala, assembly GCA_963942445.1. Classification (NCBI taxonomy): domain Eukaryota; kingdom Metazoa; phylum Arthropoda; class Insecta; order Diptera; family Dolichopodidae; genus Argyra; species Argyra leucocephala. The sequence goes on along the minus strand of OZ012678.1, from coordinate 114,470,263 downwards.
ACAGACTATTCATTTTATTAAATTATATTTTTTCTCTAGCCTACGAAAATTTACAAAAACAGCTATTTATTTCTAATTTTATTAACATGTCTAAGCAATTTTTTTAAGATAAAATGTTCAGGAACTATGCCCGTGAGCAAATTCTTTTTGATGTACTCCTCATTGTGGTAGAATATATGAGATATAAAACCATTTTCCGGAGTGTTTTGTGCTTTATCATAATGTCTTTGAATTAATTTTATAATAAAATAATTATGTTTGCTTCCTTGTACAAGTATTTATTAGAGTAGCAATATTTAGTTAGTTATTTATGAAAAAACAATTGGTAGGCGTTAGGTAAAAAATGTCTGCACCTTTAAGACTAGTTTATTAACCGAAAGGTAAGAAAACTGCAACTAACCTTCGTAAATTTACTGCCGATGAGTTTGTAGCGACTCTGACCGTGGATGATGTGAGATGATTCTGAACACAGAAAGGATCCTATAGGCAGACTGTGTAGATATTACAATCCAATGAAAAACAAAACAAAATAACAGATAATATGATGTTAGGGTAATGCCTTCTAGAAGATTATTCGTCATCAAAAAATTTTTCAAATTTTAAAAATAATTTGAAAAAAATAATTATTTCATCATTATACGTTTTTACTCTGTTTAATTATAATAAGGGCAATTCTAAGCTTTTTAAATTTTCATTTTTGCCCACATCCATCCAATAAGCAAAATAAGTAAAATTAATTCGATATATCTTGATAAAAGGCTTACTTGCAAAAAACATATTCAAACGAAGCAAGAGACAAATGAACCTAATACTGAACATGATGTACGGGCTATATTTGGTAAAAATTCATAATTGATTATAAAACTATTGTATAACATAACAGTGTAAACTGAAAACCAATTTGGTCCTATGACTGTCAAATATGAAAAGCACATCTAAAAACAGTATGAAAATTATACAAGCATTACAATAAAAAATATTAATAATAATATTCGTACCTAAAAAACTACAACGTAAACGTGGATCTGAATATAGTGTTTTAGTCAAGAATGAACTTTAAACACTGACAAAGGATTGTACTAGCCGATTGTTAAATAATCCTAACCATTTAGAATGGAATTTTCTGACATAGTCTTAGTTAGCAGATTAAAAAGAGCGATATTTTCAGTGTAGTAGATATACGAGTGACCACCTAATTGATGTATAATCACTATAGACACACTACACTAATTTTATATAGCAGAATATTTTAAATTGAGCTTGCTACCTTTTTTTTTCTTTCCAATCAATTACATATAGAAGATTCTTATACTATTCAAGATTATGACTTAACTAACTGTTTGATTTACTAAATACGAACTAATTAATAGTACGCCGCCGACTAGTTATACACAATCGCATAATATATTTTTTTCTAATATTCTAATTATTAAATAATTTGGTATATTATATTTAATGTAGATTTATTTCGCTTTCATAATAGCTGGCTGGTTCATTTTATTTTATGCGATAACTAAATTTTAACTAAATTCTTAACTAAATTTTATTTCAAATTAAGTAAAAAAAAAACTCAACCTGAACACATGCTGTTAGTAGACAAATAAAAATCCTAAGTATGTATTATTGTTATTAATTATAGTTAAATCAAATTACTCTAAAAAAACTGGGCCTTAGCTAGTAAGTAACAAAAGTAAAAAATAAAAGTTGTTATAGTTAGTTTCAGCCATACGTACATTGTGACACAACCTTTTTTTAAGAGTTGAAACACTTAGATGACGATCAAATGAAATAATATAATTAAATTTTACTTTACTGAACATTATATTGATTTGCTTGAATCTACCATTTTCAGTACTTAACATAACATTTATAACACTTATAAAATTTGTATAACTGTTTATAAATATTTACTTTAGCACAGGTTCTAATCCTCATTTATTTTTCTTTCCCCAAACCCAAACAAATATAATATGAGCTGAACTATATTCAACATTCTACAACTACCACCTATCGTCCTATTATACACAACCAACATCATACAAAATTAATTTTTCCAATTAATTTTTGTTCATAAATCATTTAATTCTATAATTAAAAAAATTTCCAAAGTTTTCTAAAATATCGATTTTCTTTCAATTCAATTCGCATTTTTTGTCTCGTTCTTTCAAAATAGAATGAATCGGGTCGATTTAAATTTCATTGATTTCTTAATTACTACATTCATTTCAATCAGTTTTTATTCATCATAATTTTGTCATTTTGTTTCCAGTTGCTGAACACTTATTTCACATTTCATTGCGTCCTCTACATCCTAGTTGTTTCTACATTCGTTCATTCTATAACAACAACAAAAAAGAACAATAATAACAAACATGGTACCTATTTAATTTCCATGGGTAAAAACTAAAATCACTGACATGAAAAATTTTGTTATATTACTTTTTTTTTGTTTCTATCAAAAGAAAAAAACAAAAATGCCTTAAGACAAGTAATCCCCCCTTGAATCATCGTCAGAATAGTACCAAATATGCAAAAATAATACTAGAGAATTTTACAAGAAATACGATATTTATATCTACCGATCATTAGCTATAATACAGGTATCCAGTTTATTGACAAAACAATATTTAGAAAACCCAAAAGAAAAAAACAATAAAAAAAATATTATAACTAAGAGCTTCGACCTGAAATAGAGATGTTGTTTATCATTAGATTTTAATTGGTTTTTATATTTTTCGTATTTTAACAAGGATATGTTGGGGTTGTTGGAAAATTCTTTTAATACATTTCCGATGTGCCATATTTATTTCATATCATCACATTGTTAATCATTTATATTCTCTTTAGTCACTGATCTGATTTCGATGTATTTCGACTTCTTTATGATAATAAGCTAAACGCCTTTTAAAAAATGCATTTAAAAATTAAATAATGACAACAGTGGTTATTGCTCGCATAACAATTTGGTACATCAACACAGCAGTAGATGTTAAGATACGGTTGACCACTGATGTTAACATTGTTTTAATGAAAAAAAAAATATAACTTGTTCAAAACTTGAGAGTACAATATAATATTCTTTTAGAAAATAAGAGACCGAGACTGCATACACAACTGAGATGGAAAAAAACAAAAGATTTATAAGTAGAGAAAACAAAAAAATAGGATACTATGTTATAGGTCATACTATAGCATTCTTATGTAAGGCTGATTTTTATTTTCTTTTTAATTTCATTTTTCTATGAATAATAAAGGATATGAGAAGTAGTTTATTTCCGTATTTAAGATAGGGGAAACACAAAACATTATTCAAACAATAATTTAAGAGCTTTTAAATGACCACTATATAAGTAACTTGTTGACATTAGAATATTGTTCCTGTCTGTTTGAACACAACATTATAATATAGAAGAGGCTTTAATTTTTATTAAAAAGATTTCAGGTGGAAAATAAACATTTCAGTTTTTCTAGGACACCCGGAAAATCTATTCTTATTTTTTTTGCTATTACCTAGGTATATTTTTTTCTTTTCATCGAAATGTTAGGTTTTTTTATATAAGGGTGGAAAAAATGCAAATTTAGGATACTGAATTTACTAGTGATATTATTTGGAAGTAATAGCTCATAAAGTAGTAATAGTTTTTATAATTGGATTGTTCTAAGAGAAAAGCAGATATATTTTAGTTGCTCACTCTCTCTGTTTACTTAATATAGATATACCATAGTTACATTATATTTTTTGTTTTAATAACATTTTATATTTTCTTTTTTTAAGCAAATTAAACAAATCCCTTTGGTTTTGATGAATACTTTACTTTGCTTATCTTCCTCGTAGGTGGTAGACAGTTCGCCAAATGGGTATTGGAATAGGTTCCATTTTATTTTCATTTATTTAAAAATTCACCTGGTAACTTGTAAGGCTAACGAGAGCGGGTGAATGCGAACACTTGGCGCAATATCTAAGTAAATCGATTTGGTTAGCACGTGCGCGGACGCGATCTATGGTAATTGAAATTGTGAGTGCCGGCACAAAAAAAAAAAAAAAAAAAAAAAAAAAAAAAAAAAAAAAATCCAGAAGCGTTTGACCTAAAATAGGCGGCTCCCTGGTCTGCGGCTGATCCCAGTGGGGCGGCAGTTAAAATCACCTGGCAGGAGGTATAAAATGCAACATAAAAACAAATAATAATGTATAGTCTAAATAACAAAATAAACTCGGTAGGGATATCTACCAAAGTGTCGGCAGAGACCACGGCTGCCGGCGAGGGCTTGGCTGAATGTACTAGACTTTCAGATGAGTCGCCAGTGGGGAACAACAATTTAGACAAGCTGATTAACCCTTTTAAAAAGAGTGCGAGGGTTCCAAGGTCGCCATCAAGGATGACCGAGCCAATAATTGATATACGGAGTCAAAATAATAAAGAACCAAACGAAAACCATATACTCCAAAAGAGGCTAAGCGAAATAGAGGCATTATGTATGTCACTAAAAAAAGAAATTTCGGCATTAAGAGCAGAAAACGAAGCTTTGAAAAAAAGAGAAAAACGTAATGCACCAAATGAAATCATCGAGCAAAAAGAATATTTCACGGATGAAGATGAATTGAGCAGAGAAACTGACTGGCTGCTCAAAAAAAACAAAAGATCAAATAAAAAAAGAAAAGCTACTTCTTCACCTGAAGTTGAATCGTCACCATCTGGTTTAACAAAAACCTATCAAGAAAAAAACTCCAAAACAACTGAATTTGTGAGCAAAAGGAAAACCAAAATTCCACCTCTAATCATAAGTAACATAAATGATTTCAAACCATTAAATAAAATGATGCAAGCTAAAAATATAAAATATGAAATAAAATTGCTAAACAATAAGCAGCTGAAAATAAATCTGGAGACGGAAATGGATTATAGAAATCTAGCTAAAGATCTCAATGATACCAAATACGAATGGCATACTTATGAAAGCAAAATAAATAGACCAATAAAAGTCATGGCACGCGGCTTGCACCAATCTTGCATGCCAGAAGATATAATAAGTGAGCTTCATAATAGGCAATTCAATATCATCAATGCAGTAAATATGATAAAGAAAGTCAAGGAAAATGATAAACAGGTAACTGTTAAACTCCCAATTTTCATGCTTATCTTTGATAGTAAGGAAGACATGAAAAAAATTTACGAAATCAATCATATTCAAAACATGATAGTTTATATTGAACCTCTGAGAAAAAGCAAAGATATTCCTCAGTGCAAAAGATGTCAGCGTTATAATCATACGCAAAAATTTTGTAATAGGGAGCCTATATGTGTGAAATGTGCTGGTAAACATTTAACAGCAGAATGCGATAAGCTGAAAACTTCACAGCCAAAATGCTCCAACTGCCAAGAGTCTCATCCAGCAAATTACAGAGGATGTCTTATTGCCAAAGAACTTCAGAAAAGGAGAAACTCTGTTTACCCAAAATTAGTTCAAAGGCAACAACCAAGAAAATTTATATCAAAGAAAGTAATAAAGGGAGTAACTTATTCTGCCATAGCAGAAGGCAAACTCAATGAAGATGTCTACCAAAGCAATAAAAATATGAAAAAAAAATCGAGATTTCACTGCTGATGAAACACCTAGAATAGCTTATTCATCAAATGCAAATAATCAAACGCCGAGAAGAACTCGTTCGTCAAACAATCAAATTCCGAGAAGAGCTCGTTCAACAAATACGAAATTGATTGCAGAAAAAGAACAGAACGGAACTATATTAAAAACAATGGAAAAACTAATGAGTCTGGTAGATAGAATCTCACTAAGATTAGATAACTTGGAAAGTAGGTATACTGTTAAGTATCCTGATATGCCACATAACTCAATTAGATAATGAATAAGGACAAAATCACTATATGTACTTGGAATGCGAATGGCATTAACAACAAAAAACAAGAATTGGAAATGTTCCTAAACTTACGAAACATAGATGTCTGTCTCGTGTCAGAAACCCATCTAACAAAGGGGCACAATTTAGTAATTCGTGGATACAAAGTATATCATACAATGCACCCTGACAATCTACCAAAAGGAGGTAGTGCGGTCATAGTAAATGATCTTATTACCCATCATGAACATTGTAACATACAAAGTACAGAAATGCAACTCACAGCCGTACAAATAAGGTGCACAAAGCAAAATATCAACGTAGGAGCGCTGTACTGCCCGCCCAATCACGCTATTAAAAAACATATGTTCAAGAGCTTATTAATGAAATTAGGTGAAAGATTTATTCTTGGAGGTGACTACAATGCTAAACATCTAGAATGGGGCTCCAGGTTGACCCTTACTCGAGGTAAAGAACTGAGAGAGGCGCTGAGAGAAACAGGTTGTTTATTTCTTTCAACAGGAAAACCAACATATTGGCCTGCAGATATAAACAAAACTCCTGATGTGTTAGACTTTTTTATAATGAAAAAAGTATCAACTAATTTCACATCTATAGAAGATAACTATGACCTCAATTCCGACCATTCTGCTGTCGTCCTAAAATTAAATACAACAATAGTGAAAAAATCTTGTAAACCATTTTTAACCAACTCATCTACAGATTGGTTAAGCTTCAAAAAGATTCTGCTAGAAAAAATTAACTTAAGAGTAACATTAGACAATGAGGAACAACTAGAAACTGCTACTGAAAAACTTATGCAAGCTGTCCAGTTTGCAGCTTGGAGTAGTACTAAGACAAAAAAATCAAAAAAAATCAGCCCTAGATATCCGGTGTATATCCTTAACATGGTAAAAGAGAAACGAAAAGCGAGAAGGAGGTGGCAACAAACGCGTGACCCATCCAGCAAAACGGATCTTAATAATAAAAGTCAGGAGCTAAAGAGAGAAATAAAGAAATTAAATGATAGATCTCTGAATTATTACCTACAAAATTTAACAGCTACTAAAGAAACAAATTATTCTTTATGGAAAGCTACGAGTAAAATGAAGAAGTCTATTGTGCATTCTGCACCACTGAGGAAAAATGATGGCTCATGGGCAAGAAGCGATAAAGAAAAAGCTGACACTTTTGCAGATCATCTCGCTGAAATTTTTAAGCCCAATGAAATGAACACTGTTATTGATCTAACTGAAATATATAACCATGAAGATATAAATATTCCCTTAATAAGTCGAAAAGAAGTAATTAAGGAAATAAAAAACCTAAAATTAAATAAAGCCCCAGGTTTTGATTTAATAACTTCAAATGTGCTAAAAAATATACCCAACAAAGTTCTCACACTCTTGGTATATATAATGAATGCCTGTATTAAGCTTAAACACGTACCTAGTATATGGAAAGTTGCCGAGATAATAATGATCCAAAAACCAGGAAAGCCTGCTATCGACACCAAATCCTACAGGCCGATATCTTTGCTTCCTACAATATCGAAGTTGTTTGAAAAGTTACTATTGAGAAGGATTCAACCCCTCATAGAAAACAGGAATATAATACCTAATCACCAATTTGGGTTTAGGCAAAAACACTCAACAATAGATCAAGTACATCGAATAACAGACATTATAGAAAGGGCACTGGAAAATAAACAAATTTGTTCTTCAGTATTTCTAGATGTAGCCCAAGCTTTTGATAAAGTTTGGCATGAAGGACTCATCAAAAAGCTAAGTTGTTTGCTCCCTAAAAATTATGTTCAATTATTTTCATCATATCTCTCAAATAGAGTTTTTCGAGTTAAAAATGAGAATGAATACTCCTCTCTAAGAGATATAAAAGCTGGAGTACCGCAAGGTAGTATACTGGGTCCAATTTTATATTTGTTATACACCTGTGATATACCCGATGTAGAAAATATAAAAATAGCAACCTTTGCAGATGACACAGCGTTGATGGCAGTTGGTTCTACTATAGAAGAAGCTACAAACAAACTGCAAAAAGCTAATGACGAAATTTCCAACTGGTGCAAAAAATGGAAAATTAAATTAAATGACGCCAAATCTAGTCATGTAAACTTCACCTATAAAAACATAGTAACTCCTCTCTCAGTTAAAATTAATGATGTCGTGATTCCATACGAGAATAAAGCTAAATATCTTGGCATGACCTTGGATGCAAAACTGAAATGGAAAGAGCATGTAAAAATCAAAAAACAAGAACTCCAGTTCAAATATAGAGAAATATACTGGCTGATTGGGCGGAATTCTACGGTCTCGACCTATAACAAAGTTTTGATGTATAATCAAATATTGAAGCCAGTCTGGGCATACGGTATTCAAATATGGGGATGTGCTAAACAAATCCATATTCAAACTATCCAAACATTCCAAAATAAGGTACTGCGCAACATAGTCAATGCTCCATGGTATGTTCGCAATGCCGATATTCATCGAGATCTGAAGATCTCATCTATAAAAGAAGAAATAATTAAATGCGCTGCACGGCATAAAACTCGTCTGATCCAACATGTCAATACCGAAGCTTCTAGCTTAATTGACAATCAAAACTTTGTGAAGCGACTAAAACGAACAAGACCACTTGAGTTAGGTTAAAACCTTTTATCTATTAAAACCCTATTGGATTTTGGTAGATCAAAGGTATCTATGTTTCTTTGAGTTAAATGTAAATTAATGGTTAGTCTATAAGACTAGTTTTAATGTTGCAATAATGATAGGAGTTTTTAGTGGGTTAAAGTCCCACAGTCCTTCAAACTGCCTTCCCCGGTAATAGGTAGTCCCTGAAGCCTCTTTCGATGATTTACTACTATCTGAAAAAAAAAAAAAAAAAAAAAAAAAAAAAAAATTTAAAAATTCAATTCAATTTGTTTGTGTTATGATGCTCGCACACGGTCTAATCATTTAAATAAATTTGATTACAAAATAATATTTTAACTTATCTAAACCATCTCTCTTTCATAAATATTTCATAAAAGAATTAATAGAATTATCATAGAGAATAAAGAGATCGCGCGGTAACTGGATATGTTCACATTGAATTGCACTTGTAGTTAACAAAATCTGTTGTAAAAGCCAGCTTTTAATGTTTAGATTATGTCATCAATTGCAATTGCATCTTTATATATGTGTATAAATATTATCATTCCAATTTTTTCATCGGTCATCATCGGTTTGGACTCTGTGGGCTTAGAACGTCAAAAACCAAATAAATAAATATATGTAAAGAAATACAAAAACAAAAAATATTTTATATTTTGACAATTTAAAAAATTTATTTTGAAGTGTAGCAAAAAGAATTATTTATTTTCGTAAATCATTGCTACATTATTAAATTTCATATAGACATTTTAACAATTTTAAAATGTCCAATTAAATAATTTAACATTATAAATTTAATAAATGGCAAAATGTCTCATGATTTATTTTTATTTGGCTTTGTCCCCAATTGTTTTGGCCCAGTCAATTTAATATTTTTTGCTAAATTTTTAATATAAGAATAATTTTGTGTGTAACATAAAGAATTTTCTGAACTTTTCTGAAAACGTGTTATGACTGTTTTGAGTAAGTGGATAGGATGAGCTATAATTTGTGAGGCTATGCTAATTTATGAGCTATAATTTGTGAGCTAAATTTTAGTTGAAAATTTCGCAACCATTTTTTTTGTAGTATTAGCGTAGTACTATGCAAAGCGAAATGATAATTCAGAAAAAAATTTGGTTTCGATTTTACATGTTCATTCATCAAAAAAGCAAAAACAAATCAAGTACAACAGTAAAGTAAATTACAAAAAAACCATACACATAATATGATGCATACCTTACCTACCATACCTAAAAAAAATAAAAAAAATTTCTGCAAAAAGCAGGAAGTGTCGGGATAAAATAGATCATAACTTCTGAAATACTTGTAGTAAAAAATTATTTTTTTCAATTTTGTGTATGGGTTTGCTTATTTTCCGCTGCTTTCCTGTGAGTTTCGTTTTATGAACCAACGACACAATCTCAAATTATCTATTTGCATTAAGATATTATGATGATAACAAATTTTAAATTAAACAATGTAATAGTTTTACGGTTTCCTTTCATCAATAATTTGATATTCAGTGTAGTATTCGGCTACTGTGAAACGAAAACAAAATCTCATATAAAATTTAAATTTTTTTCGGTTATAGTTCGCAGTGAAAAAAATTAGTAGGTATTCTTCTATGAACGAAATCGAAATTTTTTTGTTTTTGTATTTCTTTACATTCTATTCTGTATTTATTTATTTGGTTTTTGACGTTCAAAGCCCACAGAGTTCAAACCGATGATGACCGATGAAAAAATTGGAATGATAACATTTACACACATAAATGAAGATGAAATTACAATAGATTAAAAATTAAGCTTATCTATCAAAAACTGATGGGACGAAGTAAATTTTACAGAAATTTCGTTTAGTTTTCGTTTAAAAAATGGTAGGTATTCGGATTTTTTTTTAAATGAAATTATGACAGGGTTAGTAAATTGAATACACAAAATAAGGAAAATAATAAAGTATAATAAAAAATGTATTAAATATTTCTTGTGTTGTCAAAAAAAATTTTAAATCTTTTTTTTTTGGAAAAGAATACGAAAACTATTCATTTAATATTTTTTTATTTATCGTTCGATAAAAGTTTACGAATATAAATATTTTTAAAAACCAGATGTCGAAGTTTAAAAAATTAAATGTCATGAAATTTTGTAGACTCTACGCCGAAAAGTTTTCGCTCTTTTAAGAGATACTGGTTTTCTTGCTTTAGTTTCACTGTAGACGAATACTATACTTTAATTGAAAATTCGATACTTCGGAAACAACATACTTCCTTCCTTAGTGCTTGTAACAAACTAAAGTTGATAACAATTAAATTATTAAATGATAACAAGTCTTATAGACTTTTTTTTAATTGTCTAGCTCGATAAGATAAAAATGTTACAACTGCTTTACTTTTACTGCATTGTCTATCCTATCGAAAACAATAATTTCAATTAGTATTTGTCTTGTTTTAAGTATTGTACCTGTTGTGGAGCAATTCCATCTTCAAATTGGTCTAGTTTTTTTTAGTGATAATCAAACTATATTCCTAATTATAAAATATTTTTAAATAATTCTAATTATAATTTGTTTTTTTGTAAAATTAACAATTCCTAATTATAAATTCCAAATAATGAAAAAATAAAATTAATAAAAAAAAACTTGAACAGCATATAAGTTCACTGAACAGAACTCAAATCCGAAGTAACTAAAACAGATAACTTCTCAGACTAAAAGTAAAAATTACTCAAATGAAATTTCCTGCAACTGCAATATGTGATTGCTTGCTAAATTGTATTTTTAAAGCCAAGCTGTTCTTAAAGACTTATCAGGAAGTATTCGAACTTGGAAATCGATCTCGACGAATTTCCGGTTTAAAAATCCCATTTCTAGTCCTTCCCGGAAGTTTAAAATATCACCAATGGAAGGAGCAGCCTTGATTTAGTTTATACATTTTTTTAAACGGCTCCTTCCCCTTTTAAAGAGCTGATACGCATGGTCTGGACCACCCGGTAAACCTTTTAGTATAATTGAATTTAGATTTTATTTATTTTACCTACAATTTGTGTAACTCATTTAAAATAATATCTGAATTAAATCTATTCTCAATCCGAGATCAAGTCCTATTTTTTTCCATATCACACTTTATAGAAATATACAAAATACCCAATAGGCCTATTACAACGCAACTATGCAGTTCTCATTATAATGTTCATTACATAATACATAAGATTGTAAAGTACATCGATCTTTTATACTTATTTTACAGGGTATAAATATATACATTATGATTTCTACAATAAAGGCAAGTTTCCATGACGATATCTAACCAATTAATCCAACTGTAAATATAATGAGTCAATTCCTTGAACTAAATATGTATTTTCTTTCTTTTATGGATTTTGAAGAGCTTCATAAAAATCTATTTATTTGTCTAATCCTAATCTATTTATGCATGTATTTGTTTCTTACCCATAAATATTTTATTTACATTAATAGTATTGTGTAACAATATTCAAATAGTGCAATAATGTGCATTTTATTTTTAATTAAAATTCAATTTATTGCCTATAATAATAAAAAAAACATATGAGACGAGTCATTCTATTAACTCTAACTACTCCAGGTTAAAAAAATTATTTTTAAAATTAAAAATTTAGCAATTACCATGCATGACAATAACAATTGCACACAGTTCAGACTTCATAATACTTTGTAATATTTTTTAGTTATAATTATGATCCTGTCACCAATAGTACAAAATAGTACAAACAACCAAAACAAACAAAATGAGTTTGGCCGAAATTATAAAGATGATTTCTTAAGTAGCGGTAAATTGAATGTTTATTACAGCCACAGGTCATTTGGATGCTAATTTAGTTGACTATGACGTTACTAAGCATGTTATAAACTACGTATACATTATAGTTCAAGTGCTTGACTTGAATTCTTTTTGAAATTTCAAGCTGTGTATTCGATTGAACAGCTTGAGTGACTGTCAGCTTGAAAATAGCTTTAGTTTGACGTATTTTTGATGACATAAATTTGAAAAGTTTTGTTATATAAATTTAAAGTTTAAACAAAACAATTAAATTTTTAAAATATTTTTACCATTTCAAATTTTGTATTTTTTAAATTTACTCTATAAATATCAATAAAACTGCGGTAATTTTAGACATTAAATGTCAACTCAAGCTTTTAGAATGCTGCGTATTTGATTAAAATTTTAAAGTCCCGTAAATACATTTTTTGATTAACTTGAGCGAAGCTGATTTAAAGAAACTGGCGTATACATGATGTTGAAGCGTACTTGAAGCTTAATTGAATATACGGGAAAATTATGTACTACAAGGTATAACTTTAGGTTCATTATTTTCATTTTACTCTAAATTCCTTTCAAACGACTCATTTTGATGTACTTGATAATTTTTTTTTTATACTTGCTGAAAATGTAGTCTACTAATCTATAATTTTATTCATATTCTACCTCTCCCGTTTTTTATTTGTCATAATATTCCTAAAATGTTGCTCTGAGTCTTAATTTCTTGTAAATGACCATTATCAAAATTTGTTTAATAGTCCCAGTCGTAGTTACACAACTATTTTTCCATCAATTTACCCGATTCATCACGTACGTGAAACTAAGTAAATTGTATTAATCTCAAGATATTAATATTGTTGCTCTGTTGATATCGTGGGCGCTTGAATACTGTTCTTATTTTATTATAAATTAAATTTTTACCTTTTTTTTTTTTGTCTAAAATCAACAACTCTTACTGCAGTCTATTTACGATTATAAGAATAAAAATGAAAATACTCCAAAGGATATTCTCTTTATTAAATTCGTAATTTTAAGCGTACCATTGGGAACTATTATCATAATAAAAACAATAAAAATAATAATCACTTGTTATGAACAAAAAAAAAAAAAAAATAAAAAAAAAAATAATAAAATAAAAAAATAAAAATTCTAAAAGAAAATACGGGAGAGGATAATAATATTATGTTATGCGTAAATGAATATATGAATCTAAAAATAGAACAATTTATTTTTAAAAATAGCATCAAATCACTTGATTAAACAAATACGACGTAGATAATAATATAAGTGTAAACCTAAAATGAATGTACATAATAAAATATATACATGTAGATAAGATAAAAATAAAGATTTTCTGCGCTCTTTGAATTTCATAGTCATTAAAGCTGTTATCAAATTATACATTACAGAATACAAAAAAAAACAATAAAACAACAAAAACAACAAAGCAAACAAACCAGAGCATTAAAATGAAAAATCTGTAATTCCGGAAATTTTATTATTATATTATTTTCAGTAGGATTTTCATATTTTGTATAAATGTCGTTAAAAATATGAAAATTATTGTCTCGCTAAAAAATTAATGGAGATTTTCTTTATTGCAAGTCAATCAAAGTTAAAAACATTAAGAGGTTACATTTTATAGATTAATATTAAAATTGGTAACGAACTCAGACGATTTGATTTACTTTAAATACCCTTCAGCCTAAAATTGACATTATTCATGTGAAAAGTTGCTATGAAATAAATTATTTTGATCTACATTAATCTTCATTATAATCGGTTTTGGTATACTGTTTCCGTATTTTTTTTAATCAAATGTCTGCAAAAATAACTATAAATTGTTTACAGTTTGTCTTTCAATATTTAAAATTAGAAAATATTTCAAAAAAATGTAAAAAAATATTTCGAAGTTACACATTTTGTTTCGATAGTTTTCAATTTGAGCTTAAATTTACTAATTTTTACTTGAAAATTTCTTCTCAAAATAAATTAAAAGAAATAAAAAGGTTTCTACCAAATATAGTCTGTTATGATCCCTAATGAACCACCGGAGCATCATAGACCATAATAGCTATATTTTTACTTTCAATTGCAATTAGACGAATTTCATCAACGAAAACTAAATTTAATTTAATTGTTTATTCAAAGATACTACAAATAGAGAGATATTATCTGCAAACATAATTGAAGAATACAGATATGTAGTCAAAACACTAAGTGAACCTTTCATACCGATTGGTTGGTTTGGCTAGGAAAGGAAAGAGTTAAGTTAGAAAAAAAGGAGAGTGAAATGAAAAAAGGATAATTATGAACGAAAGGTGTTAGGATCTTTTTGGAATTTATGTAGATCATAAATATAGAATCGATCATGTTTGGAGAGCACATTAAATAAAATATGGATCAACATTGGGGATGTTCTGTTTATAAATGAATTTCCGAAACTTATATTTCGCCATCTCATGCTTATCATGCTTATGGCATTTTTACGGTTGTATTGAACAATGTAAATCTATGTGAGCATTGTTTTAGTTTTTTTTTATCATTTTGAATATAAAAACAATATTTTTATTCTATAAAAAACTGTAATGATTATAACTAAATAGAAAAGATAATCAAACAAGCCAAACATTATTTATAATTATGATAAAAAATTATGTGTGTATATACAATAAATTTTCTGTTAAAATTGTAACTATTCACGTAAAAGTAAAACAAATTGATGGCTGTTAGTAGTAAATTCACCTATAATTTATTAATTGTTTTTGGTTTACACACCTTTATCAACTACAAGTTAAATAATGAACCAGGGTTGGAAAAAGCTTATTCCAGCTCGTAGTTAGCTTGAATTACTTCAAATTCTGCAACCTCCGAGATAGCTTAACCTCAACTTAACTCACATTTTGAATTAGCACATAGGTTGGGCTTATAGTATTATAGTGTCACGTATGAGCTACCTCAAAATTTGAGTTGAACGTGAGTTGAGCTCAAATGAAAAAAAAATTTATTATGTAAAAGAAATTATTATATTATTTTCCTGTGCAAGCCCTTAAATGTTTTAAAATTTTGTAAAGAACAATATTAGTTTCTCATTTTTTTGTTTAAAAATAAAATATTCTTTGAGTGCTCAACTTACAACTCAAATTTTCAAATGCTCTATAATTGAACTAAACACTATAACCTAAATATACATGCTACCTCAAAATTAAAGTTAATTTGAGCTTGAGCTTGTTGAGATTACAGAATTTGAGTTAACTCAATCTATTGGCTAGTTCATCTCAAATTTTGATTAGAGCTTTAAGTTGAGTCGAAATTTAAGGTTTTCGTAACCCTGATGGTCTGTAGATCATTGATTATTTTGTAGCTCAATTTAAAAATATCTAATAAGTGTCAACATTTGAGTTAAATTTTACCTTGAGCTAGTTATTTTACAACCCTGTTACAGACAAAACAAAAGACACGAAAATATTTGTCTGAAAGTTTCACCAAAAATTTAACAACAACTAAACAATAACAGAAATAAAACCAAAATTTATGTCTCTGGCATTGAAATTACAACTAAAAGTCGAATTCGACCATTAAAAAGTTTAGCAGGGATTAAGTTGAATATCTAATTGTATCATATAAAGTCAAAATATGTTTCAGACCCAGAAAAAGATGTTGGTCTGAGTCTAAATTAACAGTTTGTGAACATCATGTTGTCTCAATAAAATTCGAAAATTTTTTTTATATTTATTCTTTACTTACTTGTTTTACGTTTACAACCTAAATTAGCAAATTACTAGATCTCATATTCTCATGGGTCATACCAAAATCCAATTCTTCTTAAAAAAATTAATCTGCAGTTATTCTGCAGTTATGCTTAAATTTTTCTGGCGAAAACAGCTGCCAAGGCTGAACCTTTACCATAATTTTGGAATTGGTTCACAATTTAAAAATAATTCGGTGATTTTGTAGAAACCATACTTTAAAGTTGAAAGTGAACTAAAATTTTGATTAATCTTATTTTTAAATTTTTAAATTTTTCTATTATTCTGGCCACTTCGAATCCTTTTTTTGGTTACCTCTTAACTTAATTAATTTTCAAAATATCAGATTTTGAACTCAAATGATCATAATTGTCAATAATTATTGTCCTGAAAAAACCAAGATTATGATAGAAAAAATAAGAGGTCTGCCTTTCGTTGTTAAACTTTACTAGATGTTACTGAAAATAATGAAAAACTAAAGAGATTAAAATAAAAAAAATAAAACTAAACATTATAATACTACATTCTTAAAATATCATTTACTTCTTAATAATAAAGTGAAACACTAAAATTTGATGGATTTAATGCCAAATATCCAAAATTAGATTCTATTTTAAAAAAATACACCCATCATTACATAGCATTTTAAGCATCTTTTCAATTTCCTAATAAATTTTCCGAAATAAAGATAGGTAATAATTCGTTTTTTTTTGTTGTTTTTTTTAATGCCATGATACAAAAATCTATTGAATATGAGTGCAAGTCATTGTTTTTTATAGAATTGATCAACATGCAAGTAATTCACCCAATCAATTACTATAATGAATTTGTTATTTTATAGCTTCTCCTTGAAAATTTGATTTGATTTGAAACACCCACGAAATTTTCATGGTATCATTAGAAATTTACTTAAAAATAGATTTAGTATTTTTATCACTATAAAAGCCATGTTTTTGTTATACCTATAGATAATAGATGTCAAATTGATGGCATATTAATTTTTAGTGAAAAAGCGTATGATTTTTAAATATATGAAGGATAGAAGAACTTTGTTTCCACATTTAATGAGTAGATAAGCCAATCATTTGTTAAATAAATACTCGAAATATTGTAGATATTGTAATGTAAAACCGTACTTAGTTTAGTAAAAAAAGGTGATTCTACTTAAATTAAATAAGTAGAGTGTAAAAAAGATGATAAACCATTTTCTTCGATTAACATTATAACAAGTACCTATCCCAATATTTATATTATGTATTTAATATTTTCGTCTTCTATTGAATAAATATTTTCATTCAATTTTTAATTCACAGCTTTTGAAAAATGAGATGGAGTAGTTGGAGCAGGTTTATTCTTAGATGCTCTTCCCGGAAAAATAAAAATTTGATTTTAAAATATTAAGACGAACGAAAAAATTCGATAAGCTTTATATTAGCTAATACTAAATATTGTAAAAAAACATGCAATGATTGATGGTCATTGTCAATTAACAACTAAATTTCAATGCATTGTAATATTTAATTGTCCTACAGATTTTCTTTGATATACTGAAGATGAAGAAAATGTATATAATAAGCAACTTAGATTTTGATATTATCCTACAAGATAAATAATTCATAGTTCAGTAATTGAAAGGTTTTATAAATTGTTGGTTGATCCGTATACTGTTCGAGCAGTACTGATTTTTAATAACCTAAATTTCTTAATTTATCTTAATTAATAAGGTATATAATATATATTTGTTAAGATGTGTAAAAACATAAAAAATTCAGATGTAGGAGTCAAAAATATTATAGTACCGGAACATTTTGAGTTTTCTAGTGCTAAAAATAGTCGTTCTGTATAAAAAAATATCTACATTTTCTAGTATTTATATAATTCTGATGTACGTCTTTATAAGTATATGAAAAACCGAAATGCTACTTTCATAATTGATCCTAAACGTGTCCAGTCCTGGCCACATTCGAAATTTAAATCAAAAATAGAATACAAATAGCTATCACTTTTTATCCTATTAATTTTTGCCACCCTATACCCCACTGCCAGACATATAAATGGAAAAGATTTGATAAGAATTTATGGCTTCATACAAGAAGTTGACAAATTCGTTACAACAACGATTTGTATAAACTACATGCCGTACCTTAAGTCTCGATAGTGTTCTCAAAAATTATATTAGCCTGACCTAATAAAAAATACACCGATACCGGACAAAAAGTCTTTAGTCAGGGTTAACTGAAATACTGTTGGAAAGCACACCAAGGCGCAGACAGAGCTTCAGAATAGAAGTATGCAGTTTTAGAATTGCTACTACAATTTTTGATTTAGCAAGCGAACTTATTGAACATAAAATATTAAGATTTGCCAGGTACAGGCTGTAAGAACAATAACGATATTGATGACGAACATCTCTTACTCAAGCATGATAGTGATAATAATGCCAATTTTAAATTGGTATATTAACAAAAGCCAACATCTTCATATTTTAGAAAAATTTAATTAGTACATTATACTGAAAGTACTTTGAATTTGAAATACGATTTTGATAACAAAAAAGGCCAAATCTAATAAAAATGCAAATAAATTGAGGTTAAAGATGTTGGTTAGTGTCAAAACCTGCAATTTCCGAAAGCGATTTAGTGTCAAAAACAGACATTTCTATAATTACTATCAAAAGCCACCAACTCCTATATACATTTTGGCACATTAAATTTATTTTTTTTCAAAACCCGACATCACCATATTGTAATTCAATATTAGATTATTTCCCTTTTTAGTGGGAATTTAAAAACGTTAATAATTAATGCAATTTATTATTGTTAGTGATCAGTTGTGATTTTGAATTCAATGAGGTTGGCCATTATTGAATTTATAAAGAAATTTAAACCAATTGAATTGCATTATTGTAGAAGTTCTGCTTCACGTTTGTATCTTTCACCAGAACTCAACATATGAAAAATACACAAAATGTACATGAAAGAAGTTTTTTCCGATTTAGCTGTTAAAGAAAGTTATTTTCGCAAAATTTTTAATAGTAATTTTAATATTGGATTTGGAGATCAATGCACTGACGTGTGCTCAACTTGCCTTTGTGTTGATGAAAAAATAAAAACTGAAATAGATGTTACTAAAAAATCGGAGCTTCTTATCAAGAAGCGTCTTCACGAATTGAAAGCTAAGGATTTTTTTTCATTACTAAAGGAAGCTCATAAAGACTTAATAACGCTTTCTTTTGACTGTCAGAAGAATCAGCCTTTACCAAATCTACCCGATCAAGCAGCATATTACTCTAGACAACTGCGTTTCGGGTCTTCATACTCTATGCTGACTCTCGAAAATGTTCACTGATATTCCTGGACTGAAGAACAGTATTGCAAAGGCTCCAATCAGATTACCTCAGCACTTTTCCACCGGTTTAATAACACAAATTTCAATGGAATAAATATGATTAGATTAATGGCGAATGGCAAATAAAAGTCGTGCATTAACAAAACCCGCCAAATTCATGGTTTAGTTTCAAAATGCGACTTCTGCAAGTTTTAAAAGTAAATAACTTCCTTGTTTTATCTATTTCCATTTCTGAAACATTTCAGAAACCTTAAATAAATAAAGCTTTATTTGAAAATCGAATATTATGGAAATCCATCGCTGAAAACGGCTAAAATTAGTTTTTTATAATTTACGCAAAATCGTCCTACATAGACTTGTGGGCTTTTGTTAATATACCACGTTTTGTTTTACCAAATTATTTTTATATCGCAATTTAAGAAGAACCTGGCCTTGTTTGTATTGTTTTATTATTTCTTTATACCAAGAAATTAGGCATAAAAAAATAAATTTTCATCCATTTATTTGTTCAATTTAAATTTTAAAGTAAATTCAAATGATAGATTCTGATGTATCTAAGTCTTCATCAATTATACTTTTTCTTTTACAAAAAATAAAATACAAAAGACATGTTATACAAATATAACTCTCGTTATAAAATAAAAACTATGATTAATAGTTTTTAAGCATTATTATGCCAAAATATTTCAAAATAATTTTTCAAAATTATTTAAATCAATAATGGAGTAGAATAATTTATTTAATAATAAATTTAAAATTATTCAATTCAAATTACAATAACATACAATACACTTTAGAATATAAAATTTCTTATTCGTTTTAACACAATAATATTGAAAATTGTTCATTTTTGTTACAAAATTTATGACATTTATATTTATTGAATGAGAAAAGCTCAAGAAATCATAATTTCGACTCTCAATCATTAAAATTCTAATTTTAAATAAAAAAAAAATTAAGAAAAAATCATTTCAATAAAATATTGAATAAAAAAAATAAAATTGAAAATGGAACATCCTTCATGATTTATTACCAAAAGTTGTGTTTCCTAATAAGGAAACTGATATCCTAACGAAAAAAAAATTGAAAATTGTAACTAAACTGTGAATTTTATATACTTATCCTTTCATATTTTTATGCTGAAATATAGCTTACAGTTATTTACAATTTCTACATTAAATGCATTAAATTTTCTTTTTTCCGGAAAAGTTCATTTTTATTTTATTTAAAAATATCTCATCAGAAATGATATCTTGTTGTTATAAATTTAAAATGAAATTTATATTATATTTTTATTTTATATAAAACGATTTTTAATTTATATACCGACAGTTATTTCTAAAAATAATTGATCATCTAAAATAGCATTGATATTGGAAGGTCGCTTTGGATCAAAAATTTATTCTTTTGTTAATCAATTGAATATTTATCTAACTTTCAACTTGAAAGAAAGGAAAATATTTATTACAAAAGAGTAGTGATATAAAAATATTTGTCTTTCTTAATTTCTAAACCTGAATTAAAAAATTATTTAATTATAGAAAATATAGTAGGACTAGGGGCCCCTGTTGAGTAATTATAATTCAAGTTGAAATCAAATTTAGAGTTTTTAAAAAAACACTAATTTACGTACTGACATAGACTTCGCACGATATAGCAGGAACCACTCGTGCTTAATAAAAACTTTTGTGGTTAGTAAGTTTTATTTAGGACACATCCCTCATATACTGTTTCATCTCCGATATATTCCCTATAGTAAGTGAAATTTAAAGGATAAAATTACTGAAAATAAAAAATTTTGTCATTAAAGAGGTATGTATATAATACCTACACATACATAATTTTAATAAAAACTATATTATTACTACAAATTACCAAAATTTAGAAACAGTAAAAAATGAAGAATTTAAGTGATTTGTTTTTTTGTTGCTTTTATATTTTTTATTTTAGATGTATGTATTTGTTTTTTTGTTTTTATTTCATAGATATACATAATTTCAGATGAATTTGTTTTTTTTTGTTTTTATTTGTATAATGTACATTATATTCACTGCAAGTAATTATAATAACTGATTTGTTAGTTTCTGTTTTTTAGTTTAATAAGAACTCACATATAAATAATGTATTTGCTGAATAATAAAACCATATGAGTAAAAAATTTCAACTGTGTGCGCATTATTGTTTTATATACAACTTACTTATTATATATTAAGAGTTCATTATGGAGAAGAGAGATAAAATGAAAAGGTGTCTACTGCGCAGGTCCTTAAATGATTGTCAATTATAATTATAGATATAGGATTTAGGATATAGTACTACTATACCCAATGGAATTTTATATGCATCAAACAACACATTAGCTTATCATATCTATCTTATAT
The DNA here is from genome assembly GCA_963942445.1 of Argyra leucocephala. Classification (NCBI taxonomy): domain Eukaryota; kingdom Metazoa; phylum Arthropoda; class Insecta; order Diptera; family Dolichopodidae; genus Argyra; species Argyra leucocephala. The sequence continues at coordinate 114,448,478 of OZ012678.1, read as the reverse complement.
AATAAAACGTAACAATTCTGCTACCAACGTGCCGTAGCAACCGTTACTAAGTAGCTACAACAATAAAAAAAAACACAACGTAAACCGAAATTTTTTCTTCTCAGCTGCTTCAAAGTCGTATCTGTAATTACTTTTTTTTTTTTTTTTTATATAATTCCAACTGCTTTTAAACAGAAATTTGGAATACACAATCACATACAATAGCTTTTTCTGTAGAACTTTTGTGGTTTAGACTAATTTAAATGTGGAAAACTATATCTATTGTAGAGTACTTCGCCTTCATAATAGCATAGTTCCATTTTATTTTTAGTGATAATCAAAACTCTCAACTATTTATCATTTATTTTATACCAATAGTAAAGGGTACTGGACCAGGTCGAAAAATCCAGAAAGCATTTTTTTGCCTCCGTCGGGAATCGAACCTGGGACCTTTAGTTTAAAAGGTAGGCGTTCTACGTACTGCGCCACACAGCGCACTATACTTAGTGTGTTTGTATAATGAAAAGACTTCTAATTGTGACATGCAGATAAATATTATTAGAGAATTGATTTTGAAATTATGTATAGCTAAATGATGTTTAATGAATAATATTGCAAACTGCACAATGTATATTAAAAAGTGTATATGTATATTTATTTATTTAATATGAAATTTAAATTGTAAATGCTATATAAAGTTTGAATAGAAGTTATGAATAGTAGGGATAATAATTTTGGATTTCAATTCTACTTTTTTAAAGGCTTTTAATCAAAATAATTATGTTATGTGATCTAATGAATGACCAAAATTTGCCAAATCTAATCGAAGTTCCCTCGAATATGGTTTGCAATAATTTTGTTGGAGATAGTCTAAATATGGATAATTTTGCTAACTAATAAAAAAAAAGGCAATACTTTGCCCAAAAAATTCTGCTGTTGATACAAAAATAAAAATATGCAAAAGAGTGATGAATACTTAAAACATTTAAAATATTTTCACATTCCCCAAACCAAAAATAAAAAATAGAAGTAATAATTAATAGTTTTCTTTACCAGAAAAAGGAAATCCAGACAGAAACATTTGGGTTAATAATATAGAGATTGGAGAGAGAATATATCACTTACCTTGGAATTCACCTCGATAAAAAATTATTGTTTAAGACTCACATTAATAAAGCTATTGAAAAATGTAATTTCTTGGTTAAACTTTTGTATCCTGTAATAAATCGCAAGTCATTTTTAAATTCGGAAAACAAACTCCTAATATATAAAACAATTTTGCGTAAATAAATAAATAAATTAGTCAGCTAGCCTAATTAATAATTAAAAATAGTCATAGGTGTAAAAACAATAGTATATATAAAAAATTTAATATTGTTAAAAAACAAAAAAAAACGTAACATTTATCATGATAATAAATAAATAAATAAAAAATAATTAATACACAATTGCGCTGTGGTACATGGGTAATACAAAAGTGCAAATGAATTTTCTCAATAAAGAAGTAAAAAAATATATTTATAATTTCCAGACTGAACGATTGCCGTTCTAACTCCTTCAAGGGATTGGTATTTACAATAATATCTGCAAAAAATTTCCTTCATAATAGCAAAGTTCCATTTTATTTTAAATAACTAACAAAGAAAATTTATTCCAAATTAATTTCAAAGAATAATTGAAAAACTATGTCTGTACATACATTCATGACATAAGCGGAATTCAAATTCGAAATTATCCTTTTGCTATTACATTACATAATGGATAACATAAACCATTACACTATCTTAGTCCGTCTAAGTTAATAGCTGTCTTTAATGACGAATATTTTTTGATTATGTAAAGAACCAAATCTGATGAATTAATGGTTTAAATACGCTTCAGAATATATTCTACAATAAAATCCTAAAACCCATTTTGATATCTTATGCGAAAACACTAATTTATCGATCTACTATGTTGAGAGTAATGGGGTTTTATTGTGTTAAGTTACATTGTAATTAGTATTAATTTAAATAAAAAAGTATTAGGTATTGTACTTATATAGGTATTGTCATTATAAAGTATAAATATTCAAGAATCAAGCGATTCAGAAAACAACAACAAATATACAAAAACAAATATTTTTTTTATATAAAAATGTGTTTGAAAGAACAACTTCTGTGCAATTGCACAGGGGATTCACTAGTATAATACAATAATGATAAGTACATGTTATCTACACTGGAAAGTATATTTGTACCACCGGAAACATTTTAGCTCTAAGAATATGAAGCATAATATTGAAGAGACATCATTAAGCGAAATAATAAAAAAAGCTACCCGTTTGGTAAAACAACACTCCAGTATTTAAAAGAGAATTGAAAATGAATGAAAGTGGAATTGCTAAGGCACATGAGTATTTATTAAGTATAATTCCCGGAATACCATCGGTTTTAGGGAATTTATTAGTCTCAAGATTATTCAAATATTTCATTACAATCAATATCGGACGTATGTAGTAGTTTATTCAAATGAGTAAAATTATTATAATTTGATGGGGAAATAGAATTTGTGTAAGCCGAGTAGAAAATATTCGCGAAAAAAATTAGTTGTAATATCTGAATCATTACTAGAAACTACATTGTATTTCATATGAGTGGGAAACTTATAACCCACAAATGTTTCGAATTTGATATTAAGCTTAGAAGACATACCAAGAAGATAATTATTATAAGTATTTCAGAAAATACTTTGAATTTATCAAAAATACCTTTAATTTTGTTATGAACGTTAGAATTCTAAAACTTGCAAGAGTAATTTCATAGGGCCTATCCATCATTTGGTTTGCTCCAATATTATTAAATATAGAAGAAAAGTCGTAGGAGGTAATGGATTAGTTTACAGCTGGAGAATTTGTCTTATTATAAAGTTATAGCAATAACAACTAGCTGTATCTTATTCAATTGACGAATTTACACAAAACGTAAAACTTAAAAGAGGATCAAAATTGATCAATACCAATAATGGAAATGTATTACAATAAAAAATAAAATTTATAATATTTCATCCAAAGTGCACTTTATATGTAGAAAAATTAACGATTGTTCAAATTATAAGAAATCAACGCTTACAACTCTTATCATCTGTAAAAAATTTATCCGCATGGAGCGTTCCAATTTTATAAATACATAATAATTCACAAATACAAATTATTATTGAAATTTTTTTAAAGTATTTCTTATATTAATAAAAAGTTTAAACATTAGAGATTCAAGTTGTTGACACGCAGTAAATGCGATTAACCCACAATAATGTAGAGTTTCGGAGTACTTGTCTGTGGTAAAATACCCAAATTCCTTGCATAATTTTCAAGATAAAATTTCAAAAAAGATATGAAATTGGAATGCAATAATATGCTTAAAGTGATTCCCCGTTACAATATTTAATCTATAAAAATTTCTTATTGTATGTAAATAATATATACCTGGAAAATGTGGGCGAGTTACAAATCTGTGCCAACAAATGACAGCCGGCTATGTCAAGATAAGCAAAAATGGAGGTAAAATAACCACGATATTCAAAATTTTCGAAAATATTTTCTATCAAATTTGGCTTGAATCTGGCAACTATAAATCACATTTTCGCTAAGGTACATAATCGCTTTATGTCAATATGAAAATATTTTTTTTTTGTTAGAATGGCTTATTATTATTAAATAATATTTTAAATAGATTCCTACAATTAGCAATAAAACTTATAAATTGGATGTGTTTTTTTTACAAATTTCGAATATCATTTACAAGTTCTCAAATGTAAACGGTTTTGTTTACTTGAGCAATTTTTAAGAAATTTTATTTATTAGTACGAGCAACATCAATTTAAGTATTTTTCACAAAATAATGTTTTTAGATTTCAAACGGTTGGGTACATAATACAAACAATTTTAAAAAACCAAAAACCAGCACAGTCTCGCTACTATATTTTTAAATTTTTATTTAAACTTTAAAATTGATTTTATTTGAAAAACCAATTTTAGATATAAGCAGTTATGAATTAAAATCTCTCAGAAATATGAATGCATACTTGGCCTCCTAACAATATGCACCCAACCCAAATATACAAACAAAAATAAAACCAAAGATGTCTAAATACAATCGGTCAATACTGCTCTTATACAACGAATGTTTATAATATTTTTTAACAATATACATACTATTATTCATACATATTCATCATAAATTACTCTTAGTTGAGCTTGGCTTCCAATTTCATTATGTCCATGTAATTTTCATCAACATTTTAATTTTTTTTTTTTTTTTTGCAGCACATTTAGCAGCTCGTTGAAATTTTTTTTGTTGTTATTTTTGTTTCTTTCCATTTTTATTTTGTAAAAATTATGACAGTATTTCAACTACTATTAACTATTATAAGAATAGTTAACTTGCATAAATAATTTTGTTGTTCCATCTTCAACAAAAAAAAAAAATTAAAATAAAACAAAAAACAAGGACCTGAAGCTTTAACAATGTTGAATCCTTTTATACATTCGTATAATATTGTTGTGTTATAATTGTTGTTGTATTTCCGACAGGGATTATTTCATAGCAACAATTGATGGCATTTTTATACATTTATATAGAACACAAACAACAAAAATAATATATGCATTTTTATTACAGATTTATGCGCTCTCCACAACTACAATACTCTCTACTCTACACTCTTCCTTCTATTCGCGATATCCTCTTCTCCGCATCTTTTATCTAAAAATATTTTAATAAGAATGTAAGAAAAAAAAACAACTTCATATAATGATAAATAGTTTCATAGGTGACTCCTGCTGATTTCTACCAAGTTTTGTAGTAATAAAATTGTTTAGAATTTTTTCATATTTCCACTTTTTTGTTTGCTTAACTAAATGTTGAGAGATGAATAGTTTTAAAGGTGCTCTTTTGTGTCAGAGAGTAATAATAAATGTATCTTATAAAATGTAAAAATAAACAAAAAAAAATTCTCGCTAACTAGGTGGGTACTTATAACAAAAAAAAAAAAATTATAAACATTTCTGTTGCTGACAACGTATTGTACCAAAACACAAAAAAAAATAATGTTTTTTGTTTTCTAAATTTCAATTTTCAGTCCTTAGTTAAGAAAATTTTTATTTTTCTGAATTTAACTTTCAAGTAGTATAGTTATTCTAAAGGAAATATGTGTGTCTTGGGTTAAATAAGTGGTAAAAATAAATGGTCTATATATTAACAAAACTACGAATACATATTGTATTATAATAAAAAATTTAAATAACACTATCTACTGAAGAAGCTATGATGATTTTTTCCATATCCTAATTTCTATGAATTCTTTGTTTGAAATGAAAAAAAAAGAAAAACAAGAAAACAAAATTATTGCATGTACTTGGAATAAAATATTATGTAAAGTTGATAAATATGACAATAAAATGTTGCTTTCATTCTTGCATTGAAAACTGAATATTATTTATTATGAATTGTAGGTGAATGAGAGATGTTTATGAATTATATTTACTGTACCTACATTATGTTTTTGAATTATATTTACTTCATTGATTACATCCTGAAAATTAGATTTTTGTATTATTATATGAAAAACTAAATGTTAAACTAAGGCTACAGTAATAGCGATCATTAAAATGAAATAGTGTTAAACTATTTTGCTTTAACTGTGAAACGGTATCAGAAAAATTGTTCAGAAAATTTCTTGTCATTTTGATTAGATTGTGTCATAGTTTTATAAAATATTTCAGTAAAATAATTTTGTTTTATTATATTTCGTCCCTTCAGAAAAAAATACTGATCCAAAAAATGATATTTACAATAGAGCTTATTTGAAGTACTCGCAAAGTCCTCCGAAGTTGTCCGGGTTCAACACAAAATGTATAAGTTGCCTATTACACATTAATGTGTTCATAAATATTCTTATCCATCTTATATTGACAATATATGGACAATAATACTAATGAGCGATAACACATAAATAATGCTCTAAACAACTGTTTTATCCATATTTTAAAATTTGGCAATGCCATATTGTAGAAGTGTTCTGAATATATTGATAATTTCAAAACGTAGAATGAATATTGAAAATAAAGTTCTGGAGAAATGTTTTTGACTTCAATTTAAATTGTCTTTTAAAGTAAATGTTGTTTATTTTTATAACAACAAATTGTTTATTTTGCACATTTTAATAATATATCAGTTGATTATCAAACAATAATTACCATGACTGTTAAAATTAGTATAATATTTATTTTTTTAATAAATTAATATTATCTGAACATTCCCAAAAAGCCATCTTTTTTACAATAGCCGATTTATTGATGATTGAGGTTATTCATGGGTCAGCTGATTGAATTATTGATGAGAATGGAACCACCATCTATAATTTTTCTTCAATATATGGGCAATATATTATTGATCATTCATTGATATGTAATTGGCACCTAAGAATTATTTCAATAAAGTTTTATTGCTCAACCGAAAACTTTTTGTAAACATAGCTAGTCCCTAACTGAAAAAACTGTTAAATTAAAATGTTAATAAGATCTGAATTTTTTAATGTTGCCATATGGTAAAAAATGCATTCAAAGGTATAAATTTCCTATTAATGTTTTACATATGTACATATTATTAATTAACATAACATAAAGTAAAAACTAAAACGAAAACTACTTTATAACTCATCAAAATAGAAAATAATTAAGAATATTATAAAATCAGATTTAAAATAAAAAAATATAATAAAAAATACTTAAATCTAAAAACTTAAAAATAATGTCAATAATGGAATGAAACAGTGGCAATTCTTAAAACAGTTTTTACCGATTTTTGAACACATCATACAAAAATAAAGTTTCCAAATACTGTTTTACAATATGTTTTGGACAGTCCAGGTCATATCTATCATAAAGTAAAGTAAGCAAAGGTTGCCTACTAGAAATTGCCCTTTTTATTTGAACCAAAATTGAATTTATCTAAGTGAATGGTCGTCTTGTTATATGAATAGTGTCTAATTTTGTTTAGTTGAATTAGAGTATATTAAATTTTCTGCTACAGCATTTCGAAATTCAAGAAGATCTAAGGTGGCCTTTACACGTACGATTTAATTCATGGACTTGATTCAAATGGCAAAAAATCCTACGTGTAAGAGCTCTAATCATATGAATTTCGTTAATTAAATTGGATGACCATCAAATTTTCATCCAATCAAATTTGACAGGTCATGAATTATATATGGCGAATTCGTAAATTTTTATTTCAATCCTATGTTTTCAGCTGAATTTTGATAACGATTTAATTTTTGTTGTTTGTATACATTGATTTTTGTTGTTTGCATACGTTGATTTTTATAACAATGTATTTTTTATTTGAAATCTTTTATTTTAAAGTTCTGTTAGTTTTTTTTATTGAATTTGATATGTAATTTTGTTTAGTTGAAATGAGAAATATTTAACATGGAAAGTTTCAAATTTATCAACTTCTGTAAATTTATACGAAACACATCTTTGATTTTTTAAAAATTTAATGCACACTGAACTTTTGTCATAGAGTATTGATATTTACTTAAAAAAAAATTCATGGATTTTGTTTAACGTGTGAATGCGAAATGGATTTCATTGTTAATTTGGTTGTGAATTGCCGTTGATTAAATCGTACCTTTAAAAGCTGCCTAATGCGTTAACTTTTTTTTATCGGAGTCATAAAATAATAAATAATCTCTTTTATATTCTAGTCAAGAATTACAGAGAGTCAAATCAATTAATAATAATCCCCTAACTTTAGATTTCATCTTTTCTCTCTTATTGATATTTTATTAATGTATAGGTATTAAATAAAAAAACCAAAATTGTTTCTTATTTTGTATAATAAAAAAATAAAAACAATCAAAATAAAAAAAAATAAAGCAATTTTTTCAACACTGAGCCTGACATAATGTAAATATTTTGATTCCAAATTTATTTGATTTTTTTGGCATAATATTGTTTAAGTTTCGTACGACCTTATTAAAGCTAACCATCATTTCATCAATTGACATAAATTTCTTCTCTTGGCATTTCTCGGCATCATTTGAGTATACTTTCTACTAGATGTCTAACATTCCATAACACATCATTAGTTTGATTCATATTAAAACAAAGATCGTTCCTAATGACGTGAAATTGTTTAAAGGACATAGTTTAGCTGATTCCTGGAATTGCGGTTTCTTTATTCCAACACATTTTTCTACTAGGACATTTTAACAAGCTTATTAAATACTCATTGAGTTTCTTTGACTACAAAAGATTCACCAATTCGACTAGAGTTGTGCCAAAAGTTTTTTCCTTTTGCCGAGAGCTTAATAAATTGCCAATATATATGTCTAACGTTTTGGTCAGAAATAGAGCTTGTATTAACGAAAGTGGATCGCATATAAATATTGATCCATGTTAAAAATTTGATTAAATAGAAAAAAATTAAACAATGAAAATAAATAACAGAAATATTCACACTTGTTTTTGTAGCAACATTCGTGTCCCATTCTGTATAGCAATGAATACAAAACAGATAATAAAAAAAGTAATCGTTTGTACTCAAGTATTATAAAAAATATTTTCTTTAATTTTCTATATTCAAGACTAAAACTAAATTTTCACTCCTTCGGTTGGTTCACTTTATAATCGAATTGATTCTATTGATTATCGAATTTATTCATTTGTATGCTATATATTTTTTTGATTTTATTAAGCTAGTCTGAGATATTGTTCAGCTCACTTTCAGCTTATTCATAATAACTAATTCCAATAACGTGCGTTACCTATTGCATTCAGATCCTTAGCATAAGTTCTTCTACTACAAAACCAATTTTGGTAAAAATTTTTGTAAATGACACACCCTACAGAGGTATTTTTATTTTCATTACATCATAATAGATACATCAGTTACTTTTCATCTAAACAGTACAATTCATGTCACTTCATTTAAAATGACCTGCATTTCAAATAATCGAGCAAAAACAAAAAGACACAAGAACAACAAAAAATAAAACAGAAATCAAAAATTAAATAAATTTATTATAAATTAAAATGAAAATTTTTGAAATTAAATCAATTTCATTTTTGTATGACATGCAATAACAATAATTGACATTTTCATTTAAATTAATTCAACGGTAAAATGTGTCATGTAATTCCAAATAAAATAAGGAAAAATTTTTTTTTGAATGATAAGAAAATTCAATTAAATATTGAAAATTCAAAGCAGAAATTTCCTCTGAAATATTGTGTCAAATTATGTATAAAAAATTTTTCAATTAAGAATCATTTTCATATACATACATACATATGTAAAGTAATAATAATAATAAATTGCATGATATATTTAAATTTTATATCATGACCGAATATTAATGTAAATCAATTATTGTAGTTATTAAAATTATTTTGTTGTGCAAAAGAAAATTATGTTTTCCGTTAGTTTTGAATGCAGTCAAAATAATATTATAAATCTCATCATAACTATGATATTTTTTAAAGTAGTAAATTTTCATATGTGAGTTATGTGAGATAGATAGAATCTTTATTTCCCAAACACATAAACAAACCTAAAACCCTTAAAGTCGAAATTTATTTTATATTGATTTAATTAAAGTTATTTCTATATAGATATCCAACTTAAACATTTATTTTATTTACAATATAACTAAAAATGCAGTTTATTAAAAACATGTCTAATTAAACTTAAAATTAAACCGATCCATAAAATTAATTAAATGGTTAAATCCATTTTTATTGTAATGAAAATTACAAAAAAAAAATTAGTCAAGAATTGAATATATTTTTTAAAAAATAATGGTCATAAATTAATCTATTGCACAGATAACTAGGTACCATATTATGCTTCCATTAAAGATAATTCAACATAAATTGTATGAATGTATATATGTTACACTTCAGAACTACTTGCATTTCCCAGTTTTGTAATTTTGATAGCCTTATGATCATTTCCTTTGAAGAAAAAGCTATGATAGTCTAGCAGTATTCAAAATGAGGGTTCACGATTGTATTTAAAATTTTAATATCATTGCAATATTAAGAGACAATTAATGCCTTCTAATTACAAATAGAAAATGTATTTTTTTTTTAAATTAGTTTTTACAGATATTATAGATAGATCAAATTGATTTTTAAAACTAAACTTATTATCAATTAAAAGACTAAGATTTTTTATGTCATCCACTTGTTGCAATGTTTCATTATCTCTTGATCATAAGGTACTATCCGAATTTCCATTAACTGTCATTGCCTTTGCTTTTATAAAATATTTATTTTTAATTTATTTGGTTTTAACTTCACTTTCCTTAAATCGTGATTCATTTTACTAACGGATTCATCCGTTGAATCCCCTGAGATAAACAATATGACATCATCAGCAAATAATATAAGTTTTACAAGTTTAAGTGGTTTTTTCATATCATTTATGTAAAGTATGATTAATTAAAAACAAAAATTTATTCTTTTAAAAACCCCTAACTGAACTACAACCGAATTTGATACTTCACCATTAACCTTAGATTTTTGTTTCCTATTTGTTAAATATGAAGAAAACCAATCATATTCAATATTTCGTACACCATAGTCTTTTAACTTATTCATTAGTATCTTTCAACCGAAAGGTTCAAAGTTCGATTTCCGATGAAGCAAAAAATGCTTTCTGGAATTTTCGACCTGGTCCAGTATACACTTTGTCTTTGATGGGGTAAAATTAAATGATAAAAAATAGTTGATAGATTTGGTGATGCTATTAAGAAGGTGGCTCTATATACAATCCAGTTTTCCACATCCACCAAAAAAATTCTAATGGTAAATCTATTGTATGTAATTGTGCATTCCAAATCTCGTTAAATAAAAGTAGTTAGTAGTAGTAGTATGGGTGTTCATCCCATAGACTCTGAATTATCAAAAAAAAAAAATGGTCTACTTAAATCAAAAAAAGAGCTAATGCAATTTTGTTTTGTCATTTGCCGCCATTCTCCAAATGAAAATTGGTTTAGTAAGGCTTCGCAGCTATATGCTTTTTCGTGACTGATGTTCAAAAATTAAATTAAGTTCATCTAAAAACTGTTCTAGTTGTACATACACTACTTTTACTAAAATTTTGGATCTTCACTTATCATGTTAACTGGTCTGAACTCACTGCATTTATTTGTATTTTTTACCTTTTCTATACAACTAATTTTTCCCATTCACCAAGATAAATGCTTGATTCTAAAGGTTAATTAATTAAATCTACCAAATTATCCCCAGCAATCTAGGATCATTTTTATATTTACAAAATTAAGATGCTTCTCATTATTCATATTTTTCAGAAATAATTTTAGTTGACTACTTGATACTTGAATACTATATTTAAATTTATGCTCATTAACTGCTATTAAGTTTACGAAATGTTCATGAGGAATACTACTGTCATTTATCTGTTTAATACTATTAACAAAAGATTGATCGAAATTATAAGATATTTCCACACTATTACTAAGTTTCTTATCTTCAAATTATAATCTTAATCTCTCCATAAAAAATCTCATAATTTCATTTATTCATCTTCAATACGATAATGTTTAATAAATGTCCACAAATTTTTTTTTTATAATTCGAATTATTTGTTTTATTAGTTAAAAATTTATTTTTTAACTCATCCAATTTTTTCTTATGACTATTTCTTAAAATTCTATATTTATTCTGGTCATAAAAATCATTTGACCATAACGCTATTGCGATATTGATTAATTTAGTTAATTTTCATTATCTGTAATTCATTTGTTATCCATTCGTTTCCATTTTCATGTAGTTTTTTGACCTGATGAATTTATTAACCACTTTATTCAATTCTAAACTAAAAATACTGGTCTCTAAATTACAATCTACAAAATATTTAGTTAATAATTCACTTTATGAATTTATCCTTATCAGATTTAGATTGAAATACTCTAATAGTTTTATAGTATAATTTTTTATTAGTATTTAAATAAGTAATAGAAAGACGTCCCACATCCTACCCGGAAAAGGATTCTAAATTTCGGCTGTACATTTATATGCAGTTAAAATAATAAAATTAAATTAAATAAATCATATTTAAGAACCTTTATGAATCTTGGAAAGTCTTTTATACTATCTTGATTTTTAATTATTAAAGAACACTTTCGTGGTCACTAATTTTTAAATCCCTACCCACTTTAATGTTCTTATATAACTATTCGTTATGATAGAATCTATCAAAGACTTTTTGTCCTTTGTACTTCTAGTAGGTTCAATTGTCAATTGTTTCAGCCCACCTTCTTAATAATTTGCGTTAATCGAAATATATGTGTTAAATTTTCCAGCCCTATTTTACGTTAAAATCACCCATTCGATTTGATTTACTTTAATTTTATTGGGGCGGTCAATTTTTCTCTAATCATTGAAAGCCATCTTTTACAAAATTCGACTCTCATATGTACATTAAGCCTTGGCATTTGTGCATTTCCTTTACTAAATGGCATTGAATTGTTTTTCATTATGCTTGATATTAATTAAATTAAGACTTTGATCATTTTTTTTATTTCAACTTTACCCTGTGAATTCAATCAATGCAATCTTCTCTGTCTAGTTCAGATTTCCAAATGTACTTAATATTATTAAATTTAAAAAAAAAAATTAAAATAATCATGAAAAGTATAAACAAAAAAAAAAAATTAATTTGAAAAATTTTAATGCAAATGGAATCACTATCATTTCAAAATTAAATTAAATTACTGCCAAACGCCATTTTGTTTTCATTTTTTTTTCACCTTCATTTTGTCTTTATTAGTAGTTATCTTATATCTGATGTAAACTTTCGAAATAGGATGAACATGTAAATTGATAAACCGTCATCAGATCAGAAAAAAAAAATTTGGTATGCTTAGATTTAGGTTTTTCCTATTCTTTGGAGATTTTTTTTTTTGTTTTTATTCTTTGTCATAGGAAATTTTTTTCAATTACTTTTTTTTTTGTCTTTTTTCTGTCTTCTGGATTTTATTTTTTTCTTTTTGTGCTCCAAATCCTTTTAAATGAAAATCGAACCTAAAAAACGAAAAAAAAAAACCAAAAACAAATAGAAATTTTCCACCAATTCTTTGGAGAGCTTGTTTTTCATTTTTTGATTGATAATACCTGGTAGGTAGAGGAAAATTAATTTTCTTTTTTTACATCTCTGATTTTGTTTTTTTGTTGTTTTGTAGTTTTTTTCATGTTGTTGTTATTGTTGTTTATACCACTGAATTTTTAGGTTGAATGAAGATTTTTTTTTGTTTTTGCTTTTCTCCAAGGTTCGTTCATTGATAATAATTCCTCAGGGAAATTCATTTCAAGTTATCAAGTTAAGTGATTTTTTTTTTATTGTTGTCTTTTTTGTGTTGCTTTTTTTTTTTTTTGTTTTGCATTTATTCATTGAGTACCTCAGTAATATAAATACAAATATGTACTTCAGTATGTATGTATTGGACATAATATTGAATGACATTGATTTCATTTTATTTTATATTATTTAATTTTTTTTTTTTTTGTTTGAGAGGAGTTATATCTCGAGAAAATCTACTTTAGTTATTTGAAGTAGTTGATATAAGAGCATTAGGAATATTACAATAATATATTAAATATATTTATATATATATATATATATATATATATACATTATATGTGTATATTATTTTGTGTGAATACTTTTTAATACAATGAGAGTATCATAGAATGATTTCTACAAGACTATAAATTATTCAAAAATTATATCAGGATGTTATACAAAATATATCGACGAAATTGATTTCGAATAGTGATATTTATTTTATAATGAATGGGGAATGAATTTAAAAAAAATATACATTCTGCTAAATCAATGATAATTTCTATTTGGTATTGTTATTAATTTAATTTTTATTAAAGTGTTTTTAACTATTTTTTTTATTTTTATTCCTCAATAGCTATATAAAAAAAATTATTTTATAAAACTAAATCGTTTCGTGGAAACTTACATTTGTGGACATTCTTTATTAAATAATATAAATATTATATAAGAGAGGTTATTTATTATTTATTAGACAAAAATAATTTGAAAATAAAATTAAAACTGTCATTGAAACTACTTTCAAAAGTTAGGACGAACTAATGAATAGTAAACAAAACAAAATTTGTTAGTTATATTCTCAGCTATACGTATAGGTACATACTACATAATAACGTAGTCGATTTTTAACATTTAACCCTTCTGTCTATACTTACATACCCAGGTATGTTTTGGTATTTTCGTTTTGAAAAATTTCCCATTTATCCATTTAAATGAACTCAAGTTTCATGATTTCTCAAAAGGGACTGTAATAAATTAGTTTTTTTAAAAATAAGTCAAAAAGCATATACGTAGGAGCCTTAAAAATAATTGTCATGATTTCACACCTAACATACCCGGGTATGTACACAAGTTTTATATGAAATATTATAATGTTTTTTCTGAATAATTAAAATACACATTAATTATTATAAAAACTAAGCATATTGTCAGTATTTTTTAAAACATAAAATAGATAAAATAACAAAACTAACAAAAATTTGTGAGTTAAAATTTTTCATTTTACACGATTATAATATTGTTTTATTTCAAAAGGAACATTTGGAATTGAAATCTGATTATTTTTTCATATAATATGTATTGCATACTGGGGTATGCTAAGTGCTGATAGAACGTATTTTTTTTAGGTATAGACAGAAGGATTAAAACACTTTCTAATCACTTGCTGATCACAAGAATTAGAATTTACTTCACGGAGCTATCTAGAAATTGGTTCTAATCTCCTATTCAATAGGGTGGAAGAAAATGAGGAATAACTCAACAGTTCTCAAATGATTCCCATTGGTTATTCCAACCTCTATCTAGTAATTGGTTCTAATCTCCTATTCAATAGGGTGGAAGAAAATGAGGAATAACTCAACAGTTCTCAAATGATTCCCATTGGTTATTCCAACCAAATAATTTTAAAGTTCAGGGGCTAACGTTTTGCATGAAAGGATCTGGTGAATAAAAGAGATATTTAAATTTGTTCGACGATCATCCTGAGGAAAATTAAGCTACGAACTTAAGAAATTGTAATGTCGTACGATACGACAAAAACAATTAATTCCCGAAGGAACATTACTGCTACTAATACCTAAAAGAATTCCAGGAACTCCCAGGAACCTCCAGGAACTGCCGTATGGTATACTGATGGCTCAAGAAAACTTGTAGAAAACCGGTATGGTATACTGATGACTCAAGAAAACTTGGAGAAAACCGGTACAGAAACCCAAAACATATGAGATAGTTGTCACGGACTTCCGCAGTCTAAAGTCTTTTCACAATTCAGTACTCAACAATTGAATCATGTAATTAGCGAGAGACTATACCCAATGTTAGAATGCTCCATTTAACAAGCATATGTTCAAGATTGGTAGATCGAACACAGACATGTGGAGATTCTGCTTAGAAGAAGAGGAATCCTCCTTTCATATTATATTTGTTTCCGACGCCATAGTTCGCAAAAACATAAATATTTCCAGCAATACAAATTGTCTGATTCTGAAATTGATATTAAAGCAATAATAGCGTTAATCAAGGACACATCATACCTACTACAATATTCTAAGATTATTAGCGGGGAAGTTCAATAGATCTTAAGAGGTTTCCAAACTTCCCATCAAAAACAAAAAAATACGTTTATGGCTTTATTTAATGAACTTAAACCATTTTAGTGATGAATTATTTTGAATTGTCATTTTATACTTAATTTTTATCTGGCTTATTTTTTGGTAAATAATATTTGAGATAAATGAGTTATTTGAATCGAAAATCTAAATCTATGTTCATAGTTAAGAAAATCTGGTTTGTTTGATATAGTTTGAGATTTTTTACGAAAATCATACGATGATGCCAGAATGCTGTGATTAGGTGATGCTATCATAGTCTGCAAAGCTGGGATTAGATTGAAGATGGTTTGAAGAAAATTGTTAATAAATATTGGAAATATTGCCAATAAAAAACTAATCCTTAACAAACACCATCAGTGTGTTTATTTGATACTAATTGAACTTAAACCCAGCACCTAAGACTCAAATCAAACGATTCCAAACTAAATTTCAAATACATTTGGGAAAATAGGGAACTAAACCCATAGCTTGATATTCTAATAATAATGAACCATTGATAACTGTAATAGTTTTGGATATACAATTAAATTGTACATGTGAATGTTCACGTTAAAGTTCATAAACTCTTAATAAACTATAAAAATACTTTAAGATGAATAATTATTTATTACACATTTTCTTAATTTTAATTTCCTAAAAAATATTAGACCCACTTAAAATAAATTGTTGTAATTTTTCTACTTTATTTTTCTTAATTATCAAAAAATTATTGGAAATTATATTTTCTAATCATCATCATATTAACACTTAGCTATTGACATGAATTTTAATAAGGACCTACATATAATAACTAAACAAAGAAAAGTAATTAAAACTTTTTAAAATTGTTTATTATCCTTAAACGATTCTCTTAACTGACACTTTAAAATATTATTTTGTAATAATAATATTTCTATAAGGTTTTAAATATGATTTATTAGGGTTGGAAGAACAAAAGGTTATGATTTCATAGATTCTATTCAAAAAATTGTATCCTCATGAATTTTTGAAAGAATATTGTTCTATTTCTCAAAATATTTCCTAATTGTAGTAAAAAATAAGCAACAACAAATTTTTTTAAATTATTTTAAAATTATTCAACTTTATATTTCAAATAAATATTAGAAAAAAACTATGAAATTTATTTAAAAAATTTTGATTGCATACCTACACTCAACATCAAAAATGAATAAACATATTTTTTTCAAATTGAAAATAAGTGTTTTGTGGATAATGTTCCTGTTTCTAAATTGATGTAAGGTTTTGCTAAATATCCAATGAATTGAAATTGTGTCATTGAATTTGCTTCTATTAAAATATTATTTGAAATTAAAAACAAAATTTCGAATTTTTTTTGTTATCTAAGATTGTTTTTATGTTAATAATGCATAGTTTTGATTCTTAAATTGTGCTTGTGACCTCAAATTGTTCTTGAAATCATATCTTCATCTGGATTTCCTCATGTGCCAATTTACCGTCACAGTCAATTTTATCTTAAGCTAGATTTCCACATGTGCCAATTTGCCGTCACGATCGATTTTGACAGCTGAATACCTAATCAGAATCAACCGACGCGCCGAAAAGATAAACGGACTTTCTTTTTCGTGTGACGGCAATTTAACATAATTATATGACAGGTATTAATTCAAAGACAGCAAAATAATTGTATGTTGTATTGTGAATATAACTATGATGTGGATATAATTAATCTAAAAATATAAATAATTTATTTATTATTTTTTTGATTAAGCGGTAAACACAACTGGAACTACCGTCTAAAAATTCGCGACGAAAAAATTCAAATACATACGCTCTTATGTATATGTTCATAATTGCGACTACAATCGCTCAACCACAATTTCGTTATCGTCGAACTAAGGCTATTATCTATTTTTTTCGCTGGTAGTTTTTAAACATCAAAACAATAACAAAATAAAAACAAAACAATTATTCTGAAATCTGATGATATTAGAATATTATTGTTCTGTTTTTTAAAAAGTTTTATATGTTCTACAATTTATACATATTTATTTTTTTATTTAGATACATATTTAATTTTAGATTTATTAGCTATGCATTTGGATCTGATGATGCTACAAATAAATTATTCAAAATGATTTTTGCATCTTGAAATTCCGCCATTTGCTTTTTTGTTTTGTTTGCTTTTTTATTTTTTTATTTTTCGTTTCGCTACCATTGTGTTTCATTTGACGAAAAATAGTTGAGCAAAGTGAATTTCGTTGGTAGTCGGTGGTCGCAATTGTGTTTACCGCTTAAAATATATCAAAAAAGCTATTTATAATATATTTTTTTATATAATTTATTTGAATATTTAAAATATTATAAAAATTGTATTTATTTTGAATATATTTATAATATGTCAAATTTCAATGTATAATTGACTTTAATCAGTCGCATTTGTAAATCGTTCTGAAAAAAAAGTCACAAAAAAAATTACAGTAAATTATATCAATCAACACACATCATGTCATTATAAACAAAATAATAATCCTTTCGACTTAAATAGACCTTAAATAACGATTTTGTGATTTATCAAAAAAAAATTAATTTTTGTAATAACTTTAGGTACTAGACCAAAAAAGTAATTCGGATATAAATCATGTATTCGGTAATCCTTGCAGTTGTATTTAACATTTAGGCATACGGGTGAATCAAAACATTATTTGGAACAATCATATTTTTGATATCGCGAAAGGAAGAGGTGCCAAGTGTTTATGATTTCTAAGTCGATGTAAAGCTATCTTTTTACCTTTAGAACTCCTGAATATTTACAAATCATTTATACGTCCCAAGATGGAAATAATTTACACAAGTGGTCTGGTGCTTCCCTTGCAGCCTTATGTTACATTGACCTTGTTCAAAATTGCGCTATTCGTTTAATATGCGACACAAATGTAACGTCATCCCTAACTTTTCTTGGGCATTAGAGCGTAATCGGAGCACTTCTCCTGTTTTACAGACACTTTGTTATCATATTCTCTTTGATATGTTTCAACGCTCAACCTAAGTTTGCAAAGATTGAAGGAAAATATTAATACCTTTATTCTTCAACTTCCTAATACAACTTCTCATTTCTCATCTCCACTCGTGTTTTTTTACGTCGTCGTAAACTTTGCAAGTTTTCATTATTTTTATATGAGTGAATGGGTAAAGAAAAACTTAGTTCTAGAAATAATCCCACAATTTTTTACTTATTGCGAAGTTGTTTACTCTGGTATAAGTGTATGTGAGATGTCTTGTTATAAAATTAATTTGGTTTCATTAAATTAAATTTTTAATTTTTTTTTTTAAGTTTAATTAATTTAAGCTAATTAATTTGTTTTTATATATTTGCAAACAATTCAACGTCGTAAGTTAACAACGTAATTTTATTAGCAATATCTAAACATCATTTTCACTTGTATGCACTTCCAAAGAGTTGTTTTCTTATGTGTAACAAATATTAGGAAATAATCAATAAAGTTAAATAAAAAATTTTAAAATATAAATTTGCCACAGATCTAAGGTTTTTTATAACAGAGCTACATATTACATAGTTAATATTTCTTCTTCGAAATATTTTTTCTTAACTTGTTATTATTATAGTGATTAAAACTCTTGTTTATTCATTTTCCACAAATTTTATTTATTAATTAATTTTAAAATGTTTTATTTATTTTAGACAGATTTTATTATTAAATTTATTGTTTTTTTTATTTTATAACTATTTTTAAGAATTTACATATACAACTACAGATTTTAAGATTTTATTCAATTTTGTTCGATGGTCCATCTGAGACTGAGTTTTTTTCTAACGGTGTAACGGTGTCTTTCATTTCCGTGCGTGCAACCGGAAATAGTAAACAGTTGAAATATATTGTTGACAGACCTATTAGATCTTTTACATTACTATATATATTGCTGTCATTTCAATCTCTTACTGCTGAAAATTTAGTTTTAACCTTCAGTTAAGCATACTATATTTTTGGCTTACCTATATCATTAATATTAACTTTAATATTATAACTATTAACGAAATTGATTCAATTAAAAGCAAACGAAAACAGTACGGTCAATAGTATCATAACCGACACCGGCCTTTAATTGGATTTCTCCATTTATTATTCACACTTTTATTTATAATCTACTCTATGAAATACTCAACTTTTACGCTATCTATACTTATTACACATTATATTATCTATAGATAGTTAGATACATTTTCTGCATGTCCTTGATAACTTCTTAGACTAGATAAATACGTGAAAATATTATTATATAAATTTTTCAACAAAATATTGAAATCCCATCGAATCAATGAAAATTCTTACAACAGATTCGAATCAAATTTTTTTGATACACATTATGTCTAAGAATTTTTATTAAGCCATATTTTCCATTACAAAAAAAAAAAAAAAAACAACAAAAAAAGTAAAAATAAAACCAATAATAATAACAATAATAATAAATTAATACAGATTAAAATCAACAATAAATATTTACCCAACCAAACACAAATGCAAAACACGAAGAAAAACCAAATCTCAATTCATAATACTTGTACATATAAACACGACACACATATCAGAAATAAATAATCCAATGAGTATATAAACAAATAAATATGACCTTCAGTTTATACAATTACAGTTATATCAACATATTTATATATATTCTTAATATATTATGTAGGTATTATAAAAATCCTTTACAAATGCATATTATAATATTTATCGATACATTGTACAAAATAAAAATAAAAAAACAAAAACACAAAAAATAAAAATTCTGTTAGGAAAATTCCTACCGTAATAATTCAACACAATTTATTCCTTATTAAATGTGTAACCCATGAAAATATCTTAAGAAATTTTATATACCTACATACCTATTATATTAAAAAAGTATATATATAATTTAATATATATAGATTTTTAATGCTTTTACATTTCTGTATATAAGCAAGTATATAGATTACATATAGATACCTATATATTTATTATTTACCAAATACATATAACACGTTTAGTATATGTATTCAGGAACATTTTTAAAATCAACCAATAATTTCATTATTCATTGAAAGCAAAAACGATAAAAAGAAAAATAAAAATGATATCAACATCCTGTCTTACTTTATTAATATAGAGAAAACGACAACCTTTGAACAGACCATTATAGTAACAGTATCTGAATCAAATGAATTTTAGGAGAACCAGTTAAAAAATTTCTTATGATCTAAAATATGCACAATTAGCCAGAATAAATAGATCAATATTTATAATGTGTTGTACAGTCTTAATTTTTACATCAAGGTGTACAGGCTCTTGAGTATCTATTTTTGAAAGAGTCATCATCAGAAAGCATAATAGATGTTGATGTTAGTCAAGATGTTTTCGAAATGGTAATGATAGAAGATAATCTTGAAGGTCATGAAGAAGATGTTATTGAAAATAATAATTCTATAATAGAATCAGAAACTATTGAGCTTGTAGATAATTTAAATGCATTTTCTGTTACACAAAAGAAAGATATTTTATATAGACGTAGTTTATATACTGAAAACCGAATCAAATTTGAACCTTTTCCTGAACATTGCTTTGATGAAGAAATTGATACAACATTTTCGTATTTTAAAAAATATTTACAGGACGATTTATATGCCGAAAAACAGAAAAATGCGAGTGTTCGAAAGAATTTTCGGCCTACTAATGTAAAATTGAATCTGTCATAAATGGTATGTCCTACGAAAGGTTTTACCAGTTGCGAACAAATTTTCATATTATAAATAATTTGGATATGCCATTAAATTCTAATGATAAATTTTATAAAGCTCGTCCAATTATAAATAGTTTTTAAAAAGAATTCATGAAGTTCCTGTTGAAGAAATTTTGTCAATATTGATGAAAAAATTATTCCATTCATGGGTCGGGCTAAATGTCAAATAACATATTAAAAATAAGCCATATCCTTGGGGAATTAAGGTTTATTTATTGTGTGGACAAATCGGTAATCCATACGATTTATTCTTGTATCAAGGAAGTGCAACACCGGAAATATGTTCTTTCTATCAAGCTCGTTTTGGACATGGTGCTTCAGTTTTTTTACATTTGATAAAATGGATTAAAAAACCCAGACATTCTCTTTATTTCGACAATTATTTCTCAACTCATCAGTTGCTTGAAATTTTAAAACAAAAACAAATAAATGCCGCTTGTACTATCAGTACAAACCGCTTTAATAATCCGCCATTCATTGCAAACTCTACTCTTAAAACAAGTGTTAGAGGTTCATCTGATGAACTTACGAGCCGAGATGGAAATATAGTTATAGTAAAATGGCAGGATAACAAACCTGTATATCTAGCCTCTAATTTTATTGGGAACACACACGAAACTGACGTCAAAAGGTTTGACAAAAAGTTAAAGAAGGACGTAATTATAAAGCGACCAGCTGTAGTGAAACTCTATAACGAAGGAATGGATGGGGTTGAGCTCTTAGATAAATACTTATCTTATTATAGAATTTTTATAAAGTCAAAAAAATGAAACTTAAGAGTAATTTTCCATTTTATTGACCTGATGGTTTGTGTAAGTTATATCGAATATAAAAGAGATTGTAAGATTCAAAAAGAAAAATTTATGTCACTGTTAGAGTTCAAGCAAATTGTGGGAAAGTCCTTGCTTGATGGAGGTCCTATTATAAAAAAACGTGGTCGTCCATCGTGTGTTGAAAATGAACCACCAGTGCAATTAATTCGTATTAGACAAGAATGTCGACCGATACAAAAAGTGCAATATGATAGATTGGATCCTTTTCTCTTCATGACAACTCCGACGTACCAACAAGATGCAAGGCACCAAAGTGTAATGGAAGATCTAGAGTTAAATGCTCAAAGTGCAAAATACACTTATGTTTAACAAAAAATAAAACTGTTTTCTTTCGTTTCATAATAAAGCATAATACTTAATAATAATATATGAAATATTTTTGTGATTTAATTTTTTACATGTGTTTGTAATTTTTTCATTGTTGAATTTTATAATAATATTATATTTCATTTTTATTTTTGTTTAATTTTTTTATTTAATTGAAGAATTGTTATATATTTTATTTAAATTTAATTGTACGAAATAATAAGAAATAAATTTCTATATAAGACAGAATACATTGTTCAACGCAGTTGACTTTGTTTGTACACAAATGTGACCAAGGTCCTAGCACGGTCCTGAAGGACCAACTGACCAAAAGGTACCAAATTTGGTTTTCAGGAAATCATAATCTACCTAAACATAACCACAAAAATTTTTTTCTCCATGAATCAAAAAGACCGAGTCAAAGGGTTAAAATTTCGAGGAGCGGGCGAATACTAGTATATTATTATTTTTTTAGTATCATATTTCGTTGTGGAAGTAGACATGCGTGACAGACTAAATTTATATTGTATAAGGGTTGAGGGTTGACTTATTGATTAATGAGTTAAAAAAATAAATAATTTTAATTATTGCACGTCGTAGACAAAACTGTAATATACTGCATATATTTCGTAATGCAAATTACGATTGTCATTACTTACTATACTACTCTTCTCAAATGAGGAGAACTACACTAAAAGGATGCATTATTTACTGAATTATGTTTGATTTACTGAAGTAATTGTTAGCATTACTTTGCAATATTTTGCATTTCTTGAAGAAGAACCAAAGAAGTCAAAACTTAAAGAAAAATATATGTAACACTTCTCCACCAATATTAATGTGATAAACTTACCTAAAATTATCTATGCCAAGCTCCCATGATAGTCTCAGACATCTCTCCTTTTTTGATAAAACATTTGAAATTATTTATTAGTATTCAACAGAATTAATTTAATTTAATTTATTTTATTTACTTGAACTGCACATAAATGTACATTTAAAACTAAGGGCGCTTTCCCTTATTGATCTGGGTAACCATATTCAACAGAAGTGTAGATTAAATAACAAAATTTTGTAAGTTCTCTGAAGATTTTTTTGTAACATAAGATTTAGATGTTTAATTGAGTTTCTTACACTTAGAACTTCGTTTTCTCTTCTAATAGAATTTAAATTAAATTCAAAGTAAAATTAAATTAGAATATTCAAAGTAAATTTAAATTAAAATATTCAAAGTAAATTTAAATTAAATTCAAAGTAAAAATGTAAATTAAATTTAAATTATTCTTTTATTAAATTCTAAATTAACATTAATTAACAGATACTAGTTTTTAACTTTTTAATTAATTTTAATTATAATTAAAAGACTATAGCCCTCTGGCATTTCATGAAAATAAATAAGAAATAAATAATCAATATTTATAAATTAAAGGTTTTTACAAAAATTAAAATAGCAAAAAAAAGACAAAACTTTCACCTCATAATTACCCTCTAAATGTATAACTGCTATACATTAAGAAGAATAAAATGTTTATCTATTCATCGTAAAACTAAAACTAACCATCAAATATATATGTCTATGGAAGTCAACTAACTTGATATTATATTGGTCCTAGATAGTAAATAAATACCGTACATACCTACAAACATTTTGTTTTTCCATTCCTATTATTTCCTTTTTAATTTTTATTTATGTATTTTTTAGAGTATACCAAAGCCATATACGTAGCTATACCTACTAAATATACTTGTCTTGCCTAAGAGCTGCATAATGAATACCAAAAGAAAAAAAAAATCTCGTTTTTTTTTTTGTTGGATTTATTTCGTTATTTACCTTGCAGTCCTTTTTTCATATTTCATTTTCTTTTTTTTTTCATTCATATAAATTTTTACCACGTTCTTACAAAACACAAACATACCTATTTACATATATTCATTTATTTGATTCAACTCAACTGTATACGCATAAACCTATAAATATATTGTGTCTATAGATGGAAAAATTATATAATTTTATGAGCACATACATTCTCACATCAATATGAAAAAAAAAAAATACAAAAAAAAAAGTAAAGTATTACAACCTCTGCATAATATTCTTGAAAAATTATTACTTTTATGTTTTCAATTTTGGTACATTTTGGTAAGGCATCACAAACAGAAAATAAATAAAAAAGAAAAAAACAAACTTCATATCCTTTTTACATACATTTTGTGTGTGATAATTTTTTTTTTTTGTTTTATTTTATTTTGTTCTGTTTTTTATGTTTATTTCAGATTTTATTATTAAAAAGCTTCTCCTCATCATATTTCTGGTTAACCACACAATTATTATTTTCCAATAGAAATACTTTCTTTCAGTTACTTTGTTTTTTTTTTGTTATTTTGTTCTGTTTTTTATTTTGTGCAAAAAGAAATCGCCTAAAAAAACAGAATGTAGCTATAAAGAAGAAAAAATTGAAATTCATTCAGCATAACCACAGAGTATACAAATAAAAAAACAAAGAAAAAACCAAAAACCAAAAACAATACTAAAAAAAAAAAAAAAAATTATGAGTGCCTAGCCTAGTATCATGGCATAGTGATTTTTTTGTTTTTATCTGTAAGCCATTTCATATTTTCTGAAGAGCACATTTCAAACAATAACTGTGTAGTAGAGTAGAGTAGTTTAGTCTAGTTTGGTTCCTTTTTGGTTGTGTATTGTTGTTTGTTTGATTGTATAGGATTTAAGTGAACTCTACAGACATAAAAAAAAAAAAATATGAAGTTCTGTTTTCCATTTTTTTTTTTTGTACTGAAGTTTGCATAGTTACTATAAGATTTCAAGTATTTGAAAACAATTTTTGAAATGAATATTCCAGGAATACAGAAAGCGTAGAGAAAAAAATAAATAATTTTTTTTTTGTAAAAGTTTGCAAATTGATTCTTAGAAGAGATTCTCATTTTTTTTATTTTCATTTTGTAAAATGATATCGTCATTGCGGCTGCAGTAAAATTCTAATCCTTTATAATTTATTAATCATTTTAGTTTTTATGAATAGTTTAAGTTGTAAGGCTTTGAATTTTATGATATGAAATTTGGCTGAAAGAAAAAATGTTGGTTAGGGCTAATTAGTATCAAGTTATAATGTAATAATATCATGGATTGTTGTAATAGCCTTGAAAATTTGTGATTTATTATGAATGCCATTGCGGAATATGGAAACATAAATGTTTTGACTATTTAAAAACAGTTTTTATAAACTATTAAAGCTAAAAGAGAAATTTCGAAACCTACCGAAATATTGGATAAGGTATGTATAGAGGTGATATGTTCTCTATTATCAATTGATATCAATTAGACAAGATCCGGAGCAACCTTAAAAACATTTAGGAGATCATAAAATTTACAGCAAAAATGGAAGAGAATCATAATTTACCACTTTTAGATATTTCTATTTTAATTAATAGCATAAAGTTAACACAATTCCTGTTATTATTAATATTAATCATTAAAAATTAAGAGAGACACAAAAATAGAATTTATAGAAAGCTGAAGAACACTCAAAGAGTAGCCTCAACTACATCAAATCCAAAAAAAGAAGGTTTCGTGTCATGAATGAACGGAAAATCGGGAATTGAACATAGAAGGGAACGGGAATTTAACATAGAAATCACTAGTCTATGGATCATTCAAATGATTGAAAAAGGAAAACTATAAGGAGAAAAGAATTATATCATTGACCCAGCAAAAAATGGCTACTCGAGCACATCGATTATAGAAGAAGAGAAAAATGGAATTTACAAAATATCCTACCAAAAATGTGAAAAGATATACATCGCACATACAAAGAAATTTGCAACGGACGGAGAAAGAAATTAGCAATTTCGAAAACATTTAAACAAAGCATTTAAATAAATATTTTCTAAAAAGATATTATTATTGTTAATAAATTTGTAAAAATAATTCGGGTTTTCCCCTTTAAATGCATTATGAAACCTTTTTTATTAAAATATTCAGTTGGTTTATAATCCCTAAAGTAACAAGACGAACTTGTTGTACTCAGTTTTTGCCACAAACGTAATAAATTCATTAAGAAAGCTCTTCAAGTAAGTTGGGGATTGTTTTACGATTATATATAAAAAAAAATTATAACTTAAATATTTTTTTGTAAAGGTTAAATGTTTTTTAGCTTATTTTGAGCATACAAATTTAATAATAGTACATAATATTTTGAAAAATATTGGTGTCAATAATTGATACATTTTTTGGATACCTATTCCATTATTGACATCAGGTGTCAATAACTGTATTATATGGAAGTACATTTGTTGACACCGTGTCAATAACTATACATGTTGTGGGTGGATAACTAATGTACTACTAGAATTTCTAGATAGCCAAAAAATATTTTTGATTAAAAAATAATAATTGCCCATAACTAACTTATCAGCTAATTTAATCAATTTTGTTATTTTAAAGATATCAAAATGCAAAAAGCTAAAAAAAAGAAAAAGAGCAAGACCTACAAAAGACACTATATGATGATATTATAACTAAAAAATAATCAAAAAAATCAGCAACACAGAAATAGCAAAGTTCAAGGTATACTTTGATTTTTAGATTAAGGCCAAAATTTACTAAATCTCGCTAAGGTCCTGCAATAATTTAAAATGAAGGTGAGGAATAAAAAATTGAAGACATCGCAAAAAAAGTGATTTCCGAAAACAAAGGATGTTTTTAATGCTGTTACGCACTTTTTAATGGATACACCAAGATAACATCCCTTTAATGTAAATGGCATTCCAGGAAAAGGTTGGTTTAAAGATTTATTACGAAGACATCCAAATATACTATTGAGGACACTGGATGCTGTAACGACGGCTAGTGCCACAGTTCGTTCTGCAGATTTTGCAATTTATTGGTTTGATAACATTGAAGCATATCTAAAAGAAAATAATTGGATGAGCATCTTGCTTGATCGTGTGTATAATAGGGACTAAACGAACTTTTTGATGTACCCGAAAACGAAAATTGTGTTGGCAGCAAAAGTCGCAAGAAATAACTACGAAATAGATAGAAAATTGGCAAAAGTAATAGTAATGTTTTTTTTGTGCTGCTGGAGCCTATGGTTATTTATTCGAATAAATGACCTCCCGAAGAAATAACATCTATAACATTGATCTATGTTGAGAAAATTAATATAACTTAAACTAGCTTTTTTAAAATCTTACATGAACCTTTTATTTATGTATCTAATATTGAATTGTTAATGTTTTATTTATTTTATAAAATATTAAAATATCTCAAAAATATTGTCTGTACTTTTTTATTTTGTTACAAAATTATATGATATTGAAATAATTTTGTTTTTCTTATTTTAAAACATATTAATTGAATTAAAATACGTTATGAAATATTAAAACTATTCGCTTTATTAATAGTGTGACAAAATCCAATTTTATCATTATAGCCAGTGTCAATGTATACAGTGTCAACAACTATGCGAGAGTGTCAACAATTGTACTTTTTGGACATATTTTAGAAAATGTTGAAATTCTATAATTATTTATAGAATTCTAATTTAAAAAGTTTAAATTAGAATAATGAAATAAAACATAATTAAATAAGCAAAACATTTGATTTAATAAAATTATAGCTTACGGAACTTATTTTTCTCTTAAAGGTGTCAATAACTGTACTCGTTATCCTAGGTGTTTTGTATAAAAAGACTAATAAAAAAATTAGTAAAATAAAAGGATGAACATCTATAATCTATTTAAGGCTCGTTGCTAATTTCTGATTCAGTAGAAATAAATTATTATTTTCATAACATTTTATGTACCATTTCTAAATGAAAAAATCTAATTTAAAATTAGCGACGATAAATTTAAAGATTGTCTTTCAAAGGAATTAATTGAGAAATGGTGAGAAATTGCAACAATATTATTGAATTCGTCAAACCCTTACTTTTTAATCAAACCTAAATAAGAGTACTTTTAAGTACTTTTAGAGCTTTTACCTTCTTGAAAATCAAATTAAAAATTCACTAATGAGAACAGTAGACTAATCAATTACGTTGTCAAAAAAAAGTTTGTAACTTCCAGAAATTGAGATGAAAATCAGAATTTTATCTGGGGTAGTACCTCCAAGTTTAAAAAAAAATTGTAAATTGTATGACTAAATATAAAAATATTTAATAAGAAAAATTTGAAATAGGTACCTAGTAATTATATTTTCTATTTTCTCCGATTTAAAAAAGATTTCACGTAGCTGACCTGTTCAGCAAATTTGGTGTAACCTAATTAAATTTCTAAGTTGCTATAAATCAAATTATTTGTTGCAAAAATATTTATCATTTTTTCAAAAGCATTTTCCATCCATTTCAGTACGGGTATAATGATTTGCAAATTTTTTTTTTGATCTCATTGGAGTCAGTGGTCTCAGTAGATGAGAGATAGAATCAAAACCTTATATATACATTACTTTCTATTGTGATAAGATAAAAATTTGCCAAATTTTTCGCAATAGAACTTGTACTTAGAACCACAACTCTAAAACTTATAGTAAACTGAATAAACACGTTTCCAAAATTTCATTCCTCCCCAAGCTGTTCGACTCTCAAATATCTATTTCAGTAGATATTACTAATATTCTTTTAACATTAATAATAATATTAAATTCAAATAAATTAATTTTTGTAATTTTTTTTATTTATTTACAGGTAAGTCAACAAATAATATAACAATAAATATGACATCGTATACCTTAATTAAGCACTTAAAATGATTTAAAAAGTGTGTGAAATAAAGATCTTTACTAGTTTCAAGTAAGTTAAAAATTATTTAAATTTTTTAATTGCTGGGTCCTGCTGAAGTATGCATATAAAAATAATTTACTTGAATTGCGGCAGTAGAACTAAATATTGGTTAACTATATTTTTATAACATTATTTTCAATATTACAACCTCCGACAAAACTGATTAACATTCTTTATCACATTATTTTTCTTTAAATTATTTAAAAACAATAGTAAATCACAGCACTATTTGCTTTTATAGTGTGATAAATTTTTAAATGAATAATTATAATTAGCCCCAGTCAATGCCCTAATAAAATAAGTTATTTTTTCTAAAATAAATATGAAACACAATTTTAAGCAACTGAAATTCAAATACCACAACTTACATTATTCTTAAGTCAAAATTAGGTAAATAACATATTATTATTTAAATATTGTAAAACTTAAACTGTAGAAACACACATTTAGCCATAGAATTCCTAGCCATAAAAAATTATTTAAAATTAAATTAAATATTACTGTACACCCTAAATGTCTGTCCCTCTACAAGATTGGAATGACAAAGATAGATTCAAATAAAAATTTCACACTGAAGCTAGCAGTATTTAGTTGAATTTTTAAACATTACATAACACATTTAAATTCTAAGATTTTTCTTCTTTTTTTAATTTTTCAATTATTTCTGAAAAGTGTAAATTTTATTTCTTAAATTATTGGTGTTGAAAAAATGTGCGCATAATCTTGCGTAATTTAGTTAAATAGTATTTCCATTGCGGTTGAATAAAAATTGTTAAAAAAAAAAAATAAACTTATCAATTTTCACTCAGTTCAAGTTGACATTGTCAATGGTGTATACCAGTGAAATACAAGTCTTCTTTACATCCCATGCCATTACATTGAAATCGAATCAGAAAACGAAATTATAATAAATAAAAACCAACAAGAAAACTTATAAGACTTTTGTGCTCTAAACATTTACAATTCTGATAATTCTGGTAATAGTTTTTTAGAAAATGGAAAGAAAATTTCCATATTTAAATTTTGTTTTCCATAAGCTTCAAATCCAACCAACAAAATGATGATGGTAAAAAATTCAAAAAGATGCGTAACACAAAAAAAAAAATTTATTTGTTTGCAGTAGAATTGACCTCAATAACTCATTGCTTTGACGCATTCAACAAAAGAATATTAATGAGATTTTATTTCAAGTTAAAAAAATGGAACCTGATAAATTTGTTAATGCAAAAATATTTTATAACGCAAAACTATTCTATTCACTACAAAAAAAAATGCAACAGAATCAATAAATAACATTTTGAATAGTTATTCGCATTTTTTTAATTAATTAATTATTCATTATTAAAGTTTTGATAATATAGGTTATATACGTTCGAATATAATTATGTCAAATGTTTATTACATCCCATGGAGTAGGTATACCGTAATAAACGAAGGAGGTTATATTTAGAAGTATGGCGTATCTTTCACCACTACGGATCTCTTGAACTTATTATAATCAAGAAAATTAAATTTAAAAAACATAAATCGTATTATTCACCTAATTGTTTAAAGTTTATTTGTCTATGTAAATATTTTGAATGTCTAATATCAGTTTTGTTTAATGAGAGTTTATACTGTGTTAGAGATGATTTTCTGTTGAATGTGTGATTAATTTCAAGTAGCTGGATTTTACAATTGATGTTAGACTTAATTTGAAGGATAATAAAATATATTTGAAATCTTGCATAAATAAAATCGTCAGACAGCGCTATTACTTGAGTTTGTGAAGTTTCTTACCAATTTTAAAATTATAGTTCATAATGGATTGAGTAAA
This sequence comes from Argyra leucocephala, assembly GCA_963942445.1. NCBI lineage: Eukaryota > Metazoa > Arthropoda > Insecta > Diptera > Dolichopodidae > Argyra > Argyra leucocephala. Next base: position 114,417,248 of record OZ012678.1, on the reverse strand, counting down.
GCTAATGTTGAGGAGGTAATCGAACTTCTTTTGACTTAACAAAAACATTGTATCAGACAAAAGTATTTTTATGAATTGTTTCGTTCATCATAACACTACTAGAACTCATCAGTAGGTATTTATAGTGTACCTATACAACTTCTGATTTTCATTTTGTTTGACTTTATAACCTATTAAAAGATGTGATTAATACATCTGTAAGTTATAAAAATCGACCAAAATTTCATTGTAAAATGTATTTTTGCAAATCAAATTTATATAATTATAAATTTTTAAGTGTGAAATATAAAAAATTCAATGTCATTTTACTTTTAATAAAAAAAACAAGTTCGATTTATTCATCAATATTAAATTTTTATAGATAGATATTTTATATCAATCATGTAAAATTATATGGAAATTGTAATATTTCACTCTTCAAAAATTTATAATTATATAAATTTTATCAGAGTTTATGTAGTAAGGTTAACAACAGAGTATTCCTATATTTGACTTATTCAAAAGCATGCAACTTCTTCCACCCCCAAGCATCTTAAGTTTTTAAAGTTTTCAATTGTTTTTCCTATAACCGGGCTATGCTAACTCTAGGTTATATGCGAAGTGCAATTTGCGTATATGTAAATACCAGAAATATTGTCAATCTGCCAAGAATAAATAAAATACATTTTGGTAATTTTTTTCTCTTACCCCGCCCGCACTTGTACACAAAAGACTTTTGTGTGTTTAAAAAATTACCAGAAAATTTTAATTGTGAGATAAGATTGTACTGTAGATGAAGATCCACTAAATAATTAAATTATGGCTCTTTATGTCAAATTATGTTAAATAGTGAAGTAGCCAAATAACCAGAAAACCCATGATTAGAATATTCAAAGCTTGTATTATGTCAATATTTCTGTATGGCGGCGAAACTTTGATGACGATAAACAAAAACAAATTCGTGAACGAGTGACAAAGAAGGATTTGTAAAATATTCTGGTCCAACACCATCAGCAATAGATATTTATGTTATGGTGTGAACAAAACTTAGCGCATAAAATGGAAATGGATATAGAACTCTGAGAAAATCACTAAAAAATATAACAAGAATGCCCCTAGAATGGAATCCGCAAAGTAGAAGAAAACTAAGCAATACCTCAGTGTTAAACCATAACAGCTGAAATGCTTGTTATGGACGAGCTTTGAAGGAAATCAAAATCACTACACAAAACAGAGAACAGTGAGGGAGACAAGTTTATACTCACACGAGGGAGTATTTATAAATTGCACGTTTATTGAAATTTGTTCTTTTATAAGATATGTCAACTAGTTTTAAAAAATTCTATCCGACAATAAAGAAATATATTTCTTATTATTATATTGTTATTATAATATATTTTTATCAGATTTGGAAGTTTATATTTGTATTATGGAACTCATTAATTGTTTGTAGTTCTTCTTCATTACTCAATTTACTTCTCCATAACCACATTACAGTTTACTCCATTACTTTTATTAAATTATTTCACTTAAAATTCAGGTACAACTGATTTATTTGTCTAGAGAGTTTAAATTGAATTTAATGATTTCGATTGTGCACTACGTGGGACTATTTTTGGGACCATCAAGATTTTGAACAAAATTCAGGATCACTATCTAAATCAACACGATACTAAGAAGTGATATACTCCCATAATAGAAACGTTTCCATACTGTACACTTTATTTGATACTAGTTTTTAAGTCCAATCTATTCATCCGTTGACTGTTTCGTATATTAGGTATAATATTATAGCTAATTGTCCTTATTGTGCTTAGAAAATTGTTCAGTTTGTCAAATTTGAAATTTACTGATATTCCAATAAAATTTCAAAATGTATAACTTATTATTACGAAACTAAAAATCAAATTCGAAAGTAAAAACAAAAATAAAAAAAAGTAAAAAAAAAAAAATACACAATATCATAAATAAATATTTTAGGAAACAAAGAACTCCTTTTGGGCATAATTTCATCCAACACCACCATCACATCATATTACAGCATCCGAATACAATTTATTCTCTTAAAAAGGATAAAAAAGATAAAAGAAAATATGAAAAAATAAACACTATCAAAGTGATTTCTTTGTATTTAGATATATATATAATGTATATATAGATATGTCAGTGACGAGTATTTCTCGACACAATTGAAATGTATTTATTTATTTATTTTATGTAATTAAAAATTTATCTCTCTCTCCCTCTTTTTGTCTCTCATAAATGCTTTATGAATGCATATCTAGCTATATTTCCTCTCTCTCATAAATGTTTTGCTCTGACAGCTGACAAATTTCTTCGAGGTCTATCAGGGTCCAGGGAGTAAGACGTAAGTAGTAATGGATGACATAATGCCTCCTACTGTGTGTATAAACAAGAGCAACGATACCCGGCGGCCTCGCTTCAAACATATCGGCAACTTAGATTACGCCGATAATATATGTTTATTGTCACATACGAGTGGGGCTTTAATAATATGTGCAAGGCTGTATGGCATTGGAAAAGTGTGAGCCTAAAACTCAATACACCGAAAACCCAAATCATGCGCACAATTCAACAACAGCAGAACATGAGATCCTCCATGATAAAACGCGAATCGTGGTACGTAAGTTCAATTACTTGGGCAGCATCATGTATTCAGATGGAGGTGCTAAATAAAAATCTTTTATGCCAAACATTCAGTTTCAGCAAGCATCACCAGGAAAGTCCAAGCGTTCATCAATAGATGCCTCCGGCATATCCTAAGCATTCGTTGGCTACAAGCCATTTTAAAGAGAAAATGATGTACTCTTAGAAAACCTGATTGCAGCATCACTAAATAATTTTTCAAATCGAATCCTCAGGGTACACGTCGTGTCGGAAGAACAATAACAATATTGATAATAATATTGTTAGCCGAAGCAAGTACCCAACAAAGAATGTTGCCACGATGGAAAAGACTTGTCGAAGATTAAAACCGATGGCAAGAACTTCTTTTCGCCCTATATCCTACAGATTGAATCGGAGGATAATGATGATGATAAATTAAATATTTTTTTATTCTCATGCATCTCATCTTATTAATCTGTATACCAATAATTCAATGGTCATATTTTGTTTTTTAATTTATTGGATTTTATTTTCAGTGATAATTTAAATTAAATTATTTGGTTGTTGTTAAGTTTCCGTTCACTAATAAACATTTCAATATTATGTTTGTAAATATCGGCATTTTTTACGCACTTCTTCGAAGCACAACGTACTTCTTTCATCAGTGCTTGGGACGAAAAAAATTAAGCTAAATACATTATTTAATTCAATAGCCATATTTTCTAACATTTTCTCTGCGTTTTTAATTTAAAGCTATAATTTACGGTTTTTATTGTATTTCTTTTCTATATTTATCTACCTTGAGTGTTAGATTTATATTTTATGAAATTATTATAATTAATAAATTTATACTGATTAACTTTTGTTCTGTTCTAGTTTGAAATGTTTTTTTGGATTTTGTTATTTTTTCTATTCGTATACTTTATATACAATTTTGGAGACTTATCCTCTCATGTATGTATATCCTCCCAAATAAATAATAATAAATTTTATTTCTTTTCCACAAATTCTTAATTTTTCAACAAACTTGCTGTAAGTCGACTGCATATAATCTTTTTAATTAATGTTATTAATTATTTTAATTTTACTTTTCATAATTGCAATTATCAAGTTTGATGAATGAAGTGTAAATTCAGTTTATAATTAATTTATTTATGATAGATTAAATTAGATTTAGTTAAGATGTCTGCTAACCTCAACGTAATTCCACTACTTTTGCACAACTTTGCTGGTATCTGACATTTACGGTGTAAAATGGGTTAATTTTATTATTCCACATTTAATAATGTAAGCAAAATAAGTTATTATTATTATTATTATTATTGAATATAATTTAAATTTTTTTAAACGATTTACAAGCGCTAACTGCCAGATGTATCGGCTTCAAAATAAATTGATATTTCCTAAGTAATTCGCGAATTAAGCTCTTTCAAATCCGGCCAAATTAAGACATAAATGTTTTTGCACTCACCATCATAAATAATGACAAGTTTTGATTTTTTTTTTTGCTTTATTTTTCAACTATTACTTAAAAACTAATTACTAAGAACATTATTTATATTAAATTACTTTAACAAATAAAAAGATTTTAAAAAATTTCTAATATAACTAATTGACATATTTAAAAATTAAGACCCAGCAAAAACCTATCGGGTCGTTTAGTTAGAGTAAATTTAGTATTCACATGGTTATGATTATTTTTTTTGTTTTTTTCTTTTTGTTTTATTTGGCTTGCAAGTTTAAATATTGTTATAATTTTATTATTTTTTCAATCGTATGCACCTTTTAATGTGATAATGTAAATAATAATGAAATAATTTTTTTTTTCTGCTTCATTTGTTTGACTTACATATTTAACTATACTGATACACATATTAATTACTATTCTTTTTTCAGAATATATAGCTTTTAATGATATAAATTTGTTTGAATATTACCTACAAAGAATACAAATTACACCAACCGGATTTGAATTTCGTTTACATTTTTAAAACTATTCCTAATTATAATGTAAAAAAAATTATGAATATATTCAATTTACGCCTCGCCTCGCCACTGATACTTTTAGTGAAATGCCATTTCCCAAATATTTTTTTCAGTATTTTGCTTTCCATAGGCTCACACATATACATATACATCAAGCCATATTTTCCTTATTATGACTCTTCCTGTTTTTTTTGTTTGTAAATTATAACTTGCTCTGAGATCCTACCGATTCTTTTAAAAGTGCCTAAAATAATTGATTATTTTTTTTTTTTGTTGATTTGAATAAAAATAAATTTTTACATTACGCAAGAAAAAACAACAAAAAAATGTTTCTTTAAAATGTAGGAAAATTTATTAGGAAAGGATTTAAGTTGATCCTGGGAATTATTATTCACTTTTTAAGCCATAAATTTTATGAAATTTTCTTAGAACTCATTTCTAGATTAAAATAAATTAAGATTAAAATAAATTATATTAAAATGTTAAAATTGTAGACAAAAGGATGAAACAAAATGTAAAGCTCACAAAGCTTTAGAATTAAAAAAAAAAACATATATTTTTTTACTATGAGACGAAATATTTTCAAAACTTGTTTTAACTTGCTAATAACTTGAATTGTTGACAAAAATGGATTTTTTGGAAATTTTAATTAACCCTTTATGGTTTTTGCCAAACTCTTGAAAGTGTTTTCTGTTTTGACTTTACCTAATACAAAATTTTTTAATGATTATTATGTCGGGTTGTAATCTCTCCCTACAATATCTGAGTTATTCAAACTGTGTCAAATGAAATATACCTTTATGCATCTGAAAATAATAGATAGTTAGGTAAGAGACTACTCACTTTCGGCACACTTACATAAATTTAGTTCATTACCAAAAATGTTAATCCCGCAAGTTTTGAAAAAAAAAAAAATTGTTTCCTATTATTTTTTTATAAGTAGATTTGTTTTTAGTGATGTATTTAATGTTGTATTAAATGAAAGATAAATTGTTTTTAAAAGTTTACTGTCTTAGAAAATGTCAACTAATCAAATGACATTTTGATAGATCTGCAGTCAAAAACAGATATAGGATTGACTTGTGGCACACCTTTAATTGCGAATTTTTATAAATTAACTGATAACTTTTTACGTAAGTCCATTATTTGAAAATAGAGATAATGACGTATTTCTGAAGACCGTTATTCCAGAATTTATAAAAGGTTTGAGTAATATTTAAATACACGGCTAAGTAATTATATATAATATTCAAAGGCAGTTGGTATTTTTTTTAACTACTTTCCCGGGCAACACATCGTCAAGACTCTTTATGAATCTATATAGAAAAATAACGCCTTTTCACGATAAATAAAGCTTAATCTAGAAACTTCACGTTCGTTATAGAGTTACAGATTAATGGTTTTTATAAAGATATTTCGTTATAATGTCTTTAACTACAAACAGCGACAAATAATGCTGCATATAGCGATATAACTATCAATATAGCTATATCGAGATAAAGATATTCAACGATTTTTGTTTTAAATGTCTTCAACCATCAATATAGAAGAACAACGATTACTAACACTCTATTTAGCTATATAACTTTATTCGTTGCTTTTTTATTCGTTTTAGATGATCTTTATATTTTTTTATATTTTTACATCGATACATATTTTAAACTTTAATTATCAATAAAATTTCGTTGTAGAATTATGTCGTTCCAAAATTATACTGATCACCTATTTTTGACTTAAGACTTATTTGTTCTTACAGTGACTTAAAATTACTTAAAGCAATTTGACGGTGTGTATAAATAAATCGTTATCCGTCGATGTTAAACAATTAGTTGTTTAAGATATGTAATTATGTGATAGAAGTTATACAAGTCCTATAGCCTATGTCAATGTAAGCAGAACTTGTAAGTCTAAGGTCGATGGTACGAGTCTCAATCCCGCCAAAATCAAGTAAGTTTAATTGAAGTATAATTTTTTACGTACTAAATTCGATATCGATCTTTAGCACCTTTCTTTTGGTTTTTTTTTTAAACAGTTCCCAAACACTAAGAAATTATTTATACAAAATTTTTATAAATTCGGGTATTGTTGCATGCTGATGTCTAAAAATTAAATGTTGATTTGGTATTAAGAAGCTACCTCTGTTACCTCTGTTAACATAATTTTCCACAAGTATTTTTTCAAATACTTTTCAAATTATTGCCACTAAGTTTATTAATATGTAGAACAAGGAGTCTATCCCGTTTAAATATTTTCCAATACTAATAATATTAATGTGATTTTGATTGTCATTTTTCATTGTTCAGGGAACAATGACCAGAACTTAATACTTCTTATAACACTATAGTGAATAGGTAAACAATAAAATACAGTTATTGATATTAAAATTAAAATATTCCATTTCCAATTTCATTTAAAAATAAAAATTATAATAATCTCATTTTTCTAATTTAAAAAAAAAAAAAAAAAAACAATGGAATTTCAAACGTTAAATATTAAAATCATAAAAATTCCCTGAAAAATTTTAAGTATTTATTGCAGATGTAAAAATTTGTTAAAATAAAATATGAAGATTTTCATCCTTAGCTTTTTGTTTTTTTTTTTGTTTTTATCGTTGATGTTTTAGTTTTTTTACATTTTATAAGATAATAACATTGAAAAATCCTTTTGAAGATTCCATAACGTAATTTAGGTCAGGATTTGAATTTTTAATAAAATAAAATAAAATGTAATAACAAAAATATAAAAAAAATAAAAAGAAGAAAAAACAAAAATTTTCTTGTTTTCTTCCTTTATTGGTTTGTTTTTATTTGTGATCTCTGCATAAAAAAAGGGGTTATCCTCCACTTTGGAAATTTTTGTTGTTTTTCTTTTGTTTTTGTAAATTGAAATTCTAAGAGCCAAATATAAAAAAAAAATATTATTTTCAAAATAAAAGTTTTCCAAAACAAATATAAAGATTAAATTGCATAAAAAAAAAAAAAAAACAAAAACAACAAAATATACAAATATAATATTTTTTTCATCCTGCTTACTACCACGGGAAGAAGTATAGAAGTATCAATTTTAATCCGTTTAGTTTTTTATTGTTTTTTTTTCTTTTTGGTTTTTACTTTTACTTTTTTGTCTTTGTTGATTTTGGCAGTAAAATTAAGTTTTGGATTTGTTATTCTTTTTTTTTCATAATAATATATAGAAAAAAAAAACAATTTTGAATAAATTAATTTTGAATTTAATTTTAAAAGTTTTCTCGCCAAATTCAAAGAATTAGAATGGAGCAAATTACAATAAACTACAAGTGGGTTGAAAAAATGGAAAACTAAAAAAATTAATTTGAAAACAAAAAACAAAAATTGAATACCAAATTAATTGATAATCGAAAGGAATTAGTTAAGTGTTTAATTATTGTTTTGAAAGATTTTCGTAAAAAATATTAATAAATTATTTTCAATGAACTGAATTGTTATTAGTTTGGTTGTTTGTTGGCTGATTTATTATTCATTTTCAATCTCACGTACAGTTTTATGACCTCAAAATAATAATCATAAAAAAGTGATTTATAAAACGATAAAATCAAAAATAGTTGTATTTGTTGAAAGTTTTTGACATAGATAATCAACTTCAGCTTGGAATTTGATTCATTTAACATGTACAGTTATTTGTTTTTTGCATATCAAAATAAAGAAAATTAACCCGTTCACGACGGCATTCGAATAAGTACGTTAAAGTAAAATTTTCAACTAATTTAGTTAAAAGCTGTGCACTGAACGTGAAATGTGGCAATAGATCTCAGTTATTAACAAGGGCTTGGGCTGAGGACACTGGTACAACATATATACCATTCGTCTTTATATATGGTACAGCATGTGTACCAGCAGTCTTGAAATTAAAATTAACTTAAAGTAATTCATTTATTATTTCAATAAAAATAAAACAAAAACTTCATATAAAAATAACAGAAACAAAACAAAATCAACTTATGAATGATATAGTGCAAAACAAAACTTGCATAGCGGTACATTGCATTTCTGACATATTGTCTTGGTACGAGTTTGCTTATTTTTCTTAGCGCAACTCTAATCTTCGTCTGGTTTGATCTTCTATTGGCAAATGTTTCGAGTTATAAGGTTACTTGGTTTTGACGATCTCCGAACTGCTGTTATCTTCAAACTTTGCTGAAATAATTCTTGTTTTAATTCCACCAAAAATAATTTGAACGATGGTTTCTTTCGGCTAAGATCGCATCGTATTACCCAAACGTTTACACAAGTTATCTATTGTTCTCTATACAGTATATATATTGTTTCAAGGCTAAACGCCCCTTGAACTTTATCATCGATTCATCTATACTTTGGTAGGGGCTATCTTGTTGGCACTTCATATAATTTTTTTTTAAGCATTCTATGATGTCATCAACATAATAGCTTTTACTGCAACCGTCTGGTTTTTCCGGAGGTGAAAAGTACATTTTTGAGGATAATAGTTTGAATAGATCGTGAGTTATTACTCTTTTCACTGCATTATCATTATTCTCTTTTGTTGAATAAATCTGCTGCCCGCCACATAAAATATCATTATCAATTTCAGAATCTTCAGATCCAGAAGATTTTTCACGTTCTTCATCTAAATGAGGATTATAAAATTATCGCTTCCAGAAGAAAAATAATCAGCATTTGATTGGCTATCGTCACTTGAATAACCTTTTCTTAGGAAGTTTTCTATCTCTTCTGGGTTAATTTTTTTCTAGCGCTGAAAATAAAATAAATACTGTATAAAATGCTGTTGGTATAATATTTATACCAATGTAAAAGACTAATGGTACATATATGTACCTCTACCAAAATCTTCCCAGAATCAACTTTATATGTAATAATTTTCATACTTGCTGTAACATATTTGCATAAAAATATTATAAAATATTCTAATTTGCTAATAAATATTGAAATAACTTTAGATTCACTAACTTTTTATCACAAAACTTTAAATAACTTCTTGTTTTATTCACACTCTTACTACAAATGAGCGAAACTAATCGCGTTTACCAAGCAAATTCTGTTATATGGGGAATCCCCTTTTTAAAATTATGTGTTTATTTGCAAACGTATGTACATTATATTAAAAGATGAATTACATATTTTAACCAACTTTAGTACAATTTTATGTTTTTGGTGTTTTTTTGAATTTTTCTGGTACGAAAGGGCATTTTCAGGATATTATTTTTTCGCATTACAATGACTGGAGATCTTTAGGATTCAATCATTCTACAATACACCTCGTAAAATATAGCTTTCAACGTAAACAACCTTATAATTAAATCCAGTTTAAAATATATTTAATATTTAACATATAATGTAGAAAATGTAGAAATTTACATTTTTGGACATGCAAAGAAGAAGGCTTAGAAAAGAACTGGGAACGCTTTCAACGCTCTTACTGAGGTAAGACAAAGTTATATTTTATCCCCACTACTTTTCAATTTAATTGTGAATTAAGTGTTGAAAAAGCAAATCGTGGTTTTGACCTTCCGAATGCACACTTTTTTGTATAACGTTAGGGTGCATACATGTTTCTGTCACAAAATTTTATCCTACAATTTGGTTTTGCCTTTAAAGTACATTACATACTAATAATCATATATCTATCCTTTTCTTTTACTTTGTCCTTCAACCAAAAGTTAAAAATTATTCAACTAAGAAATTGGATGAAGAAAATGCCCGGAGAGGAGTTTTTGTGTATTTTTTGGTAAAATAAATTTTTTTGATTGGTTAAAAAATTTGGCCGGACGTTCGTCCATTAAGAAGAAATTCACCTTTAATATACATTTAAATTTTTTTTTAATTTTTTTTGCTTTAGTATGTGTTGTCATATTTTTAAATTATTGCTGGACAAAATTAGAACATATGTGCACTCAAAAGGTTTAATGTCGAACAAAAGGTACTAAATACACTTTCACAAGAGATATTCATGAGCTCAATTTATCTGCTTGCTAACTCATACCAAAACCGGCATAGAAAACAAGCTGAAATGACTAATCAAATGTGCGGCGTGAGTAGGATTGTTTTTTTTTTTTTTTTCTTTATTATTTCAAACGAGTAAAATACAAATTTTGTTATAATTATAATCTTATTCAAATATTTATAAGATAAAGTTCAATTTTATTATTAAATCTATTATTAAATCTAATAGTAACATGATCTTAAGTATAGAGAATATTTATATTTGATTTAATAAAAGATGAAAAAGATAAAAAAAAGTAGTTTAGATTAAGATTAACATTATATACTAATTAATTTAAGATGTAAAAATATATGTTTAAGACCTAGCCTAAGCTGTCTGGTCGAATTGTGTATTATAAATCAATTTTTATTTTCCTAATACGTGTTAGAACGATCACATGAATATACAATAATAATATAGAATTAATATAAAATATATGCAAAAGTGCATTTTAATTAGTTTCATACTTTTTAATATAATTTTACTTGCATTTAATTTTATTACTTTATTACCAATTATTTTTTTTTTTTTGCATTGCTATTTCTATTGTTCTTTCTATTGTTTTAATTAAATTTTATATTTTTTATGATGGATTGAAAGAAGATATAAGAACCAGAAAAAGAAAAAAAAAACAAAAAAACAACAACAAATAAAAGTTATTCATTCCTGCCAATAGATCATAGAGTTGAAAATGTGAAAAGAAAAAAGAAAAAAAACTCAAAAATATACTTTTGAATGCTAAAATGCATGAATTTTAAAATGCAGTTAGGTCAATCAATATAAACTACCCAATTTTTCTAGTAATGTGTTACTTTGTTTTGTTTAGGTAATGTTATGTGTGCTTAACAAGAAACAAGTGATATTTTTTTTGAAGTGTGGTAAATTTTCTATTTCTTTCTATTTCTTTTAACTATGTAGGTAAGTCATTATAGGATTTTAGGCAATTGTAAAGTCAGTTTGTTTTTTGTTTTTCTGTTCGGAATAATGAAAGATAATAGTTTGATTTATTTCTTGTATTGTGAGTATATAGATCAATATTTCTGTTAAGAATGAAGTTGTGTTTGATATAGTTATTTATTATTTTGAAAGCTAATATGTATAATTCTCTGGTGCATATAAAATCAAGGCTTGGGAATTCAGGGGAGTATAGTAAGTTTGTTGGATGTAGTATTGGGTAATTATTAATAATTTTGATAGCTTTTTTATGAAGAACATTTAACTTACTTATCTCGTCTTTGATGCTCTACTCCAGATTGGATTTAGATATGTAATGTTGGAAATAATATAGGATGAGAAAATAATAAAGAGGCTTTTTTTATCTAATAATTGTTTCAGCCTTTTTAATATGAATATATAAGGAGCAATTTTTTTACATACAAAGTCTATATGCTCTACCGATTTGAGATTAGAATCAATTACCATTCCTAAGTAATTGTAGTTCTTAACAACATCAATTTGATCATTTTTAAATAAGAAGGTGGGATGAGCAAAAGTTTTGTTTTCAAATAAGAGGATTTTAGTTTTTTTTTTGGTTTATAACTAATTTATTTTTTACTTATAAATGTAAGCAACACAAAAATAATGCGACTCAACCGCCTCACTTACAAATTAGTGATGAAAATGTAGAAAAGGTAGCGTCATTCTGGAAATGGATCGACAACACATTTCGCCTATGCGTAGTAGGAGATTTCGCAAAATTATTTTTTGAATGGAAAGTCTGGTCGTCCTAAAACAACGTGCCAAACTGTAATAAACGAAAATTAGAGTGAGCTCAAGCCGTTTGCCCAAAAAAGTTTGTTGATGTACCCACGAGAAGCAACAGGATCAACGACGATGAATTTGAAATTTCTCTATACCTTCTGAATTGTAATATTGTTTTTATAATCCATGTTACAAATTTGAAATCATAATCGATTTCACTTTGTTTACGACACTTATCCAGGACGTCTTCTTCTTTTTCTTCTTATTATTAAATTAAATACATAGTGCCCTGTTTTTCAATATATCTTCTATCTCAATTTTTCTATGACAACCTCTTGCAGTCAGATAATATTTTCAGAGCTCTTTCTTGTAACCATTTGTTATTGATGATTTGACCATTCATTAATACTTTCACCATTCGACATTCTGTCATTCTGTTTATTTTCAGTTTTTTCATCTATTTCAACCCCAGCGGACAATATCTTGAAAGTCGAATCTTGCGTCTCTGAGTTTGTTTATACGTTTTTGATATGTTAATGTGTATCACCATTATATTTGCCTTAGAGTTCGCAATTTTTATTTGTTTCGTTTGATTTAGGTCTGTCCGCCGTTATCTCAATAACATACATTAGTATGAACCGAATACAACTTATGCGAGACTGAGTAATTCATGACAATGTAATTTTTATGGTCATTTCGCCACACCGAAATTCAATTTTTATATGAATCACAGATTTATAATTCAAAGAATACAAGTGTTGAGCAACACAAGATTAAAATTGAATGACTTGATCCGAATAATATTTAGAAAAAAGTTTTCGAATCAATCGAGCTCACAACTAACAATAATAACTATAGAAATTGAATGAATAACGTATTAATCTCATACATTAATACCTATATTAATAACGGTTTAGAATGCTAAATAACAAAATTTATCTGATGAGTTTGAAACATTTAAAAAATTTCACTCCAAATACAATTTTTAAAAAAATATGAAAATTTATTTACTTTCTATATTGTTGTGGTTTTTAGATTACCCGTTCGGGTGGTGAAAGTTTTATTTGTTTGTAAAATTGAACAAATTAAATTGTTTTCTTTTTTAGCCCAATAAAATGAAACGAAACGGTAAATTTTTTTTAATTACAAGTCATAGAAAAATTAAATTTTTTTTTAGAATACTAAAATAAACCCTAACCTAACTAAAAGTATTCGTTATACTCACACCCTATATTATTATTGACCTAATTTATTTTTTATTAATATTTATTCTATTAAAATATTATTCAAGAGCATTAAAGGTCTTTACATTCTATAAATTCTATTTTAAACTTTTAACCTTGTATATTGATTTTCATTAATTACCATAATTTTTGGAGCCAAAAATAAATATTTTTTTATTTTCAGATATTACCCTTCTATTCTTTAATTATTTTCAACACAAATATTTGTATTGTGTATGTGCGTACACTGATAAAAATTTAATTTATATACTAGGTAATTTTACGATTAATAGTATTGTTATGAGTACATATTCGTTGAAATTTTACTGAAATTAATTACAGTTTGTATAGTCAACCAGTTTCCATTATCATTTTACATACCATCTGTGTGACGTATTTCAATCTCTGATTCTGCCGCATTTCAATCTCAAAGGTTCCTGATTCAGTTCCCAATAAAAATAAAATGCTATTTCATCTAGTCATTTATTTTTTGTGACAAAGGGTAATAGGCTAGACCGAATTGTAGGTACTAAAAAAAATAGATCATCACATTCCGAAAGTCGAAAAGGAATGAAAATTTTATTGCATATTACCTGCTGCATACGCTTGAATGAAGGTATATGTAATAAATGTTTATACCTGATTACGTTCAGATATTTATGAGCTATCCCTATTAACAACTTTCGTCGTACGCTGCTAAAATTAATGAACTCGATACCTATGAATAAGATAATATTGAGCAATAACTAATAACCTGAATTCAAACAAAGCTAAATCTCAGCCCTTTATTATTTATTCAAAAACAATTTCAACAACAACTCACTCATGTTATAATAAATGGCCCTACTATTCAACATTGAGCAAGCTAAGAACTTGCATATTGTATTTAATTATAGACTTCAGTGGTCTGAGCACATAGAGAAAATCGTCAAATCAAATAAGTCATATATACTTCGCAGACTGTGCGATCCAACCTGGTATATTTTCGTACCAATTGGCCGTAGGCAAAATTGAAAAAAAAAAAAGCATTTATTTTACCACATTTCTTTATGATATAGTTAACAAAAGGGCAATCGAAAGTTCTGACATTAACATCATTTTTAATGCATGTACGATGTTTGTTACTGATAGTAGAAGACTCGGCACTATATCTGTTTTTCCATGTTTACTAAACTGTACATTTAACAAATATCTTCTTTTCAAATATATTTGTTTTCTGCACAAATTGATTACTACTGTAAGTCTTTTGTACTTATATACCAACATTTTTCTGGTAAACTCTCCAAAGCTATAATAATAAGATAATATTCCTGGTCATGATAGCAGCATACATTATACTATATCATCCTTAGTCGGAATTGCTTCCTGATGGAATTTTCTTACAAATGATGGTAAATATGCTCAAACACATATCATGTTTTGTAAACTTTGCGTCGAAGGTATCAAAGATCAGTAAAAATATTGAACTTAATACTATACACTGTTGTGAAAAAAAATGGGGCAGTTGTAAATTTTTCGAAATATTTTATTTATACTATTATTTTTTTAATTATTTTTTTTCATATCTAAGAAAATCTTAACAATAAATTGTTGGACACATTTTTATTTTCGATTAATTTTTTGTGTAATTTTTGTGTTATTAGAGCGAAAATTTGTGACGATTAAAAATTGGGTATAACTGAAAAAAACATTAATTAAAAGACATATTATGTTATCTTATAAATTATTATTACAAAAATTATATTATACATTTTTTTTCATTCTCTTATACCATAAGAAGCAATATTCCAAATATTTATAAAAAAATTAATAATTAATAGGTCCTCCGTTAGCGGCAACTACTGCTTCACATCTTCTCTTTATGAAGTCCTATCAGTTTTTCAATGTTAAAGATGGTATTGAGGTGGTTCTAATTAAAGGCTTTTGAGGTCGTCCGTTCTTTCTGGGCAATTCTTTTCAACCTGTAGCTTAAATAATGACCAAATATTTTCAATTGTCTGTCTTTTATGTAATCTTAAACCAGAAAATGAAATTAGAAAGAAATTAACTGTGTTCTGCAGAAGAAAGAATTCAGATTTGAGAGTACAATATCTAACCTACTTAAGAAACATAAACAAAAACTTATTCTTACCTTTCCAGCAGTGTTGAAAGTGGCGTTGTCTTGTTGAAAAATTAAGTCACAAGTGTCTCCAAAGAACATATGAACAGAAGGCTCCAATTTTTTAATATCCAAAATGTTTATATAAACATTTGCATTCATTTTCGAGGAAACAAAGCATAACCTTCCTATTTCTGGATCGGAGAAATATTCCAGTGCCATTACACCTTCAAATATCTTCTATCCTCTGCTCCCAAATATCCTCTATCCAAGAAACGTGTTTTTTTACCTATCTAAGTTTCTTATGCCTATGAATTGGCTTCAACTCGAGCTTTTTTATTGGGACGATGTGCATTTAATCCAAATGTGGTTCCGCTTGCTCTATACAGAGCGTTTCGATAATACGTTTTGAAAAAATTTCTCAAACTGTACATTTTTATGAAGTGGTTCTCTACCTGCGTTGTCTTAGCAACACAATCTTTCAGCAATTTTCCTTGTTGACATATATACCCGTGATAGCACAATAATATTGCTCTTTAACTCGTTACTTATTTTTCCCATTATTATTCTAATTATTATACACTTCACATTTTATATTCCCAACTAATCAATTTTTAATATTTGGTCCTTTATATATCCAATACAGGTAGATATTAGATAGATAGATATACCTGGAGAACAAAAAAGTTAACACGTTTATAAATTTCGCAATAGTTGGATTCAATTCATGAACTGCAGGCAGAAATTTAAACTGTTTCGTACCTATTTGTTTTTAACTTTTTTTTATCTTTGTAATGTGAATGGTTATAATTATGATTTTAATTTTATAACCATTTATATTACCTTTAATTTTGATTTAGTTCAGTTTATATTCACTATATTAATATTGTTGTTCTATAATCGTTAGGTATGTATCATTTTGAACATAATTACTATTATAATATTATAAGTATATACTATAGAAACTTGTAGTGCCCCAAAATAAATAAATAAATAGTCATCATAAAATTATCCAGTATAACAAAAAAGTGAATGTACTCACATTGAACCAACTACTATGTTTATTATTAGAACACACTCACTATTATTCTCAATTATTTAATTGTTATAAAAACTAGATAATAATAACAATATGTAGATATATGAAGCTGATTTTATTGCTTCACAAATAATGATTGCGATTGCATACAAATTAAATCAGCTTGCGGGCATTCGGATTGCCCTGAACAAGGAAAAGTTGACGCAAGGTAAAATAGTATCTATCTAGATATATATTTTTATTTGTACAATAAAAAGTGTGATTTTTACTCATGTCGGGTAATGTGGTCTACATTACCCTTCTAAAATTGAAAATACCCATATTAGCTTGTTTTTGTTTTTATAATAATTATAATTTAAAAAATTGCAACACCAAACTTATTCTGCAAAAATAGTATTGTTTGAAATTATTTCAGCTTTCAAAATAATCACCTACCAGCTTCGTATATAGAAAATTGAGTAAAATATGAAGCAAAAAAAAGATTGGTCCATAATACTCGTTCTTCTAGCTCATTCATTTCCGTTTATTTTTCTTTCTTCAACCAGATAAAAATTCCAAATTATAAAAATAATTTTGAATTTTAATTTAATAAATTAATAACTATTTTATTATGAAACCGTTTCTACCGTAAAATCAACAGCGTTTTTTCCTTTCAATAATATAGTGACATTTTTCTCAGTGCAATTTCCATATTTGGTATGTAAAATTAAATATTTCTAGAACCCTTAATAAATTGTCAATCTAGAGGTAGTTGTAGTAATTTTACTTTTTTTTGTTTGTTACATTGTGGTACCTACTCTTAAAATAGTAATTTAAATTGAATTAAATGTACTCTACTAAAAAATGACATCCTTGTTCTTTAAATAAAAAAATAAAAATAAACAAAATTAAATTTCCTTTCCGCGATATTATAATAACCGTTTTAGTTTTTTTTTTCAATTTTATCGAAATAGAAAGGTACCTTAGGTATCGTAAAATAATATCCTTTTTATATAGAAAACACGACAATTTAGAATCAATTTTAAAGTGGCTAAATTTTTTTTTTTGGAAATTTATAGGGGCTTTAATGTTTTTTAATCAACAAAAAACCGTTTTCTTCTACTTAATTTTACTACTTTTTATTACTTACTCTGACTACCAGATCTAAATATAAACATAAACTTATCATCTATGCTATCGACCTATAATCTTCATTATTTTAATTATTACTAAAGTTTGTGTAAAATTTTCAAAGCTTTAAAAACTTTTTGGAAATAAAAATTTTAATTTACAAACGGCCTAAGAATATGTAGACATGGGACTTAGATAGACATACATTTAATACATAGTTCAACATAATTTAATTTCCTGTACCGCAGTAATACCTAATTTATATTGTACGAGAATATTTTCTATAGTTTATATCACTAGTTTGTCATATTCTAGGATTTTAGATCTTGTCAACATTAAGTTTGGACGATCTCAGACTTACACTTTTTTCCTGCTGAGCGAGTGCTGCATAAGTCGGTTTCCAGACGTAATCATGTGCTGATAATATAAACACCTGAATAGGAAATCCACTGTTGCCAAAATACCTTTTTCCTATTTGAAATATGAATAAAGTTACAATATTACACTGTCAAAAAAAAAACGTTCAGAACCAACACATGTAAAAATGTGTTCACTCCGACCTAGGGTAAGCATATAATCTTTAATGATGAATAAATAAAGTGAAACTACGTGCACTTACCACGAACGTAAATAAATCTTGTTATTTATTCATGTTCTAGCATTTATTACTAAGAACCGAGAGGGGTCGTAGTTTAGGTTTACCGAAAATCGAAGTTGTGTGGGAAGCTGCCATACAACTCTTATCATGCATCAATATTTCAAAAAGGAAAGGTGTTACAGACATGAAAATGTATACTTCAGTACTCCCACAAAAAAAAACCAACACACCATTTCTCAAAATTATCGCTGGAAACTTACTACAGCTTAGTGAAAGAAGACTTGTTGATCATTTTTAAATGGTATAATTGTAATAGCGACAACCCAGTCATCCAAAGAAAATGAAGCATTAAGTAGTTCATAGAACCGAAGGTTTCTGACATTTTCGTCTAACCAGCCAACATTTTAAAATAAGAGCTCCAATTATACCGGACGTTAATTAGCATGCGTATCAGCTTTTTAAGAAGGGAAGGGAAGGGAATTTAAATAAAAATTTTATTAACTAAATCGAGGGTGCTCTATCGATTGGTGATGTTATCAACTTCCGGAAAGGACCGGAACAGGGTCGGTTAAGACCAAAACTCGTCGAAGTTGGCCGAAATTGATATTTTCAAATGGAAAGGGGTGCTGTTTTATACAAATTCGGATTCTACGTCAAAAATAAGAAATTTTTGTAAATTTTTTTGTTACTTTTTTTTTCAAACCCAAAACTGAGATAAAAAATATGCTAATATGAAAAAGTTTATATATAAAAAATATCATTATTAATTTTGGTTTACCAAAGAGGAATATGGTGGATTTTTGTTCTACTTTTAATTTATCTTTTGTCGTAAAATCCAAATTTGCATAAAAAAGTACCTCTTCCCATTTGAACATCTCGATTTCGGCGAATTTTGTGGTCTTGACAAACCCTTTTCCGATCCTCTCCGGAAGTTGAAAATATCACCAATTGATGGAGCACCTTGAATTTAGTTAATAATTTTTTTAAAATTTAAAAATGGAGCCGTTATTTTTCCCATCTGAAAAAGCTTATACACATGCTCAGGTACACTCGGTATAATTGTCGAAAATAGTCAAACATTTTCTTTTTAATTTTACTGATAATATGCTTATCATACAGATCGCGTGTTTTGTCTACTATTCGCAGACTTCTTCAGTGTTTTGTACTGAAATTTTATTCTAACGCTAAAAAACAAATTTTTATAAAAAAAAAACTCCAGTTATATTTCTATGAAAGTTCAATCAGCCACAGCTATATAATACTATATAATTAAAAACAAGGGAATCTAATGGGGTTGTAATGCGTTATTTTCCTACTCTCATCCTTACGTGGTGATCCGTGTTAACCCAAGCAATCCTTGCAAACGATCGGGTTCCAATCCCAGTTTAGTTGGATCGTTAGGAAAGTTTGTAGTAGGGAGGGTACGAATGGGTAACTAATTTCGCATGCAAATGATGATGAATTAATAACAAAAGTATAAAATATGCAATAAAAATATGAGAAGAACAAATTGAAATTTACTTGAAATTTTGAAATGGACTCAACATATTGTGTTCAAATGTCTGTTATGCAACTTTTACAATATTTTTCTGAAATCATTTTTTTTACATTCTGTAGACTTAAAGAAACTTCCTTAAAGTAAATTTTATACATTTTATGTTGAACCCGGACAACTTCGAATGACTTTTTACTAATATAAAAAAAAATAATTAAAACAAAAACCGTTTCAAGAGAAGATTATAGGGAATACAAAACAGTTGCACAATTTTAGTGATAAAAATTTGACAACAACTGGTGGCTGAATTTGACACGGCTACCAAACCTTATACTTTCTTATTACATATTTACCAAAACAAACCACCTGTATTAAATTTTCCAATTGAATTTGCCCACGTACTATTACAGCAAACTATATATTTACAGCCGAAAGAAAATCTCCTTTTCTCACACCTGTTTTTAGATTCATTCGTTTGAAAACTTTTTTGTACTCATGGTCCATATTAAAAAGAATTTTTTTCCCTAAGGTTGCTTTGCTTTCCTTTGTAAAATACTTTGTTTTACTGTTATTCTTTTGTAAATGAAAATTTTATATTTTTTATTAAGAAAAAGAAAATAAGAAAACATTTTATACCCGTACCAATTCGTTTTTTTTGCTTTGTTCACCTTTGAGAGTGGTAAAATTTATTTGTTTTTCTATATGTCAAGGTCGATTGTTTATGATTTTCTAAAAAAAAATTTTTGTTCAATTTAGTTGTTGTTGAATTGTGGAAAAGGATTTATTAATTATTGTATATTGTATATGGCTTAATGTTTATTTTTTTTTTTTTATAATTCCCAAGAATCGTAAATTTTAATTTATAATTTTCTTGTTTTTTTTTAAATATTTTCTACACTTAAACAAAAAAAATTATCAGAGTAAAATTAAAAATTAAATTGATTGTTATTATTCTTGTTTTGATGTTTTTGATGAAGGATTATTACTTGTAAAGATGTACCGTCTAAAAGGCATATTTTTATTAAATTTAATACTTTGTTAATAAATTAATCGTTTAATTAAAATATTTTTTTTTTCTTATAGGATTTTATTTTAAAATTATAATAATGAGGTGAAATAAATTAGTATAAATTACAACAGATTTGTTTTTTGGGCTCTTATTTGTTGATTTATTCGTAATTTACCCTAAAGTTTAGTTTTAATATATAAAAATTATCATAATTTTTCTTATGGTCGATGAATTTTCTTATTCAACAGATAATAAAATATAATTAATTAATTTTGTTTTTTTGTTTTTAATAGACAGTTTTAAGGATATTTAAAAAAAATTTAAATATTATCTTTTTCAAAATAGAAACATATACTTAGGTTGAATAATGATTAATCTGAACTGGGATTTCGTATTTAAAAGCTTCGACTAAACTGCACAGGTCAACTACCTATTATATGCAATTATTTTAAAAATATGTTTTAATATGCAGAAGTTCATTTTGACTCTCAGTTACAACTAGTGTGGCTTTGTTTACCGAACTGTATTGTTCGGTTTATTGTATTTTCACCAACAACATTTTACTATATTTTTATTAATATGCATGAAGACATACTGGTTTCATAATTATTCAAATAATTCCTATTATTGATTGATTGCAGTTCCTGTTTTTATGAATATAATTCTTTTAACTTTATTTAACGTGTTTTAATATTGAACTCATAGTGATTTTCCAGCGAGTATATCATAATTTACCTCTTGTCTTCGTGTAAGAACACAGAAATAATCACATATTAAGGCTGACTGATTATAGAGATATTAACCAGTTGCTACATATACATAAAATACTCAACTCCGATATACAAAGTAATACACAGATCATATTCAATAATAACGTACACCAATGTAACACAACAAATTCTGAACACATTAGATTTTGGTTTATGGAATGAAGGTCGAGTTTCCTTTCACTAATCATTTGTATTTATTTTGCAAACATCAATATTTCGGAAGCAACTTACTTCCTTCATCAGTGCTTTGCGACTAATTAATATTTACACTAATCCTTACATATAATTATATAATTTGAACCCTAAATTTGTTAACAATAGTAATTCCTTAATAGTGCTACCTAATCTATAGTGTTTTATTTATTAAATTTTTTTTTTTTTCTTTTTGTATAATTATTATTTATTGCATTTAAACTAGTCTTACGCAATAACCCTTATTCTAGTATTTATGATCTTAATTCTACCTGAACCTGATTTTTAATTTTAAAGTAATCTAAATAATGGCGAGAATCCACTACCTACATCATTATTAAGTCTGTTGTTAACAGGTTCTCTAGATATTGCCAGGCTTTCATACATATCTAGTTTATTATTTTTGTTTACCTCTTTTATTAATTTTAAACTATTCTTATTTATATGATGTTCTTCTTCAACTATATGTTGCGCTACAGCTGACCTAAAATTCGTGTAGTTTCTTTTCCTCGCCAATTGTGCTTCCCTCATATGTTCCTGGAATCTAACTGTAATTAACCTCTTGGATTGTCCTATGTAAGTTTTTGTGCAATCTTGGCATGATATTTTGTATATACCACTTACTTCTTCTATGCTTTTCTTATCTTTAGCAGATCCTAACAGATTACATAATTTGAGATTTCTGCTAGTAGTGACTACATTTAAGTTGTATTTCTTAAATATATTGCTAAATTTTTTTG
Organism: Argyra leucocephala; assembly: GCA_963942445.1. Classification (NCBI taxonomy): domain Eukaryota; kingdom Metazoa; phylum Arthropoda; class Insecta; order Diptera; family Dolichopodidae; genus Argyra; species Argyra leucocephala. Next base: position 114,394,686 of record OZ012678.1, on the reverse strand, counting down.
TGTATGCGGAATGTGCTACACAGATTCGTTTTGGCTTCTCCATATTTTTGTTTTGTTCGAATAAAGTTGATAGATTTTCCATTTCAGTTCTATGGATCTTCTTCTTTATTATTTTCTCAACATTTTCTTTCATAAATCCATTTACTTCTGCTGTGTCCTCAATATATAATTTTTCCTTTTTGAAGTTTTCTTCTGATAAAGGTGTGGTCAGTAGTCTGTTAATCATTGTATGATATGCTGCCATCTTTTGTCCATGGGGGTGGTTTGAATCGGAAGTGATAGTTCTTTTAGTTGTCGTAATTTTCCTATAGATATCAAAGTTTATTTTTCCTTCCCTTCTAATTAATTTGATATCTAGGAACGGAATTTCGCCATTTTTTTCATTTTCCATTGTGAAAGTTATGTTGTTATGGATGTTATTGAGTTTAACAAGTAAACTTTCCATTTTGGTTTTTTTCCCTACTGCGATAATATCATCTACATATCGCATCCAGATCCTGGGCATAATTCCTTCTTCTACTATCCTTTCTTCTATAAAATTAATTAAGATTTCGCTCAATATAGGGGATAGTGGATTTCCCATAGCTGTGCCTTTTGTGGTTTTGTAATACTTCCCTCTAAACATGAAATAGTTTTCATTCATACAAAGGGCTGCCAATTTTATGTAGCATTTGGTTTTTTGTTTCCATTCCCTCGAATCATCCATTTTGTTGAGCCATTCCTCTAGTTTTATAATGGCTTCTTTAACTGGTATGCTAGGGAAAAGTGATTTGACATCAAATGATACTAGCTCTTCACTTTCCCCTATTTCGGTATCCTTTATTGCTTCGATCAGTTCAGCTGTATTTTTTATAGCTCTTGTGCTCATTTCTCTTCCTAGGTTTTTGAACTCTGCTACTAACCATTTTGCTATGTTGTATGTTGGTGAGTTGGAATCTGCAATTATTTCCCTCATTTCATTTCCATCTTTGTGAATTTTTGGTTGGCATCTAATTCTAGGCAATGAAGGGTTCGGCATTCCTAGGTTTGTTATCTTTTCTATGCTACCCTTACATTCTACACTATCCCCTATATTGAGCGAAATCTTAATTAATTTTATAGAAGAAAGGATAGTAGAAGAAGGAATTATGCCCAGGATCTGGATGCGACATGTAGATGATATTATCGCAGTAGGGAAAAAACCAAAATGGATAGTTTACTTGTTAAACTCAATAACATCCATAACAACATAACTTTCACAATGGAAAATGAAAAAAATGGCGAAATTCCGTTCCTAGATATCAAATTAATTAGAAGGGAAGGAAAAATAAATTTTGATATCTATAGGAAAATTACGACAACTAAAAGAACTATCACTTCCGATTCAAACCACTCCCATGGACAAAAGATGGCAGCATATCATACAATGATTAACAGACTACTGACCACACCTTTATCAGAAGAAAACTTCAAAAAGGAAAAATTATATATTGGAGACACAGCAGAAGTAAATGGATTTATGAAAGAAAATGTTGAGAAAATAATAAAGAAGAAGATCCATAGAACTGAAATGGAAAATCTCTCAACTTTATTCGAACAAAACAAAAATATGGAGAAGCCAAAACGAATCTGTGTAGCACATTCCGCATACACAAAAAAATTTAGCAATATATTTAAGAAATACAACTTAAATGTAGTCACTACTAGCAGAAATCTCAAATTATGTAATCTGTTAGGATCTGCTAAAGATAAGAAAAGCATAGAAGAAGTAAGTGGTATATACAAAATATCATGCCAAGATTGCACAAAAACTTACATAGGACAATCCAAGAGGTTAATTACAGTTAGATTCCAGGAACATATGAGGGAAGCACAATTGACGAGGAAAAGAAACTACACGAATTTTAGGTCAGCTGTAGCGCAACATATAGTTGAAGAAGAACATCATATAAATAAGAATAGTTTAAAATTAATAAAAGAGGTAAACAAAAATAATAAACTAGATATGTATGAAAGCCTGGCAATATCTAGAGAACCTGTTAACAACAGACTTAATAATGATGTAGGTAGTGGATTCTCGCCATTATTTAGATTACTTTAAAATTAAAAATCAGGTTCAGGTAGAATTAAGATCATAAATACTAGAATAAGGGTTATTGCGTAAGACTAGTTTAAATGCAATAAATAATAATTATACAAAAAAAAAAAAAAAATTTAATAAATAAAACACTATAGATTAGGTAGCACTATTAAGGAATTACTATTGTTAACAAATTGAGGGTTCAAATTATATAATTATATGTAAGGATTAGTGTAAATATTAATTAGTCGCAAAGCACTGATGAAGGAAGTAAGTTGCTTCCGAAATATCGATATTTGCAAAATAAATACAAATGATTAGTGAAAGGAAACTCGACTTTTATTCCATAAATCTAAACATATCACTAAAAACAAATCTGATTATCAAAAACAACATTAGATTTTATTCATTTAATTTTAATTTTAATTTTAATTTTAATTTTAATTTTAATTTTAATTTTAATTTTAATTTTAATTTTAATTTTAATTTTAATTTTAATTTTAATTTTAATTTTAATTTTAATTTTAATTTTAATTTTAATTTTAATTTTAATTTTAATTTTAATTTTAATTTTAATTTTAATTTTAATTTTAATTTTAATTTTAATTTTAATTTTAATTTTAATTTTAATTTTAATTTTAATTTTAATTTTAATTTTAATTTTAATTTTAATTTTAATTTTAATTTTAATTTTAATTTTAATTTTAATTTTAATTTTAATTTTAATTGCATACTTATTCAATATATGTATACTATATACGAGCAATATTGTTCACTTGAGGAAAAAAAAATGTAAAAAAAAAAAATAATAAGGAGTAAATGAGTTTGACAAAGACATAGTTCAGAGATTGATCGTCAATTTATTGTCATCATTATTTTCCTTATATGTATTTACGTACCTAATATTAGTTTATCTAAATAGTGTTTTTCATTACAATTGTTTTTTTTTTATTGTTAAGATTTTTTTTTGTCTTTAAACGTGTGTAAAATTATCTATTTGTGTGTTAAGTTCGTATCAAAAATGTTTGTTAACTCAAAGTGAATAATTTACTTATCAACGAATTATTATATATGGAAATCTATTATTACTATTATGAATTATACCTATTTAAATCCATTCTATTTAAGTTATTAAAACATAATACTACGCAAAAATCAACAATTTTTTATTAACATTTTAAATAAAATAAAAGAAAGAAAACAAAATTATTTAACTTTATACGTCATACAACGAGAGTTGAACCCTTTACCTTCTGATTAGTAGTCACATCACAAAATCACTACACACTAACTACACTGTATCGGTTCGAGAAGTAAAATAAAGTTGTTGTAGGATGAAATTGAGTTCAATACGATAGTAATTTTAATTCCTGTAGATGTAGAGATTGCAGAAATATTTATGAAACACACTACATCTGAAAGCAATTCTCAAATTTTAATTTTAAGAAAAAAAATAAATGGAAAAATTTGGATAAATCGATGATAATAATTTTTGCGGTTATTTGAGCACAATGTCATTGATTTATTTTTTTATTTATTGCAATTTATCTTAGTATTTTAAAATATGTACAATTTTACTTTACAAATTAATAAACAATACACTTTCTTCACCTGGTTTAGTATCCTTTGTCAAAAAATAATTGAGAGTACATAATAATCTGGCAACAAATTAAATAGAGTGAACCTGTTTTATTTACGAAGCCTTAGTTCCTGACAATAGCATGTATAGTTTTCCACATTTAATAAGTAGATAAGCCAGTAGTATGTTAAATAAATACTCGAAATATTAGATGCAGTGTAAGATTGCAGTAGCGTACTTAGTTCAGCACGAAAAGCTGATTCTATCTAAGTTACTGTCAACAGTGTAAAGAAAACAAAAAATAGATAAATCTAAAGAAAAAGCGAAAGTTATTCCGAAACATTACTTTTGATTCTGTTCATTTTTCTTTATTTTTCAAATTTAATTTCCATTAAATTGATAAAAAAAAAGTTAATAATTTCCGTTGATCTGCTCTTAAAACACATATTAAAACTAACTTAGTGTACAAAAACTTAATTAGCATTTAAACTAATTTTAATTTTTATGTTCATTTTATTTGCTTACTATTTGTTTTATTTCACTCGTAATTATTGTTAATGTGTGTTAACATGTTTATACTTACATGTAATATAAAAATAAGGCTTAAAAAATCTATATTATATCTTGTTTGTTAAGTAAAATCCTAGACCTAACTAATCTAAATTAACATAACTGCTAATTAATATGTATTTCATACCTGATTCTGATTAAATGTGTTTTCCAACCACTATTAATCTTTTTTAATATTTTTTTTTGTATCTGGTATAGACATGTTGCTATGTAGATCATTCCCTTTATATTGTAGTCAATGGTTTTACATGTGGCCCGCGTCTACTATACTGATATAGTATAGCGACATGATTTTTGTCCAGAAAAATAAAATGCTCAGGAGAAATGAAGCTCGTTAGCAAAATTATTTCAATGTACTACTCGTTGTGGTAGAATATAATGTGATATTAAATCATTTTCTGAAGTGTTTTGCAATCTGTCATAATGTTTGCAAATCAATTTGATCAGAAAATTATCGATGCTGATTCTTTACTTAGATTTATAAACTATTCTGCTTTTCAAATTTTAATTGAATTTCAATCTACATTTTCAAAAGTCTACAATTTGTTATATAGTGTTGGCTAAATTGTAATTAAAATAATGTCTACATTTGAATTATCTTCAACTAAGGTGATATAGATAAATTAAAATTTATTAATGTCAATAATAAAGTTATTTAAAAATTCATAATATGAAATTGAGATGTCATTTTGATGCATGTCATAACACCCAACAAGTAAATACACCTCCCCTCATAATATATATACACGATGCATTACAATTTTACTTGTATGTACAACTTGTATAATATTATGATAATATTTTTATTCATAAAAATATTTTAAAAATATAAAATTAAATCTTTAAGAATAACTAATAGTATAATATTTCAAAATAAATAAATAATATTTTAAAATAATCTGTATGAAGAAAACTTAATACACCTCAAGGATAAATAAAATAAAATAAAAACAAAAATATAATACAATATGTCTATCTACCTATATATAAATATAATTTTTCATTTCTATTTTTATTATTTTTATTTTGTTACTTGAAAATCAGATATCCTGATACCCTTATAGATCCTCAAACATTTACATACGAATAACATATTATATTCATTTTAAAATATTTACATAAAAGATTAGGATTTTCCATACATTACTCATACAATCATATTATTATTTGATTATATTATGTAGTCTCACATTTTAGTGTTTATATATTTTTAGTTTAAATTTTGTTGTTTTTCATTTAGTATACAATTTGAGTTCTATTTTATTAATAGAAGTCCTTTTAACTTTACACATTTATATATAAGCATTATAATGATATATATAATGCTATGTAGAATAATATTCCATCAAACCAATTGATTCATTTGTCACTGTCATTTTGGATTGGAAATTATAAGTGTAAAAAAAAAAAATTATATGAATAAAATATTAGAAATCTAAGTATATGCATATATAAGCTACCATACATGAGTACATTTTATAAAGACATTATTCTTAATTTTATGTTTAGAAGGTCAGAAGTTTTTAAGGTAAAGAATAAATATGAAAAAAAAAATTAATTTTGTTTAATTGAAATGAAAACTTTTGAATATGTAGAATTTAAAATCGAGTGGTTATAGTTGGAGCCGAATTGTCAAATGACTAAATATGAAATTTAATAGTTGAAAACATGAACGCAATTTAATGATTTTATCCAAAACTAAAATCATGCCCCCATACTATATGTTACAATGTAAAACGATAGAATATTAACTGAACAGTAACGGAGATAGTCTCCAATTATGATATGTCCATACCAGACAGATACAGAAGCATTCAAAAAGCATATTGGTGGTTAGAAAGCGCTTTCAATTAGTAATAGTTATTAAACATGTGCATTCTAGGTTTAAGAATCAGGTTAAGTTGGTTTAGATAGGATTAATTTTAGATTAAGTTAGGTTAGCTAGGTTTTTATTTAAAATAATATAAAATATAATATTGATTGTTTAAGCTTTATTCTTACAATATACTATATAGGAAAGTATAGTATAAGATCATACAATAAACAATATCAATGAACAAAACACAAATTAATAAGTAATTAGAATTAAGATAAAAATTTAAAATTAATGTGAATGTTAATAGAGCTAGTTTCATTAACCCATATAAACCCAAAGTCTCGAAAACGTAACATATGACTTTTTCCGGCATAGTGGTCATCCGGTGTGTATTTTAAATTAAACTAAAATTTATTATTTAATTTAAAACAAATATTTAATTTACCTTTTTTTTGTTTTTGAAATGTAACTGATGGCTTGAAAAGTCCGAATTTCGAGTTTTTTTTTTCATTTTTGTTAAAATAAAAAAAAAATACAAATAAAAAAAAATAAAAAAAAATGTTTTAAATAAACTATTTCAAATCCATAGTAATAATTTAATCACAATATAAAACTAATCCAACAAAATTTGTATAAAATGTTCATATAAACAAAAATGCTAGATTCTTTTTTGTTGTTCTTTCCTCTTCCAAGCTATATTTATACCTATACTGTCTTTCTTTTATTACGGACCACGTATTCTGTGATAGACTATTTGGAAATCAAATAACAAGTTATGCTAAATCGGCGTCAATAATTTGATGATAAGAGATACCTGAGTTTGAATTCTTGGAAACACAATAGCAAGACACGCTAAAATTGGCGCCAGTAGGTAGCTTACAGGCCAAGACTTCAATACCTGTTTTTTAATTCTTGAAATATAATAGCAAAAACACCTTTGAACGTATTTATGAACAAACGGTTTATGTAATTTGGAATATATTCTCACAATTTATCTGTAAATAAGCAAATGATTGCTTATTTTGGACACCATTCCTGCAAAATGTTCAACAAATCTAAGCCTATTCGATTTGGCTTCAAGTACTGTTTTTTTTATTCTACCGAAGGCTACTTGTTCTCATTTATACCTTATGGAGGAGCTTCAGAGGAAAATGTTAGCCTATATGGACCTAATGATAGCCTATATGGAGGAGAAAACGTAGTTATATAAAATCAAAATTTTTTATATTAAATTTTAGAATGCAACCTAACTTTATTCTTTTAACAAAATTATGAAGTATATTTTATAATTTTAATAAAATTTTTTTTGTTAATTATAAATTTATGAAGAATAAAGTAAATAAATAAATAAAAAACAAAAAAAATAAAAAAAAACCAACACACCATTATGTTCGATAATTTCTTTACATTACACAAACTTATGCGTTGCCTTTCATCACTTGGTTATTTTGAAACTGGTAAGGTTTTTGTTTTCATAAAATAGTTATAAATATACTATGTTAAATATAACATTGTTTCTTGTTATTTCTAAAAGGAACTGTTCGAGATAGACGTACACGTAAAGCAAAACTTTTTGATGTAAACGAAATGAAGAGCAAAGAACGTGGAAGCAGCGACTTGTGTTTTGATCCTTCAAATCAGATTCTTGCTTTGCGATGGAATGATAATTCTGTCGTAACTGTTTTGTCAATTTTTTTAAAACATGAACCAATGCAAGCTGCTAAACGGTTCGACCGCAAAAGCAAAAAATTTATAAAGATAAACATGCCAAATCTGATTTTTGAATAGAACCGCACAATGGGTGGAGTTGATTATGGGTGGAGTTATCGAATATGCATTCGAGGCAAAAAATGGTATTGTCCTGTGCTTACTAATGCTTTAGATGATGGTATGATCAACGCATAGAAACTTGATTGTTTACTAAGGAAAGTTGAAAAAAAACATTATACACCAACTTGAATTCCGAGTTTTTTTTTGTTGAGTGCTTGCTGAAATCCGCGAAAATACCTTTAAGAAAAGTGTTAGCACTAAGAGAGAGCGGACAAAGGTACTTCAATTAGATATGACTGTGTGGATCACAATATTATCCATAGTGAGAAACGAGCTCGATGCCGTCACTGCAAAAATCAAACTGTTTTTTCTTGCACCAAATGTAGCTTTAATATGGATCCGAAATGTTCTTTACCATATCACAACTTAAATAATTTTAATTAAATTTCGTTTAAATCTTCAAATGTCCATACCATTTGCAACTGTATTTGGCAACAAACTGAGAGCTTATTTACCCTTCTTATCTATCTTATTATCCTTCAAAGTAAACTATACTTTGTGTTCTAATTTTACTGTATAATTGGTCGCCCTGTAATATGGTTCTCATAGCCTAATATGAAGGACTTAATTGTTTAAATTTTCAATATTATAGGTATATAAATATGATATGCAATTGTATATAATACAATACAGTATGATGGACAGTATACACAAACATACTTTAATGATATTTTATTTCTGATTCTAGCCAAGAAAACAAAGTTGCTGCTGAATTGTTTTACAAATATATTTTATAGAATATGCTGTAGGCTGTAGGTGACATATTTTTAATATATAGTATTTCTAAGTCAAATTCAAGTTTTTTTGTAAATAAACTCAGTTTTTTTTCGCTAAAGATAAATAATTTTATTTTTAAATAAATTCATCAGTTATAAAATTCTGAATTTAATAAAACCTTTAAAAATACCTACATTTATTTAGTAAGTATCTGAATTGGTTTATCAAATACCTGAATATACTTAAAATAAATGTGAATTTGTTTAGAACAAATCGTCGTCTTATTGCTTGTTTGTTCCATATGCCAAAATGTAATTTTCGAGAAAGTTGAAGTTGAGGTTTTAAATGTAGAACAAAATAGAAGAAAAAAACCCAACAATAGAATTTGTTCAAAGTTGTAGAATATTTAGTTTACATTTCTTGCATTGAATTTCCGTTACAATATCTAAAAAAAAATATATATCAAAAAAAGTTATATTGAAATTTAAGAAAAGTAAATTATATTAATACCGAAGCGACCACTATGCACCTCATAGTGGACCATATAGCGCAGTAGGTAATTTTCTTTTTATTTGATATAATTGCAGTTCCTGTTTAATTAAAAATGCTGAGTTTACTCTTATACTAAAAAAAGGAAGCATTTCATTTCGGTAAGCCTATGACTCTCTCTAAATCGTAGCATAAAATACAATGTGTATTATTTATATTGCTCCTATCAATGTTGAGATTTACAAAGAATTGTTTTTTTAGTTTTATGATTATCATAAACTAGCTTCTTTTATTCTGAAGGTTGTTCATTTCATGTAAATAGGAAGCAAAATGAGAAAATTTTTAAATGTCATCGAATAAATTTCATTATGAAGTATATACATGGAATAAACTTACACAAACAAAATATCGAACCTTTGTTTTGTAACATGTATATAGTAATATACATGTTACAAAATTTAAATGATTAAAATTTTCTTTTTTTATCAGAGTTAGAAAATATGTTTTTTCCACATCTATAGGAATCAAGTTAAAGCACAACAAATATCTATCCACGTGGTACATTTTAGTTCTAGCCGCATTATTGTAACTTTTTGTTCTACCTTCATTGTCATATGTTTTGGAACAAATAAGCATCTACAAACAAATTTTTCGGAAATACATGTAAATATTGTTTCAAAATAGTTAGATATGTGGCCCATATAAATATTGGGCCATATATTCAACTTTTTGGCATACGTAACAAACTAACACAAGTTAATTACGAAAAAACTGGATATGGAACAAATTTACAAGTAATTATCTTACTAACTAAAAGAAATATAGTAACGGTTTAACGATTTTGAAAGATCACATTAAAAAACCAACACATTATTAAATTTGAACTTGCCTTTTCCTAGATATTTAATACGGCTTACGCAATCTAACCGTTCATTATTAATAATTCTTTTTAGATCGCCATCTCTCATATTTACCACCACAACTTTTATTAATAGTTACGTTAAGTTTAAACGTACTTTTTGATACTTACTAGATTCAATTTTTTTACAAAATTTTCCAAACACTTATTTTAATTTAAATAAATCACTATTAGTCACTCCTTTTATACATCTTCAAATTTTAATGAGAATTCAGTGAAATTTATTATAGTTGGATTACCAATTTTGATTCGATATATAGAAAAATAATTAAATATAAATTCATCTAAAATTAATTCAAACCCTCATTAGATTTAGTATTTTACATAAACAAATTTTAAATATTTTCTAACTACATTTTATAAAATACAAGAATATATTTCTTCCTTAATCATAAATAACAGTAAAAATTTATTTTCAACACTACCTATTTCTATACTCTATTTTTCAAGGATTATAAAATCTATTATTCATAACAATAAACTTCTTTAAGTTATAAATACAATTTGTCTGATTATTATTTAATACATAATTAGTTATAATATACATCACGTCATATAAAAAAATAAACGAAAATATTTTAATATATTCTTTTTTTTTAATAAAATCAAAATAAAAAATAACAAAAAAAAAACAATTCTAAAATGGAATTAAAATTTTATATTCTTTAAAAAATTAATCTTATTTTTCTTTTTGTTTTTTTAAATCCTTGAATTTATCTTCTAAAAAAAAATTCACAACCATATACACACATCCGTACATACAATTAACAGAAATCTTGACATTTATTTATTCTTAAGACAGCATGTTAAATTTTCTTAAAGTTTTCAGATGAAAATTCTTTGAATATTTGAAATATTTCTATTCAACTTCTAATAATTGAATATTTGTTACACATACATTGCTGTATATAGCTAATACATATGGAATGGAATAATTTTAAATAAGGCATAAATCATAGAAAAACAATATATTTTCAAGAAAAGCAAAATATTTTTTTTTTGTAATAATTTAAAAATATTATAAAGAAAATGTCCATGAACTGAGCTGCACAGTATACTACATAAAGCAAAAACGGACATTGAATCTATGCTTTAATAAAATATGCAGTTGGATACAATAAAAATACTGAAAATACTTTATATATAAATACAATACATATTATATATTAGTTTTAAAGAAATTTTTAAATTTGAAACTCTTAGAATACTAATGGTGATCTCTCAAGCTACCTGCATTCAAAAATAAAATTATTATTTAATTTTATTCATTTAACCCATATTTCGCCACGTGGTAAGAATTCTTACCACTACGTAAAATGATCACAAAACGTCATCAAAATACTTTTTCATTGATTTTGTAAACATCATACAAACATATACACATATACAAGATAAATCTGGGTCAGCAGAATAATATCTTTCTGTGTTTCTGACTTTTTTTGAGCGTGAATTATCTTCCTTTCCACTGCTACAAATTTCGTCTTGCATATTTAACAACAATTTTTACAAGAAATTAATTTCAAAAATAAAAATACTTACCTTAAAAGAGTTGGTGAAAAAGCCGGTGTTGATGATGATTCCCTTTCCATTATTATTGTTTTTAAACAACACAAAAATATAATATTAACAGTTTCAGAACTTTAACAAAACTGAAAAAAATATTAAAACACATTGTCCTTAGTCTTTTACAATATACGTTCGGCGGCTTATGTTGATGGCTGAAAAATAGCTCAATTTGTTTGTCGTAGGTTTCAAACATATCCATATTATAAAATTGCTACTATCCAAATAAAATATATGGAAATGGACGAAATTTCTAAAACTATTAGACATATCCATATCATTATCAATAAATCAATAATAAAATTTCGTAATATAAATGGACCAATTAAAAACTTACGGAAAATCTAATAATTTTTAGTCCATATTTGCGGATCATTAAGATGTCTTATTTAAAGAATTACAATAAAATTATCGAAAACTTCATACAAATTTTCGGACATCAACCAAAAAATTGGATATGTCCGAATTTTGTATTCAAAATGTTTAAAAAGTGATTATGTCCGAATTTCGCCTCTTTATATCTACAAAATGAAAATAGAGCATCCCAAAAACCTAAGGACCAAGTCCTAGCTCAAAAAACGCAAAAGTGGCGTTTGTCCAGAACAAGAAACTTACCGACGGTATTATAAGATTTTAAAAATAAAATAAAAAAATGTTCATATAATTTTCCGAATTTTTGTTTACTCCAAGTGGGTTTTTACTGAAAATGGGAAAATAGACCTCTGTAGGAACTTGAAAACAACACACAAATATTTATTCAAAATATTGTTATAGCTTGAAAACCTATAATAAGGTTTAAAGTAAATAAAAATATACATAAAATATATTTGATCTGCCTAAAAATGCGCTACATTAAATTTGGTGGTAAGAACTCTTACCAACGGAAAGTAACCGATACTTCCGAATCATGTTGCAATTATATTGTGTAGTTACTAACATTTATATAAAAAAAAGAGGTGGTTGTAACTGGTGATTATATAACAAATGTTATCAAACATTGGACAGTTGTAAAATGAATATCAAAAACCAACCAATACGATTCGAATTCAATGAAACGAACATAAATATGTCAACATAGAACAACCGAATATTATTAAAAACTATAATGCGTGTTTAGAAGGTGTTGACATAGCAAATAATGTCATTCCTAATTATTGCATTAACGTTAAAGAAAAGCAGTGATTTGGTGGCAACTTTTTATAAATACAATTAATGCTTATGTCGTAACATGTTTTTTGTTTTAAATAAAATTTTAATAAAATATTTGACTTTTTCTTCCATCCATTTTAATTTTTTTGTTCAGGTTATTGGCCGTTGGTAAAAATTCTTCCATAAAATACTGGTTGGAAAAAGCGTTGAAAATTTGTCATATTTGATTGCAAAATAGCTCTTACACAAAATTTCACGAAATAATTACAAACCGTCTATGAATTGCGAGAAGTGGGTTAAATTGATATATATGAAAATAAAATAAGAAAATTTTTTAAAGTTTTCTTTTATAATTTCGACATTTTGTTTTTGAACTATTTATAATTCAAAATTCCTAAGAAGTAAAAACAAATAAAATTTTAAACTATGTATAATTACTATTTATGTAAAGGTATATGTATATTATATAGCTTTTAAATAATTAAAATTTAGCTATTACTGAAATTATTACTTAGGGAAAATGTACTGAATTTTCCATTGAATTATTTTAATGAAAAATTGAAAATTATATAATCGAATTTAAGTAGAATTTAATTTATCAAAATGGATAATTTTGGTTATAACAATTTTATTCGAAATATTGGTGAATTCAAGGGAAACTAGTTATATTAAAATTTACAATTTTGTAGTTAAAAATTCAAAATACAATTTTTATTTTGTTGTTCTTTTTCATTTGAAGATGGAAATCTACCGACTAGAGACCATGCAGAGAATCCTGTTTATTTATTCGTTTGGCTTAAACATCAATATTTTGTTTATTTCTATTTATATTAAAAAGATATTGACCTTATCTTTTTACATTAAATAAATTGTACAAATATTTTAATTACCGAAAATTGTACAATTTAAGTTTTGCAGTCCTTTTAGAAGGTATAAGGTCAATAAAATGTCTGTGTTTCAAACCCATTAGCGAAATTCAACATTTTTTGAATTTCGGTTCATAATAATTATTGGTTATTACAATTAATTAATTCGGTTCATAACAATAATTGGTTCTGTAAAAGCTTAATGTAAATAAATGTGTAGCACGTAAGCGATTTTTTATATTGACAGATATAAAAAAATATCTTTTAACAATTTCAGTAAGAAATATTACATCATCCACTTGTCGTCTTACTGTCAAAGTTTTCAATTGAACTAAATGCAGTCTCTGTTCAAATGAAAGTAAAATCAACGAATTTGACCATTGAAAGCTTCACAACGCAAATCTTAAAAAATCTACCTACACTGCTTTCATTCTATTGATATGAACACCATAGAAAAATGACCACACTTTCCTGATACACTCCAAACTAGATTTAACGATACTCGAATACAAGGATTTGAAACCATATTGACATTGAAGAAACTGATTACAATTGATTGTAAATCTTAATTATACTACAATCAATGACTAGAATAAGCATAACAACAATAATTATTATTAATTTTGTTATGTAGAATTTGACTTGGAGTAGTAGATACATTCAATGATACAACTACATACATAATTAATTTAATCTTGAAATATCTCCTGATAAATATCTTGCCAGTTTTCTACATCTAAGCGGATTCATCAGATTACAATTGGGTGTTAACCCAATCAATTATTTTAGTTGATGGTATATTTTATTAGTTTATTGTGAACTGAGGGAATACGCATATAATTTTCAATTAATTAATTTGGCATAAACCATTCAACACCATCAGTTATGAGATCAATACAACTTTATTGCAAAAATTTTGGATTTGTATGTTGAGTTTCGACTGAAACTCTCCATAGGCATTGAATGCCTTTCAAATTTTAGTCTATAATTATATAATAGTATTTTGTTTTCTAATGACGAGACTTGTAATCTTCTGCGTATGAGTTAATGGGTTCATGTTTTTTAACTTAATAACATGCTAAGTATTAGAGATTTGACGGTACGGATAATTCGTATCCGATATCAGCGAATATCCGGCCTCATATCGGTATCCGACCATAAATACTCGCGGTTATCGAATATAAAAAAAATTAATTAAATGCACTTCATCTAGTATCTGGAATAGATTTAAAAAAAATATCAAGCTCAATGAATTCAATAAAACCATTAACATTAGCTGCATTTAATAACAGCAAAACGAATGAAAATTCATCGTACAAAAATTTAGATGCATGTAATGATGAGATCTGTACTGATCTGTATACTACATTAAAATCACAGTACTGATCAGTACTACACAATATTGAACGACGGATGAAAGAACGAGAAACCACTACCATTATCGATTCACTATCATGTCTCACAAATAACTCTATAAAATTATCGCCAGAAAAACTCCAAAAATTTTTTGAAAAGTTAAAGACAGTAAAACCATTATCAACCGAATCTGAAAGGACGTTCCTTTTTTCCTCCGTCTTTTGCGGTAAACTACGCACCCGTTTATCGGATTCATCCTCAATTGTTTAGTTTTTTTAAAATACTTTTACCTAAATCGTAAAAAATGAATAACATTTTTTAAGTATATTATTTTATTTTAATTATTTTTAAAATATCCGTATCCGCATTTAACCACGGTTTTCGAAGAATGAAAAACCGTATTCGATGATAATTTTTTCTAAATATTATTATTATTTAATTATGATGTCCGCTAGATGCTTCTCCTTAACGTTAAAATTATATCAGTGTATTTCAATTCGTTTACTTTTTGGCTTATCAAACTACAGTTGTAGTAAATTTATATGTTGCTGCAATATAAGAGAACCTAATAATATGGATTTAAAATTTTAGGTATGCTTTACTAATTTTAATTAATATCTTGATCGATTTCGGTTATTAAACAATGGAATTATAATATACAAATATGAAAAATTAAAATAAAATCATCAGGAGATTGATTATTATACCATCATCAGAATGACCAGTGCCACATCGTCATGTTCCATTGCATTCTGTATTCAACCATTTACACTAATAGACTAGATAATATTATATAGATGTGGTGGGTAAATTAGATTATGATATTATGATTCCTTTTGTCTTATAAGTTCGACAATGGTCTTAGGTGTTTCGAATGCCTTGCAAAGGTGGACAAATACACATTATAAAAATGATGAGCTCGATAGACAACAGTAAATTTTAATAATTTAATAACATTATTCAGATGTGAGTCTATTCAAGATGATTTGTAATAAAACTGATCATAAATGTTAAAAGTTAATGCAGTAGGACAACTACTCGTTTGACAGTTAACCATTCGTAAGTATTTTGTTGTGAAAATTAAAGTTTTATTTTAATTATTTAATATTAAACAGTGTTGGCATTTAACACGTAAGTTAAAGTTTTTAATGATTCTTTACATATTTGACGTAAAAAAGTGTAAAATACAGGCAAACAACTCTTAATACCTGTAAACAACTGGAAACAACTGTAAACAATGGTAAACCACTGTAAATAACTGTAGAATTATTTTTTTTTTTTATAGTTCGTCAAAAATTTTGAAAGTGTTTCGTTCTAATTTATTATAAAAAGTTCTAATCTAGTTCTAATGGATTATGTACATAAAATTAATTTATAAACGTTTTAATTAATCTGCGAAACAAGTTCATTTGTAGTTTAATAGAAAATATTCATTAGCATAACGAACAAAATTATAGATGAATAAAGGTTAGTAAAAATGTTCGTTGTCTCAATGAATATTTTCATCGACTGCAAATTAATTAATATTTCGTTAACTTTTCCTCTGTGCATAGTTTGTTTTTCGTAGTTTGTGCACTGGGGTCCATTTGACCACATATGTATTTTCATATATTTTATATAAAAAATTTGATATTATTTTTAATTTTTTTTTTAATTTCGATTTTATTTACAAAATGAAGCAAAAGAAATATAATTAAGTGAAAACTAGACAAAAATTAAGTACAAAATTCGATTTAATCACAACCAAAATCAAGAAAAATATCCTAATCCATTTTTGAATGTGCTGCACAAGATGCTTCTTTACAAAAACCCTATAATGCTCGTGCTTAAAAATCAGCAGATCGACGACAAATTAACACCGTTGACGTTTATTGGCTGTATTCATAGCTATTTCTTCGCCTGTTGCAACGCGTCTTAGGTTCACTTCCTTATACCCTATCTTCTTCATAGCGATTTTAATTTAATATTTTATTTAAATTAATCATTTTTTTTATTGCTCTATGGTTGAATACACTATATTTTTTTGTACCAGTTGCTTAGCCAACTCCTTTAAGAACAATTTATATTGAGACGATTTCGGCTGATTGAATAGTTAAGGGTTTGCAATTTTATAGTTAAACGCTGCAGCACCAGCGATGTCGATCATATTAAAAAATAAAACCATTGGCCATCGTTTAGTCTTCCTTTTGCACGTGTATCTTCTTACAATTTGTCTAATTTGTCAACTCTGCCTTTAGCTAAATTGTAATCCTATGTGTTGTTGAGTTTATTTAAACAAGAGTCAACACCTTCATCATTATGCAAAATTGATAGTAACAAGACGTTTTGGCAATGGAATGTAGCTAACCAACGTAAGATTCTCGTCAAAACAAAACTCTGAAGAAATTCCATCCTTTTTCTTGATTTTTGCTTTGCTGGTAAATTCTTTTGGCAGGTTAGGGTTGTTTGGACGAATATATTGTTGTTTTTTCTTAATAGCAGCTAGTTCAACCAATATACAACTTGTGAAGAAGTTATCCATAGTTATAGTTCGCCCTTTGTTGACGTATGGTTCAGATAAACGATGAACTAAATTCAATGCATAATCTGTTGAACGTGGCTTCGCTCAGTTGGTTGCTTTCCTACATATATCTCAGCTTTTAATGGGTATGAGTTTGTCGCATCGCAAATCCAAAAAAAATTCACTCCATACTTGTCTGGCTTATTTGGTTTATACTGGCGAAAGGAACATTTGTCGCGAGTTAATACTAAACTGTTCATCAACTAATATTATAATATTTTTTTTTATATTGAAATATCAACATGTACATTATGAATTTTCATAGAAAATACATGAAACAAATGTGGGGTCATGTTGACCCCAGTGCACAGATATGCGTATAGTTTTCTTCAAACGAGGATAACTACTTTATATACAATCGAATTTGATCACGTTTTTTTAATTTGTGTTTAGAAAATACTAATTCAGGCTTTTATGGACTGGTTAATTGACTTAGTTGACGCGAAATAATTTTTTTTATTTTAAAAACGATTGGAGTCAATTGATTCAACCCCACAGCACACAGGAAAAGTTAATACAATAAATTTTTCATTATATTATTTTACGTTCCAATTTTTTTAAGGGCTTTTGCTCCCGTTTTTATTTCATTTGTTCAGGTTCTGTGTCATCTACATAAGTTTTACTTTCTTTAATTATTTTTTTTATAGTATTCCAACATATAATTAAAATAATCCGATGTATGTAAAAACGTTAGGTTTAATTTCTAACATTTCTAAATCTTTTAAATTTCTAATTTAAAGTTTTATTTAGCTGGATTTAATTTTCATTTAAATGCTTGTTAATAATATTTATTTAAAAGAGCAACTGATTTAAAACAATAACAATTAAAATTAACAAAACGTCAACTTCAAAAAAATAATTACATACTGATTTCAAATATTGCAAAACATAATATGTTCATTTTTGGCTGAAAATGGCATTTAATGAATAATAAAATAATGTATTAGAGAGAAAGAGCTATATCAAGCTATACCAAGATGTCAATTTACATATATTTATTATAATATCTATGCGCCATACCAAAAATTCTATAAAAGTTTTGACAATGGTTGATGTATATAGAATATAGATTGTAAGGTAAGATATCTTAATAAATTGTGTTCTTAGCTAATTATGATTTTAACTATTTTTTTAACATAATCACTTCATATTCGTAAGTTTTCATTGTTACAGCTAAATTATCGTTTTTGAGTTATTTACCTTACTTACATTGTTTACTCACTTACAACAAAAAAACATCCTAGTAAATTACTAAGTTCTTTACATGTAAACAAAAAGCTAGACGTAATTTACTTAGCCAACAGTGATATTAAAGAAAAACGAACGAAATCAAAAATATAAAAATAAAATAACAATTAAGAAATTAATAAATTTATAAATTCTTATTTACAAAATTTACTTTTAAATAAAATTAAATTGAAAATGAAATTATTTCATTATAATATAATTACATTATTGTAATACACAAACTTGTCAAACAGTTTAAATGATATCTAAAGTTATTTATTATTATAAAAAAAAAAAAAACAAAATCTGTAATGTATGCAGACATTTTTCGCAAAAATTGCCATAAAATCCTTAATGTAATGTTACAAAAATAAAATTAATGTAAGTCAACTACCGAAATTTCCATCTCATTTCACCTTTAATTAGTTACTTTACTAATTACTTATGTATCAAAAACTTTATTTTTGTTTGAAGAGTTGTTGAGTACGTCTCCAACTACTGAAAGTAATTTTCTAATTAATATGGAATAACAATAGCGTGGCTGATCTATTTATAAAAAAAAAATGTATTTATGTAGGTTTCAACTACAAAACGTACATACGTATTTTATCCTTGTTTTAGGATAAAATGTATATACAATAAATAATAATACAAAATATCGTATATACCTATACAATAATCTAAGATTACCAATTGTTCATGCTTATCGTGACCTCTTCGCATAAACAGTTATTAGCTATTGTTTAAGTTAAATACTTGCAACTATTTGCTTGAAATTTCTTAATTGTCAGAAACGATTATTATTATTGCTTATGGATAATAATTGTTTTTCATATTTCATTGTAATTATTCTCGTTAAAAAAATTTTTTAATGTAAAAATCATTATAAAAAGGAATTTTTAATAAAACAAAATCCAAAATCATCTGGGCTAATTTTTCTGTTTGAATAAAACACCCAAAATTTGTTGCGAAAAAACGCTTGCGGCAATAAACACCAACTATTGAGTGAACATCAGCTTTCAAAAATGATAAAGTGTGAATTTTAGTCCTCTATACTTTCTGTAATAATTTTATATTCTAGTATAGTTATTATTTTATTAGTATGAGTACAGTTACATTTTGAGTATAATTCATTTTCTTTTGTCTCTTCCATGGATGGATGGATGTTCCAATTTTGTTAAATTTTTCGTGAAATAGTTCTTGTTTCAAGATGTTCGTTCAAGACTATCCCGCCCCTTTATGTAGCCCATATAATGATTTCAGAATTTTTGAGTTTGTAATTTTTTTTTTGTATGTTCTTGACAGTAACTTAAGTAGAATTACATTGTCATGCTTAATTCAGTACGGTATTTCAAGCATTTAATTAAATAAAATTACTGACTTGTTAACTGAATAAATGAGGAACACAACTGGTATTGTCAGGAAGTAAGACTTCTTAAGTCCTTCGCCTATTTGAATGACCTTATATGCTCACCACATTAAAAGAATTGATTCCGTTCAAAAAAATGTGATTATGGACTAAAATGTAACCTTATTAAGATGGATTCTCTTGAGACTAGACGTAATGTTGCAACAATGATGTTCTCTTATGACATTTTATAAGCCAAAATAAATTGTTCATATCTCTTAAATTTATTACATACTTTATGCTGCAATCCGTAACTTTAGAACTTAGCGATTTGTATAATATCTCTATGAACTATGTATACTATCTATGATGAACTAACTATATATGAGGTTTCGGAATCTATAGTTAATGCTCAACATCTTTTTCACTATTGTTTTTCTATAATTGATTTTAAATATAGTAATTATATAATAAATCTTTTTAATAATTTAGTATTTACGAAACTTAGTAATAAGTGAAATCTGTAAAAGCTTCATTCCAGTAGAATATAAATCACTAAATAAAAACAAATAAATTTTTTTTAACCTAGAGCCTACAGCCTACCGTTGAATCTGATCCGTTGATCTGCAAAATATTAAAACTATGAATTAACCTATGAATGAAACTTATTAATTCTAACCTTGCGGCAACTCTCATTTACAAACATCATCATTCGCGATCCACTTTATTGGAGACATGAGTAAAAAGAAATGTTTTCTTGATTATTTTTGTTTTTATTTTTTTATACCATGCGATAATTTTTTCCCTTAATTTGTTTTCTTTTTTTCTTTTTTTTTTTGTTCTCTCATGAGCTTTTCTAATAATATGTAGGCGGACAACATTTTTCAATCTTTATTAGGACTGTGAAAACAAAAATGTGAAAATGAAAAAAAAAATAAACAAAAAAGTAGAACAAACTGATGGTAATGTATCGCAAAAACAAAATTTATAAAATATCCTTGGTGACGTACGATACATCTTTTGTTTGTGTATGTGTGTTTTTTTTTCGAAAAATTCTCTGCAAATTAATTAAAATTTCCTATTTACAACATAATAAAATGTTAAAAATATATAAGTATATATAGTAGGCTGGTCAAACTTCAAATTTAAGAATTTATTAAGAATTTCCTTCATTTTGTTTTATTGTGACTTTAAGTGCCTTATGGGTCTTATGATGCTTTAATTATTTGTAATTATGATGAGTAGTACGATCGTTACTTTCAATTTTTTTTACATTATAATTTAGCTGAAGAATAAAATATTTAGACATACGTACTTATTTCGGTAATTCAAATTTAAATTAATTTAGTACTTAATCTAGTAACATTTAAGAAACATTAAAAGCAAACATTTAGGAAAGAGAATATTATATTTTATTGGTATATACGTATTCCTTTTTTTTATTGAATTAACTACATTATATAGTTATATACAAGTAATACAAACGTATTGAATGGTTAAGGATAATGCATAAAGTCTTTGATACAGGTTCTATCTTGATCTATACTTTCCGCCACAGAGTAGTTTTAGATTGAAAATTAAGCCAAACAGCGATATTAAGAGTTTAGTAAAAATTGTAGTCTAGTAATCGTTCAAACCTTCATTTTCTTCATTATCACTGCCATGTAAAGAACTATAATTTTTTTATTTTTTAAATTTACAACATATTACATTATTCATTACATGCCATTTTTTTTTTGTTTTCTTCACAAACATAGCAGTGCTGACAGCATTAAAAATTACAATTCTTTTGTTAACTGCAATATCGATTAATATACGTACATATATAGAAAAGTATTTTACATGTTTATGAAATTATCGATTACACTTATTATAGATATATTCGAAGGTATGTGGACACTGTAGTGACGGGGCGTGGAATTTTCAACTGGGGAAGCACTATAAAAGAAAGCATCAGTTTGCTTTGGTTTTTCTTTTTCTATTGAAATTTTTGCTGATTTCGACAGTCAAAATTGCTCACATCTACTTCTCAAAATAGTTTTAATTCTATTAAGGCAGAAAAACGATCACTCAACTAAAGTAGTTATTATGAAGTGTTATTATAAATTTACAAAGTTGCGAATATTTATTAAAATAGTTCTTGAATCCAGTTTCAATTAAAAATGTTAATATTTCGCAAATACTGTTCTTGTGATTAAAATTTTCATTTGAAAATATAACTTCAATTTAAGGTCTGACTTTAAGAAAGCAATGTTAAGAAAGTGTGAATATGAATTTTTTATATTTATGTTGGAAAATACCGCATAAACGAATTAAAAGATTTTACTGAAAAATGCTAATTACATCGTTTTATTGTTGTTGTTGTTATTAGTAGAGCAAGCACTGGTCTACCATCTTTAACAATTAATAATTTTTCCTCAAAACTTCTAACCGAAAATGATTTTTTCTTAAGTTTTCAATAACATAATCACAATTATCTATTTTAATTATTTGTAAATAATAAAAACAAAAATTTAAATTTTTCCATTTGTCAACAAAAACAAAATTATTTTTTGAAAATAAAGAATGCAGCATTCAATAACAAAAAACTACAGAATTACTTAAAAGAAATCAATACTACTCTCTAAAAAAGCCCAAAACCACATAAATTATTTATATAAATATTAATTCTCATTTAAGTCAACAACCACAATAATGCACAAAATTAATTCATTCCTTGCTACTTTTTTTGTTTGTAAATTCATTTTATGTCATGCGATATTTTGCTGTTGTTTCCCTAGATAATCTATTTTCTATCAGATATTTTCTAATTATATCAGGTAGATTTGGAATGAATATCAGCGACTCATTAAATTTTTTTTTTCCTTCTAAGATTTTATTTTATTGTCGTTTCATTTATTATTTTGTTGTTGTTGCTAGGAAACTAAATAGAGACAGAGTTAAGAGACAGTGTGTTTGAGTGTATGCATTCTGTAAATGAGAACTGAGGAGAATGATATTTAATTTGTCATTATATATTTTTATGCAATATAGCTATAAATATTGGTAAGAGAATAATGATTTTTAATTTTAACAGGCATTATTTTCAAATATTTTAAATTTGTGGTTGTTGAATATCTCTTGTTGGCTTGTATGATCGAAAGAATAATAGAAAATAATGATGTTTATATAGGCATTATTTTCAAAACATACATAAGGTAGTTAATGTCTATGCATATAATTTTTGCTTGAAATTTTTTTTTCATTCGATTTGAATTTTTGTAGTTAAGTAATTTTTATATTAAATTAAATATAAATTTTGTATTAAGATGTAAAAAATTATAAATAATATTTCATTTGGGGAGGCACTCATTCAACTCAATATATGGACGCTTCGTGCCTGGTAGACAGGTATACTATTTTGTATTAAATTTTGAATTCTTAAATTGAAAATAATCAGTAAGTATAATTGAATGGAAACTATATCGGCTCTAGTAATTACTGTATTATTTCTAAAGACGGTTAAACATTTAAGACAATAATTTTGATTGAAAAATATACCGTTATAAATCATAATACTTTTAATAAATTTCAAGTAAAACCAGAATTTTCTTATGATGGTCCTGGTATAACAACTGAAATCGTTTAAGATATTACCTAAGCTAACTGATGCTTAGACTTTATAATTTTATTATTGAAATTTTATATTATAATTCATCTCGAGCCTACGATAAAGTTTGCTAAACAATAAAATAAAAAAATCCTTATTTTTCATCATCGCATATACCTAAACGATATATTCTACGCCCAGCATATTATGAGCATTTCTTTGAAAAAAATATTAAGTCACTCCAGATCAACAAATATTTATAAAACTTTATTGTTCTAAAAGGGATTAACATTTTATTTAAAATTTCTGTTTTACTTGAGAGAGGTAAGTTTAACCTCTGAAAGTCAAATGGGGTTAATTATATTATCAACAGTTGTTGTTTTCTTCACAATTTCAATTGAATGTGTGAATTAAACGGAAATATTACCAAAATTTTCAATTTCCCAGGCAAATAAAACTTATTAATAATTAATAAAAGAAAATTTTATTAAAAAAAAAGAGTGAATATTTAAAATCCTATTTTTTTCATCTTAAAAATACTTACATTTTGACAAAATAAATTCCACGTAGGTATATTTGGAAAACTAATCTACTTTTACAATAACCAGCAGCGTCTTGAATATTAAAATTGTCAAAATATAAATTAAAAATTCAATTATTCAAATATTATTTTGATTTATGTTTGTTTTCTTCTCATACACAAATTTAAAAAAAAAAAATAAAAATTTTCTGACATCATTTTGTGGCTTATTGGAAATTTTACTTTAAGTACAAAAAAAAAATAACAAAAAATCATTCCATCGAATATTTTAAATTTGTTTATTTTATTAAGTGTTGTACATTTAAAAATATATGTCTGAGTTGTCAATAGGATTAGTTGATTTTAACCGAACAGTGTGATATTCTAAAGCCAATTTTATTCTGTGGAAGACACGATAAATAAGAAAATCAATCGCTTATAGGTAAAAATACAATACAGGTATATATATCATATTCAGTATATTAGTTACATATTAACTAAGAAAACTTACCCGTCTTTTCTAAAATACCATGAATAAATATTTCTTTAATAATTTTGTCCTGGTTACTCGTTGAAAATACCACAGTTTTACAAGAATATACATATATTGGGTTTATAAATGATATCAATTTCAATTGTAATGTCTTCCTTAGCACGAACATAAAATTTATTTGAGTATTAGAACCTCATCCGAAGTTTTAGTTTTAAAATTCTAATACAGTATTCATGACGGGATAGTACAAAAAACATTTCAGATTTAAGAGCAAAATATAACAGAAACAAATAAATTTGCTGCTGAGATCTAAAAAGATTCATACGCCATCAATTCGGTGCGAAGTAAACTTAGTTTTAAGTTTAAAGTAACTTGAAAAAAGTTCTTAATTATAATTCAGATTGTTAGAAACACTTGAATAAACCTTAAAGTCTGTTGATAATGTCTGCAGGGCCTTAAATTTCACCTTTTCGCTATTCATATTCACCAGTAGTTTAATCCAGCGAACTATAACAATCCTGGTTCTGAAAACTTTTGATATATTGTGAATATATTATGTTTCTGCATAAAAACTTGAATGGCAGTTGTGTTAATCAAGTTTTATTTTAGAGGCTACAGAATTCGTTTCATAAAGTAAATTAATCTATTTCGAGATTATTAACTAGTTTGTCCTAAAGAATTTTAATTAAAGCACTACTAATATCTTTCCCATATCTTCCAGTATGTGCCTCAGTTCAAATTTCACAGTATGTTATTTTCTTGTTATTAACTATAGAAACAGCTGTTGCCATATTGAAAACATTCAATTTTCATACATATAATAAATAGAAAACGACCCATATCCCGAAAACTGGCGTATGGATCATTTTATAACTAATAAAATCTTATAAAAGTGGATTATGGGTCAATCTCAAACTGTATATCTCCAAAACGATAAAAAATAGCGAAAAAAACGGCTCTGGCTAAAGAAAAATTATGACTGAAAACCTAATAATCGGTTCCTAAGTTCTAAAAAGTGAAAGTAGAGCTCAATACCAATCTATATTACACCAATTATTTTTTGCTTAATTAGACAGTTAGATATCTATTTTTGTTTTCGAATTCAACAACTTGTTTCAAAATTCAACAACAACACCATTTTCGAATTTATATAGGTAAATTTACATAACTGATATCCTCAACAACAAACAATCTATAAGTAACATTAAAATATTATATTATAAAGTTGTGTGCTAACTCGAACCAAACTTCTGTGAAAGTAGTTTGAACACATCACATTGTTATAATACCTATTTTGCTTATAAAAAAAATTATATCCAAGGCATGATCATTTATTTATTTTTTCTCCTTTACCCCATTTTAATCACCCATATTGGCAAAAAACCAACTTCATATTTTGCTATCATGTTAAAATTATTTATCCATGTTTGTCAGACTTTTTTTTTATAAGCAGACTTATTTTTGAACTGCTAAGTTACTTGTCTTTTTTAAAAATGAATTTTTGAATTATAATGATTATCAAAAATTGATATAAGAAGTAAAAGTAAATTCATTTTTAGTTTAAATGTAAATAACATATTACTAAACTTCCGCCATAAGCCCCAGTAATGGGCTTGTAGGATAGTGATGATCATGATGATGACCACTAAATAAATCCCGTTTATAAATTCTCAGTAGATGAAGGATAAAATCAAAACCTTTATACTTAGATAGTAAGTTGCACAACATTTGCTGTTATGATAAATTAAAAGGTGCGCCAACTTTTTCAATAGACCTTATACTTAGAAGCAAATCCAAAACGAAAAGTAAACTGAAGAAATGCTTTTTAAAAAAGAGTTTGTTCCACCTCCAAGCTGTTAGAATATCCCAGGTCTATTTTTGTAAATATCTTATTGTTTCTTTTCAACATTGTATATAATTTTTAACAAAAATATTTTAATTCTTTAAGTTATAAAAATAATAAATATTTTTTTTATTTATTTACAGGTAAGTTCAAATATAAAAATGGTGATGACATCTCATAAATGAATTAAGTATAATTAAAATATTAAAAAGAATGTGTTAAATTAAATTTTTTTACGAATTTCACGTAAGTAAAATTTTTTAATGCTGTTCTTCTAAAACATATTCAATTGATATAATTGTCCTATAATTTTTGGTTAATCCATATTTAAAAAACATAATATTTCAAATATGACACCCTCCGTCAAAACTTATTTGCACCCCTTAGGCTATCACATTATTCTTGTTTAATTTAATTAATGGTAAATAATTAATGGTAATGTTAAGAGCTATTAGGGCATCATGCTATAATATTTAATGAAATGCTTGTCTCGGAGGCGACAATTACCCATACGATTTAATCCAAGTTAATTGAAATTTAAATTCACGATGTTTAATCCTTTTATCGTTTACACGTAAAACAAAATCCATAAAATTTTTTTGAAGTACATGTCAAAACTTTATGACAAAAGTACAATGTGGTTAGTTACAACAAGGAAGTTATAAATAATAGATAAAGTAAAATCATTGCATGTTTAATTGAAGAAGATATGAATGAAAATCGCAGAGTATGGGTCAAACTATTTCTAGGTAAGAGACAATCTAAAAAAAAAGCTGTTTGTTATCAAAATCAACCTGTATACAAAGTAATAAATCGTTGCCAAAATCAGCTGAAAACAGAGAATTAAAATAAAAATTTACAAATTCGCCATATTTAATTCACAAACTAACAAATTTGATTGAGTGAAAATTGGATGGTTATCCATTGTGATTCACGTAGTTCATACGATGAGATTGAATGGAAAAGAGCGTTTACACGTATAATTTTTTGACATTTGAATCAAATCCATGGATTAAATCATACGTATAAATTCCGCCTAACAACCCTCAATACCTGAATAAAATAAATTATGATTTTCTTATAATAAATGTGTAACACAGTTTTGAAGATATTTTTTTTTCTTCAATTAGGAACTTAGTACCTAGTTTTATAATATATCTCATCCTTAATTTTGTGATGACGACATCCAGCATTCATTCTATTTTTTCGGAGGTCTTCCTGACAGACAATATATATCCAATACTATCGCGTTGACCTTCAGTGTTCCCAGCTTCTTCGTCTATTTCAACATCTTGAATGTCAAATACGTCCCTGATTTGAAGTGCTAAAAGCTTTTATTATACTCACAATTTAGTCCTAAAATACCAAATTTCATCAAACATTAGGACAATTTTAAATACCTAATAATACTGAATAAACTTTTGAGCATAAAATAATCAAAATAATCATAAATTATTAAAAACAATCTTAAAAATCCATAAAGTATGCTAAACTGTAACACTTGTTATATATGGAGTTGACAATTAAGTAATCACTGTAACATATATTCAGTCGATTGCGTTTAAATCTGAAATTAAATACCAATCATACCAAATGTATAAAATAAACAAATTTTCTCATCTATTAAGACTATCTTTACAAATTGTATAAAAGCAAAATTTAAACATAAAAATAATTTTCAAAAAACTTACATTTTTATGCACAGGATGTTTCAGAAAAATTTTACCATTATGGAAAAATTTATGAAATAGATTTCATATTGAAAATTATAAACTCATCTTAGGCATGTAAGTTGAAAAAAAAAATACCTATTGACATACAATTTATACATATTTACGGAGCCTTTACTAGAATATAATATTCTATATTATGTACTCTCTTTCAATTTCACAAATACCTAGTCTATAAGAAGGCACATATCAGACAAATTTTTAAAATTCATTTTATTTTTTTCAAATTCTAAACACATACAAATTGAATTGCAAGAAAAATAGCAAAAAGGACAAAATATTTCAAAAAATGTGATGTTAAATTTTTCACTTACCATTTTTTTTGTTTTTTGTTTGTGTTTTTCTTTTTAACTATAAGGACATTTTTTAACATAATAATATATATGATATTTAAATACATATAAAAGTATGTTGAAGAAAATTGTTAGTTGAATATTACAAAAAAAAGAAAAAAAAAAAGAAAAACAATTCAAAAAATTTGAATTTCAAGAAAATGAATGTCTAAGGATTAATTTTGTAAGCATATATAGAAAAAAATAAACAAGGATCAACACACGCACACATAAATTCATAAGTACTATTATATTTATGTTTGTTAATGGAATGCAAAGAATTCTTAATAGTATATTCTTATGTAAGTATGTAAGTATTTCTTGAATACATATACAAAATGTAACGGTATATTATATGCAAAATAACAGAATTTCTAATGATAAAGCAATAAAAACTCATTTCAATTTTACTGTTATTATGTATGGTGGGTGATACACATATTATATTATTTTATAACAAATCCATTTTACATTCCCATTATGCAATGTAGATATATAATAATATATGTACATATTATGTTTTACGGTTTAATAGTATACATATATATGGAAAATAACACCTGAAAATTTATGTTCTTACTCTCATGTATACTAAATACATATATTTCATAATATATAGAATAAGTGTAGAATATTATTGTAAAAAAAATATATATAGGTAAGTATTTTATACAATTTTAATGAAAATATTTAGTACTTGTTGTAAAAACAGATTTTATGGACTTTACATTTTTAAGAAAAATGCCTACAGTGTTTTCTTAAAATTGTTTTAAATCGAAATTTATGTTTCCGAATTTTATTCACCTGATCCTGTTGGCATTGTCACAAGTCTATTGCTTGATCACATGCAACAAACGCATATATTGTGCGAAACTCTTTTAATATAGCATAGTTTGTGTAATAAAAAAGTTTAGAAAGAAATTAATATTTGAATTATTGGTATCGGTCTATATGGTATATAGTTATGTCATAAAGATTAAATAATCGAAAATAAATTCTGTTCAGCGCAATAGATAGAAAACTGAATATTTGCAGTTATATACAATTTGATGATAACCTAAGCAAAATGTGTTACTACGCCGTTTAAGACGGCAGAGTGCATAAAGAAGACTTAGACATTTAATTAGTTTTCGTACAACAATTTCGCATGCGTTCTTACCATTGTATTGTTGTGCATTATGAACATATAATAT
Source organism: Argyra leucocephala (assembly GCA_963942445.1). Taxonomy (NCBI): domain Eukaryota; kingdom Metazoa; phylum Arthropoda; class Insecta; order Diptera; family Dolichopodidae; genus Argyra; species Argyra leucocephala. The sequence goes on along the minus strand of OZ012678.1, from coordinate 114,364,938 downwards.
GTAAATGAATTTATTAAAAATTTCCTACTTGTTTGCCTTTTAGATAAACAAAAATATTATTTTATAATATTCATTGTACTGTACACATTGGCACGTTAATCATATTTGAGATGTGAGCACAGAGTAGATGCAATTTACATTTTCATTGGCTTATATGGAAAACATAAATATTACAATCATTACTAAATAACTCTAGACTTTATAGAGTGTGGTGTACATAAAAATTTTTATATCTACAGCAATATTCCTTATATAAATCTTCGGGCAATTCTATCGATAATTTTTTTTTTTTTTCAATCACTCAGACCTTAACATTAATTTCCAAACATGAAATTTTAAGAATATACGGCGACGACGAAATACTCATTAAAACATTGCATGTTTAATATTGGTGGCTGGAAAAAACTAAAAAAAAATATTATGAAACGTAATTTGTAAGTTAGATTAAGTAGTTTTAGAGCACATAAAATGTAGGATCAGTATGATACTAATCTGAAATAATTTGTTTTACCTAAGTTTTTTTAATCAAGTAAGAATAAAATATATTAATAATAAAAAATAAAGCACATTCTACAAATCAAAAAAGAAAAAACTTTGCCTCAAATTTCAATATTCATAAATATAATATTCATAATATAAATTCCAAGTTTCAGTAAAAAAACGTATTCGACATAAGAAAATAAAAAAATACGACTAGGATCAGCTATTAATTATCACATTTATAATGCTTTATTTACTTCAATTAGATATTTTTTTTATTTTTCATATAATATTTTCATCTTCTCTGTTCGCTAATTGTACTTGTGCAAATTACACAATCACTTGGCGTTTTTTCAGTGCATCATGCAATATATTCTACTACATATGCAAATTACTGTCTGTATCAATTTCCCAATTATTTTGTACTCATATATGCATAGAATTTTACATTTTGACAATAAAATTTATAGATTTTTAAGGGCTAAACCTTAATTTTTACAACAGTAAATTATAAACTTGACAAAATAAACATTTGACTAAATAAAAAAAATTGATTTATTGTAAAAGGCAATAGTAAAAGTTTCCTACATTTAATTATGAAATATTAATATGCTAGAAAAATTAACAGAAAATAATCGAAAAGCATCATAGCTCTCATCTCCACTTAACCTTCACTTGCGCAGGATTAACATATGTTAATATTTACTTTTTTACTTTTGAATAAAGACTTCATTATTTGGCCGATCTTAATGAAATCAGACATCAGTGCCTAATCTTTTGAGTAGATATTGAATATGTAAAAAAACGTGTCTATGCCCGATTTTTCGGAAATTTAATTTTTTTTCTTTGTTGTTGGGCGAGTTTGACATAATGTTAATATTTTTTTTATTCATACAAAATATATGGTATTCTATCAAATTTTTGTAATTATTTCGATAAGACTTGAAAAATGAGAATAGAGGTTCTAAAATATTTTAAATAGCTGCTAAAATTAATATATTGTCAAATATAAAATAAATAAAACACCATAGGTTTTTTGAAAAAAAATTTTGTTTTGAATTTTGTTTTTGGTATATTATAAAAAGAAAAATTCTGTTACGAAGTTAAATTAAAAATTTATGTCAACCATTGATGTATTGAAAATTGCGGCAAATGTTTCACAATCTGTTTTATAATATTTTGTTGTCTGGCCCTTTGATCTGTTGATGGAATTTTATTCCACTTTGTGCCATCCTTTCCAATAAAATATTGATTTGATTATTTTCTTCTTGTACTTCTAATTCATCATCTAGTGACCCGTCCTTAGAATCATGATCATCCCTTAGGTTTAGGATGCATTCTTTCTGATCTAGACCTGATTTTTCATTTTCATTTTGCAAAATATGATAATGATTGTCTTCATTATCATCACTTTCGACTCTTGAGGGACCAGCAACTGGTTCACATACTATTTCTTTCGGTGGTCCTACATCAGCACGTTCATCATCTAGCATATGTTCCACCAATTTAGAGAAATATGCTTGTTTTTTCTCCAATGATAACCTGTAAAAATAAATTTTTTGGATCTTTTGTGTGCAGTTTTTTTATTTTTTGTGTTTCTCATAGTAAAACTGAATAAAAAAAAGTGTCATATGCCTATAGCGGCATTTTTTTTTAAATTTCATTTTTAACAGTCTTGCTTGATTTCGAAGAAATTTATTAATATTTACACCAAAACATATGAAACTTCAAAAATGGGTTTTTGAAGAAGAACACTAACTTTTTGTGTTTTTTTTTCACTCCTACTAAAAATTACAAAATTTACTTATCTTTCTACCTGAACGGCAGATAACATTTTAAGCTCCTCCATATTATTGCAAATATCGAAAATTCATAATTTTACCTATATAAATTTTATTTATTTATTTCAACTATCGCACTTTATCGCAACTACTAACACTGTTAAAGAGCTTTGTAACAAACAGAAGTGCCCAGTAGCACTCTCTTTTTCTAAAATACTGGTATTTCCAGAACATAATATATTAGAGGATAGATATTCGCTGGTAATAAAAGCAAACATAAAAGTAACAGTAATGCACAAACAAAAATAATCATAAAAACATAAAAATCACTTATTTTTGTCAAAATATATGGAAAATATATGGAAAAACCAAAAATATTAACATATGTTAATCTTGCCCGATTACATATATTTGGTGTGCCGCTCAAGCGAAGGTTAGTTAAAAGAATATAGTGCCGTACTAATTGCATAAAAAGGTATTCGACCTAAACTATTGTCAAGAACATAACAAAAAATGATGGAACATTTGTTCAACAACACCAACCCATATTAATCTAGATTTTCCAGCTTTTCACCATGTATATAATATGTCCTCTACGTTTGTTCAGCCTTGCATACCCTGATCTAGTTGATTGTGTATTTGATACAGTTTGTGATGAGAAATTTTGTATCTGCAAAATATTAATCTTAACACATAACTATTTTCATGTCGAATCTGTTAAAATTTTGCGTCGATTTCTAATATGAGTTTTCAGTTTTGCGTCAAATATTAAAACTGGGTTAAATAACATTTGTGAGGCAATATAAAATACTGTGGCGCTATGCAAAATATTTTTGATATTAAAATTTTCCTTATCAGTTAAAAAATTAATTATTTGGCTGTCTCCAACATAATTAAGGATTATCAATGAAATAATTTCGTCTTAAAATTCAAATAATAATTATTATTCGAAAATTTTCTTCTGACACTCTATTTAAAATAATTTTATAAAACAAATATCGAAAATATACGTTTTTTTAACATAAATTAGAAAATAAAATAGAAAAGGATATGATGAAAATGAAAACTTATATATTTTTCATTTCTTGGGTTCGAATTTAAGTTTCAGTATCAAAGTCATTTGGTATTAGGTACATAATATTATAATATTTTCTATCCCTTTATACATATTTCTTACGTCTACATTTATTTATATTATAATAATATATTAACATAATATTATATATAATAATTATAAAATCTTAAAATTTTCTTTTATTAAATTTATTATAACAAAAATTTGGCTTTAGGCACACAAAAATGAAAAAAATAAACAAACTTTTCTTACAAAATGTTATTTAAATTTGCAAAATGAAAATTCATATGAAAATTGTCATAATTTTCATTAGATTCCAAGTTTTGTATAGAATAACGATGATATATGTAAGTATGTAAGTGAATTTAAATTAAATTTAAAATTAAATGTCTAGGTAATGCTAAGATTTGTTAGAAATTTGTTTATGTGTTAAAGTCTTTACAAGTTTTTATAAAATTGTAATCTTAATGAGATTATTTGGTAAATTTATTATTCCTACCTATGTAAATACAGATTAAAATATGGAAATAGAAAAAGGTTATAAAAAAAACCTTCTACATTTTATAAGATAATATAAAAGTATTCAGGTTACTTTAGTACTTCATCATAGTCTTGTATTTTACTTTAGTATAACTCAATTAGGTATCAATAATATTTTTTTTTTGAAATTTAATAAATCTGTAGTTTTATAAGAACAGTCAATGAAACAATTTGAGAAAATTTGTAGAGAAAATGCTTGATGTGAAATACCTCAAAGTAACATACACTCTGGTACACTTGCCACATTATTGAAATATAAAAAAATTATTTCGTAGTACCTAATCTGTAATGAGCTGTTTACGAGCTGAATAATGATTGAAGTTTATAATTTTTGTAAGTACAAGTTTCAGAGGATCAGGCACATCAAAAACAACATTAACAAACTTTCAATAACATATTTTAACTCATTAATGCACATAATCTGTTTAATCGGATCTGCACAAAAATATAGGCTTGATATATATAGTAACCAAATTAATTAATTAAATTATATTATGTCAAAAGGTTTAAGTTAATTTTAACATTGTGTTTTCCGAGTGAATTGGTTTATATAATTTTTTTTTGTGATTTAATTATGGAATTTTATGATGATCGTTCCAACTTTCTTTAGCAGCAGAGGTGGTGGGTAAGCCAAATTAAATAACTTTCACTTACGATTCATAATTATTACACAAAACATTGTTTTTAAAATGTTACTGGATATGTTTGAGTATTTGGTTACTATTACAAATGTATAAGTTTGGTGATATGGCGTCATACTTTTACTGTGTACTATTATATAATGTACATATAAAAAAGTAAAAAATATCTAGGTATAGATATTTCTACAATTTGTTAACAGACTGTCTTTAGCTAAAGTAATAGAATAGTTTGAAAGAGGCTATATTCTTGATCCTGTGGGCATACATATATAATGCTGAACCACCTGAATATGGCAACGACACTGATTGTGATACTGAGTCCAGCGATTTATGGCGCGGCATGAGATTTGAATCATTTAGGGTTTAATATGCTGCGGAGAAATACGTTATACGAAATATTGCGAATACGTAATACGAAATGATCAATTATTTCTTAGCATTAGACCATTCCAAAAATGAAGACAATTATAGTTGTTTTGCAAATTGGGATTCCGATGAAAGTGAGGAAGAGCCTCTCTCTAAGTATTCTCAAAAGGATAATTCTAAAACATGTAAACAGCATAGAATGGAAAAAAAGGAAAGATATGTATAGAGTGGTAATGTACGCAACGAATTTTGATTCTATAAAATAGAGTAAATGTGGAAGATGTGGAAACGAAAATTTGCCAATATACAATCAGAATTGTTTTAAAATTATAACGATGGAATGGAAGGTGTAGATCAAATGGATCAAACTGTTACAGTGTATATCATACAAAAATTAGATTACATGATGAAAAATGGTGGTGGCCAGTTTTCTGCTGTTTGTTAGATGCATGAAGATAAGAAACGCACTAGTTTGTTAAATTTCCGCCAAAATATAGCTCTTTTGATGTTGACCAAATATGCAAAAACTATCTAACTGTCAGAGGTAATTCGATTCAAAATTATAACGACCAGAGACCATTTGCCAGACTATTGGAAAATGGACCAAGTTTTCAAATATCGTGGAGGAAAAGCCAAATTTATTTGTAGTAAGTCACGTTGTATTACATCAAAAAATGGGTTTCAAAAATCTTCATATGTTTTAAACAAAATAACATTTTTTTCAATTGAATGCAATCCGATATATCGGATGTCTTATTTTTTTCCATTTCCAACTTTTTATTTAATCAGATATTTTCGTTTTTCAACTTAATAAATTGAATATGTATTGTATTAAAACTTAAAAATTTTGTTTTAATAATTTTATGCAGTAATGGGTTAATTCGTATAAATATTATCTTCTTCTTCTTCTTTTGTTTTAGATTCAGGACGTATTGCTCAATAGCTTTCAATATTGGAAGTACATAGTAAATGATTATCTTTTTAACTAAAAAATGAGAGATGCTTTAATCGACTATTAGTATTTAATTGACTGAGAGTCCGTACGAAAACTATCTTTTCAGTTAGATATGATGGCACTAATTTACAAAATGATTTCATACATAAGGCAAAGTATAATTTGTTTTTATTACTGTCAGATTAATTTTTAGAGGAACCACATCAGACTTCTATCACTAGACGAAAGCTTGCTTCAATTTGATTGTGCAAATATATCATCATCCAGTAGGGTTAGTTAAACAAACACCGCCATTGATTAGTAAAAACTAAAAATAAACTAAACCAGATACAGGCTGTTAGAAGAAGTCATAAGTTAATACCTATGTCAATAACATTATGCATTATGCATTACCTAAAAATATTTGCAAAAGTTAGGCCGAACTTACCAGATCAAAGCCAGAAAAGAACAACAGTTGTTAGTTAGTTTCAGTTGTATGTACATTAAAACGAAATCGTTTTTTTACATTTAAAACACTTAGTTGTCGAAAAAAGAAATATAATTGGAATTTACTTCGCGGAGAATTCTAGTTATTGGCTCGAATCTACCATATTTAGTAGGGTGGAAAGGGATTATTCCGGATTTAGCTCTTTCAACCAAATGATTTGAAATTTCAGGGGCTAACATTTTACCCGCAAAAATCTGGTGAATAAAAGAGATATCTGCAATTACCCGACGATCAGGCAAAGACTGTAAGTCAATGACTTTAAAACGGTGGAAGTAAAGTAGAAGGCGCAGCGGAAAATTCCATGAAAACTTTTAGATACGACAAATTCACAATATAACAAAAATGGCATAAATGTAGCTTGAACGAGGCTTTTTTTTGCCCACTTACCTCAACAAATTAGAATTTCCATTGTTTACGTACTGTGCTAAGGACTTTTTGGAAAATTGAAGTTGATATTGATATTCCATGACAGCTTTTGTTAAAGACTATTATTATACGAACTATGAAAGAAGAACAATTTGAATTTGTGAATAATTTCTGCTACTTGAGAAGTATAATAGCAACAGGTGGTTGGGCTCAAGAATATGTAGAAAATATATTAAAGAAAGCCAGTGCAGTATTTGGCAGATTGCAACCGATATGAAGGAACAGCGTGGGAATAAGTTAAATTAGCAGCAAGAAATCGAGTACGATGGAAATGTCAAGTGGAAGCTCTATGATCCAATGAGGAGTAAGGAAAAAAACAAAACAAAAATTATACGAACTTTATCTACTTATGAAATAATTGAATGATTCATTTTAATATGCTATATGGCATTGTATGGTGTCTATATTTTTGAAGTAGATAACCATAACTTGGGATTAAGCATGCATTAAGCTTGATTTCATTGTTTTTAAACCAAAACGAAATTGTATCAAGATCATCATTAATTTTAGCTATAAACTCATTTACATTGAAGCCAGTTCCACTTATATAAATTTGAACATCATTAGCATATAACCTGGAGTTGGAATCAATTAAAAAGCGAATATCCTAAAATCTAATCTAAAGAAACACCACATTTAATATCTAAATAGTTTGAACTAATACTATTTGCATATACCAATTGCTTCCTGCCTGTTATGAAGTTTTGTAGAAGGAAAATAGCAGAAATGTCGAAAGTTCGATCTCAATTTTCTACCGAGAAGTTGATGATTAACACAATCAAAAGCTTTCTATCTAAAAATCTAAAAATAGTGAAATAATTAAATAAAATATTTTGCAGCTGTCTCACAATATAACTATTCGATTTTAGTTTTATCAATACGTTAGTGTGTACTGAGTCATCATAACATGTAATATTTTTCAATAACCATACAAAAGACCCCTACATATTTAAATTTGAATAACATGGTGATTGTTTTCTGAAAATAGTTTAATCAGAGATCCCGTGTTTAAATGCAACTTATGACACTAATATTTAATTAAAGTTATTTGATTACTGTCTATTTTCGTCAATCTCAGAACCCATCGACTCTACACTTATCAATGTGTTAATCTATTAATCAATCAGCAATTGGCGTCTTCTAATCAAGTAATATTTGGTTATTTACGTAAAAAATATTCACACTACTGTTTTTCTTAAAGTAAAACTTAACTATCTATTCCGTAGTGGAGTATGTAAAGTCATATTCACAAAATTGGGTATTATTTTCAATAGAAAATTCACTTGGCATGACCACACTGACTTTATTTATATACCTTTAATACTCAGTATTCTGTAAACTATGAAAGTTCGCTTTCTATCTATTTATAAATTTTGTAAAGAAAAAGCTTGAGCTATTCTAGTCTTTCAAAACTGATTTTTTATATTTGCATAAGAAATCAACTATTGGAAGATCACCAAGAAACATGAACTTAGTTATCCAACGTCATAGTGATAGACTCATCAAGCATTCATCTTTCTTTGTTAAGACTTCAGTACTTTGGAACACGTTGCCAAATGCCTTTATGAAAATTTATTGAACTGTGTTAGGAGCATTTCAAACTAAAATGTTTGTTATTTACTTATCTTAGTTATTCAATTATATATTTTCTGTATTTTGATTTTTGATTCATTTATTTGTTTTATTTATTTGGTTATCAGGTTTAGTTTTTACAAGTTTTCTTGAGAGAAAATCAATTTACATTCTTGTTTGCTGATTACTTGTAACATCAATTTTAAATTTTGTTTGTTAATTTGTTAATTTTTGAAGTTTGAGGTTTTGATTTTGTTATTTGTGTTTTTTGGAAATATTAGAACAAAATTTTGTCTAAAACAAATTCTTATATACACAGATTTAGAGACTATAACCATCTTATGGACATTTAAATTGAAATTCCTATTATCTTTTTCTTCTAATATTCTCATTGATTTCGAGTTTTATTAATAGTACGTTTTCAAGCTCATGTTTATGGATAAACAACTAGCTCATAAACCAGTCAAATGTCAAGTGTTCACAAGCTTTTTTGGAAAACCACCAGCTGTTTATTGTTTATATAAAACTATACTACTGTTTATATAAAATTTTTTTTTGTATTATCTTTGAGTAGAACTTAAGCTGTTATAATTGGTCATACGATAAATGAATAAAATAAAACAAAATATGGAGGATTTAAAAAAAATGATAATATCAGAGAAACAAATAAAATAATTCACATTTTAGTTTATTACCATACCCACTTTACTCACTTCAACATTTAGTTCTGAGAATCTTTCAAAAACGAAATACAAAAATATTCAATTTACAATTATATAAAAAAAATAATCATCATTTTAATTTATTATCTCTTTTTCCATTTGAATTTTTTACTTATATATAAAGCCTTATTATTTTTACAATATCCTTTGTTTTAATTCTTCTGTTAACTTTCCATGTAAGTGTTGTAATTTCTCAATCACTTCTATAACTCCATAGAATTTTTCTTCACTTTTTTCTATTAAAGTTATACAAGATTTTCCAATTAATCGTTCTGATGATAATTGAGAATTTATACTTGATTTTTCGTTTTTTTGATGATCATTAATTGAAGCTAAACTAATTTCACACAAATTCACATTTCATCTATTCTTGGTATTTTGATTTCTTTTTCTTTTTGTTTTTTTTTTTTTACAAATGACAAAATGAATTTATGACAAAAAAATCAAGGGTCATGCAAAAAAAAATTTAAAATCGACAAAAAATCAAAATTTCATGGATGGGTTACATGTTTTTGAAGTGGTTTATGATATAAACACCTCGCTACTTGTTTATGATTTTCAGCAAATTTATATGGGAAAACCACTACGTAAACAACCAGTTTATCATAAACAACATATTTATCCATAAACATGAGCTTGAAAACGTACTATAACATTAAAATTGAAACTGATTAGCGCTACATTATGCCTTATTTTATATACTGGACCATTTTCTTTCATATACGGTCTAGGTGTTTGAACTACAGTATAGTCTCTTAATTTTAATTTTCATGACTTCTCTAAAGTTCACCTCATTTGCCATCCACAAATTTCGGCGTTATTTTTTATTTTATTTATAGATTTATTTATATAGGGCTTATCACCACATTAGGGTTTATCAAGCCCGAACTAATATAACTATAAAAATTTGAATGTAAGAGTAATTCTGAAATTATTGTTTTTTTTTTGTTTTTTTTTTGTTTTACTTAAATTTATATATGTAGCATGTACCTACTACAAAATAATTTCAAATTTTGTTTATTAATTCTATTTTTTCTATAAATTTAATAACGTTCTCGGTGGTTTGCAGATTATCTTCTTTGAGAACTTGAAGTCCACTTATAGCAAATTCGCTTCTTTCATTTCTGTACAGGTTGCAGTCTTCAAATATATGCTTAATTTTGATTGGGGAATTGTGGTCACAATTGCATATTGGGGGATCATTTTGAGGTCTTTCATACAGATATCTGTGCGTTTTTCCTGCTGATTTTTTCTATATTGTTCCATTTACTAGTGGACAATTTAATCCTCTTCAACTTGTTCGAATCGGGGATATTTTGCCTGTTTTGGTTATGTTTGATCCATAAAACTTTATTAACTGCTTCTTTATAGTCCATGCAGTAATCTCTGTGTTCATTATCGTGTTCTTCGAGTGTTGCTTCTTTTGCCAATTTGTCCACTCTTTCATTCCCAAGGATACCTACATGCCCAGGTGTCCATACGAATACAAATTCGTTGCTACTCTCTTGAACAAATCCCTTGATTCTTATTATCGTTGGGTGTTTAGGATTATATGTATACATAGCCAGCAGGCTACTTAAGAAGTCTGTGCATATAAAATTTTTTTTTCTATCGTGTTTCTTGTTACAGTGTTCAACTGCTCTATAAATTGCGAATAGCTCTGCTAAATATACGCTGGTGTTATCACCTAGTCTGTATTTTTGTTCAAGTCTTGTGCAAGTAAAGGCACATCCAACTTTTCCATTTATTTTGGACCCATCCGTGTATATTTTAAAACGTTTTTGTATTTTTTGTTAAGCTTTTCATTAAGTAGTCTTACATACCGTTCTTTATTGGTTTGTCCTTTTTTGTGTATGTTAATTGTTAAATCAATATTGATGTTTTTCGTAATGCAGGGTGGTGTTTTGAATGATATTGAAGGGTCTACTTGATTGTATGTTATTTCATATATTTCCAACAGTTTTCTCAATCTGATATAAAAAAGTTGATATTGTTGAGCTCTATCCTTAAATTTATTGTAAAGACTTGTGTTTAGTATGAGTTCTGACAGTGGATGTTCCTTATTTGCGAGTATCTTAAGTCCATACTTTATTTGTTTGTTTGTCCCGCCTCGTATCAAGGGGGAGTTCTCCTGAGCCACATATGATGCTGGTAGTAGGACTAGTTGGGAATACACCCGTGACCAGTCTCGTACCTGTATTCAATATTGGGTCTAGGGATTTTAATCTTGTTGTGGTCGCTGATCCGTAGATACAGCTTCCGTAGTCTAGAACTGAGATAACCACGGTGTTTAGTATTCTAAGCATCATCTTTCGATCAGATCCGTAGCTGCTACTGTTAAAAGATTTACTACCATAAATTCGATAAATTTTTTGTAGGTTTTTCAAAAATACCAAGTGTGTTCTTACTTGTTTCGAGGAGTGTTCACATCGCAGAGTCAGTGAATCAGTAGTTTGAGCGTCTTAGTGTTTCTAGATGTTTTAAAAATATTATAAAATCCTATTTTCCTACTCTTTCCATATAGCAACCAACTTTTCCCAAATTTATATTATTGTAAAAATTAACAAAAATATCATTCTTCGCAATATTTTGCTAAATACTATAAAAGATCTAGTTTCCTAATATGATACTGTAAAAAATTATATAATAACAGACAACTCAGATATCATCCGAAATTCTCATTGAAGTCAAAAAGTCAATAAAAATAAAAATGTATGTAAAAAAAAAAACAAAATATTTACATTAAAAAAAAAAATAAAACAAAAATCTATAATGCTAAGTCTAGTAAGTTTTCCGTTAAAACCAAAATACCAAAAACAATACTACATATCCACATAATTTATATAAAATGTTTTTCTATGTTATTCGTCTTGTTTAAACCGCCTATTGGCATAGCCTAAAAAAAATAAAAGCAAACTTAAATTCTACATAATAATAAATAATATGTATATAGGCATAGAGGTTAAAACGAATCTCCAAATTTGTTATGAAACAAAAACAAAAACAAAAGGAAAAAAAAAACAATTTTCAATTCTCATCAGGTATATTTTACATAAACTACAGATACATTTTTACATAAACTCAAATCTATCACATTATAGGATGAATAATATTTAAATATATACCTATCCATATACATATACGAGTACGTACAAATACTATGTATTATATTAGTATGGATACCTAGTACATACGAATTCCACTTTATAGAAATGAAATATTTAAATATGGTGTTGCTTTTGGCAAGAAAATCAATTCGTTTTGTTTTTGTTTTATTTTTATTGTTGTTTTTCTTTCTTTTATAATCCTTTAAGGATACTCTTGAATATCAACCACTTTATATTAGATCTGTACTCAAACTATAGAATAAAATTTTATATTTGAAGAATAAAGAAAGCATTGAACTATCATGAATAATATTAATGAACAAAATTGGGACCAAATATTTAGACTGAAATATTTAGGTTCAAAAAAAATTATTCAAAATTAGATAGAATAGTTTAGAACTAGTTTACGAAGCATCATCAGAAACAACTTGAATTTGATTATGGTAATGTGAATTTTGTTTGAATTCAAAAAATTGAAATTTTTAAAATTTTAGGTATATAGAGAAATTCTAAGAATGCCATGAATTTTTTGTCTGTTACGGAGAAGTGAAATTTAAATTGATGTATAAAATTTATAGAATATGCTGTAGGCTCTAGGTGAAGCATTATTAAAATTAAATAAATGTTATAACTTTTGGTTTGTTTCACAATTTCATTAAATATCTTAACTGATTTAGGTTATTACACCATCATCAGAAGACTTCAGTCAAAATTGTGAAAATTTTAAATTGAGGCTTAAAGTAGAATTGTTTCCCCTGTTACTCCTCTTGGAAGTATTCCACTTGATATTTTTATCGTACTATATTGCTAGTAACTGTTTTCACGCGTTTCCACGTTACGTTTGTTTTTTCTAATTCTTGTTTTAGACCGGGTCTTCTTGTATCTTGCAGGTTCCATTCTGAGCTCATTCGCGCGATGTTATTTTTTTTTTTTTTTTTTTTTTTTTTTTTATATTATAGCCAAAACTTAGGTTTTGAACCTTTAAGTACTTGCGTACCGTTGACTATTTGAAAAAGGAAAGGATAGTTAGAGGAAAGGAAAGAAAAAGGAAGAAGAAAAGTTTTGTGGGAAAGAGCGAACAATGTTGTTAATATTCGTCTTAAACCTCTGTAAGTCATAAATAAAAAACATAAATTTGACGACTTTCTGATCCATCTCCATGGGGTCTTCGCCGATTAGTATCCAAAGGTGTTTGTGGCTTATTGTGTTTGGCCAGAATATTCGGCATATTATCCTTTAGACATTTATTAATGAAAACTTGTAACTTCTGGTTGAGGATTTTTGAAGATATTGAAAAAATTGAGAGATTAAAAACAAGCTAATAAATGGAGCGTGCTTAAAGTTCAAATTCTAAAATCGACAAAGCTAATTTAAGTGCTATTAATTTTAAGGTCCACAAACGTTACCAACAAACTTATATCATCTGATTACTAATAAAAGCGGCAGAATTGAAGCCTGCTCCGGAAATTGATCTTAATGAAATTTCTTTTGTGAATAATAATTGCATAAATATTTATTTTGAGTAATTGGCTATTATTAAAAATTAAAAATAATATGCTTGGTTTATTAAAGAGTTTAGTTTTTATTGAAATAATCAATCTGTAGTTTACCATAGTGAAACATCATCAAACTACTATCTTAATTACGTAGATGAACAACAAATCATGTGTATCCTGAACCTGACTAATCAACTTCCTCCATTTTTGTCGGTCACAGTCGGCTTCATTTCAGTTGAAGATGTTTGCCGATATTTCGTCTTTCCAATGGAAGTTTTGTCTGTTCCTACGTCCTGTATCTTCTGGTTTAGATTTAAAAATTCTCTTGGCTCTCCCCAACAACCGCAAACCCAACCGTTAGTGGAGCAGATTTGTTTTTTATCCTAAATATTTTCAATCAAAATTCCTAATACCAAAAATATTATAAAATTTAGATTATTCACATAAAATACCCACCCTCATAATTTTACCTAGCCTATACATATACGATGTAAAAACAGATAATGATGAAGGACGAAACACATCAAACAATTCAATAGGTTCATTAGTTTTACATAGAGTAATTTGAACTGAAATTATTCAACATCTTGATAAATTATGTGTCTTCATGAAATATGTACTATACTACAACATATATTATACCTCTATTAACATAAATGTATATAGTACTATATTTAAGAATGTGTATCTTAAGATAATTAAGTGATTCATTATCATTATAATACTTAAAATTCTGTGTATATAACATAGAGAGGGATCGAAGATCTTTGATATATAATTTTCTAAATTTTAAAAGTTATTAAAAGAAAATATTTTCAATCGTAAAATTTGTAGACTAGTTTTAGAAATCTACTTTTAAATTGCCGATATTTATGTTGGTATTCTACAGAATTTGGTCACTATTGGTATCATTCAAAGCATTTTTTTTTTCTTATACGAGTACATGTTTTGTCAATTGAACCCACATTAGGAGATAATATTTGTATAATTTGTTGTGAGTGCTTATACAATTGTTGATTCTAAGGTTTTGTTTTTCAATTTTAGAATACTAATAATAATTAGGATATGATTGCTTAACAGGTTAATGAACAATTTCAATTTGTGTAAATAATTTTTTGTTATTTTATATTGTTGTTAGAGGTTTTGTATAATTTTGTTTCTACATGAATTGAGTAATAAATTAATATTGTTAATTGAAAAAATATTAATTATAGATTGGTTGATAGAAAAAATACTGGATAGTAAATACTGTGCAAATTTTGATATTGTAGATATTTGTATATTGCTATACATTATAATATTAGATAGAGTGTAGGTAACAGTTAAATTGTAGATTATCAAATGTGGTAAAAATTGTTTAGAAAAATTTCACTCATTCCAAAAATAGTTTTTTTTATAAGTTTTGATGACATTTTAACAACAGAGATTTATTTTATTCGTTTTGTTCTTTATTTTAATTAATTAATTTTAAATAATTAAGTAAAGTTATTAATATAATAATTATTTCCTTGAAGGAAATCATAATCATAGAATTTTCCATTTTAGCCCAGTGATCAGCTTCACTTTTGTTCCTTTGAGTCGACGGACAGTGTTGTCGACATCTAAAAACTGCTGTCATTTCCGAGTTCAATTTAAATTCGCAGTACGTTTTTTACTACATGTTTCATTATTTTACTGAATAACTGTAAATCTATTTATCATGTACATACCATGGCACATGTATGGCCAAGAAGAACTTTATTTTTGCGTTTGGATGTTTGTTTCATTTATCCCAGCCTTGTAATTTGATACTGTTCATATGTTTTAATACGTGCAATAAATTGTATTTTATACTCTAAATTACGCCCCAGTAACTAATAAAAGTTTTTATATCTTATAACGATCCTGTTTTTTCTTATACATACCTTAGTTTATCATAAAACATCGTTTCCAAATACTTTGCTGTGTTGACATATATGGTACAATTGTTTTGTTTATTAAAATGGAAATGGTACCAATTGTAGTGACGCACCCTGTACGTTGATATTAGTTTGTTGGCAATTAAAAATTGTAGGAAAATCACGCCACTCCATATTAACACGAAATGCATGGTTATAGAATTTTATAGCTTATAATGACCACTCATAAAGTGGATGGTCAACTGAACACAAGTATCTTATTTAAATGAGCACCCACACAATCTTCTACAATATAATAAATGTTTGTTGCTTTGATTTAATTAAATTTTATACGCCATTGCTGGGCTTAAAAGTTTAATCATGTCATTCTGAAGTTTTGCTGTGGAGTTCTCGACCGATATGTGAACTGCAAAAATTGCCATGTCCTTTGCAAAGTTAGATTATAAAAGTTTTTCGGACTCTTTATTTTAGCACTAAAAATTTTTGATGCGTTTGTAGAGAATAAAGATATAAAAAAATAAAAATAAGATATAATAATATATTTTTGTGGTGAGGATGATGAACAAACGATACTAAAATGAATATTATATTCAATGGTGTATAATATTAGAGCAAGAGATATACCAAGATCAAGTTGACTTGATGAAATCTAGGAAAACTGTAATTGATTGTTGAACTGTAACTGACAGATTGTAATTAACGGCTAGAGTACAGTTGCTGATGATAGATCAGAATTATGGGAAAATTGTAAAAGGCGTCAAAGCTCACGATCTGTAAAATAAATAGATAATAATGATGACTTAAAATAAATTTAAAGTTTTTGTACAACACTCATATAGTTATATTTTCATCTAGAAATCTCTTCAGTTTTTATAAAGTGATCAAAGATTACTTGAAATAAAATTTATTTCAAACAACTTTTATTATTATAGGCATACGTACTTTAAAATTTAAACTACATATATTTTGTATCAATACTGAAATAATAAGCATACTTATATTATTTTATTAATGATAGATTACAAATTATAAAAATAATAATATTAAAATAACTTCCAAATCATAAAATTAAAATTAAATAAATTATTTTTACCTTGAAAATTACAATTTGAACTTATTAAATTTCATGTTCATATAGGTTTGATGGTAATTTTTAAAATTTAAAAACCACATTACATACATACATATATATCTATGATAAATTTTCTTTTAATTCTGTAGAGTATTTCGAAATAAATTACAAGTACCTACTTGTACCTATGTCACTAAAATTATTTTATTTAATATAATAAAGGATATCTATTAATAATAATTTTATTTATATTTCATAAATACTGCATAAAATGACTGCAACATTTACTTAAACTCTTTCAAAAACAAAACACTACATTTCAATTAATTTTCTAAAGTGGGTATACATATGAGTATGTATTTCCATACTACAATGTTCGATAATACTACATTGTATATATATATAATAATAATTATAGGTATATATAATATTATACAAATATATAAAACGAAACCCAAAATGAGTTCTGTAGTTCATTCAAAAACATAACAACCACCATTCACATTTTATTTAAATACATTTTGAAATATAGGTACTTAAAATATAGTAAAATATAAATTCAAACAAATTTATATAGAAAAATTACCCCATTTTCTGTAAAATGTAATTTTTTATAATTTTTTGTTTTGTGATTTTATTTTGTTCTTTTTATTATTATTATTTTTTTATTTTTTTAGAATTATAATTTGTTTTGTAACTTGACAACTCAAGAGATTTTGTGTAAATATCTACTATGATTTCTTTCATTTGAAAATTATCTACATACACAATAATATATACATAATATATACCTATGTGTCTATATGTATCTATAAAATAAAAAAATTCTTTCATTCAAATGCATTTGCGATTGTATATGTATTGACATTTTAATTAACACAATTTTTAAATTAACCTAAATTTAAAAATTTAAAGGATGACTGCACAGCATATTGTATAACGATATTGAAAGAGAAGTAAGATACTCTTTTATATACATAATCATTAACTTACAACTATTTTGTTTAAATTTATGAAGATATCTGTTTTTTTTTTATAAACTTTTATAAAGTTCCGCTGCACTAAATACCATCCAGTATAATTTACATCCATTCTGTAGTTTCAATTGTTTTAATTTTTTTTTTTTTTGTATCAATTTTAAAAATAAAATAAATTCTTGATTTCAGTATTCTAAAGTTAAAATTTTTCCGAAATTTTATTGATGATTTAATTATTCACTCAAAACAACAAAAAAACCGAAAATATTTCTTCTCTATTTAAATTTCCGTTCCATCATTTGAGCACTTTAATTTTCTTGATGCATTAAATTTTGCAACCCTTGCAATGTTGAAATTTTGAAATATTCACAAAGATTTATCTTTAGGAGCAAAGGAAATTTATTTAAAACTGCAACTATGATGGTGTAAATATATTTTAAAATAGTGATAAAAATATTATTTAATACTCAAATATTATGGAAATATTCAGGGTGATTAAATATAATTTAAGGTAGAAAAAATGATCATATGAACAAAGTTGAATAAAGTTGATCAAGACAAAGAGGGACGAAGTTGTCTTGAAAAGATTAATTAATTTAATCTCTGATTCTCTGAAACACCGAAACTTCATACAAATCGTTTCACTATTTTTATTAAATATCGTAATCGATTTCGATTATTAAACCATCAGCAGAAGACTACATCAGATATGAAATGAAATTAGTGAAACATTTACAACTAGAGTTTTTAATCATTAAAAATGTTTCGTGAGTGTGCAGCATATTTAATAAAATGTATTAACCCTAGAAGAATAATCTACATCGAAATGACGTATAAAAAAAAATATTTTGTCTTTTTTTTTTTTTTAATGTTCTCTTTATTTTTGCTTTTATTATAATTTCTTAACTCTAAACAAAACAAAACGAAATTCATCTTATAATTATTATAATGTACATGACTAGTTTAAATACCAGTTCTCCCATTTAAATTTAATAATGATTTGTTAATATTATATTATCTATTTTCATTATTTTTTTAGTTTAAACGTAAGTTATTCTATGTAATTTTACTTTAATAATGGATTTACAGTATTGGAAAAAAATTGCGGCAAAAAACCAATTTTTTTATTTTTACATTTTGTAATTAACTTACATTAAACTTAACCTAAATATTACAAACTACACTTAAACTAACTACTCTATTATATTCTAGCTGAACCTAGTCATTTCCAAAAATAAGGATTTTTGTTTGTTAATTGTGCAGAATGACGAATAAATGTATCAAATACAAATATTTCACAATTGTTTAAATTAGAAGTGTTTAAGTCTAATGGAAGCTTTTTATTCGATTCGTACCTTTTATAATGATAAATAATAGGTACACATATAGGTACTATTTTCTATATAATTATGTTTGTCTAGAAATACAAATGCCTCAGGTGGAATGAATCCCGAATCGAGTGTATTTAATATGTATTGATCTGATTCATACCATGGGTGACTTATTAGTGGATTTTCTGTTGATGTACTACTTCTTTGAATGTGATTCGTATGAGTATGAGACGAATGATAAAATTATCGATTCTTATTATTTTTCGCATTTTCGTAAATTGTTTTGTTGGAGAAATAATGCGTGTAGTTAGATGTTGGTTTTCTATACAGGTTTGTGCATGCGCGTATGCACTTCCGCTCAAATAGCCTTAGCTTTTCCATAGTAGAAGCACTTATGTTAAACCGTACAGGACAACCATATATTAATATTGGACTAATTAAAGACTTGTAGCAAAGCCATTAAGGCGTTTTTCGCTTTTGATATTTGGTCTTTAACATGCTCGTTGAATTTGAATAAATTGGTGTATGAAACTCCTAAGTATTTAAATCTGTTGGAATTCGGTATTTTAGTTTCATCTGGGGCTTTCAGGTAGAATTTTCTCCAGTTTCTTTTTATTGTGCTATTTGACTTATTTATTGTGTTTCTAAATAAGACAGTTTCGCATTTTTTATAGTTAATTTTTAGATTCCAGCGTATACTATATGCAACTATTTTATTAAATGACTGCCTTAGGTTATACTGGGCAACTTTAAAATTGAAATTTGCCGTATAAATTGTTAAATCGTCCGCAAATGCAATGCTGTGATTATGCTCTGAGCTTGTGCTTAGAGAATCAAGCAAGTCACTTACATATATCGCTACCTGAAACTTAGTTTGGTCCATACGCCATTTTCGTGTTTTTTGACTTAGAATCAATCTAGGGTTTTAAGACATGCTGTTTCAGAATCTCTTATCCATTTGTCAATATCTAAACTAGTTCCTGAGATACCCAGTATCTAGTTTGTTCCATATCCACTATTTTCCAGATTTTAACTCACCAATTGGTCCATATCCAATATGGGACCAAAAAATTCATGCATTTTTCAAGAAAAAAAGTTCAAAATTATTTTGGTCCATAACCATTACGAAGAAACATAGAACAAAAAATATGAAAATAAATTTTGTAATAAAATCAGAATACAAAAATTTTCATTTAAATTTTATTTGCAATGCCGTGATAACATTGTACGTGTTTGCATAACATTCTTCCTAAATTATTTAGATATCTCAAAGAGAAGAATTTATTATGCTTTTGCTAATTTTTCTAATCCGGAAACTGGGATTATTCCCACTTCAACGAGAACGAAAAATACAAAAAAAGTAACACCATCTGAAAAAATTGATGAAGTTCGAGAGCACATTCCGTGAAATTAGCCATATACAGAAAAATATTCAATAATCAATTCAACATTTCATTTCACAAGCCCAGAAAAGATTTGTGTGATAAATGTTTTGTATCTCAAAATAAAGTAGATCCTTCTGAACATGAAAAATTAGTGTTTGAAAAACACAAACAAGGAAAGACTGCCTGCAAAGCTGATCGAGATGTTGATAGAAGTAACAAAGATCCTAATACATCTATTTTATGTTACGATATTCAAAGGTTTTTGGCTTACCCAAAGGCAATGTCTCTTCATTTTACTACAAACGTAAGTTTAACGCTTATAACTTAACAGGCACAATTATTATTCCAAACAAAAAATATATTACATATTGCACTTTATGGACGGAAGCCAATAGTGGACGTTCAGGGAACGACATAACAAGTCCCTTGATAAGAATTTTAAATATACCTTTTAAAGATTTTCCATTTTTGAAGAGAATAGTTTTGTGAAGCGATTCTTGTGTGCCACAAAATCGTAACAAAATAAATACTACTGCGCTAAAAATGTTTTTGGAGGCGAATTCTAATTTGGAATATATAATTCAAAAGTTTTCAGAGCCTGGGTACTCCAACATTCAAGAGGTTGACTGCGTACACTCCTCAATTGATCGCTATTTGAAAAATGTGTTTACAGCACCCTTAATTTAATTCGCTTACTAAAAAGCATACATTACAAAAATGTTATGTTATCGATTATACAAATGAAACCAACAGATTTTAAAATTTATTCCAATGTGTCAACCAAATTAAATTTTAGTAAAGTGTCGTTTCTTAAAATTTAGTCAATATTTTATAAAAAAGAGACAAGTAACAATAATTTGAGCCTTAAATATAAAACTTCATTAAAATTTACTATACTCCTATTTTGTAGATTAAGTTATAGTACCTACTTATATTTAAGTATTTAATAATGTTTTTTGATAATAGTATTATCAAACTGAAGCTGTGAAAAAAGCCTATTTTTATTTATTTTTGTATTTTAAAATAATATAATGAAAACTCTTATTAGTTTATTTTTTCAAACAAAATTGTGATAATATCGTTGAAATTACATACAATATACAATATATTTTCAAAAAATATTTGTTTCATTGGAAAAAATATATTTAAAACTTGGTACAATTATAATAATATTATGTTTACAATACAATAACTTAAAAACAAGACAAATTTAATTTTACGTTTATTCATTACATTTGAAGCCCTTTCTACCAATTAGATTGTTCTATATCCACTTTGTTATGGTCAAAGTGTTACAAAAAGTGTGGTTATGGACCAAATTCAAAAATTAATGCTTTAGAAAAACTTTAATAACTCATAAAATTTTAGTATAATATTCATGAAAATTGGTACGCAAGTGATAAAAATAATAACTAATCGATGTGCAAAATTTAAAAAAACTTTAACTTTAAAGTCATTTTACTCGAAATCAAGTAAATGGCGTAGGTAGCGATATATTGCATAGTATTGGCGAGTTAACTGTGCCTTGCTGCAGGCCATTAGTCAATTGGAATTCTTTAGATATATTCTTATTGAGGAAGGATACTCAAAAAGATTTGTTGCGTAACATATTGTTGAGTAAGTATACTAGATGTGGAGAATATTTATATTTGAGTAGTTTGTATATAATATCATCAAGCCAAATAGTATCAAATGCCTTTTCAAAATTTATAAAACAAGTTGCTACACATTGACCATTGCTTAAATGCCAACATAATATATCTGACGATAATTTGGTCATAACATTTGTAGTGCTGTGCTTATGGCGAAGTCCGAATTGGTTGCTTGGTATTATAGTTTTTTTTTTATTTTTTTCTGTTATATTTTGTCTCTTATTAACCGTTGCATTGCACTTGATGTTTTGTTTTCTCTAATATTCTCAGTTGTTATGCTGCTCTAGCTTATTCTGGGTTTTTGTTTTGCAATAAGTTAAATAAGAGGAAAATGGACTTACTACGTCTATACGACGTATGTTTATCTTTTATGATTTTTTTTTTCTGTTTTATTTTTTTATTGCTGTTTATTTTTCGATATTATAAATATTGATAATTTATTAGTATAATATAATTTTACCTATATGCCATAATGTACTGGACATTAAATCAAAAACCTTTGAGCAGTAGGGACTTTATTGACATATTAAGCATCGATTTCACCTCAATCAAAGGATTTAAAAAAGGTTTAAAGTTACATCAAGAGACTCACTTGTGCAAATATCAAAAACGTTCTTAAAAATTCGTAATTTACTTCAAAACCACTTGCTGCAATGCCTGCCACTGAAATTTGACCTACTGGAACATTATCTAGTATAACATCAACTGTTGATTTATCATCCATATATGACCCAGAAAAGAAAAAATGTGGCTAGTATTACTATTTTGTCCTGCAAAAATACGAAAAATGACGAAAATCAAAATGTGATAAATGTGGAAAAGCCAGTGGGCGGCGAACATCAATTTAAAGTTTACCACTCTTGTATTTAATTTTTTTTGACATTGCCAAGGTATTTGATATCATCATGATTATTTTCTTAAATAAATTTTACAATATTAGTTTCCGTGGATTTGTATATTTTTTTTTGATTGGCTTGCATTGTATTTGAACTGAAGTTTCAAAAAGTTAAAATAGATAATTTTTTAAATTCTGAGAATATTATTAATATGAAGGGTTCCACAGGGATCAGTTCTAGGACCAGCTCTTATATTAATTTACTATTTGTAATCAAAAATTTTATGGCAAAATAGCAGCTTTTGCTGATAATATTGCTTGTGTTTATGGTAATTCTGGTTCCTTTAATCTTGTTTCTGAACTCAATTATGATTCTGGTGTATTTTGGAAATGGTTTTCTTATCATAGATTGTTAATTAGTAATTAAACAAAAATAGTGTTTTTTAATTCTTCCGGTACTAATTTAAATGATCGTAGTATAAAATACTACTCATTGAAAACTTCAAAGAATATCTTAATCTTAATGAATTCTATTCAGCTCTAACTGTTAATTTGTTTAATTAATTTTTAAACTATTCTGATGAGTGTTATACTGTTTAAGAATTTTTTTTTCTCTTAAAATGTCATAATTTCGGATTTTTAGGTTACGAATATGATCTTTTTGAAAAATTGTTAAATGTTGTAATTTAGCTTACTATCATTTATTATTACTAGTGGGCCCTTGTGCAATTGCACAGTAGTAATTTTATTTAAACAATCCTGGATAACAACATCATTATTGATTCATATCAATTTATATGAAACTTATTTAATTTTTCTATAGGTAAATAGGAATCCTCGAAGGACTTCTAGTGGTTTTGAGTCATGCGCAAGTAATATTCCCCAAATAAATAGCGTTAAAATAAAAACCATTTTGGCGGTGTATGTAAACGTAGATAATTATATAATTTAACGAAAAATAGGTAGCAACAAAATATTGGATTAGTATAGAAATTACAGAAAAACTTAAATTAGGCAAAACCTACCTTGATATGGTGAGATATCTATATTCATTAAGATCTCGGATCGTTTACTTAAAAGTCGAAATCAAACAATGTTCGTTTACCTCAATATTTTAATACTGATAATCATATAAATTGTATAAAATCATATTTTTTTTAGATTTTTTCTAATATTAGTTATATCTTTTATATAAGCTTTGGTTTTATGAATAATTAGACTTAGTATGTATTATACACAAGCTTAAAATATTGATGTTGTTATAAGAACGATTGGGCTTACTTGAGAGATATATAATAAAACAAATAAAAAAACTCAATTAAGTTGTGAATGAAGAAATAAAGCCTCATTATTTTATATATATATTCACCCTGTATTCCAAAATGTCTGTACCATATTCCGAAATAAATTATAATCTCTTCGCTTCATAATCAACGTTGACTATATATATTTGAACTTAATTACTAAAATGCTTTAATATAAACTGTAAAGTATTTTGTTAAAATTGACAAGGTTAAAATTTTAAAATTGCACCCAAAATTCAAGAACGAAAATAAAAACAAAAAACCAAAACAAAATGTTCATCATTGAAATAAATTTAGTTTGGAACACAAAAAAAAAAAAATACAAAATTTCATTCAAATTCATTCGTCTTTTTTAAGTCAACCTTCTTAATTGGAATACCATCTAAAATGAAAAAAAAAAAAAAATAGAAATAAAATTTTCCGTTGCCATAAATCGAGCGAACATACAAGTAAATGCAATATAGCTACCTCATGTTTTCAAATTTAATAATTAAACTATATTTTTGATTCAGAAGGGATGTAAATTTATAAGAGATTTTCACATTACTAGAATTTTTTGATTACAGGTTTTACCACCCCTCCCTAACCATACATATATATTTAAAATAATAATTAATACGTATAATATTTTATTGTTGTTGTTATTGTTGTATAATATGTGATATACAAATCAAGCATAGAATTTTTGAATAAATTGTCAAAGTATACTTATTAATCCCATATATTCGATTTTAAGTGATATCCGAAAGAGATGTCGTTAATAAATTAACACTTTTTTTTTGTGGTTTATAAACATATTATTTTACACGTACATAAATATATTCATACAAATATGAGAGATTAAAAAATAAAAAATAAAAAAATATTTTATTTTAATTTAAAAGAAAACACACAGATTTCTGTTCCCTTTAGTGAATTTAAATATGAAAATTTTCATTTACAAGGATATTATGATCCTTTTTGTGTGGGAGTAGTGTTCTTTTAATTTTTTGTATGATGTTTTTTTTTTGTTTTTAGCTTTTTAGGATTCAATAAAATAAGTTTTAGTTTTCAAACAAAAAAAAAATTAAAAAACCGACAAAAAAAATTGAAAAAAAGGAATCAAAGGAAATTTAATTGATGAAGTTTTGTAATTATATTAAAACATTTTAAATGAATGGGTAACCAATTCTTTTAAAAGTAAATTAAAAAAAAAAAAAGAGAAAAAAGGAAAAGAAATATTTTTTTTGGACTTAAAAATAATTATGTAAAATATAATTTTTTTTTGCTTTTTGATTTTAAATAAAATTTTCAACAGAAAATTTAAAAATAGTTTTTTTTCTATTATTTTTTTTTTTTTAATATTAATTAAAATTTTGCAAAGAATCTACATTGTCTATATTGATTTTAATTATTTAGTGAACGGAATTTAAAATGTGTTTGACCTAATTTTCAATTTAAAATGAGACGAGTTGATTGGACTACTTGAATAACGACTGAATGAATTTTGTGTTTAAAAATTGATTTGACGGACTGATACCGCAAAAGAAAATTTTTTAACCTTAAATTGAAATGGTACGTTACAAGTGATAAATGGATATTCAATATTCATAATTCTTTTGATCCGTTATTGACGATAATGAATATAAAAACATGGATAGATAGATAGATTGTGAATTTCGGGAGGGAATATGTCACCTATATCAACACAGCCGAAAATGGGCTTATTTTGATAGACCATGCATTTATTAGTTATTATAATAACCTGTGTTCGAGTTATTAAGGATACCTGATTTTGTGATACACATATTTTTGAATGGTATGGATGGTTAACTCCTATTGTTCAGAGAACACTGTTCACACGTGACAAAGTCTGCTACGAGTGAGCCCTTTGCATTCACAGAGCAGATGTTCAATAGATTCTTCCTCTATTTCACATATTCTACACAGGGTGTTTCCGGTTAGACATATTTTATAAAGGTGTTTCTTTATTAGGCAGCAGCCTTTTAGCCTCTGTTATCTCTGCCAAGATACGTACTTGTTTCCTATTGAGACCTTAAGTGTTTTGATTTTGTTGAGCGAGTGTTTAGGCATTAGCATTTTTGATTCAAAATTTCCAGGAACGTTGGTCCAGGAATCCTCAGCTCTTTGCTCCACCCAAGCTTTTAATTATATTTTAGCTGTGTTCAGGAGGATCCCACAGAATGGTCTTGACCCTATGAAAGGTGTATCCGATGCTTTGCTGGCTAGATACTCTACAACTTCTTTTCCTGCTATGCCAGAATACTATGGTATCCACATTATTAATTGTGACTTTATTTGTTCTTGTCAGGGTTTTAAATATTTCTAAACAATCCCATACCAGCTTTCATGTGATGGTATATAAATTAATAGCTAGTATGGCTGGCTTTGCTGTCCAAGAAAATGTTTTTGCACAGTTTGAACAGTTTTTGTAATTTTTTCTTAAATTTTGTCGCACACAGAGTTCTATAGC
The DNA here is from genome assembly GCA_963942445.1 of Argyra leucocephala. NCBI lineage: Eukaryota > Metazoa > Arthropoda > Insecta > Diptera > Dolichopodidae > Argyra > Argyra leucocephala. The sequence goes on along the minus strand of OZ012678.1, from coordinate 114,338,363 downwards.
ATGTACTTGGACGTGTAAAACTGTGTTTGTCTAGGCTTAAATGAATATGGGTTTTGAAGCATTTTCAATATACTCCCGATCCTACTCTTTTCTACTATCTCATACTAATGATCCTTTGCCGAAATAGGGTAGACAGGTGTTCCACATTTCTCTGATTGGCATGATTGGATTGAAAGGTTTGTCAAAATTATTTCTTGACAAGCAGTAATAATGCTATCGGAAGCGTATCATCAAATCGGAAGCGTACATCAAATTATAAGTTTGGGTAGCTGCCATATAACTCCTAACATCTATCAGGAATCTTTGAAAACCCAAAGATGTTACAGATCTGTTACCGATTTCAAGAATTTAGACTGGTTTGGTTGCTGCTGTACAGCTCCTAGCACGTCTCAGGAATATTTCAAAAACCAATTGGGTTATAAGCTTGAAAATCCACATTTTCATACTCATTAAAAAATAAAAGAAAATTACTTCAACCGATTTCGAAAATTTGAACTGGTTCGGGTTGCTGTGTGTAGGAATTCCTAGCACGTCTCGCGCATATTTCAAAACCTAATTGTGTTACAGGCATAAAATTTACACTTAGTTACTCTTTCAAAAATAAAGAAATACGGCTGTTAACGATTTCGTATAAATAACATTTGCAATAAGCTAATGAATTAATGCAAACTTAAATGTCAAAATTGAATTGACAACTATCAGTACAACCATGCAAAGTATTGAAGAATTTACTGCAAAGTATTTCCAAATTATAGGAATCAGTATTAAAATTTTACATGGCTATGGGAAATGGCTATGTAAATTAGCTACAAAAAATGGGACAATTCGTTTTATTAATTATAAAATTTATTAATAAATTAATTTGAGTTTTATTAATTTGACACGGTTTTCTCCTTATCAGTTGGAATTAAAGTACTAGATTAGTAATAAGAACTTTGCATCCTCATTACATTGAAACATAAATTGAAATTAATTCTGAAAAGCAATAGTAAGGAATGTGTTTGCTTATACTCCATCTGAAAAAATCCGAAATATTGTTTACAAAGAAACAATTTGATGCAAGTATTGATGTATGTAACCTAATATTTTGATCAACTCGATCAACACCACCCATATTATCATTATATCTTTTAATAGGTTTAGATTGATTCAAATTAACCTTTTCATTTTCTTGGTGAGAATATATTTTGGCTGTTTGTGTTGGAAAAGAGCTGTTGAATGCTATAGTAACCAACGTTGTTTTAATGCCTTTTGCAGAGTACAAATCATTTTCTTCTGTGCTAACATAATCAAAATATACCTCCTTCTTTTTTCTTCAAAATTTTGGTAAATCACAAATTTTTTTTCCAACTATATTTTCTCTTATAGTTCCAGTACCCTTAATTGCTCTAACTCTCAACTGCTTTAATAATGTCAGAGATAAAAAAGTTATCAAAATATAAGTAATATGAAACACCTAGAAAATTATTATGTATAACGTCATCAACTTGAAGAACAACGCTTGCACCTAATCCTAAAAGGTTTATATTTATCGGTGATTAAAGTGGAAATCCAAACCTGGCCCAATTTAGTTGTACCAGACCATAATTTATAGTGCTACCTAATTAGTTTTCCACATATAAATTGCTTAGTTCCATGATAGCCATAATATGGTACAATCGCTTCATCAACACTATGTTTTTCCTCAATCGGTGTTAGTTCTATAAATTTTTTGTTTATAATATCCAAAAGAGGACGAATTTTTGAAAATGTGTCTGTTTTATTAAAATTTTCAGATTATCGTTGCAATACAAATTTTCCATTATGAATCTAAAACGATTTCTAGACATTGCATCACAAACTAGTAAGTTCATTTATTTATTTATTCAATTCTTAATATTAGTATACATAAGACAATAAGTCTTTATAAGAGTATACAAATAAAAATTATTAAAAGAAAATATTAATTTAAATACATACTTAACTTACAACTAAACCAGCCAAATAATTTACAGATAATAAAGCAATTAATTCAATTAGACTAAATTAAATAAACTTAAAAAGAACACAAAAAAAAATAAAATAAAAATATTTAATTCAATTAAAGTAAATTCAACTCAAAGTAACTTATTAAAAACATGGAAGTAAAAATATGAGAAAGAAAAAATAAAAATTCAAAACATTAAAAAAAAAAAATACATAAATAAAAAAAATAAGACAATAAATCTTATAATATCCAAGTAAACATGGGCTTAGACCTTACATTCTTTTGTCCTTCAACTATAAAAAATAAAACAATATATTATTGCTATAATAACTATTATCTAAGGTTTTAGCTTAAAGTATTCCCAAGACAGCTCACTAAACTTGGTAAGAGATAATAGTATTTGGCAGCGCATTCCATAATATTGCAAATCTTACAAAGAACGATATATGTCTAAGTCTGCCATTGTGACGCGGAACAATTAAATTCACACCCCTGGGTGATCCTCCAAATATCAACTTATTGTGTAAGTATATAGTTGTGGCTTTAGAAATTATTTTCTTCATGTAGTAGATATATCTGTAATTCAAGAAATTTGCGAATGAGCAGTCAAGTATCAATTTAGATACATCACTAATTCTATAAAATCTACGGCGATTGGTAACAAAACGAGTACATGCATTAACATTTAATCTAGACAACTCACATACACTCATAACCGCATAGACCACATCGCAGTAAGTAAAAAATGGCATAATTAATGACAGGATTAGTTTCTTCTTTGCCCATTCACTCAAATAAAGTGAAAATTTCCAAAGCTTACGAAGGCGTGAGAAAACATGCCCGGTGTTGTGATACAACACCCAGACACTTAGCTTTACTTACATACTCAATAACACAATAATTCAATTTGATTTGAGACAAAAATGTAGTATCAATATTACGGACATACAAAAACATGGCTTGTGATTTAGTCGGGTTCAGTCTTAACCAATTAGCTTTAGCCCAAAAGGCAACAGCATCAAGCTCATCATTAATTTTAACAACATACTTGTGGAAGTTGTTTGTATCTGTTGAATCCTAACACATTTCTCGCCATGAAACAAGTTTCGTATCCATTCAGCAATAATATTCCAAAAAAAAACAACGGATTTCATTTGGATTAATGACACCAATTCGATTATGTAAATTTGCGTACATTTTCGAGTAGTTTACAAACATTTCGATCATATCATCGCCAACAATTTTTTGAAAATATATGAACAGGTGGTTGTTTTATTTGCTGTATGTCAATAAATTTCTCCATTCTGGCATGGCATTATCTGGAAGAAGATTTTTTTTCTTAAATTTCATTCTCATCTCTTTCAATTTCTTCTAGCAGTTCATGCAACGTTAAAGGTTTCTTCATATGCTAACTAAACAAAATATTTTATGTTAATAAATAATACATTTTGCCAATGTTCGTTATAAAGAACAGTTACAGTTTTCCACAAGTTATGAGCCAAATATAAAACATAATTTTTAAAACTATTACAGAGTAAAAAATAGTATTTTTTGAAGATATATTGCAAAATAAAATTTAACTTTTATTGTAAATAATTAAATTTTACGAACCTTAAAAAATCCATTATAACACTTTTATTATACACTATATTTAATGTAACTCTGTATTTGAATTTTTTGTCTCTCATATGAATTAAAAACATCACAATAAACAATTCCTCACCGGTCTAAATGTACTGGCGTGCTGTCGGCAGCCACTACTACCTACTATGAATTAAAAAGCGCCAACTTATTTTTTAAATTAAAATATATTTAAACTTACAAAAAATTTCACCGACATCGTCTGAAATTTTTTTAGAAATAATACCAAGGCATTCTATAATATGAATTAATGTTGTCTTTTAAAAGAACCGTGTCGTTATATGGGCTGTGCAGGTTAAACTAAATATATTTCTTACTAGCTTTGTAACCCGTCATAAATGACGGAAGCAAAATAAATCCTAGTTTCTTTTTTTCTTTCATTAGATTCTTTATTCCGAAATTACAGTACTTATGTTTATATCACTTTTTATTTATTTTTATTTATGTTTATATTGGCCTAACACTAATCTTTTTTTTTTTTTATATAACAGAAAAAGAAGTACCATACCAACAAATTTGTATAAAATGTTTGTATTTTTGTATGGTATACTCGTACTCACTTCCATTTAGTTATAATTCGTTAGTTGGGTTCCATTTAGTATAAATTATACCGTATTAGCGTTATTGAGTCCTCCGGGAGAGCAAATTTAAAAATGGAGTCTTATTTTCATATAAATTTTGTCTTTTGTATAATGTATAGGGATCTTAGTTTGCTATATGAATAAACTGTTATTATGGTATTGTGTTATTTTAAAAAAATATTCATAATTTATATATTCAAATTTTTGTATCTAAATTGGTAAAATTTACAAAAAATACAAAAACATTTTCATCAATAATTTTCAATTTAAAAAAAACAATGTTTTATTATCCGGCGTAGAAGTAGAGTTAATTATCCTACTCTACTTCAATCAAGTTCTATTGATTGAACAGTGAACCTGAACAGTGAAGTGAAAAGTGAACACTCAACACTGAAAATAAAATAATATTTTTGGAATGGAGCATATAGAACATACAGAATACAGATACAGCAAATAATAAAAAAAAAACAAAAAAAAAACAAAAATAATTTTTTTTGAGTGAAGTGAGTTACGCACACAATATAGACAAAAATAAAAGGTAGAAGATAAAGTAGTATAATGTATAATATTATACAATACAAATATGCTGATACACATATGTATTATTATGTATAATTTTAAGTAATAAGAATAACCTTTGCGTGAATTATGTTTTTTTTTGTGTTAAATGCTGTTTGCCTTTTGGTTATTATACCATATTAAACTATTGATTAAATTTCTATTAGTCCTTATTATTATAATTCAAAATAATTGTTTGTTTTATTTATATTATTATTATTATTTATTATTTTTCCTTATTATTTGCGAAGAAGACTAACATTAAATTAAAAAAATATAGTTCATGCAATCAATTTTTCCTGCAAAGGTTCAGCATGGTAGACAGGGGTTAAAAAAAAGCACAAAAGCAATTTGTATATATATGCATTTGTATACATATGCAATTTGTATATGTGTTGGAGCGTTCCGTCGAACTTACAAACATCCAGATAACTGCAGAATAATATATATATAATACTTTTAAAAAAAATAATTATATCAAACTCGAATTCGAAAGTCGTTTATTAGTCATCAAATTTACTTACTGACTAATTCACAATTCATTCTCACATACTATAGTACTCCACTTGACTATAGCTGTAAATTTCATGTCATATACTTATTGTAGTAAATGATAGATTGATAGCAATTCACCTAAATTCACTTATTGCAATACTAGCAATTCACTTGCTAACAATTTCACTACTAGCAATTCACTTATTGTAGTAAATTTGTATAGCAATTCACCTAAAAAGACATGCTACCATATTTAAGCCAAATTTAAACTAGGGTATACTTCAATATTTGAAAATAGGTTAGCCTATTATACCAGATTATTTCTCAATTTTCGCTTCTTAATATCAAAACACTGTAATTTCAAATAATCGAGATGACGCAAAACCATTTTCACAAAATAATATTCTTTTTCTAAATTTTCACATTATCTCCTACTATGAGACACATTATATAAGAGTATATATCTCTATTAGAATTCATATAAAAATTTATACTGTTATAATTTATACCGATTTATTTTCTACAAATATTTTTCATTATAAATCGATTTTGAAATATTAAAGATTTAAATCAACATTAAAGATGAAAAATTTCTCAGTTTTACACTTTATTAAATAAATCCTTTTTATAAACTTTGTTAAATATGAATTATATACAACCCCTCCTCTCCGTTCAGCTATTACTCATATACATATACAGACATTTTATATTTAAGATATTTTCTATGCCACATCCGTTCTATATAATAATCATCTATAAAATCATATTTCAACTTTAAATTAAATATAAAATTTTCCAATAATTTACGTATTAATGATATAAGTATATTATATACATTATGTATATATGTACATTCATACTTATATGTCACATTTTTATATTTAAAATATAAATTTCAAGATACATGTTGAAATATGGAAAATACTAACTATTAGTAGCAATATTATTTGTATACTTACTTACATTTAAGATGATTTTGTTTTTATATTGATGATTTTCTTATACAATTTTTATTTTATTATAATCATCATCATCATTCAAATCATCATAATCAATATCAATAATTTTGAACCTTGTTCATGTATAACTTGACCTCTTTTCTATTATATCTAGAACCTAAAGGTAATTGAAAAGAAGTAAAAAACATAACAAAATAAGAATAAAAAAAAAATATTACCAAACCTTAAAATCTGGATTAAGTGGCAGGATTTTAATGGAAACTGCATTATAACTGCATATTTTTGTATTTGTATACGTATATACGTTGAAAATCTAAATATATTATATATGAAAGTATTTATGTGAAAATTTCGAGAATATGTAAAAAGTAAAGGAGTTGTTATTTTTTTTTTGTATTTTCGAGATGTACAGGTACATTTATTCAACTTCAATAACATATATAGGTGTATTATATTCAATTACATATATAAAATACCTACATAAATGTATACTTATTATGTACATATCGTTTATCTTGCTGAATTGTCATAAAAAATAAATAAAAAATAAATTGTATAACTGTTAAATAGGTTGTCACAATTGGGAAAATTTGTAATGTTATAACATTTTTAAAATTACGTTTATAATCAACTCGTCGATATTATCAGCAATATAAAAGAATTCAAAAGTTTCCGAAGTCAGTGTTGAATCACTTCTATTCATCATTCAACATCATCTGTTAATGATGTTGCCTCTGTTATTAAAATTAGTGAACTACAAACTTGATAAGAGTGGCTTGATAGTATTTCAAACAGATCTAAGCAATTTATATCTTTAACAAACTATATCAGAAGAACAGTGAATACAAAAATAATTTTCATTATAAGATTATTGAGAAATATTTTATAAAAAAAACTATTAAAACTAATTGTTAACCTCAAATAAAGAATCATTAACAATTTTATTATTTACACTAAACTTAGACCATTACAATATGTTAAGTTCCTATTCAACAAACTATTATTCACCACTCTGCTTTCCTTTTTCCATTATTAAAAGATGAAAAAGGCCAAGGTCTGAACAATATCTATCTTTCATCTAACAAGATAATAATTTAATTCTATTGAAGATTTATGAGTGTAATTCAACGGTCAGTTAACGTTTTTCATTACACTTAAACTGTATTATAAACAAAAAATCAAATTTATTTCGTATTCACCAAGGCTCAGTTTTTGATATCAGTAATAGTTTTATTTCTCATTTAATTAGTTGAAAATATCAGAAAATTGACAAATAATAATACTCGTAAAATATTTGTCTTTAAATTGATTTATAATAAATTTCAGTACCTAAATTGCGCTTTCACAATTTGCGAAATATCTTTTGATTGGCTGTATTTCATACAGTATATTCATATAATTATTTAACATTATAGAATGCCTGCCAAACTATTCATCTCGATTAAATAATGCCAAAAGCAGTGACAGGAACACAAAATAAAAAATTACCGATTATGAAATAATAAAAATTAAAAAATTAAAATTTTTTACCTATCTTTCAAATAAACCATTATTATAGAACTAGCTTTGTAACCAGCCATAAATGACGGAAGCAAAATAAATTCTAGCATTCTTTCCTTCATTAGACTTTTCATTTCAAGTTTAAGAAAATTACGTATTTGCTTACTAATTTATCATACCTTTATTTTTGTATTAAAACGCTTTTAATTACCATATAAACAGAATATTTATAGTAAGGTGCAAAATTTTCTATTCCCTAAGGGTCATTTACTCGATGATTTTAGCGACATCCTTTTTGCCAACATTGAAAATTTATCGTATAATTCAGAATCAAGTTAATCCTGTTAACATTCAATAACATTCGCTAGGTAAGTTTAACGTCAAAGTTTATAGCGAACAAATAATATTTTATAATGAGCCACAACTTTGAACGTAAACAATTTTAAAAATAAAAATAAATAAAATTGTAAATATAAAAAAAAAATAATATTGTAGGTACACATAATATTTATTTTGATGAATAAAATAAAAACTCGTGTTGGAGATAAAATTAAAATAAAAAAATTTACTGCAAATAAATAGGTATTTACAAAACTGTTCATAACTTATGTAATGGTTATTTAAAATTTCATTTCATTTCAAAAAATTCATTATCGCACTGTTCATGTTAAAATTCAAACATAACTATTATTTATAACATACATTAAAAAGAAGAACAACAATCAATTAGGTTTAACCGATACCTATATATACCTACCTACTATATTAAAAAAAATTCATCACTCCTCTACAACATACATTTCTACACACTTGAAGAAAACTATACCTAAAAATTATAAATTTACAAAGATAAGAAATAAAAAACAATTAATAACAAAATGTCATATAATTTCTTTAAAAATGTATAGGTTGTTATTGTGTTTATGTGTAAATCAGCAGAACCAAAACCTAACCCCATAATACATACTAAATATTATATACGATCATAAATTTATATTAATATATATTATATATATTTATAATTTATATTATATATATATTAAAACAAAAACAATAAACAAAAAAAAATAAAAATAAGTAACAGTTTTAACTTTTCATCGCATCGCATTTCTGGCTAGAGTATATATACCTGTAGTACTACAGTACAGGAAATGCATACGGTGGCAAAACTATGATGCTATGATCATTATCATAACAACAACAAAAAATTAAAAAAAAAAATATGTCTGTAATCAAAAAATTGTTTGTTTTATTTATATTATTATTATTATTTTTATTTTTTCCTTATTATTTGGAAGAAGACTTACATTAAATTAAAAAAATATATTTCATGCAATGGTATTTTTTGCTGCAAAGGTTCGGCATGGTAGACAGGGGTTAAAATAGAGTACCAAAGCAATTTGTATACATATTTCAATTTGTATATGTGTTGGAGTATTCCGTCGAACTTACAAACATCCAGATAAATGCAGAATAATATATATATATAATAATATTTCCAATTTCTAAACCCATATAGGAAAACTTTATATTTAATACTAGAACGAAATAGCAAAATATCATAAAATCAATAAAATATGATGCTTTTTCAAATTAGAAGTACCTATTTTTTAAAGCCGTCTAAGCATTGAAATTACCCAATAATAAATTACCTTTTCAAAATATTTAAATTTCCCTGCTTTGTGTCTTTAAATTACCCACTCCGAAGTATTTCTAATTCTCCATTGGTAAGAAGGAACATTTTCAAGTTCAAATGAATATTTATTTTGCATAACAAAATACTGACAGACAGAAAAAAAATATTTCAATTGTTGCTATGGTGGTAAATTTTGCTTTACCACATTTAAAAATTTCACTAGATTGTCTAAAAATCCTTCTTACGGGAACAACACTAGAAACAAAATATTAAAGAGAGTAAACAAGGAAAAATATTGACAATTTCTTCAATTGGTATTGAAATTACAAAACTAGTATTTTCTTCATCCCCACATGGTGTTTCTGTTGTATGCAAAAGAAAATTTTAAATCAGAATGGACAGTTGTACATCGATGACGTTTTATGGAGGTAACAACAACTTGAAGATTAAAGAAAGAAAAAAATACCCTATATAAGAAAATAGTATGCTTGTATTGGACGATATGCTGAGAAAAATTAATATTATTTTGTTGAAATAGACAACTTTGTTTCGATTTAAATATTTAAATGAAGCAGAAAGAAATATTCGTTTAATGCTGAATGAGCGAATATTACGATTGCTAATAGTATTTATAGCATTTGCGAGTCAAATTGAGGTTCTTTGTAAATATACAGTGGTAGGCAGAATTAATTACACACTCAATAAATTTTAACATTTTTTTTGATTTTCTTTTCTAAGGACGGAATTTACAAATGTGTTAAAAAAAAGTTTGGAAATCAATTTCACAAAGTGTTCTTAATTTAAATTTAAATTTTTGGCTGAAAAAAATTTCAAATGACTCAGGTACTAACAGGTTTCTTTTGCTATGTCAGCCGGCAAAAGTAATTACACATTTGGTTTCATACGGCATAATTAATTACACATCAGGTAAAACTAAAGAAATATTGCTAATTTTTGAATAAAAAAGCTGTTTACAGTTAAATAGTTTAATTTTAGTATTTTTACATTATTAATGTTTAGTTATTCCACCTTGTGCATCAATAACAGCTTGCAATTACTTTCATATTGAAGTTCTTAAATTTTTAATTAATTCCATAGGTATTTTTACCTAAATATTCAGTATTTCCTCAATCCTTTCAGCTTTTTTCTGCTTTGATCGATTTTTTTCCTTTTCATTGTTTCATAAATGCGATTTGTTTCATAAATGTGCAGATGTTCTCAATAACATTTAAGTCAGGGCTCTTCGGTGGCCAAGTTAGAATGTTCAATCCGATATCTTAAAGAAATCGTTTTACAACGCAACCTCTATTAAATGAAGCATTATCTTCCTGGAAACAGCAGTTATCATCAGGAAATATTCTGCTTCCTTAAGTGAAAGCATGCTTATTTAATATTTTAATATATCCACATTGAAATAATGTTGCATCTGTTGGAAACAAAGCTTCACAGCCGTAGTAGTAAATGCATCCCCAAGTCATAACACTTCCATCGCCATGGGAATCAAATGATTAAAGCACTTTATACTTTCACTCTTTTGGAAGATGAATGTATTTTTTTCCCAGAGCTTCCGTGGAATGTAAATTAACTTTCCTCTGTCCACAATACATTATATCAGTACTCCAATGCCTCATTAACATATTCTTGAGCAAAAGCCTCACGTTTTGTAAAATTTTGTGGTAAAATATTTACTACTTTACGCACCCCATAAGTTTGAATAATAGAATATTTACATATTCTTCGTATTGTTCGTTTACTCGCACTTTTTTCCAATAACTTTTGCTGACCCAAAAACAATTTTAACTGGGCTTATATCAGGATTTTCTTTTTAATTACTTAACAATTTGTAATAGCCTTCTTTGGGTCTCTTAGTAAGACATTCATTCCTACTTGACCTTTCCCTGTTTTTCAAACTACGGTATTCCTCTTTTTTCTTTACAAGGTTCTAAACATTTTTAAATGAAGTTCCATAAATTTCTGCTAGCAATCGAGCTAGTGTTTAGCAACAACTTTTGCGCGATTTTAATTATATTCAGGTATTTTTTTTAAAATTCGGAAGTTTTTATTTTAATGAAGGTTAAATAAAAAAGAACATTATTATTATTTTCATTAATAAAAAATAAAAATTATTCAAAATCACAATTTTTTTCCTGGGCCAACTTTCATTATCATATTAAAAACCAAACTTATTGAAGGAACTGCCTGTGCCTAACTTACAGCAAATCATGCTCGCATGGCTACACATGCTTTCATTTTTGAAAAAACCATTTCGGTTTAATTTGACATGAGAGAATACGGCTGCAATATTACGGTAAACAGTATAGTGCGTTAAACTTTTGCAGACAAACATAAATTATGTTATGATGTATTTAGTCATACCTAACCTACATACATATTAATTTTTAACAAGTTTAATTTTTTGCAATTTGTTTCTTCTAGTTGTGGAAAGAAACCATTTTTGAATTTTTTCGACATAAATTTTAATATATCTGAATTTGAAATAAGAAATTCTGAATTTAAAAAAAAAAATACCTGAATTTATTTAGCAAATACCTGAATATATTTAGCAAAAACTCAATTTAACTCGCAAATGCTACATATATTTCATAATAATATTATTTTCATTTCTGACATCTACATCTTACTATTTTTTACAGTCAAAATATTTTTCAATGTGGTAGCCATTTAAACTCTTAATACTATACCGCTTTCACTAACCCTTGTTTTGGTTTAAAATTTAATTCGTTTTCGAAAAAAAAAAAAAACAAAAATATTGTTACAACTTTATGCAGGAGTGTACTTTGAAGTTAGACTTTAACTGCACTGTAAACAAATCAAATTTCTTATTACGTTGTATAAACCGTTAATACCGATTTATAGAACATGGTAAAATATCTAACTTAAATTAAAATAATATCACCTCATTAAATTGTCAATAAATTTATCGATATCCCACAGTAAACGTTAACAACGATCATAAATTTAATTTTTCTTTTTAAATCTTGTTGGTGGAAAATCTATTTTATATAGTAAAGGTACTAAAAAGGATAAGAGATTTTTCTTTCATCTTAAAACTCATATCACCATCGAATTCATTCAGTTAGTACAAATCTAAAGAAATACGAATTTATTTTTTTATATTATTTTTATTTTTGTTTTTTTTCCTGAAATGAAAAGGAAAAAGGATATATGATATTGATGTTTAATGTATAGGTATTTATATTATATTATCATATAATATAATATATAAAATTTCCCTTATACTTTTTACCTTTTATTTTTTATAAGTACTCTGTTTATTTTATATTACTCATGAAAAGAAAATGCAGTAAAAATTTTCCTTTTTTAAATTTTCCAAGTAATTTTCCTGAAAATGGTTCTCAATTGTTTATTGAAGATTTTGATTTTATATACGTACACATGTAGAATGATAATATGTATTATTGTGTATGCAAGGTTTCAAAAAAAAAAATAGTGAAGTATTACAATTCAAAAGAATGAAAAATAAACGGAGTAAGAAAGAGTGTGAGAGAGAAAGAAAATTTTTTTTCTTTAGAAGATTTTGTTTTAAAACATGGCAATATTTTTCTTAAAATAATCTAATAACGTAGAGAGATAATTTCTTTTTAATGAAAAATATTTAAAAAATTGGAATCGTTTCGTTTTTTATAGCTAGTGATTTTTTTTCCAAATATTAGATTATTTTCTTTAAATTCCCTCCAAAAATGGAGATATCATTATAATGAATTACAATATAGAGATGTTGGGATTTGTTTATATTTTTTTTAAAAACATCTAGTTGTCAATTTAGAATAGATATCTAGTAATAGATAGTAATTTAGTAATTAAAATACATAGTAATAAACTAGTTTTCTTTAAATCTTAATTGGCTACGTTTTTATAATACAAATTCTTATCCTATGAAAGTTTTTTTTTTCCATTTATTTATTTATTTATTTTAACAGTTGATCCTACAGAGTGAGTTTGTAGGCCAACTTTATAGGTCCTTTTCCCTTTCGAAATGTGGGCCTTTTTTATTAAACTATATTAATTATTTGGTATATATATTTTTGTATATTATATATTTATATTATTTTTTTTATTAGTTATATTTTATCTTTATTAATTATTAAATTATATTTGAACCGATGTGTGGGTTTGAACCCGTGCTCCTTCGGTTGTTATATTACTACACTCGAGTGCTTTACCACTCGGCTACCGAGGCCACTTTCTTTTTTCTTTTTGTTTATAAAATTTATATATGTATATTATAATTTTAATTGTTTTAATCTTCGTGTTGTAACATCATTGTCCAAGAGTTGGATAGCCTCGGTATTGATATGTTTTTGTAGTCTTTTTCCTGACTTTGTGCGATTATTTTGATGACGCTGTCTATCATTTATACACCCAAATCCTTATGTAGATTATTATTGCATATGTACCACGGGATATTTACTATACCAAAACTTTGTATTATGTTTCTATTGCGTTAACTGGTACAACCGCAGAGTTGAATTCCAAAGTCCAAATGCGTTTCAGAACTTGTTGATACAACAGAACTTATTTTTAGTCAATAGCACAGGATGTCTGCCTAGTAGCCAGTACATTTTTTTGTTGCTATCTCCAATGGTTAAATGTTGGGGTTTGAAAGAAAATTTAATGTGGCAAAATATAAGAGCTGGTGGTTTTTGATTGTAATTATAGAAACTATTTTTGACATTCAATCGCTTTTTAAAACTAACCTACATTTTGAATCTCAGTTTATTTGCATTTTTAAGCGATTTTTGCCTTATTTTATTATCGAAATCGTAGTTAGAAAATTGTATTGATTTAGAATTTATTTTGATCGTTTAGAATTGATTCGCTTAATCATTTAGAAGTCTCTGAGTTTTAATTTTCTTTTATACAGTTTTTCAGCGACACTTCACTGTATTAATGTATCTAAAATTAAAGCTAGTTCATTTATATCTTCACATTGAAGAAAAAACTAAATTTTAGTTTTTCATTAAAATTTTTAACATTTATATATTATTTATTTACTTTTATTTTCTTTAAGTTATATTTTTTATTAATTAATAATTAATCTTTTAAGTAAATAAATATTTTGCACCAATACACTTCTTTAGATTAAATTTGTTTTTTTTTGTAAAAACTTATATAATTTAACTTTCATTTTTAAAAAAAATCCAATTTTCCTAATAATTACGACTATATATTTCATAATTAATTTAATTTTCTAAAATAAATATAGAAAACGTTATTTTTAATTAATTTTAATATTATGAATTTATTTATATAAAAATTGCAACAAATTGAAATTTTTCGATACCTTCCATAAACGTTCCCAATATTATCCATGTCTGTTTTCATTAATTAAAGACCGTCGTTATCTAATTTAATATGATATTTCTAATATCCAAGTTCATTAAATAATATCAATAAAATAAATATTAATTTGATAAAGGTCAGTTTTTTAATAACAAAAAAAAATAAAAGAAAAAGAAAAAGCAAAATCAAAAAGAAAAACAAAAATTATAACTTTGTACAAAAATATCTAAAAAAGAAAATGAAATGTGTCAATGAAAATTAATATTCTAGGGCTCATTAATGTCATATTAAAGCTAAAACAGAAACACCCCAATACCTCAATATATGAATAAAATATATTTTATTTTATGCATATATATATATGTATAATATACTTACAATCAAACATACAATAAAGAAATCATAGTATAACTTTGAATAGAATAAATTAGATTTTTCGAATTCTAAGGACTACTTAACTTTTATGAAAATATATATTTATATAAATATACGTATAATATTATATATAATATCATATATTATGCATATAAATAGCATACAATATTATTATATATTATTAATAAATAATACATATTATGTATATGTATATTAGGTATACATAAAATATTTTCAATTTCTTATCTCATATTTTTGTGATGTTTTCTTATAATAATATCTCTCGAAATATACAAAAGGATATTTATTGTAAATACATCTATGCTAAAAATATAATAATTATACATATTGGTTAGGGTGTACCTTACTTTAATGTAAATAAAATTACTTTTTTTTCCAAAAAACATTAATTAGTTATTGTATATTATTTTAATTATCGTCTTGGATTTTTCAAAATAATTTTTAGGCTCACGCTTAAAATCCAAAAACGAAAATATAAATTCTGTCAAAATGCTTTAAAAACCAAAGTTTAAATTACCACATTTTACGAAAAAGAAGTCAAACTTCTTTTTGAGTTGAATTCAAAATTAAAGTTCATTTTTTTCAGATTATGTTAAATGTAATGTAAATGTAAATTCATATCAAAGAGCTTGTAATTTTTTTTTTTTATCTGGTGAGCTTATCGAATATTATTCTTTGTATTGTATTGTCATTAAGACACTGAAATCATGAAACTTTTGTTCATCTGCTTTATTTTTTATCTGTAATTTTTTTCGTTTCGTTTCGTTTATCAGTTTTTTTTCCGGGTTTTTCTATATATTGCGAAGAAAGAAATAAAGTATTTCATCTTCTTTTCCTCTTTTGATGTAGAACCATCATTCTGTTTTTAAAAAATCCTGTTTAAGTCATATCCAATTTATGTTTAGTGAACCAAAGTCAGTTAAGAGCATCATGGTTACTTGAAACAACTGTATCAAAACGGTTTTTGTAAGAATATATGACCCTCTTTATCAACTAAACAACTGTACCAACGGCAAAAGCAGTACGAATGTCCTTAAAAGGATGATAAAACAGTGAATTAATATAAATTAAAAACAAGATAAGTATCAAAGCGGAACTTTGTGGTACCCCTTGTCCAAAACTTTTATACAAACATAATTTACTTTATCTTTCGAAACCCGATTTAATAGATAAGTATTCAACCAATCATGATAAAACGCCTGCAACCTACATATTACAATTATTTCTCTAATAAAACATCATGGTCTACCAGGTCGAAATCGTTCGTTATTTCAATGAATAATGCCACCGTAGTTTCATTATTATTCAGACCGTCATATATTTCACCACAAAAATTTAGAAGTGCATCGCAGTAAATTTCTATGAAAAAAACCAAAACTCTAATGGCTATTTCAAAAATGTTTGAAAAGTTGACAAAATAGAAATAGGCCTATAGTTATTGGTATTATATTTACCATCTATTTATAAACATGAGTTATTTCTGATATTTTTAGCGAATCCGGAAATTTATCAAATAAAATAGGTACTCTTATTAATCTTATCAACCAGTACATCAACCACTTGAAAAGAAATCCGTTTTAATATACTAGCAGAAATACTATTTACACTACCAGAATTTGAATTATCTAAGCACGAAATTAGCAACTCAAGAACTGTAAAAAAACAAAAAAATCGATTTTCCAGATATCTCCAATAATTGAATCATTTGAACCAGCAGATCTAAAGCTACCATTATCAAATTTATTTGAAATATTAACGATTTATTCATTGAAATGTTTTGTGATAGTTATCGGATTATACGTAACAATATTATCAATCGTTAATTTAGTTTCGTCATTGTCGTGAGACCTATTGAGTAAACAATTTGCTACGTTCTACTTCTTGCTAAAATAACCCTTATTAACATCAAATTGTTATGTAAAATATCTCTCCTTACACTAATCACATTCCAATTTTATCTCATCGAAAAATTTATCGTAATAATAAACTACTTTTAATTTGACCAGCTTTAAAACTCATAAGATTAATATTAATCACTCACAGTAAGTATATAGTTAGTTCTTTTCATTTTTTTTTTATTATCAAAGTTCAAAATGGCTAGGATATAACGAGGTAGCAATTAATAGCAAAATCCTAGGTTAAAAATTAGAAATGATCTTAAAAAAAAATAAATGCTGAAAAATACCTTCAGTACAAATTTATGGAACGTCTAGCAGACAATGAATATTTGCTCAGCAAAACGATTTTTTTGCACAGCAATATTTTTCAATAGTTTTACGGGACATTTTTTAAACGGTCCACGGAAACCTTTCGTCACATTATAGTGTGGCTTCCTAATTTGCATAGGATAATGTTTTTGAAGTTAAATATTTTTAAATTTGTCGTATATGCAAAAATAATAATTAACGATCGCTAATTTATGGTGCATATACGACAAAAATGATCATGTACGACAAACAAAGCATTAAAAATTTACATTCCCCTCATTTTTACGTTAGTAATTTTGGACAAAATTTCTGGTTCGATCTTCTTTCAAACTCTAAAAACTCTGTTTTTAATATCAGAAGTCTGGAAAAGTGCATCAACAAACGAAGTTTTATATTTCAACTTAAATAAATTTTACCTCTCACACAATATAATTTTTACTTTATTTAATGGCAACCAGTTATAGTTTATCGAGGCAATATTATAGTTCAAGAGCTTTGTGCTCTTCATTTGCGTTATTACTGGACTAACTTCTTTATAATTCATTTTTAACATTTACTTTATTAAGGAAACAGAGGTATATGATATTCCTTTTAAATTATGTACAATTGCGCTACGCCACACTATCGATTTCTTGAATAAGTGAATGTCGTTTTTTATAGTACTTGTCTTCAATAGAGTTTAAGTTGAATTTTTCTTTTAAATGGAATTCATTCTATTTTTATTTTGTGGCCCACATGAATCGAATCAAAGAACAAATTTCTTGATATTAGGCTTATTTTCAAGTACTTTTTCTAAAATAATTTTTAAAGAACTGCCTATATTGTTCCATAATCTTCCACTTTATGCTTCAGTTCATATACCGCAATATGTTTTCTCATCAAGTCATCCAGATCTTCAGTATTGCTATTCAAATTTCACATTTTTTCTAAAATTTATTTTGGGTAAGAGTATTACCAATTAAGTAGGTCAGTGCAGCTAACTCTTGATTTTTATGGGGAGCAGGTGAAGATTTTCTAAACATTAAATTGAATCTAATTTATAAAACTTCATATTATATAGTTTAAACATATTTACTTTTCTTCATTTAATACCCTTTAATTACTTTTCTTCATTCGTCATATATTTTTTATAACCTTCTATAATAACATAACACTGAATCACAACTGGTTTATAGTATAGTAATAGCTATTTACTAGAAAATAATTCTCTCCTTATATGGGAAATATTCTTTTTATGTATTGTGAACAAGAAATAAAATATAATTGACGAACATGCAAATTCGTCGTTCATAGATAAACAAGTAGTTGTAATTTTGAATATACGACAAACTCCCCTCTGGTATTTTTGAAATAAAAATAGGTAGCGCGATTCTGACTAGACCATTTGAAAGATCTTGGTTTGTTTAAAATGAATCAAGTTTTCAGTCAAAAAGGGCCAAAAAGCGTATCCGATGTTCAACTAGTAAGGTAACGAATTATTTTTCCTAACGTTGTAAAAGGCAGATATATTTTTTGAATCCAACAGCGGCTACGCATAAAAAGGTAAATATTCAAGAATTAAAACGATATTTTGAAAAAATGAGATTGTGACAAAAAATCTGTTTTGTCTATAAATTACATTATTTACAACAAAAAAAGATTAATATGGGCAAGAAAACAATTTTAGAGAAAAAAAAAAGATTTTCAAAGAAACAACTTAGATTTTTTTGCAAAAATTAAATTATTTACTGAGAGGATTTATTTTATTTTTTTGTATTGCGTTTAATATTTTACTAAGCAAAAAGATATTTTACTATGAATTTAAATTATTAGCTTTTTTATTAAGTCCACCCTAATTTACACATTGAAATGTCATATATAATTGTTCATTTGTGCCATTCAACACTTTATTTTGAGAAAAGAACTTAATGGTTAAATACCACATTCATAACTCACTATACTTATTCGGATACAACAAAATAAATACAAAAAAGAAAACACCAAAACAAAAGGAAGAAAAAAAAGAAAAGGATCTTTAGGAAAAAAATAACAGATGCCACCACAATAGAAAAATTTTCTAAAATGCTCATTAGGTGACCACAAGGAATTGAATGATAGAAAAAGGATTCTCTTTATTTTTTATTTTTGTATTCCTTTTTTCGTTTTATTTATTTATTTTTTTTTTCATTCAACTTTTTTAATTTTGTTTTTATTTTTATTAAAAATTGTAGAGTAAATTTATTTTAGAAAAAGAAGAAATTAATTTAAGAAAATTTGAGATATAGACTAAAGAGGAAAAATTTAATTGTTACCAAACCCATTATTTTAAGCAAGTTTCAAATGATTAGTCCTGAAAAGTAGAAATGCATACAACGTAAAAAAATTCCAAATTTGATTAATAAATAGGAAATAATTATGAAAATAACAAAAAAAAATTAAAACAATTCGAATTAAGCAATTTTGATATTCTAAAAGTATTGATTTCATAAAATATCTACGACTTGTATTTAAAGATCTCTATTTTAGGTTTCGGAATTCTAGACTCAGATTTCAAAAAAATTTTGTAATTAAAGTACTTTTTTTTAAAACTTTTTGTGATTTATATTTTTTATCACAATAATTTGAAATAATAATTTTAATGCTATAAAAGTAGAATATTCAAGTGTCTAGGTACAAATGATAAGTAAATACTGCAACAAAAATAATGGTGGAGTTGAAATTTATGTAGTATTTTAATGTATTCATTAGTGAATGAGAATTACCTATTATTATATCTATTATCATATACTATTATATTATATCTCCTACCTATTTTCATACACTACTGTTATTTTTTGGTACAAGGGAAGTAGGGAAAGACCAAGTAGTAGATTGGAAAACGATTTTCAAAATGATGCCCAAGTCCTACAAATCCTAAATTGGAGACAAGCGGTGCAAGAACGACACTTTTGGAGGAGTATTATGATGAAGACCAAATCTCACTGACAAACCAGAAAAGCTAACACAAAGATAAAAAACTATGAAATGATGATGATCCGGTCTGGCATTTCTTTTATAGGAAGAGATTATTCCTTCCTATATTAAGTTCTATCCCCTATTTCTAACAGTGAAAAAACATGATATATGTGGTTTTTTGCATGGTATTCAATTTTATGTATCAATAATTTTTGAGATAGCTACTGGAAGATATGTATCCAACATATTATAAAAGAAGGCTATTGGCCAACAATTTGTTTATTTTTAGAGCAATACTCAGTCAAAATTTTGTCCTTGTCTTGATGCCAAAGTATGCATAGAACTGAAATAGATGTATTCACCATAAATGCTTATGTCTAAGATGGATTTTTTAATTATTACGAACCATATATTCATAGAAATTAGACGTGCATTTAGGCATGTTGATTGGTAATATACATAAGTTAATTTGATTCATAGTACAACGGTTAAACTATTTAAAGGTCAGAATTGTTTTTAGATTTTATAAAAAACACCTGTTTAGTCTAATAATTACTTTGTACACCATTAATTTATACTGCAGTGAAGATTTTTCGAATCGTTCCATTCTGTAAACTGTAAAATTTTGAATTTTAAAAAAACAATGTAAAAATATAATTAATTTTGTTAGAAACAGGTTAAATATATTTCATTAATATCATCGAATAGTTTCAATAAAAAAAAAAGAATTAGAAAAAGAAAAAGCAAAATTTTGAATTAGAATTTGTATTAACAGGTCCAAGTTTTTCTCCATTCCTTTTTGTGCTTCTACACTACTAAAATTATGTTTCATTTGATTTATCAAATATCAATTTTTTAAACTATAATGCAAATATAATATTTATTGATTTTGACACTTTCTCTAAGTCCTTTTTCTGCAAAAAAAAAAAGAAGAAAAAAATTATTAATAGATTATTAAAGTCTTATACACATATCAACATTATCAAAGTATATGTAGCTATGTATTTATAAGAAAAGTAAAACTTTCATAAGAAAAACAACTTTTCAAATATTATTATTATTAAATACTTAAAATATTATAATATGAATATTTATATGTATTTAAATACACATTATGTATATATTGTATAAATAAATATATATAAGTACCTATGTATATGAATAAAACAAATTAGTTTTAATTTAATATTATTAGATTCTTTATTTTGTATTTAATTCATGCATGACGGCCCAATGTCGGTTAATATTTTCGCATTCAACTAACTTTTCTCTCCAGAGATTTTCTTTAGCATGAAAAGAAATTTTTCTTATTTATAAATTAGAAAGTTAATAGCCTGTAAAAGATAACTATTGGAAAAACTTTTCCAAGTGTGTGTATTAATTACATTTTTAATGTAAAAGTTTTCACAGTTCTACCAAAATTTTGTTCTTCTTTATTTGAATGTAAATATTATGTCTACAAAAATGTTGTATAATAAAGATTTTGTTGTGTATGATTTTTGCTTTTTTGTTTTTGTTTTTGGTAATTATCAAAGTTTTAGGCAATAAGTTTAAATTTATATAGTTATCCACAGTGATGGCATTGTAAGCATAGATATTATTATAGAAAAAAAAGTAAATTTTACATTAAAGTAGTTTAGATGCATGTTTGCGTTGAATGAGGTGAAATTCTTTATCTATATGATGTAACTGAATACAATTTTATTGAAGAAAATCCAGTTCCATTGGTAATTCAGTCTTCAATTATTAATGTCGAATTCTTTCCTGGATTGCTTTAGAGATTTCACACAATATTTAATTATTTTACGTCTTTGAGATATAAAGTAGCCATGATAACGTTTTAGAAGTATTTGATAGCAAGATTGAATCATTTATTTCATAGACGGTTAGACAGTATCGAAATTTGACAATTTTGTTAAATTATCCCGATATTAGTGACTTTACGCATTTGTTATTTTATCATAACATTCTAAACATTATACAGTCAGTTTCAATATTATTTTTATACCGGAAATTTCCTTGGAATGTTTATCAACTGAAGTCAAAATCTTCTACATATTAACAAATATGATAAAATTTTCAATTTTCAATTTTAAATTTTTTATTATAAAGCAACAAAAAAAATATTGATAGATTTAAAAGTCAAATGAAAACTAGTTATCCGTAGTGTAAATGCCTGTACAACCAGTTATTCAGACTCGATAACATGTTATACACTCGTAGTGTTAATAGCAATAGTGTGATAAGCTAACCATTATTTTTATTCACATTTCAATTTTACTTTATTTTATGAGAAGAAGGTGAATAAATAGTATCTAGTTGTTGTATATTTTGCCACATTTTGATATTTTTACCATAATGGTCCTTTGTAGTAATATGAAAAAAATTGCTTTTTGCATAGATCATTGTGTTCTAAAATAATTTTAGCTTTTTATAAAACGATTTAGACCTGAATGTTTCATATTTTTGATACGTCGTGCATTATGCTACTGATAGACATGTAATATCGATATTGTAAAATTACTGATATCGTGATATTCCTATATGTGTGTCAACTAATATCATGATATAATTGCAATATAAACGTAATATTGATATTACCAAGCAAAGGCATTATATTACGAATCAACGCGGCAATGATGTACATCAGGGTAGTCTATCGTCAAATAAGTAATTAAATTAATACCAATAAATAGTTGATTTGACACATTTTCAAATTTAAACAAAATTTCATTGTAAAGTCAAAATGCAAAAATGAATAAAAATAAAAAAATGAATGCAAATTTGAAATTTAATTTAAGGAAAAGGCAATTTTTAAATACAATTTAAAAAAAATTATCATTTTTTATAAAAAAAAGTGTTATCCTCCATTTAACATGTCATAATGAATACTACGTTAATACTACGTTTATGTCTGCCAAGCGATAATATCTCGAATACTACAATATTGATAGATATAATAATATTGATATTACATGTCCGTCAAAAACATAATAGTTCCTACGTCGTGCTATATATTTAAAATCTTTAACGATAGTAGGTTCTGAGACCATTTATATTTCAATGCGAGCAATATTAATAATTTCTTTTATATTTCTCTAATAATAATAATAATTTTATTTTGTTGTCTGAACCTTGATTTTTTGTCCGAAGTCTTAGCAACGCAATTTTTTATACATATTAATATTCTTATTTATATGTATGTATACCTACTATAAAAAACACAACAAATAAGAGTGAACTCTTCTTGTTTTAGGTAAAAGTTATAATATTTATGAAAGCAGATTACCAATTACAGCATGTATTTTCAAGCTTTTTAAATAATTTTTTGTATTTAAAAAAAGCTGAGCATATATTTACATTCAAGCGGTTTCTAATTGATGTTTCTATTAATTTGTTTTGTGAAAAAACTCTTTCGATGTCCGCTATAGAATAAAGCAACTTCACTAAAATTTGGAAAGACAAGATCACCTAAACTATTTTTTAAATTCTCCTTTTTGTCCCAGAAATCTACAATATCTAAATTTTGATACAGAGACAGCTCATCAAAATCTACTGATAACCTCCCATTTAGTACTAATATTCTCTTTATTTAAATTATCAAAGATTTTAAGCAGAGAAAATATTGACAATTTTGGAATAAAATGATAGATCTTTTAATAATAATTGATCTTATAAATTTATTCTTTTTTTTAAGTTCTAAACAACAATTTGTTTTGAATCTTTTTGTTTCATTTCCATCTACGAAATTTTGGGCAATCTGAATTCCACAAAAAATGTCATTATCACAATTATTTTTATTTCCGAGCCTTTCACGAAATTCCGTAATGAAATCCGAAGAAGATGCTAATAGAATCAAATTATTCGTACTATGTAATGTAAGTCGTACTATATAAATGTAAATATGTATCTGTTTAATAATAATAATTTAAGAATTTTAACAATAATAATAATAATTTATAATTATAATTTACAAGCATTTAGGGACCTGCGCAGTAGACACCTCTTCATTTTATTTCGATTCTCCTACTCTTTAATGAACTTCTAATATAATAGTTGTATATAAAACAAAAATGCGCACACAGTTGAAATTTTTTTACTCATATGGTTTTATTATTAAGCAAATACATTATGCATATGTGAGATCTTATTAATATAATAAACAAAAGCAAACAAATCAGTTATTATATATTATATTATGTACTTGCAAATGAATCTATGTACATATGCCAAAAAAAAACAAAAAACCAAATTCATCTAAAATAAAAAATATAAAAACAACAAGAAAACAAATCACTTGAATTCTTCATTTTTATCTTTTTAAGTAACTGTTTCTAAATTTTGGTTATTTGTAGTAATAATATAGTTTTTATTAAAATTATGTATTATGTAGGTATATATATACATACTTCTTTAATGACACAATTTTTTATTTTTAGTAATTTTATCCACTAAATGCCACTTACTATAGGGAATATATCGGAAACGAAGCAGTATATGTGGGACGTGTATTTATGTGTCCTATATAAAACTTACTTACCACAAAACTTTTTAATAAACACGAGTGGTTTCTGTTATATCGTGAGAAGTCTATGTCAATACGTAAATTACTGTTTTTTAAAAACTTTAAATTTAACTTCAACTTGAAATATAATAACTTAACAGGCAACAGGAGCCACTAGTTATAATAAAAAAAAAGTAGAAAAATAAAATTTTAGAAATATTTTAAGGTATACTTGAATTTTTTATTTTTTACTGAAATTTAAATCATAAAAACTTTTAGCTGATAGCTTTAGTTTTTAACTTAGTTCTAAATAGATAGATTTAAGTTAAACTAATAGTAATACGAATTTAGAGATAAACATAAATTTATGACCTAACCACAATATATAAATTGATGTGCCAACACAAATTGACTATAAACATTGAAAAAAGTATATAATATATATATTTAAATTTAGTTTTTTGTTTGTAATAAAATTCTTAAATTAAATTACACCAATACACTGAAGAAGGCAACATATTATTGCCGAAATATCGATATTTTGTAAAATAGACAAATAAAGATTTTGTAAAATAAAAGGAATTATGCGTTTTTCTTTCTTTTTAATTAAAGTATATATATTTTAAATTTAAACATTCTGAGTCCTTAAATCTGCTATATAACAACATGAAAATCCAAAAACTGACGAATATAAATATTTAGGAGTCGTAATAGATGCTGAATTAAGCTGGAAAACACAAATAATGATTCAAATTGAAAAAGGTAGAAAAATAGCTGGTACATTCAGAATAATAGCATACATTTCAATGGAAGAGAACTCTGTTTTTTAGCGTATTCCATAGTTCATTTGTATATGCCATTGTGGGATGGGGAAATATGAACAAAACCAAATTATAAGAATTGCAAATAATTTTAAACAAACTAATAAAAAACAAATATGGACTAAAACAAAGAACATAAACACAACAAATACATAAAACACACAAAATATTGCCGCTGCAGCTGTATATACAATAAATTCTCTGCACACAAATCCATAAAATGCTTACCATCAATACCATCAAAACAAATACATAATACTAGAATATCGCATCTGCTTCAAGTAAATAGAATTGTCAGTGGTATCACAAATGATTCGATTGTGGTCAAATAATACACAATAAACAATCTCAAATCATACAAAAAATTAACAAAAAAAAAATGATTCACATTATGACTTATAAGCTAACTTATCGAACTCATTACGATTACTCTAAGTTATTATTTAAAATTAATATATAATATACTTTATAAATAAAATAAAAAAATAAATAAGAATTATATTAAAAAAGTTTAATTAAATCCTGTTAGAGAGCTAAACAAATGTACTCCGATCGTAGTGCGGCAAATAGAAGTAAGCGGGAGTTATTTTTTTTTTTCTAAATAAAACACTTGTTAAATTTTTTACATTTCCCAAATTTTTACTAAATTATTATTTTCATATCGTATAGCATTGACGACTTAAGTACAGTTTTGCTACTAGTTGAATATTATATAACCAAGTCGTGAGCAAATAATTGCACTTTGCCTTTCAGATATAGCAGTTATCGATATAGATTTTGAAAATACCTAAAATAGAGCCTTGGACACTCCTTTTTTGCATAATTTACAACTATTGCATGTTTTTCCTATTTTTATTTTTTGTCTGGGTACAACTAAATAGCTTTTGAAAAATTCATTTTGAAAGTGGGTAAGATGGAGTTTTCTTAATTTTAATAATAGGACATCATGGCCCACACAAACTAATACCTTTGGAAGGTCAATAAATACTGAGTCATTTTACATTGTCCTATAAAAAAAATGTGGCTCTTCTGAGGGAGATGTTGTATCCGTCTAGAACCTAATAAATATGTTCCAAGAACACCTGGTGTTCTTAGCTTTCTAAGAATATATATCTTTAATGACTCATCTTATCCTTTAAGGACGAAAAGGACATTTGAAAGCATCCTTGTTGTTTTGATGTTTTTTTATATAAACCGTTATATCTATTGATCTCCTGGATCTATATATATATATATATATATATATACAGTTTTTTATCTAGTAAGATAACAGACTGGTGCATAATTTAACATTTATTTGATGATGATTGGTGCTGCCATTATGCAAATGTTGTAATTCAAAGTAGACATTTTTGCAAAAAAAAAAAAACAATCTTTATGTTCTTTCTTTAAAAACCATATACCTCATTGGTTGAAATAAAATTTTAATGGACTTTCACTTAAAAGCATAATAATACAAATTTGTGGCAAAATTTGTAATAGAAATATTACAAATATTTTTAAATATTTTTATAATTTTATATTAATTGTGTTTTCACAAAAATATACATACTCATATTTATTTATTTATTTTTATAATTACAGAAAGAATTATTCCTACCGAAATCTGAAACAGTTTCACCACAACACGGCGAACAAAGAAAATTTCCAGCAACTGCGCCACCATCAATGAAAACGAAGTGGCTAAAAGCTTTTAAAAGCCTAAAGCCTGCTGGTTCAGCGCAACCGGAAAGGTAAATTTTATTTAAAATTATTATTTAAATTGTATTTTTCTCCTTTTTTTATTTTATCATAACATTATCAATTTAAAATATAACATTTTTAGTTAAATAAGATGAAATTATCATTTAAAAAAAACGTTTGTAACACATAAAAGTTTGCGAGTATTAGAATTTGTCCTTCAAAAATGAAAATTTTGAAGCTTACAAGAAAAACTGGGTCAACTTAAATAGTTTAACGAAATAATAATAAAACGAAATATTTTAAATTTACTCGGAAGTTCGAATGAATAGTAACTTACGAAAGTAAATATATCTATAAATATAAAACGATGCAATTATGAAAACAGCATTGAGTAGGTATATTTAAAAAAAAACTAATAATATTAAATTTATATAATATTCAATTTTATTTTATTTAACATTTAACACCGTCTGCATACTATTATGTGTTACAAACCTAAATTAAAGGACAATCTTTAATATATCCAACGAAAATGAATTAACGAAAATGTCCTTCTTTCTTACTAATTAATTTACAGGCAATGAATTATTTGCTACAGAATTCTTTTAATATTTTTTTTTTTAATTTTAAAACATTCAAAAAAAATAAATTATTTTAAGTCTAGGATTTTTATTACAAATTATTAAATTTAATATTATTTTAATACGTACATATACATGTATATGTATGATTATTTTCACAATAAAAATTATGTTTTGTTTTAGATTATGTTCTACATATTATTATTAAAAATAGGTTTGAAAACAAAAAATAATTTTATTTAATTTGTTTTTAATAAAATATACAAAATAAACACAATTTATTTAATGTTTAGGATAACAAAAAAAATTCATTTTATTTTAATAAATAATTAAACAATATTGGTGGAGTTTTAAATTTTATATAATTAAAGTATAAATTTAGGGTATTTTTAGTTAGTAAAAATAATTTGTAAGAAAATTTGATTAAAAGTTAATTATTTTGATTTTTACTCCCTCCTGATATTTAATGCTGTACCATTTTTCAATGACTGTAAATTATTTTGCTCCATTTTATTTTTATTTTGGACGTTTATTTCAGAAACTATCACCTTTAAAGTGTGCGATATTTAATTTAAGATTTCGTGTTCATATTCGCCTTAGAACCTAGCTATATTGTTCATTTTTGTAATATCTTTCAAATTTTACAAAGTATTCACTGTTCTAGTCTAATAAATGTCAGATTTATTTTATTTTGATTTTCAATTTTGTCAATACAAGGTATATACAAAAACAAAATACATTAAAGATGGCAAAATATACAAAAAAAAAAATTAATACAATTAAAATTTTAAATTAAAAAAATTACTACTTGTATAACTATAAAAAAATATAAAAATAAAACATTTAATTGTTTGATAATATTCAATGTTTTATATTAATGCAAAAATTGCGCATCTTTGTCATAATTTTATAACTTAAAAAGTAAGTTAAATGTAAATTGATACCTTGGTTTACACTTTAGTTAAAGGTCAGCTTAATTCACATATTTAAAAACAAAAAAATACAAAAATGAATGATTGTAAAAACTCTTAAATTGATACTATTAAATAAAACATTAATGCCAATATGATTGTGGTAGGTTCATATTGTTATTGACTTTGCTTGTTTGAAAGTAATTGATTTTAAATGTATGGCGCGAAATAAAAGGTAAAAAAAATAACTGTATTTATGATGACGACTCCATTATTAAATCTAAAACTTTTTGCTAAAAATTGAACATCGACATTATTCTTTAATATGTCAAAAGAGAAACAAGGTGAAAATAATTTGCTGCGTGATGATAAAGGTAGCATACTTAGCATATAATATTGAGTCTTTCACAGTAATGAGGAAGATTGGAAAAATCTGGTGTATTGAATTGGTTTCTTAGGGCAAATAAATGAAATTGTTTTTGAATGAATTCTATTCTATTGGAATGACATTGAAAAGCTGGATTCCAAACAATGCAGCCATATTCTAGAGTAGTTTGCACTATAGAACATAACAATGCTTTAGCTACAGCAATGTTGTTGTATTCCTTAGATCTTTTTTTAATAAAACCTAACATTTTAGTTGCCTTTGAAATCGTATGTTCATAGCGCTGGTGAAAATTAAGTTTGTCATCCAACAGAAATACAAGATCGGCTGTACATTTGCACTCGTTCAAAGATTGTGTTATTAATTGTGTAATTATTTAAAAGAATGATAAAAATAGATCCCTTTCGCGCGAAAGTTATGACTTTACATTTCTGAATGTTAAGTTATAATTTATTTGAAAAGCACGATTCTTGAAGGGAATGTAACTTTGACAGAAGTAATACAGTATTAGAATGGTTCGGTAAATTTTCAGATCATCAGCGAATGCAATCTGATTAGCATCATACAAATTTTCGGGAAGATTTGAAATGAAGATATTAAACAAAAGTGGGCCTAAGTGGCTGCCTTAAGGTACTCCCGACGTCACTTTTATTTATAAACTTATAGCAAATCACGTCGTGTTGTAAACAAAACCTGAAGAAAGGTATTATTTACAACGTAACTTTTGATTGTTAAAATTATATAACTTAATATTGAATAAAATAAGTAAATAATGACAAAATATGTGTACTAATGGTTTGGTCATTGAATTTCTTCCTGCAAAACTATTTTTGTCTATTGTAAGATCCTACGTTAGGCAAAAAACCGTTCTGTTCAAAAAGCCAAGTTTAATGTTAATTCACTTTTACTAGTTTGAATTTATCAAACGAATTCGTATAATTCGTAATGTCCATCACTAAAAATACCACAATGAAAAGGCTAGAGAAATAAATGAAAACTTGTGGCTATCTGTAATTATTTGAAATTGTATTTAAATGAATATAAACCTGTATATTTACAACAATATTTAAAAATTATGCCCTATTTCTAAAATTGCATTTAAATCTATTTAAAAAAAACTTCAAAACACATTCTAACTTCATTTTCAAATGCACACTAACAACCAATAATTATCAATCTCTTAACAATAATATTGATTTTCCATAAATAAAATATAAATCTCAAATCTATACTCAACCTCAAATTAATTAAATAAATAATTATTTAACAAGAGTTAAATTATTACGTCCATCAACAAGTATCATTCATTTATCTATACTAATAATATTGAATTCATTATGTCCTTTGAGAGTCCTTTTCAAATAAGTTTTAGCATGTTTTTATAATTCACTTAGTTATCATTTCTTTCTCTTTCGAATTTTCCAACTATAATTTTCCATTTTAAAATTTTCCATACAAATATTTATTTTATTTTTGAATTGCTGGAAATAAAATTTTAATACCGTATACAAGGCAGCCTTCTATTATTTTCAAAATAAACATCCCTTTTGTATACCCTAAGAATCAAATCTCTTATTAATAAAAACAAGATGTACAACTGAATCTCTCATAAAAGAATCTTTATAATATTGTTAGTTATTCTTTTTTTTTCATTCTCTCTCTCTCTTTCTCTCTTTTATTATGTTCTCCAATTTGTCCTTTCTATAGACAGAAAAAAACACAACAACAATAAGAAAAAACTGACTATCATAACTCAAGATGTGCTTAAGTAGCATTAGATATTAAGAGGATCGATAAGGTGTAAAAACAAGATAAACTTTTATGAAAGAATAAAAAATAAAAATCAAAAATGTTTCTATGAGAGTACTGCAACTTTTTAAAAGAATAACAAAACAAAAAAAAAAAAAACTAGAATAAAATAATAAAAGAAAATGTTTAGAATGGAAATAATGAAAAATTTTTACTTAAAATTCTGTAAAACTAGAATAAATATAAAAAAAAGAAGAAAAAAAAACAAAATTAAAAAAAATAAAGTGTTGAAAACATTATTTTACAAAATAGAAAACTTTATAATTTTAAACAATTCTGATACTTTAAAACTAATACCATCATACTAAATTTTTTTTTTATTTCATGAAAAAAAACACCTAGTTATGTTGAAAGTTTTCTTTTTAATTAAAACCCATGAAATTTAACACTGTTTTAAAGTTTCGGAAACATTTTTTTGCAATATTTTTAACTGTATACAAAATTGTGTTGCATTTCATTGTCATACCACTAAAAGTTGGATAACAAAAGTTAGTGGTGGAGATTGCATAACTACTGCAAAATAATCTCCACAATTAAAAGGGAAAGTTTGTTTGTTCGCTTGTCTGCCAAAGATAGAATTCTGAGTTTTTCATAGTTTATCATGATGAAAAATAAAACTAATGCGGTCATTTGCAAAGTTATCAAATGACAGGTTCGGTTAGTTGCCATACAACTCAACTCCTACCACCCATCCAATTGACCAAATTCCAATTGGAGTTCCACATATTTTTTTCCGAAATTGTACTACGTACCAATGATACAGAATTTGTACATATTTCCGGAAAAGCTGAATGAAAATTAATTGTACCAATTTTTAAAACACTTTTTTAAAATGTACCAATGTCGGAATTTTTATCTGAAAAGTGTACCTTAAATGTACCTAATAAAAGTTAATGACTTTATTATTAAAAATTAATGACTAAAATTAATGAGTTTCCTTACTATTTCCGTAATAATTTCCTATCACTATTCCTAAAGGAGTTCTAACCTTTTTTCCAACAATATTTCCAAACTTTGTATCAAGTTTTATTCCTATAATTTTCATATTTTTCCTATAATTTTTCCTACGTTTTTTTTCAAATTGTTGGAAATGGTATTGGTACATTTGGTATAATAATGTTTTTCTAAACGTGTAAATCGTTGCACCAATATTATTTCCATTGTGTTTTGCCGTTGGTAAAAAGTATTTGCCTATTCATTGGAATACTCATTGGAAATATTATTGGATACTAATTAAGTATTTTTTCCAGTACAAGGAATAATTGTTGGAAACATTCCTGGTATAATTAATGTGAAAATATTTTTTTTGGATAGGACGTAACTGAAGATTTTTTGGGAAAAAATACGGTACTTTGAAATTAAATATTTTTAGACGTCATACAGAGTTTTAAAGGATATCACCACCACATAGGTACCCCCACTTTTCTGTTTGTAAGGAAAAATTATTCGTACAACGTGGAAAAAATTCCTTGTGGTACAAATTCTGAAAAAAATCCATGTAAAATTCCTAATTTGAATCCGGAAATATATGTGGTACTTTTGGTGCTGGTACAAGTTCGGAAAAATTCGATCTAAAAATCCTTAATTTGAGTTAGGAAATATATGTGGTACAATTTGGTACTGGTACAAAAATTCCAAGTTTGGTCAACTGGGTATCAAGAATATATTAAAAATAAATTGTGTTACAGACCTGAAAATTGATACAAAAAAAAAAAGAAATACATCCTTTACCTAATGTTTTTCGATATTTGGACTGATTTGAATGGTTGCTAAGCAACTGCTAAGAAAAATTTTTAAATATAGGTTGCTAAGAAAATTTTTAAATAGGTACTTCCTCAGAAATAAGTAAACACACTATTTGTCATAATTATGACAGGCGGACTCGGAAGATGTAGTAGTGAAATAAGTTTTTACATATTATAATTAAGCTTGGAACTTACTATAGTTAAGTGAAAGATGAATTTATGAAAATTTAAAGTGTAAAATTGAAGTAAAGATGATACAGTCCAAAGAAAATGAATCTGCTAGCTAGACAACTGAATTTCTAAATTTGTTGGATTTGACAAAGTTTTTGACATTTCTTTCTAGCCAGTCAGAACTAAAAGTAGGAGCTTTAATTATATTTCTAATAAATCTCAATAAGCCACAACTACCAGATTAATTATAAAAGTCATTGAAGCGCAAATTCAAATAAAATAATTATTTTTACCACACACATGCGACAATTGCTTATTAAACTAATACAGAAAAGTTAATAATATTTCAATATATACTCAACACTTTACTTGAAATAAATAAAGTTCTCTGGATGAATAAAGGAATGTGTATATAATCTACAAATTAATAAATAAATAGGCATATTGGCATTTGCTATCTGTATTATGCGCGCTTAATAAGCTTAAAAATATAATTTCAGTGACATATTATGGACCACTTCTTGAAGAACTGAGTCAATAGACTTACGTGCCTGATAGGTATGTTGTTTACTGTGCACGGGTACCCTAATCAAACATACATCCCTAATATACCTGTCCATCAATTTCTCTATGCATTTTAGCAAACACAAAGAGACACTAATAGGCCTGAAACTAGTAGCAGGGAGTTGAAAACGACCCTCACTGATCACCATATCTTTGGAATATATCCAAAGGCTATGTAGACTGTGCAAATTCTTAAGAGCCATTTGTTTATACTGTTCCTACATTTTTGAAGCATAATAGGCAAGATTCCATCTCGAACGATTTTGTATGGTGATTTCCTGGATAGTATCCTCTAGAAGTGAGTTCGAGTCTACTTGCCGGAAAGTGTGTTCCAAAGAGGACTCTATATGTTTTTTCTTTCGTTGTTGTGTAGGATCCTTTTGATGTTTGTAGATTATGTAACTTTGCTACTGGTTCCCTTTTCATGGCCTTAAACAAAGCCACTCCATCTACAATATCTTCGATCCCCTCGTATAAATTTTAAATTTGATTGTTTCTTTGATTTCCGAATCAGTTCTTTGTATTCTGCTCTAGATTCGCTATAGGATTTCCAATCATCTCAAGTTTTTAAGGGTCTGTTTAGAAGTTTTTTTGCCTTCCTATTCAGCTTCTTCAAATCTTTGTTCAACCAAACAGTTTTTTATTCTTTCGGGCTTCTGGTAACCAGACCTCGGAAGCCTATTGATCCTATTTGGACCTAGTACTTTTTCAAGTGCTCGAAACATTTCATAATAAAACAAAAATAAGTTTTTTTTATTTAACGCATAATAGAAGTTACTCACGATATTTCTTTCGCAATTTCTGGAGCAGGTAAGCAGACATCTTTATCTCTGCCAAGTAACTATATCAACTGAATAGTGATCTTAAAATATTTGATAAATACAGTGTAGGATTGTATACATACAATAATAAATTATACAATACAATTTCAACTGACCAAATTCCCATACAAATTGTATGTGTATAGAAACAAGACACATACAACAATTATTGTTTACGAAATTCCTATTTTATATATATATTATCCTATTTTATATTTGTCGTATTTAACGTTTATACAACTTGTAAAAATGTGTTACATACATCAAAATGCATACTGATGAATATCTCTGTAACCAAAAAATATATGAGAAAACTGAATACACCATTTAAAAGAGCGAAAAACCTAAAAATCAATCAAAATCAGAAAATCGAAAATTTTCACATACGACAAAATATTACTCATGCGACATTTTGTACATTTCTATAAATTCAAATAGTATAGCTCCTACTATTTTATTGTTATTTGAATTTTCCATTTTTTAAACTATAGAAATATTATTATGTTATGAATTAATTTGACCAATTCAATTTGACATAACAATAACTTCAATAAGTAAGCTGATAGCCCAAATAATTTACTTCTATGAGTAGAACACTACACCAAATTGTATAAACAATATCAAAGGAAAACCTATCTTTCTTCAGTTAAAAAAATTTAAATTTAATAATAAAATAATACTATTACTAATATTTACCTATAAATACATATTTGAATATACATACTTAAATAAATTGGGTTTAATTTCAAATATAATTACCACTTTTTACATTTTGAATCCCTGTTCACTAATTAAAAATATCTGATGTAGGTAAATGCAAAGCAAATGTTAATTGTGAATTAACCCTTATTAAATTATTTTAAAAAAGAATATTTGTTTCAAAATTAAAAACTATTAAAAACTTACAAATTATTTTTTTTAAATAAATATAAAATGCCGCATTAAAATTTCCCCACAATTATTAATTTTTAATATAATTACAATTACACTGCAAAATTCAATAATAATTATCATAAAAATTTATTTTATTTTTAACTCAAAACCACAGCAAATAAAAATTCTTTTAAAAACAATACTTAGTGTATTTCATTTTCCATACATTATACATGTATACATTTATGTAAATTGTTATATAAATGATGCGGTATAACAATATATAATTAAACTAATGAATGAAATTTAAATAAAAAACAAATAGGTAAAAAATGACACAATCAATCTTTATAATATTTTCTTGAATTAATTTTCCGGATATCCTTACAAACAAATTTAAAATAAAATTTTTAATTTATCAAGAATTTTTATTATATTTTTCAATATCCAAATTTATTTTGTAACTAATAGAAAAATAGCAGTCTTACTTTATATTAAACCTTACTATCTATCTGTATTAGAATATGTAAAAATCAATTATTTCAATGATAGTTACAATTTCCTCCCATCATCGTTACATTCTGAATGAATTGTTCTTACAAAGAAAAGATTCTGAGAAGGGAGTTTTTGTTTACTTGTTTTTGTTTCTTGGTTAAAAACGCAGACACATACGCACACATAAAAAAAATTTTAAAGAATGAAATTTTTCATTCCATTCTTAAAAATTTTATTTTATTACGATATTCTCGCACAATGAAATTGATATACCTCTATCCATTTTTTTCTCACTAAGAATAGTTTATTTTTGGCAATAGTTCCAAAAAGCCCTTGTAACCGTTATGTTTTTCTTAAAGTAAAGCTAATAAATATTATGATATGTAAATAAATTCTGTTAGGTATAAAAATACGAATTAGTTAGGAATATATTAACGAGTTGAAATAGTCATTAAATAATGTTATTAATAAATTGGATTAAGTCCTTATTTATTTATTTAATTCATCATCACCTCAAAACAGCAATTCTGCGTATATGTATATGTGATAATGTATATATTTATAAAAATTAAATGTATACTACAGACGCTGAAATTTTTATGGACTTTAAAAATTAATGTGTTTTTGCATAGAAAATGGTTGTTAACGTGAACGACGAAATAGCACAGGTAAAGGGCTGAATAAAAGTGGTTGAAAGTGTTAAAATATATAAACCAGAAAGGACTCACTCACACTGAATACAGACCAAGGCAATGGATATTCTTAATTGTTTAAATTATTAGTAAAACGTAATACAAACCAGATTACGTTTATACTTAAACGTTACGTTACAACCAATAAAACCACCGGTGTCTGTCCTCTAAAATTAAAAAATTATATTTTAAATAATAATGATATTTTGAACAATAACAATAATATAATTATTCAACCCTCCTACCTGTGCTATTTCATTAAAAAGTGTATAACCAACCAGCTGTGAAATTTCAAATTGCTATCTGTCCAGTAAAAATAAATAAGACGATTTTAGATCTATTTGGTTTCCAAATAATTCAATAATTTTATTACAAATGCAAAATCAAAATCAATGACGAAAAAATAAACTCGATTTTTTTTTCACAAAAAGAAGGAAAATGGGAAATAGATGGTATTAAATATCTTGGTATACATTTGGACAAAAAGTTACTGTATAAATCAGATATAACTAAGATAGTCAATAAAATAGATCTATATATAAAAATGTTGTATCCAGTTATAAATAAAAAATCTGGGCTAACTATAGAAAATAAACTAATAATATTTAAAGCCATTTTTAGC
Organism: Argyra leucocephala; assembly: GCA_963942445.1. Taxonomy (NCBI): domain Eukaryota; kingdom Metazoa; phylum Arthropoda; class Insecta; order Diptera; family Dolichopodidae; genus Argyra; species Argyra leucocephala. The sequence goes on along the minus strand of OZ012678.1, from coordinate 114,301,488 downwards.
AGTATTCTTTTGTACGGGTTCCCTAGATGGAAAGAGCGCTGCGAAAACAAACTTAAATGTCACAAAGAAAACAAAATGCGATCGTAAAATTAATCTTGATTAAACCCTTTTATTTGTCCACCAACAGATTGCATAGCATAGCAAAATTTAAAACTGTTTCCGAACAAATAGCAAAGATATCGCTTGCCTTTCTAGAGAGCTGTCTAAATTCAGCAAATCCGCTAATAAGAGCGATTGTAGATTAAGCTTTTACCAATAAGGTTTTTATTTTTTTTATTTTTATTTTGTTCTTTTTCTTTATTTTTCTTTTATAATTAAGTTTGTTGTTAAGTTTTATGATAAAAATAAATTGATCAGAAAGGTTTTTACTCGCCATTTTTCTTTAAAAAATAAATAATAAAAAAGTGCAGGTTAGTCTAAGTAAATTAAAAGTCATAGGTGTAAATACATTAGTATAAGCTCTTAATTATTAAAATTAGAAATAAGGAAAATTTTAAAATGAAATTAAGGCATAATAAAATATCCTCAACCGACTTCAAAATACTGAAGAAATATGTGGTAGTAGCAGACGCAATACGTGTACGTGTATCGTATACAAGCATGTTTAGACGAATAATACTTACACCTATCTCATTTTTTGATTTAGGATACATATACAATTATCAATTTTTGATTATTTCAATAAGACTTTAGACATAATAAATTTCAATACTTGTGTTTCAATAAATATTAGTAATGGTCCAAACGGTATCCCTAATTTAGTACTAAAGAGCTATATTTATAGTTTCACTTATCATCTTTATAAATTTCAATAGATCATAATTGAATAAAGGGACTTTGATTAGATTACTAGACATTTTTAACCATTATTCATATTTAAAAATTAGGGTGTAAAATTACAGACCTATGCTAAATCATCCTCTATTACAAAATTTTTCGAAGCCATTGTGACAGATAAAATATATTTCTTGGTTGAATTTTAAATAGTATGTATCTTTAAATCAGCATTGCTTTATGAATGGAAGGTCAACAACTATACTAATTTAACAAAATTTCTTCACACAGTTTTTAATGCAATTGAAAAATGATAGCAAGTAGATAATTCAACTAACGATATTCACTGATTTTAAGTAAACGTTATTTGGTTTGTATTACGTTTTACTAATAATTTAAACAATGGAGAGTATCCATTGCCTTGGTCTTTAGTCAGTGTGAGTGAGTTCTTCCTAGTTTTATATATTTCATCACTTTCAACCACATTTATTCAGCCTTGTTCCTGTATTTATAAGGCTTTTGACAAAGTAGACCATTCTTTGCTACTCTCTGAACTTCAAGCTCTTAATATGCTCTTGATGTTCATGGATTAGTTTACTTCCATATTATTAGGTTCAATATTATTTGACTGGTGGTAAACTGTCCGTTAAAATATATAATATCAATATCAATTAATATCAAATACTTCACATATTCTTTTCTAATCTATTTACTTTTATTGTTTTTAAATATTTTATGAAGGAAGTATGTAAAGGGATACCCAGTAGATTCAAAAAAATGTTTTTACAATATTTTATGTGTTTACACAATATTATGGAATCGCTAAGCGTTAAAGGGTTAAATATAAATATTATAAATTAGATAGGACATTTTTATGGTTTCCAAAATATAATCAATATTTGCAGTACCTGCCGTAGATCATGAGTTATTAGTAAAATTAAGTTTCTAAGTAACTTATAACGATAAAATATCACGCTCACTAAAACAAATACCTATTTTGGAAAAACCGTAATTATTATTTTTTTATTATGCCACGCGAGGTATGGAAAATATATTTTTTTGTATAAAATTTTGGATTTTTACATTTGGACCGGTCGCAAACTTTGGATATAGAAACCATCAACGATAAAATAAAGGACAAAATATTTTAGAAAACAATTTTGATCGAAAAATACACCGTTATTTGGATATTTTCAATAAATTCAATAGATTAAAAAAACCATTTAAAATAAATGTTCTGACCAGAAACACATTTGTATCTAAAATATGCACATTAATTTTAAATACATTTCCTGAGCTACTTGATAAACAAATAAAAGTTTCAAATACTTAAATGGTTTGGGCAATATTTACATTGAATTGGAGATACTAATAGAATTTTATTTATTTATTTATTTAATTTAGTCAATTTAACTATTTATAATTATATAATTCAGGAATGTACAATATAATTTTTATTATTACATAAATTTATGTTTAACATAATATTCTATTAATTTATTTTTAAATGCATTTGTATTAGTTTCACTACTTATTTCATAAGCTAAATCATTGAAAATTTTTAAACCATTGTACAAAATCATATTTTTAGTTATTTCCTTTCTAAATAAATTTAATCTAAAGCAACTAACATTTCTTAAGTTATAATTATGAATATCATATACATAAACTAGACGATCACATAAATAATTTGGATATTTACCAATTTTCATTTTGTGGACAATTACTAAAACATTCATTAAAGTTCTTTGATTCTAAATAATATTTTAGACCGACCTTAACACGAAATGCGTTTACTGAGATCCCCACAGAAATTCATTTAATAATTTTTAGATTTCTTTTACTAAAGAATTTCATTGTATAATCATTTTGGAACTATTTCCTTAATAGTATCTACCGCATATGAACATAAAGTATGTAAGTGTGTATTATGCTCACATAATAAAACATTTCTCAGCTTTATTTACCTATTCAATTCAGTTGTGGCTTGTTATTATTTTTTTGAATTATTTTCCATAATTGTGTGAATATGGATTTTGATATGACCTTGTTTTCCAACTTTTCTTTTAATAATAACACCATAACTTGTATTATAAGTTTTCAAATAGAATTTTTCCTAAGCTATTATTTTCTTTTTTATTGTTTGTTTCTTATTTTGTTTTTTTTTTTTGTCTGCATTACTATGGAAATTTTGTCTATCAGTATCAAGGTCGAATAAAAAAAAATATTTTTTGTTTTGCTTGTATATTTCAACAAAAGAATAGCAACAATAACAGTAACAACAATAAGAATAACAATATAAAATAAAAACACAAAAAAAAAAAAATAAAAAAAAAATAAAAGTAAAAATAAGCAAAAAAAGGGTGCCAAGTGGAAATAAAGTCTTTCAATTTCTTTTTCTTTCAACAAAGATTCAATCCAGGAATTACCAAAAGAATAAAAATAACAACAAAAATAAAAGTAGAAAGAAAAATTAAATAATAGAATAAAGAAAACTACAAGAGGGAGAGAAAGAGAGAAAGAGAGAGAGAGTAAAGAATTTTTATGAATTGTAACGTTATTGTTTTTTTCGTTGTTGATTGTTATTGCCTCAAATTGAGAACAATAATATATCGTTCTTCTTTTCTCACCTCTTTTCAACTAACAATGATTTTCTCTCACCATTGTAAGTGTTGTGTTGAAGTATATGGCTTCAAATTGATCGTTACTTGAAAAGAAATTTTCCCTTTTTTTTATGTTGAATTTGTTTTTTTTTCACGATAAAACTGTTATATAATACGGGAAAAATTTCGTTCGTCATTCTGCTTCCTACTCTCATTATTATAATTTATTGTTATTTATTTATTGGAAAAACAAAAAAACAAAATTCTTATTTTTGCGGTGTCATTTTTGTTTTTTTCTACTTTTGTTTGTTTTTTTGAAAATTTTTGCTGAGTTTGGATTTTTTTTTTTGTTTTTTTTTTTTTAAATTGGGCAAAGTTTTTTTTTCATGTATTGTTTTTTATTTTTGTCGAGTCATTTTTATACGAAATTTGTTATGTTAAGGGTGGCAATTAAATTGATTCCTATTAATAAAGAATATTTTATAGTAAGTGTCATTTAAAGTAGTGTGTAAGGAGTTTTAAATGCAATTTTAAGTTCTGGAATGGTTTAAATTTTTATTTACTTTTTTTAGTGCATTTTTCGGCAGCTTTATCTTTAATCTTATTCGATATGATTAGTTAAGAAATATAATTCAAAAGTCTTAAGTACAATTTACTACATCAAGACTGATAGACTGTTTCTAAATAAATTTGGGGAAACTTCATGTTAATTTGGTTCGAATTTTTATGCCGAGACTTACTTAAACAAATTCAAGATAAGCTTTATTTCAATATTTTATTAATATTTATTAATATTTGTTGAGTATAATAATTTTATAAGTACATTTAAACGATTAGGCGAGACGCAGACATATAATTTTAATTTTACAACTATTCTTGCAGACACGGAATTTTATTTTTGCAAATGTTTCATAAACTAATGGAACACAAATGTGCAATAAAACAGTTGCAAAACTAAAAATTACATATCTGCGCCTAGCTCAAAAGTGAAAAAAAATTGAAAATGCCTTGAAGTTAGTTATAATAAAATTAAAGTGATGATATTTTATATACTCGTACATTATCAAAACAAGTTCTACAGCTTCAGTTTGAAATATTATCTTTTACGAGTCGCATCCTATTTACGATAAGACTCATTTTTAATTTCATGTGATAGATTTGTAGTTCACTTAAAATTCATTATTTTCTTACAAAACTGTCGGGATGGTTTATATCACCTTAAATCCGTAAAGCTTTAAACTAAATTTAACAATTGGATGTGTCAATTGTATCAAACTACCTCAACTTTATTAAAATAAAACCATGGAGTGGGGAAGAAAAACCGTTCTATGATGAACATACCGGGTATTCCATACATTTTTTAAGGGGTCCGGAAGCCGTTGTTTGAAAATTAAACATAAAAAATGATTAACTAAATCAAGGGTGATATATTAAACTTGCGGAAAGGGTCGAAAATACGTTTCTTAAACAGAAGAAGTATTTTTTAATGAAAACTGAATTACACGTCAAAAATTAAAAAACTTTTTTCTTAATAATGTTTTTTTCGCCCGTTTTCTTCTTTCTGGAAGTTGAAAATATCACTAATCGATAGAGTTAGTACCCTCGGTTTGATTTATTAAAATTTCCTCGACATCTCCCCCTCTTGAAAAAAATATATAGCCATTCTCTAGAACACCCGGTATGGTGGCGAAAAATTATTTAAACAATTTTAAGCAATTCTTCGATATTGATAAAGTGTTCTTATTCAAATTACCGTCAATGTACTTTACAGAAAAAAACATGTTCATTGCAGAAGAAAGAAAAAAATAAATTCTTGGTTTTCCCAATTTTAATTTTCTTTTGTTTTTATTTTCAGTTTTTTTGTTTGCTTTTCTTTTAGGGTAATATTTCGATTTAATTCTAGTGGGGTATACAACTACTGTGTTTCTGTTGTTGCTGTTTTTTTATTTACTTTTTTTACCACCATTGTTGTTGAGGTTGGTTATAACAAAAATATATATGCATCAATATTTTGTATATAATGTACATATATATAATGTTCGATTGCAAAATTATTTCGGATATGTATGAAAATTTCTTTCACAAAATAAAAACGGAAAAACCAAACAAAAAATTTTTATTGCATGTCGAATTGTATTTTATTAGAAAATAAATGAAAGATGATTGTAATGAATCAAAAACATATTTTTATATTATATAATATATTTATTTATATACATACATATGTTTGTATTTTCTTATGGTATAAACATTTTTTTTATTGTTGTTTTTGTATTTAATAAAATCATTTATCATAAAAAAATATAATTCAATATCTACGATATTTATAGGTTAACCAATCAGAAATAAAAATCAAAAAAAATAACAACAATAACAACAGCAAGTCATTTATAATTCGTCTGGATTATAACTACTAGATAAGATATTTTTTGAAAAAGCCAGAAAGAGAAAAATTAGAAAAATATCAATAAAATATACACTGGTAGTCTAGTTTTTAAAGAACTGTATTGTGTGGAAATTGTAAAATACAACACATATATATAATATCGAATTCAATGCGGAATATTATTTGTGTATTCTATTGAAGAAAATGTATTCTGTACAAGAGTGTCTATGTATGTGTTATGTTAGTCACTTTAATTTACCAAAGGATGATCTAGGAGGTATTTTTAAAGTTTCACTTTAATTTAAGAAGATATTTTCTGTTTAGGTATACTAATCACAGGATTACGTTGCTTAAAGTTGATAACATTATAAACTATGTATATTATAGTTCATGTTATAATATGGAAGTCATTTTGAGGTCAATATAGATCCTCAAAGAAATACAATATTAAAAAAATGTATAAATTATAAAAGGAAATAAAGTTTTTTAATTGTCTCTTGAATAGGGGGGTCATCTTCTATGGATTACAAAGGTAAAAGTGTTGTCGACTTAGGTTTTTGGATACCTACATTATTAAACGAACCAAAAGCAAATGCTCACAAAATTTTCGTTACATTTGAATCATTTAAAAGATTTAACATATTTTTCATAAATACCAAAATCGACAATATGAAATATTTTTGTTACTGCAATAATATTTTTTAATTTTTCGTCAATTTGAAATTTTGACATACACCATTAAAATAAAAGCAATCTGGATTTATTATCATACAATATCAACTATAAGTATAATTTTTACCCTATTTGATGGTCCCAGACAGGTGGCTCATTAGTTGTTTTCAGTTTATTTTTGTGTTAAAGGAATTTTATTCCTGTTCTTAAAATCAAATTCGATTCCAGAGACAATTTTCAAGACTAAGGAAGAACAAACTGATCTTTAATTTTACCATGTGACAGTTTCTTAATATTCACCACATTTTTTTGTACTGAACATAGTCGAATATCTCCTTTTAATTTGACTAAATATGCTTGTCACACAGTTATGCGTATTTCGTCCACTACTTGCAGATTTCTTCAGTGTTTTGTACTCGACTGACGAAAGAAATCTAAAATCGGTTTATTAATTTTTATTGGACAGGTAGCAAGTTGCATTTTTCACAGCTTATTGGTTGTTTGCTTTTCCATGAAATAGCACAGGTATTGGGTTAATTGTCTAATTATTATATTGTTATTATTTAAAATATAATTTTCAACGTTAGAGTTACAGAAAGGTTTTATTACATTTTACTAAAAAATCAATATAATGCAGAAAATCCATTGCCTTGGTCTGAATTCAGTGTGAGTTAGTCATTATTAGTTTTATAAATCTCGATACCTTCAGCTGAATCTAGTTTCTTAAAGCCAAAGTAAGTATACTGGTTTTTCCTTGATGTCCCTGATAACTTTTCTCTCATTTTTTATTAGTTTTTTTAATTTTATTGCCATTTGTTATATTTACTTTAATTACCTTTGTCTGGTTGTAATGGGTAGCGTTGGGCAGTATACGTTGTTCCTTATTTCTAAGTCTACAATTTTTTTTTCAATTCTACAAAACTTTTTATTATTTTAATTTTCAAAATTTAATGTTTTTAAATATAATTTATATAAAATTTAATTAAAACTCCACCAATTATAATAAAAAAAACAATTACAAAATACATTTAAAATATAAATTTTATATATATATACATAATGTAAGTTTTATTATAGTACACTTTTAATGTTATACACAAAAATGAATATAATTTCAAAGAATTCTAAATATTTCTAGGTAATATATAAGTGAAATAAAAATATTATATTCTAAAGAAAAAAAAACAAACAAAATTATTATTAAAAATAAAAAATTTAAAAATTTAAATAATATTATTTCTTTCGATTCATTTATTATTACGTATAACAGAACTTCAAATCTTAACATGTATCACGCAGTTTCAACAGTTTTAACTTTAAGGTAAAAATTAAAATTTCAACAAACAAAAAAAAATTGAAATTTGAAATAGGAAAATTGTATATACATATATCTATATATATATATATACAAATATATTATTTTTTATGTATATATCTATAAATGTTTTTAATTTAGAAAATAAAAATGTTTTATAGCTAGCTAATAAGAAAATGTATATTTCGGAAATGTTTATATGTGTGTAATTTTATATAAGTATTTATATACAATTTGTATAGATATTTTACAGTTATTGCGTTAATTAAAAATCAGAGTGTGCTAAATTTATATATACTATTATTAGACTGTTTCTAGTGATTTCATTTTATTTTAATTTATTTTCATTTCTAATGTTATTATTTTTTTTTAATATTAATATAGGTGTTACCATTTCAAAAATACGACATTAATTAAAACTCAATTTAAAAATTAACAATTTTGTTTTAGATTTAAAAAAAAAAACATTTAAATTTTTTAATCATTTTTTTCACAAACGCTTAAAATAAACAAAAGTCGTATTACTTTACACAAAGACAATTCAAAACAGATGAATATCTCTATAATAGGTACAATAAACATGTAATACTTGTATGCCAAAGAGAATTCTAAATATTAGAATTGCACAATAAATTAACAATATAGTGTAATGCTTATTTTCCACATTGTAATGGCTTGTTGGTTGTATAAAATTTAGTGCTCATCGCATTGTAGGGATAATTTAAGCTAAACAGTTATAACTACACCAACCAAATTACTAAAAAAATTTCCTTTGTATTTTTTTTCTAAAGGAAGAAAGCGATACGATGCTCTTTATGTTAATAAAAAAATTAATTTAATTACAAATTTTAAGTTCAGCAGAAGTATAGAATTTCCCATTTATAGTTGGGTACTAGAGACAAATTGAATTTTTTTTTAAATTTCCAAAAATATTTTACAATAAATGACTTCTTGATAATAATTTAATATTTAGCCTGCAATAAATTTGAATTAGTTTTATTTTATTATTTGAATTGCACCCAAATGTACAGGCAAACTTTAGGACCCTTTTTTGGGTAAGAAATTTATTTGCATTCGGCTTAATGGAGTAATAAAATCACACATTTTATTCAAAACCTAGAAAATTTGACAATGCTTGTCTCTTGATGATTTGTCCTTCTAACATTGTACAATTAATTTTGAGATATATTTAGTGTAATAGTAGGTACTGTACTACTTCAAGCACCAAGATAAATTACTTAAAAATACAAGTTAAAACCGAAAGCAGAATTAATTGAATTTCACTCTTTAAAGTGGCAAAAATTTCAAAAAATCTCGTCTACAAAATCCTTAAGATCATGCTCAAGTCTAATAATTTAACATGATAGAATCTTAGAAATCTCGTATTTAAATTGGTAACTCATATATTAAAATTAATATAGTAAAAATTTTGTTAATTTTTTTGTAAATTTCAATTTTTTAACGACAGTTGTTCTAACTTGAATAATCTTAAGTCGCATATAAATCTAAATTGAAATTTAATAAAAAGTTTATTTTATTTTAATTTATAATATATAATATTATTATACATAATAAATATACCGATTTGGTATATTATATTGTATTATTAAATTCTGTATTATTATAATACGCTATATTTATTATATACGTTGGTGCGATTGTATATGTATTATTATACAAACCAAAATTCTGTATAATAAAATTCTGCATTTAAAATATTTGAATAGCGAATATTTTTGAATTTTTAATAAATACAAAAATTTAATTAAAAAATTTAATAAAATAATAATAAAAACGAAAAAAAACAAGCATAGTAAATATTTTGTTATAATTTAAATGTTGATTGAAAAAATTTTCTAATTAAATGATACTGTCAGAAGTAGAGATCCAGTAAATAAAAAACAAATCAAAAATTTAGTAAAAGAATTTCATATCCAGATTTTTATTATTATTTGATATTGTGCTAATTAATTAAAACTGGGATGTTTCGGTTCTATCCAGTGTGTCCAGCCTGTATAATTTTTTTTTGATATTTTTAAAGAGAATCAGCCTCAAATATAGAGCCATCTGATGGCTAAATTTAGATTAGAGCATGTCTTCACAATTTGTTAGAAATTCAAGGGAATAAGGTAAGTTGCTAGAATTTCAAGCCATCTTTCTAGCACATATTACCTGAAAATACATCGGCTATGGAAACCATCAAAATGCTGTCGTACATTTGGATAAACGCATTGATATTAGATTAGTTTTTGTCATTTGTTTCTTCTTGGGCTAGCAATATTATCAAGTCAAAGAGGTTTTGTCAATTATTCAAAGTTTTATGTACGTAGCAATATTTGATTATTTATATTCAATACCAGAATATTGCAGCTTCAATTGTTGCAATTGTTGCAGATAAAAAATATCCTTTAAAATACAAAGATGATTTTTATTTGCATTTGTTAAATTTTTTACATTATTTTTCATCAAACTAAGTCTGATGTCAAACTTTCATCAGATCGATTTGTGAAATCCTAGATTTCTAGAAATTTTAGAAACTCAAAACATAATATGATAAAAAATATTCAAATTGCGAAATATCGGTTCAACTAAAAGAAATGAAAATAAACGACAAAAACTCATATTAAAGCAGGCCTGGCCAACCCGAACTGAATAATGAGCCAAGATAAAAAAAAAAATATAATTAAATGAGCTAGCTGAAAAAAATTTACGACATGAATTTTGTAAGTAATATTAAATGCATTTTTTTATTACATTGTATATAAATTATAATTATAATTAAAATTCTTCAAACATTATTGTGCAATATATTAAATATAAAAACTAATATAAAATATTAAAAATGCATTAATGGGAAACTTGTTTTTCCACTTGCTGGAATAAGTCGTTCACATCAATTTCTATTTTGAATGTGGGCAATTCGTAATTGATTGTGCACATCCTTATTATTAATTGATCCACGATATTTGTTTTTAGTAAATGTCCTTTGTGAGAAAAAAAATTCGCATAATACGGTACTCCTAAAAACACTTATGATTTCCGCAGCGAATTTTCGAAAGCGTTTTCCTATTTCTTCAAACAATCAGCATATTTAACAAAATCCTTTCCTTAATTAATTTCCCTACAATTAATGTAATTTGAGCATTTAATTTAATTCCACCAGCAACTAGCTTTGGTTTACTCTGAAGTTTTAAATTTAAGCTACTGTGATGACCTGTCACGTCTCCAAGAAAATGCAAATCTAGCAACCAATTATCATCTAACAGTTCTTTAACAGAACTCCATAAGAACCTTAATTTCTTCTTTCAAATATAAGAATCTTTTTAAACATCTGTAGTGTGAATTTATTTCTTCCAAATATTCTTGAAATTGATTCTTGAATAAGCTTTCTTGATATATAATGCAATGAAATCTGTAAGACTGTCCAATATCCATTCCAGCTTCAATATTTTTAATTTTCTTATTTCACCAATAATATGTTCAATACATCTCAAAACATGTATATTGATTTTTTAAATTTAAATTTAAATTTAAAAAATCAATACATGGTGCGATTAGCAAAAAACAAATGCTGTTTTTGATTTTTCATTTTTTATGAGGAAACAAAAATGAATACATATCATGTTTTATTCATACTAACAATATAGCTCTAAATGTTTTTATATTTGGAATATTTTACAAATATTTATAAAGCCCCAATAATATTGTGTGAGCCCAAACTATCTCCCAATGAGCCAAGACCTGGCCACACCCGTATTAAAGATTTCAAAAATATTTGAAACAATGTAGTTTTCTACACGGAGGTGGATTCTAAAATAAAGTAGGGTTTTATGATTAAATATTAGGGTTCCGTTCACTGATAATATTATTTTAATATTTGATTGCAAACATCGATATTTCTGAATCAACATAATTTTTTGATCAACATGTTTGTGACGAGCCTGAGAGTTAGTGAACGGAAACCTGACAACAATTAAATTATTTGATTTAATTTATCGCTAAAAATAGAAATCTAATTGATAAATTAAAAAACTTGTTTATGCATTTCACAAGATAGTAAAAATAAATTAAATTTAAAATAAAAATAAAATATAGAAAACCAAAATATTTGTATGCAAAATATTTTATAATTCAAAATTTTTAAATGCAGATATTCAAAATACAGAATTTAGCAAAACATAATTGTAAATAAAACAATTTTTATATACAATATTTTGTACCGATTCCGTTATATTTATGTATTTATAATTAAATATTATTATATTATATTCGTTTTCGTAAAAATAGGAATGCATTTTTGTTTAACTTCCATTTTTATTTTTAAATTTCTAGATGTTTTATCATGTACATTTCCTAGAATCTATCTTTCTTTCTATTTAGAATTGAAAAATAATAAAATTATTTTCTATTTCATTAATGTAATATCTATTATATACCATAAATATAATTATTTATTTATTTAAAAATTTAGCTCAAATATTTCAAATATTAAATAATTTTTTACCATATAAAAAAATAATATTTATTAAAAAAACAAAAATTTTAAATAAAAAAAAAATTAAGGTAAGATTTTTAATAAAAAATGCAATAATAAATGTTAAGTTATTAATAGTGATTTAAAAAACAAGTGTATATAAAAAATTTAATCAAAAATACTATATTATTGAAATATCAAACTTTGGTGTAAGAAACATTTGTTCTAATATTATACAAATATAAACGTATTACTTAACTAAGATTTAATCATTAGTACCAATGTTATCGTTGCACTAGTCTTATTGTAACATTGAATTACTGGAATACATTGTGCTCTACACCATCAAATTCTAAGCAATATAAACTATTAAATGTTGTAAATTGTCATCTTTTCGATTACCATCCGATTGACCATTTTGAGTATGGTTGGCCTGTAAAAGTAATTTTCGATAAATGATCTTCGTCAATTCTCGGCACAAGATTAAAATTAAATAAAAAAGTTAATTGTTATCAAATATAAAATCAAGTCGAAAATTGTATTTAACTGTTCAGAAAATTAATAATTGTATATTAAATTTTTAAAAATTAAGATTTTCAGAATAGTTTTCTATTTTAAAACTATTTTGAAAACTATAATAAACAAGTTTAAATAAAGTTTTTATTAACTATATATTTTATTCGACAGACTTATTTTCTAGCCTATTTTACAAAAACACAGGCCTAAATAACAGGTTTTTATGTTATCAAAAATTGTTTTATCAATTTATGTTAAGTATCAATTTCATATTTTATTTTCATAGATGCAGAACAGTCCAAATTTAACTTCGACTTTATTTACATCACCCCTTCTAATATTCTAATAGTCTTCGAAGATCTCTCAGCACATTAACTCAGTTACTTTTCCACTGCACAACTTCTTTCAGCTCTTCTACTCAGTACACACATTTAGATTTTCTTTAATTGAACATTATTTTTGCAAATATTCGGCCTAATACAATAAATTTTTGCACATTCGCTACATATTTTACAACAATTTTTACACTTTTACGAAATTTATATTTAACATATAAATTGATAAAACAATTTTTAATGAAATAAAAATTATCAGATTCGCCATATAAATTATTTAACTCATTGTCATCACGATTTTTTTCAAAGGGTGGAGCCGAGATTTTTTTTTAAAAATTTTTTTTAAAAGAATAAATTATTTTTTCGTTGCTATTGCGACTTTACCAAACTCTCTTACACAATGGCGCCTGAAGCTAAAAAATAGTTGATCCTAAGAACTCTTTAATGTCCGTTAATATGGATTGTTCCAAATAAAGTTTACAATATATTTTATAACATACCTAATTAACCTACCTAAATAATATTTCAAAAAATTTATATCTTTAAAAATATTCGGTATCAAAACGGATTACAATAATCAAAGTTCGTGACGTTTACCTATTTTATTTATTTAATTTAATTTTAAAATTCCGACTCGATAAATGAGCATAACTGAGACAAATAATAGGCCACAACATTATATGTAGAGTATATTCCACAAAAATACACTGTTGATGGCTCAATTTAGACCGTGATTTGTGGAAAACTATATGTTTCCAAAATATGGTGGCTTAAATCAATTTTTTAAATGCAATTTTTTTACTTTGAATTGTTACACTGAGCAAAAAAATATGTTTGGCTCAACTATAAAATTAAAGAACAATAATATGGTTGGAAAATATAGTTACATTAACCATATTACATCATGTAACTATGGGTTTTATATAAAGCTAAAAAGTTTATTATATGGTTGAATGAAATATAATATGGTTGCAACAAAAATAATTTATAGTCCTCACAACAATATTATTATATTCACAAACATAATTATGTTTGTAGCAGTATTATTTATAATTGAAGAAAAATAATTATGTTTAGAGTAAACATATTATAGTTACTTTCTGTAACACGATATGATGAAAATACATTTACCTATATTTAGTGGTTGTTAACTTTACACGATTTCATGTATAGGCATTCAAATCATCTTGAAAGAAAACCGTGTCATTTGATGTGACAACTTCTTTCAATATCTTCATGTCATCCCCATAAACAATAACGGTGCTGTTCTTAATCGACGAAGCTATATCATTGATGGAAATAATGAAAATTAATGAACCCATAGATGTTTGTCACCAGGGACACCAGAATTAGCATGGAATGTACCAGAAATTGCCTGTCTAAAAACAACATTGTAGACATTGACATGGTATGATTCTATTCATTTTAATAGGGATTTTGAAAATCTAGTACACGAAGCTTTAGTAAAATAACACTAAATTCCTTACTTAAATCTGTATATACAACAATCAGTCTGGAAGCTTGTTTCCATTGATTTCCATCGAACCTTAGAACAGGATTCAACTAGATTTGTTGCGGTTGACGTCCCTTCATAAAACCATGCTGGTTAGAAACAAGTAGAGCAGAAAATTCGCTATATATAGCATCATACACCACAAGTTCAAATATCTTTGGTATACTTGACAGTTCAGCTATTGGACGATAGTTTGCAATGCAATTTTTTGGACCCTTCTTGTGAACTGGTTTGATACAGACATATTTCCACAATTGTGGAAATATTTCGTGTTCAAGAGATTTATTAAATAAAGTTAACAATGGATAAGCAAGTTATTCAGAACAATTTTTTAAAATATAGAACTTGTTTTTAGTCGATCATTTTACAAATTATTTAACTATCATTTTACCACCATTTTGTCTTTGACCATTTATATATATGCAATATTAATGACAGTTAAAAAAAACCTATAAAAAATTTTATATTTTATTTAAAAGTTATTTAAAAATATTGAATAAAAAAATTAATTCAAAATGGAAACTTCATTAATTTAAATTTTAACTACTCTCGTACAAAACTCTGTATGAATTTCTAAACTAAAATGTAAATACTCACTATCTTCCATTTTAAATTCAGAGTTTGTTAAATTAAAGAAAAATTTTCAATTAATTCTATTCGTTGAATCCTTTTCAATACAACAAGAAAAAAAATTTAATTTCCGTTACCAAGATCAGATAAGGATTCTTGAAAGGAAGAAAATTTTTTTTTTTATTTTTATTCTTTTTTTCCGCGAATAACAAAAAAAAGTATAAATGAAATAGAAACAACGGGGAAAAAATGTTTATTTAAATTTAAATAAAGAAGTTTTTTTTAAAAAAAAGTATTTTCATTTTCTTTTTTTTGTTTCTTTTTTTTTTAATTCATTTAAACAAAATTATTTTGTTCTTTAACAGTATTTAAATTTATTTAAAATTTTATAATAAAATTTAATTGAAGAAAAAATTAAAATCATCAGAAATAAGAAGGAGCATAATTATTGTGATATTTAAATTTCAAAAGTTATACCAAAAAAGTTAGGAATTTCGAAATGTCATACGGCAAATAGCGATTTACAGACATACACTATGCATCTAGTTAAATATTTTATTATATGAAATATGTGGCTACAAGTCATAACCGATTATGTCTGAAATTAGTGTTTCGAGCAAAATCAAATAAAAGTTTAACCCCTATCCGGATATTGAATTTTTTCCCTTTTTATTGAATAGTGTGTATAAATATTAAACAAAATGTATGTTAATAATTACCCAATCATTTTGATTTTCAAATTAAACAAAATGTATTTTATAATTTTTTTTCAATTAAAGAAATGAAAATTTAATCTTTTGAACAAAAAACTTTGGATTTAATATGCTTGTTTCAAACAAATTTACTAAAACTATCACATATTTGCTGATACTTTGTTTGCATTTGCATTGTGATCTATTTAATTGATTGACAGACTCAGGAAAGGCTATTAATATATTTGTATTTGCTCCACAACGTTCCATGTTGATAAGCGAACTTCAACGACAAATTATAAACGATTCAAACGAACCTTTTATATTACAAATAAAGTGTTTGGCTTTATTTGTGGAATCTGCCCGAATAGATAAATTATATTCTGTGATCGAGCTCTTCCTAATGCAAAAAAAATATTTGCTTGCCATATAACGGATTCATCATCAATCATAACTGACACATCGTTAATTATTTTTTAATTGATTCATTTTTTATATTTAGTTATTGCATAAGTTAGTTGTAAAAATTAAATCTGTAAATATTATAAAAATTTAGTAGTAATTTAAAAGAAATAATATCTCAGAAAAATGTGCTTATTCATATATATATATATAAAAGAAAAACTATGATTATATAGATCTAAAAAAAAGGAAAATTTAAATTTTTTCATCGTCATTAGCTTGATCTTCAAGAATTTTAAGAAATAAATTTTCTTCATTTAAATGTTGATTAGATTCTTCTTCTGCAATTTCTACTTTAGGAATCATGTACGCTTTAAAATCACCAACTCTTTTTACCATCAATTTAATGATAACGTTGAAAACATGGCTTATATAAATAAGAATTATCATGTAGTTGCTTTTTACTGTCCTGAACAATATAGGAATATTCCATAGTGCCACACATATCACAAACATGATTAGATTGGATAATTGGATAATTTGAATTTTTTTAATCATCTTGTTCAGTTAACAGTTGTATTGTTGAAATATCAAATAGGTGCTCACAATTAACATTATGCTGATAGACTTGTAGATATCCCATACGTAAATTTAAATCTAGAAATTTTCTGTTTTCCATTATATCGGTTTTATACACATTCGATTTGAACTCTATTTGCCTTTCTAACCAATTTTTAATGTTAATTGAATAATCTGTGTATCATTATAAAATGTATCAGTTACAACAAAAACCAGGATTTTTTTTGGTGGAGCAACATATTGATTCGGGTTTGAGCATATATCAATAATTTTACAATCATTAAAATCACATGAAATTCTATCACGCAATTCTGTTAAATATTGATTATTTAAAACCATAAGTTCTTCTTGAAATATTGGGCCATCACTTGCAGAAGGAATAAAACGAAAAGGACGATAAACACTTATTGATATTAAAACATCTGAATATGGCTCAATAATTTCATTAATAGGTAGTGTTGTCTTAAATTCAGTTCTTAAATATTTGTGTTGAAGCTCTGTTTTACCAAATACATGTCTGAATATACTAGATCTACCTACCAGTTTTTCACGAAATTTAATTAATTCTTTTGATGTTTCTAAATTAAGATCTTTGATTAAGATATTTGATCTTAAATTATAGGTATATTTATGATATTTCTGATCAAATTCTGATATTGGTATAGAATCTTCTTCTGATTGCAATTCTATTTCTAAAGAGACTGATTCTTTTAGTTTTTTAAATTCTTCTAAAATTCCCAGATAATTCAATGCTGATTTGATATCTTCTTAATTTTTTTGTATGGGAAATTCTTGTTATATTTCTAAATATTTTTCCATAATATCACGAATATAAATTAAATTATTTTTTGGAAATCTATAGAGATTTTCCATTTTACTATTTTATTTTTTATATATTTTAGCCTTTTAGATAAATCTATAGCTTAATTATTTAGGTTTTGAAAATTTATTTTAGTTAAAATTTGTTAAATGTAAACTAGTCCAATAAAATATAAATTCAAAAAAAAAAATTCAGTTGTCAATTCAATCTTAAAAATTCAGGGTTGAATTATAACTGTTTGTTCGTTACGAGTAGGATCACCAGAGCTTGATCTACAAATTAATACATTTACTGAACTTAAAAGGATCTTCTTATGTTTCTTCGTTATTAGATAACGATTCATGATCACTCCAATCCTTAAGTAACTCTTCAAGGTCTTTTTGATTTAAGATCTATGCAAATTTTGTTATTTTGTTCATTTTATTTTCTATAGTAAATACACTTTTTAAAAAAAAATCCTAAAAATTAAATTAACTTTCAAATAAAACTGTCAAAGTACTGATGGTTTTTATAACATTTAAAAATAATTAAAGTACAAAAACAATTTCATCTAGATCAAAAAAAAAAACCAAATTTTCTTTTTTGTGCAAAATTGAACAATAATTTCCTTTAACATGGTAAAAATTGAAATTTTTCACTCAGGTTTAATTACCTTCTTCTAAAATCTAATTAAATTTATAACTAATAGAAAAGACGTAAATATCATAAGGTCTCAGTTAATTATTTCAATTAATTATTTCAATATAATAACTTGGGGCTTAGTTACAAATTTGACTCAAATTGGCCCAAATCTCCGGGTAAGAGTTAAAAGATGGTACCTAACCGGATCGTACAAATTTAATGGTTTTTTGAAGTAACTTAAATTATGTAAGCATTTGGAAGCAAAAAACTTTATTTTGTAAAAAACGATTACGTACGTTGTTGTACAATTTTAATAATAAATAGAGTTTTGTACAAAACGCTTAAGCCTCTTAACACTTAATACACTTGAAAGCTTGACTTGACAGAATGATATTTCAAATTTGTAAAAAACCCTTATCTATTTGTATGTCTAATTGTAGAGATATATTTGAAATATTTTAAGTTAAATAAGCGATTATAACAAAAAAATGTTTAGGGCATATATTGACATAAACAATTATGTAGTCCAGCTAAAATGTGACTTATACATAGTTTTCAGAATAACAATCCGATATTTTTCATAGCCGAATCTTTGAGTAAAAATATCTTATTTTATTTATTTTTTAATTGGAAATTTGTAGCATTCAAAATTCGAATTTTACATATTTTACTACTAATAAAACTAATTGTAAAAAATATTATATATAAAAAATATTTTATATAAAATAAATTCGGTTGTTTTTTGAAATTTTTGAGAGCAACTTAACCCTTTCACCAATCTTTAAGAAAACCTTGCAAAAAAAAATATTTGGTAAAGGCCTTTTACATCTTGTTCCACTGCCTTCCATGGCATATTCTGGCCAATGACTAACATTTATCTTTTACATTATCTCTATTTGGTCGAGTTTCATTCACACGCTTCCTTTTCTTGGGGTCTGATAGTAATATTGATGGTTCGCCCTTTTTTGGTATTGTAATTGGATTACTAAACAGTATGAGTTCTTCTACCAATTTAATTCGAAAATCCATGAGATCCATAGAATTCGTGTTGGCAAGTTTGCAATCATTTTTATACTCGATGTAACTGTTGCTTACACCTAAATCAATTGCATCATAGATCATGCGTAGAGTCAATTTTTTGAATTTTATATGAATTCTATAGAAACCCAATATTTGATCTAAGCGATCGACCCCGCCCATAGTTTCGTTGCATATTTTTACCGATTCCGGACGTTTTACAGTAACATAGCTTCTTGTATTTTTTCCCATCTTCGCACATTATCTAAATTGCCAATAGCAACAAAGTTGGAGGCTACATGTAGTTCTATATTGTCATACCATTTGGTAAGAACAATATTTTCCTTTAAATTTACAACTTCTTCTCAAGTTCCACGCCCCATTTTTCTGAATGTTTTTGAATCAGTAAACGGAGGATTATTGAACCTATTCAGTCTAGCGGTACCAGTTGCACTAATTTTTTTCTGTGACGGATTTTCCAACAATTGATAAGTTGTAAAATAGTTATCAAATGTTAGAAAGTGTAGTGATGGGATGACTTCTCTATTTCCAATCAAATGTAGTACGACTGATTAACCGAGTCCATATTTTTTTGATAAAGCGTCAGATATCTCAGTTGATTGGCCTTGATAATAATTGAAAATAAGTTTAGCCAAATCTAAAAATTACCGTTAAATTGTTCGTTGTGGCGAAAAAAAATGTGTGAAATTTTTACCACTGAAAACTAATTTTTAATCAATAACGAATACAAAACTTGTACAAAAGTTAATTAAAAATGGAAAAATAACACATCGGCCAGCCGAACAAGGTGAGTGAAAAGGTTTGCTTCGTTTTAGATACTTTTTTGTTATCTTTATGAGGTGGTCTTACGCTTGTTATACGCACCATTTAATATTTTTCAAAAGATATTGTATACTGAATTCTATACTTCGTATTATATTTACTTATAAATATTTTTTAAGCTTATCCAACTTTTAAAATACTAAGATCGTCCTTGTTTCACACAAACCAATAAAAATAATTTTTGCTTCATACCATGTAGAGTCTCACATTGGATTCCACTCTATATTTTTAATGTAACTTAATAAAAGAAAACAACTCGTAAGTTAATAACTTATCAACAAACAAGTATATTTTTTTTCTTGATATCTTAATCAAAATCATTTTTCCGACACACACACACACATCTATAACATAATGAAGACTTTAAAATCTCTGTTGTCCTATTTTTATGAATTATTGTCAAAACAGATTTTTTTAAAGTAATCAAAATATGTCCATTTCTCTTCTTTTTTTTAACTTTTAATATCTTTACGAAATTCATCCTTAAAACTCAATAACAATAATAATAAAGGAACAAAATATATACAAAATTGAACCAATTATAATCATTAAAAAATAACCCGAAATTAAGTTTAATATTTCGTCTCTTCTTATCATGAAATCTTTGTTCTCTTTTTATTCAATTTGGAATTCGAATCGGACCCTTTTTTTTGTTTCCTTGTGTCACATCACTGTTGAAATTACAAAGTAAATTTTTATCTAAGTTTTCAAATCTTTGTTTTCTCTTCTGGGAATTCATTCATCCTCTCACTCTCTTCAATAAGAGTAAACTCTCTTTTAAAATTGTTATTTTAAATTAGATGGAAAAAAATAAAACAAAAATAAAAATGGAAAATTCATTTTGTGGTTGATATATATATATACAATATACATATACATATACATAAGTGTATATATATTTTTTATAATGAAATTATGTCGGTTAATACAACATAACAAAAAATTGTCAAGATAACCACTGTTATTTCACTATCACTATCAACAACAGGGTACAATTTTTATATACAAAAATGAAATTGCATTAATTTATTGAAATATACGAGCCTTGTTTTAAAAGAGTTAAAATTACGTTCATGGTGTATAGACAATTTTAAGAAGAATTTAATTTATTCAAATTTTTATTTAAATTACATGAATTTAAAATGTTGAATAAAGCCGATAGCTCTGCCGTCTAGTGCTTGTAAATCACTATTGTGTTTAATTTAATTTATATTCAATAAAAATAATAATATTGATTTTATGAATAAATGAACAAATAATTGAATTGACAACAGATAGAAAACGATTATTAATATGTTTAAATATGAAGTAGTGTTGCGCTCACCAACATTACTAAAACTATCATTAGAAGATATACTAATGTTGAACTTCATAGACGGCTCCTAGTTTGAAATTGAATAGTTGCGAGACTTATATGTAGTTTTTATAAATAAAACAATATGTGAGCTTTACCTCCACAATTTCAAGCTTACCTTTGTTTCAGTAGAATATTGACTGATGGTAGTAATGTGGATATTTATTAAAAAAATAAAAATTTGAAACCAACAAGTGAGAAATTAATTTATTAATTCAAAAATAAATATATTTTTTTGTATAATTTTATTAAAAAATTTTATTAAAATGTTTAAATAACTGCGAAAACCGGTTTGATATTAGAAAATTATTTAAATTGTTTGGGTTAACACTAAATCAAACGAATGAAATATATTAAGATACTTAACTATATTGTAATATAACTGAATAAGACCTCCAGCTAAGCTTTACGTCAAAACACCAAAAGACGAATAGGCACTGAAATATCTACTGATTTCTATAGTTTTTCTTTCAATTAAAGTGAAACTAGGAGACTGAAAACTCAAATACAAAACTTTAAATTTTTCTGAACATTTTATTACTGTCAGAGAAAGGACAAGCTTAGAACAAACACATCATATGTGTCTTACTGGACGAAAGCTTCTATATTTGATTACTGCAATGTATCATCATCCAGTAGAGTCAGTACAACACTACCACCTTTGATTAGAAAGAAAACCAGACACAGGCTGTTAATATAAAAATAAAAATCGTAAGTTAATACACTTAAATTAAAATACTTTAAAAAGCTAGACCAAACAAGTACCTCAAAAAAAAACAACAGTTACAAGTTAGTCTTAGCTATACGTACATTATAACGTAATATTTTTTTAACAGTTAAAACAATTAGTTGTCGATCAAAAGATCTATAATTAGAATTTACATCGCGCAGCATTCTAGTGATTGGTTCTAACCTGCTATATTCAATAGGGTAGAAAAAGATTATTCCGATTGGTCCTTTAAACCAAATAATTTCAAGGTTCACCGGCTAACGTCTTGCCCGAAATTATTTGGTGAATAAAAGGAATATATGCAATTCTCAATGATCAGATAATGTCTGTAAGTCAATGAGTTTAAGACAGCGGAATAATGTTTAAGTCGCAATTGCTCATTCCACAAAAAATTCTTTAAAGCGAAACTTAATTTTGCTGAACGGATTTAATTCAATTTGTATTAGTTAAGTAATGAGGAGACCGTATTTGGCTGACACACCCAAGGTTAAGCCTTATATACGTAACATAGAGATGTTTCAGAACGTAAAGGTCAGAAAATTTGTTAGATCCATAGACCATCGTTTAATAAAACTTAAAGAAGAATATATAATAACTCACTATTTTATCATAATGCAGCTTGAAGCTAAGTTTAGGGTCAAGTGTTAACCCGAAGTCTATAGTAGAATTTACTATTGAAAGCGAGCATCTACCATTTAATTGGTATAGTTGAACTAAACTGTCCGAGCAGAATTTCTCCTAGAAAAAGAAATAATTTTTATTCTAAAAAATGCCCCCACTTAAGTAATGGATTTCAATATAATTGTAGTAAATCAATCCACGGGATCCACGTTATCTGAGAAAGAAAATGGAGTTGATTACTGGTAATATTTCACTTGGAAAGAAGAAAATTCGTATATCATACTGATGATCGCAGTAGTCAAAGTATTAAAATCAATAATATGTACTACAAACTAACATTCATGTTCGTTAGAGATTAGAAAGTCAATTCTATGCCAAAGCTCTCACTAACTCGATGATAGTTTTGAATTTTTTTTTTCTTTATTTGTAATTTTAAAGTTCATATACAATTCATAGTATTAATGCAATGTTTAATTCTATAAATAAATTTATATTTGTGTTATAAATTTTGTTTTAAGTGTGACCGTAGCATAGGGTGTCAGGTCTTATAAGCCTAGCTCTATTTTCCTACAGTGTTATTTACTTAGAAGTGTCTTCATTTTTTATTAGTTACACTACTAATGCATATTATAATCTACAGAGCCAATACCTTCAAATGTAATTCTTTTAATTGCTTAAAATGCAAGCATTCGAGGCTTAGTATTTTGGGAAGCCAAAGAGGGACATCGAAAATCCAAGAACTGTCAAATAATGAAAATCTGCATAGATTTAGTAAATAATTTATTTGTCCAAGACCCTGTCGTTTTTGACAGCTCATCACTGTCTTATTGGAATAGTATGTATGTAATATAATATTTATATGTATAACAGGATTCACCAAATTTTTAATTTAACCTAAAAAAAAGTATACTTTATATGTATATGTTTTTGTCTTTTTATGAAATGTTATGAATGTTATTGTCAATAAATAAATAAATACAGTTATTTCCGAATAAAAATAAAATAACCCATTTCTTCATAATCTCATATTGTATTCTACAGAGAATTCCGTCACCCTAGTTTTTATTATTACACTTATGAACTTATGAAAGAAAAAAAAAATTCTCATGAGAGTAGAATTTCACTTGTAAAATTAAAAAAAAAACAAAAAGGATTTTTCAAAGGAGCTTTTCTATATTATAATAATTTGCTTATTTCAAAACAAGAACCCTAACTTAAGATAATGTCACTCATTTCAAATAACTTTGATGATAGGAATTTGAACTTTTTTTTTAATTTTAAAATTTAATCCTTGTTAACTTTAAGATTCTTATAATTTTACAGATGTTCTGATGGAATGAAAATTATTTTTAAGGTATTTAAATTTTTTGAAGTTTATAACTTTTGAAAATTTTGTTTTCTGTTCTATTTAAATCTTTTACGTTAATTTGAATAATTCCAATAGATTTTTTAGGTGGAATTAAATTTATAATAACTGTCGAAGCGATATCTATGGACTTATAGTTTTAAATATAGATACTAACAGCTGTTGGTTCAAAAACATCCTATTTTTCTTATCGACCACCCGAGTCACTGGTCCAATTTTATTAATAATATTATCGTATTGTTGGATAACTTTTTCAGGCATAATCAAGACTTCAATGCTATTTCCAATATATTGCCGAAAGCCATCAAGTACCCATCCCTGCGCAGTGCAAATTCCTTAATGGGTCAAAACTGGCTATAGAACTTTGTTTATAGTAAATTTTTTTCCATATTCCAACAAAAGTGTTTCTTTAATCCAAAGATAAACCCTCATACAATCTGCAAAAGTGATTAACAAATTAATTTAAAATGTTCCTAAGTGATCAAAGAGAAATTTTTCTTTCATTAATCCTCAACTAGTCAAAGCTGTGCATTTGCATATAACGGCATCGTTTCGTGTATAACGGAACTAAAAAAAGTCTTCTTGTGCCTTGTGGGTTCCATTCTAAGCTCATTCGCGCGATGTTGTTTGATGGCTTTCTGAGAGTATGGTCTATCCATCTCCATTTCCTTCTTCTAATTTGTTCTTCTTCTAACTTGTTTCTTCGCCGCTTGGTAGCCAGAGGACCTTGTTGCTTATTGTGGTTGGTCAGAATATTCGGCATATTATCCTTAGACATTTATTATTGAAAGCTTGTAATTTCTGGTTGATAATTTTTGATGTTAATCGTAAGTTTCACTGCCGTAATGTCAGGATTGATTTTACACAAGACCAGAATATTCTAAGTTTAGTTGCTCTGGATATTTGGCTATTCTTCGATATCGGTTGCAATGTTCCAAATGCTGCTATTGCTTTCTGTCACCTATTTTCATATCATATAACTAAATAAAATATATAAAAATAAATATACGTAATAATATATAATTCGTTGTTTGACGATTATTTTGTGCTATATGCCATTCATATAATTTTGAGATAATCGAATTTGAAAATTTGCTCAAATTTATATTGAAAACTAGACAAAAAACTTCTTGAAAAATATTTTTGTTATATTAAAAATTTATTTTAATTAATTTTTTTTTTCGGTTTCGATCAAATAAAACGATATCTAAAAAACTTTTTATAATTTTTGTGAAAATATTCCCAGAATTATTATTTTTTTCCCAACATACATTCAAAAGCAATAAAGGTCGTAAATGTATGACATGGCTTAATTTTTTTTAGATATTATGTTATAAAATAAGAATAAAGTGAACATGGAATAAATTTTTACACTATTTTGATATTTTCATTAATATGCCACGATCCTATAAACTTTATGGCAATTTACATATATTGTGGACTAGCATTATACTAAAATTATGTTTTTGATCAACTGTGTGGATATGACTAATTTTGATTCCAAAATGGAGTATGGAATAAAATTTGGAAAAAAAAAACCCGTAAAATTGTTGAATATGAAATAAAGTCGACACTGTGTATCTATAAAAGAGAATAAGATAGGGCCAAACGGGTTGAAGATTTGGAAATTACGTGTTTTAAAACCCCCAGAATATACCCAGAAAATATTAAGAGATACTCAAGCTACGATATTTTAACTTCAACTTATTTTATTATTTTAGAAAACAAATGGTTTAGAGTTCTTTGTTGTAATTTTTCTAATCTGGAACTGACTGTAAGTGATTTTTAATCTTTAACTGCCCTGGAACTGATAATTAATGATTGATCAAATTTTAAAAAACTAAAATTTGTAAATTCTTCGAACATTTTTTTACAACTCAAGTCAATAATGCTAAGATCATTAGCTTTTAACTGTCAGATTTATGTTTAGAGCAAATGTACCCTCACAAGCCAATAAACTACTCAAAATTGTATACATTTGTCATAAAAATTTACCGAATATCTATTAGAAATTTTTATCAAAATTTTTAAAATATTAAGATAAATTGTAAATAAACGTAGAAGTAATAAGAAAAAAATAAAAAAAAAAATGTTTAGCTACAATAATATTGACTGTGCAATATGATCATCATTTAGTATAGGGTTATTAAAACACAGTCACCCTAATGTTGAGAAATTAAGAACAAAATGTTTGTAAAACAAGGCAAATCATGATACTCAGATACAACACTGCCAATAGAGAAGTAAAAATCATAAATTATATTTGTCAGTTACAAAATGAAATTACTTAAAAACCAGGCCAAATTAGTAAGTATACCAAAGTTAGAAAAAATGTTACTTATAGTCACATCCATACCTACATATTAGGCAATATTTTTTTAAAAAGTTAAGATACTTAGTTGACGATCAAAAAAGCTACAATATACTTTTACAAAGATTCTAATTATTGG
Source organism: Argyra leucocephala (assembly GCA_963942445.1). Lineage (NCBI taxonomy): Eukaryota > Metazoa > Arthropoda > Insecta > Diptera > Dolichopodidae > Argyra > Argyra leucocephala. The sequence goes on along the minus strand of OZ012678.1, from coordinate 114,274,835 downwards.
ATCAAATCTGCCATATTCAGCAGGGTGGAAGGGAATGTTAAACAACTCAACAGTTCTGAGATTATTTCGATTGATTCTTTCAACCAAATAATTTGGAGTTTTAGGGCCAAGTCTGTTGTCCGACAATATGTTGGTGAATAAGGAGATATCTTACTACTCGACGATCACATATAATGTCAGAATTAAAATGAGAACAATACCATGACCGAAAAATTACTTAAAGTTAAGCGTAAAAAGTTTCGCTGAATCGATTATATTCTATTAATATTTGTCAAGTAATGAGAGACCCATATTTCGCTGGCGTATTTTAGTATTGGTTCAGAAATGGCTAATTTAGAAATATTGTGAATAACAAAATAAATTCTAACAGTACTACAGTCAAAATATTACATTTATTTATTTTAGATACTATCTATTAAATGCGAAAATTTGATATAAAAAAGTGTCATGATATTTCATCGAAAAGTGAGCAGGTAGATTTAATGTCTTTCGAAAAAGTACATTTTTCATCATTGTTAATCTAATTCTTAAAATATTCGGTTAGCTGATTGTTTTTAATTTTACTTAAAAAAGAACTAAAAAAAACATAATTTTTTCGTTATTTAATATTTAAATCGTATAGAAAACCGTTATCATTATTTTTCCATGTTTGGAAATTGTAATAGCATAAAAATTTTAAATTTTCAAATTTTAATTAAGTGATGCAACCATGCAACAAAATACATAAAATACAATAACTTAAAATTCTTTACCTATTTATATTGTTTTTCCTAAATTTGTACAAAAAATGTGGACCCAAAAAATGTAGCATAACACCATAGCAGTTTCAAATACGCTATGATTTTTAATTATACCACACCCTGGTACATGTTGAAATATATTCGACCAGATTTTATTATTGAACTTTTTTTTTTTAACTCGCCTTAAAAACTGTGATACTAAGTAGTAATGAAATTTTTATGTAAAATTTTTTTATTAAATTTTCAGTAAATTACAAAAAACAAAAAAAAAAAAAAACAGAACATAAAAAGAAAACTTCTTTAATATCCTTTAATTACTTTTTAAAGTATTTCACTTCCCTCTTGAATCTGTTTTGTTTTTATTATTTTTTTTTCTGATTATTTAAAATGCACACTTATGTGACGGTCTTAAAATAAAAACAACAAAATACAAAAAAGGAACATATAAGAAAAAAAAAAAATAAAAGTAGTTTCAGCTCGGTAATTTTTCAACTTTTAAATTATAAAGTAAAGTTCTGTAATTTTCCGCCCCGAAATTAATTAAGAAAAAATAGAGACTTGTTTTTTTTTTGTAATTTTTGTTTTGTTTTTTCTAAAAGAAAATCTCTTTTTTCTGAATTGAATTTTTTTCATTAAAGGTAGAACAAATTCTTAAGTTTTTTTTTTTACTTTTTTTGTTTTGTGTTCCAAGGCTATGAAAGAAATTTAATTTTTATCGTTAGCTAAATTAAATTTAAAGTGTTTTTACCGACACCATAGCCTAGTAGCGAATCTCGTGTTAAATATAAATGTAAAAGTCTCCAGTATGATTATATATTCACTATTGTAATGCTGTTTGCAACGATACCAACGGTAAAGTGTTATTGTAATGTTTATGTAAAATCGTTGAGTCTAAAGGATTAAGCATTAAATTGAATCAAAGAAACACTGTATTTCAGAGTATCTGTATTCAAATATCACTGATAATTACTTATGTCAAGTATGCTTGACATAATGTCAATTGGATTTTCCAAAATAGGGACTTTCAGTATTTATGTGTAAGATATATTGATAAAATAATGAATTATTTACTTAAGCTTATTTATCTTAAACAAGTCAACCCTTTTGGGCTTTATCAAAAAATATAATACAGTCTGTGACATTTAAATAATGCCATTTAAACCCTGATAGAGTTCTTGGGTTGACAAAACAGTCTACAAGATTTCATTAGACCCACTTTTCTTTTTGTGTTTTTTGGCTAGATTCTAAATCAGAAATTATTTCTGTTTTACCAGTTTGAAAGCTTCTACAAGTAAAATACAGAAAGAAATTTAGATTTGGAGTGCCTACACTTAAATTTTATAATTTTTCGCTATCATAATTTTTTTCATATCAAATTTTATTTAATTAATGTTAGCATAGTGTTGTTTAGACCCTACAAAATTGTCATTTAGACTCTATTTATAATAAACTGATTTTATTTTTATGAATAATTTACCTTGGATTTTCTTTTTAAGTAGAAAATGCTATTAAAAAAGATCACAAGAGTTAGAATTGACGTAATCGATAAACACGACGCAATAAACATGCCGCATACTAAACTAGGAGCTACTTGAGCTAAAAAAATGAGCAAAATTCTCCAATACCCATATTTGTACGTGAAGCAATTACATCCGTAAAGTTAGAAGTCCTTATTTGAAATATAAGATATACTCTTATATCCATGCATATTCGTATATGCCTATCTAAATTTTATTATTTTAATTCAGTTTAGAAATGTAGCTGGTTAGGAGAGGCTGCATATATCGGCATAATTAGCTTAAAGAGGTTCATCTAAAACAATTCTAGTTTATAAAGCAACGGAGCACTTAATATTGGTACTTGACCCACTGTATCTAGAGAGCACGCTTCAAGACGGTTTTTTTTTTGTCAATTAATTTCGGAGCAGGTGCAAAGATAATGTGTCATTCTTATTTCATCCCTATCTTTATCTATGCAGGCAGAAATTTTTTGAGTGATGTTCAAGTATATTGCTTGATATATTATTATTTTTTTTGTACTTAAAAAAGGATTTCTAATAAACCAAATTTTCTTTCGTTTTTATCTGGAATTAGAAATTTATTTAATTTTAATAAATCAGCACATTTAATTTATTATTACCTTTTCGTGTTTAATTAATTACGATACTACAAGTTTTACTACATATTATTTTACTACAATTATTTCCGAGTATTTATTTATCAAATTTCTGGCTTATCAACTCATTAAATGTGGAAAAATACTACTATTGTCAGGAACTCGATCTTCATGGCGTAGTTCCATTTTGTTTGAGTTATTATCAGATTCTACCCTCAATTATTTTTGTCTTTTATTTTATCTCAATGACAAAAGGTAGATACTGGGTCCAGGTTGAGAAATTTCATTTTATACTTGTTTTATTACAATTAACCATAAAAATAAAATAATTAATATTTCATCCATATGATAATGAACGAATTTCAAACAAAAACTATTTATATGATTTTATCATTAGTTTGAGTAAAAATTTACAACAAAAACTGATGGAAAATTTGAATGTAGGACATAGGTAGTAATTAATGCCTTAGTTTTATTCAATTAAACCAATCTACTTCTACTAAGTTATTAAGCAAAATATATTGGTCTGGTCAATAGAACAAAATATTCAGGAAAATTTCAAATTGATTGATTTTTCTACGAATTATACTAAATATGCTCATTATATGCATCTACTATTTGCAGTCTTCTTCAGTGTTTTGTACTTGACTTCTAAAACTAAAAAACTGTATTATCTAATTATATGAATTTTTAAAAATCTATTAATTAAATGAAGAAACAGAAGCAAGAGACAAGATTAGAATTTCATCATTATTATAAAAAATTAAGAATTTACACTGTTATTGTGAATAATGAATAGTAAGCAAAAATATTTCGAAATTAAATTCTACCTAATAAATGTACATAATATCTAAATTTGCCATAACACAATCGGGCTGGTTGCTTAAGCTTTCATTGTTTATAGTTACACAATCAGATTATAGATAAAACATTTAGGTACCTTCAAATTAGTATGAAAAACCACATTTCATTTTCTATATTGGAAAAAAATTATACTTAAATAAAAAACGAATACGATTGGTGACAAAACAGTTAAGCCAACAGTGCTGACTGAATCAATGTTGATAGAAATTTTCAAGGCAATGTGTGAAAGAATTGTAAAACAAAGTAAGTTTAAGTTTAAAGTTCAAGCAAAAGTGTAGTATAATATAGAATATATTATTAGATTCATAGGTAAATTAGTACGTTACGTACCAAGTTAGTACATATTTTAGAATAAGAGTTTATAGGAAAACTAGTATGTAAGTAAATAGGATAATAGAATTAAGTAAAAGGAATAAATATTAAGGAAAGCAATTACTAATTATTAAAGAAGTTAGTAGCTTCCGGTGAACACAACAAGACACAACAGGCTTTTATTTATTTGCCACGATTCCATAAAACATTACAAAAAAAGTTCAAGCTTAAGAACTGCAAACTTAAAAATAAATTGTTCAAATCTCAGATTCTGCAAGCAATAAAATAAACTAAATGTCGAAGAAATTTAACTTATCGGGCAAGATATCGCTCTCTGAATTTTAACTTAAAAAAAAAACAATAAAAAAGTGAAAACATTAAAGTATTCAAACTCAATTCAAACTCAATTTTATGTACACTGATTTGAATTCAAACTCAATTTTATGTACACTGTACTAAATTGATTGTTGTAGTGCTTCAAAAATACATCATTTCATACTTAACTTTGGTTAAGTTATGTACCTATAACCATAATCTCAAACAGTTATAACGAATCTCAGACTTACCCCGAAATATTAAATGTTATCTACTTGTACTCCACTTTTATTATTGTTTGATTTTGCATTGTATTGCAATTGTGTTGACGTAAATTTTATAATTAAAATATTTTTGTTTTGTCTTGTTTTTGTTGTTTTACTTAGGTATAGTTATGAATCACAAAATATGTTAACCTCCAAACAATTAAATCAAAATTCTAGCTATTTTTTTTTTATAATTAAAATGTTAAAAGTCATCCAAGAAAATGAAAATTGTTAGCTAATGTTCTCTAATATCAAAATTTCAACTGACCCTTTCGCTTATTATACTTTCGCTTATTATATTTTCTTTGAATGGTTCTAAACTATAATTCAGGACATTTCAATTATTTTGATTCACCATTATTTTCAATAATATTTTGGTGAATATTTTTCTATGATATTTTGAAGGGATTTTTATAAAATTTTATATACTTTTCCTCTTTATTTGACTGCTTTTTTTTTGTTAAAAAATCTGTTTTTTTTTTTAAACAAATTGTTACAATCCATTTCCAAATCATTTTCTTCTACTATGTTTTTCTTTATCCTTTCTTTTTTTTTTTGTAAATGAAATTGATAGCAAAATACAACAAAAAAAACTATATGTAATTTAGTGAGTTTGTTAAGAGAACACCACCTAACCACTAATTTAAACAACAAACCTCAGATTAGAAAACAAAAATAATAAAAAAAAACGAAATATAAAATAAGAAAAGAAAAAAAGAAAATTGGATTCTGGTTTTCTTATTTTGACAGAAACGTTTTATGGGGTCGGTTCTTTTTTTACATTTTTTATTCTCTTTGAAATTGCACAAATGACATAATATGTACTCCATATTATAGAAGTTCATATTCTGAGAAGTACAAGAAATATATTGTGTATATGTATTTTATATATGTATTTGTTAATGTATTCGATGGGATCAAGTTTAAAGAAAAACTGTAAACTTGTAAGAAGTGTTAGAAGGCAAAACCTCCAAGGCAAATTAATTTTCTTTAATGTGTGAACTAGATTTTTTTTTCTTCTTTCGATTATAGGTATATACATTGATATAGCATATCATGTATACAATATAATACAATATTGTTTATTGTACAGTGAATACCAAAATTATGCAAGACAATAGAATTAGAAATCGTATTTTGAAACAAAATTTAACAAACAAAAAATTTTTTAATTTTTAATAATTTGATAACGCTTTTGAGCTTCTTTTATATTTGCTTGGCAACTGTGTAGGTAGGTTTAAAAAACTTATCAAGTTTCTGAAAATAATTTACACCTAACCCTCGAATTACACGGTACCCGATTTGCACGGTTTCTGTCTAACAAAAGTTATAATTAAATTGGTTATAAAAAAAATGTTTAAAATTAAAAAACCTGTAGTTAAATTATTTGTTAATTTATTTATTTTTGATTGTTGACAAATTTTTAATGCATAATGAGATCTACATTGTATGTATGTACAATATACCTACCTATTTAATAGAAGGAACTAGTGAGCTAGAAACTGTTTTTGATGCGAGTGAAATAAAAATTTTAACCCTAGATGTAGATATTCCAAGCTCAATTGAAGGAAGATATTCTCTTGAGGCAGAGATGTATAAGTACAGAAATTGTACTTTGACTTCAGGAATGCATTAGCAAAAAATATTTTACATTTTGGAAGTAATTTAAAACTTAAAATATTTGATTGCAAGAAGCTAAAGAATCCCTAAAAATAAATCCGAAGCAGAGTGAATTTCATAAAATTAATATGGAAAAAATATTAGAGAATTTTTACCCCACCCAAACCAAGTTAAACAATTTAACAATGACTTAAAAAAGGCTGAATTGGGCTGAAACAAATATTATATGAGATCCATTGCATTCGGCAAGTCCAAAAGTATACAAATTACTACGTACTACGTAGAAAATAATTTCCCTTGCTTGACCGACCCTTATTCCACGGAATAAATGGGCACTACTGATACACATATCAACTGGAACTATAGATCCTGCATAAAAATAATACAAATTGTAACACAGTTGAAGGGGAAAAGATGCTCTTAGTTTTGATGAAATTAAATGAAAGAATGCTACTATTATGACAAATTATCAGATAATCTTTATAAACCCGTAAATATATAGGCAAGTTTCAATATAGAGTTATAAAGAATTATATAACTTAAATTACATTTATTTCCTTAAAATTATTTATAATATTATAATATTTCCATAATATTTACATAATATTTCCTAAAAACTCTATTTATAACCCCCTTCTTATTTATAAATTATCATTTCTAAGTATTAATATATTATGTCTACATATTAAATATAAATTAAATTAAACTCTTTTCTTCATTAAAAATTATTTCATAATTTAATTTTCATAATTTAACTAGAGTGACATTAGCAAACTCTATACGAAAAAAGCAAGTATATTGTGACATCATGCGCAGAATAATACAAAAATTAAACACAGGAATAGAACATTCATAGATCATTCATGGATCTAATTGTATCATATTTTAATTTGAGTGGTTTTAAAAATTTAGAACCTAAGTGTTAAAAAAAATATAATATAATACACATTTTTAATTTAAAGACCCAATATTAATTTTATATTAAATGTTTGAATTTACTTAAATATTATGTATATTGTGCTATTATCATTGTACTATATTTATTGTGTATATTGTATATACTAATTTTTTTTAATAAATACGGAATCTAGTTCAACCAATTGTTCTTTTTTAGAATTCAATAACGAGCTTGAAGTTTTTTACTTAAAGTTTGAGCATAAGCCCGTTTTTATATATTCCATTATACTTATGGCATTCAAACCTAACTAAATTTAATAAAAATAATACGCTTGCATCTTAAGAGTCATGCTACCATCCGTTGTGTATTTAAATCTAATTTAATCTAAAGTGTAATAGAAACAAGAACAATGTGTCATTTTAATTTTCATAATACAGATAAGATCAAAGCATTCACTAAAACTAACCCAGCATTAAGTTATCCGACCTTAAATAGTTTTAATAGAAAATTTTATATAAAAAAATATATTAGGTATATTACAAATAAATTAAATTACATTGTTACAACAAAATATTTTCTTTAGTTTTTTGTTAAATTTTCTTTTCATTTTCAATTATTTGAAATGTATTGATTTCAATTTAGTTTTTTTGTTTTTAGTTTGAGGCTATAATTGATGTAAAAGTTTTCTATAATTCTATTTTCGAAATTAAATTTTCCTATTTTTTTTTCTTTTTATATTGTAATAATGTACAAAGAAATTAAATCTAGAAGAAAATAAAAAAAAAAATAATTTTCTTAAATTTCAGTATTTCTAAGATACTTTGCTTTAATCATTTTTTCTTTTGAATTTAATCAAATACAGAAATCTTCTCTAACAATTCCAAAAGAAAATCAATTAATTAATTTATAAATTTATCTTAAAATGAATTTACTTATTTTTATCTAAAATATTTAATTTGAAATAATTAAAAATATTTGTAGAATAAAATACAATTAATTTAATTGAAGCTCTTGAACCAACTCTGGTTTTTAGACCAGTAGACCACAAACGATCAATATAAATTCAAAAGACAATAAAATTAAAAATAATTAAAGCTTTATACAAAAACGTTCACAATTATTATTACTTAGAAAAATTATTGGATTTATTATTGAAGTGGCTAAAATTTTAAATATGGTAAATTTAAACCAATCAGCTGCAGAGACTTTCAGTTTTTTATAATAAAAATTTACATTATTTTATTGAAGGCAAAGGAAAATAATGGTTGTTAGAAAATCTATTGTCTGCTGGTAATTTGAAAATGTTTACACATTGGATTGAATCCATAAAACTAAGTTTGAACTCGAATCTCAATTTTTGAAACAAAAGTTTGATTTAGCATTAAAAAAAAATGAGCTTGAACTTAAGCTGGGAGTATTTGTTCAAGGAGTAAGATAAATAAAATTTCACTGTGTCTTATAAAACATCTTTAACTTATCTTTTTTTTAAATATGGAATCGAGTTTAAGCAATTGATTTCATCTATAGAACTGCTTTATTTTTATGCACTCATTTGCTCTTTGAATAAAACGAACTTCTTAAAATCAAACCGAAATACCAGTTTCCTTATGTAACTTGAGTTGGTCGTAGATTTTAGCGAAGAATTCAGCGAGCAATCAAACATACCCTGATTGGTCCATATAGAATAGTATGAAAAATTACCTTAACTCAGTTTGTTTAGGAGACATAACGTCGCTATGGAATTGTTTTGCCGCATACGCCAAATGTTAGTTTTGAGTAAAACGTAAGTGAAGTTTTGACTTGTCACATAACGTAGCTTCTTTTATGTTGTTTTAGTAAAATGTATAATATCAAGGATGATAATGGAAATGTTTTTTTATAAAATAGCTGAAAGACGGGTCAATTTTCACATGCAACAATTTCGATTATTTGTTTTTCCCATATATTTTTAGCGACATGCGGCAAAGTGAAGTATGGCACACTGAAGTTGGTGTGAAAAATAGTTGAAAAATTTACATAAATTTAGTATTAATAATTCAAATGTAAATTGTAGTTTTAACATATAAGTTTTCTGTAAAATGAAGCAAAAAAAAAACTATTTTATTATAATTTATTATAAAAATTTATTAATTATCGCCTAATAAATAGATCCTCTTGGCTATTACAATATAACTTGGCTTCTTGGCTATCAAAATGTTTTCTTAATAACTATGAAATTCATATTAAAGTTTCTTATGTATTGAAAATGTCGTCACTTTCTTGACTATCACAAAATAAATTGCCTTTTATAGGTGCATATATTTTTAGGTGTTCCCAAGCTTTTTCTAGTAGCTTTGAGTAAAATGTACGCGTTTTTAAATTCTATATGAGTAGCAGATACTTTGTACTGATGATTATCCATTATTTTTTTAAGCATAACCAAAACTGCACTAGCCAAATCGTTTCCTGATCGACCGCTTTTTGTTTCATCCCATAAAACGCAGTAAATCTCCTGGGTCCCCATCCGAAAAGCATGCACTTGCTGTTAAATTGTATGTATTTATTTTTCTTTTATAGTAAAATATGGAGGAAATCCTTTTGGTAAGGAGAACACTGATTGTAAATCGAAGGAAATAACGACGTGTGTAGGATCTGCATTATAACGATTAATATCCCATTCTACTTTAAGACCCTTACGTTCTTTGGTGTGAGCTTTATTATCTATAACTTCAATCTGAGAAGGATGTTTTGTGTTTTTGAATTTGACACATCGGTGGCATTGATCCTTTTTCGGCTTGTAAAACGATAAATTATATTGAAAGTTAAAAACATTTCGATAATAATCGCTGGATACTGCATTAGTTGTTGTTGACTTATATAACTCAAACATTTTTCTGACACTAAGATTGGGATCTAAATATTTAAGTTGAGAAGTAGATCTACAGTAGAAATATGGGAAAAGATTCTATGTGTTGGCGAACTTCATGTAACTGCTCTTCACCAATTTTTTTCTTACAATTTTTGCCTTTTCATCTTGGCAGTGGAACACCATTAGAATTGTTGTGCAAATTTTTTAAATAATAATAAATTCGTTTTTGATCCACATCTAAAGTATTAAAAAAGAAAATTCTGCAAACTGGTATAAACTCCTCTAGCTTTTGAATTATATTTATTAATTCAAATACCAACTCACCTCTCTTTTATGGATGTAGCGAAATATATATAAAAATACGATACTTATGCAATAATGAATATGTACATACTCTTGCGGCAAAACAATACCAAAACAAAAACAAAATTTATTTGCTTCACGTTGTATACAATATTAACTATGCGGCAAAACAATATCGAAATAAAAACTAAACTTATTTCTCGCACATCGCTACGTATTTGACTTGCAGCAAAACAGCACAAACTTAAAACTTGAAAAATTTTGTATGAATATTCTGCTGTATATGCATGAAAATTTTACAAATGTATGAAGTGCGGCAAACCAATTCTAATAAATTTCAAAAATTTTATATATACGCCAAAAGTTACACTATTTATCTCCGAAACTACTTGAGATAGTCAAATACTGACCGCAGCATTGCAATCTCAGGCACTTAAAACCTAAGAAGCAACTTTTAACTCAAAATTGTCAATTTGGTGTATGCAGCAATTACCAATTATGTAGTAACCAATTCCATAGCGACGATAAAATAAATTAATGTAGAAAACTGTTCATTTAAAAACTTTACTGATCACAAATGTCTTTTTCTGAGTTATGCCGTTGTTACTGTAAAAAATATTATTTATGTGGGTATTATTTGAGATATTATGTTATTGAAATTTACAGTTTGACAAATTTTAATTTTGAGAATTGGCATATTTCTTAATTTGACTATATTGTAGTAAAAATTAGAATTTAGTGATGAATTTTTTTGGCTTGTTCGATATTACTTTAAATTTTATGATAAATCAGTTATTGTAATTTATCCAGCTAGAATAAATATTTGTAATGAATACTAATTCTCGGGGATATCATAATGCTACAACTAGCAAAACAAATTGTATTGAATAATAATAACAAACAAAATACTGGTGTTTCCAGAACATCTACCGAAATGTTTCCAAAAAATTATGGCAAGTATTTGAACGATTAGAAACTTTCAAAAACTAAATCTACATCAATTCATTTCTGAATAAAAAATTAGAACAAATAATTGTTTTATAAAAAAAAAATTTATATTTTTGCGACTTCCTCAATTTCTATCTCCACCTCATCTTCATATAGCACATCTAGTTCAACAAGCGATTTTGATAATGACGATTTGGTCCATGATAAAACATATTTACCTGATGATACTTTTTGAGATTATAAGAATGAAGAAAGCAATACACCTTTTAGTATACTAGCGAAAGTGCTAGTAGATTGAATTAAATTTTAGATCCTCTTAAAAAAAGAAGAAAAGGTAAAAAAAATTAAAATGTATGGAAAAGAAATGTATCAAAAAGACTAAAAAATTCTGGAAAGGAATACTACATGAATAGTGCAACTGTGAAAATGCACAAGGAAAGACAAACGGCACTGAAAAAATGTAAAATAAATGTTTTATTAAATTTACTGAGGAACAGAGGCTGAAAATTTTTAAAAATTTTTGGGAATTAGGAAATGTTGAAAAACAGCAACAATTTATAAGCAATAGTATGAATCTCATTAAACCAAAATATCGTTATGTTCTTGTTGATCGAAAACAGCCAGAAGAAAATAGGAAAATACGCTTGAAACCAGCGATCGTTCAAACCGAACTGTTCTAAAAAACAAACAAAGTTGCAAATATTTCACTTGAAATGGATCGTCGAGTCTAGCATTCCAATCATGCAAAATTAGATCCAATTTTGAAAGAAGGAGTTCTTATAAAAAATTCCAAAAATTGAAAATCTATTGTAGATGTACACAGAGATTATGTAAAAGATTGTAAAGAATAAAATATCAAATTCGCAAGCTGTGATGTTTTCTATAAAATACCATTGAATTTAATATTTTATTTTTCACCACCAAAAAGGATTAAAAAAGATAATTATTATCTAAAATAAAATTAAAATGTAAATAATATATTTTTTATACCTCTTTAACTATCTAACTGTTCTAAATGTTAAAAAAGAATAAGTAATAAACCAAATTATGAAACATAAATCATTAAATTTTTAATACAAGACTGACATAAGTAAAAATAATTCGGCAATTTTTTTTTGTTAAGTGCAGTAACGTAACAATGCTATTTAAATCGTCGTACAAAACAGATTCTGCTGCTACAACGACATACAGTGAAACCCCGGTCCTTTTATAGACTTTAAGTATTTTAAATAGCTACCTATCGAGTTCGTTGTGCCTTTACTTTCTAGTTTAATGTTGTTAGAATACGAAGTTTTAATTTGAAGAAGAAATATTATCTATTAGCAGGGATGTAATAGTTGAAAACCTTAAAATTCGTCTAGCAAAAACCTATGTTTATTGAGTTCAATATATTTACAAAATAAATATTGGCAGATTACCAGAGGTCTAAACTCAACTATATAAATAATATTATTTTTTCCTGTATAGGTAAATATTGTTCATATCGATAAATAATTACATAATAATAATAACTTCTATTGCTAAATGTAGGTAGAATAGTACTACCAATGAAGTTTATATTAAATATTTTATATTCATACACAGTTTTATAAAACCAACGTAAATTATCCATTTACTTGTTTATTTGTTTGATTATTTACATTTCCTTAGGTATACATATAAATATTTAACCATGGGTAAACTCAGCTCAACTCAAAATTGTGCATAAATAGTCGCAATTCATATCAATCATAAATAGCAAGAATTTTATATTTTTAGTAGGTACAATCGAACTTTGAACAATCTATAAGAACAAAAACTAAGTTTTATATTATAATTACGCATAATGAAGTAAATAAATCAATAAGTATGTTTGCAATAATTGTAAAAGAAAAAAAAGATATCCTTTACTAATCAAAATTACAATAAATCACTGTTTCTACATTATATTAATATTTTAATTGAATAATGAAAAAAGAATATTATCATTTTTTTCTACACTTCTTAATTCATTTTTAATTATGAACATTACATTTTTTTTTTGCATTATTATCCTACTTATTGAGTAATTCTTCCATATACCGCCATTCTCTGCAAAATCCTTTTCTGGCCAATTTATTAATCGCGAACATTTTTGTTTAATAATCCACAATAATTATTTAATTTTGTTTCGTAAATAAAGAAGTAAGCATCATTGAAATTAAGAAAAACAAAATAATTTTTTTAAAATTATGTCACTTCAATTTACATTTTTTTTTTATTAAATTTCGTAAATTTTCCATTAAAGAATAATTTTATATAATAATTATCAAATTGGTTTTGACAAAAAATAATTATTTTTGAAAATTTATAAATAATTAAAAATGACTTTAAAATCTGGGACATTTGATTTTAATTTCTTTTATCAAAAATTCTGCAAACTATTTATAATAATTGCAAGTACCAAAAATAATAACAACAACAACAACAACAACAGTAAAAACATATATTGAAATAATTAATCAATTAAGTTTTGTCATACTTTGTACTTACTTTTCTCTCTTTCTTTTGTCTTGTTTATAGTACCTATATACCAATACCTAGATATAAGATATTAATGTATCTTTATATATTGCCGCCCCCAAATTATTTTGTTGTATATCCAGAAAATCGAGTTTTGGGAAATTGAGTTTGAAATTCGAGACGAAATAAAACAAAACTGGGCCGCAAAAGTTTTATTTTTTTTAAAGTTTAGTAGTAGAATGATACACAAGGCCATGTTTTAGAGCTATAAAAACAAAGTCTTTTGGAACAAGAATTAGGACCTTAAGGACCTTTTACTTAAAACCATTTTCCCGTATACGAATTTTTTATACAGTTTTCATTCATACTGTATGCACGTAGGTACTTAAATCTAATTTTCTAAATTGTTATCACACACACATCACAAACACGTACGGGATTATAATAAAATTAAAAATCAGCAACAATCTGTTGTTTGTCAAACTACGTCAAAATAATTGCACGAATTCCAAAACGTTAACTTGCACGTCATTTATGTCGTATATCCAAAAATTTGGCATTTAAGTCAAAATAAGAATAAAAACATCAATCTCGGTATCGCTTACGCTGCAATGAAATATCTCTGGACTTATGCTACATAGGATAATGCCGAATACAGAGATCGATAGAGCATCAAAAATTAATAAAGATGGTTTTTTCAATTAATTTTTTCGATTTTGTGATATTTTTTTTTTTTATTTAACTCTTATTATACGCCTTTAATATACAAACTTAAAACTATCTCAGCCTATAAAAAGTTGAAGCAAAACGGTTTTAATGGAACTAGCTATTTCTAACATTTAAATTAATTTTAAATTTTTATGTTAATTCTAATTGCATAATAATTTGTTTTTTGTACATTCATAATTATTATTGTATACTTACATACTTCTTTCTTATATGTATAATATATTGTAAAAATAAGGCTGAAAAAGTCAATATTATGTCTTGTTATTTTAAATAAAATCTAACTTATACCTAGCTAACCTAACTTAACCTAATAATAAAAACTTAATCTTACAGTAGTCCAAAATAGTATTAAACATTTGTTTGCATTTTCTGTTGTATGGTACTTACTGTACTATTAGCAGAGTACATTATAATATCATCAGCGAAAGCTAGCGTGTACGAATTACCTTTTTCATTGTTTAATAAATTTAAAAAATGTCTGCTATATAAATTGAAAACAGTATCGGTGCATTAACAGTACCCTGTAGCAACCCGTTTTCAATAGAAAATATGTTATTAATAGTATTTTGTTCAGCCTCGATTTTGTGATGTACCACAGCATAATTTCGGGGCGACGATATATATGTAATATGAATCTGAAATATCCTTTTTGGACAAATTGCAAAATGTAAAATAATGTAAGTGATTTCAATTCTTCTTTATTTCTTATTGTTGCTATTGTCCTCAAACACTTTTCATCTCTTTGAATATCTCTCTTCTGATTTTACACTGAGTATAATATATATACATATATATTATATATATAAAAAACTCGTCAATGTTTTCCTTAAAATTTCCGTTATACTTTTTATTTTATGCCAATTACAACATCCCCTATATCCTGTATTTTAACTTTAATGTTTTTATATAAACTATTATAGTACTGTTATATAAAACAAATATGATATAAGTTATCCGTAGTTCTTTTGCTCTTATTAAAATATCCTTTACAGTTAGTTTTCTGTTTTCTTTTATAATTTTTTTTTTTTTTTTTGAGAGAAAATAAAGTTGTTTTCTATGAATATGCTAAATAGATTTTCATGATATTTTTTGTTATAATAGAGACGAACGAATGGCATGCAATTTAGAGAAATAAGAATATAATGATAAGACACCATAATAGTTGTGATTGTTGTCTTTGTTATTATTTTCAATTTTAAAAAAATTTCTATAAATGCACAAAATATTGCCCTGTCATTGTTTGCAGAAGAAATCTACAATATTATTTGGGTATACATAATGTCAAGTTAAATAATCTTAACAATTTAACAAGGGATAATTTGAAATTACTCAATATAAAATTCTTCTCCGGATTTGATTTAATAGATTAGACATATTCAGTTTCTGTCTGTACAATTCCAGTTTATGTAAACAAATTTTTGAAAGAATTATTTTATGATATATAACTTAAAATGATAATATATTTAAATATTTGATTTATAGCCGACCGGTAGTGGGGTTGTTATGTTAAATTACTACTAAGCAGATGGTCCAAAGTGTGAGTATAGATCCAGATGTCGATGATAAACGTTTTTTTTCAGTTTTTTTTTTATAATTAACTAACAATAAAAACTTACTTATTACTAAAATAAAGTAACGTGGACCAGGATAGACGTATATTAAAGTGCCGAAACCGTATATATTTAACGTAGGTGGAAAACATTTTAGTAACAACAAAAAGATCAATTTTTGAATAAAATCCAATTTTAAAATTTATAATACTCTAAACAATATGCACATGTGAATGTATAAATAACATATATTAAACATAAATAATATAAATTAAATACCTGGTTATCTATTGGGTTAAGAAATTAAAACGATATTTGTTTATTGAATCTGTCTAATCTAGAAACTCACAACAATTAGATCAAATCTTAGCCTAAATAATTGGGAAATCCATGCCATTGCATTGTTTTTTCCATTTAATAAAGTAAGTTAATTTATAACAAAATAAAAACGACAAAAATTAAAAATAAAATATAAAAAGATAAAAATATAACCAAAGTAATTAACATTATAGATTGATTAGATATTTTGTGTTCTTTTTTTAAGTCTTATATGACCTCTGTTTGTGTCTAGCTTTTCTTTGCTAGAGAGTTTGGATGATCTTCCAGTTTTCGTAGATAGTTTCAACTATATCTGATAGTTTCTTCGCTGACCATCGGAATTTTTAGATCTCTGTGGATGTTTGCATTTTTAATAAACCCTCCTATTTTTAATAAACCCTCCTGTGATCCTTCTTATGACTTTTGATTGAATTTTTTGTAGTTTTGTATATTGGATGGAGAAACAGTGCCCCATATTTGAATTCCTTAACTTCATATCGGTATAATGACTGCTTTGTACAGAAGAACTTGGTATTCTTACCTTAGTTTTGAGTACTTATTAAGTAACCAGTGCATATTGTTTGCTTTCCGTTTTATTTGAATTACTTTTGTTGCGATGTGTTTACTCCATGTCAGTCTGCGATCTAAGTGTATATCTAGGTATTTAACCTCGTTACTCTAAACGACAGTATAATTATTGATTTTTAACATTGGGCACATTTCTTTTCCTAGTGTAAATGTTACTTGTACACATTTAGATTCGTTAACTTTAATTTTCCAGTAATCTACCCAGTTTTCAACCAGTTTTGGGTAATCTTGTAGATATTTAGTAGCTTTTTTAGGGTTAGAATGGTAGCTTAGTATTGCTGTACCATCATCAGCTAATGTAGATATTAAGGTTTGACTACTGAGAAAACGATAATTTAAAAACCATTTTGATTCTGAACTACAAAAGGTTAAAGTTTAATACAATTCAAAACTAGAATGCAGGAGTTATGCATACTTATTTTTAGTGTACAAAACATGTTTTTTTTGCAAACTTACTACCAAACACCAATTTATGAACTACATTTTACAAAAGTTATAAAAAAATATGACGGTATTAATATTGGTTTTAAATCAAAAAAATAAAAATGATTCCACACTTTTCAATAATCAAAACACGTAAAATAAATATTTCAGATTAATGTACACAACCAAACAGCAAGTTTATTTATCTGTCAATCAAAATTTTTAATAACAAATCTCGACTTTCATAGAATTATGAGTACAATTTCATAGAATATTTTATTTTTTCGAAATTATCGCTACTAACTGTGACTGTACTGGACCGAGGTTGGAGTTTGGATTTTAGCCCTATAAAAGCTCTTGTACTGCACTAGAGCTAAATTTAGATCTATGAGCTCCAAATTTTAGGTCTATATCCGTTCTTAGAGCTTTTATAGACTGTGTAAGAACCTTTAGGTGAATTCAATGTATATCACAAGAACAGCTAGTTAACATATTACATCACGTAGAAAATAGTTTTGTGTCAATAAAAAAATATTGCAAGCTCTAAAAGAGCATAACAAATTAATTAATAGAGCAGTGAATACCAACTGCTGTATTTCAGAGGACTGTGACACTGTTATACTATACTCTTAAGCAGCACGTTGCTTTATAAAAGAATGTAAATATTCCAATAGATCTAAAGTAACAAAATATTATACAGTACTAAAGCAAAATGTTCTACATTATAAGAAGGAAATTGTTATTTTAGCTCTAATGTAGAATAAATATATTCTACGCACCTACAGATCTAATTATTCTATTGTAGAGCTGACAGTATATATTTTTACCGCTTTAGAAGTCATTTAGAGCAAATTTTGCTGAGAGTTCTAAAAATTGTTACTTGGGTAGCCATATTAACTTTTCCGTAAGCCTTATTTTTATAAGATAATTCTTTAATTCAACAAAGACCTATGAGACTTTTTTTGGAAGATTAAGTGTTTTAGCTTAACACAATAAAACGGTTTCGTCCGCTTGAGACACAGTTTTTATTTTCAACTAATCATAAAGGTTCAAATTTGACATGTAGAGGAATTTTATTGTACAATTGCTATGAATATCAGTATTTAGAACATACTAGAAAGCGTTAACTATTATTCACAATGCTTTATTTAGAGTTGTTTGAATATGAAGATGTTTAGCACAACCTACAGTAATCCAAGACTGGATTCAATGTATGAAATTATATATCAAGACTTTGTTAATTGTCAACAGTTTCCACTTCCAACCGAGCCAAACGTCTATGTATTACTTTTTTATATCTTTCCAAGTTCTTTTCAACGATCTGTTGCATCTAATTTCATACCAAGGTTTTTAGCCGACTTTCATAGACTTATGAATATATAAATACTATAGTAATATAGTCGATAACAATCAGAGTATATAAAATAAAATTGTATTCTTCACTGAGCATTACATTTTAGCTTAAATGTCATGTTTTTTCTACTAATCTAATCTCTTTTACTTCTGACCTTTCAGTCAACTTGAAGATACTTACTTTTGAATGGAGATAAGAGTCTTCTGTTTGAGTACATTTTTTTTTGTTTCACACTGCCACAAAATATGTGATGTTCTAATATATAAAGATGTTTAATTACTTAACACTGACCTGTAAGTTAAGTCGCAAATTCATTTACTTCTCAGTTAAAATATCTCTCTAGACACTTTTTTGAAGGTCTGAACTGGACTGTTTTCAGCTCTTTTAATTAATTTTTTTAACCTAATTTGAGTTGTTGAAAATGGAAAATCACAAAAAGGTACTCTATTTTTTTTTTTGTCTGACCATCTACAAATTCATTACATTTAATTTCACTATATGACATTGAATTCAAACGAAAGGTGATGTTAGCACAACTACTCTTAAATTAATTTTGAACTACCGTTTAAAAAAACTCTATATATTCTAGTTCTATTGAGAAATCTTAATTTTAAGTATAACAAAAATGGTATTATAATTTTATTTAGTTTTACGATTCACAACCCACAATCCGCGAAACATCTAATGTATTTGAAAACTAATAGAATAAATGATTCTTTTCAAGATAACTCGCCATAATGGATGAAAGATGAGAAACAAAAGAGGATTAATAATAATTACGAAATGACAATTTTAAATAGATTAAAAAATTTTTTATTCAAACAAATTCAGAAGAATACAGAATTTCTTGTATTTAAATAAGCTTTATAAATAAAATAGAATAATTTAGGGTCCATTTAAAAGTGGAATTTCCATTATTTGTTGTAATAAAAAAGCAAAAAAATAATCATTTTTAATGATATAAAATTGTTGGACAACACTCATAGACTTTTTGACATAATAAAAATTTTTATATTTTATTTTATAATTTTGAAACTGTTTGTTTTTTATTTCCTATTTCCATTTTTCTTACTTAATAATAAGGAACAGATGTACTCTTGTTCCTGTAACTAACTTTTAATTTTGTACTATTAATTTTAAATAGATTCAATTTTAAGGGAAACAAAAAAGAGGGCGATATAAAACTTTAAAATATTATAATGCAAGAATAATAACAATAACAACAAAATTATTTCGGGGTTTATTTTGTTTTATACGCCATTAATTATGTTTTTAATAAAATTAAAATAGAATATTGAAGAATAAAAAATATCTACTAGATACAGATATTATGTCCTTCTTTCGGTTACCCTATTTTGAGGAGTAGTGAATATTACTTATTAGTTAAGAAATTTGATGTGTTGTGATCAAGTAAATTTACTTTCTGTCATAATGTTTTGATTTTGTCATTTGCTTAGGATCTTATGTCCTTTTGCGGCTGCTTCTTACAAATAATGTTAAAGCTACTACAGTTAAATTACAAAAATAGTATAATTTAATTATAAATTCTGTACATTTTGAAGTTATATTTTAAATAGTAAATAATATAAAAAATTTAAATTGATGTAAGATATTCAATAACAATTAAATTATCTCAACAAGTGATCAATTTTAAATGTTTGGGCGTAAATATTACCAGCTCTCAGGCAGGAAAAGCAGTCATTTCAGGTTGAGTATCTCTAAGATGTTATATGAAAAAACCAATACATGCTAAAAGAAAACAATACACGAATATACAAAAGCTGTATTCGGTCCATACATATATATTTTGAAGTTATATTTGGTATAATTCCAGTTCAAAATCTGAAGTAGGTTTAAATTTGCCCTTCGACAGCATAAGGATGCAATACTTTTATATTAATTATATAGTATTGTATAGTTTGGACTGATTGAAATTTTATAGAAACAATTGGATAAACTGTTGAACCCAGCTCAAAATTATATGAGCCGACAGTGGTGTTGTGTTCTATATGGTGTTGTTAGGACATTTTATTTGTCGACAGCATATATTTTGTTTTATTCTCATTTATGAGACGACCCGTTTTACCTGATTTCTCTTCAATCTGTTTAAAGGCTTCGATGACTGCTCGTCGTGATGTTCCGATAACATCGACATCATCAGCGAAACCCAGGAGCTGCACGAAACGTAGCACTATATGCTGCAACTTTAGTTACAGAAATTACATGACAGCGTATTGTCGAAATCCTTGTCCTAATCCGAAGCACGTTCGCAATGAATCAGAAATTGTGACACATATTTAAAATACATTAATAGTTAATTGCATATTTTTTTTTAAAAAAATATGTATCAAAAGTCGCCTATTCTTATCCTTTAATTTTCAAAAAAACCCTATATCACACTTTCGTAGCAAAACAGTTCTATTCCATATTTATTAATTAAATAACTCCTTGAATAATTATTTTATTCTGAATTTTTCTTTAAAATACGATTACAAGCATTATTATTAATCATTTTCAGAAAGAATTATATAAAAAATTACAGTAATTCAAAAATCAGAAGTTTTTTTCAATTTACGCAAAACACAGAAAAATAGAAAAGACTTCGGTTTGCTTCTAAGCTACACAATTTCAAATTTGCAAGTTTGGAACATCTTGGTTTGTGAAATATTACTGATGGGTGCCAAGAACAGTATTTAAGTATCCCGAAACAGTTAGGATTTCAGCTACCCTAAACTAAAATCTGATCGCAGACCTTCGTAATAAATGGTACCAAATTTACTGAAATAGTTTTTAACAGAACAGGGATTTAAATATACTGATCATTTTCACTATCAATTTATATTAGAATTGGAAGAATGATTAGAATTGGAACTTAAATGTAAGCTAGTTATGAGCTTTGTCATAAAAATTTTATATCATAATAAGCGACATACATAACTTAAACAACTTTGATTTTATAATACTAAGATTATCAAAATTAAAATTGAACTGTAAAACTTATTAATTAATGGTTACGAAGAAGTTACGATGACAATTGATTATTGTATACGTTTCCCTTAAAATTGAATTTTTCGAATACATAAGCTAAAACTGTAGTAAATAAAAGAAAGTAATAATAAACACAATGCAATACAAATAATATTTTTTTATATGATGTCACTAAAGTCTCTTATAGACATTATAATATTTTGAAAGTTGGAATTGAAATGTATTTTTTTCATTTTCAACATCATATTACCTCCATAATAGTACCCAAATTCTTATTAAACACTTGTATAGATCCAATCAGCAATGTAATATTGATAAAAATAAGTTAATATTTCTTGCTCTTTAACTGCTGTACAACTGCTTATCTGGTGGCTAATTCGTGTTAAAATAGTTCTAAATGTGCGTCACTCTATTAGCTTCCTATAAGAGCTTCCGCAGTTAGATTAGAGAACGTTTGTTGTTGAATTTTTGCTCTATAAACTATTATAGAGCTTTAATAGAGCACAAAATTATACTTGGAATGAATTAAATACATACTAAAGACCCCTATTTGTTAATTATAATTCAAGTTAAAGCCAAATTTAACGATTCTAACAGAACAGGGATTTAAATATACTGATCATTTTTACTATCAATTTATATTAGAATTGGAACTTAAATGTAAGCTAGTTATGAACTTTGTCATAAAAATTTTAAATCATAAATTTTTATGTAACGATATTTTTTTTACATTTTTTGTTAATAATGATTTCGTAACCATTTGCTTCGAACCAGTGAAAACATTTAAATTTTATTTGTATATTTTTAATTTCATTGTATTAATATCTACTGTATATCTACCTGACAGAACATCTTCAAACGTCCTTTTAATTCTCTTATTAAAAACAAAACTGATTTCAGTTTTAAAAACAACATAGAAAAATTCAAGGTCCAAAGAGCAATTCAAAAGTTTAAAAATCAAAAAAATTGCATATAAAGCAAAAACTAACTCAGTCGGCAATAAACTTTCATATAATAATAACCCTTGTTTGCAGTTTTATTTTATTTTTTTTTTTTTTTTGTTGTTTCATAAAAATTTAATTTTCTTTTTGTGTTAGTATAGTATAGATAGCGATAGTGTAAGTAAACAAACTTTTAAAAACTTTTTTGTTTTTTTTTTGTCTTCTGATGCAGCAGCAAGCGAAAAATGAAGACACAAAGGCAAAATCATAAAAAAAAAGAAAAGGACTTTAATAACAAAGAAAAGAATAAATGATAAATGTTTTGACTATACAAAATTTATTATCCTTTGTAAATAAAAATAATAAAAATAAAATAAAAGCTAAAAAAATATATATTTTCCTTTCTTAATGCACACTTGTATATCAAAAATATAGAAAATATTTCTTAATATACCTCAACTTAAAAAGAAAAAAAAAATAATAGATATAAACTCTAGATATACGCAAAAAATTTTAAAGCAGATTATTTTGAAAAGGAATCCTCTTAACAGCAGTGCTTTACAATCGATTTGACAAAAACTCTCTAACACAGCACCATTTTGAATTAAGAATTTTTTTAATCTACATTTCTGATTTTTCATTTTCTTTTTTTCTAATTAATTGTTTGACATTCTATAGTATTGATGTACTCATGAATATGAAAAAGGTTGCAAAACACTGATTTCGGCTACGAGCGAAAGAGGAAATCATCATAGTAATATTTTGTATTATTCATAAATGATTTTTTGTTTTTATTGTACGTACAGAGACTCATTTTAAAAGTTTTTGTTTTGTTTTACGTAAAAGTCAAGAGAAATGTCATAACATTCATAGTAAAAAATAAAACAAAAAAAAATAAAAACTTTAATAAATATAAATATAATAAAAACAAAATGTTATGTAAATGTAAATTTAAATTTATATATTTACAACTTAAAAACCTTAAAGATTGCATATCATAGTTTTATTATTATTTTTTTTTGTTTTGTTTTTTTTTTATATTTTGTGAAGAGAGGTGAAGGTTAATTTATTTCAATTAGTTCTAAAGAGATGTTCTTAATCTGATAATTTTTTTTTTTTTTTAAATTATTTTAAATAGAATAAGTACATACACTCATGACTCATATTAAATTATTTAACAATAAAAATATTATGTTATGTTAAATGTTATGTTGCAAATAAAATTAAATTGTTTTGTTAGTTTTGTTACTTATATTTGTTTTAGTCTAGTTGATAAAAATCTAATTAATCCTCTTCGGTACTACCCTGACATTACTTGAAAGTTACATTTATAAGGTTACAAGGTTAGATTCAATACGTTAAAAATTAATTTGTAAGTTTTTTGATTAAAAATTTTTTTGTGAGAAGTTAGGAGTTTAGATTAAGATTTAGATTTTCGATCAGATGATAATAATTTTCAATAATAGAACATTTCTACACCAATTGTTTTATATACCTGCTGTTTCTAATATTTTCAGTAAAAGTCAGTTAAAAATGAATTATTTGTTTTTACTACTCTTCATCAATTGACTCAAAAATATACTTTCTTATTGCACCATTTCTTCACTTTATTCATAATATAAAGCAATAAAATTCGTGTTTAAGATATTTTAATCTTACTAAATTCTTAATTGTTTACAACAGTGCAACAGAAAAATATTTATTTCTCACAGATAAAATTTACCAATTACTTGAGTAACGGACGTTTTCAATAATACAAATTTAATACACAGGCGAGTCGTAGAGTTTCAACTTAAAGTTTCAATTATAAAATAAGAGCTGACTACATAACAACAAAATATCTAACCAAAGGCACCAACATTTATTTTTTTAACCGTTAAACATAATTAAATGTCATGTTATATCTATAATTATAAAAAAATAGTATTGACCATTGTGGATTGCTATTTTAAGTTCTTCAATAATAAATGCCTGGAAGCTACACTGTTTCGTAGCGAAATATAAAAATTAAAACCTTATGCCACAAAAAAGTTTTCGTGTTTTCGTTACTGAAAAATTATAATTGGAATTTGAATATGAATCATCTCAAGAAGAATATCAGTCTCATAATTTACGAAAAGTATCAGGCAGATATGTTGTGGTTTCCAAAGCAGAAGGAAAATATCGTCGATGTCAATTGAAAAAGTACAGCAAGCCAACAAAATTCATGTGCAAGAAGTGCAACGTTCATTTACACACTAAATGATTTGAAAAATATCATAAAAAATAAGTTTTGTGTTAAGATTTCATAATTTATAACATTTTATATTAATAAATTTTTCATTAATTATCTCAATAAAGTTTTTGTTTAGTTCTATTTTATATTTTCATTCATTGTTTAGCTTTAATTTCGTTGAAATTGATTCAACAAATTGCTAAAAATGTAAACTTAATTTTTGACTTTCATGAACAAAAAAAAATGCCAAATAGGAACAAGTGTTCGATTTTTTGAACAGCCCTTTCCTAGGCTCTGGAACGTGCTGGCAATCTGACAACGGATTTGAAGTTTTTGGGTATCAATTTCATATATATAATAATCAAGATAATTAATAAAAAAAAAATCATAATTTAAATTATTTTAATTTAATTTCTTAACCTACCATGAATAAATTACAAAATAAACAAAAAAACTCAATTAAACTTCAGAACTTAACTTAATTAAAATTAAATTAAACAAAAAATCAAATTTTGCGAAAAATATTTAAAAGAAAAAAAAACATTTTTTAATTGTTAAACTAAATTTCATATTTATTTTATTCCAATTAAATTTTTTTTTTTGGTTTTCCTCTATTAAAATTAATTTACTATTTTTCTCAATACCTAACATAAATAACTTGGAAACATTTTTTTTTCTTATTTAAAAGCAAAATTTTGCATCCCCAAAATAAATGAAAACACAAAAGAAAAAAAAAACAAAATGCACATTACAAAAATCCTTCCTATTATTCTTAACATTTCAAGAATAACATCTGCTTACAATATTATTTCCTTAACACTGAGAAAAAGGAAAGACTTCAACCAAAAAAAAAAAAAACAATAAAAAAAATTAAATAAAAGAAAATTCCAACAGTACACATAATTAAGAGTTCCTAAATAGCTATATTTATATTATAAATACTAAATATATAACTACAATATATATATATATATATACAATGGTACTTAAAAAATAACTGCTGATTTCAGTTGGATAACTAAGGACATTCTTGTGGTTCTTTAAGAAAATTTTATATACCTACTCTGTATATGCTAAATTAATTTTTTTTTTATTTTTATTTTTGTGTTGCTGTTGATCCATTTTATTTATTCTTAATTTCATAGTTGGATGAATTTTATTTTCGTAATTAGTGCCACAAGTGTAATTAAGGAATGCAAATTGTAAGGATTTACATAATATATTTATCTATCTATATATACATAATATATATATATATATATATTAAAAGACTTACATAATAACGTCTATTAAAATATAAAATATAGATAGCTACCTATGTAGTAGATAGATATACAAAATATATCTAGATAGATATACAAAATATATCTATATTATATATATCTCTAATAAATCTATTTTCCAATGTATTGCTTAAAGATTTTTGGAAAACATTCCGAACGAACGAAGAATTAAATTTGAAATAATAATGAAAGACAGAGAAAATATTAAATATAAATTTTTTTTTTGTCTTGGGAGAATTAAAATTTTAATTTTTAATAAGTTGTAAATTTTTTTTTTTAAATTGCTTTTCAAAATGATTTAAATATTGTCTAGACAATTTTTTAATTTAATTAATTAAGAATATAATATATTGTGACAGTAAACAGTGGTTAACAAATAAAATAAAAAAAAAACTACATTTATTTCTTTAATTTTGTATTTATATATTTTATTTTATTTAAAGACATTCTCTCTTTCGGGATATGACCCTATTTTTTTTTTTCATTTATTTTAGCTCAGTGATAAGAACTGAACCAAGCCGAAAAACCCATATTTTCAAAGTATTTGGTTTCATCGCCTAATTATTGTCATTGTTGAAACATTATAAATAAATAATTTAAAATTTTAAGATTAAGAATTACTACTTACTTACAATTACTACTTACTTACTTAGATGGCCAACAGACTATGTAGGTTCTGGGCCTGACTTATCAACATCCTCCATTTTCGCCGGTCACGGTGGTATTTTCTCCAGTTATAGATTCGAAATTGCTTTAAATCCGCCGATATTTCGTCTCTCCAACGAAGGTTTGATCTACCCCGACGTCTTGTACCTTCGGGTCTGGATTCGAAGATTCTCTTGGCTGGAGCATTTTCGTCCATCCGTTCTAGGTGTCCAAGCCACTGTAGTCTCTTGACTTTAATTTTCGTGACTACATCCACCTTATTGTACAGCTCATGTACGAAGCAGCAACGGTTTGCAAGGGTTATTCTTCGCCGTACCTCAATATTGATGTCGTTTGTGGGATTAACACTGGTTCCGAGGTAGGTAAACTCCTGAACTACCTCGAAATTATATGTGCCGACAACAAATATTTTGCATTATCCTCATTTACTTTGAGACCCATTCGTTTCGCTTTTTCTTCAATCTGGGTAAAGGACTCGACGACCGCCCGTTGTGATCTGGCAATAATGTCAATGTCGTCGGCATAACAATAATTATGGTAAATAGAGAATCACTTTTCATACATATTATCCTCAAACTAGCTAATTACATTGTTTTCGAGAAATATATTGAAGGTATTGCTCGGTGCATGTAGTAGTTTGAGCATATAATATGTTTTCTCGGATATTATACAAGTAGTGAAGACTTACTACAGAAATGATCATGTGAAGTATAGCCTTCACCTGGTCCCATTTCGATTCCCGATGATAACAAAATGCTTTATAGTTTTATTCAATCTGGTCCATTACCCTTTGTCATTGGAATAAAATAAATAACAATAAAATATAATAAGCCTAAATCTCGAAAGTAAAAATGCCATGAAAGTTTAGCTACACATATATGCAAGTTATTATTATTATTATTATTATTATTTTATTATGCCTTAATTTCATTTTACAATTTTCCTTATTTCCTTATTTTAATAATGAAGAGCTTATCCTAATGTATTTACACCTATGACTAAAAAAAAAAACCTATGACTTTTAATTTACATAGACTAACCTGAACTTTTCTATTAATAATATATTTATTTTTTAAGGCAAAATGGCAATAAAAATGGAAAGCTTTTTGATCAATTTATTTTTATCCTAAAACTTAAAAACTAACTTAATTATAAAAGAAAAATAAAGAAAAAAAAATAAAAGAAAAAAACCTTATTGGTAAAAGCTCAATCTACAATCAAGTAAACTGGTATCTATAATTATAATTGACAAGCAATTAGGGACATGCGCAGTAGACACCTTTTCATTTTATTCCGATTCTCTTTAATGAATTCCTAATTCAATAAATAAGTTGTATATAAAACAATTATGCGCACACAGTTGAAAATTTTTTACTCATGATTTTATTATTCAGCAAATACATTATGTATAGTGAGTTCCTATTAAAAAAATAAGGAAAAAAAAAATTTTTTTTTAGAAATATTTGCCTTCAATTTAAGCGTACTAAAACTACAAAAATAAACTTTAGAATCGCAGCTTGATATAATGTTTTCATAGCAAGTTATGATTGTAATTACGTAAAAAGCAAATTAGCCAAACATATAAAGTCCAAGGCAAGTTAATTAAGGCAAATATAATAAAAGAGAAACAAACGAATTAGTTATTATAATTACTTGCAGTGAATAGAATGTACATTGTACATATTATGCTAAATCTACATTTATTCAAAGTCATGACATTCGCTTACAGAGACTGTATGCATGAAAATAGAGGCAAAAATAAAATAATATTCGTTAGAACATAACAATCCTTCCAAATAAATGAGAATAAAAAATGACATTTACCTAAGTTATTCAATTTTGTTCTTTTTTTTGTATTTCTTTTCAACCCATTTGAGCGCGCTCTGAAGTAATTCTTTAAATTTGGCAAATATTTTTATGTTTAAACAAGGTTTTAGAGCATTTAATATAAATAAAAAAAAATATAAATTTAATATCAAAATAAAGTTTAGAATTTGTACTTTAATTATATAAAAAAATATTACATAAAATATATTTTGTAATTTAAAAAATTGTTGGTTAAAGAAAAAGGGTGAAAAAAAATTATGATGATTAGAAATAATTTGTTAAGCGTTTTACTCTTTTTTGAAAGGTGTAAATATTTTTTTTTCAAATGGCAAGGTCTTTTTTTAATCAATTTTTCTGTAATAAAACATTAAAGTATATAATATTTCTTTTTTACTATTCGATCTAAAAAATACAAAATTTTAATTTCTTTTTAAAACAAAACTCGAAAAAAATTATATTTTTTCAGTTATGAGACTTAAAAAATCTGGTCCTTATTTTGCCTATGCTGGCCTGTATAAATAGGGGTCAAAATGAGAATGCTCTCTGCAGTGTCATGACTTGGAATATATGTAGACTTTGCCATATGTCAAATAAAAACAAAAAAACAAATTCATACAACTAAAATAAAAAATATAAAAGCAACAAAAAAAACAAATCACTTAAATTCTTCATATTTTACTGTTTCTAAATTTTGGTTATTTGTAGTAATAATATAGTTTTTATTAAAATTATGTATTATGTAGGTATATATATACATACCTCTTTTTTTATTTTTAGTAATTTTATCCACTAAATGCCACTTACTATAGGGAATATATCGGAAACGAAACAGTATATAAGGAACGTGTATTTATGTGTCCTAAATAAAACTTACTAACCACAAATTTTTTTATTAAACACGAGTGGTTTCTGCTATATCGTGCGCAGTCTATTACAGTACATAAATTACTGTTTTTTTTAAAAACTTTAAATTTCACTTCAACTTGAAATATAATTTAACAGGGGCCCCTAGTATAAATAGAACCAAATAAAATTGAACGCATTGATTGTATGATGGGATAAAATTTAGTAAATTTCAAACTCCCTCTATTTCAATAAAATTTATAAATTTAAAAACAAATTGTGTAAGATGAGTCTTTAAATGACTTTTGTGGACACCTTTTGCACAATAAGCAAATTTTGTTGTTTGCTTGCTGCAGTTTATTTGTTCCTTCGTTTATATCACCAGTAAAAGTTACAATCTTTGCATCTTCTAGCTCTAATATCAATGATTTAGAGTAAATACATAATGGGGTCTTGAGTGCTCCATTGGAGTACTCCTGCTTGTATATTGTTTCGCGTAGAATATACTTCTCCTTGCTTAGTATGAAATACTCTTTTTGATAAATAAGATGCAATTATTTTGATATAAACTTTGAGTAGAATACGCTGAACCTTGTAAATAAGTCCCATCGTGCCATAATATTTTGTCAAAGGCTTGTGAAATAACAAGGAACACCGAAGAACAAATACATTTTTCATCTTTTTTGTTTTTGTTTTTTTTTTATGTTCTTAACAGTAACTTAGGTAGAATCACCTTTTCGTGCGTTTAGTTAAGTACGGTACTGCAGTTTTACACTACAATATCTACAATATTTCGAGTATCTATTTAACAAATTACTGGCTCTACTCATTAAATGTGGAAAACTACTACTATTATATATACCCTCAATTATTTTTTGTCATTTATTATATCCCAATGACAAAGGGTACTAGACCAGGTCGAAAAACCAATAAAGCATTTTTGTTCTTGTTGCGTCATCGGGAATCGAACCTGGAATCTTTCGGTTGAAAGGCAGGCGTTCTACCTACTGCGCCACCCAGCGTGTAATCTACTGTCTTTTCGATGACATTACTTATTAGAGGGACTTTTTTAACAGTTGAGTGTTGTTTCCTAAGGTCAAATTTGTGATTTGGTATGTTATTTCTATTTTCTATTATTGGTTGCAATCTTTTAAGAAGTAATTTCACAAAAAATTTGAACCTTATAATTGTTATTCGGCTAGTTGTTTGAGTAACTTGTCTGTATCAGATTTTATGTTAAGTAGGGTTTTTTTTTTAGAGATAATCAGGCAAAGTTTTTGTTTTTTCCTTATCACTACGATTCCTTGATCCGTAAATTTTTCTAATTGGAACGGAATACATGATTGGTGCTTAGTTCTCTGGAGACTTGGAATTCGAGTTCTTTTTATCTGCTGAATCACGTGATTGTACAAAAGCGGTAGAAAAGCGGAAGGAAGATAGAAATAGAAGCTGGATATTCCTACTGAATTAATTGGAGTCTATATAATGCATTTTTTTGACATTAATATGATTGGCTTAGCTGATATCTTTTATGTTATGAAGTCTATTACATCATTTGTGGATTGACCCATGGTTGGTTTACCAGTAGAATGAAATAACCATTTTGATTCTCTAATATTCTGCTCTCTTTCTCTCTCTCTCGTTAATGTTGTTCGGGCTCCCCGACTCAATAACAGAACTACCAAATATTAAATACAATGTGGTTATAATATTTTTTTTATACCAAAGATAGAATCAATTTAATTAAAAAATTATTTTAATTCATTAAAATTTTCTTTATAAATTTCTTTCTCTCAAAATAGTTTTTTTATTGTGCCTTTTTTTACTAGATACTTTGAATATAGGGCTTCCTCAATGCTTCTATATTCTAATTGTTGTTCTATATTCTACCAAAGTCAAAAAATTCTGCTTGTGAATTATCAAAAGTGAGATAACAACAAATCATTTCAGCACTAAACGTCATTATATAAAACAAAATAATTATGATATTATGTATTTAAAATAATATTTTTTAAGATACTTTAATTTTTTTTTTGATAATACAACAAAATAAATTTTCCAGCGTTCATATTAAAGTTTTTTCTTTATATTAAAGTTTTTGTGAAATAAATGTATGAGACCAAAATTTTTCAATTTATACCTAACATTGAAAATCAAATTTCGATTTTCAATTTATAAAAATATTATAAAATACACTTTTTATTCTACAAAACAGCTTCATACCATGTAGGTAATAGCTATAAACTTGCTAACTTAACATATAAAAATTTGTAATATAAAATTACAAAATGAAAATTAAAACAAAAATAACAGATAATAAAGAATTGTTTTTTCTCTAAAAATGTTATTACAATTTTTGTAATTTATTCATTATTTCCATTTTAAATTCATGCTTTTTTTAAGATTCTAGTTGTATTTTAAATAAGTGTTTTTATGTGTTTTTTATTTATTTATTTATATTGTTGTTGTTACTGTTGTTAATATTTTTACTATTATTATTTTTGTTAGTATCATGTACCTATTGTTGAATAATACTGATGGAAATTTCATAAATAAAAAAACAATTATTTATAATGAATATTTAAAAGTAAAAAACTTCATTATTTAATATTTACGATACTCTATCGCCACTATTAAATTTTTTAAATTTATTAACATTTTTGAAATACACTTGGGACAATACAAAATAAATTCTATACATTTTTTAAAATATTTATTTTGAGAATTTTTTTTAGAGTATGTGATTTTCATAATAGAGCTAGAATATAACAATAATAATTGTGGACCAAAAAACTCTTAATGCAGAATCAAATTAATTGTAACAAAAGAATTTTATACTATTAATATACTTAATTTGGCCATTTTGATATTAGAGTATATACACATTTAATTTTACAAAATAAAAAAATAACATACGAATCGAAGGATCGCAAGAATAGACGCTTGACTAACTAAGTGAAGTTAACTAAACTCTCTGAACTACAAATTATTGTTGGAATTTAGTACAATTAATTATTGTAGGAGATTTAAACACCTACATCAATTGTAGTATGAAAGTCCACAGGTCTAAATTGCATAAACTATACACTAAAAAAAGTTGTGTGAAAACAAATATAAACTTGGCCTGCACATTTATCTGCAGACCTACTGAATAACTAAATAAATAAATAAATAAAAGACATAAAGGTAGGTGTTTTCTATTATGTATTTCGATAACTATTACCATTTGATCGAACGAAATGTCAAAATACAAAATTGCCAATGTGTATTTCGACATCGTTCAGAAATTGTCAACGAAATCTATAAAGTTTATCGATGTAAAATCTTGCTACGAAAGAGACATCGAAAAAGAGGTTTTGTACAAATTATTTTGATTTTGAATTGAACGGATAAAATAAAAAAGTGACGCTTGGGGAAATGGAGTTTTGTTTTATATTTATGATAGTTTTTGGAATAAAAATAAATTTAAGGCAGCGTTTACACTTCAATATATATTGACAGTATTTATTGACGAGAGAGAATATTGAAGTAATACTGATGTATTAAACACATATTTATATCAATATATTTTGAAGAAAAAAATAGAATTTATCCAATTTTCTTCAATATTTATTGAGAGAGATAACATTAAATATGCCGAATACTGAAAATCTTAGTAACATTCATATGTTAATTTTTTTAGTTTTTTTTTATTTGAAATATGCTTTATATTCACAGGGTACTTGATTAAAAAGTTTTTATTTTTATATTAGTTTTGGTGAATATATACGAAAAAACTGACAAATAGTTTGATTGTTTAAAAACTGATGTGTAAACACAAATGTCTCTCTCTTCAATGTAAAACCGAAAGGTCCCGGGTTCGATTCCCGATGAAGCAAAAAACAAAAATGCTTCATTGGTTTTTCGAGCTGGTCTAGTACCCTTTGTCATTGGGATATAATAAATGACAAAATATAATTGAGAGTCGATCTGGTAACAAATTGAATAAAATGAAACTATTCTATTTAAGAAGGCTTAGTTCCTGACAATAGTAGTAGTTTTCCACATTTAATGAGTAGATAAGCCAGTAATTTGTTAAAATAAATACTCGAATTATTGTAGATATTGTAATGTAAAATTGCAGTACCGTACTTAATTAAGCACGAAAAGGTGATTCTACCTAAGTTACTGTCAAGATCATAAAAAAAAACAACTCTGCCTAAAAGTTGAAATGAAACTAAGTATTTTACTCCATTCTTCATAATTATTTTTTATTGAAACAAATTTTAATTGGAATGAAAGGCCAGCTACAAATAAACTGCAATATGAAAAGTTAGTGTTAATAATGAGAAACCATCGTAAATTTTCCAAAGGGGTACCACGATATATTGTGCTCACTAAACGAATTACTTGATTATGATCACATATCTAAAAACAAAAAGTGTTATAATAATGTAAACTATAAGTATAAACTTACCAGCATTGCATTAATGCTAAAAAAATCACTTTCTATTATAACATAAATGTTGTACATTTTGCTTCTGTGATTTAATTTGAATAAGCTTTCCATCTACTGCTCTGATTATTTAAGTAATTCTAGTTTAATCATAAAAATAATGTTTACCTGACTTTTGTCTTCTAGTATGTAATGGAATTTTCTCCATTTTGGACGTAAGTATAAGCTACAAATACATATAAAACTTCCTTAAGCACAACAGAAAAAGTTAGCTGTGCTAGCCCGACATGAAAATCATTTCCTTGGTATAAACCACACAGAATCTTAATACACTGGCGTATTTAATTATATTCCAAATCTAAGTGTTACTTATTATTGGTTATTTCAATTTTTGCCCTAATTCTAATAAAACCATAAATGTTGTTTAACATGAAATTTTGATTAAAACTGTTAATAAAATAAAGTTTTAATAATGTATAAATAATTCAAAATCCAGTGGATCAGAATAATCCCGAATATATGTTCGCTTGTTTTTTTATTCTGCAATTCGATAGCGTTTTTCAGCACTATATCAGAAATTGAAAAATTTAACTCTACTGAAATCATTTTCTTTATAAAAACTTATAATTTGATAATTTCTATTTTATTTAAATATTTTTAAATTATTTTGAACTTAAAAATTTCAAATATAACACTATTGTTTAGTTTTTTTTTCGTATAATATTTTGAATTTGAATTTGACAGTTAAAGAATCAAACATATATTATGTCATTTTCATCGTAGATTTGAATTTTACAATGGCAGCATTTTTATCAATCATATTTATCAATCGAATAACTCTAATGGTTATCGTTATCGTTGAATCGATCGAAATACATAATAGGCACCTTAGTATTTTCCAGCTATCGAATTCAAAATTTTTATGTGTTATTCTCTTATTTCGTTCATAGGACGTTCTTTGTTATTTATTATAAGAGATGTACTGCAACAAAGAGAGTGATTTAAACCACTATGGGACCATAAGCCTTAAAAAAAGAGGAATCACTGTCCTGTATTAAAAACAGAAATTCAAAAATAATTTTAATCCAATTTATTAAATTAATAATTTTACTTAAATGTCATTCAAACTTTGTTTTATGAGCTCCTAAAAATGCGTTCACTTTAATTTTAGAGTATAGTTTTAAATTTAAAATTTATTATCAACACCAAAACATCTACATAAAATTTTTCTATTGCTTCCTTATTTTTTTGTTTTTGTTTTTTATTACAGAAGTAGGTACTTATGTTGAATTTTGAAATTTATTACAGTAACATTGGGTTAAAATGTGTGGTTTTTTTTATATATTTTACTATATAACTAAATATGTTATTCTATGTTTTATGTTTAAATTTTTTTTAAATAAATTGTAGATCTATTTCTCTATCTCTTTTTCTCTATACATTTTCTTTTCTTTTTCAATACACATATACATAATATATATTAAATGAATGGTTGTTGTTCTATTTCGTGTATCTTCTAATTTTCCAATTAATATTTTTCTTTATAAAATATAATAATTTATTTAAATCAACCTGAAATTTATCATTAATGTTATTCTTTGATTATAATTATCAACAGTAAAACAAAAACACAAAAATTGAAAAGTTTATACAAAAAAAAATTAACAAAAGAAGTGCTTTTAATTTTATAAAACACAAATCAAAAAACAGAAAAAAATGTTTACTTGTATACACGATATTAAAGCAAAAGTGATGTCCGGATTTTAAATTATAAAAATTTAAATTCCATTTACAGAGCAATTTGTTTTATTTTATATGATGTGATAAATGCGTATGGAATCTATCTATACGAAATGCGAATCCTATTTTTATAACAACTGCAACGAGTTTTATTAAATAAAATTTGTATTATTACTAAAAAGTCGGAGAAAAATACAGACTGTGAATACCAATATAGAAGTAATAATATTTAAGTGAAAATTTACTATCCGTACTCCACTTGGAAGTAAAGAACAGGACAAGGACAAAACTGCTATTATATTGTATACATACAAATCTAAACGAGGCGGTCCGATCCAGAATGAATCATGTAAAAAAAATACTTTAGAGATAAAATTGCAATAGAACGAAGGTTAATCAATTCAAACAGTCTTAGAAAATAGTTGTAAAAATCTTCAAATTCCTTCAATGTTACTTGTTTTCTTTACATGATGACAGAAATTTTTATTATCTAATAGAAAATGACAATAACTCATTTTTAAAAATTGGCGCTTGGTCCACTTTGGCTGGGACCGACTACTAACTGTAGGTGTATTAGTTGGTGTTGGTAATATAATTGGCCTATATTTTTGGTCTAGCAATAATATTTATTGTTCATAATACCTACCACTCATTAAGATAGATGAATTTTATCTGATACGGGATTTTAATTAATACTGTCCACATCGTTGAATTTCATTTTCTAATCAGCGATTAGACTATACGAGTACATACAATTTAGATTACCACTAAAACTATTTTTTTAATATAGCCAAATACCATAGGAATTTTTCTGAAAAGGACTTGATATAAAATTATTTGGGTGTGCTCAAATTTAGGTTGATAAAAATGTAAACAAATAAATGGAGATCGTAATATGTATAAAAATAAAATAATAAAAAATTTATTTATTTTATCGATAAAGAAAATATTTGTTAATCGGCAGTTTCGTCGTCAAATCACACTTAGTTCAAAATAGCAGGTTTTTAAAAAAACCTACATGTATTAAATTAAATGAAAACTCAAATACAATCCAATTAAATTGGTGTTGCAAGAATATTAAATTTACTCTTAATTAAACCATAATAGTAAATTCAGTTCGAACAAAAAATAAGAAATACAAAAAAATTAGACAATTCGCGTTTACTATTTGTTGCTATTCTACTTAGTGTCGCTATTACAACATATCTTCTAGTAGAAGAAACGAATTTTATCTTCCAGGGGGCTAAACCTGATGTTTGGCACATCGTTATATCGCATTTGTTGCAATCCTTCCGATTAGATTATAGAGAGATTTTCAGTAAATAACATATGCATGAAATATTTATAGATGATTTTGGATTCACTATGACTTGACTGAATTTAGAAACAAATTTTATCTCCCACGGGATTTTGGTCTGGGCTTGCCACAAATCTGTATAACCTACCACAATGCTACCGATTAGATTATAGAGAATTAATTACTAAATAACATAAAAGAGCATTATTTGAAGATAATTATCCACTATAGCTATCACCAAATTTACAACAGTATTTAAATTGTTGGACAATCGAATTCTAGGACATCGAAAATATTTAGTAATTTAAAATTAAAAAACCGAATATAGGTATTTCTGTATACTTACTTAGTTAATGTATTTTGATGTTTTGCCTATAGAAAATGAATTATAATTTGTTATGCTTCTCAAAACAACTTCTCAATATCTTTAACTTTAAAAAATTAGATTTACACTATTCATTTATTCGTTTAGCTCTAACATCAACACAATTTTAAGTGTTTGAGTATTTTTAGAAAGTATGAAGTCAATTTAATTTCTGTATATATTTCACCCATTAGCAACATTCTATGAATTATAATTGCAGTAATTGGTTCTATGCAAGCATAATGTAAATAAATTAGCCGTACCGGTAAATTCGATCGAATAAAAATCGAGAACTCGTTCGTAAATTTTCAACCGGTGAATTCGATTTAAAAAAAATTCAAATATTTTTGATCGAAAATTTTCTCGTTCAAAATTTTATAATATTAATTTCATTTTTTTTGTTTTATATGTATGTGTATTTTAATAATTTATTTATAAAACAGCAATCTAAATCTATTTTTTTACTTTGAAATTTGAACTTATTTGACATAAAAGTCATTACATTTCGTTATATTTCTTATTTGATTAGATTTTTTGAATATATTTTTTTGATAATTAATGAGTACAAAATTAGTCTTTCGATCGCATTCACCGTTAAGAAATTCTCATTGAATCGAGAAATTCGAATAATTTTATATCGAACCGAATTCACCGTAGTACGGCTGAATGTTAATATTATTTCGAAAATACGGAGAGATATTATTTCCTTCAATAATTTCAGTAAGGAAAATAACATCAGCTACTTCTAATCTTAATTTGAAAGCTTTCAATTGAATTAAGGTAAGCCTCTGTTCAATTAACCTAGATCTCTGTATGTAAGTATAATCAATGAATTTAAACCTTGGAAACTTGACAAAGTAAATTTAAAAAATTTTAACTGCACTGCTTCAATCCTATGGATATATAAATCATAGAAAAGTGACCAAACTTGACTGGAATACTCTAAATAAGATTTAATGAGACTCGAATATAAGGATTTGATAGCATATAGATTGTTGAATTGTTTTGAAACCTCCCATAGAATTGGATTTATTGATAATATTACAAAAATATGATTTAAAGTTATTAAAGTTATTAAAGTAAGCCCTAAATCTTTAACTGACTATTTTATTATTAAAATTAAATTTAAAAATATCGTACATAAATATTGTAAGTCTTTTTAAGATCAAAAATATCATATCATATTCATTTACCTTGTTTTTTTTTGTTTTATTTATAATATAAGTCATAACACAATATTTTCTCGAATTAATTAAAAAATTAAAAAAAATTCTAATGACATCTTTTTTATCTAAATCTAAAACTATATGATAATAATGAAGAAAACCTAAAATTTATCAAGTCAACCGATGATCTACAATGTAAATAATAATTATTAAGTAATTAATAGTAATAAAATTATGCTATTAAGTAGTATTTAACTAGCTAAAATATTAAATTTACATATTTACTATAATTGTAAATATATCATCAGAAATATATGTATATATAAAATAGGTAAATGATAATAGAACAATTTTATTGTAATCTATTATTAATTAGAGGTAAATAGATTAGAAAGCTAAGCACTTTATAGCAAAAAAAATACATGAACAATTTTTAACATTATAACTATACAGTCATTATTATACAAAAATTAAAATTCTTAAATACAATAAATATTTATTTTTAAAAAAAATATTTCAATTTGTACGCAAAAAATTATAATTTTAAGCTTATAAAAAATACAGAACATTTAAATTTCATTGAATAAAAATTCCTGACATCACTATTGCAATAAAATAAAAAAAAAATTCACCAAAAATAAATAAATTACAAAAACAATAAAACATAAAAAAAGAAACAAAAAAATAATAACAAAAATAATGAAAAAAATTAATAAGTTTTTTTTTTATTTTTTCATAAAAGGCGAAATGGTGCTACTGGTGGAACCAATCAACCAATCCGACCAAATGAAGATGGAAGTCACAATTTATCTGAGTATACCTATAAAAAGATCACACCATGCGATGTTTGTTCACAAATCCTCCGAGGTAATTAACCTAGAAAATAAGAGTAACAAAATATAACATCGTATTAACAAAACAAAATAAAACAAAAACAATAATATCAACAAAAAAAGGAGTAAAAAACACCGCATCACAAAACCAAAAAGTCAAAAAAAAAAAAACACAAACAAAAATAAAAATAAAAATCCCATTACAAATTATAAATTCTCCTTCGTGTGTTGATTACCATATTAAAGTCAGGATAACAGCATAAATAAGTATACAGAATAACATTATAACTTGACATAATATACATCAATACATTTTTATATATGTACCTATATGAATACTCGGATATATGGATATAAAAGAAAAACAAATAATTTTCATTTGTTTGAGCATTTTATTTCGTTTTGGTTAACCTTATTTAATATCCTGCTACAAACGACATACACAAGCACACACACACATAACATGTACACAAATATAATATTTATTGTGAAAATTTGTTAAAGAATTTAAACAGGATATTACAGTTAGGTTTCAATATAAACCATTACGTACGTTAACTGGGAAAATGATAAAACAAAAAAAAAAAACAAATAAATAACAAGAATAAAAACAAAAATTAAATACTTTTTGTTCGTTTAATTTTTGTTCTTGTATCATCAAGGTTTTTTTTATTTTTTGTTTTTTGTTTTGTCATATCATTTTGACAATACTATACGCATCATTTAAAAAAATTTCGTTCGTACAAGCTTTACATTCTAAGTGATATTGTTTAGTGTACATATTATAACAAGTGAATCAAAAGTAAATAAACGTTCTGTGTGAAAAATGCGCTGCAATAAAATTGTTGTGTTTATTGTAGAGTGACTGTGTTTCATGGCTCTTAATAATTGATGAATATAATTAATATTAAACTGATCTTTAAAATAAATTACATAAGTTAGAAAATATTTTTCTGAAATTATTCCCCTGTTAATTTTTCACCTGTGATTGTCGAATTGAAGACAAATTCGTAAATAAAAACAATTGAGCTCACACTTATATTGTTGAGCTCAGAGATGGTACTAAAAGTATGAATATACTGGTGTTTTCTTATTTTAAATTCGCAACACGTTGTTGTAAATATTTAAGGGCGAAACGATACCTACAGTATCACATATTTTTCAATGTATCACGGTGTCAAATATTTTTTTCAAAACATATTTTTATCAAAAATACTATTTTTCTTAATATTTTGAACCAAAGACGTTAATACAAACATACCAAATGTAACATAGTGAATTATTATGTCACTTCTTTTAAGATGGACATTAATTAAATATAAAAAGTAGATTCGGCCGAAATTTAGCAATACAGTTGTTTTTGATGGATTGAAT
Organism: Argyra leucocephala; assembly: GCA_963942445.1. Taxonomy (NCBI): domain Eukaryota; kingdom Metazoa; phylum Arthropoda; class Insecta; order Diptera; family Dolichopodidae; genus Argyra; species Argyra leucocephala. Next base: position 114,234,191 of record OZ012678.1, on the reverse strand, counting down.
CATGTTAAATTAAATTAAAAGCATAAAGACAGTAATATTAGAAGCAAATGTTAAACCTAATAATCAGATGCATAGTTAGTCTATTAATCAACAAAGAAAAAAAAAATATATATATATATGTATATATATATATATATGTATATAATATAAGTATATAAGTATAAGTATGTATATATATATATAATATATATATATATGTATATAAAAGATTTCTCCTTCTGCTACAAGTAAAAATTGTTATTTTCTAAAATCATTATTTTTCAGTACAAATATCTAAACAATTTCACAACCTATTTTTATTATTATTCTCAATAGATATTTAAAAGGAGACATAGCGAAAATAAATATTTTATTTTTAAATTTTTTAATTTTGAATTGGATTAAAATTTCATCCCATGAATACGAGAGCTTACCTAATCCCCAAAAAGAAAATCTCAAATAACACAGAATCTTAAAAACAAAAATATTCATAATGAAATTAAGTACGATTTTTTATCAAACTTCCTTGAATTTCAAAGAGTGGGCGAATACTAGTATTCTTCTATTTGTGATTTATTCACCGTTGTCACTTATTAAAGCTGTCACTAATAAAAACAACATCCTTACTATTATTATAATGAAATTTCAAGAAGATCGTGGAACAACAAAATGGCTTGATTCCGGCGTTCGCCAATGGAAGCGTTTTGGGCCGATTTTATATTTAATATTTACAGCTAATTTCTTAAAAAGTTATAAAAACTACTATCACAACCTTTGCTAATGACCCAGCTGCACTGGTTTTCCATTCAAATGCTCACGTCATCACTAAAATTGAAAGAACAATTAACTAAAATACAAAAGTAGCTAAGAATGTTGACAATTAAGGCTAATGAAGATAAATGAGTACATATCTTCCCACACAGCTCAGCAAATAATTTTTAACCAGATAATTTCTGGACAGATCAACATTTCTACCAATTTAAGGGTAGCTGATATTTCCATTTTTGCCGACCTAAACGGTAGTATAAAGAGGTGTTGAGACATTGAAGAACTGCAGCCATTCAAGTTTCTCACCGAAGAAAAAGTACTGTGTGAGGAAAATTTTCAGAAAACTTACAAAAAAATTAAATAACGGAATATAGGAAATAGAATATCCATTCAAATTCAACAATTTATTAGTTCTCAGCAGACGAAGAATTGCAGCACAAGGACGTCTACGAGCTCTAGAAAATCAATTCAGCAAAGGGAATCGTTCTAAAGGGATTACTCTAAATGCATAACTGAATACAACTCAGATACATCACAAGGGTAACTAACAATGAACTGGGCTTCGACAATACTATCATATTGAATTTATAGCAGTCGTAAAACAATAATGTATGTATCACCTAAGGAATTTCAACAAATCGTTTGAGTAGCAGCAATTGAAAAACAAAAATAGAAGCTCACATCTGTTATGTTCGAAATAAAATCATGATCATTTTTAGCTTCTCGAGTATTACAGCAGTTAGCATTGAATGAAAAGCATAACATTATGCCTTGACCTCTCTTAAAGTATTCAGTAATTTTTTTTTTATTACAAAATAGACCAACCAACAGTACCACTCATTATAAACCAAATGGTGAATATAAAAACATTAGAATTGAAATAGAAGTGATAATTAAAATAGCGCAATAGCAAAACTAAACAACAAAACCACTACTACATGCAGAGTGCATTAAAAACCCATTGCTACGTAATTAGGCAGTCGCTTAAGCTGGAGTCACTATATCATACAAAAAACAAACAATTAAAGCTTAAATATAACCAATTCGTAGTACTAGGTAGCTCATAAGGTTGGTAATAGCTAGTAAGACTGCTAGTACACTCCTCTCAACACTCAGTATTATTTATGCAATGCTATCCTAAAATCATTATGGACATAATAGGGGATTCACAAATTAATTTAAGGATGTAGGCTAAAGAATCACAGGATTCTTCTATTTTCATAATATTCTTCTTCATGATCATGCTAAATATACTTAACAGTTAGTATTTGCAATTTTTTATGTTTAAGATCAAATAAAATGGTTGGAAAGATACTTCATTTCAATTTGCAATTTTAAATCAACAATTTATACTCACTGTACTAAAATAATTATATTTAATGATTGAAATTCCGGAACCCTAAAGGAATAAAAACAAAACAAAAATAAATGGAAAAGGAAACGAAAAAATTTATTGCAAATATCTGTTATAAATGTGTCATTGTAGTTTGTAATGTTAGCGATGGAGGATGGTGCGATGGGTATCAATATTGGCAACGAAAGCAATACCAGTAAAACTCATTTAACTCTGAACGTTTTTTTATTTGGTTCCCTTAAGGAATTTTCGAAACTTAATGCTGATATTATTTTTCAAAGAATTCAAAAAAATATTCACAAAAATAAAATCAGTTTTTCTTCTAAATTAACTATCATCTCAAATAAATATTAGAAAGAGATAGAAAATAATATGTTAAAACAAAATAACAAAGAAAAGGAGAAATAAAATATATTCAGGGTGCTCAGTGGAATTCCTTGTATTACACTCCGTGATACGAAATGTTGGAAACAATAATAAAATCTATATGAAAACTGAGTTAATTTTGAATTCTTTATGACTTTTCGAAGATTGATTATTTTTATAGTTTCGAAATTCATTTAGCTAATCTAATATAAGTACAATCACGAATATAGAAAACACAAACGAATATAGAAAAGTGGTATTTGAATTACGAACTCAAATTTACTTCAACGCCATTGTTTTGCCATTTTGTTACCCATTGTATTTTGAGACTTTGATCGAGAATTTTTGCGTCTTAATTTTGTAAATTTGTTAACAAAATACCTTTTAAAGTCCTATTATTAAAAAAAATTATGATACTTACAATGACTACTGTTTTTTTTTTTTTATCACGGATTATTTTAAATTTGGTTATCCCACATTTGCACGTAATGTAATTGACTTGACGACACCCTGTACATATACATATACGAGCATTATATTCTTATAATCATCAATATTGGTACTGTAAAAATGAATAATTCAATATACGTGCTTTTTTTTGTCTCAGAAATTAACTCATAAAATAACAAAGTTCAAAATGTATATAAGTACCACAACAAAAACAACAACAATAATAATAAAAAAAATAAGAAAAATCTTCTTAGAAAAATAATAGTCGTTTTATTTTTTGAAAACTTTGATTTTACGTATACAACATTCATCCTGTTGTATGACTTTTGATTTGAAGCATCTTTGACTTAATAACTTTTATAAATTCTTAACATTTTTTGAGTAGCCTATCAAAATTATAGATATTATTTTTTTTATTAAGAAGAATGACAAGAAGAAAAGTAAAAAAAAAACAAAAAAAAAACTGCCTTAATACATTTTTTATGAATTTTGAATAAAATATTTTTCAGTCGATAGTTGGTTATTTTTGATTACTTTCCATGGAATAAAATTCATGACCATGGTTCATGATGAAATTAAAATTAATCGGTGTTTAGAGTTTGGAGGATTTTCATTTATTGGAAAATTGTTTTTTTCTTTTTTTTAAATGGAAAAATAATTTATGGAATAAATTTAAAAATAACTTTAAGAAATTAAAGAAATAAGTATATTATAAAAATAAATACAAAATGTTAGCCTGCTCAGTCCCGAGAGCACTGCAGTAGAAAGTTTTAGTTTTAATTAATTATTTTAATTAAAATATATATAAATAATTGTGTTCATTTGGTAAATGAATTTGATATTTTCGTTTTGTTTTAAAGTTTTACTATGAAAACTGGGTTCGCGTAATATTATATGTGGTATTTTACTACAAAAAAATTCAAAATAATAAAATTTATTTTAAAAACAAAATTCAATTTTTTTAAACTAAATATTTCAAATTAAAAATTCTAGCTTAAAATCAACGAACAACAAAAGTTGCCTCTTCTGAGGAAGATTTTGTATCGACGTAAGATCTAATCACCATATCCTAAAGATAGCTGGAATTTTTTGCTTTCCAAAAATATATATCCTTAGTACCACATCTTATCCTTTAAGGACGAAAAGGACATTTGAAAGTATCCTGCTAGTAGTATTTTGTTTTGATGTTTTTGTATACAAACTGGTATATCTGTTGATCTATTAGATATATATATATATATATATATATATATATATATATATATATCTATATATATGCAGTTATATATTCTGGAAAGATGACGATCTGACGATCTGTCGATCGATCTGCCGTTATGGAGACATTGTAGCTCAAAGTAGAAAATTTTGGAAAAAAAAATTTTATTTGTTTTTTTTGAAAAACCACATACCTCAAAATCTTACCACAAAACCCCCTCAATATTTATATACTGTTGGAAAGGTATATTTTTTTGCTGTAACTTATACGTACATACTTTATGTCTAAGTTGAATATTTTAGAAAATATGAGAAGTGATTAAAAAAAATTGTTTTTTTTTATCCTTTTTGTATATAATACAATAATTCCATAATGAACGACAGCACCAATCGTCATCAAATAAATGTTAAAATATGCTCGAAACCGTTTTCTTTTCAGAATATATAACTGAATATATTATATATATCTAACAGATATACCGATTTTTAAACAAAAATATCAAAACAGCAAGGAAACTTTCAAATGTCCTTTTCGTCCTTAAATGATAAGATTAAACCCTTTTCGTCCTTAAATGACAAGATGCGTCACTAAAAATATATGTTCTTGGAAAGCTAGGAATTTAAGTTTTTTTTGGGATATGGTCATTAGGTCCTACGCCGATACAACATCTCGCACAGAATCCCCCAACTGACAACCACTAAGCAGTCACAAACTAATGAAAATTTTGACATTTTAATTTCCGTATCTGATACGAACATCATACGACAACGTGCGAACTTTTAATCGAAAACATTTTATTTTAGCAAATTTTGATTTTGAAGTGGTACCTAACACTATGTTTAAGTATTCTCTATACTAGCTATTCTCCTGTTTTAAACAATTAATTAAAAGTAAAAATTAACAAAATAATCAATATAAATACTTGTAAAATTAAGGTGAGAAAATAAATAAATATAAGTTAAATAATAATAAAAAAATAATGGGTACAGTTATAATAAAATTGTTGCTATACAATTTTTTTTTTTATCTACACAGAGATTTGACATACTAGTTCTATACTTGTACAACAATGCAAACATTTTTTTTTCTTATTAGTTTCTTTAAATTTACATTCTTGAATAGCTAATGCAAAAATATAATTTGATACAATATTGATCAAAATGAAAATAATCCGTTGCAATATAAAAAATAATAAAAAAGAAATTACATCTTACATTATAACATTTTTCTGCTCATCTTAATTTCTAACTAATTATTTTATAACCTCTTTTTTTTCTTTTTACTACCAAATATCATCACCAAACATCATATTCAAATAATTTTACGAATCAACAAAAAACCAAACAAATTTGCATAATTTGTAAAATAACAATAAATGATTAAATTTGAAAAGGACATACAAGACAAGGACTTCGCTGTAGGATATGCAAATTAAATGCTCACGCTGATTGTGCACCCCAATTATCCAACCAAAAATGTCAAGCGAAACAAAAATTACTCAGAAGACAGAAGAGTACTTCAGAGTTGGAAAATCGTGTTGATATCGAAGAAGAAAGTAAGTTTTTGTAATTGTTTTTTTTTTTGTTTTTGTTTTTATTTTTCTGTTTTATTTTGTTAATTTAAGTTTTTCTTTATTATTTTTATTAAATATAATAATATATAAAATATAAATATATATGTTTATTTGTAGTAAACAAACTAAACAACAAAAAAAAAATAAAAATATATAAAAACAAATGGGGAAAGAAATTTCCTGTTTATTTTTTTTTTTTATTTTTTAAAGTTTTACAGTTTTTTGTTTTTATTTAATGGTTTTTCTTTTTTTCTTAATTATTATCATTTTTAAAAATTTTTCAGTTGTTTTAACAATTTAATATTTAATAGGCGACTAACAAAAAAAACAAAAAAAGTAACCGTTAATTAAGAAGAAAATATTAAGAACATTTAAAATGGGTCTATTTGAATGAAAAAGGACAATAATTATCAAAGAAATTTTTTTAATTTTATATTTTCATATAACCGTTATATTATAATTCTTAACAGTTATGTTTTTTATATTATTGTATACCCAATATTAAGACATTATTTGATTAATAATACTTTTCTCTCATTTTTTTCCATTCTTTCATTATTTCATTCTTTGTTTTTTAGTCTTACTTACTGTTCGTTATATTAATTGAAAATGAAATTAATTTAAAAGCTCTTCCAAAATTCCCTCAGGTATTCAGTACTGAGACGGTGAAATCTGTCTGTCGAATCATTCATAATGAATACAAAAAAAAAAATATAAAAAAAATAATTTTACATTTAACCATGTTACCAAACTAGTTCGAGACTTGAATTATATATATGTATTATATATGTGTATATAAATTTACTCAATGCTTCAAATTACTTTCATATTTTAAAAAAATATATTATTTACCTTATCTTAGCTGCTAATTGAAAAGGGCCATAGTTTTGATCATGGATTTATATATGAGGAAAGTGAATATATAAATCAATCAATCAGGTCTAAAAATAGGGTAATTAATTTTTTCGAACAGCAATAGCTAACTGTAAAAGTGTTGATCTAACATTTATTCCACATTTTCAGAAGGAAGTATATTTACAGCACAAAGTGAAAAACTAAATGAAATAAGCCCATAACTTTCTAAATTATTGGTTTAAATGCCCATCAAATATTTTTCATACAATAGTTTAATTCTATCAACATTATTTTGAAAGAATATTATATCTATTGGTAACATATTAAATGAGATAACATAACATGACAGAGATGACATAACATGACAGTGATAACATAACATTAAATGGGATAACATTAAAATTATAAATTACAAGTAAACACCAATATGAAAATTAGGTTTCGTCTAATTGATTTCACCAAGTTTCTAATGTAATTTTAATAACATGACGTTTAGTGAAACCAGATTTATTATCTTTTCTATTGGGAGATTTTTTCGAAGCAATAAATTATCATCAAACAGTCGTTCATGACACATATTCTTTAGAAGAGGGGATAAAATTAATATAAACAGTGTTTTCACTTCTACATAGCTGGATTGTACTTGGTTCCTGAATTTTCAATGATATTACACTTGTAGGTTAATTTTATAAAAATAAAAAAAAGTTTTATAAAAACATTGTTTCTACTGAGCCAATTATTAAAATTCTGAGAACCCGTTTTTTATTTATTTTTTTTAAATTGAATCATTTTATTAAGTGTTAAAGAAAACTAAATGAACAAAAGCTGCTCATTAATTATTTTTTTTAACTCAATATACAACAATAGAATACGATGACAGAAGAGAGTTGGAAATCGAAATAGCATTTTTGCTTTGAAATTAAAATAACATAAAAAGTTTATTGTTCAGAATTTTTGTCTGGAATTTTACAATACCTAATACGATAAATTTATTTCATAAATTTACATTTTTTCGTTTTTACGTAATTTATTACAAAAAAAAAAGTAAACCTAAATATTATTAACCTAAATTTGAAATTTTCTTATATGAACGTTGTTATTCTCTTTTACTTTCTGCCATTATTCCAAATTGAATTTTAATATAAATTTTGGAATAAATTTGAAAAAATAAATTGTGTTACGCTGGTAACTCATTCATTTTTTATGATATTATTTTGATTTTTTTTTTTTTATTCAAACGGTAGTTTTAGTCGTGTTGTTATTCTGTTTAAGTGCTGTGTCAAGAAAATCGGGAAAAATAAAAATGGTTGTTGTATTTTATAAATATTATATATATGATACAGATGTATATATATATTTTATATTTTTTAATTTTTTCTTCTATTTTGTTTTTTTGTTGAAAAAGGTAAAATAAAAGTTTCAACCAGATATAAAGAAAAAAAAAATAACATATCCCGAAGGTGTAATCCTAACGGAATTATTTGCTCTTCTCTTTTATTTTTATTTCATTTTTATTTTGAAGTGTTATTTTCTTATTGTTATTATTATATAGTTATTTACAAGTTTTTTTTTTCTCGTATTTCGTTTTGTTATTTTGATATCTATATTTTTTTTTATTTCAGTTTCAAGTTGTTTTTCAAAGTTATATACATATTTTCTTTTTTTATATTTGTATTATTAAAATTGTACATTTTAAGTTTATTTTCTTTTTTTTTTATATTTTTTACTTACAATTTTTAGTTTGAGTTATATTATCTCCTCTTTACTTTCTTTATTTCGTTTGTACTTATGAAACGTGAAAATGAAGAAAATTAAATCTTTTGACAATTCTTTTGTTGAAGTGCTTTTTCTTTATTTTTCATATTTTTATAATATAATAATATGTAATATAATCGAATATATTCAAAAATATAAGAGATTATAGTTTATTTTTTTTTATCGAAAAACTAGGATTATAAGTTTTTTTTTGTTTTGATTAATTTTTTTATTTTCATTTTTCAATTCACTAAATAAATATTTTATTAAAGACAAATATTTCCAAGGCAATATTGGTATAATATTATATAATTTTAAATTTAATTTACAAAATTCGATAACTTAAAAACTACTTCCGAAACAGGCCCACATTTTGAATCCACTGTTCAATAAATAAATAAAGAAATACTCCCCGAACCAACGAAGATTCATACTTCTTTAACTTACTTGACATGCTAAAAAAATTCGTTCATATATATATTATTATAGTACACAAATTTTTATAAATTTTTGAATTAATTCTTTTAACATCTATAGTTTTCATCTAATATTGAATCAACGGGGGTACTCAATAATTATTATAATTATTGCTATTAAGCAGTTACAAGAAAAAGTTATAACTTCAAGCATTTGCATTGCCACGATTTCTGTAACCCTATGGGTTCCATTGTGAAGCCATACAACTCATCATACTTTTCGTATGTTTTTGAAGCCTGAATATATAATTTGTAATGAAAATGTGCCAACGCTATTTTATATATTTATCTAAATAATAATTATTATATTTCTTATATTTCTAATTATTTATACTAACATATAGAGTTACAATAATAATCAATAAAACAACAGTTATGAAAACAAACCAATGATCAATATAATATAAATTGCTTAATTTAAAAATATTAATATTATAATAAGTACCCACAAACAAAAAATAATAAAAATAAAATAAAATACTTTTATTTTATTTTTTTAAATTTATTCATTCATTTAAATCTCAAAAGAAGTTTAAAAAGCTCATACAGAATTATGGAAAATGGAGATTTTACTTTTAATATTCCAACTTTAATATTATCAAAGAAATTGATTTCTCCGGCTATTCAAAACTTTCAAAATTAAAAATCAGTTTATTTCATTGAGCTCAAATTCTCTTATAACAATATTATAATCTAAAATAAAAACAATATAACATAAAACAATAATCCAATTACTAAAAAAATGAAGAACTTAATTTATTTATTATATTCCTTACCTAAAGGTATACCTAAAACTTATAACTATTAAAGAAGTACGGTTCTATTATGGCGAGAATAAACATACGTTTTTGACATCAATGGTTATTTTCCTCAATAATACAAGCTTACAATTTCAATCACAATTATTTTATTTTTAATAATGCTTTTAGATAGTTTTGATCTTTTATTGGGCATATGTCTCAGGCATATGGATATGGGGCATTTCAGAAATAAGTCAATCTTGACATCAAACTTCATACAAAAATGACCCATATCCAAAAAATTGGCGTATGGATCATTTTATAATTAACAAAGTATTACAAAGGTGGATATGGGTCAATCCGGAACTATATATTTCCTAAACGGTAAAAGATAGCGAAAAACGGTTCGGATCAAAAGAAAGAGCGTGTAGCAAAACCTAAGAATCTGTTCCTAAGTAAAAAAAAGTGAAAATGACTTACGGACACTTTCAGAACTCAGCCGAAGATATTTCGTTTTTTTGTATCCAATATCGTAAATGCGTATTTACCAGTAATCAAAAAACTTTTTTACCAACTCTGGAAAAAGCAAACAAACTTTCAGTTTTATATCCAAGAACGGTAAAATGTATCGTTTTTCCAAAATAAATTAAGCTAAAACTTCTGGAAGAAGCATAAGCATCTTTTTGTAAAACTCAGTCATAATAAACGGACTGGTTTTTTACGATCATTATTATTCTACTATTACTATCTAACGGATTACTATCTACTTAATAACTGGAATTTAAATTGCTTAGAATTTTCGTTTTGGGAATTTTGTTCATATTAGCAATTTCAGTTGTGGGCATTTCATTTCTGGGATTTTGTACTACAGGGTATTTTGTTCCTGGGGATTTTTTTCAATATATTACCCACTTTTCAATTCTGTTTTTAAGACAAACCCCGTTTTAATTTGATATATCATAATAGACTTTACTTATTCCTTGAAGATTTCAATTTTTGTTCTTCTGTACATTTAAATGTTTTCATATTTTATAATTCAATATAAACTTTAAACTTCATGTTAAAATTTAAATACTTAATACAAAATATTGAAACTCATTTATTATTTCTTGTTAAAAAAATAATTTACTTATGACCAGACACAATCTTTTAAAATATATTGATATTGAATAAACTTTATATTTAAATAGAAATATGAAATTTAAATTATTGTTCAGTAATTTTACTTAAAATTATACCAATATTACCTTATTTACAATTATTTTTTTGTTTTTTGAAAAACAATCAATTAATATAAAACAAAATAATACAAAAACAACTAAAAATTCATGAACACATTATTACAAAACAGCACATAAAAACAAAAAAACATTATTCATGCCTGCCATCAGTACCTAATACCCTTACCACATGCCTTATTAACAATATTCCAAAGAAAAATTCAAAATTCACCCATATTACATCAATCCAAATGTAAAAATAAATCGAACAACATTTTTTATAAGCACAGCTTAATTTTTATTTTAGCTAATTACACAATTTAAAAAATGTATTATTTAATAACATAACTAAAATGTTGCATGCGAGAAAATTTTCTTTCATGCTACAAAATAATATAATATTTTTATTTTGAAATGCTAAATATTTATATACAATATATTATTTTGATATATAATATTTAAGCTGTTTTATTTTTAAAATATAAATATATATTAATATTATATAAGTATTTTTTTTTCTTTAAATTATCCAATATTGGAAAAACGCTTATCGTATTCGATTTTATTTTTTTTCTTTTTTCTTATAAATTTTTATTTATATTTTTAATTATTAATTTTTTTTTCCCTTCACCTTAAAAATTAAACTAAAATGAAAAACAATTTTAATTTATAAAATTATTAAAAACAAACTATTTCAAATTTTAAATATCGAAAATCTCCTCTAACCATCTCTAATTGGTCAACAAAAAAAAAATAAAAAAATAAAAAAAAAACACAAAATTTTATCAAAATTTTCAAAAATGTCACCAAAAACCTCAAAATTTGCTGCAACCTTTTACTAAATTTATTACGCTGCATTTTTACTAACCATATAATTGAGCAAAAAATAACGTTAATTTTAATAAATCACCTTTACCATAAATTTACCAACAATTAAAATTCAAATAAAATCATATTTGTCAAAAAAAATATATAATAAAAAACAAAATGAACCAACCAATCACAAAAAACACAACCACATCCATCAACAACAACAAAAATAAACTAAAATGAAATAAAAAAAACAACTAAAAAAAAAAAAAAACAAAAAACAAAAAAAAAATAATTAGAAATAACGGAAATCGATCAAATATATCGAGTTCTAAAACAAGCTGGTGAAATTAAAAATAATTCAGAAAAATCAACAACATCATCGGTTCAACCATTGTCGTTACTCGGTAAAACTGATATAGCAGCTGCGGCAGCAGCAGTAGTACAACAGCAGCAACAACAACAACAGCAACCACAATCACTACAACCATTACAGGATATACCAATAGTCAATGTACCTGAATGTCCAGAACGTAGAATTATAACAACATCAGGAACATCAACGACATTAAGTCGTTCACCTAGGGGACCAACATATAAACCACCACCATCATCATTAAGTAAAAGCGGTGGATTAACAGCACCCACAATACAAGATGTTTCTAGCTCAGGTCCGAATTTTTAAGAATTTTCTCACAAAAGTTTCAAAAACAATTTTTTTTTTTTGCTAATAGTAAACAAAACAAAAACAATTTTTTTTTATTAGCGTAGATCTTCTTCAACAACAATTTTATTTAATTTTTTCATTTTTGTTATTTTTACTCGTTTTTTGTACAATATTTGTGTTTCTCTTTGCTTATATCTACATACTTAGAAAATATTTTGTTTTTTTTTATATACCAATCTATTTTACATTATAACCTATAATATTGTTAATTTGTTTTATAGCTACTACTTTTTACAACTTTTTCCTCTCAAAATAATCTCAAAAATCCAAATATATAAAAATTAACGTTGTTGGCAAAATTTTCGACAGTGTTGTAAAATTATTATAAACAGTTTAATATTAAAATGTTTATTAACAATAATGTTGCAATTAGTTTGGATTAAAAGGCAATTGAAATGGCAGTTAAAATATTCAAATTTTTAAATTTTTAAATTTTAACAGAATTTTACAATAATTTTTGAAATGATTTGCTTCAAAACGTGAATTAAACAAAAAACAAAAACAAAACGGCAAAACAATTAACATAATATTATTATTATTGATTTTCATCAAAAGGAATGTAAGTATGTATGAAACAGAAAATTAGGAATGACATGATTAATTTGTCACAAAAAACCTGCGATTTTTCATGAAATGTATCCCAACGAATGGGACACTAAACTTTTGAATATCTTAGATGTTTAAAGGATGGTAGTTTTCGAAATTAAAATAGACACTCCAGCCGTTCTCACTAAAAAATATTAAAATTTTTGTGATAATAGTGATTGCTTCGCAAATTTCCTTTTTATAGTGTTGCCAATCCACATGAATATTTTTTCTTCTTATTTGCAACACGTAATATTCATATACATTACTAAAAACTAGCTTTTCATCACGGCTGGATCATTTCGAATGTATTCACGGTATAATGTTATATTATTTCAAGGGGAGGTTAACAATAGGTAAAATAATTTTGTTTTTAGTATGCTGTTGTTGCATTAACCATACAATTTTATTCCTTAATTGTAATAAAATATATTGCCGATTTTCTCTTCTTCTTTTAATTTCTGACGTTGATCAGTCGAAATGAATTATAACGTTATCTATAACTGTGTTAAGCCATCTTAGTCAGAGTCGATCAGCTGAACTATTTTAATGAACCTTCTCAACTGAATAGTTATAGTCAAATTCATTTCAAAATGTTTAATGAATTCAAATTTGTATTCTTTGTAATTAATTAAATCTTCATACAGCTAAAATTCATAATAGCATCATAATGGAGTAGTCACTTAATTCAATTCAATTGATTTTATTTATTTAAATATTTACATAGATTTATAATTATAATACAAATATTCTAAGATATAATTTTTTAATTTATTTTTAGAATTTTATATGATTTGTTGTAAAAAATGTATTTTATTTATTAATAATTAGCTAACTACTGTACAATTTTATTAATAGTTATTCCTATAATTCCAAATTTAGAAAATGTATTTCTATAAAATAAATTTTAGATTATATTTAAAATGTTAGATAATTTTACAAACTTTAAAAATATAATTTATTTTTATCCAGTTATTGTAAATAATTCTAAAATCAAATATTGTTAATCTGAAATGAATATCATTATCACAAGACTATATTTTGTATCGTGTAATTTAGTCATATATACTCCATTAGGGCAATACCAATTAATAGGGCAAGTTGAACATCTAATATTCTTCATTCAGAAATTGTGTTTTTTAGTGTCAATTTCCAACAACTGCATACTTATAATACGAAGTTAGTTCAGTGCTTCGAAGTTAGTTCAGGTTTGGCTCATCTATTTAGAGTAGGTTTTTGTATTATATACTCGGTCATTCTTTGCACAGATCTAACTATATTTGTAATATAAATTTTAAAAGTCATTATTGCAATGAACTTCTACAGCTTTCTTGCTTGTTTTTGCTGAGAGAACCGAGAAATATAATTTAATATTCGATGACATTATTCTTATTTTCAATTTTGTTAATTTCGTTTCAAGTTTTACGCTCAAGTTTTGCATAGATTTTTCTTTCATTTTTATTTATATTTAAGCGGTATTTCAGTGTGTGATGTTAAGTGTTAATTAGTGAATATTAATTTTGCATCTCAATACTCCTATTTTTGGAAAATAATATCTGTATATGTCATTATCATTATAATAATTTCTGTATGAGTTTTTCTCTCATATTTTACTGTTAGTATTTTAATTAAGTTGCCTGATGCTGAATTAAATAAAATAAGCGATATAGAATATCCTTATGTTACATTACATCTTTAAACTGTTGACATAATTTTACAAAATAAAAATTGATGTTTTTATCAGTAACTTGGAGTTATTATAACATATAACTTATAGAGTAGCTTGCTAGTAACTTAAGGTAGAATTGCCTGTTTGTTTGTAGGTTCAATTAATTCTTGCTCCTGTTAAATTAATTGAGTAGGGTAATGCAGTTTTTACCACAAAAATTTAGTGGTTGTCAAGTATTTATACATTTAGTCTAATATATCAACTAATTAAATGTGAAAAGCTACTATAATTATCTTAAATAGCATAGAACTTCTTAAATAGCATAGTTTTATTTTACTTAAGCTTTACTTTAACTTTACTTTACTTTAAATTTTATAAAATTAAATTATTTTATTAATAATGAAAGAAAAATTCAACTGAATATGTCTTAATTACAATGAAAACGCTGAAAGCTTCGGATTAGTATTCAAATATTAACTAATATAAACTAAAATAAAAAAAAGTAGATCTCATCAAATTAATTATTTTCATATAAACATTTCTGAAACAAAGTTTGCAGTTGATGACTACGATCAATGTTTAATCATCATTTACAATATTTAGCCATGACCACAACCAAATTTTTGTTTTTTTTTTAAGTTAAGCCATACATTTGATTTTAAACGAAGTATCCGAGTTATATCCGACTATTTTGGACTAATTGACGATCAATAATTATTGAAAACATTCCTTTTGATGAAATGAAACTTCACTTTTTTTGCATTATCCTTAAGTACCCTTTACAACACAATTATTATCATTCTAATGAGTATAGTTATAAAATTTTAAATTTCAACTAATTTTTATTCAGTAGCTTAACATTTTTTTCATTCTTTTATTATTAATTTCTTTTACTATTTTAACCAAGATTTTTTTCAAAATTTAATTTGCTTTCCAATATTTTTTCCCTATTATTTTTTCTTTATTTTTGTCTTTGTCTTCTCAATAATTTCTAGTAATATTCTACTTCTATGCAATTTAGAAAATCTTAATTTGTAAAACTAAAATAATCTTAATTTAAAATATTGTAGTGTTAGCAAGCAATAATTTTAATAACAACTAATAAAATAAATCTAAAAGCATGGCCGAATTAAAATACAGAAAAAAGAGCTTATTTGAAAAAAAAAAATATATTAAAATTTTTTTTTTTAAGAAATATTATTATAAAAAAAGCATAAAAAAAAGAAAAAATGTTTACGATAAAAAATGTTCTATAATTTAAAATAAATAAAAAAAAAACAAATGTGTTAATTAAAATTTATTAAAAAAAAATGAGGTTTTTGGTAAAATATGATGATATCTTTTTGAAATGTTGAAAGAGTTTATTACAATAACCAACACATCCCACATAACTTATAATAATTATTAATATTTAAAATAACTTTCGATACTGCTCTCTGCTCTCAATAATATTTACTTATCATATTTAATCCCTTTACTACCTATGTCGCTTATAAGTAAAAACAAATTTTCTGTGGACCTGTTAGCATTTCATTTTTATGATACATAGCAAGAAAATAATGTAATGATTTTTCTATTTCATCTTAATTTGGTAGTCAAAGGGTTAAATTAGATAAAAAAATTGTTGACCAACATATCCCAATATTTTCAATATTTAAAAATACTTATATATAATTTATAAATTTTATTTTCGGAATTATTAATATAAACCATGGCGACTTTTAACGTTTTCAACGCAATGTTTTTTTTTGTATTAATAATTAATTTTTAGAAAATTTGTTCAGCTAACTCAATGC
This sequence comes from Argyra leucocephala, assembly GCA_963942445.1. Taxonomy (NCBI): domain Eukaryota; kingdom Metazoa; phylum Arthropoda; class Insecta; order Diptera; family Dolichopodidae; genus Argyra; species Argyra leucocephala. The sequence continues at coordinate 114,217,852 of OZ012678.1, read as the reverse complement.
AATTAACTTATTTAGTAATTATTATATTTAATATGTAAATTAAAAAAAAGTACGGTACAAATTCTGAACCATTTCAAAATCGATTTTGAATATTATTCTTTTAAATTATAGATATATATGAAAAGAGACATGGCGAATTAAAACATTTTTCAAATTTTTTAAGTTTTCAATTAGAAATTTTGAAAATTTAAAATTTCACCCTTACAAATCCTATTAACATACAAAATTTTTAATTTATCAAATTCCGCCAAAAATACTCTCTTTTAAATTTGACTTATTTTTTTTTTAAATAATAATGATTACGATGTCAGGTTATTGTTTAAGATAAATATTATGTGTCAGGTTGTTGTCCACGATAAATTGAAATGATGAAAAACAATTCATAACGAAATATTGAGTACGATTTTTTATCAAACTTCCTGGAATTTGGAGCAGCGGAATTTGGAGCAGCTTTTTTTAGTAAAGCTTACATTTGATTAGAAACGATAATTTTGTAGTTTAAGGGTTTCCTAGTCTATTTTATCAATTTGATTTATGTTACATATTTTTAAAAAAGAAGAAAGAAAAGAATATTACAAATTAATTTTATTTTTTAAATGCTTAACACAAGTTCTTAATACTAACTGAAAGATTAAAGGTGTAGGAATGAGTGGTTTTTAATTTGTGTGTTGCTGTAGTTTTTTTTTTAAAACAACCTTTGAAAAGAAGAAGTCAATTACGGCGTTGTATTTATTTCTCAATATTAACATTCTGTTAACGGGTTTGAATCTACCATAACTAGTTTTATGGTGAATTAAACTAAAAAGAATTACGGACCCCTAAGTAGATTATTAATAATAATTGGATTAAAAATAGGTAGAGAAATATTGTTACCTTTCACAATTTCAACAATAAAGATTACATCAGCAATTTATCTTCTGATAAAGAAATTGTATATTGCTAAATTAAGATTGGGTACACGAGTAAAATTACTAGTGTATAGAATACGATATAAAATTCTTCGATGGGGTATACTTTTTTCAATTTTCCATGGAGAAAAGTATTCATCGACTTATTCAATTCGAAACAGTTTATTTAAGGTTGATTATAATATATATATTGATATATTGTTTATTAAATTATTTATATATTGATAATTAAATTAAACTTTTTGTCTATAACAATAGTGCGATCGGCTTTGCCTACAGTTGAGTTAATTTAACCTAGAGTAGCCTAGAATGAAACTTTTGAATGATTTAAAAATAACCCAATTCAAACGATTTCATTCACTTGAGTTGCCAAAATATAAAAATTAATTTACTTTTTTTATTCCGCAACTACTGTTGTAACTGTAATATTGTACTGTGATAAAATTCCATTGTTCTACTTGTAAATGTCATTTTAATTTTAATTAAATTAAATATTTAACATCATAATAACAATAATTAGCAAATAAGTCAGTTTTCAATTTATCTTAGATTTAAATTGTTTAATTAGTTTTTTTTTTCTTCTTTTTATTTTTGTGAAACAAAACTGAACATTGTTATCAGAATTAAATTATTCTGATTTGCTAAAAAATTAAATAAATTCAAATAAATTGTCATAATTTTTTTTAATTTTTAATTTATATTCAAATTTTTAAATCATGATTGGTGCTAAAAACCTCATTTGGTACATAAAAAGTAAAAATTTTTTGTTAATTAAAATCATAACTTATTAATTTTAAACCACATCTGATACTGGCTATATCTACATTAAATAGAAAATATTATATTGAAAATTCTGAAAATTTTCACTGTTATTCATTTACATATATGCATAATCGTCTATTATGCAAATTTCAATAATACAAAATAATTTAAAATATATCTATGTATTTATCAAAAATGAAAAACAAATTTATATTTGTAGGTATATATGTTTGTAAAAACAAAAATTTTCCACTTCCGATTAAATTTTCCAAAAGAAAAAAAAACGAAAAAAAAAGTAAGATAAAACTAAAAAAAAGAAAAAATAAATAAATTTTATAACTATTTTGAACAATAATTGAAATACGAAAAATAGTTTTTTATTTAAAATTGAAATGAATTCCAATGAATTCAGGGTATTTATTTATTTTTATAGATTATTGAGCTTATTGTCTTCTAATTTTTCTACTGATCAATTTTTTTGAATTCTAACAAATACTATGAGTTAATTTCACTCAAAAATTTAATATAGTTTATAGAATTGTTATTGTTTAATCATGCCACTTTTGTTATGTCACTTATAAGTATATATTTTATACTATTATTTTATTTCACCATTATTTTAATATTTTTTGAAATATTATAAAAAATCTAAACGAATTATACACACAAATTGGTATTATAAATATTCCTGTTAGTCATTTGGCAGTGTAGTATTTTAAAAATAGCTTGCATCGTACTATTTTTTTATTCTATATTAATAAGTTCCGTTAATTTTTGTCTACTGTTCTTTATCTTATTATCTACTATTTTTCTCGAATATAGTTTATGGAATATGTTATTGTAGGTGAAACATTTTTAAATAATACAGCCCAAAATCCTTCATCAATTCCTGTTCTAAATTATTCCTTCGGAAGGATCTACTTTAGAACAAGAGCTGTAGCAAAAATCTTGAAGAATCTCGATATAAAAAAATGATGGTATACCTGCAATTGTGCTGCGACACATTGCCTTCGCTATTTCTAAACCTCTGCGCAACTTATTCCACTTGTCCTTTTCTTCAGGAACTTACCCGTCCTATTGGAAAGTTGCCCAAGTTTATCCTATTCCTAAAAAAGGTGACAAAAGCAATCCTTCAAACTATAGGCCCATAGCTATTACTTCCATTATTTCAAAAACGATGGAAATCTTAATTAATCATAAGCTGAAGAAATATCTTGACAGTAGAGGTATAATTCATGATAGCCAATACGGCTTTCGAGCACAACGTTCCACCGGTGATCTCATGACATGCCTCTGCGAGAAGCTCAACGCCAGCCTGCATCAATCTGGTGAAGCTACTGTTGTAGCTCTGGATATATCTAAGGCTTTTGGTCGAGTTTGGCATTCTGCTCTTATAGCAAAATGCAACGCTATAGGCCTTGGTTCAACCTTTTCTAATTGGATTGAAAGTTTTCTTTTAAATCGATCTATCATAGTTTCAGTTGACGGTTCTTTTTCCGACCAACTTCAAATCAATGCTGGTGTTCCACAAGGCTCTGTCCTTTCCCCCACCCTATTTCTCATTTTCATTAATGATCTTCTCAAATTAACTTTCAATCCAATCCATAGTTTTGCTGATGACAGCACTCTAGTATCATCATATGATTTTCTAAAACAAACTAATGCTACAGCTTCCGCAGTCACCTCCAAAAGAACAATGATGGTCGGCGCGCTCAATCACGACCTTGCCAAAATTGTCGACTGGGGTAAAGCTAACAGAGTCGAGTTTAACACTTCAAAAACTCAAAGCTGTTTTGTTAGTAACAAGCTAACAACATTCGAACCAATTCTCCGGCTTCAAAATGAAGGTATCCAGCGACTCAAAGATCTGAACATTCTCGGAATGCGAGTGAATCAAAATATGCACTGGAATGAGCATATTTTCGATATTGTGAAAAGCGCCGCAAAATTTTTAGGATTTTTGAGCCGCTGCAAAACTTATTTTTCATCTCGAGACCTTTTAAAAATCTATAAAGCATATATACGACCCAAGCTCGAGTATAACTCACATTTATGGGCAGGTGCACCAAAAACTGCTTTAAATTTTTTGGCCAAAGTTCAAAACCGCGCCATTCGTCTTATAGGCGACATAAATGTGACCTCATCCCTTATACCACTTGGTCATCGTCGTATTGTTGGAGCACTTACTCTATTTTATAGATATCTGCTTGGTGTTGACACTTGTTCTGAGGAATTAAAATCACTTCTTCCTCCTCTTAAGCAATTCAATCGCACAACACGAGAGGCATCAAGTGCCCACCCTTTCACAGTGGAAATTCCGAGATGGTTTAAGTCCGGCTATGGAAATTCTTTTATAGTAAGAACATCCCGATGGTGGAACCGCGTCCCAATCGAAGCATTCCCAATGAGAGAAGGATTTTTTATTTATGACTTACAGAGGTTTAAGACGAATATTAACAACATTGTTCGCTCTTTCCCACAAAACTTTTCTTCTTCCATTTTCTTTCTTTTCCTCTAACTATCCTTTCCTTTTTCAAATAGTCAACGGTACACAAGTACTTAAAGGTTCAAAACCTAAGTTTTGGCTATAATATAAAAAAAAAAAAAAAAAAAAAAAATAACCGAAGTCAATCAATATATTGATTAAAATGAAAGGGTCTCTAATTTTCATTTTAAGTCTAAGATTACTAGGTACTTAGAGACTTAATTTTGAAAATAAAAAATTTAATTGACTTGCTCCAACTAACAGATCTATATAGAGTTATTTTTTCGCAGCATATTACATTTAAAAGCTTGTCAGGTGATTTTTTGCTGCTGAATTTGTAGTGAGTATTGAATCCACTTCTAATTACATTTTAAAAGAATAACATTGTAAGAAAAATCTGTTCTGCAGTAAAAGTGAAAAAAAAAAGTGAAAACAAGCAAAAATTTTATTAAAATTGTCACTAAAGTTTATAAATAAATAATTATTAGAAATGAAATAATATAATATTCCTACTTACTTCATTTATTTTTTTCTGAAGCCATTATATTTTTTTCTTTTAACCAAACAATAATTAAAAATAAACTGAAATAAAATGACAATAATGACATTTGCATAAAATTTAAAATTTATATCGTTGCCATAATCATTATAATCATAAATATTGCTAAATGTTGCTAAATATTGTTGGAATAAAGCCATTTTTTGCTGTTTTTAAAATAAATGTGGGATAAAACGTTAACAAAAAATAGATATTATTGAAATATTGATTTTACTCTTAAAAATTGATCTGCTATCATAAATTTATTAAAATAGTGCGACAAATAGTGCTTTTATCTAGTGTGAAGTGCGAAGAGCTAGTGCTAGTGTGTTAGGTAAAATAATAGATTATTAATACAAAATTATATTACTCTTCCTTTTAATCCCTGCTTGTGTTCCATCAGATATCACTGATAATAATTTTTGATATTCATCCGGAGTAATGGAATACCATACTTCTTTAGTTTTTTTGCTTTAAAACTTAGATTGCTAGTTTAGGCCATTTCATAATCGGCATTTTATGATTGTGCATAATGATTCGATTCGGACAAAAATATGGACTAGCTCATGGCCAATCCAAAACATTAATATCATTATTTTCGAAATATTTTTAGCAAGTTTGGCAGTATGGTACAGAGTATCATCTTGCTAGAAAGTAAATGTATGTATTAATGTTTGGTGTTGAAGTTATTAAATTGTATTCCAAAATATTTATAAAATTTTGAGGGTTTATTATGCTGTTAACAAAAATGTAATACTAATATTATAACATTAAATGGAAATTCATTTACGATTCAATTTGTTTAGGAAAAATACATGACTGTAACAATTAATATTGGTAAAGGCTTGTATGTATATTTTAAGGATGGATTTGGCCAACTGCCGTTTGATTATTATTATCGTGATTCTATATCAGATTGTGTGTAAATATGGCTAATCCAAGCTATTCCAAGTTATATTTATCAATTTTTAATTACAACAACTAAGCACATAACTAAGTTGCAATAAATTCAGTAGTGATGTTGAATACAACAGCACTGACAATAAGCTCATAATAATCGTATAATTTAATTTTAAACTTTGAAAATTTTCATTCTACTGATTTTATTTTTTGATTTTTGGTAAATTTTAAAATTCAAACTTGATTTGAATTAAAAATGTTTTTCTATTTAATTTGATGAAAAATTTCAGGTAAAATGAAAAAATTAAATAAATGATTTTATTATTCAAAAAATTATTTTTCTATTAATATTATTTGTAATGAAATCCAGTGTAGTGCCAATTTATTTATATTTGTTTTTTCTTTGTTGAGATTTCAAATTTGAAATTTTATTTCTGATGAATAGACTTTGTTTTTTGATTTACTGATATTTTTTGTAAATTACCACAAATCACTGAATAAATTACATACTAAAATTTGAATTTGACCAATTGATAGATACCTATCTAGATTGAATTATTGTGGTATTTTCAATTTATTTTGAAATAAATTAAAATTTATTTTAGGTATATTTTATCAGATTTTAATTTAAGTACAATAATTATAATTTGAGTAATAATTAAATTATAGGAATTTGTTTTTTGAACGATATTGGTACATTTTCTTGTGCTAGTTTTTTTTTTTGTACACGCTACTTAAATACTAGGAAAGGATTCCTTTATACAAATTTATCGTAGGCTCGAATAAGAACAAAAAGGATTAGGGTGCAATTAGGATAATAAAGGAAAATCGATAGCTTAGAAACGAACCTGAAGAAGTTGTTTTTGAATAGTTACAATTGTATAATGAAGCAATTCTATCTGAGGGGAACACGTGAGATGGAAGCAAGTTTCACATTTTAGCAGTTCTTGCAATAAGCAAATTTCCGAAACTAGTTTTGAACCACCTGATGATTTTGACAGTATAGACATAAGCTTTTAAATCTCTCATAGTGTTACAATAGATTCGTTTGAAGGTAGGAATTATTGATTTTGGATAAGAGAAATAAGGTTTACCTGGACGGTGGAATTGCCAATTAGGTGTAGGGCGCGATTTTGGATTTTGTGCAGGTAACCTGGAGAAGTTTGGGGTGCGACGGTACATATGTGAGAACTGTACTCCATCTTAAGTTGGATTTAAGCTTTAAAAATATTGAACAGATTTTTGGAGAAAAGCAAGCTTTACATCGAGAAAGTAAGCCCGAACATTTGGCACCATTCTTAGGTATATCGAAAATATCCTCATTCCACTATATTTTTTGGTTTAGCTGCATGCCTTAAATATTTAAACTTTCACATCGTTTTGGATTTGAAGTCGCAGGGATGGAATAGGTTGAACTCTTTTACAAAAGATCAAACAGCTATGAGTAACAGCCATTTTAGCTAGATTATGGTTTGCTGAACTAATCATTATATTTCTCTGCAAGAGTTGTTAAAATGGTAATATGTGAACTGTTCAAGAGTTAGTAATATGGTTTTCAATATGTCGGTAATTTGGGGAAATGATCGCACTAAAGTCACACTATATTTCTTTTCAGTTATAAGCAATCTAAGTGTAAGATCGACTAATAACATTCATTTGTTCATTTGACAATAGTTTTCTTGGAAGAGTGCTAATAAAATAAGAATTTCCGGGTACACATTTTCTGGAATTTCTTGATTTAAACTCTGAGTCAAAAGTAACGAGAAATATAGTTTTCGTGGCGTTGGTAGCCGATTGGTAAAGCACTCGAGAGTGGTAAAGCCTTGTAGTTGGCCTGCATATTGACATCTGCATATTCACTGTTATAAATAAATAAATAATTTACGTAAACGAAACCATCATTACCGTAATTTTTTTCAAATAGTGACCAATTCGTAAGGTTTTCCTCTCATGAGTCAACAAAGGACATTGTTATTGATATCAAGTTATATTATCTGCTTATATATTAGAATTTTAATCTGTACTGAGCTATGTATTATATTCAATTAACCACTAAATTTTTTTTTATTTAATATTTTTTTAAATTTTCGTTTTCTTTATAAATGAAATAAGGACACAGAAGTAGGTACCTGGAGATATTATTTTAAAATTTTATTAAAAGAGAAATACTTGATTTCTAAAGTGAATAAACAAAATAAGACCTTAAAATTAGAAAGTGATTTACACAAAATAATAAATTAAATAAAGTCCCAATTCAGGCAATTATACCACAACATTTTACCCAACTCCAATATAAAGTCTTAAGTCTGATTTTTTTTTTTGGGGCGATGATAATTTGGGGGTTAATTCGCGGAGCCCAGTCGCAGCTGTTGACCTTACAATTTTTGCAATAAAATTTATTTTCTTAAATTTGGATATTGACCCACAATGACATTAAAATTAATTAATACTCACAAATTGTCGAAAACTTAGGTTCTAGTTTACTTGGACTTACCATTTTCAATTACAATATTTTCGAAAATGTTTATATTATATTAAGTATGTATTCTATTACACAAGTATATCTACTTATTTAAACAAATTCGGCTACACGAATTTTCCTTGAACTTGGCATTTCAAAAACTTTCTACATATTATTTCAAAATGTATGTATGTAATAAAAGAGCTCATTTCACATAAGATTATAGAACATAATATTATTTTTTCAACCCACTAAATAGACTTTCTTGTGTTTTATTGCATTTTTGTTTTAAAGTTTGCTTGCGTGTAGGGGTTATTATCGTAACGATTTCCGTAGGAACAGACGAAATATGATATTTTCCGTGCACAAAAAATATTGAAAATATGAAACTTCCTATAAAATAATTTTATTTTTCAGCACATACAATTTTTTTTTTTTTTTTTTTAATAATATCCTTAAAGGAAACAATTATGATAATAATTTTCACGTCACCTATAACACCATTTTGTTTAATTTTGTTAAGCCAATATTTAAAAAAAAATTGAATTTAGGCTCCCAAGCCGACATTGGGTATATAAATGAATTACATTACATTGTTTCGGTTTTATATTTTTTTAACTACTTAATAAGGTTTAATTCAATCTTTAACTTAAATTTTGTAAAATTTTTATAATTTAAAAAATAAGAAAAAAACTTAAATAACAGAATGCCTCTAAACACAAATTTTACTGAAAAAATTTTTATTGAAAGGATTAAAGTCAAAATAGCAACATTAAAACAACAACAAAATTTAAGCAATAAGAATTTTTTTTTATTGTCGTCCCAAATAATGTCGTTTAAAATAAAACATAAGTTAACGAATGTGCATACTAACATCATAATATATATGTACTTTTATACTACGAGTATATACATATATTTAGATAGATATATAGTATTGTGCTCATGTTGAGAAATCATTGATAGCAATTTTTCATGTCGCCAAATCCAATTTTTCTTTAGCTTTTTCTGTTTTTTTTTTTTTTTTTTGTTTTGTTTTCCATAAAATAGCTTCCCATTAAATCCATATTTTTCTCCTATATCTTTAGATTCTCTTCATTTAATAGAGAAAAGAATAAATTTTCATGTATATTTTATATTGGAATATATGGTCATAAAATTACAAAGTGTTTCAAACAGTCCAAAATTTTCTTTTATTATATACTTTTATAATAACTTGCCAGTGTCTGTTTATTATAGGTTAATATGTTTTCGTGGTAGGTCGGTTGGAACTTTTTTCTTAATATTAAAACTAAACGCAAAAAGAAAAAAAAAATTTTGTTTAAAAAATTTAAAGATAGAGTTCGGAAATTTTGCACAGTTACTCATGATGAAAAAAGCAACCGGACACGGTACTTTATAAAGCTATCAAATGACAGGTTCGGGTAGCTGCCGTACAACTCTTAGTACGTCTCAGGCATATTTCAAAAACCAGTTGTGCTATAGACATGAAAATTTACACTTAGACACTTTTTCACAAATAAACAAATACGACTTCTACCGATTTCAAAAACTTGGCTGCCGAACAGCTTCTAGCACGTCTCTGGCATATTTCAAAAACTAATTGTGTTATGGACAGAAGAGTTTACACTTAAATACTTCTTCCTATAAGTTTCACTTAAAACTAAAAAGTATAAAATAAAATAATAATTTAAAAATAAAAATTTTTGAAATATACTTTTATGGAAACCATAAAAAGTAGCCACTAAAAAGTAGAAAATAAAACTAGTGGTGGATGATGAGCATCTAGAACTACTATAAGATAAAACACAAAAGTATATAATGAATCTAGCTGGAATATTGTTATTGGAAAGTTTTAATATTGGCCGATTGAAAAAAATCACGAATATTAAAAGAACATCACAAAGCTTGGTTCTTTTAACATCCCAAAGCATTTCCAAATTTCCATTAACAATATTCCAGCAAGATTCATTATATACTTTTGTGTTTTATCTGTAGAACAACACAATATAATAATTAATAAATACAATTTTGAAAACTATTGTACATAATATTATCCTGCTCGTACATTTTTATACGGTAATATTAGTACCTATTCAGAAATATCGTAACGTAAATCTCGGAATATTCTCTATAAAACATATAATCTCTATTAATACAAAAAAAAAATGTATTTAAGTTAATAAAATAAATAAATAAAATAATTTAAAACGTGATTCACCCTGTATTTACCGTTTAATATAATTTCTTTTAAAAAAACAAGATATACAAAATCTCTGTCAAATATACTATTTAAAACGTCAGCTATACCCTGTATTTACAATATCATATCTTTTATTTCTCTTAAATATAAGATCTAAACACGTGAAAGCAATGAAAATATAAATTTTATACTCTCTCTGACTTATTCTCATTTATTTATTTTTATTTTGTTTTTAAAATTTTTCCTCTTTTTCTTCCACCCTTTAATCTATACTTTTTCAACCACCTAAAAATTTCTATATTTTTAATTCAAAGTGTTACAATATTGTAAGATAAAATGTAAATGAAATGAAAAAACCGAAAATCTATTCAAAATAAAAGATAGAAAAAAAAACAATAATAATAACATTAGAACAAAAAAAAAATTTGAGCTGAGAAAATTGATGTGTTAATTTCTGGGTATAATAAAAATGGTTATTTTTCATTTCAATGAAATGTACAAGAATAAATATTTCAGTACAAAATTTGATATATGTATGTAGGTATCTACATATTTAATATTATACACTAAAATACTATATACATAATCTAGAATAAGTAATGTAAGCAATAATTGCAAAAATGTGCAATACATTTAATCTTATTTATAGACAAAAAATCTCTGCAGCTAGGTTACTCATCTTGATCTACTTAACAAGATAAAAACAAAAACAAAAAAAAAAAAAACAAATATAATAAAAAAAAAAAAGCAATAACAAAAAAAAATGAATAAATGGGAATGAGAAGAGAAAGATAAAAAGATTGATAAATAGATACGAAGATTAATAAATGCTACTGAAAATGAACCAAAATAAATCGTTTTATTACCATAATTTTTTTTTTTTTTTTTGCTTCTTTGTTTTAATGAAATTTATTTTCATTTCACTACAAAAACAAAAAAATAAATTTAAATTTCATAAGAATATTTTTTTTTTTTGTATCTCAAAATTTCCAATTCCATTGAATTTAACTTAGGTACAAATTTTAAAAATATGTTGAATTCTAACAATTTTACCTTCAATTAAATGTGTTTAAGTTTTGTGAAAATTTCAGTTTAATTTTCATATCAGGCAATTCTTCTATAATTCTATAAAAGAAAATACAGCTTGTTTAGATAATGACTGTGAAAAATTATCTAAATGAAATATTATATGAAAATTAATAACAGTATATTGTGATGTTTTTAATGTAGTTGTGTTTCAATATTGTAATGTAAAATAAAAATGTCTGGGCATTCGTTTAGGAAGAAAAAAATACTTTAATTGTATAACAATTTTACTAAAGAATTTGTAAAAATTTACATATTAGGATTCGGCATGATATTCGGACTTTTTTCAGTACATATTTCCTTAAACCAAAATTGTTTCCGTCCACATTTTTTTTAATCTCCTAATGGAATGTATACACTAAGAACTTGATTCGAAATAGTGTTATACTCAATATTGTTACCGGAATTGGTTGTGTACATCTATCGTAATTTTTTTTGACACATTTACAAATCAACTATCCTCTTTGGTTATCTTATTTTGTCGCTGTATTTAAAAAGAAATAGTTTCAATTTGAGGTACATACTTCTATTATGGTCAGTTATAGGATTCGATTTAAGTAGGTATAGCTATAATCCAAAATTAAGAGAATTTCCTCTTCATATCCGAACGTCCAGACAATTTTTTAAGCAATCAAAAATTTTGATTTGATCAACACATACAGAAACACAATTCTTGCCATGACCTGCTATACTTATGACAGTAATCGTAATGCTGTTACTTCACAAATTGTAGCTCATTTTAGTGTCGCCATTTAAAATATGTACTCTGTGTATTTTGTAATAAATTTTGATAGCAACTTCAAAATTAAGAAATTACTTCAATTGTTCAACTTACTGATTTCAGCTTAAATTACATTATGAATTATAATAATATGAAGCATACTAAATAGTACAATAGTAAGATGTATAACATTCTGAGGAATTACAAATTTGAATAGTTTCAGGGTTGTTTAAAATTTAATTTATACTGTTTTATTTATTAATTTTTTATTTTAATAAAGTTTAATCTAAAAATGTAACTATCAGCATATTTACATGGCGATTACATCATTTAAATCTAGGATAATATATTATAGTATACATGAATTTAAAACGTGAAATGAAATTATTATTATCATTATCAAAATCTATGTACTTCTACCTACCTAATTTGTTTTGATAATAAATTTATTTCATTCTTAAAAATGATTAAAAATTTTTAAAGATTATCGATTATCTGGACCTGCAGGAATTTACAGTAATAATACAAGCGGTAGCAACAATAATAGTAGTAATAGTAGTGTTATGTTACCAATAACAAATACAATAACAACAACAACAAATAATCCATATTTAATATTACAACAACAAATTCAATTACAACAGCAACAACAACAATTATTACAACAACAACAACAATTGCAATATCAAAATTCAAATAATATAAATATGGTAGGAAGTTTAATAACAACAACAACAACAACCACAACATCAACAATACCATTAACAAATACAACGACAATTTCAACAATAGGAACAATACCACAATCAGGATCAACAACAACATCAACAACTGATTCATCTGGTTTACGTAGACGTTTATTTGCTGGTTTTCGTCCATTATCCGGTTTTGGACGAACAATAACTGGTCGACGTACTCGTTCACCACAACATCGATCAATATCATTGCCCGAAAGTAATTACGTCACTTCTACTTCTAACTGTAATTTTTCCATTTTTTTCTATCTATTTTTTAATAAAAAAAAAAATAATAATTTTTTATATAATATTTTATTATTATATCTATATATATGTAAGAAAAAAAATTATATATGTATATATTTATACATTATATTTAATTTAATTGCTATTTTGTTTTATTTTTTATTCTTTATTTATGTTTTTTTTTTAGTTTTTTCAATTTAAAAAGTGGTAATTTTTTTTAAAGAAATGTTGAAATTGAAGACCCTTTTTAGTAGTAACAATACTAGAAGTAATAAAACATATAACCCTAGAGATCAATAAATTCTGAGTTAAGTTAAAAAGTTTGACTGAGTTTTTATTCATGTGAAAACTGACAAATATGATTGACGTACAAAACAATTATTGAAAATATGTAAATTAAAGATGTAGTACGAATTTCTAATGTAGCCTCAAGCTGTTCTATAATATTAAAACTTAGAAATTGAATTAAAGGATACATGGTTATGAAAATCTCACAGTGTTTGAGAATGCTAGGTAAGTGACAATATATTATTTGTACTTGATACGAAATTCAATTTCATTGTATGGAGTGTTGCGGGGTTTTAAAAGGAAGTCAAGTAAAAAAATTAAAATCCAATAAATAAAAATGCACCAAACTTTTTTAAAAATCTAAAAATGAAAATCTAAATGCATTTAATGCTCTACTTTCAAACTCCAAATGTATCAAAAACAAAACCTTTTTTTAGAGTTGAGGGATTTTAGAACTAAATTTCTTATATGTACGTACTTGGATCTTGAAAGCTTAGCCTGTGATGCATTGGAATTTTAATACCCTTGAATTTAAAAGTTTTAAATTTTTAGCAGATCCTTTAAAAAAGCAAATACTTTTAAAACAAAATAATTAAATCAGATAAATTTTTTTTATTTAAAATAAAAAATTAGCAAAACAAGAATGTGTTTCTTAGCTCGGTGTTGTTTTTTCACCAACTTAGCTGATTAATGTCTAACTGATAATCGATTATCTGCCAAATTAAGAAACTCTTTGTAATTACTTGCTTATTTCAAATAATTTCATTTCCGAACAAATGTGACTAGTAAACAATCGGAATAGATTTTGAAACATATCTAAACACTGTTCTTTTCGACATCCACTCCAATACACAGTATACTCCAATTTGCATTTACCATTTAATTCCTATGCAGTTCATCGCGTTCTAAAACAGTCCCTTAGAGATATGATTAAAGCTACTCCATTAAATTGAACATGTTAAAATTCCATTGAATAATTTAAATCGCATAAAATTTCACAAAATAGACTCCATATTAAAATAGAAATTCAAATTTAAATATAAAAATTACCACTTTATTAAATACAATTTTTAAATTTCAAATAAATTTAAGTCAATTTAAAAGCACCAACATATTTTTAAAAATTTTCACAATTTTAATTGTTATTTTTGTTTTGTTTTGTTGTTTTTTGTCAAATTTTATTTCTGCAATTCAATTCATATCTAGTTATGTAAATTCAAATTAAATAAGCATTTTTTTTTTGTTTTTAATTTTAAATTGAACAAAAATAAACTAAATAATAATTTAAATTAAGTTAAAAAAAAAAAGAAACATAAAAGCAAAAATTTTTGTAATTAAAAAAAGTTAGGTTAATAAAAAAAATGTAAAATTCATTGAATGGTCTGCGGCCACTTGTAATTGACATTTTTGTGTCACTCTAGAAAATATTATATTCTCAATTACACAATGTTTGAATAAAAAAATGTTGTTGTAATTAATTTACACGATGCTGGATAAAATATACTAAATTATTAAAATTACATGATAAAATTATTACAATTACCCATCAATAATTGGAAATCATGTTTACTACCATAAACAGGTTAATAATATATTAATATTAGAAGTTCAATCTGAAATTTGTGGAATATGAATTATGAAAAGTTTCGAGAAAAATGTAATATTTTAATTTCTTAAATAACTTTAAATTTTTTGCTAACTATTACTTTTCATTACATTGGTAGCACAAATCTGCTGTAGTCTTGTATTACTCATGTGTTTTTCATTCATTAGTTTTTTCTTTTGTACTTTTTAATGAAAGACTTACCAAAATAGACATAAAATATTCGAAGTTAGATGAAAATACTTATATTATATATGCATGAAGAGAGAGAAAAAGTGGAGATATGAACGGTCATTTTAAAAATGATATTTAGGTCTTTCTTCAGCTAAAGGATATAGAAAAATTATTTATAAAAAACTTTGTAATGCCTCACACTAACTAGTAAACAATTTTAAAATTACTAATAAATGGTTTGGCAAGGGAGAATTTATTTTAGTAACTTAGGTAGAATAACCTTTTCGTGCTTAATTAAGTGCATACTGCAATTTTACACTACAATCTACAATATTTCGAGTATTTATTTAACAAATTTCTGGCTTAACAACTCATTAAATATGGAAAACTACTGCTATTGTCCGGAACTAAGCCTTCTTAAATAGAATAGTTTAATTTTTATTTAATTTGTTACCAGATTATGCCCTCAATTATTTTTTGCCATTTATTATATCCCAATGACAAAGGGTACTGGACCAGGTCGAAAAATCCATAAAGTATTTTTTTTTGTTTTGCCTCATCGGGAATCGAACCTGGGACCTTTTGGTTGAAAGGCAGGCGCTCTACCTACTGCGCCACCCAGCGTGTTGTATAAACTTCTTTAAAACTTTTGGTACAAAAATATTGTTGAAGTACTTTACAATATATTTTAACAATACATACTAATTACCTACAAAACTATTTTGGTTATGCTGTGTTAGTCATAAAACATACTGGATGGGGAGTATGTACAACGTCTATCTTTCTACTGCATACTAAATTTCCGTTAAAAAAATATTTTATTGATTTCTCGACCTACCACAGTCCTGTTTGTCATTGGGATAAAATAAATTACTATACAAATGTCTAAGAGTATTATTTGATTACACATTAAATGAAATAGAACTACGCTATACAATTAAGAAAACTTAGCTCTTGACAGTAGATGTGGTTTTGCTTACTTAATTATATATGTAGTAAAAATGGCTGTATTGTACGTAATGCATTACTATAAAAAATTGATTTATTCTAATATAACTATTTTTAATAGGAAAATTTTCTATTCAATTTCTCAATAAAATAAGCAATATTAGCAATAACAAACGGGGAAGCGCAATAAATTTGAAGAGAGCGAGTATACATAAAACTCATAATCATAAAAATTAATATCAGAGGAAAAATGATATTTTCCAAGTATATTGACTCCATTTTATATTTATGAAATTTTTGGTTTCAAGTCCGGACTTTGCACCATAGCAAAGCAAAAAATTCATAGCAGAACTCTTGTTTTCCTAAGCTCATTACGCCATTTAATCTCTATTAGGGACGATAGATCTCAGAATATAAAAATATAGATTCTTCTTAATACCGTAACAAAATACATTTTAGTAAAACATTAATTTTTTTCTCGTATATTGCTAAAAAAAAAACCAAAAAATTTTTTTTATTTTTTACTAAATAATCAAAAGTGGAAATAAGCAGTTTTACTTTTGATCTTCATTTATGAAATTTTTCAAATTTCGAAATACGTTCAATATAAGCCCTATGCCTATAAAATTATAACCACAAAAAACAGCGAAACAAATATAAGTTTTTAAAGGTTATTTGAGTCCTTTTGAAAAGGATTATTGGTTTGTTTGATAGACAAAACATTAAAAAAATATCATTTCATACACTTTTATTCAAAAGTTACACTTTAATACATTTTTTATTTCTTGATCGGACATTTCTACTTTTACTTGTTCATAGAATTTAAAGATATATTCTAAGCTCACTTTTACTATACCTTAATCTTAGACACAATAACACAGCATCTGTCACTTTGTACTTAAACTTGTAAAATAATAATAATAATTTTTATCATTTCTACCACACCTTTTTATCATTCCCAGATATCTAGAGTGACACAAAACATTAATTAACACAAAAAAATTATTTAAAAAATTTGCTTTTTATGTTTCAGAAATTTAGTCAAAAAACAAAACCTTTTTTTTTTCTTTCTGGTCATTAAATGTACAGTGCAGTTTTGTTGCATCGAAAAAAAACTATTATGAATGTCAAAATATTAAAATATTCCTGTTTTTCCCATTTCTTTGTTTCCTTTTTCTTTTATCTTTTTGTTTGCCTTATTTTTCGAATTGATGTTAAATTAAATATTTTCTAATAATTTATGTGATCATATTTATGAAAATTTATTTAATAAATATATAAATATAAATATATATTCCCACAGGAGAACTGAATTATTTAAAAAAAAAAAAAAAACAACACCAAAAAACAAAACATTAAAAACATGACATGACACAAAAATAATATAACCAATAATAAAAAATAATAATAATAATAAAACTAAAAATAAAAATAATAATAATAATAATAATAATAAAACTAAAAATAATAATAATAATAATAATAATATAAATAATTGTTATAAATAATAATAATAATAAAAATCCACATATACAGTTAAATGTAAAACAAATATATTTCACATATAGAAATAAATATTATATTCACATCGGACATAAAATATGTTAGCCCTGATTACTCCGGTGACGTCATAACTTCCAAAGTGGGTCTAAACTTCCTAAAAAACTGTTAACCTTAATTAGCAGTGAGACATAAGTCCTTTGATAGAAAAGTCATACCTATTTTTGACTTCTTTTGACAAAGACAAATCTCTTTTTTGAAACCAACATGCGGTATCTAAAGCCTGATGATTTTCATTAAACATATTTCTTAAAAATTTTGAAAAAATTAATCTCAGTTATAAAAATATTATTTTTTCGGTATCAATTGCATTGGCAATATTATTTTTATAATACCGCATACTGAGTGAGGAGGAATTTTAGAGTTTGGTTATAAAATCAGAATTTCCCCTTTTGCCAAAATATGCAGTACATATTGTGATTATTAATTATAATGGATCGTAAAGTTGCATAGTTTGCGCATATGGATATCATATTATTTATTTAATAAAACATAAAAAATCTGCAGAGGATGAAAGCAAAATGATTTTATTATTCACTCCAATTTTTTTTATTATTTTGAAAGTTATTACCTAATTTCGTACAAAATTTATTAGTTGGTTACAATATCAATCAGTAATGTATTAAGGTTATGTCTTTGAATCTAACTCTAAATTTTTTTATAATTCAGAATTACATACACACATAAATATTCCGGATAAAAAGGCCAATTTTGATTTTACATCGAACTATAAAATCGTAGCCGAAACTAAAATTCTACTATATGTCGCGTGTTTTACAGCATTCATATGAGTTTTTTAAGAAATGAGTCGTTTATTTTACTAATTTTTATTATTGGGCGTTCAATCCGAATTTGCTTCGAAAAATACTTCTTTACATTTGAAATTCTCTTTTTTTAATTAATAAACCGATATCTGGTCTTTTCCCGAAGTTGAAAATACGACAATTCGATAGAACACCTTCGATCTAGTTTATAAAATTTATTTTAAAATTTTAAGGTAGCGACTCCTGTGTCCCTTTTAAAAAAAACGGATACGCATACTCTGGTACACCCAGTACATTTCTAAGGAAGTTATGACTTGATACTTTGAATAATAGCTTTAATAATTCCTGACACTTATGACACGTCACCATTATACAATTATTATATAGTGAAATAAATATTGTAACAATAACATTGCTTATAAAATAACTGCCATCCATTACAAATCTTTTAATAATATTATTTAAATTGAATTGCAAACCCCAAGAAGAGTAGGGTTAACAATACAAAAATATATTTATTAAAAATTTTAATTTTAATCAATAAATTTTTATAACTTATGTTATTTAGATTTCAGAAGAGAGAGAAATTCTTAATTTTTTATATGTTTTATTTAATATTTTATATTTACAAAAAATATTAAAGCATACAGATAATTTTATAATAAAGAAAAAGTATTAAAAACAATACTACTGTCATTCAATTGGCTTTCTAAGTAATTTAATTAACATAAAATATTTTTAAAATTTTTTTATATTATATATTTTTATATCATATGGCTTAAAAACAAACCCACTGTCTGTTATATGGCCTGTAGTGACATCGATATTGGTACGATATTCCAACCATTAATGAATCTGCACTACGAGCTTAAAACGTGTTTCGTACCCCCAGATCTAATACAATCGAAATACTAATGCTGGTCTCTATTCAAATAGAAATTTCTGAAAGATTCAAACAGAAAAATTAGACAGTACCTAAATAGAAAAATCATAATTATTATGATTGTTTTCCAAGCATCCACTCCCGCTTAGATATTCTAAAATTCAAAATAAATATTTAAATATTGAAAATGTATCTGTTTAAGATATCAAAGCCAATATCTTGATAAAATTTAAAGTATGGGGATAATTTTCATTTGATAATGTTAGCGTTGATTTGTAACTTTAATTAATATTAATACCAAGTTCTCTAATCTAATGTCAGTAAAAGAAAAAAAAACTACCCAAAAAAAATTTTACTGTCAAATAAAAAAAAGTTCAGCTTTGAGCATTCATCTACATAAAAATAGTTTGTCAGTAATATTACAAGCCGATGCTGGTATGATAGAATAACTTTAAATATAAAAAAAAAATCAACTATATTCTTCTCTTTTCATTTAAAAAATCTTCCTGAAATTTGGATTTGAAAATAAATCGGATCATTGTCTAATTAATTGTAATACTAAATTTTCAAATCTTTATAACCCTTTAATTCATACGAAGCCATATATGGCTTTTTGAAACGATCATCATTATCATCATATTTATGTTTAATTATAAGAAGACTTGATGATTATTTCAAAAATCCATAAAAATATATTTTAGGATACGGGACTCAAAACAATATAATATTATCTATTAAAGTATTCTTTAATTTGTAATTAAAAAATAATACAATTTGAAATACACTTTTAATTTTGAATTGTTTACGTTGTACTACCGAATACTCCATTATATTATATATTTTGCAACTAAAGACGTGTAAGTCTTACATTTGTACAGATATTTAAAGTTATTCCGATTCAAAACCACTTCCATATTATTTGGAACCCACACTATTATTTTGAATATAAGCTGCTATCTTCGACATTCTTTAATCATACTAACAACTTGCATATTTACATTTTAAATATGTTATTTTACATATTGAAAATTTAAATTTGTTTTTATTCTTATTCCATAAAAATTCTTTACATACATAATAATTGTAAATCTCTCTCACTTTACTCTAAATCTAGACATTATAATAATAAATAAGATATACAAAATCTCAAATTCAGATTTAAATAATTTATTTATAATAAATATAAATGTATAAGATCAGAAATATTATAAAATATATCTATATATGCAAATATTCACAATAAAATTTAAGGTTCAAATAAGACAATTAACATCAACAAAATAGAGTTCTTATATAAACTTCACAGAATGAAGTTATTAACCTGTAAATAAAAATACATTTAAAATGAACTAATATAAATATATACATATCTATATAATATAATTAATACACATACATACATTTAAATAATAATATTTTCTTTTAATTTTAACTCCGAGGTAGAAATATCCTTTTTTTTTTTTGTTTAAACCTGTACCTATTTTGTTGTATTTTCTTAGAAAATTATTAAATAATATCCTTGGAATTGCAAAACTAAAAGTTGATGGCAGCTGCAGTAAGACACTTTATATATGTGCTATATATATATATTATGTATGTATACAATATATGAATGCAATATATCCTAGCTTCCGAAATTTTTTTTTGTCCTTTTTTTGTTTTTTTTTTTTTGTATAGAAACCCTTTTCTTAAGTGTTATTCTTATGTTTTTATCTTGTTGTGTAGTCTATACAAGGTTAATCCTTTTTTATGTTTGTCCTTTTTAAAATTTTTGTTAGTATTTTTTTTTTTTATTTGTTATTTTCAAATTCAACATGCCTTCCGACTTTTTAGAATAATTTGGTGGGTTAGTTTAGAATATTTGTTTTTTGTTTGTTTATTTTTTGTTTTTTTTTGTTTTTGCTTTTATATATGTCAAGAGACCACTGCTGCTATAAAGTTGTAACATTTATTATGCAATAAAATAAAATAGAAAGAGGCAAAAAATTAGAAGGTCCTAACACTAGAGTTTTAATAAAAGAGATACTATATATATTAAGTCGAAAGAGAAATCTCTTACAAAGTTTATAATATCAAAAATTGAAAAAAAAAAAACATTTTTTTAGTGTAATTTTCCATTTTTTTGTTGTCATTAGAGTTTTGTTGTACAGGGTGGCACAAAAAAGAGTATTCTGAAATATTAATTTATTTTGATTAGTTTAATATTTAAATTTTTTTTATTTATTTATTTTTAATTCGTGAGGAATGTATGAAAATATTTTAATAATTTTTTAATTACGTCAGTGTTGTCAATTATCGAATCGGTATGATTTCTAAGATATTTGATTATCATCATAATACAGAATGTACTATTACATAAAAAAACAGACATTTTATTGTATTCTATTAACGGATTATCGTTAGTTTCGGTGTATATTTGGAAAAGCTTGGAATATTTTGAAAATTAGTTCGGAGCTTAGTCTGATAGGTTAGCCTTATTAAAATTATTACATCTTTAATTTATTTAATTAATTCAGCTCACTACAAGTTGTTCTAAGAGATCATTGATTTAGATAGATCTATATAAAAAATAGAGAAAAAATGTGAAATTTTTTTATAAATCTATTCTCTCTAAACTGCTTTAATATTGAGACCTTATAAATTTAGTAAAGCAAAATTTAAATCTATTAAACAAGTTGGGTAATTTTGAACAAAATTGTATAATTTATAATTTTGTTCTTCATTTATAGGAATACAAATATTTTATAATTTTACTATTTTAAACAGTATTTACAGTTACAGTATCCGTCCAATTTTCAAAGAGAGAGAAACAAAAGTATATGATTCGTTAGGACATGACATATGGAGGTGTGCACACACACTTTCATACTCGTGTGCAAAATTATATGCTTTTTTTCTATCCATATTAAATTGAATAATTTAATTGTTGTCAGATTTTAGTCTCTATTAACTATTTTAATATTTGATTGCAAATATCGATATTTCGGAAGCAATATACTTCCTTTATCTGTGCTTTTGTGACAAACTAATTTTCTTAATTCTTTTTGTTCGTTTTCATATCCTAATCTCTAGCAATTATATATTTTAGTACTCTTGCAAAATAACTTATATTAATTTAAATAGCGGTGAGTATCCTATTTCCTAAATCATTGTTCAATCTATTGTACGCGTATTCATTCGAAATTGTTAACGAAACGGAAACAAACAATTAAATTATTTAATTTAAATTATCACTAAAAATAAAAATTTCGGTATAATGTTAGTTAAAATTATTATAGTATAAGTATAATGTTAGGCTGCAATTATTTTAATTTAAAATAATATCAACAATCTAAGAGCTTAATTCAGCGAGAACATCATAACATCTTACCCTAAAATTGAAATGTCAGCATATTATTCAAAATTTATCAATTTTTCACATGTATTCAAACCATTCTGTTCATTTCGCAACATCCCGTAATTTTCAATTCTTTTTGTTAATTTTAAAATTTATACTAATTAAATTTATGCTCGAGAGAATAGTTAAGAGTATCAAGTTCTGAAGTTGATTTTATTTCAATTTGAAAATGAAAAAAAAAAAACAAAACAGAAATGTGATCATAATTCAACAGAGAGTTTGTAAATGTAATGTTCATATTATTTTATTTTGTTGTTTTTTTTTTTAATTTTTCTTTTCTAATATATATACGTAATCTAGGTAATATTTTATAAAATTAATTTTATAATAAAAGTGCTCATTACAATTATTATAATATGAAATAAAATAATAATAAAAAGAAAACAAAATTTTCTCTTCAATATTATTATTATGCAGCTAAAATGGAAGGATAATAGAAATAACTATCTAGTCGTGTATATAATTAAAATATCCTGTTCACATGTTTATACAAGTGAGCGACATGGTTATCTTAAAGTAGACATGCATAGATATTAAGCACTATTATAATAATCATATAGAATACTAATCCTGTGACTAGAAGAATATTATTTTCAACACAAATAAATGGAATCGTTAAAAAATGCATTGCTAGGATGGAATTATTTAATTTGAGCAGAAATTATTTACTTAAAGCAAATTTACATAAATAAATATCTTGATAGTTATTTATACAGTCTGATATTATTTTAAATTGATAAAATTTTGCCAGAATAGACTCTTTAAGTATTTATAATTGTTTAAAATTATTTCAAGATTTAAAACAAAACAAATCTTCACAAGACCTTTATGTTATGATAATTTATTATCATACATTGTTTTAAGTCTCTTTAGATAGGGCTTTGACATAGCTCAGACATGTATTATACTTTTGTGACTGTGCTTCAGTTTCAACTGTTTTTATTTATATAAAGTTAGCAGTATATTGTTGCTTAAGTATATTGTTGCTATTCTACTTAGAGTTGTTAGCTTCACCTACTGTCTAGCAGAAAAGATGAATTTTATATCCGCGGTGATTTGAACCATTACTTGTTACTTCGTCAGATTTTATTTGTCTTCCATCGTACCAATTAAGCTATAATAGACTACAAAGATATATACAACGGTATGATTAAGTATTAGTTTTTTTTTAGTTTAATTATTAGCTAGATTTATGAACTGACCTATTGCACGCGCTACTGTCGTATAACACAAAATATTTAAAATTGAGCTGAAAATTCAACACTTTCAAATTTTTGGAACTCTACTGATCTATGTAATCCTCTTGTTCCTATCTAATATAGTGTCTGAGAAAATTTTGCATAATTTTATAACAAATGGTCAAAAAAAAGGTCACTTCTAGAAAAGTCACTTCTACCTACCTAGTTTAATTGAATATGAAGTTTTTATTCAGAGAAAAAGAAATGTTGTGTAATAAAGTTTTTTTGCTTGAAAATAAAGTCAATATGTTGGAGCAACGTAATAAAAGAAAGTTTGTTGATATTGTTAACTTTCCCTCTAATAGTGAAAAACAAAGCTTAAAACATGATGTTTTGTCTTTCTTTTCCAATAATCTTGATGAGAGCTTAAATGAAAACGATATTCAACACTGTTTTGTTAAGCCACTGAGAGAAAATAAAAATTCTAATTTTGGCAAGAAAACAATAGTGTGTGTTAAATTTTCCGCTATTGAAACAAAACAAAAAATTATGAATAAACAAACATTGTTGAGAAAAAATAGAACATCATCATCATCCTCTGCTAATCCTAGTAAGGTGAACAATAAAAATATTTTTATTTGTGACACGTTAACTTTATACTTCAAGTCTCTTCTGAGGAAAGCTCGTGAGGTGAAGAATGAAAAAAAGTATGAATTTCTTTGGATTAAAAACTCAAAAATTTTTATGCGGAAAAATAAAGGTAGTAATAGAATTAATATTCAAAGTTTTGAGGATTTTGCTAACCTTTAGTTTATTAAGTATCTAATATATAATTTTTAAATTTAATTTTTAATTTTTTTTTTTTAAACACTAAAGTTATTTGATATCCTCAAATCTGTAAATTATATTTTATAACTACTACTTTTTCTATATTTAAGTAAAATATTTTTTCTTTTGTTATTTTCTTTTTATCATCAATCATGAGTTCTAACTTTACTATTATACATCAAAATATTAGGAGTTTAAGAGAAAATTACATTTCATTACTTTCATACTTAAATTCATTAAATTCCTTACCAGATATAATTTTTGTGAGTGAAATATGGATTTATGATGACGAAATTAGTCTTTATAATATTCCAGGTTATTTGTTCTATGCTTCGTGTAATTCCTCGTATGCTTCAGGTGGATTTTTTGTGAAGTCAAACAAAGCAAGGTTGCCATAACTTAATTTTTTTATTTCGTATGTGTTTGATGACCACATTTTTAAGCATCACAAGGGGCGCATATACAACAAGATGATGTGGATAAAATCTATCCTTAAATCTTAATCTTTATCCAATTCCATTTTTGACGTGCAATACATTAGTTCATAAATCTTGCTAATAATTAAACTAAAAATAAACCAATACTTTTTTGGTTTAATTTTTCGTTTTAGAGTGTTGAACTTTAAAGTCAATTCCTTAAAACCCGATTTACGCGAGATATGACAAAATAAATTCGACTATATAATCCTGTAATAAAATATTTGTGTCCAACTAAGATAATTGGAATAATTTTTTTCTTTATAATTTCAATGCTATTTGATGACCCACCATTACTACTTTTTATGCAAAAATTTGACATATGTATGTACAGATTTACATACACTAATGTTTTCTTTTGAATATGTGTTATGTAAGCTAATTCAAATTAATTCTATTGTAGAGCAAAATTCAAATCATAATATAAGCCTAATAGTTCCGTTTTATGAAAACTACGAAAATTCTTCAAGCGATTCACTCCAATATTTTTCATTGGTTTATCAAACTTAGTAGAGAATGAAAAGAGTATCCGCTGTTTAATAAAACATACTAGATACAAATAAGTAAATTCAGTTTAATGTAAAGTTACAAACATCAGAAAAACAAAATTATTGATAAATTAGATACTTCTAAAAATAGTCTTAAAATAATTTGTTCATAATTTTTTGAGTTTAATTAATTGAGTTTAATTGAATAATTTTAAAAATAAAAATCTTGAATTTCAACAGAATGAAATCCATATTAAGAATGATATCTTGTAGAAATTTAACTCATAATTAAAATTTAATAACAAAAATTTATTTTCAAAGTACTTACTTGTTACTTCTAACATATCTCTATAATTCGTTTTGAGCTTTAGTCTTCTTAAAGTAGCGTGCACACTATCATGCAAGAATTAGAGTTACTGAATGTTTAGTTTTATTTTGAACAGGCAACGATATACATTGTAATGAATGTAATTCAAATATAATTTTTTTTTACGTTTTTCTTAATTATTACAATTTAAAAGTGCAGCCATAAGTAAGCAGTTAGTAATCTGCAAGTTTTAAATATTTAAAATAAATTAAAAATAAAATAAATAAAAAAAAATTAGTTGTCAAATACTAAAATATGATTTCATCAACATTATAATAAATATTTGAGAAATACCTTCCCACGTAACATTTTATTCTTATAAAGATAAAATTAGCGCTATAAGACTAATATATGACTCCCGATAAGCACTGAAGGTGTTATAATAGTCTTTTTATGGGAATAATGTGATTAATATTGCTAGAAAGTTGTTCTTATAGCAATTGCCAGAGTGGTTATAATGAAATTTTCAGCAAGTGCTGCATCTATGTTGTTATAAGTCTGAAAGTGCGTAATCCAATATCAAAAATTAAAATGTTGTTATAAGAAGAGAATTGTTAGAATAGCAGTAGCAGTGTTGTTATTTTACTGTATTCCTATAATGTTACTAATAAACTTACTTTAGCTTTTGATTAAATCTTTATAATAAATATTTTGCCATGACCATTATTTTCTACAAACATGATAAAAAAATTTTTTTTAAAGCTTTATTTTAAATTTTTTCGCAAAAATATCATTTTTACTTAACAGAATAATTATTTAAATATCAAATTTGATGTTATGCATTAATTAATGTACATTATTTAACATTTTAAGGATGCAACTTAAAAATATATTTGCTTTTATTTATTTAAACATGGTTATTTTTGAAGGGCAACGTATTTTTTCGAAGAAGTATTATAACAACTGTCAATGATATTTTTTTCCGCAACCAAATTTTTCATTTTGGTCTATAAATGTTAATACATTTAGTTTAAAAAATATTAATACATTTATTCTTGACCGCAAAATATTATTTATTAGCAAGAAATTTTTTATATTCTAAAATATTTACATACAAATATAAAAATATGTAATTAATATTTATCTATCTCAATAGTTTTTATTTAAAATAAAAAATAATACCTTTTCCACTTTTGCATAACATAAATTATTTCAAATGAATTTCATTTCAAAATAAAACCATATACACCAATAAATTTTTATACATATTCTATAACAATATTATAGGAATTTCTCCGGTGCCTTATAGGATTCTTCATTTTAGTACAATAACCTATTTATAGCGTTTTGCAAGAACTTTCGCGGATCACTCAAATTAACATTAATACTGCTGTAAGAATTTTTATGAGTGCGCAAGAGTCTTATAGCAATAAATTGTTACGGGGGTTGTGTTGGCGTAATTGCAATAATATATCTAGTTGATTTGTTGTTTCACTAATTGAATGAACATCAACAAATTTTTCATTATAAAAAATATCTTTAATTTCTTTTTCTATCTGCAAACGCTTTACTGGTTGATTTTTTTTTTATAATTTTGAACTCCAAGTCTGAAAATATATTTTTTTTTTGAACACCTACCCCATTTTCTTTGTCATTTGTTAAATCATTTGTTGATGTAATTTCAACTGACTTTTGTACTGGATGTTGAAATCCAATGAATTATAGCACCAAACTGATGGTTTATTAAAATAGCATCAGTGGAACAACCAGATTTGTCATATTGCTTAATTTTTTTAGCTTTCTTCCACATCCAGATTTGAATGTACTTTATTTTCATGTTATTTACATTTTTTATATATTTTATTTTCTTTTTCATATCCTTTAGACTTTAAAGTACTGGTGTATTCGGTTTTTCAGCTTTAAATATTTTCAAGAATTTTTTATATCAACCATCTCTTTCTTGTTTGATCATATTATATCGATGAGATAATGTCCCACAAATAATATTTTGTCAATATTTCCCTTCCTCCATGTTGTAAAATCTAAATTTGTAATACATTTTTATTAATTTATTAATAAATAATTATTAGTTTATGATTAAAATATATCATACTCTAACGTTTATTTATTTTATTAAATTTGACATCTACCACAATTTTAATAATAAATGACAAGAGTTAATCTACATTACCAAACATGAATGACATTCTCATCGTGAAAAATATCATTTTTTTTTATTTTCTTAATTCAGAATTATATTTACTCAATCAGGTGTATACACTATCAGTTCAATAACTGACTATCATTCATAAATGATACTGTGCACTCTACTTAACCCTTTACTTCATACGAAGCTAAATATGGCTTTTTGAAATAATCATCAAGTTTGGGAATGTATAAATAAACATAACAAAATTAGATGAACATTTCAAAAAGCAAATATATGGCTTCGTATGAATTAAAGGGTTAACAATAATTGTCCAATTCTGCTGACTTTGCACAATTGAGATAACATTTTTGATTCCCAAGGTTTCCAAGAATTAACTTGACCATAATCACCGTCTTTGTCCTATATTATAACTTAGATATTATGTAATTTAAATCTATTACTCTATTTCTGTCTAATGAAGACAATTCGTCGACTGAGTATTGGTATGCCGCATCCGCGATTTTTGCACTTTCGGACTTAATAATAGATTCTTAGATTTTTGAATGAAATCTTTTGAAATGTCGAATCAGTTGTTAAGTATCTCAATTAGTTTCCGAGATATTCAGTATTGCTTTGCCGCATATCCTCAATTTTCGATTACTTTAATTTTTGGCATGCCTTATATTCATTGGTACCTGTTCATACGGCAATAAATACATATATTTTGCATGTTTTCTTACCATTGAATTGTTGTGCTGTATGAACATGTACCATTGATATACGTCAACCAATATTATTTATTTGTTTTTCTTTGTTACGGTACATCCATTGATTTTATTTAGTGCTCAAGGCTTTTATCTATGCATGTACGTCTTAAAAGAAATGGTTGTTTTTGTCTGTTCTGCTTCATATTCTGGCATATTCAAATATACTGCACATTTGTGTATTAGGTATTACATATAATTTTACAGCTATAGTTAAGGAAAAATCTAAATCTTTGCGCAATAAGTAGCAAGTGCTGCTTACAAAATTGTCAAACAATGCTTAATAGTTTATCCACGTACTGAACATATTATAATTAGTTTAATTCATACTCTCTAAATTTCATTCGTCTTCTGAAAAATATACCTTCGAAAAAAATTTCTCTACAAATATTACAAATGGCGGTGTCTAGAAGATCAGTTATTCAGTCCGTTTTCACTGTCAGTTAAAACTGAGAAGTGTCTACACGTTCAGTTTTGAATGAAAAAATTTGCAAATGGCGAAAACTTATAACAATAATAGAATTTCCAACTGACGTTTTTTTCTGTGTTACGGTTAAAATTAGAAAAGTTGGCTAGACACCGCCGATGAAAAATTATATTTTTCTTTTCCTAAAATTATTTGTAAAGGCTGTGAATTAAAAATAAAATTTTGTTTCTCATTAATACTTAAATTATTGTTAATTATGGTATTTAAATAATAAAGGAATTTATTAAAAATGTCCTACTTGTTTGGATATTTCTTTCGCCTTTTATAGATAAACAAAAAATATTATTTTATTAATTTGGCTTACCGTACGTTAGCCATATTTGCCGCATGTGTATAGAGTTTATGTATTTACATTTTTCATTGGCTTATACGACAAACATATATTACAATAATTATTAAATAACTCTAGTCTTTACTGAGTGCGGTACGTAAAATTTTTTTATATACAGTAATATTCCTATTTTTCTATTATACAAATTTTCGGGCAATTTTGTCCGTCAGTTCTTTTTTTCAATCATTCAAACTTTAACATTGATTTCCCAACATGTAATTTTGAGTATATTCGGCATATCAATACTCAGTCGACGAGTTGTGTCTTTAGAAAACGAACAGTGTTCATGTTTTTTTTATCCCATTGTTTCACTTGATATTTTTTTTTGTAATGTACCTATTCTCTATTTTTGAACGCTGTAGCGTGAAAATTCTTTTGCAGTATTTATCTGTCAAATATCGTCAATTTATTTTCGTCTGATGCTTTGAAGTTTTTAGTTTCACAATAAAATTATGGATAATATCCATGAAAACAAAATGAACATTACATACTTGTATACACATATATATCTAGTATACTTGTATAAAAATACATACTCGTATTTTCCAATTTGAATTCATAAAAATATTTAATTTACTAAATAATATTAGTTAATATTTGTTTTATATAGTTATAAAAACTAAAATAGAATCAAAAATAAAAAAAATTACCTAATTCTAAATAATACTTTTTTATATTTGATTGCATTTATTTTTTGCTATAAACCTTGATTTTACTACCTTGAATCATATTGATTACATATCCTTGAAAATGTACAAAACCAAAAAAGATAACCTTTCAGGATAACCCTGAAAATTTTTATCTACTCAAAAATAATAACAAATATTGATTAATAATTATAATACAAGTATATGTTATTGATTTGTTTATAATAAGATATAAAAATAATAACAATTTTGTGCAATATTATAAATACATAAATATCAACAATAATAATAATAATAATAATAAGAGTCAATGTCAATGTCAATTTAATAATTTTCAAAATTATCGTATATAGTACATATATAAAAGTATATTATATATTTTCCAGGTAAATACACTTGTTTGCCAACACGATTTCGTTTACCATCACGCGATTCCTCTAAAGTACATCATAATAATTTTTCTACAGAAACACCATCACCACCCTATAGTCAAATCAGATATCGTATTATACGAACATCAAGAGTGTGATATTTTCTACTAAAACAGGAAAAAATAAAATAAACAAAAAAAAGAGAAATGAAAACAAAAAATTAGAATTTCAAAATAAACAAAAAAAAAGCAAACAAATAGCAAAACTTTTTTAAAAGGAAAATTATTCTAAATTGGCAAAAAAAAATTTCAAAATCAAATAAGTTCAATTTTTCTATTTTCCTATCACAAAAGGAAAACGCAATGTAAGTCTAAAGTGTTTGAAAAAAAAAATAATTCTTTATTTTCTTTTTAAAACTCAAGCACTGAATTCACTAAAAAATTTTTTACGTTTCAAAATTTTATTTCTTGTTTAGTAGAAAATCACATTTTCATTAAAAAAAAAAAAAATAAAATAAAAAAAACAAAAAATCAAAATAAAAAATTGAATTCAATATCAAAATAGATATCATTAAAATATTCAAATTCAAAATGTCAAAGTGTTATCTGTTCATTATAATTATTAATGTCATTTACATTTCAAGGATAAAAATCACCATTCATAATTTTTTTTTCGTTTTTTTTCTTTTTTGTTTTTTTTTTCAAAAGTTTTAAATAAATTTGAAAAAATTTATTCGAATATAATCGAGTTTAGCCAATTATCAAACCAAAATTTAATAAGATATACTTTTACAAGTAATAAAAATCTCTTAAATCTCTTTGTGGTGACGTACTTACATCTTTCCATCCTGTTTGTATTCATATTTTTGTTCCTTAATCTACATCGTGTTGAAAATAACTTACTGAAGATCTCTAAGGTAAATTCGATTTTGTTAATTCATCGATGAAATGTCTAAGATAATTAAGCAACATAGTCTAGTTACAAACAATTCATGGATAATTTTATAGGAATGAAATAAAACTTTATAAATTACATTTTTTATTTTTTATTTTGTATATAAGACCCTATAATGATACAAATAAAAAAAAAATTAATTTTACAGGTTATTTAAATTAAATTTTTATAATTCTATTTTTTTTTTGTTCAAATCCTCTTTCAATCGATCATAACAACTTTTATAAATTTATATTGATCACTTGTATTTTTTGTTTTGTTTGGTTTTGTTTTCAAATAAAATGTCACTATAGTAGAGTTTTTAGTTTTATAAACATTGACACCTATGGGCACCACTCTATTAGAGAGACAAATATTAATGAAAAATAAAAATTGTAAATTAATTTTAAAACTTAAAAAAAGATTAAAAAAAAATAAAAATTAAACATATGAATTGTAAAAATTAAAAAAAAACAAAAATAATAAAAATAAAAATGTCATGGTTGATTTTTAATTGAAATGCAACTGAATTGAAAAACAAAGTAATAAGAGTGTAAAAAAGAAATTTAACAAGGATTTAGCAAAAAAAATTAATTTAATTATTTAATTAAATTTTTAAATATTTTATAATATAAGCTGATATATTATACAAACAGAAAGCTTATCACAACAGACTTTTAGCTGGTAATGTCGATCTTCTCTAAAGTGATGACTGACAAAATATCTAGACTGATAAAGATATTGTTTATGATAGGATGCACTACGGATTTAGATCCTACCTATCCACCGGTGATTTAATGAAATACCTCAACGAGAAGTTAAATATATATATGAACGATTTGTGAAGCAAATTTGAACGATTCGGGTGAAACAAATTCCAAAGGTTTTGGACGAGTATGGTCAGTTCGTAAAATGTTAAGCCTCTTCTCTCAAACGGCTTGAATGATTCCTATTGAATCGTACAACTAAAACACTAGTTGATGAGTTTAGGTCTGATAAATTCCAAATAAATTCTGTTGTTCCATAAGGATCAGTTCTCTCATCTATGCTATTTCTTCTCTTCATTATATTCTAAACAACTTTCTATCTAATCCAAAGTTTTAGCACGACAACACTATATGTACTCTAGTACTCATAAAGAATCTGAAACTACATCTATCCCTGTATCAACCAAAAGAGTTGTCATGGCCATTCCCTTCAACCATGATTTGATCGCAATAGCTAATGTGGGCTTAAACACAAAGCTGGTTTTAATACTTCAAAAAGTTATAGCTTTACTGTGTGCAGAAAAATGTTCATTTTTAATCTTTCGTTTCAGTATATTTATATAAAATATATAATATACAAAAATATATACCAATTATTAATATAATTTAAGTCCACATTTCGACATAGAAAATGACCTATGAAATTCACCTGCAGATTTATCTGTAGGATCAACTGTTAAAATAAATAAATAATAATTGGTAGTACCACTGTACTACTCACTAATAGTATACTGATAGAAAAAAAATGTACAGAAAAAATGCTTTTTACGGACTTACCTTTAACAGACTTAAAATCAAATTTTGGTCTTTTTTTTTAAATATCTGGAAAAAAAAATTTCCAAAAGAAATATGACAATTTATAAATAAAAATTAAAATCATTTATAAAGTAAACTGAACACTTAATATCTGTAAATTAACTGTCCAAGACTATTCAAAGCTAAATTTGAATACTATATCCTATACAGTATTTTTACCGATAGTTACGCAGATGGTCAGAAGATCTTATAGTAAACAATATTTGGTCTACGTTTAAAGTTTTGCTGGTATCACTAATTTTTTGCAAATTTTTATTGATTCACTGGATATAATAATTATCTTCATTACTGTACGTGATGACAATCACTGATGACATGATGACAGTCACCGTTTTAGATTTAAATTAAATTGTTTAAATGAAGCTTTTAAAAAAGATTTTAATAATAACAGATTTGTAATCTGTTAATAATAACAGAAGTTGTCATCTTTAATCTTAAAAATTTTCTACTTTTAAAATAAGAGTTAAGTTTAGATGTGTTTTAAAAAAATAGGAAAATTAATATACCTTTCTTATCTCAATTTTTGGTTCTTAAATGAATTAATATAAAGTTGTTAGAAACTAGTCCAACCACACCTAAACTCTCTGACTCAGAGTTTAAACACAAAAAAAAAAAAAAATTATTCAATACTTGCCATGCCACCATAAAAAAAGTAATAGATACAGTGGTACAGAAGCAACAGTGTGCGGAAACAGATGTGCAGAAACATGTCTTTTACGTTTTTATTACTTCAAATTAGTTATATTAAATTTTCGGCATCTTCCATTATTTACAAATATTCCATCCCAATAAATCTATATTCCATAGGTTTATTTACCCGCATACTTATATATAGGCAGTCAGGCATACATAGGTAATCATCTATACTAAAAATAAAAACCTACACAAAAATCTGTAAATTCTAATTAATCATAATTGAAATCGATTAATTTACAAACAAAAAACCTATCTAACTCAATTAAAAATCAATCTTCAATTAATTAAATTATTAATAATAAAAATATTAATTACTAAATTAAAGCTTAAAAACTTTGCTTATATACTTAATTCATTTTTTAAATCTTCCTATATCCATTTTATTCAATTTTTTGAGTAGTTTAAAAATATTTTTCTACATTTTTCTTTTTATTTTTTAAATTTTTATAGATTTTAAGTTTTTAATTTTTATTTCTTTTTAGTTTAAAATTAAATATTAACTTGTATATATAATATATGTATATAATATATTATAAAGTGAAATATATTTGTAATTTTATTAGTTTTTTTTTTCTTTTTTCTTTATTTTTAATTATCTATACAAATTAATTTTTAATTAAATAATTGTATCTATAAGATACAATTACAAAAAAAAAACCAATTGCAAGACTGTACATTGTAAGTAAAACAAAATAAAATTTTGTTAACATAAGAGCAATGATGTTGATAATACAATTTGGGTTTTGAGTGTAGTTCCATTTATACAGTTTTTCTCTTTCTTGTTTTATTTTGATTTTGTTTTTAAATTTTTTTTTTCTTTTATTTTGCCATTCTCTTCGTTTCTTTTTTTGCCACTCAAAAAAAAAAAAAAATAGTTAACAAAAAATGGCTTTACAAAATAATTTTGGATTTTCGTAATTTATTTTATTTGTATATACATATATATATATATATATTATATACAATGTATATTCACACAAATACATATATGTTGTTTAGAAAATCATAGAGTTCGACCATTTGGCCAACCTTTAAGTTTTACAATGGATGATGATGATTTTGAAAATGATGATAATATTTATGAGAAAATCCAGAAAATAGGAAATGATATAAAAAGACTTACAGCACCAGAAGTTCCCAGTGAAATGATACCGCCACCGAAGAAGAGTAATTTAAAAAAATCGAAATAAAAAGAATTCTTGTGTATAATAAAATATAAAGGATGCGCATACTATTGTATATTATTAAAATAGTTTTTAAATAGGAACATAATGTGTTAATATATATATACATATATATATATTCATATCTTGTTATATATTTATATATATATATATATATATATGTATATATGCATAGATCAATTTTTATTTTGTTTCTTTTTTTTTTTAATTAAATTGATTTTACTTTTGAAGAATTTGTTTTATAAACGAATCTTATATATTATTTAATATATAATTATATATAATGTTAATTAAATAAACCAATATAATATACGTTATTATTAAACAAATTTGCAAATAAATGAACTTTTAGCATAAAATTTAAATATTTTCTTAGCAGTATAATGGATTTAGGTAATGTCTTTAATGTTTCGAAAAAAATAAACAAATGAAATTATATAATCTTTTAACTGTGAATCAGGTTGGAAGATTGTCCTCGCTAACCCCTTTTCTGAGAACTTATTTTTTTTTATTAAATTTCTATACTACAAGTATATAAATAAACTTTTTTACTATTAATGGAAATACTGAAATGAATAATAAAAATGTATAGTCACCCTTGAACTATAAAAGCATCAGGATTATGATATGATATCCCAAAAATCAAACTCCCAAAATCAAAATACAAAAAAACATATAAATGTCAATGGATCGAAATAATGAAATCCTAAAAAAAAAATATATTGTCACCATTGTCCTAGGTTGTGGTGTGATATCCCTAAATCAAAATGCAAAAAAAATTGCCAATATATCAACATTAAAAAAAAAAAAATAATAATTTAAGTTTTTAAATATTTATATTAATAAAACTAGCTTTGAGGAAATAACAAATATTTTTTTTCGGTCCAACACCTGCTACGCAAAAGACATTGTTTTCCAACTGTGAAAAATTCTTATTTTCCAGTATTATTTAATAATATAAAAATTTAACAATTAAAATTTTATTTATCCCAATAAAAATAAGACTTGGGATTTTAGTACATTGATGGGAATTCCCTTTTTAGGTATTTTGATACCCTGGAGTTTTATAAGAATTAGATATTATATTCTGTAGAGCATTTTTGATTATAAAAACTGGTATTTATAAGATTATTGTCTAAGATTAGGGTTTACATTTTTTTGAAATATAATATTTTACCTCAAGATGAAATAATTTTAGTTGAAAACTCTAACAATTGAAAATCAAAAATGGTAGCAAAAATTCAATTGTGCTAATAATAATTGTTTATAGAATAATGTGATATTTTGGCATAAATTATATTGATAGGTCACAATTAATGTAACTGGGTAAAGTAATAACTCAATTTAATTAGATAAAGAAAACTTATATATCTATACTGAATATTAGAATGGAGTTTTTCAACTATATCAATCAAACTTCAAAACTCAATCTAAAAGCTATTGATTTCCTATAAAAAAATTATTATTAAATAAACTGTAGCTAATTATATATTTTTTTGTAATTCTTCATTTTAACTACAGATTTTCCAGAAAAATTAAGTAATTAAAAATTTTCCAGTTTTAAACTTTCCCGGAAAATTTAGAGGTATTAAATTTACCAAGAAAATTGTGTTCTTTTAAACTTTCCAGGAAAATCCAAAGGCATTTTATTTTCCAGAAAAACTCAAAGGTATTAAATTTTCCAAGAATATTCTGAGATATTACATTTTCCAGGGAAATTATGTAAGAATAATTTTTTTTAAAAAAATTAGGTAATATTAAATTGGAGGAAAATGCAGTGGTATTGAATTTTTTCTTATTCCGTGACATTATAATATTTCCAGCATATTCCTATATACACAAAAACTTACACAAATCATAATTAATGAATAAAAAATTAACAATAAATTAAAACCACAGCAAATTTCAAAATGTAATACAAATGTATATTTAAACAAACTACATTTGTTACTAAGCTCACAACATTCATTGCATTCATCACAATGATAATACGAGTACCTATATGTTAGAAAAAATCACGTTTTTGTTGCATCATAGTATTACATAGAAAGTTAGTAGTCAATAGATTTTTTTTTCGAAATTATTAAAACTAACTTCTTAAATATTAGGAGAATATAATATCTAATAGAAACAAATTGTAAACATGTTTGCTAAATATAAGATTAAAAACTGTTAAATGAACAGTACAATTCATTATACAGTTATACTGTTTTATTTAACAATAGTACACTATTAATTTATTAAATTGACAGTTAAATTAATAAAAGTACTGTTTTTCTCTTAAACAGTAATATTAAATATAATTTTATTACATTTTGTTAAGCATCATTAATAATTATTCATTATTATAGAAATTCGAATATTATTTATTGTTACACCCTTTAGTTACTTTACTTCAAGAAAATTCATTATATAGAACTCTTATTAAGCTGTTTAATGTATTAAGGACGAAACTGATCTTAAATAAAAGCCATCATAGTTAATATAAAAAATTTAACTTATTAAATCCCTATTCTTGTATTCCCGCCATATTCTTGTGCAAAAGATTTGTAACTGAAATTACTATAAATTTTAATAGTGTTGTCAAATGTTTATTTGTTTCCTTTAAATTATTTATTGACTTCCTATTTGTTATTTATCAACTATTAATAATTGTCAAATTTAAATATTTAATGAAAAAAAAACATAAATTTTTGAAATTCTGTGACTTAATCGATTGAAAGTATAAATAAATATTTTTGTAACAATTAAAAAAATATACAAATAAAAAATTTGCCATCAAAATGTTCAAAACAAAATTATAGGACATCAAATAATAATATTTCAAAAATCAAATTAGGAAAAAAAATATAACAATTTTTTTTGCAAGTGCATGTATGTATATGTTATGTTATTTAAATATAATAATCTAGTTAATAAATGAATGTATATCATTGTTATGTATAATAAAATAACAAAAAACACGTTATGTTAATAATAGTATTAAAAAAAAAACAAAACAATAATAAACTGAAAAATATCTAAAATGCATTAAAGTATGTGTAAGTAAATGTAAGTAGAAAATTATTTAAAAATAAAAAAAATATTATATAAATTTTTTTTATTCAATTTTAAGTTTTATATTTTTGTTATTTTTTTATATTTATTAATTTTTGTTGCACATCTTTTATTCATGCAATTAATTACTGTCATCATTCGCAAAATACATGTTGACATTTTCATAAATTATTATTTAAAAAAAAAACAATAACAATTTTCAATTTTTATTTGCATTCTACGGCCATGCTAATAATATTACATAAATAGTATATATTTGTATATATACAAGGTGTTTGATTCGTAAAATTGGTTAATAAGTAATCGGATCATATTATTATAACAAGATTTTCCGGCTATTATTCGCAATAATTTCTGAAATTTTCAACTCAATTAGAAAACACAAGAAAACCTTAGAAATAATAAAATAAAATAAAACAAATCGGAATCAGTTACTGTATCAGTTACTGTAATGCGTACGAAAATATAATTTTTCAGTTACAGTTAACAAAAAAAACGATTAAAGCGGTAATACTGTATTACTTAAATAGTACGGTGCTCCAAAATATATTTTACTGGAACACCATGTATAGACTAGGTGGTCCGCTTCCACCTCAAAATCTTTTATGATATTCTAGATAAAAACTTGTTCTAAACAGGGACATTATTTTGAAATTTAATTTGGGCTAGAGGAAGTAATTCAATTTAATTTTATTTTATTATATTTTAATATTTCAACTGCACATTTATGGGTAAAAAATAAATAATGTGTCTCACAAATAGCAACAACAGTTTGAAGATATGAAAGCTAGGTCATAATGTGTTCTTCAAAATGTTTTTCAAATTGATGTCCCTTGCTAATGGTATATATTGGGCCAGTATCAAATACCGTTTTCGAGTTATGGCTTCCCAAATTTAAAATATTGATATAAAAAACTGAAATTTTTGTGAAAAATGTTCATTATTCCGGAAAAGCTCACTAAATTTCCCTTTTTTATTAATTTTTTTTGGTGCATTTTAGCATACATTATATTTTTACCATATACAAAAACTTATTGTCCCGGTAGCCATACATACAAATAAAAATGAGTTTTAATTAATTTTCAGAACAAAATATAATTATCAATATATACATAATTATTTTATTTAGACATTTAGTGTATCTAGTAGGTGTGTAAGGGTAGTTCATTAACCCTTGATTACTTGCTAATGCTTGATTAAACTTACCGAATTATAATTATACTATTCTAAAATTTATAAATCAAATAACAAACGAAAATTTAAAATTTAAAATTTTATTTTATACTTAAGCACCATGTATACATACATTTAAACATAATGCTTGCTATATTCATTTGTTTGTTTCATGATTATTTTTTTTAAATCATTTAATACCTATAAATATCACAACCTGCATCATTATATTAAATACTATCACCAAATACCTATAATTAAACTAAATAATTGTTACTAAAACCAAAAAAAAAAAAAAAAAAAAAACAGAATTAAAACAATAATACAAAAAATTCCAATTTTCCTTTTGAATAAATAATAATGTGTTATTTTTTTTTTTTTTTTTTCAATTATATATGATATGCCAGTGCACACTTATATATTAAAAAATTCAATATAAAAAAAAAAAAAATTCAAATGTCCTTTTTTTCTGAAATTTATTAATTTTTTTTGTATATGAATCTTAGATTGTGCTCCCTATTTTATCTCTATTCATAAATTTTTCTTTATTTTTAAAAACAAAAAAATATTAATAAAATCTTTTACAAAATAAAATTATATCAGCTTAAAATTATAATAAAATATAATTAACATAAAATAAATTTTTATATTGTCTTACCATTTTTTTTTTTTTGTTTTTTTTTTACGATATAATAAAATAATTCAAAACAAAACATTTAAATTTTTGTAATCAAAAATACAAAAACTAAAAAAAAAAAAATCTACAAAAAAAAAATACAAATTTAAAATAAATAGCTCCGCACTCGCCACGCCGTCAAAAACTCAATCTTCGTATGAAATCTTTAAGTTTGGATTCACCAGAATCCTCTGAATTACATGGTCAAATACGTAGACGTCCAGCAGCTGGCCCAAGTACATATTATCCAGGAGGTGGTGGAGTTGGTAGTATTTTAAGTGGCGGTGGAGGAGGTTCTGGCGGACTTTTAGAACATAGTACACCACCTTCTAACA
Source organism: Argyra leucocephala (assembly GCA_963942445.1). NCBI lineage: Eukaryota > Metazoa > Arthropoda > Insecta > Diptera > Dolichopodidae > Argyra > Argyra leucocephala. The sequence continues at coordinate 114,177,525 of OZ012678.1, read as the reverse complement.
ACAGTAGATTACATTGTAAGTAACAAAAGCAAATCGAAAAAACAAAAAAAAAAAACTATACAGAAACAAAAAAATAAGATTTGATGTGTAATGTAAAATTCGAATTAAAAAATGATATACAAAAAAATTCAAGAAAATAAATCTATTTGATTAAATTAATTAATTGCAATTGTTCTGTTTAATATTAATAATATTAATTAATTAATAATCCTCGTAAAATTTAAAATCCTCTTCTTTTGTAATAATTTTATTATTTTTTGGAAAATTTCTATGATTATTGATTTTGAAATTCCTAAAATTGGTGATAGATATTTTGAAATTTCATATATCTCTAGCTCTACATTATTATAAAATATGTTATAGGGAATTCGATAAGTATTGGAATGATTCATATTAGTCGACGAAGTATGACAGGTTTATAAGCTTCAATTTCAATTTTATCCAATTTTATGAGACGATTACAATTCACCAGTGATTATTTGTAATTACGATAATTGTCTGTTGTTGAATTTTATAAATTGAAATTATTTTATAAAAAATAGACTATTAGATTGATATTCAGTATAAAACAATCTTTATTAATTCCATATATAGTTATATTTGTTATGCACCTGTCCTACCATCAACTGACTGTAGCATCTGTTATTTCAAGTATATAACTATATACAATATACTATATATACATACTATTTCATATACATAATCATATAATGTAAATCAGTTTTGATTAAATGCATTTCCCAACAAAGTATAATGTCGTCTATTATCTTGTAAATATAAATTTTTTATTATTTATATTTACTATCATTAATTGACCACAATTTAAATTATGGTGAATTACAAGTATTAGTATCAGAGTCATTCTAAGTAAATAATACATTTTTATTCACATAAATCAATTATACATATTATGTTTTACATACTATGTACATAAAAAATAAAGAATGGAAAACTATTATAACTCACTAGCTAATATTCACTAATAATCAAAAAGTCCCGGATTTGTATGAAAGGTATATTTTTCTATGAACTATGCTGTTTAAGAAATTACTTACGTCCTGATGATTGTAATACTTTTTCACATTTAATTAGTTCATTAACAGAAAATATAAAATACTCATTGACAAAAACTTCTCGGTCTATTTTGTGTAAAAAATTGCAGTACCGTACAATGTACAAAAAGGTGTTGTACTATATCTAAATTACTGACAATAAAATTAAAAATTTAATAACAATTTTTGTAGCAGTTGATTGCTTTAAACAACGAATATATCTATTTTATTTATGATTTCTAACTTAATATATTTTTACATGCATTTTTACATGATTCAATATCGGCTTTGCATAGTAAAGTCAGCTCATCGACCTGTTGTTCTTATATCTGTTAAATAAAAGGTGCATTCACAACTAATTTTCTACATCAAATTTTAGAATGCAACCTAATTATATTCTTCTAACAAAACTGTGAAGTATATTTCCTATATTTTAAAAAATTATTGTTGATTATAAAATGATGAAGAATAAAGGACATTCATAATAAAATAATAATAAAAATCTTTAATGAAGATATAACGAATTTATAATACGCCTGAAAATTATTAATTAATTGTACTGTAAAAATATTTTTTATAATCATACATAGTCACCTGTGATTAGTACACAAAATTCCCAATTATATCGAATTCTCCGTAAAATATTATATAACTCTTAAATTATCAACATTACAAATTTTCAATAAAATTAGTAAACAATATAATTTGAAAAGTTTTAATAAAACAAACTAAAATTTTATGAGAAAATAAATAAATAAATTGACCCATTATTATTTTATTTTAGTTGCACTGGAAATTCATAAATAAAATTAGGAAATTAAAATTAAAATTATTTTTTTCTAAATTTAAAATTTATTTTAAAATATTTTAAAATCTGCCCAAAAGTAGAAATTTAAATGAATTAGATTTTAATTAGATATTTTCATATTATTATATTGAAATTTAAATTGAATACCTACTCTCGTACTAAAAAACTAATTTATAATTTAATTTTATATTTATTCAATTTATTTTTAAAATTAAGCAATATTTACCAAAAAAAACTACATAGGTAAAAATATGATCAAAAGTAACTTCTGATTAAATGATCGTACTTATTCTAGGGTAATCAAATAATAAAATTGTAAAACTGCATGTAAACTAAGTTAACATTTTTAGAATGAAGGTATCAATTTTGAAATTGAAAATAAAAAAAACTGTAACTGCATTTGCAAATTAACATTCTAATAAATAACTACTTTTTTTGTTTTTTTTTCTCTATAGAAAAGTTTTTAATGAAAAAAATATTCTATATCAATTTAAATACATACAACTAAACTTTTCTATATAATAATGTTTCTAAGTTCTTTTAAATGAATACAATATGTTTAGCAACATTGCTGCTAAATTTTTACTGTATTTTTAAAATAAATTAAATTGTTTTAAGAAAGTTAAGTTTTTTAAAATTGTTCTTCCATTTTTTTTTTTTTTTTTGTTAAGCTTAACTTATTTTCGAAAAATAAAATTAAAAAAAAAAAAAAATTTCAATTCAAATAAAATTTAACGAAAAATTTCATTTTCTAATTTTTTATAAAAAAAAAATCTAAAAGTTTTTTGTTGCAAAGAACTTTTTATATTAAATACAAATAATTAAATCAAAGGTGAATACTATGCTCTGTGTATGTATACAACTAAATATGTGGAAAGAAATTGTTGAAGTTCAGAGACAAGGTTTGTTTTTTTTTTGTATGTAGAGATATAATTTCTAGAGTGGTTGTAGATGAAAACTCCTCTTATCATACATGTTCGTATAAATTGTTTAATTTACAATTCATCCATTTCTATTTAAATGAATTTGGAAAATGTTAAATTTATACACCTTTAAATGAACTTTAAATCACATTATAAATATTACGAAATTTTTAACATTCAAATTCTAAACTCCTTAGTGAGTCATTTATAAACCTTTTCAAAACGAAATGTTGCTATAATTATTTACTTTAATATTCACTTTAAAGAAAAATGGGCTCTTTAGTGAAATAAAAGTAATTTTACTGTCAAGTTCGAACATTCCGAACTCAAATTTGTTATATTTTAAATCAAAATTTCTAGCAAACAAATAAAGTTTGAAGTAAACATTTTTTAACAAAAAAAGTAAGTTTGAATTGAATATTTTTTAGCTTTTGTCTGAAATAAAAAATTAAATAAAGAAAAATTTAATTAAATCTAAAACAATTTTACAAAAAATTTTTTCTTCTCGAAATCCTGTTTAATTCAACAACTCGTACCATCTCTAGTTTTTTTTTACTTAAATAATTAATTCAAATCCCAAACTAAAATGCAGATATTGTATTTTTATATTTCTAAACTACAAATATAGAATGTTTTTACGTTGTCGAATTTTCAACAATCCAAAATTATTCAACCTATTACACGCTCTCTATTTATTTTTTCCAAGTAGTTGGCCAATGGCTTCCTAACTTGATTTAAATGTTATAAAGCATGCTCAAATGTGTAACTATTTTGAGTTTTTTTCTGACATTTCAATTGTTCGGAATATTATTCGATTTGTCTAATAATATTTCAGTTGTCAAAGAACTAGAATGTCTCTAATAAATTTGTGCAGTCGGAATAATAAAATTAAATAAAATTAATCAACTTGTCACATTTGCCCTTATTTATGGTTTTTATTTTTCAATTTTTTGTTCTACTGCTTTCATCTCTATAATTTTTAGTTGAATCGGCAGTTCATATGTCTTTCAATATTTTGCCTATTACTTTCATCTACAGATCTCCATGATTTTGAATGGTATTGGTATACTAACATCGTTTTGCACTCTAATTTTGAAATTGATTTTTAAGCTAATTTAAGGCTATTCAAACATGGTATTACTTCAATTTTCAGTTGTAATCGGAATCAGAACCAGAAAGCATTCATAATTTTTCTCTATAAGAATAAATATAGAAAAATGGTCAAACATTTTTTAATTCTCTTCCACTGAAAACTTATTTTCATTATAAGTTTAATTTAAAATTGATCTCCTTCCAATTACAAATTTCCACAAAGTTTGACAAATAAATTTTTTACAAAAATAAAAAATAAACTTTTTTACTTTGAAATTGAAAAAAAAAGACAATATTTAAATTTTTATTTTTGAAAATAAAAAAAAAAGCAGAAAACAAAAAAAGTTAACTAATAAATAGTAAAAACAAAATTCTATTTTAAGAATTTTATATTATGAAATTGTAAATAAAAAAATACATCTAAGTTTATAATTCACGTGAAAACTGCAATAGATAAAAATTAATTTTAATAATTAAAATAGGAAAAACAGAGTAACGAACAATACCTACCCTACTTATATAACGAGCTTAAGTGAATAATTATTTTAAAAATAAATTAAATGTATCCAACTCTAATTATCTGTTTCGGATCATTACAATTGACTTCATACAACTGGGATATTCTAATATTAAAATAAAAAGCCAATATTTGCACTAGTGAATAATTCACAAAAAATTCCAGTATTCTGGAAATTATAGTATAGTATCAAAATGAGTTACGATTGACATAACACAACCCGATATAGAAAATCCCACAACTCGGTATAGAAAATTTGCTACTTAATATTTTTATTATAAACTACATAAGTATACAGATGTATTAGATGTTATTAATGTTATACTGGATTGGTTAATCATGCAAACAATCTACGAGTATTGTTCAAATAATTATTTCCAGCAATACTCGACTAAGCAAGTTTTTCTACATATATAAGCATTTATTATTATTTATTAAAACTATCTCAGTATTAGTCAAGCCCTGATATGGACTAATACGGTACAACATACTATTGTAGAATTCCCAAACGAAGTTAAAATTCGAATTTCACATATAGTGATGAAATTTGTTAAATACAAAAAATTACTATAAAAACATTATTTTCTATAATAATATATACACCTTACGTGATCATTTGGTGTTAGTTTTTATTTGGATTGTTTGTTATGTCAGGTCAATATTAGAATGAACCCCAACGAATGTATTCTCCTTTTTTTTGTACATGTCTTCATAAATTTTTACGTGAAATATAAATTTAGCTGAATTAAAAACAAAAATTTCAAAAATAGTAGAAAATAACAAAATCTACTTGTAACAGTTTTTTTTATTCTCATTTTCCTGCTTGATAAGTTAAATAAGACTAAAAAATTGTGAAAAAAAAAAATTTTTCAATTCGAAAGTTTAGATAACATTTTTTTTTTTTACAAAATAAAATAAAAACTTTTTTTTTTAAATAATAGTTAAAATATATTTACATTAGTTGAAAAAAAAAGAAACACTTTAAACATACAACATACTCATAGCTTTGTATAACAAATAAATATAAAAGATTAGAATATACTATAGAATATTATATATATCATGTATTTTAAATATATATATATATATATATATATATATATATATATAATAATATACATATAATATTTGTATTGTTCTTGTCATCATACAATTCAGATTAAGCTTTTCAGAGTTTTTATTTTATTTTATTTTATTTTCCACAATTTAATTTTTTTCTCTCTTTTTTTTTTTAATTTTGTATATTTAAAGTAGATAATTTAAGAGGTAAGAAATTTGATATTTTATTTGAAGTTAAAATATATTATATAAATTATTTAGTAAAAACATATTTTAAGAATTTGCTATTATTAGTCCCAGTTGATTATTTAAATCGCAATTAATATATAAGATTTATTAACAATGGTGCTTCATACATTTAAATTTACTGAACCATATCAAAAATATTCGAAGCTAATGATTTGTCGACTACAACAGTTTCCATCAAAATGCAGTAATACAAGTAATATAATTAAATAAGTTAAATTGGAGATCAATCAAGGAATATGACTGTAATTTGAATCAAATTTGATGCCATTAAAATTTAATAAAAATAAATATTAAAAACAATTCGTATGAATAATTTTTCTAGATAATGCTAATTCTTAAAAATATATTATTATTACTCATTTATACATCAGTATTATTGAGCAAAATACTGAGCCATACATATATTATCGAGAACATACTAAAACTGTAATCGAATATGCTAAATTAATTTAATTTAATTTTATTTAATTTTATTTTCCATGCATATAAATATGCATACAAAATATATTAGCCCCTTCCTGGAAGAAATGTCAGCCATTGTTATGCTAAATTAAGATAAAATGGAAAAATATTTATATTAGATTATCTACAACATCTAGTTTGACAATATTGATCAAAATAATTTTGTATCAATGCATTGTGAATGATAGATGAAATTATTTTGGATTTTTGCATTTGATTTGGTTTTGTAAAATTTACAAGCTATGCAAGCAAATTGCAAAATATTCAAAATGACTGACATTACCTATTATATGATTTCTGTTTTGCTTACTCTTACTAAATAATCGATTACACCACAAAAGTAGTCAACTTAAACTGACATTAAAATTAAATAACTTAAATGAAATTAATTCGATAAATTAGACTGCAAATACAGTTGATCTTAGTTTTACTTTTCCGATTACAACTTAAAATTGAAGTAATACCATGTTTGAATTGCTATGAAATTAGCTTCAAAATCAATTTCAAAATTAGAGTTAAAAACAGTGTTCGTATACCACCTTCTTTATTTTGTTTAATGTTTTCAACAAATTATTTACAAAAAAACCCTATTACGAATAATTTTTGGGGATAATTAAAAAAACATTTTATTTGATTTTGCCGTTAAATTCATTGAATATTAAAAATAAAAATATTAAATAAAAAATTAATTTCGGAATGAATATAATAATCAATTAATAATTGAAAAACATTCATGGATGCAAAACGTATGTTTATAAGAAAAATAAATATAGAGTGAGCAATAATACTAATGTCATTCTTAAATAAAAATTTCATTATCTGAGCTGCTTGTTATTGAAAAAACACGACAAAAAAAATAATAAATTCAATAATAAATTAAATAAATTGTCTGCAGCTGACAACTTTGTTCTAAATGAAAAAAATAAATTAGTTTCGAAATTATGGTGAAATTACGAAATAACAGTTTATTGTAATTAAGTTGTGCAATGCTAACATGGTATAACAAAAATATGGTGTAATTCATTTATGTTTTCAATATTTTCAGTTTTATCAAGTAGTATCGAGTATGAACATTTTGTACATAATATTCGTCAATAATTTAAAAAAATATGGCTAAATTATGTAAATAATTAATCAATATTAGATTTCTCATTTTTAAAAAAACAGCCAATATATGTAGCTCAATCAGTCAAAATATATTCAAAATTGTATTATAATTTTTGTAATTTATTATATTCGATAATAATGTATTGATGTTCAGTAATGCTCAACAACAGCCAATAATACTCTAAATCCAATAAATAATTCGACTTAATGATGCTAAATGAAAGTAATAGTAAAAGTTACGAATAAATAAAACTAGATACATATTTCTTAAGCAATAGCATTAATGAGTAAATACTTAATTTTTGGTTTTTTTTTTGGAAATTACAAAATTGATATTCTAACATTGAAAGGTCCGACAAAAGATATGAAACTTTTAAAACTGCAAGTTAAATTTTGATCGAAAGTTATAATTAACTATTCAGAAAGTGACATAAGTTTGCAAGCGATACGTAAAATGAATTAGTAAAAAAAAATTATTTTTAAATTTACTACAACGGTAAACACACACATAAATTTTAAATTGAAATTATAGGAATGAATAAACATTTTTAAGAAACAAATATGCAAAAAATGCCAAAAATAATAAAATACATTTTCTATATTGAAAATAAATCGTTGAAATTTTGAAAATATGTTTTTTTTTTCAATTACCATAACTATGTCTTAAAATGTATGTCCATTGCTGCGGTAAAATGGAAAATAAAATATATTGAAAGAACTGCAACATTATCGCTAGAACAGACTAAGGTGTAGCTACATAATAATATAACAATAATTATTTTTCAAAATGTTAGGCTAGTCGCATAAATGCAACTGGTTTTATGTGTGCGCGCTTTCATATAAACTCATGGAACACAAATATTCAATTGAACAGTTGCAAAATTAAAAATTGCATGTCTGCTCCAAGACTTAAATTGTCCGTTATATAATTAATGTTACATTTTTTTAACTAAATAGTTAGTTTGAAATGAGCTTAATTCTTTTTCGCATTGAAATGATCTAAAATTGATCACGTCATTTTCAGTAAAATGATTTTACTACAAAGTTTGGTTATAATATTTCCAATTTTATATCAATAGCATTTAAATTTATTATAACCATTACAAAAAATTTGTAAAATGAAAATATATATTACACTTAATGTACATCTCATACATAATTTGGAAGTCCTTGGCATAGCTCAAATATCATGGTTCTCTACTATAGTTTTCAAACATTGTTATCTTCACAAAGTAGTTGGTTACTGTACTCAATGTACTTACAATCTTAAATATATAAGATAACATCGTTGTATAAAATTTAAAATAGCAATCATTTTCTAGAATCTAGACTACAACTATTATTACTATACATATTATATTTTATTCTAAATACCTATCATATTATTAAATTAAATTTAAAAGTAGATTATTTAATTATTAGAGTTTTAAATAGAAATAATAGATTTTTTATTTTATTTTATTAATTAACAAAATATTATTTAATAAATATTTATAATTCATATAAGCTTCTTGTTAATTAAATAAACAAGTTTGTTTTAGACAAATAAGTATCAATATTTTTAAAAGTAAATTAATTATATAAATAATGTATTTTTAAAACACAAACCTATAATATTATTACTATTATTATTAATCTTGCTTTAGTTCATTTTTATACTTATTATTACAAATAATATTAGCTAATTAATTAATTAATTAATTAATAATAATGTAAAATTATTAGTAGTTATTTTTATAATTAATTAAATTAATAAATAGATATATATGTATATATAAACAAATACAAATATTATACAAAGTAATCACATAAAATGTTTGCTACAAATTTATAGAGAACTACAAAACAAAAGGTAAACCAGAAATAAACACTAAAAAAATAAATAATTTAGTGAAAATGTATTATAAAAATAAAAATGCATTAAAATTCAATCTTTTAACAATTAGTTTCACTTAAATAATAAAAAAAAAAAATATTTTTTAGAATAAACACAAATATTTACAATTTTTTAAGGCCACAAAAATATAAAAATTATAAAGTTTTTTTTTTTTTTAATTTTATATATTTAACTTTATATTAATAGTAATTAATTTACAGCTCCATCTAGTCCTCCACAGCAAAGGAAATTATTATATGCTAATCGTGGTCTTCGGACTGGTTCAGTTGAATTACCAGATGAAGTTGAGAAATCTTTATCATCAGCGAGTACATCACCATGCCCATCACCGGTAAGACAGCAACAGGTAACTTAAAAATAAAAAAAAAAAATAAATAAAAAATCAATGTTTTTACTGAATAATCGGGAAGGGGTAGGTAATAATTTTACTAAATAAAATCTTCCAAATATTTTTGTACTATAGCATGTATGATTTTTGGACTAAAATGCTCAAAATTTAGGGAAGAAAATTAAGTAGGTAATAACTATCAACAGTTAAAGTTATCATTAGTTTTTTTAGTATAATAGATATAAAGGTTAATTTCGATTCGTTTCTTATAAGCCGCAAATTGTATCTCATTAGAAGAGTCTGTTTCTCTTCGGTTATATATCAGCTTTATTTAAATTTTTTTTATCTATTTTCTAAAAAAAATAATGTTGCGCCTTTTAAAAAATATACTAATAAGCTGGTGAAAAATTTACTTTGGTAGATTGTTATTTCATAAAAGGCACATGCCTAGTTTTATATAGAAAAACGGTAAAAAAAACATTTTTTTTAAATTTAATTGCTTATATTATCTTCTAAACTATTGGACATAGACATAAAGTATGTATGTATGAGTTATAGCAAAACATATACCTTTTCACCAATATACAAACATTGATTTTTTCCCAAAGTTTTCTATTTTGAATTACAATATCTCCATAATGGCAGCACCAATCGTCATCAAAAAAATGTTAAAATATGCCTCAAGCCGTTATGTTTTTAGTACATCTGAATATATATATATATATATATATCTAATGGATCAACAGATATAAAAGTTTTTATACAAATATATCAAAACAACCAGGATACCTTCAAATGTGCTTTTCGTCCTTAAAAGATAAGATGCGTCACTAAAGATATATATTTGTGAAAGCTAGCAATTCCAGCTGTCTTTGGGACATGGTCACTAGGTCCTACGCCAATATAACATCTCCCTCAGAATCCCCAAAACATGAATGATTTTCAACTTTTCTGTTCTGCAAGATTTTTCAATAAAATAAGATTTTGTGTTTGCAAGATTATTTTGTAATGCAAGATTTTGTGATGTAAGGTTTTCTCGCATTTTCGTTTTTTCAATTAAAAAGTTTTCAAAAAATTTGAATAAATTTAAATTTCAATTATTTACTTATTTGATTTAAATCAATTAAAAGTTTTTGCAAAAAAAATATATTAAAAGTCATTACAACCGGCTTAATATTTAATTTGAGGATTGGTAGATATTAAGTGTTAATTTTTAATTTCGAAAACTTAAAAATTAAAAAAAAGAAATAAATATAAAAGTTTTTACTTGTTTTTTTAATCCGGATATAAATTCAATGAATCAAAAAAAATAAATAATTTATATTTTATTATTTTAAAGTTAATCAATGAATTAAAATGAATTGAATTTATTTAATATTAATTTCATTAATATTATATAAATTAATTTCGTAATTATTAAATTTATTTTATTGGCGATATTCTCTATGCAATAAAAACATTTCGTATATAAATAATAAATTTTTTAAAAAACAAAAAAAAAAAATTATTGGTAAAATGGTAATAAAAAAAAAATCCATAAAATTTGTTTTTATTTTTTTTTTATAATTCCGCCTGTAGTCCTGTTTTTTTGTCGATTTATTATTCATCACATATTATTTAATATAATATAATATTATGACCAATCAAATAATATGTGATAATAAAAATAAAAAAAGCTAACATTTTTTATTTATTTATTTTTTTTTTTTTAAATAATTACAAAAAGGAAATATTAAAAAAAAAAAAAATTTTGTAGTCCTTTTTGTATAACAGATATTTATAAAATGATTAATTTTTTATACCTAGTATGTGAATCTCTAAATTGAATTATAAAATTTTATGTCCTTATTTTTTTTTTTTTTTATGTTTTTATTTTTACAGAAATCACATCGTTTACTTCCAACGAATCTTTATGTAATTTTATACAATTTTAAAGCAAGACATGGTGATGAATTGGATTTAAAAGCTGGCTATAAAGTAAGTTAATTCTTTTTTTTTTTGCTTACTTTTTTAATTTTATTTAATTTTATAAACAATTTAAATTAAATAAATTTTATAAAAAAAAACTGTTTTATGTAGGATGTGTTTACATTTTTGAATATAATAAAATAATTTTTTAAAAAAGTTTTTATATTTTATATTATTATAATAAAAATGAAATTTAGACCTGAAGCAATAATTATAATATTAAAAATAAAATGTTCGTTATCAGTTTTGTATTTCATAACATCGTTTTGACAGTTTATTATTTCCCTTATGTATTTTAGAAATACATACGCATGTATTCATTTTTGTGACAATAATTTAATAATAACAAAAAACTTTAAAGAAAAACTTTTTTTTATTATATTTTTATATACTGTAAAATATAAACTGATAATGATGGTAAACTAATTAAAAATTGCAAAATTTGTTTTAATTAATTTGATAATCTGAAAATAGACGATGAGATGATTTAAGAAAGCAATGAAAATCGGTTGCTACGAGGAATAAAACTGAAGATTTTACACCAATCAAAGATCTGTACTCTATAATATAGGTCAACAATAATGTCTAAATATCGAAGATCCAATGTTTAAACCTTAAATGCATGTTTTATTTCTGAAACACTGGAAGGGCTCTGAAGCTCAAAAAAAGGTATAATGCAGGTTTGCTATACCATGTATAATCATCCATCCATATGCTTTTAGCATTGCGATATTTAATAACAACATTCATTTTCTTCGATTCAAAGTGTTTTATAGAACGAATTGGATTCCAGCTTGCAATTGTTAATAAGATATTTACAGATTTATCAGCCTAAGTTGTACCATGTAGTTTTTATCTGCTAAAGTATGCGTTTAAGTTTACTGGACCTACCATATAGTTCTCTTCTTTCCATACATTTGTTTAAATTAAAATCTTCCACTAAAGCTAATTGATTTTTGTATTCTTGAGAACACCACATGATTATTCAACATTCAGAACAATCTCTGTCGTGCAAAGTGAAAATTGTGTAACTCAGTTTTGGTTGTTTTCAGAAAATTAAGCTTAAACGTTTGTACTTGGCCTGCTTAATATTGTAAAAAAAATTTAACTGGAAATATTGAATAAGCTTGAAAATATCAAAATTTAATATGCATTATTTTTTTTTTTAAATTTTCATGTAATTTCGAACGAAATAATCAACAAAATTTTTTCATATTGAACTAAATTAATTTCTTTATACATATATATTTTTTGAACCATATGTCAAATATGTCAAAATAAAAATCATGCAAGCTGACTTACATCATTTTCAGTTTAAAATATTTTATATTTTCCCATGTGAAATGAATAAAAAAATACAACTAAAATTTTGTATTTAGGATTGAAATATGTTAACGAATTCATTAAAAATTGTACTACTTTGTGAAAATGAAAATTTTCGAAACATTTTTTTGTGCAACAACTACAGAGTGGAAAAAGGTTATATGTTTTACTTGTTTTGTTGACAGCTGTTCAGCACATTTTTCCTTTACAGTTTCTTCTGGTTTCAGTTTTTGGCTCCAGCAGTATTCATGAGTTATGCTTGATGTAAAATTTTACTATATTTGAAGCTGCTGTTCTACTAAATATTTTCTTTTATAAACTTTTTTTGCTTTGATTTCTTCTGCTGGAGGTTGATAATCAGATTCATCATCTGGGGAGAAATCTTGAGTGGTATTTTCCTCTTCGAAATATGCAATGAATTAAGTTGTCTTGCACGACTTTAAAAAATTTTAAATTATTAATTTGAATTTAAAAAATTGAAAATTTACTAGAAAAATATTTAAATCTAATTACAAGGTTTTTACTTTGAACTTCGAGAAACATTATAATAATTTTTAACAATTTATCCAATATAAAAATCATGCAAATTATTATACATATTTATGTTTTTAAAACTAAATTAACCATACATTTGCCACGGGACAACATGGTTCGATCAAATCGTCAAATACAACTAAATTATAAGAAAGTACTAATATTCTAAGCCAGGTAAATGAATATGTATGCACACAAAACATTACGTTTATGAAATGAATATGAAAGATTAACGGGAAAATAACGGTCACAACAAGATAGTTTTTGCATGGTTTTGATTTTGTATTATTGTAGCGAATTTGATATTTAGAACCAATATATTTTGCATTTTATAGAACTATGTGTGAAGAATTTGAAAAACGAAAAATAGTGAACACCGTGTAAAAAGAGTTACACGATTTTCACACTGCATGGCATATCGGGCATAGTTCCAGAAGTAAATAAAGAAATTGGCTATTTTTTTTATATATATATGAAACAAATTGGTTTATAAGTAATGGTTTATATTCTTATAAATTTATCAATTTCACCTATTTTCAGTGGAAAAACCAATCCCAAAAAAAGAATAATACTGTATACAAAGGTAATATCGAAGCAGAATATTACAGTTGAGAAAAATTTGGTAAATAACGAAGGCACCGACAGATAAATCGCTCGTTTCAATAGAAGAGAACTTAAATTGCTTTCTAACAATATAAAAATCCAAAACTAAACCTATAAAACAAAAAAATTTATATTTTATGGAGAACCCCGAGCAATCTAAAACGGTTCCAATAACATATTTCACCACACAACATATTCCACATATTGCACAAAAAAATCCCGGCTACGATATGACCAATGGCAAGATGGTAAAGGAAATTTCAAAAAGGGTCCAAAATTGGTCACTTACTTATTTAATGCTTTGTTCAGAACTAACAACATTCCTGAACAATAGAAAACCGTACAAATTATAATATTCTTTATTTGTGGTTTAACAAGGTAGAGTATTAGATAAGCTTTCAAACATGTTTTTGAAAAATAACTTATGAAAGACTGATCCCAACAAGTAAGCGGTTAATACTTAGTCACCAGTTTGGCTAATATAATAAAATCCCGAACTACGTTTTAATTTTCAACATTGTACTGCTTCAATAAACTGCTTTAATAAACACAAATGAATAAGAGCGTGGCGCATTTATATTGAATTATTTTATTAGTAAATTGTCTCCGCATTTTAAAATCAAAGCAGGAAAACACAAATCGACTAAAATCTTTGAGCAAAAGTTCTAACCGTTTATATCTGAAATTGATGTTTCGAATAAAATCAATTATTTTAAAATTTATAAATATAGCTATATTGTTAAAATCGCTTAAAATAAATTATTATCAATTAACAACGTTTTTTTTGATAATTTTAGGAATAAAATGTAACAATCCTGCTGCCAACGTGCCGTTGTAGCAACAAAATAAAATTAAAAAAAAAACAAAATCAGTAAACAAAAATTTTCTCTCTTCTGCTGCGTTTGTTTATTTAATTCTACATTCTATTAAACTATATATACAAAAAATGTTGTATATCCCATTTTAAGTGATTGTGCAATGTAAATAAATGCTTCTGTACTCCGTCCAAAATGATATTTTGATTTAAAATCCAAAAGCATGGATCACATAGCTTTTGTTTATGTAGATTATATGGATAGATTGTAATGTGATACATTGATTATGTAGAGTAGATTGTGTAGAACCAAATGAAGAACAAATTTGTTGCTTGGGTCTGAAAGGGATATAAACAGTTATTGACATGTAACCGTTAGAGAAAAAATAGTAAAATGCTGCTTTTGTAAACGGTATTTTATGTCGGAGTGTGGAGTAGGCCTATTAGGAAACCACAAAAAAACAACCTTTTTCTTTACTTCATGGGTGTTGCAGAAAAAAGAAAATAAATTTTCAATAAAAAAATTGTTATTGTTTAACTCAATTTGATGTTGTAAGAAACAATTTTTCAGTTTATCGAATTATTTCGATCTTTTTACCAAACAAAAAAAAGATTTTTACACCTGACTTAGCGTAATACCCCTAATATTTGATTACATTTCTTAGAATTAACTTTTTTGTATCAGTTTTACAAAAAGTTCTTTTTTTTTCTAATTACAACACCGTTTTGAGAGGGGCTTTACAACTAGTTCTTTAATAAGCGATAACAATTCTAATTTTTTGACTATCATAAATCATTATGTATCCTAACGAAAATATGACATATAGTTGTCAGAATCAAACAAAATTTTGACAGCAAATACTTGAGAAGATTCTGAATATGGTGGTTATTTCAACTCAATTATTCCTTATTGTGACATAAGCGGTTTGATTTGTTGGCACAGAAATATCCTTTATATTCCTTAATAAATTTTTTTTTCTCTAGTATTCATTTTCTAAAACCAACTTCATGAAAAATCTGAAAATATATTTTATAAACTAATATACACAATTCCCGTCTTGGTCTATAAATAATTTTCAAATAAATTGTAAATAAAAACTCATTTTGAAGATTTAAAAATTTATTCAGATCTAAAATCGCATTAAATATTATAATATAGATTTGATCGAGCATAATTTCATCTCATAACTATAAATTAGAATTCAAAATTGTTTTTCTTTTTATTTAACATTTCAATAATTTACAAAATTTCTATAAAAGTTATTTGAAATAAAATTTTATGAAGTATTTTTAATATTCCAAAAACACACTTAAACTTAAAAATTTATTTCTATTATTGTCCCCCCATAGGGTAGTATCTCCCCTCCTTCAACATCAATATTTTTTGAAAAAATTCACATTTTCATTCATACATATCCATTTTTTTCTTTTTAAATAATAAAAAAAAAAAAATTTATAAATCAATTGAAAGTCCTTTATGCATACACAAAAACACATAAAAAAATCTTTAATGAAAAATATTAAAAAAAAAAAAAATTCATAAATCAACAAAAATGTGACTTGTATGGTTTGTTTTTTTGTTTCTTGTTTTGTTTTCCTTTTCTAAATGTGCCTCATTTATTTTTTAACAGAACCCCTTTTTTCAGAACACAATTTTTTTTCAATAGGGCGAACAAAAGGATACTCGTATATTATGAAATAATAAAGTTTAATTTTTCTTGACGATAGTAGAACTTCTTGAACATTGATGTACCGAATCTAATTTGGTGCAAAATAGTTTTGCGATTTGTTGTGATACAGATTTCTGATTTTGTTGTAATACAGATTTCTGACGCGTGTAATTAATACGATAGAATTTTTTTTACGATTTAGAGTCAGGCATGTTTGTTGTCGATGATTCCCTTATTATGGCTCGATTGATTAATTAAATAATATTCGATTACTTTTGTGATCTCAATGTATTCGATACATTTAAGTCTTGTTGCAATTTATCTATTTATCAAGTAAATTTTTAAGCTTAAAGATGATAAGTTGGTAGAATTTTATATCATTGGGGACCTGCTGAAAAATAATTAACACTTTGTCCGTTTTTTTTTTATTCATACCATAAATTTATTACGCTAATTAGCTTTTATGGAATGATGAAGGAAGTAAGTTGCTTCCGAAATATCGATATTTTTGTAAAATAAATATAAGTTATTAGGGATAACTTAACTTTTATTCCATAAATTAAGTATATCACTAAAAACAAATCTGTTTATCAAAAATGGTAGCTGGTTAACGGTTAATAATTATTTTCTTCTAATAAATTCCTGTTTTCAACTCAACTCTACACCTTTACAACTTCAAATTGGGAATAAGCAATTTCAAAATGGAAATAAACAAGAGATGTCAATATGTTGAACAACTTCTGGCATATATCAATCAGAAAATAAACCAATCGTATATATGGATGAAACAAACTTCAAACTTTTCATATCAAGAATAAAAAGACGATGCAAAAAAGGAAGCCGTTTTCGACAAATTGCAGCAGGCAGCCGTGGCGCCGATGTCCATGCATTGGTAATGTGGGTCTTATTCATCATGAAGTAAGAAGAGGAGCATTTAAAACGCCTCAAGCAAAAGAAACTAAATATCAATCACCAGTCGTAATGGTAATTAGTAATACTCCGTGTCATACGTCATAAGATGTGTTTATTGAGAGTGAATTTATCAATCATCGGTTATTAGGATTAGGCCCGTACAGTCCAATATTAAATCCAATAGAGCTTGCTTGTTCAGTTCTTACGGTTTTATTAAACGAGATTTATCAACTGAAATATTTAATGAAACTGAATAATTATTTTTTTATATTATAATTAATTTTATTTTTGTCAAAATGCCTTTTATTTTGAAATTATTGTGTACGTGTACTGTGGTTGAAAGTTCTAATCTTTGTAGAAACTGCATTATGCGAAGCAAAGATAATCTAGTTTAATAGATAGGGTTTGCATAGATCCAAATTAACTATTCTGCGTAAGCCAATTTGTGATTTAATTAAAAGGAAATGGTGGAGCTTAAGTGGTCTATGTACATGCCATGACATGATCCATTATAATCAACATTTTAACAGGCATTCTAAAGCTGGGAATTTTTATATGAAGCATATAAATCGTACCGGTAGTTAAGCTTTCATTTCAATTCCAATTGTTATAATTTCTTAAAATAATACAGAGTAGCTGCTTCAGCTATTTGTTGTTTTTTTTATTAACGAAGTGAATTTCAAAATTGACGCGATCTTTTCATATGTACTTCTCCGTTTGATTGTTTAAACCTGCAGATTAAAAAAAAAAAAAATTTTTTTTTATATTTTAAATAGGAAATATTTTTCCTTTTTTTATTTATTTTCCGTCTATGCGGACGTTTTTCTTTTTTAAAATTTAAAAATTAAAATTGAAAATTGACATCAAATTCGACAACGTTGAAGTTGTCATCTTCAGTAAACAGTGGATAAGTTATTATAATTACTTATATTTATATAAAAATTAAGATTACATTTCTAAACTAATTTGGGTAATTTTACCGCCTATTTTGTTACTTTTATTGCAGTGTCATATAATACATTACTCTTGAACGTAAGTTAGTCATTCTAGATTTCTGTGTTGTTGTTCTTGTATATTTCATACTATTCCAGAGTGTCCATTATGCTACCATTTTGATATTTATGCAACGGTATGAAATTACTTTGAAAATCACCAAATTCGTGACCTTCTTGTATTATATGTGCTGTGTAGTTTGATGTGCAGTTTATTGCGTGTTTTACAGGTAGATGCTCCTTGTATCTTTTGAGAAATGGTCTACCTGTTTGGCCTATATAGAATTTATCGCATTGTTCCTGTTGAATCTTCTATTGCTATTTCACTTTTTTTCCTGAGTTTATTACCTATATTGTTATTGGTTCTATAAGCGATTTGATATTTATATTCACTTATTGTGTTTTTTATTGCATATGGGATGAATTTAGAGAATTCTGCTGATATGTATTTAGTTTTTTCATTAATTGTTTTATTGATTGTTTGGTTAATCTTATATTTGTTATTATGTTTCCTTATTATATTACTGATTATGTTGCTATTGTAACCGTTGGCTATGTATTTTAGTGTTTCTACCTCGTTATAGTCTAATTTACTCATTGAGAAGTTTAATAATCTATGTACAAAAATATTGTATACCACCATTTTATGTTGGTGTGGATGATGTGAATTTTCATGTATGGTGACGTCACTGGTGGTAGACTTTCTATGGATTTTGTACTCCAAATTATAGCTGTTTCGCTTCATTGTCGGGTCCAAGATATTTAATGTTCCATTGCATTCGATTTCTGCAGTCAATTTAAAATTCTTCACTTGTTCGATGTCTTTGTTCAGATTGTTGATTTGCCTAATTGTTCCTTTAAGGATAATGCATGTATCATCGACATATCTTCAATAGAACATGATTTTATCTGCCTGATTTTACCTCGGGTTTTTTGTTTTATTAAATATATAATTGTTTTCGAAGTGGTTTAAGTAAATATCAGCTAATAACCCGGACAATTGTGAAGCCATTGCTAATCCATTTGTTTAAGCATAGAATTCATTGTTGTATGTGAAGTATTTTTGGGATAGTATTTTCGTTAGCAGTTTTTCTATGTCATTGATCCGTTGTTGATTGAGCTTTTTACTGTCTTTAAATAATTGGACGGTTATTTTTACTGTTTCATCTATTGGTATATTTGTGTACATGTTAATCACTTCAAAAGAAGCTAGTTTGTAATTGGGTTTTATTTCAATGTCATTTATTTTGTGAATGAATTCGTATGAATTTTTTATACTGCGTGTATTTTCTATGTTTATGTTATGTTTTTTGGTTCTTTCCAGATATTTCGAAATTTTATAGTTTGGTGCCATTTTGCAATTAATGACCGGCCTGATAGGCATATTTTCTTTATGTATTTTTAGTAAACCGGTGAACTCAGGTGCCTTGGCGTTAATTTGCTTGAAGAATCTATCTGCAGATTCATGTTCTTGGTGAATGTTATTTTTGCATTAATGTAAATTTCAGGATTATGCGATGTTATGCCTGGAAATATTTGTCTTTTGTGAGATATGGGGTCGCATTCAAACAGCAAGTATTCTGTTAACGTAAATATAATGTTTCAAAATTTTTTGGGTTACCTTATGAAAACCCCATCATATCCAATTCATAATGGTTTCAGCACATTTCAAAATGCTTTATATCTCGAAAAATCAAGTTTAAAGTTAAGGTTTTTATTTAAAACAAATGTGTTTCTTATCCTTAATTATTTCTTATTAAAATAATTTTTCATTATAAATTATTTCGAAATACGTAATGTCCTATACACAAAATGTTTCTAATGTAGTTTCAACTCTTCAATGTGATCCATCAAGGACATTCACTCATACTATCTGAAATATCTATTCCACCTCTAGGAAAATATGGCTCTTGTATAACATCAACAAAACCAAAAAACTTCAACAGAGTAAATTTTTTTTTTATTTTCCAATGAAACATTACAATATGTCTCTGAAAGAGACATTCAGCAGTTTGTTTAATTTTTTTTATGCAGGTAAATTGCAATGACTAACAGATGAGATAACCCAATGCTCAACCATGATGCCAACATTATGCTCCATTGTATTTCTTGACCCCGATTTAATTGTTCCTATTGTCTACTGGGTAGCTGCAGGATGCTAGAACGCTTAAGGTGACTTACAACACTTGCAGCCAAAAAGCTGCTTGCCAGTCTGTTTGGATGTGCAGCTAATCTAATCTGGCACTTTCCGCTTATGCTTCTAATCTCCTCCTTAATGGTTCTCAACTGTAAATCACGATGTGTGACATCATTATTTACAAACCAAGGCACGCCAACTATCAATGTTAATAGCGTTGTAAACCCTGTAAGTTGATTTTGCTCCATTCGTCCAACACTTTTTTAGCCATTGGTGAACTTTGTTTATGCTGTGTTGCAGAATCTCTGGAGCATGCACTGGGTTACTATGTGAAGCCAGTATGGCCGTGTAATGATATATAAGACAGGACCTAAGACGCTGTCCTGTGGTACACCTGACTTAATTTCATTAGTTGGTATATAGGCACCTTGATGCTTCACTAAAAAGTTTCTTTCGATAAGATATGACCGAAGCAATAAATAATAGTTCTGTAGTAAAAATTTTTTAAGTTTGTACAGCAATCCTTCATGTTATACTTTATCAAATATGCTTGAATAATATCTACAAATATCGCTGCACAGTACTTTTTTTCTCTAGGCTTAGCTTGATTACATCTGCTATTCCTTGTATTTGCTCGATAGTTGCATGTTCGTTTCTGAAACAAAGAAAATGTGACAGAAACTTTTGAACACTTTCTTCGATGCTGCCCGGTATTAGCTAGAATCACATTTCGCAGTATAGGACTTTCCCCCATTAGGCTTTCTCTAACAATATAGATACTTTTTCGGAAAGCAAAATTAGTGATCTGATCAACCTCTCTATTGCAGGGGGTAGCTCTAGTACTGAGTTCTTTAGGAGAGTAATGCCCTAAAACAAACAACAACAACAACTAGGTCACAGGAGTCGTTGTATTAGCAAGACACAATTAAATACAACTAAAAATTCACTTGCACCTACCTAACTACAAACCCCATGATGTTCACTTAACAATTTAAATTTGTACTTTATAAAATTGCGTTATTTTGACCTAAGAATATAGCTGGATTCAATATTACTGAACTTCGTATTATCAGAGCAATAGCTCGGATACTATTCTAGTCATAAAAACATTTTTTATTGTTTATTAATCATTAAAAATTCTGATATTTCTCGAAAACGGTTACCAGCGGATGAATGCGGTAGCCAAAAATAAAAAATATTACTACGGTTTGTATAGTTTCAATTTCGCTCATAAATAAAGCACGTTCAATTACTATTTCCAATCCATGCTACAGTTATTGAGAAGTTTTAACCACCCTATTTCCAGCTAGAAAGTTTAAATTATAAATTATGTTCGTCCTACTAAACTGCTATATCTTGAAATTTCAAGTTAAATAAAGAAATTACTTATATAAAAAACTAATAGTACTACAAAGGATATAGCCCATGGAAAATCAATCTAAAATTCACATATTGAAATTTCAGTCTAATAAGGAATATCGAAAACATTTAAGAAAAATATCTGTAAATATTCTTCAACCAGGCTGAAAACTTGAAAATGTTCTTAAAAACTACTTCAGTTCAAATTGGAAATAGTTATTTTGAAAATTTTAAATTTTATCGAAATGTTGTAGAAGCGAATTGAAACCAATAAATCAGCGCAGAATACTTCATATCCAAATTGAAAGGGACATGTCTCAGAAACGATATTAGCTATTATTCTTTTTATTGCATCAATTTAGTATTTGAACAAAAATTAGTAATAGAATTATGGAATCAATATTTTAGAGTTTACAGGTTTTAGACTTAGATAGGATTTTAATTTAGAGGACACAATTAATAATAATTTCTGGGCGCAACAAACGTCCAGTGGCCGGTGCAATATTATCCTACACTGACTGCGGTTACGAGCAAACTATTTTAAATCTATTACATTTCTTACATTATTTAGCCAATAATATTTTCAAAACTTTATAACAACACATTCTTAATCATCCAACGTGTGTGCTCATTTCAATGTTTGCCGTAATCAATTTGTTAAAATTAACAAAAACGATAATGAAACAAACCATAACTGTGATGATTATTATTATATAGGTTTATTATTTTAAAATGTTAATCATATGAAAATTCCAACCATAATAAATATTAAATATATTATGTAAATTTAAATAATTTTCTTTCTCTTTTACTCTTCAATTGTTAAACAAACAAAAAAAAAAAAACAAAAAAATAGAAAGCGATGAAAAACGGAAAATATACCACATCACGTCTTATTTTCCGAATTTTCCTTTTTTTCTTTCAGACTAAAATTTTATTTCAAATTTAGTTTTTAATATTCAGCCCAACTAATATTATTCTACCAAAAAATAAAATATTTCACTTCCCGTTGGCTCTGTTTGTAAAATTAAAGTGCCAGAAGGCTTGGGTTTTTCTTTTTTTCTTTGTTTTCTTGCTTTGAAATATGAAAATATGAAATGAAGTCATTAGCATTTTTTATTCATAAAAAAAGTGTTAAATTTTTTTTTTATGTTATTTTTGATGGAACCATGAAATATAATGGGTTCATCTTGAGCAAATATTTTGATTTTATAATTTAGTTTTTAAAATTTTAAAATTTTAAACATGAAATTTCCTCCAGCTAAAAATTGATTTGTTTATTCCATTAAAAGTTGATGGAAGGAGAATCGAATGAAAAAATTCATAAGGACATACACTCACATTCCATATATGTATTTTTTTTTACACTCAACTTCTGAAACTTTGGAAGCTGTGTCTTGGCATTTCCTTCAATCTGAGTTATTTTATTCTCACTAATCTTATTCATATATTTTGGGTATGCAGAAATTCATGTATTGACATGTGAGTTCCATTTTAAAATAACCCACTTTACTTTCATTCCACTTTAATTTCGGTTTTCTCAATATGTCACCTGGATCTATTGTCAAAATAACTTTGGATTCTTTTTTCCTTTTTCTCTTTGACGAAGGTGGTCCTAATATGTCAGGGCTGGCATGTAGACTTTTAGCCCTTTATGCCCTCTTCCATCCTCACCTTAGTCGACCTTTTGGATAAAAGTCAATAATTTCGTGGTTCTATCCTGCAGAAGCTTTCTGAGGTTAAATAGTGCGTTTCCAACAACCTGAGTCTCAGCCTTGAAGGAGCTAGGCACTCTACTACAACATGTGTGAAGGTTTCTTCCTCTTCCAGGCAATGTCTACAGGTTGAATCGTCACTTAGTGCTAGTCTACACATGTGCTTATTCATGTGGTTATGACCAGTAAGTAGGCTCACCATCTTCCTACAGTCTAGTCTATTGAGTGTTGGCAGGAAGTTGGTTATTTTGGTGTTTGTTCTTGGTACATCTTCCCTCTTCATGGTGTTTACTATAGATAGTTTAATATTACCAATAGATATACCAACTGCTGGTTCCGGGCCATAAATGTTTTCCGCCGATGTCCGTCTGGCTAGTTCGTCAACCTTCTCATTTCCAGTCAAGCCACTATGAGCCGCTATATCCAGATCAGCTGTACCTTGTTTCGGAGACCTATGAGGTTTAGGGCTTCCGAACATTCTCCACCAATCTAGATTTGATGAGGTTACTTTCAAGAGCTTTAAGGCAGCCTGACTGTCACTAAAGATTCTAATGACTTTGTTAGACCATCTTTGTTTCTTTATTTAATGTTAAACATTTTCTGTACTTTATTTTGTACCTCTAATGTATAATTTATTCCTTTTAATCTGTCTAATAATTCTAATAGCTCTATCAAGTAGATTGAGAAAAGGATTGGTGAATTAACCGCTCCCTGTTGGAATCCGTTTTTAATTGCAAACATTTTTATTTTTACATCTGGAAAATCGGCTATATAGAATTTGTTTATGTTGATTAAATTATCTATTAAGTTAATTAGAGGTTTTGGGAATCCTAGTTTTAATAATTTATATATCAATCAATCTATTTAAACACTGTTGAAGACCATTTCCAGATCGATCAGGCAAGCTCCTACAACAAATTTTTTATTAATGTTCCAACCGATATTTGAAGTGAGTTTATTTATAGCATTTACGGTGCTATGTTTGTGTCTAAAACCGAACTGATTTTCTGGCATTATGTTGTTAGTATTTACAAATTTGTCGTTGATAAGTATTTCAATGGTTACAGAATAAAGATATATGATATATGATAAATGCTGCATTGTTTGGGCAAACTTAAAACTCTTGTAATCTTTACTTGTAAAAAAAATTATATATAATTCATAATAAGCTATGGCATCCACTACAACAACATTCTGTTTCTTTTAAAATATAAAATTTAGTACGATATCGTAACATATTTTAGAAATCCATACATTTTATTTCGATCTTAATACTTATGAAATGTCAGCAGATTTACGCTATGAGAATTAATTGATTTTATTTTATTTTGTTTTTGTTTTGGATCCTTGAATAGCAAGGATAACATTTTATTTCTCAATAATTCTTATTTGATTTAACCTTCAATTATTAAAATCAACCCAGTAAATACTTGAAACTGTTGTGCCTTTGAATATAGTAAAACAGTTAAAATGGTTTTTAATAGTGGTATATACCCTTCATTTTCATACCTAATACATACCGTTACAATATAATAAAAGAAAAATGACATTATTGAATGTCAATTGACTTGTGTGTAGTAGCACAAGGTAAAATTTTTTAAAACAAAAAAATAAAATCCTTTTTTTTTTGTTTCTGATAATTTCTATTGATTCTATTTTATTTATTTACTTTTTTTTTTTGTTATTACTATATTTATTTTCTATACATGAATTGTTAAAAATAATATAAAGTATATTATTTTTTGCAAAAAAAAATGTTGTATGTAAAATACCAATGAAATGATGTATATTATATAATATATATATATATATTATAATATGTGTATATTATTTTGTAGTAATTCTATAAAAATTCATAATTTGAATAAATGAATAGCCTTGTATAGATTTTTGCAATATTAGCCGTAAGCCTAAAAATATTAGCCGTGCAATTGATAATATATATTGTACACTCTGAACACCAAAGGTTGATAAGCTTTAGGCTGCAGTTTTAGCCATCAGAAAATTTGTTTCAGTAAAATATGTTGTCGATTTCTATTATATTGCACCTGAATTGATTTGTGGAAAGATGAAACTAAGTAAAATATTTTTACTGAATTGATGGTATCAGTGAAGCTTCAAAAATTTTCGTGTTAACCCCACTAAAATAGAGTAAATGTTATTTTTTTTAATTAGGTTCTTACCTCATTAACCAAAAATTGTAATGACAAGTTTTTGTCAACATATTGTCAGAAAATTATGGGCACATTTTGTCGTCAAAACTATGATGACAATTTTTGTCGACAAAATTTGTTACAAAATTGTGGTTGTAAATCCATTCACATTTTTTTGCCAAGATGTTGACAAATAGTTGTCATGACAATTTTTGGTCAACAATACGTGACAATTGGTGGACAGGATTTGTAAGTTTTTTATTTATTTTTATATGTAATACTATTCTATTCATCAGTCTATTCAACACTTTTGAGAATTGGTAATGTTTTGACATTTGTATTTTGAAAAACACAATAAAGTTTATTTAAAAATATGAATGAATTTTGTAATTAAAAAAACATTGAAATAGAACTTGTTTTTTAATTATTTTTATAGAATAAATTATAGAGAATAAAATATGTAATATATAAAAAACAAATAGTTCTTATTATTAAAAATCAACCCCTAAAAAAAAATTGTTGACAAATGTATTGACAAAATTGTCAACTAAATTGTGACAAATGGAGTCAACTCTACCGACCTTTTTTCAACAAAAATTGTCACAAAATTTTGTCGACAATTCACCAAATTTTGTCAACATATTGTCACCTTTTTGTGACAATTGGCTGCTCGGGTTGAAGACTTAGCTTTTTATCAACACATTTTTTTGAAATTTTGTGATGGACATAAACGTATGTATGACATATGTTCAGACTAATTATTGCAAGTCACATATGAATATACTCAAATATGTCTTTTCGAATTCTAATCAAGTGTTGTGAAATATCAAATAGAAAACATTTCTTATTGCAACCATTGGGAGGAGGTGCTATTAACTGTATAATAATTATTATTTTCACTAATTTTTAAGTTTTAATCTATGACAATTTCAAAGACTTTTAAGAGACTGTTATACACACAACTCATTAGTTCAATATTAATTTCATTCACACTCTTATCCGTGAAAAAATTAAGATGTTTAAGAATGCAGATATAGCAATCAGTAAAATCAATAGGTAAATATAATTTTTTATATCAATTTTACTGCCATGACACTTATATGAAATTTTACTATAATTGGTAGGTATCAAGAGTTGTAAAGCAGCTATACCCTAATGAGTTAAAATGTGAAAAAAGTGTGTAGTTTAGAAGTGTCGTTTTATTTTGAAAGACTTATTTTTATACAAATTCCAACATTTCAAGCTTAGGTACTTTTTATATACATTCAAATTTATCATATTACAGATCGGCATTTTAGTTTTATCGAACAGATGAAAAACAAAAGCACACAAAATTCGAGGTCACTTAATACATTTTTTAGTGACCAGTGCGGCAAAATATATTTTCCAGATTAGAATGAAAAACAATTTTAATATAATTAATTCTACAACTTGGGAATAGAACTGTAATACAATTGTATTATGTATTTTGATTTGAAAAATGTATTTTCCCACAAAATTTATTTTCCTTCTCATTTGAAAAACTTTTCACTTAAAAATTTATTTCTCAATAAAGTCTAATGGGAAAAACATGAATAAATTTATTTGCAATCTGAATTTTTTTAATTTTATACAATTACTAATCAATTATAAATATTTTTACAATTAATTAAATTGATAAATATTAATAAATTGACTTTATGAGACATGTGAACTTAACCTATACAGTGAAGCTAATTTCTCTCTTATAAATTCACTGGCGTTATACGCTGCAGTGTGCTATGCAATCCGTCATCAGCACACTTGCCATAGAATTTTTATGATTTTCCAATATGTTAAGATAATTCTTCATATACCTCTGCTGAACCTCTTTATGGACCTTCATAATTTTTAAATCTTTATGTATTAAGTTATTTGTCACAAACCATGCAGCATCTAATATTGCTCGTACTGCTCTATTTTGTTTTTTTTTTGGTTTTTATTGTTCCCATTTTTATTTGTCTTAATATAATACACCTATTAACTTTCCTTACATTTTGGATAGAGTAATTTAAAATATAAATTAATTTGCATTATATTTTGTTTTTTTTTGTTTTTTAAACTTAAAATCTATTTATTAAATCATGTGGTCTGTATTTTTTCAGGCGTCTATTTCTTATTTTTTCTTGTTCTGGTAGAGTGCTAATTTCACTGTTGGAATGGGTTGATATTTTTTGTTGATATTTTAAACTTGTCGTTTTAATTTGTTCGTTTATTGTCAGTATTTTTAAATCACAGTGTAGATCATCATTTCTCACATACCATTCGGCTCTCGCTATCGTTCTAATTATTTTTGATTGTGCTCTTTGTATTAAATTAATGTTGGTATTGCTTGAGGTATCCCAGATTTCTGCACCATATATCCATATCGGTTTTATAATTGTTTTGTAAAGTAGCAGCTCGTTGTTCATTGTCAATTTAGATTAATTTCCGAAAAGCCATTGTATTTGTTCGGATTTTAGCCTAATTTTATTATGTTTGTGGATTATGTGGTTCCTTCATGTCAATTTATTGTCAATGTGCATCCCTAGGTATTTAGGTTGATTTTCGATTTTTATTTCTTTATCATTTATCATTATTGGTTCAGGATCGTATCGAGTTCTTGTTGTATTTATAACTTGAGTAGTTTTATCTTCATTCATTTGGATATTCCAAGTTTTGAACCAAGTCATTGTTATATTCATAATTTTTTGTACTTGTTTTGTAGATGTTTTCAAGCAGTCATGTGAAGCAAGTAGAACATTATCATCTGCAGATGCTGCTAATAATGTATTCTGTTTTCTTGGTATTGGAATATCGGCTGTATACAGGAGATATAAAACTGGACCCAATACACTGTCTTGCGGTACTCCTGCTTCTAATTTACTTATATTTGAACATTCAGACTTGTATTTAATAAAGAAATAACGATCACTTAAATAGCTTTTTATAATTTGGTAATATCCCTTTGGCAAAAATTTTCTCAGTTTATGTAGTAGGCCTTCGTGCCAGACTTTGCCGAACGCTTTTGCCACATCTAAGAAGATACCAACACAAAACTTTTTATCATCCACGTCAATAGCTATTTTATTTATCACTCTATGAACTTGTTGTATTGTTGAATGCTGTCGCCAGAATCCAAATTGGTGATTCGGTATTAGATTTTTTTGTACTAATATTCGTTCTAATCAATCAAAAAATAGTTTATTAGAGAATAGGCAAGAGACTATAATTGATTGGTACGATGTTGCTAATGTAGCATCTTTTCCAGGTTTAAGTATTGGTATGATTTGGGCTACCTTCCAGACTTTAAGAAATTCTTTCAACCTAAATATAGCATTTCAATTGCTTTTTCAGGCAGCTCCTTCATTATTTTACCTGTCAGTAAGTATGGGTATGAGATTTTTTATGTTTTATTCTCTTTTTGATGCATAATTTTATTTCTTCTGTAGTGACACACTTAAAGTTAATTTCATTAATTTCATAGTCAGTTATCGTTAGACTGCAGGTATTGTTGTTTTCATTTGAGAATGTTTGTTTGAAGAACTCTGATAGTAATATTGCTTTTTCATTGTTTGCTCTAGCCCACGTTCCATTGCTTTTCATAATAGGAGGGTTATGTGGAGTCGTTTGTTTTAAATTTTTTGTAGCCTTCCATAAGGAGTAGTTAGTTTCAGATGTTGTTGTTAATTCGCTTAAATATTTATTAACTCCTTTGTTTTGTTGTTTTTTCAGTATTTCTTTTAATTCTTTAATAGCTTTTAAAATCTTATCTTCTGGTGATCTTGTAATTTGCCATTTTTTCCTTAATTTCCTTTTTTATTTTATTTTCTTCTTTATCCTATCATTAACTGGGTAGAATGATTTTCTATGTATTATGCTAGGTGTTGATCTGATAGAGGCTTCGCTGATCACGTCACCAAAATATACAATAACACTTTCAAGCTCCTTTGCTGATTTCAAACTGATATTAGTGCTTAACTCTAATTGTATTATTTCGCGAAAAATCTCCCAATCTGTTTTTTTGTTATGTAGAGTGCATTGTCGCTCTAATAAGGCAATCGTGCTGTATTCTAGTATTATAGGTGAATGGTGAGATGATAGGTCTAAGCATGATTTGATTGTCATTTTATCCATTGTCAAGTTTTTTAATATACAAAAATCAATTAGGTCAGGTATTTTGTTTATTTCACTTGGCCAATAAGTAGGCTCTTCGCTGCTCAGGTGCTTACAATTGTTGATTTTTATGGCATTGAATAGTTGCTTACGTTTGCTATTTGTGATTCTATAATGATCATATTGTGACACCTTGATGTTATGTTTAGGAGGACAGTAGAGAGACGGCCATACGCCCATCTATGTCTTCAATTTATATTTGCTTGTATGTGTTCCTTTTTATATCCTTTTTATATTCCTGCTCTATTTTAAAATCAAATTATTTCAATATTTGTCTCTTTCGCTGCTTTCGGATGCCATAAGTCCAAACAGGTTTAAGTATGATTATATATATTAACAATTTGTTTTCCAATGATGTAACCTTTTAGTTAAAACATGTTCTCTACCGGACTATTGTATGACATTTTGCAGTATGAAGAATTTTTTTTATTTAATGTGTAATGATTGTCTTGGGCAAATCATAAGGTTTTGCTTATCTACGAGGCAGCTCAACCAAAAAGTGAACTTTTAAGTTTTAATTTTATTCAATGAAGCGATAATGAAATCATAAAATTACATTATCATACAGTTATGGAGGATGAGAATATTAATTCAAGCTAATTTTTTATTTCAATTTGATTTTTGAAAATAAGAAAAAAATTCAAGAAATTTTGGTCAAGAATTTAAGTAAAAAGTTGAGTAGATTCGTGATAACCTAAATTATAATGTATTCCATAGAGCCTTGAAAGAAAATTGAACTGATTCCAGTTCATTCTTATGCTCAAGAATAATCTAGCTACTGTACCGATACACATCAAATATCTTCCATCTTGATACAAATCAAATGTTTCAACTAATGAAAGAATATACAATGACAGTCTAGAATATACGAATGTATATAGAACAATTTAATAAGTTTTACTACTATAGTGTGGGTGAAGAAATGACAAAAACAATTTAATATGATCTATTTCCCTAGAATTAGGACTACAAAGGAATTCAAACTTGCGCTAGCAGATAAACGTCAGATTTGCAAATTGATCGATAATTTGATGAATTCAAACGCTGCGGGAGCAGATCTACTAAAAAGGAACTTGCAGACAATATAACAAAACTAATTAACAAGTCATTAATAGGTGGAAAGGCCTAAAGTATTAAAATCCAATAAAGAAATATCAATATATAAGAGTGATGATGTGAAGAACCTTAATAACTTCAGACCGATATCAATTTCTTCTACGTTTAGCAAATTAATTGAAACCTTTGAAAATATTCAACTAACCGATTATTTAAATACTGCAACCTACCCAACAGTAAGTAATATGAATTTCAAAAAAAAAACTCAAACACTCAAGCTGCATTATTCAATCTAATATCAGATGTTCAGGCTAGAATTGATAAACATAAAAAAGTCGTGGCAGTTTTCTTTGATTTAAAGAAAGTATTTGATTCTGTCGATAGAAGTATATTGATGAAAATACTCTATGAGTGTGGAGTTATAGGTAGAGAACTTAAGTGGTTTCGCAGCTATCTTTTTAACAGAACTCAATATCCGGAATGTGTAACTGTGAAGAGCAACTTAATGGACATTAATTATGGAGTTATTCAAGGAAGTTCATTAGGCCCAACTTTGTTCTCATGTTACATAAGTAGCCTACTTAATGTTGACCTATGCGGGAAGCCATTCATGTTTGCGGATGATTTATCTATAATACTATTCATAGATTTTAAGAAAGCATTCGACACAGTCAAGAGATGCGCAATATGGAGAACACTTACAAAGAAGGGAGTTCCTGAAAAAATCATCAACATCATCAAAGCGATGTATAAAGATGCAGAGACAACAGTTCAACACAGAAGTAACATCAGTGATCCATTCTACACCAATATAGGAGTTAGACAAGAATGTCCACTATCACCACTTCTCTTCAACACAATACTAGACGACATTCTAAGAAAAGTTTGCACTGGAATAAACGGAATAGAATGGGATCTCTTCGGCAACTTAGAAGACTTAGATTACGCAGATAATGTATGCCTCATATCAAGGAATCAAAGGAACCTACAGAACAAAGTCAACAGATTACTGGAAGAAGCAAAGAAATCGGGACTGGAATTAAATATCGAGAAAACCAAGGCAATGAGGACAAACAACAGTTATAGTGAGCCAATAACAGTGAGTGGACAACAGATAGAATACGTAGAAGAATTCAACTACCGAGAAAGTGATATAGCAAGAAGAGCTCTAGAGTCGCATCCACAAGGACAAAGGAGACCCGGCAGACCATACAACACATGGAGACGCCAATCGATCAAGAATTAACAATCAACAATTATAGCTGGGACGACATTAAGGAAGTAGTACTCAACAAATAGGAATGGAGGTTCACTATCGAAGCCCTATACTACCACGCGGTGTAATAGGAGAAAAAAAAATATATATACACAAGACAACCTTACCAATCTGCAAAACTCTATAAACCTCGACATGATGATTATAGAGTCATGGTTGAATAAACATGAACTTACCCTAAACATTAACAAAATCAAATATATGATCTTGAGAGATAATACATTTTATATGCTTCATATTAAACTGAATAATTGTAATATTGAAATGGTTTATCAAAACAAATACATAGGAGTTGAAGTGATTGCAAATTGAATTGGATTCCTCAAATTAAAGAACAAATATTGAAAGGAAGGAAAATTGCAGGAATATTTCAATTAATTGGCAGGCGAGTGCCAAACCAAGTAAAAAAGTCGGTGTATTACAGTATGTTTCATAGCGTCATCATATATGCTATCCCAGTTTGGGGAAGTAGTTTTAATGGATATTTAAATGATCTGCAAGTAATTCAAAATAAAGCGATAAAAAACATTTTTGGTCACAGGAGAAGGTGTCCTACCAAACATATACATATAGTACTCACAACATCTTGCCAATTAAGTTGATGATTGAATCCAAATTGGTTACTCATATGCTTCTCTGATAGTAACAGAAAATATAAATTCAAACATTCTAGCGAGAAAAGACAATGAATACCATGGGTACACAACAAGATCAGCAGGAAATATCAAAATAATATCTTCCAATATCAGATTCAATGGACTAGATACTCTACATAATAGAGCATACAAGTTGTATAATGTAATTCCTAGTACGATGAAAGATATTAATAGTTTAAAGAAATTCAAAAGAGAAATAAATGTATATTATCTTTCTAAAATGTAGTCTATAATAGAATTATTAAATTGAATATGTTTAAATAGTTAGGTTTAGTTATAGTGATATATGTTATCTTTATTTTATTAATGTTTAATATTGAATTATTTTATAATAAGTGAATCTTGCTGGTACTGTTATATTTTTGTTTTTCTATTATCCTACACTATTTACACTAAATTATATTAGTATTTAGTATATGTTGAGTCTTAGTTTACACTGATCTATTTTATTAGATTATAATTAATATTACACACTCTGTACGAGCAATTGGGCTCATTTGAGAATTCTTAAATAAATAAATAAATAAATTTACCATTAACAACTTCTAATGTACAATTATAACTTTGTTCTAAGTTCTAGAATGGTCACGTCAATGGATGATCAAGCACAAATATTCTTAACTTACCTTAATTTAAAAATGTACCATAAAACTATTTTTTTCCCCTTTTTATCGATACTTAACAAAGTAATCTAAATTTTTCGTTTCAGTTGAAATATAATTTTTTTTATTCTATATTTTAAATGCTTTATAGTTGACAAGTAATGGTTTTAACTTAAACATCTTAAATTTTTCTATTTTAAAAGAAAAAAATAAAATTTTATTCGATTTAATATTTTGATTCTTTTTATAAGGATACCTATTTTATTTTATTATATTTCGAATAATTGGCTTTAAAATGAAGAAGTAAAAAATTTATTTCTTCTTATTTTGAAATTTAATACCAAGGAGGTAGCTATTCAATAAAATTAAATATTATCAATATTTTTTATTCAATTCAAAAATAATAAATTTTTAATTTTTTTTTTTCTTATTCTTTTCACAGGTAACTGTAATAGATACATCGGATCCTGATTGGTGGAAAGGTAAATGTTTAGGTCGTATAGGATATTTTCCATCGAAATATTGTGCTAGATTAAATGCTGGTGAAAAACCACTTCAAGTAACACACAATTTACAAGTATCGGATGGTGAACGCGGTGAAAATATGACATTATTAAGGGATCAAATAGTTATACAGGTAATTAAATTATAATATTATTACATTTTTTTTATACCTGATGTTTAGGTTAGGTACTATTATCGTATTATCGTACTTTCAATGATCTTGTAACTTAAAGCCTAAATTTTTCTTTTTCATATTTTTAAGTTTTGTGATTGTGCATTGTACATCGTATATAATTTTTATTTCTGCAAGTTAAAAGCCCAACCCATTTAAAAAATGATTATCAAAATGTCCAGGATAAATGTATTGCTAGTTCTATTTAATTAAATTAATTTTTAAGCATGAAATAAGTAAAAAAACTTTTACATAATTTTATTTAAAGACAAACAAAAATTAAAGCATTTACAAGATACTGATACCGCTATTAGGCAACTACACAAAAAAAAATCAACCCTGTTATGTATTTTTGTTTGTGTTTGTTTTAGGTTCGAGTTTTCAATTGAAATTTTTTGATGCATTTCGATATATAGATTTGATATACCGTTGAGGTAACAGTGGACGAAGTGTTATTCATTTTTCAGATTAACAAGACTACTGCAATTTCTAAAATTTATTTAAAGATTGTTTGTTTAAAAAATCTATTTTTGTTTGTATACTGAGTTTGTTTTCTTTCAAAAGTTTAAAAATAAAAATAATAAAATTTACAAATATTGAATTTGAAATAAAAAAATTTTAATTTGAAATAAATAAAATTTAATCTGAAATAAAAAAGTTTGAATTAGAAGTGAAAAACCTATATTATGTTAATCTGGTTTTTATTTTGGGACAAATAAAAGTCGTTCCATAAAGTGAATTTATCTGTTTCGCGAATATTAACTAGTAATTCCTCAAGTATTTTCTGTGGATCTATATAACATGCATTTATTGCATTATTATAAATTACAATTTTTCTTAGGTTAATAGAACAGTCTTAATACGCCCATAATTATTGTAGTATATTACTATTTTAATTTTTATTTTAATTAATAATAATATATAAAATATTTTTTTTTAATTAAAAAAAAAAACTAAAATAGGTTGGTGAGGAATTAAATGGTATGGTATTAGTACGTTCAGCAGACAATCGACAAGGATATTGTCCAATAAAATATTTACAAGAAGTGTGACAGCCAGAAGAACCAAGTTATGATCGTGATCGAGATAAATTAAAGAAAGCATCAAATATAATAAGTAGTATAATTAGTAGTAGCACTAGTCGTCAACAAGATAAAACTAAACGTAGAATTAGAATATCAGATATTGTAACAAATAATAGTAGCAGCAACAAAAATCTTCAACAACAACCACAACAAAAAACTCAACAACAAAAACAACAACAACAGCAGCAGCAAGAACAACAAGAACAACAACAAAAATCCCAACAATCTTATGAAGAACAACAGCAACAACAACAAAGTTCATCAATAAAATATTCAACAAAATGTAAAAATGATAAAAATTGGGAAAATTGGGAAAGAATTCGTGAACAAAAATTAGAACGAATGAAAAGTATTTGCTTCGAAAGTTTAAAACGTGAACGAATGAAATATCAAAGACCACCAAAACCAAAACAATTAGATCCATCATGGTATACAGATAATATATATTCAAATCATTCAATTGATTTGGATGAAGATTACATTCCAGATTGTTTTAAATATAATACATATAGACGTTTACGTGATATTAGTGAAAATGATGAATTTTTTATACCCGATGATTATTTATTGCATCGTTCAAGAAGTTGTAAAGATTTTTTACAATCAAATCCACCAATAAAATCACGTAGCTGTTGTTTTGATAATTATGATGAAAATTTATTATATCATTATAATCAATTGCATCATCATTATCATCAACATTTAGCTCAACAGCAGCAACAACAACAACAACAACATCAACAACCATTATTATCATCATTAACAAAACCGGCAGTGCCAAAATCATATTCATTTAGTGGTAGTCGTGTTGCTAAAACAAAACCTTTTGATGTTATGGACTATGAATTACCAACATCAAAATCAACATCTCAATCATTTCGACGTGATAAGAAAAATTTAAGAAAAGCAATTGATTATTATTTTCAAGATCCGCCACCAACAAGGCAATTTCGGTAAGTTTTGATATTGTATATTTTTATTTTAAATTATATATAAATATATATATATATATATATATAAATATGAAAAAATGTAAATTAATTTAGTTAAATAACCAAATACCAAATAGATACTTAATATAAGTTATTTTATTTATAATACTAAAATTATGGTAACTTGTATATTTATAAAAAATTAAAAAAATTCTCAAAAGTTTATTCATAATTTGATTATTTTTTTTTAATTTTCTTTTGCCGACTAATTTTGTCCTTTAAAAAATGCAAACAGTATTTTAGGTAAAAATTGCTTTCCCAATACAAATTTTGGAAATTTATTTGCTCCGTCTGATTAGATTTTTAAAATTTGTAAATTGCATATATTTATTTTCGACCACTTCTTTAAAGCAAAAGAAATTAAAACCATTAAAAACATGGAACGTTGTACACTGGCCCCAGAAGACGAGAGCAAAACATGTGTTTTAAAAAAAATAAAGCCCTGTTGCAATCATAGAATTAGATTCTTGATTTTTTATTTTGTATTTTACTCAGAAAACACTAAAGTTGAACTGTACTCAATGCTGCAAGAGCCAATCATCCAAGCTTAGAGGTTTTAACCAGCTAAAGAAATTTGTTAAATAAATAAGGATCTACTGTCATAAAATATGATAAACATTTAGCTAAACTGGAAACTATTATTTATTAATAATATTATATTTATTTACTAGTCAACAAAATTCAGAGTCAAAATCAGAAATCAATTAGATTTAATTCAATATCCAGAACCTATTAAATGCATAACAGACACATTTGAATAGATTTAAATAGATATTTATATCGCCTTATTGCTTATTCGTGCCGTTCCCACTTTGTTCATTCTTAAACTAACGTTAATTTAAGGGTTTTCAGATCCTGCTCTTTCAGAATATGTAATCAGATTTATTTAATATATCACGTAGTTACGATCTTATTAATTTGTTCCATACCCACTTTTTTATCGATTTGTACCAAATATCCATTATTCTTGACTCAGATCTAAAATGGTAATTGCTAAAAATCTGACGGTCAATATAATAATATTACATTCACTGATACTGTCTGATTTGTTCCTGATAATTTCTAGGATTAAAATAATTTGTAGTTTCCTTATTCTATACACAAAGTGTCGTAAAATTTGTTGTAAAAAATACTCAGTCATTAGCTTTTCTTTCTTGAGTTATTGCATATGGTATCTATAATTATAATTGACCAGCATTTAGGGTAACTGCGCAGTAGACACCTTTTCATTTTTATTTCGATTCTCCTACTCCTTAATGAACTTCTAATATAATATATAAGTTGTATATAAAACAATAATGCGCACACAGTTGAAAATTTTTTACTCATATTATGATTTTATTATTCAGCAAATACATTGTGTATAGGGAGTTCTTATCAAAATAACAAACAAAAACAAACAGTTTTTATAATTACTTGCACTGAATATAATGTACATTGTACGTATGTCAAATAAAGACAAAACAACAAATACATACCTACATCTAAAATAAAAAAATATGAAAACAACAAAAAAAACAAATCACTGGAATTCTTCATTTTTATCTTTTTAAATAACTGTTTCTAAATTTTGGTTATTTGTAGTAATAATATAGTTTTTATTAGAATTATGTATTATGTAGGTATATATATACCTCTTTAATGACAACATTTTTTATTTTTAGTAATTTGATCCTCTAAATGCCACTTACTATAGAGAATATATCGGAAACGAAGCAGTATATGAGGGATGTGTATTTATGTGTCCTAAATAAAACTTACTAACCACACAACTTTTTATTAAACACGAGTGGTTTCTGCTATATCGTGCGAAGTCTATGCCAGTACGTAAATTACTGTTTTTTTAAAAACTTTAAATTTGACTTCAACTTGAATTATAATTACTCAACAGGGGCCCCTAGTATAATATATAATACAAACTCCATAATTAAATAGAGAGTAATCATTGTTTTTATTTAACAAGCCATTAAGTTTACCGTATAAACTTAACATAATAAAAGCTTAAAAAAAAGATATAAAAGCTTTAATATTAACACTTACTGATTCGTTTTAATAGGATTATCTAAAATACAATTTTATTTCTATAATTTTGTATTTTAACATTTCTTAGTATATTTCATTATCAATAGTATTAACTTTTTATTTCTTTATCGGAAAAGGTTATTTCTTTAAAAGTAATTTATTAATTTTTTTTTATAAAAAAAACTTAAACCCAACCTAAATCTAACTTAAATCTAAACAATATCTACTGGAAAAAAGCCCTTAAGTTTAATAATTCAACAAGATATGCATAAATTTGACTGGCAGTTCTCATTTATGTGAAGGTTTAATTTTGGTAATTCCAAAATGACCTATGTGTAATTCACCCAAAATTTTTTGACGCAGTTCAGATGGTACGTATACTCTAATTCCTCTTAGCAAACACTCACTTTGTGAATTCTTCTTGTGGTATTCCAAATCAATTTTTTGAATCACAAGTACGTCCATATTTTAATGCTTGAATTAAAGTTTTAACCTCTGGTTCTTCACTTGTTGCTATAGCCAGTTTACTTAATGTAATTGGTAATGTTTCAATTGAATTACCTTGTTTAGAATTGGACTACCTTGTAGTATCATTCACAATTTCAATTATTATAAAACAAAACTATCTATATTAAGTCCTTTGATTTCGCATATAGTACAAATTCACTTCGTTTAATTTTCATACGTTACTATTTTTTCAATATAAAACATTAATAAAAAAATGAAATTCGTATTATTATTGTAACTCTAGGTACTGTGTTGGTTATATTATTTTTGGTATAGTATAATACGAACACTACGATAGTGACTGTTAATGAAATGATATTTTTTTTGTTGTCGAATTATGTCAAACATTACATAAACATGTTACTACAAATCTAGACCATTCGCAAAATTGTTAAATTTTTTTGTTCTAATGTGGAATTTTATAGTTTATACATTTTTGCTCTTAATTTACCACAAATAATAAACTTTTGAGAAATTATTTTATTTTTATTTATGAAAACATAATTATTCGTGATAATTACATATTATATATTATTATTAAAATTGAATTTATTTATAAGTAATTTAATAATAAAAGTAGCTAGTTTCGAAAAATAAATTATACTATAAAAAAAAATAAAAATGTTTATAAAAAAATCAAAAAAAACAACAAAATGTTTGAATATAAAACTGCATAGAAATTAATATTAAAAAAAAATTATTTATATATTGTGTATAACATATAATATTAACTAAGCTATATATTAAATATTATGTATATCCCGCTAATGTCCTTTGTTATTAAATTCAAATTATATTACATAGGAATGTTAAATTAAATAGGATTAATTATTTTATATAATAAATTTATGTAAACTTTGCTATACCTAACCTAGTATATTATAATATAAATAAGGTTATTAAAACAATATATATACATATATATATTAGTAATATTAATTATTTAATTTTATATTATATTTATAATTAAATATTAATTTTTGTAAATTTAAAGCAGAAGAAAAAACAAAAATAACATAAAATAATTATAAAAATTATTAATTTACTGAATAATTTGCTAGTATTTTGTAAAAATTATATTTATAATAAATTGAATAAAATTTTTTAATTTATATATTTTTTTTTTATTTTATTTATTTTTTATTGTTATTTATATTGCTTTTTTGTTTTTTTTGTAAATTTATTATTCAAATATTTAAAAAAAAAAAAATTATTATCCTTTTTAATTACAGTTGCTATTGTACAATATTCTATGATACGCTTTGAAAAAGGCCGGTCAATAGTTGTTGTAGGTACACAAAATTAAAAAAAAAAATAAAAGAGAAAAATATATTAACAATATTGTTAATACACTAATTACTAACACATTATTCTATTTTCTATTTTTCTCGTAATAATTTCATAATTAAAAATTATTTTTTTCTAAAATAAATAGTTTTTTTATTAGAGGAAAATAATAATAAAAAAACAGAAAAAAAAAAAAAAACTGAATTCATTTTGATAAATCGTTAACTTGCTAATTAGTAGCATATTATGTGTATATAATATACATTATGTTTTTAAATTCTAAAGTAGGTCAAATTATTAAATGGTTCATAAAAATATTACAATTCATTATTAAAAGTTATTATTAGAATCATTTTAGTTTTATGATATTTAAATACTATAGAATTATTAAATTATTTGATTTAGATTGTATTAAATTTATATTATGTATTTCCTATTATATTATTGTAATATTATATGCGATTCAAAAATAAGTAGCAATCAACTTTAATTAGAAAATAACTATTTTTATTTAATCTTTTGTTTTTTTTTTTAATTTTGTTATTATTAAATTTATATTTGCAATTGTATTGTTTTTGCAAAAGGTTTTGATTTTACAAACTTTTGTTGATAGTTTATTAGTTTCTTCCTGGTTACCAGCAACAATAAAAAATATATCTCCCTGTTTCTTCTCTGTCTCTTTCTTGGCCTATTTTGCTGCACTTGGAAGCTGCTTATTAATATTATTATTTTTATATTAATATCTGGAACATTAATATTTATTGTTCAGTTGAGGGTTAATTGATTTAGATTTAATGCAGGACGAATATTCATTTTAATATATTAGACTGTGATATTCATCTAATACACTATTGTTTTTTATGAAGCACTACAATCACGCTCTAAAATTCTGATCGAGATATTTGGTAGTTTGTATGACATTTTTTTATATGTACGTAACATATAATGGCTAGCGGATGAGATAATCCAATGGTTGAACATCCATGATGTTCATATTATACTCCATTGTATTATTGAACCCTTACCCCATTTCTCTTACTGTGTATTGGGTAGCTGTGGATCGGAATTATGTGGCGCTGAAGACGATTTACACCATTTGCAACTAACAAGCTATTTTCTAGTTTGTAGGTCTTATTTGATAATTACTGCTGACATGATTGTCTATATTGATAACAGTGCTGGATAATATTCCTCCTTAATGATTTTTACCAGTAGGTCTAAGTTTATAATATCATTATTGACGAACAACGGTCCACAGTTATTAATCGTAGTATTTTTGATTGAAATCGTTCCAATATTTAAAATGCTGACTATTCCACACAGTTTTTTTTTTTTTTTTTAATATTCATTACTTTTATTCACAAAATTATACATTTTGAAATAAAAGTAAAATTTTAAAAAATATTTTAAAAATTATAAAAATTTTATAAAATATTTTATATTTTATAAAATTCACACATGCATGTAAATATTTTTTTGTTATATTTTACTACTCTAAAAAAAATTTAATTTTCTTTAACCGTGATATAGACAAAACAGTAGTGCTGATACATCACTAATAAAACATCACAGAAAAACATTATAGATCATAATAATATTATAAAATAAATTATATATCATAAATCAAAACACAACAGAGAAGAAAAGAAAAAAGTATATATTATGTGATAATTCACTCTTTAATTAATCTGTCCATTTCAGTTGGATTTCACTTTAAAATAGCTTTATAAATCAGGAGATTGATTGTTCTTCAACAATATTGGGGAGCTTCGGCTAATCAGCCCATACATTTTATTTAGTTTCAACCTCAGTTTTTCTCTTTTGCTTTGGATATGGATTTTCCATGTAAGTCTTCTATCCAAATGTGTGCCCTAAGTACTTTACGGTTTCTTTCATTTTGACCTAAAGAACCTTAGAAATTATTTTATTTATTTCTTTAGAAATTAAGAAAATTTTTCAAAGGATAAACTGCATGAATGTTTACAAAGTACAGACTTAAACATTAAAATCATACTATTTAAATAT
Organism: Argyra leucocephala; assembly: GCA_963942445.1. Classification (NCBI taxonomy): domain Eukaryota; kingdom Metazoa; phylum Arthropoda; class Insecta; order Diptera; family Dolichopodidae; genus Argyra; species Argyra leucocephala. The sequence goes on along the minus strand of OZ012678.1, from coordinate 114,135,494 downwards.
TGGCTAAGTGGTTTTCATATAAACATCAAAACAGTATCAAAAACTTAAACAGCTTTTATTTTTAAAAAAAACTTATTTTTAACATTAGAGTAAAACTTGTATGATAATTATTATTGAAAATAGTGGAACATTTTTCTTTCAATTTTGCTAAATATGCCTATAATACAGATAAGATACGCGTATTTTGTTTACTACATTCCAGCAGATTTTTTAACAGTGTTTTGTACTCGACTAAGTATAAAAGTTTAAAATCAAGTTTTTTACTTATTCTTTTTCGAAGCTGATTTACTTAGTTTCAAATGACTTAGCATACCTATTATATTGTTATCATTGGTATTAATAATATTATTTATTGAACTAATACAATACAATGTAAGGTAAATTCGGAAATGTAACGTTGCCAATCATGATGCGGTACCACTATTGTATCAGTACAAAATTCATGATGCAATTCAACAATGATGCTTTGTGTTGCTGATGCAATTAATACTGAAAAAAAAAAATAAGTAGCTAGATAGTATACCTAAAACAAAAAATTATTTTAAAATAATTACCACTTCTACAGTTAATGTATTTCAGTCAAGTAAAACTTATATCAATAAATTTTTAATGAAGTAAAATTTATTTCAATCACATAAATTTTAAATGTCAAACAGCTGTTTATAACAAATTCTATGATGCGAAGTTTGCTTAAGTTTGTGCATCACAAACAGTAATGTTGCAAAAAAAAAACGTGATTCTTTCAGCAACACTTTAATGTTGCATTTTAGAATATGGAACTTTTATGATGCGTGATGCTGATGCATTTCCGAATTTACTAGTATTTAACTAAAAAAAAATTTAGCTTTAATTAATCTGAAAATTTTGTTGTTTTATTTCTCTTTTATTATCAAAGCTCTGATATAATACGGGAAACATTATGTTTTGTACTTATTTAAGCTTCAGAACAAAATCGTTCTTAGTTGTTTTAATTTACATTTTAAAGTATTCTCAACTTCAATTTTTTTAAATATTTTTAAAGAACATTGTACGTATTTATACTCAGAGGGTATTACAAGAATATCGAATAATAGAACAAGAGTAACAAAAAATATATGATCAGTATACTTAAAGATTTAATCAATACAAAAATATGTTGATTTAATGCTTTAGTTATTTGCTTTAGTTAATTTGTTTGAGCTGACTTCAGTTCACATTTTTTTTTATTTTAAACATTATCAATCATCCACCGCTTAAACCTCCCTAATCATCTTTTGCTCCATGATTCGGTGCTCCCGGAAAGCCCATAAATTATTTTTAAAATAATTATCAATTTTATTATTATTATTTATAGCTTTCATTTCAATAAATAATATTTTTATTATATTTATTTGGTAATCATGTTCTCCTCAGTGACTTATATGTGATCTGCCACGATTCTTTGGTCAACAAAAATGTTTCAAAAATTTAATATAAATTCAATTTCTGATAATATTCACTTATCATAACTTACCTACTTTATTGTCTTTGTTTTGCTTTATTTTTTTTTGTTAAATTTATGTTTATTAATATTATTAGAACAGAGCAAGTTTCGATTTAACAAAATTAATTTTAAAAGTTAAATAATTTAATTAATAATTCTAATTCATTTTTTTTTCTATTAAATAATTAATTTTCATTGTAGATCAATTAATTCTTTTAAAATACATTTTTATTTCGTTCATTTTACTTTTTTTTTCTATTGGTAATTCTTAAATTCATATCTTAACATTTAACTTTCTAACAATAAAATATAATATTATTAGAATTTTGTTTAAAGTTTATGATTAATAATTTTGAAAAAAAAAAATTAAATTTTAATTTTAATTTTACATTATTCAATCATTGTAGAAAAATAATAATGACAAACAATATTACAAAGTTAAGTTAATTAAATTAGTTTAAAAGTAAAATTAAATTCATAAAATTTTGTAAAATATTTGTAAAAAATTTCTCAGTCCATCATTTTAGAACATAAGCTATGTATTTATATAATATATATTGTTTTTTTTTTTGTTATCTAAGATGGTCTTTGTTCAAGTTAATCATTGTAGGTTAAATTTCAGTTAAATATACTTATTAATACTATATATACAAATTATATTGTAATTTTTAAATACATTTTGTTTTATAAAACTATAATGAATGTTACTAAACTTGATTATTTCAATTTAATTACATAGTATAATAATATATAAATATTTTATACATAATAATATTTTATACAATTATATTAAAATAATTTTATATAATTTTTTCTTTATTTTTATTATATATCTATAGATGCTGTGCTCGTGATCGTTGCACCAATTCTAAGTGCCTTCTTGAAGAAATCTGTAATTATAATCGACGTCGTGAACGCCGACCATATAGTAATGGTAGTCGTCGTAATTTAATTGCTGAATGGGAAGAACGTAATTTTAATAGTAATAATAACAATAATAGTAATAGTAATAATAATAATAATAATAATAGCAATATTAATAATAAACGTAATAATAGACCTCCATTACGCTATTCGAATAGCTGTGAAGAATATTGTACTTATCGTCATCAACCAGGTATTATTAAACAACGTCGTCCATGTTATAATTCAGATTATGCATTAGATCAACATCATTTTTCTGATAATCTATTTGATAATTCACCAAATCAAAATGGACCAGTTATTATTGATACAGGTCCTAATATTATATATGATGATGAATATCCATGTCATGATACAAATCCATTACATCAGCATCAACATGAACAGCAACAATCACAACAACAATCGAAACAACAACAACAACAACAACCACATCATCATCATCATCATTATCATCAACATCCACGTCGTAGTTTATATGAAACAGATTTAGATAATTTTATACGTGATGAAAGATCACGTCTTATGAATCAAGATAAATTTTTAGATGATGATGAAATATTTTTAAGACATCATCAATATCAACCACGACGTAATAAATCAATGTTAGAAGTAAAACCACCAAATAAATATGATGATGATACATGTTCAGAATCAACTGAAATGGAATTAGAAGATTTTAATTTTGATATTGAAAAATATTGGGAAGAATTAGATAAACCACCGAGTCCAATTGATTTAGATATGCAACAAAGAAATATGAATAAAAATTTAAAAACAAAAAATGTTAATGTTGGATGTTATAATAATGGTATGCCAATAAGTGAACATGATCGTGAACAAGAGCGTGCAATTATTAAAAAAAATTTATTAGATGGTATGCCATCACCACCACAACAAGAACAACCAATATCACAGCACATACAACAAATGCATCATCAACAGCAACAACAACAACAACAACATCATCAAATAAATTTTCAACAATCATCGCAAAATCATCCAAATAATTTGCAATCAGATTTTCATTTTTTTGATCATTCTAGTTCACCATTTCATCATAGATATTCACATAAAATATATCCTGAAACAACACCATTTTATAAATATAATAATTTTTATCATCCACATGATAATTTACATCAACAACAACAACAACAGCAACATAATTCAAATAATAATCATTCACATCAAAATCATAATAATAATAGTGCAATTAGTTTAATTAATAATATATTCTCAATATATAAGCCAAATAAATATTCACCCTTAAACTGCCAATTAAATAATTCTAATATTAATAATAATTTATTAAATAATCGTGATTATATTAATAATAAACCATTATCAGGTGGTGGTATTATTACAAAAAAAATGAATGTACCAAGTACAATAAGACCATTAGGTGCTCCACATTCTGAATATATGAATTCAATGAAACGACCATTAATTGTTAGTACTGAACAACCTCATTTTAAAATAATACCTGAAAAGACTGGTCTAAAAATTTCACCATTATTTGAATTTGGTGATAAAAAAAATAAAATGAAATTAAAAAGTACGAATCGACCGTTGATATTTCCTCACTGATGGTGCTGGACCTTTCCTTGGTAGAAAGGGCGATGATATTTATTTGGTTATTTGGTATTATATATATATATATATATACATATATAATATATATAAAGGTATACATACAACAAAATGGAATTCATTCAATTTCGAATAAAAAACAAAAAAATAAAAAATTTTGAGATGAATTTTATTTGTTTTTGTTATTTTCAAAATTTATGTTGTTGTTGTTTTTTAATATTTAAAATTTAAAATTATTAAAAATTTACATACAAAAAAAAAAACAAAAATATTTCATTTACCATTTTTAATCATCGCACTTAACAAGGAAGGTTTTTTAAATTATTATTTTTTTTCGTTTTTTTTTTATTATTTTTTTTTCATAAATTTTTAAGAAAACGTACTGTGGTTTTGTACAGGATATATTTATATTAATAAAAAATGAATAATTAGATACGAAAATTTAAGGATATTTTGAAAAGGAAATCATTATACTTCCGGAAAAAAAATTTAAAATATACCATTTTTTTTTTGTTTTTTTATTTTTTTTTTATCAAAAGAGAAGCAATATTAAAATTGTTAAAAACTCAAATATGGTGTCAAACATGTGAAGCTGATCATGTGATTTTAGAATATAAGAATAAAAATAAATTTGAGAATAATTTTTGTATATGGGATTAACAGATTCAGTTAAGATTTTTTATTTTGTTTTTTATTTTATAGATTTAACTTTATACCCCTGGTATATTGCAAGTATTTGACGATTGTTATGATAATACAAATAATTAAGTTCATGTCCAAATAGATATCCAAATAGATGATTTGAATATATTTTTTATTAATTTGAGCTCATAAAGGTGTTAATTTTAATTTTATGGTTAAACCGAATAAATCGGCAGCACTATAGTGATTGCCCTATTTAAATTACAGGATAATGTAACACCATCTATGGGGCATATGGCGGAGACAAACTTGATAAAAAAAGCTTGGGTATAGTTGGCTTTAATTAATAAATAAAAGCGATATTTTAAGATTTATTTTTTATTAATTTGATCTTCAAGCTTATTAACTTTTAGAGAAAATTTGTATGTACGTAATAAAAGGATATCAGTCAAGATATTAAAAAATACGGTCAATTTGAAATTATTTCTGTTACTTATATTTAACGACAGGTTAAATTTTCACAAATTATTTTTTTATTTTCATTTACCAAGAAGTTCAGTTCCATTGTGACAAGTTTGTTGTTGTTTTACAATAAAAATAAAATTCAGAAATTAATATCTTACGAGCAATAATTATAATACAAGACTTGTTTCAGACTATATTGTCAGCCAATTAAAAATCGAATTTTCTTTCATTAATTAATTAATTTACTATTTTTCAAATATCGGTATTTTGAAAGTATCAATGTTTGCAGTCAATGAAAATGTTTACATTATTTTTATATTCATCCTTGTAAATTTTTTATACATTTTTAAATTATGATACGCATTCTGTAAATTCGAAAAAATTTTAAATATTTTATACAATCAATTATTTAATTTATTTCATTATAAATTAATTTAAATAATGGTGAGCAACATTATAGGCTCTTATCATTATCACACTATCATTATTAAGTATGTTGTTTGCCTATTCGCGAGATATTGTCGTAGTTCATGCATATCTAGTTTACTAGACAAGCTTACTTTATATACCTAGATACATTTTTTATTAATTTTTGAATCCTATTTCTATATACATAATATGAACTATATAATGCGCTGTAATTATCAAATCAATGGGAGCTAGACTAAACTCGAATGATAGTAGCATATATAATTGCAAATGATTATTATGGATTCTAATGTAGTGAGACCATTAGTTGTCTAAAATAAAATAAAACAAACTAGTTACAAGATTTTCAGAAGTGTTAGTCTTATATTAGCCAGAAATTTTTTTTTTGTATATAATTGCCATATAATTAAAAAAAAATGTTGTTAGATCTTAAAATAGTAAGGCAGAATTTATCATCATTTTTTAATTTCAAAATCAATAACATAAATGTGAATTATATGACAACATTGTTGCAGGTACTACAACTCATCAGAATCTATATTTACTTTTAGATACATTTTCTCTAATTTGTTTAAGAACAATGTTAATTGACAAGTTAATTAATTAAATTTATACAATATATTAAATTTACACTTCATTTGAGTTTATACATTTAACTGTATTGAATTCAGATGTATCATTACATCTCTAGCTATCAGAACTAAAATTTTACATTATTTCATTTTCTAATTGTTATTTGTTATTGTTTATATATTTATATAACTACAAGAAACCTCTATAATGATATTTAATGTATATTTACTTTTATTTTTATTAGAACTTATACATAATTAGTATATAACCCAGCCTAACTAATAACTTACTGATATATAAGCTCCTTATGAGCGAATTAGCAGAAAATGAACATCTGAAAATTCAAAAATTTTGTTATCTCACTTCAAGGTATCAATATTCTAATACAGAAAAAAGCAATTTAATACAAAATAGTGAAAATGACTACATAATAATGCAAAACAGCCCAATGAAATGTATATATCTACTAAAAACAGACTCGTCAAAATTTATGCAATATATATTCAAATCCAATTTCATTTTAACTAAACATGTTAATCAAACATATTTATTTATATTTGATTGAATCAGTTAATTTAACCAAAATGATAATTTTATTTTTCCAAATTAATCATCATAATTTAATTATTAAAAATTTAAAACTAGCTATACTACATATTATAAAAATACTTTTTTATAAAAAGAATATTTAAAAATAAATAAACAGCACAAAAAAAATATAATCGAAATGGTGAAACTAGATATAAATTTGATAAAGATTGTATAATTTATTAGAAGTAAATGCCTAAAAAACGATACATACATATATTTACTACATATTTTATAAAAATATGATATAATTGATAAAAAAAAATTTATAAATTAAAATATAAATGTTTTTATTTTTATTAAACTAAATTTGATTTTTTTAATTTTATTTCAATATTATATAAAAATAATTTATATAATAAAAAAAATTTTGATAAAATAAAAAAAGTAAATTTTCATAAAAAAACACATGATGTAATTTGTTTTAATTATTTTTGTTGAAAAAATAATATATAGATATATATATATAAGAAATAAGGATAAGTTTAGCTAGAAATTCGAAGAAAATATTCTTACATAAAATTAAATTTTGTTTTTTTGCAAAACAAAGAGTAAACACATTCAAACACAATAAATTAAATAACAAACAACAAAAACTACAACTAACTACAACAAAACCAAATAAATATGAGAAATAAGAGAATTTTAAAATTTAAGTAAAAATTGTATTGCTATTGAATTAAAAAAAAAAAATAATAAAAAAATTTTTAGAAAACTAAAACCAAAATATACAAACAAAAATATTTACATAAATTATAAAATGTTCTAAATAAAAATAATAAAAAAAAACAACAAAACTAATCTCATTACAGTCTTTCTTCAAAAAAAAAAAAAATAAAATAAAAAAAAAAACCAACATTTCATTAAATTATAAAAAAATATTTTCTTAAATTAATAAAATTAATTTTTTATATTAAAAACAAATAAATAAAATATTTTTTGAAATTTTCTAACATTTTTTTTTTTCTAAAAAAAAGTATAATGTCAAATCATAAATATAAAATTTTAAAATACTTACATACATACATATTTTTTCCTTTTTCATTACGAAATATTTTAAAGTGTTTTAGCATGTAATATTGAGGATCATCACTCTGGTTGAATTTCCTATACAGCTCATATTTTAGCATCTATATAATAATTGGTTATTTTGTTCAGGTAAAAAAAAAATTATAAATTATGAGGATCAACATTGACAATATAATTATGTTGGAACAAATCATAACCGCTCATGTCAACATATAGAAAAGATCAAGTTAAAATAACCACTATATTCAGAATTTTCGAAAATATTTCCTGTCAAAATTTGGCTTTATTCTAACAGTTCTGTGACAATAATATACAACTGCTTAAGTCGACATACGCTAAAATTGAGATATTATTGCCATCGCATTCTACGTGTAAAAATCTATTTTCCACAAAAGACCTGAGTCTTTTATAAATTTTCAAAGTTGAAAAAATCGCATTAATTTATTCGCCTAAATAAGCTAGACTGTGTATGTATATTGCACGAGACTTACACCAACTTAAGTCGTTATAATATAATCAATTATTATTATTTACATGCCAAATATTCTATAGAAAACTATAACTGCTATACAACTTTTCCAAAATTAAATTTGTTCGATTGAGCGATCCAAATTTATTTTGTGATTTGATTTTACTTTCAAAGATGAATAAACACTTATAATTTCATTTTGGTCTTATATTTGATTATTTTTGTTTTTTTAATTTTTAATTAAAAATCATAAATGTTCATAAATTATAATTAACCAAATTTATTTAAAAAGATTTTAAGATCGGCAAAAATTAATATTACGAACATTCACTGAGCTTTTTATGCCTTTTAAATTTTTTCCCAGAATAATTTTAAAATAGTCATACTAAAAAGTTTTTAATTTTGACTTAAGCGGTTATATAGCCACTGAACTGTGATTGATTTTTGATAAGGAACCTAATCGCTTATTTTAACTCAAAATATTTTAAATATATTCCTAAAATTAGCCATAAGTTCTTATAAATTGATAATCGTTTTTTACAAATTTGACATATCATTTTCAAATTTTCATATGAATCAAGAGTGTTTATACGACTTATTTTACGTAAGCCATTTTTACGAAAATTTTTTTATTAATATTAACATCTTATAACAATTCTTAAGCTTTTTTTACAAAATAAAGTTTTTTTAATTTCAAATATGCCTACATTATAATTTAAGCGATTTTAAAAAACCAAAAACTGGTACAATTCCGTTACTATATTTTTAAACTCTTACTTAAACTTTAAAATTTATTTTACTAGAACCATCAATTTCAGACATAAGCAATTATGATTTGTTACCACAGAATAAGAGAAACATAAAAATTCTCATTTTGAATAAAAATGTATGCTAAACTAAATTTACCTATAAATAGAAAACATATGTTTATGACTTGATGGAACTTGATTATTTCTTTTATCTACAGTAATCCCCCGATTTATAAGTGCTCGTTTTACGAAATTTCGAACATCATTCGTAAAGTACAAAATTCGTTATACGAATGAAAAATTCGCTATTACGGACAAAACTGTGAAAATTAATTTTGCTATAAAGTCTCTGGTAACCGAATAGGAACTACGATTCACGATTGCATTGGAGGTAAAGCTTGATGTTTTACAACGACTCGAAGCAAGTGAGAAAAATAATGAAATAGAAAAAGCTTTAGGTCTCGCTACTTCAACTGTTTGTACAATCAAGAAAAATCAAGATAAAATAAGAAGAAGTAGAATCTATTTCAGGTGCTAGCTCATATGAACTATCATCTACTGGCTGAGACGAGAGCTCATACGACACATCAAATTAAATATAACATTTATAATTAATATTTTTTTCTTAATATGTAATATTAAATTTTCTTTTTTAATGAATTATGTAATTTTTCTTTTATTTTGTCTACTGTTTTAAATGTTTCTAAATATTAGGGTATAACGGACATTTTGGGTACGGCATCTATGTATTTTTAATACAAACTTATACTAATATGGATCTTTTTTTACAAATATTTTCAATCTGTGGAACGTATCTATTTATTTGCAATAGAATTCCATTCTAATATTGGGCTCGCTTTACGAATATTCGATATACGTACGATATTTTTACAATTGCACAACTTTCATTAAGAATTATAACTGTAAATTATAAAATTTGAGCAATATTTATTTTACTCTACTGTTGACAAGCAGAATAATTTTATGTCTATTACACAGGCAAAAAATAAAATGCTAGCGACGTATTGACCACTAAATCTTCATTCTAATATTGGGCTCGCTTTACGAATATTCGATATACGTACACTTTCACAGAACATATCCTGTTCGTAAACCGGGGGATTACTGTATTTGTTTTTATGTGAGTGCCGTTGTTGAAAGTAGAAAGAATTAATCTAATAAAATTATAATAAAAACCATATTTATTTAGAAATTAATAAATTCAATTTTCACTTTTCAACTTACTGTGTAAAAGAATATCTACATACAACAAAGTATTTAGATATGTAAAATTGTTATTTTTAAAAATTTTCAAAAATTGAGTTCACTCATTCGCAATGTTTTTTTTTTCAAAATAAAATTTTTATTTTAAAATTTTACACACATTTCATTTGTTGTTGTTTCATGTCATCCTAAGTTTTTCTCTTAGGCTACGCTTGATTCTGTGTTTGTGTTCCATTTGCTTATATGAAAACGCGCGCACATAAAACCATTTGCATGTGTTAAAATGTGCAGTCAAACAGTTGCAAAACTAAAAATTGCATGTCTGCGTCTAGCCTTATTGTTTTCTGAGTAACATTTCAAAGAATTTTTAAATAACACGAACAAAGTATAATAAATTATCTATATTTGTTAGGGATAGATTTTTATCCAAGAATTCGCCCAATGAACAAATTTAAGTTCTTTACTAATCAATTTACGATTTTTTGAATTTATACATAAAACTATTACTGTTAATCTATCACTTGATAAGAACCGCATAAGAAGTTCCCTACGCCTCCACTCATAATAAATTTATCGAACAAAATATGTAAAAAAAAAACATGCAGTATGAAAGCACTCTTTGGAAAGACAATATAAATAGTTCAGTTTCAGTATAGATTGAATCCATTATAATTACGCATTAGTTTGTTAAGTTGCTATCATAAAAACTACATTCGTAGTACATCTCTATTAAATTCCTTTTAGCGAATATAAATTTTTCCAATGAACAAATTGGCCAAAAATACTACCTATCTGTTAACGGTGTTTCTTCTTTAGGTGTTTCTTCTTCGGTGTTTCTTCGAATAAGTATTATTGTTAACATCATTTTAGTTTATTATAAGTACACCCAACTGATTTATACATTGTAATTAACCACAACATGCATATGCTAAGTTAATGTAAAGGGTTAGTAGTGCTTGGTTATCTGAGAACAGAGTATCAGCACGATATGAGCTACCCAATTATACCACTAATGAATATCGTGAGTATTTTCATTAACTTAAATATTCATGAATATTCTGATCGCATTAATACGGGTAATTACAATAAACCCTATTTGCGGCTATGCATATAGAGGGACCAAGTCCCTACTATTTATATATCTAAATCTAATGTAATTTAAACCACAACAAATATGTTGAAACTGTGTAAAATAAAAAACTAAGTTTTAAGCTTAAGGTTTTAAATTCTCTAAAAGCACATTGTTTACTTATACTATTGGATGCATGGATATTTCAAAAAGTTATTAAAATTCGTGAATTGTTATAAAGCCCTTTAATAAATACGAATATCCAATTTTTTCTTTTTTTTTTGTGATGGGAAGTTCTATGTAAACTTGACTTCTTAAGATGTATTGTGCTTCTCCGTTTGCTATCTTCTAATAAATTTTTGTCATAGATTTACAATTTACAATCAGAAATCTAAAAACAATTAATAAACAAGAATATAAACAAAATACAATTATTTTGATTTTTGTTCTAAACTTAGGACCAAATAACACACAAGAAGCTGAATTCGTTAAAAGAACTTTCTTTAGGGAGTTTTCTTAGCGGAAAACGAAATCATTATTTGAATCTATTTCTAGTAATTTTATTTCATTATTTTTAACTTTCATAAAACCACTCCTCTCTCGCCTTTTGATTAATTAAAAATTATTTTTACATTTACCATTTTGGCCAAAAACACACATAACTACTTAAAATAAAAAAAGTTAAAATAAACAAACACCATTTAGAACTGAAACTATTATTAACAAAGTTTATATATCTATCATAAAACAAAACCAAACATTTTTATTATGTATTCAACCAAAAAAACAAAAACAAAAAACAAAACCTTTAAAGAAATTTAAAAAAAAAAATGCATCAAATATTGTATAAAATACATAAATATTTATAATATAACTATATATAAATAAATATTTATAAATCTACATATATATTATATATAAAAGAAAATGAAAAACACGCCCAAGTCTTATGAAACAATTTTTGTATAAAAAGATATAAAAAAAAAAACTATAAAGGATTAAAAATCGCAAAAAAAAAAAAATTAAATCAGATTTGAAAATACATAAATTAAAAAAAAAAAAAAAAAATTAAAAACAAAAATAAAATGTTTATAAGTTTATTTATAACTAAAATATAACAATAAGCCAAGAAAAGGGAAAAAAAAGATGAAAATAAAATTAAAAATAAAATAATTAATAACTAATTTCTTACTACATACATTTAAAATGAATCTTTCTTACATACAACTAAATTTACAAATTACAAACAAACAAAAAAAAAATAAACTTAAAAATAAAAAAAAATTGAAATATTTTTATAAAATATTAAAAAAAATTACATTTTAATAATAAACATACATATATAAATTTATTTTTTTTTTTTGTCTATCTAATTTTTGCAATTGCATAACCTTCATTTAGAATCATAACTGTAGATTATAAAATTTGAGCAATATTTTTTTTACTCTACTGTTAATAAGCAGAATAATTTTATGTTTATTACACAAGCAAAAAATAAAATACTAGCGAATTATCGACCATTAAATCTATACATACCCTAATATTTTATTCATTTTCAACCTGAACTTTGTTTTTTTAGTTTTTTAAATTCATTTATTTATTATACCATTTATAATATGTTACATATATTATTATTATTTTATTTAATGCCTTAATTTATTTGTACAATATGTTAATTTAATATATTTTAATTATATATTTCAAGAGCTTATATTACTAGAATATTTACACCTTACATATTATTATCACCTTCGTACATAATTAAAAAAAAATTATGCAAACAACTAATGATAAAATTAAATAAATTTAAGATCATTCTGATATTCCTGAGAAATTCTGGTGAATAAAATAACAGAGTAGAAATAAAAAAATTACATAATAGAATAACATACTAATACATTTTAAAGATTGTGAATTTATTGTGAAATTCAAATAGCTATGGCAAAATAAACAAAAATGTTTCCAATGGAAATTCTCTGCTCACAACTAAACAAAATATTGTATGAATTGTTATAAACAAAGAAAAATAAAGTATATTTGATAATCTGAATACCTACCATGATCGCAATTTTTATTTTATCAGCTGCATCTCGACAGAAAGAGATTTTATTAAACCACTATCACAACATCCTTCTTCTTCATGTATTTCCATAAATTTTGTATTCTGGAATGTTTAACAACCTAACGAAGATCTCAAAGGTTATTTTTCAGAATATCCAGATATTCGTCACAGCTACTAGTCTGCTTGTGGAATAGTGATAACTGCTACTTTCGTATTGTGATATGGAGAAAATTTTTGATAGTAAAGAGTAAAATATCAAATAAACTATTAATAATAATATTTTTTCTTTTTCGGCGGTAGATGGTGAAAACCTTTTATAGGGTTGTATGAAGCATTCGCATTCAAAGAGTAAGTGACACTCTTTTGATCTTATTCTGGTCCTTTGATGCATTTCCCACGGTGAAAACCAACCCAGAATCACTTTCTCATTACTTTAACTTGGGCCGTGCTTGTTCCTTTTTTTAATTTTCTTCTATGTTTCTTCTTCTGGATCTTCTAATAATATCTTAGCTGTTTATTTCTGTGTAGTATAAGTTCTATATATTTAGCTATTGCGTTTCATTTTCCTTTATTTTCAAACATTACAGAAATTATATTTTCTACTGCTAATACTCCAACTGCTAATGTTAAATATTTTCATTTTGATTCCGCTAAATCACATTTGGAAATGGTGTGATAATCTGTGTCGTGTGTTGCATTGTTTACTTTTATTGTAATTGCAAAGGTAGGATTGAAAGTACTCGCGAATAATTCTTGATAGGAACTGTGGGATGTAAAAATTTACTTTTCCGTGATGCTGGTTAACCCATACTTCTACTTGTGAAATCAATCTAGCCATTCATTGGTTGATCGTAGCTCCAGTTTTCTTGTCAAATTATCATTATGTTACCCATTTTTTCCACTACAATGACGTCTCGACTTGTTGCTTGATCTCTCATATATATTATTTTCCTTCGTTCTTGTGCTAGCAAATCAGTCGGTATGCGAATATGCAATACCACTCGATAGGAACACTCTCTTCGTTGCACCGCTGCTATACGTTTTTTATAGTACTTCTTGTCGATCGCATCGCTGTGTTCAAATTTCAGCCCCATATAGAAGGGTTGATTGTGCTGTTTTCATGATGATTGATCTTTTTTATGGTTTCGGTCCACCAATATGTTTGCCATAAGTTTGCTTATTTTGATTATGGCTTCTGCTTCTTTTTGAATTTGTCGCCAAACTGTTAGCCTTATGTAAATTCTAACTCTTAAGTAATTTACTGATTCTCTGGTCCCTACTGTTTCTCGACCTACTTGCATTTGAATTATAGTTGGTATTCTTTTCTTTGTTAACATAACGATTTCTCTTTTCTAACAGTTGCCAATTCTAATCTATGTTCCCTCATCCAGCGATAATAATAACTATTATAATAAAAATAATAATAACTTAGTCTTTTAGGAAAACCGAATTGTGTGTAATAGTCTTTTTGATCTAGTTTGCTTTTATTTTGTCTAGTAAATAATAATATGGGTAAAATGATTTCAGAACGTGACTCATTAAATTAGTTGTTCTGAAGTTACGCTTATATTGTGGCATTTATTTTTTTTTTTTAAAATAGTCACAAAACTTGATTGTAGTAAATTTTTTGGAATTTATTTTCTGTTTTATTGAAAAATGTGTCGGATAGAAATTGATTGTTATGGAACTACATTTTTAAAATAAATTTTAAACCTAATTTACTTTCAATTAATTTTAAAAATTGAACTCTCAGTGCCATTTAGAGTCTAAGGCTTTAAAACAGCATTTACAAAATCTCGAAATTTTAAATTATATTTAAAAATTACCCTTTTCGCAATTTCATCATCTTTCACCAATTTTTATTCCAATATTTCAAATTTTTGCAATATTTGCCTCAAAACCTAATCACATAACAGTAATGATTCTTTGCTTTTTCAACATAAAAAACATAAATAAAAGAAAAAAAAGCATTTGTTAAAAATTCTCATTACATTCTAAAAACAAAAACAAAAAGATTCAAAAAAAATTTTTAAATAACATTTTTCTAAGCAAACTATTTTTAAAAAATTTTAATAAAATTAAATTAAAAATAAATCAAAAATTATTTAATAATTTTAATTTTTTTTTTTTTAATAGCAAATAACATTTAAAAAAATAAAATTAATTATAACATAATAATTATTAAATAAATAAAATTTGTGGGTAAGTTTTTACTGGTATATTTTCTTTATAATAAATTTTCATTAAAACCATAAAATATAATCTGCGGTGAAATAACAAAAAAAAAACAACAAAAAATCAAATTAACAAAAAAAATTTAATTAAGCTTTTTTTTTCTTTTAATTTTTTAATATGCATAAGTATATAAGTTACAATTTATAAATTTTATAACAAACAAAAATAAAATGTATCAAAATAATCATTTTAATAAAACTGCTTTTTATAGCTTAAATGATAAAATATTAAAAAATTAAATTTCACGAAAAACAGACAAAAAAAAAGATTTTTTACAAAAAGAAATATTTTTGCTTTTTTTTTTTTTGTGAAATTACATAAAAGAAAAATAAAGGAAATACCGTCCGCGTATAATTAATTTGCAAAATTTTTATAATTCACTTTAATAAAATCATATTATTACAAATAATAATATTTTTATTTAATTAAAATATAAATTAAATTAATTAAAAAATAATAAAAAAACAAGAAGACCTATAAAAACAATTTAATAAAATTATAAAAAAAATTTAATTAAATTTTTTATAATGCCTCTTAAGATGAAGGTTTCTTACAGCCATTTTTCATAATTAAATAGTTTTTTTTTTTGTTTTTTAAATACAAAACTGTAAAACAATTTTTTTATTTAATGACAGTTAAGAGCTGCTTAATTTTTTGTTTCCATTTATTGTTAAAATTTTGTGGATCGAAATTTATAAAAAAATGTTGGTAGGTTATCAAAAATGTGTTAAAAATGTTTTCGCCTAAAAGTATGCTATATTTAAAATTGAGAGCAATAACTAGAATATTTAATCAAACTATTGTTGATAAAATGATACCACATTTTATTTAATAACGTCACTACATTCAGAATTAAATTTCAAATGGTTACGTTCAGCTGTACGAATCACGTTTGGCTCTGTATTGTGTTCATACAAACAGTTAAGCAGATCATTAAAGAACACGCTTTTCTTGAAAATGAAATTTTTTTATAGTTACCAAATTAACAAAAATTTACAAATTTAAAACGCAATAGGTACGCATAAAATTATCATCAGTATTAAAAATATTTATTTGTTTGCTTTAACGATAGCCTGCAACGATAACTAGTTACTTCTCTTGGTTTGGTCAAAATGGTAGCCGGGTAAGTCTCACTTAATTGGTTTAGCAAGTAATTCGAATACAATCAATCGTATATGGTATAAATTTTTGGTTTTGATAACTGAAAAGAATTCGACACTCTGAATTAAATTCAGATTCAGGTAAAAATTTAGTTTCTGCATAGCTCACGTTTCAATATGAAACTCTCAGGAAAAGATTTATATAATACTTTAATAACTTTTTTGTTATTAGTAACAGAGAACTATGTTTCCTAATAAAAGTACTTACATATAAACATACATATTTTCTCCTTATTAATTTATCAATTTGTTTGTAGAAAACTGCAGCGCAGGCCTCAGCTAAAACTATTGTACATACTTACTAAATAATGTACTAAAATTAAATTAAATTAGAAAATAAAAAATAGTAAATAATGTGTGACATGTAAAAAATGTATAGATAAATATTTTATGTCAACTGTAAATTTTAACAATAATTGTCATCACATAATCACCAATGATGAAAATTTAATATTAAAATACATTCGGTGGATGTACGAATTCACGTCTAAGCATTATATGCTGTTTGCAAAATGTTTCAATTTATTTCATAAAGCTTTGGTGCTTGGATTATATATTTGATTAGACTTTAATGTTTGCTATCAATGTTTGTTTGTCTATATCCCAGATAGAGAAGATTTTCAAGTGACATACAAGAGGTTATCAAAAGAAAGAGATGCAGAAATTGATCATACGTACATTCTCGTCCTGTAATTTTGATTTTCACCATTTTATTGATTGATTAAAGAAGTAAGTACACTAATCTAGTCAAGGACCAGTTCAAATAAGATAATCAACAGTATATATTCCAATTAATGTTGTTACTTATAAAATATATTATTGTTCATACAGATTGAGTACAATAAAATAAAATCAGTTCACACATATTGTTGACTTCAAATTTTTCCTCCACATCACAAAGTTTATCAACAATTTCTTCAAATTAACAATTACACCTAATACTTGGTTTTTGTAATAGAAATAAATTTTAAATTTAACTATAAAATAATTTTTTTTTTCTTAAATACCATAAAAAACAAATTAAAAAAAAAATGGAATTTCAAATTAAAATAAAAAAAAACAAATCAAAAATTTTTTTTTAAATTGATCAATGGCTGTAATTTGCATAAAATTAGCAATTTCTTAAAATTAAAATTTTTGCTGCTGCTACTATTCAAATAAATTTAAATGTTACAATATTTCTGTAAATATTATTTGTTAAAAAAATAATTAAAAAAATAAAATTGTTGTATTTAAAAGAAAAACCAGCTTTGTTAATCCTAATTTTTTTTTTTTATTTTTAACAAATTAAAACCTGGCTTTTAAAATGGTATGAAATTTTAATAACTGTATTGTTAAAATGTCATATGTTCAATTTGTCTAAATTTAAATATTACATTGTTAAAACAAAAAAACAAAAAAAAAATATATACATATAAATAAATAATTAAATATCACTTGCACTTTACATATACAAATTAAAAAAAAAAAAAAACAAAAACTGAAAATAGTTTAAAAAAAATCATCTTTTTTTCGAATTAATATTCTGAAAAAAAAAACTAAAACAAAATTTAGAAATGCAATAACGATGAACTATGTTTAGAAATAAATGTTTAGAAAATATCCCTTAAATGAAAAAAACAAGCAAATAAACAAAAACAAAAAAAAAAAAAAACTAGTTAATAATATTATGTAAAAAAAAAAGGTTTATTTTGTTTTAATCAAAAATCATGTCAGTTGATATGATTTTTCCTTCAACGAATTAGAAAATTTTATATTTTTAAATTTAACTTTAATTTTTTTTCCATTTTTAAAACTTAAATTTAATAAAAAAAAAATAAACTACTGTGAGACTAATTGGCTATATAATCATATATGTATATATGTGACTTTTTTGAGAATAATATTAATTTGGTACATAATACCTTTCCTTATTTAAATCGCAATGCTCCTACCAAATATAAATTGTTTGAGTTGAACTAGATTTTTGAAAATCAATACAAATTATTGGAATTATTCATACCTACTATAACATGTACGTAATATCGAATTTTTCAACCTACTTACTAACATTAAGTCATTTCTAAAAAATAACGAAATTTTTAATGTTAGCCCACGACCATTTTGAGAATTATATCACTTATTATGGTACTTTTGTATCGAAAATTTCGAGAATTTTCATTTTTCGAGAAAATAAAATTCTTCCCTTTATTAATTTTGAAGTACAACAGTAAATTAAAATTTGATACATTTTCTAATATGGATTTATAACCAATCGAAATCACTATTTGAATTTAACATACAGATATATACTATTGGGAGAAGATATATACTATTGAATTATATTTACGCCATTAATCTGCCCTATGCCCATTGTATGGGGTTATAAAACAATGATGAATTAATTAACAAGTCCCATTTCAATTTGGGTAGTGTGGTTAATTTGAGAAGTCCGAATACAATCAATGTTGACATATAATATTATTAATCTATTGTCTAAAAAAAATCATTCATAACTTGACATAAAAATTCTCTGTCCACAATTCGATCAATATCGCCACAAAAACGAGCGTAGTTTTTAAATCACGATTGTGTTTTGTGATATCTCAGTTTATTATTTTAACTGTATTTTTTCTAACAAACAAATATATGAATTATAAAATCTTAGTTTTTAAAAAAACAAAATAAATATAATTTAGTTATATAATTTAGTGTTATGTATAAATTAGTCACAAATAATCACAAAATAATAATTTTTAACATAAAATATTTATTTTTAAAAATTCTACACTACTCGACTAATAAAATTTCGTGGAAAATCGCAATTCCTCAACAAAATGAAATCAAATCTTTAGCTGGAATAAAATATGTCACCAGTCAAAGCAGTTTACTAAAGGCACATTTGCTAAGAGAGTATAGCTTCCAAAATGTATTTTATTTGATCCAATTTTCAGTTTTGTACACCCTTGGTTTTTGAAATATTTTTGATTGGTACTAGGAGTTGTGGCAGCTACCCGAACCAGTCAAAATTTTGAAAAGTGGTAATAGGCATGTTTGTTTATTTTTGAGCCAGTATACATGAGTACCTAATTTCAGCTATTTTACATTTTTGGGTTTTGAATTATTATCGGCGAGTACTATAAGTTGAATGACAGCTACCCGAACCAGCCAAAATTTTTAAAAGCGATAATAAACATATTTGTTAATTTTGAGGCAGTACCTGAGTATAAATTTCCAGTTAATTTGGCTCTTGATATATGTGATAGGTACCTTAAATATTTTATTTTATTTTCATTTATTATACTTAACACAAGCATATTACAAAAATATTTCTTAAAATTAGAATAAAAATTAATATTAAAACAAAAACATAATTTTTAATTTAAATATAAAAAAAGAAAAAAGAAATTAGACTATCATAATTTTTAAATATATATTCAATAACTTTTACTTATTTATGACGAAAATAAGAGGTTATGGTAACAAAGAAAACAAGTTAATTTTAAGTTGTTCCTTATTCATAGAAAGATTAATGTTGTCTCTGTACCTGTTAACTAAGAGAAACATTCTGTTAATGGGTTCGAACTTACCATAATTTGTACGATGATGAACAACATTGAATATATTTTCAGAACGAAAACGTGTACTAATATTACGATGATGATTGATCTTATCTTTGATAATTAGTGAATCAATTTTTCCAGAATTATCATTAAAATAAATATGACGTCAGCAACTATTCTTCTAGATTCAAGAGTGTTTAAGTGTAAAAGTTTTAGTCTGTCTCTGTAAGGTGGTAAACGTATAGGATCAGACCAAGGAAGGTTTCTTAAAGCGAATCTAAGGAACTTCTTTTGAATAGCTTCAATCCTATTGATATGGTCGACGTAGTTAGGTGACCATACTGGGCTAGCATATTCTAGATTTGAGCGAACTAAAGAAGTGAATAGAGATTTAATTACATAAGGGTCATTAAATTCTTTTGACCATCTTTTAACAAAGCCTAGTATTGAATTTGCTTTATTGACGATAATGTTGAAATGTTGTTTAAATGATAATTTATCATCGAACATGACCCCGAGATCATTAAAACAACTAACTCTCTTGATAATCTTGTTATCAAGGGTATAATTCGAAATTATCGGAGAAGTCCGACGAGTGTAACTGATTTGAGCACATTTCTCCACGTTCAATTTTAATCCATTGACGTCACACCAGTTTAAGAACAAATTAAGATCTTCTTGAAGTAAAGTAACTTCATTAGGTGACTTAATTGCCTTAAAGATTTTGACATCATCAGCATATATGGATACGCTGCTATTTCTCAAAATTGTTGTTACATCATTAATAGATAAAATGAGTAGTGGTCCTAAGTGACTGCCCTGCGGAACTCCAGAATTAGCATTGTATGGATACCATCTCCTATGTTCCATTAATACACACTAAAAACTGTATCTAAATCAATTAATAGCTTGCGAGTGTATAAAAGTAAATAGGCAGACAGACCGAAATACAAAATATCATTTTTATATAAATAATATATTATTTACGTCAACTGCAAATCTCATTAAAACTAAATATTTTTCGAAATTTTGATTTTAAACAAAAATAATATGTATTTGACATTCCGACATTAGAATTTAAAAAAAACAGAATTACAATACGTGCTTCATATATGAGCTCCTAAACAATATTCTGCTCAAATTTAAAAATTTGAATTGTTAAAATACAAATCTAAAAAAAAAAAGTTAATTAAACCTTTAAGAGATACTGCGTAATAGTTATTTCTCAACACCTTCATGTAAAAATTAAATTAAAAATACACACAACAATTTTTATTTCTTAGATCACTCGTAAACCCTTAATAGCAATTTTAGTTATTTATCGATTAAAAAAAATCATTTTCTAATTAGTGAAGCCATTTGAAAACACAACCAACTTGAAAATTTCCAAAAATAGTTTTAGACACACTCAATCAAAGGGTAAATGGCACGCTATATAAATTATTATATTTAATATCGGTTTGATTATTATGTATTAGTAATCAGAACTTTTTATTTCCATATTTTGTGGTACAAAACCTCAAAATTTGACGGAAGAATTTCATTATAATCCGAAAAATTTGAAGAATTCAATAATATCATATTACAAAAACAAAATTTATTTTATTCAATTAATTGCTAAAATAATTTCATCTCAATTAAGTCACATTACATTTAAAAAAAAAGCCATAAAATTAATTTTAAATTATTAATAAATAAGATATACTAATTTTCAATTCACAATAGAAAATTTAGAATTTAAAAAGGATTTTTTAAGAATTTTTATATATAATTATTTAAAATTTTCTTTAACAAAACTCTATTGTCTCACAAGTTTTACTACAAAAGTATTATAAATATATTATATTATAATATCCTTTTATAGAAAAAAAAATAAAACCACGAACAAAGTATTGTGTGATATGTGATTGTCTTCTTAGAATAGATAAAAAAAAAGAATAAAAAAAAAAACATAAAAAAAAAATATTAAAAATGAAAAATTAAAATTTATTTACATAGGATCTAATGTTAAATTAAACCAAAATTAAATAAATAAAAAAAAAACACACAAAACCAAAGATTAATAATTGTTGTACTGAAAAAGAGCTTTCATTTATTTCTAAAAATAAATATTTAAAAAAAAAAATAAATAAATAAAAATTATATAAAATGTTCAAGAAATTTTCGTTAAAAAATTTGATTACAAACAAAAATATTTAAAAAACTGTTAAAAAATTTTTACAAATTTTAATTTTTCGTTTTTTTGTTTCTAAATTTTCATAAAGATATACCATAAAAATGTTTTTTCATTAAATTCTATTAATTCTCATAATTACTAAATAACTAAATCAAAACAAACAACAAAACCCAAAAAAAAAAAAAAAACATTTTTATGAACGTGTGCTATTTTTAATTATTTTTATCCTAATTCAAAAAATAAAAACAAAAGTAAAAAGAAAATAAAATCAAACAAGACATAATTATAATAAAAATTTTATAAATACTGTATTATTAAAAATTCATAAACATACTATTACATAGATACATTTGTATTATCATTAATACACGATTTAATTAGAATTTATAAAAAATACAATAAAAAAAAAGAAAATTTAACTTATATACAAATTTCATTTTAATGACGATATCTCAGCAATGCTGAATCAAATTATTAGGAACAAACAAAAATTTCGCAAAATATACAAAATTGGCCACCCAAATTACAAAAAAAAAAGAAAACAAAATATATATATACCTATATATATATATATAAAATATCTAATTTAAAAATTACAAAAACAACAAAAAAAATACACTTTATATAAAAATAATAAAATGAATAAATGTATGCAAATTTAAAAACAAAAAAAAAATTATAAAAAAAAATAAAAAAATTGAAAATATTAAAAAAAAAACAAAAAAATAAAAAAAAAATTGCTATAAAAATTGTACGATTCCCCTAAATGGTGTGAAATAAAAAAATAAAAAAATAAAAAAAAAACAAATGAAAATTGATTTTTGTTGTTGTTGAATTTTCAGAATATCCTCCATTGCTTACAATCTCTAATAAAGAAACGCTTTATAAGTTTTTATATCCTTTTTCGAGTCCTCTAATCGTTCGCAAAAATTTAAAATTGGAAATGTACTAAGCACTGAGACAATTATTACGAGGGGAACGTAAAGAAATCTGAGTAAGTAGCCGCTAAAAGACACGAAAACGGAGTATGAATAATTTTATAAAATTTGGAAAAAATAAGATTTAAAAAAAAAAATGGAGATTTATAAAACAAAAAAACCTTTATTAATTTGAAAAACGATATTTGGAAAAGCGAAATTTCGAACCCAACCTTTAATTGAGGGTGTCGAGACAAAATTGCATATTTAAATTTTTATGAAAAAAAACTATTTGGTTTTGTAATTAGGTATAAAAGGACACGCAAATGATGCAGTTTTAAAATACTCGAAAAAAAACTGAGGAAATACATGGGAACTGTTCAAAATTATCTAAAAATGACAGAAGAATGGCTAAAGAATAATCTTCTATTTTTTAATGCAAAATAAACAAAGATTAGTTATATTATTATTGGTAGCAGACACTGCACCATGTTAGGCAGATTGGCTTTTTACATTCAACGCAGACGACTAGGACAAATATAACATGGGGTCTTGGGAATTTGAATTTCTGTTTTGGTAACATATTTAAAATATTAGCTATAAAACATCTTAAAGCTCTTGGAATTCCTCCATTATTTATATGCCATGATTAAAAAATGGTCTAATATATAAGATATTTTCCTAAATTTAACAAATACGTTGCCGCAAATACACCTCAGGCAGCAAAACGATATAAAATGAAAGAACTTATAGCACTTATATCCATTGACGCATTCAACGCATTGTACGACGATACAAAACAGCTTTGTATTTCTTTAACAAATACGATAGCAATGTATAATCTTTAATAGAACCATATAAGCTTGTTCCTAAGTGATATTTTCTTATTGTACCAAGCAATGCTAATTGACAAGACTTAAGTTCTTTGCCTAATTTCCAAAAAGAAAGCCAATTGACTGTTGACTGCAATATTTGTGTTACTTCCTTGAATAATTTTACATAGTCGGCAAACTGTTTGGGTCGGAATGGACAAAGTTCTTTCTTGATCTGTGAGACCAAGTCCATCACTTTTTTACCACTATAAATATAAACATATGCCAAATAATTAGTTCTCGTGTTTGTTAAAGATCGAATTTCAATGCCATACTTAGCTTGTTTTTAGGCATATATATTTTGAAGGTACATGGTCCCCGAAAAAGTGCCAGTATTTCATCAATACAATCATGAGCTCTAATAATATTTTTGGTAATTGTTTATTACTTTATTAATTACTAGCAGATCGTTGCTGTTGATAAAAATGTCCGTATTACATACAGAACAGTGATAGCTTAATGTAGGAAGAGGATTAAAGTAAACTTTATTTGTTAATACAAAAATCGTACAAATTAATTTTATTTCTTGATCAAAACACATAATAATAATAACTTTATATTTTGAATTTTAAATTATTACAAAGTTTGAAATCTTAAAATATGTTACTATTCTATTGCAATTCTCTTTGGTTTTTTTTCCTTCGTGTGCCAATATAAATGGTGCTGAAGGTTTTCCAACACGTGAACTACGTCCTACGTAAAATTGGCCATGTGGGAAACAGTCATTTTAAAGATTTAACCTTTATACATACTTGTATCGTCTAACCTTACGATTTAATTATTGTTATTGCAAGTGCTAAACAAACTGGAAATTTAATACGCTTAAATTGTTTAATGTCATATCTGACGGATTGATTGATGGTATTCGTGGAATTAATAAAATTTCTCCTTTGTGCTTGTCAATGTAGTTGCTTAGATAATATTTTTTATTAATTTTTTCACCGATAATCTCGTGTCATTATTATAACAGGGGTTGATATAAATTGTGTAACATAATTATGGGCATACCAATTATTAATTGCAGAATATGTGGTGGAATTCCTGGTAATTCAAGTACATTCAAAAATCCAATTAGGTAATTCACAGCTTCATCATTATCCATAACGCAATCGGTTGACTTGCATGTAATTGTTTGGCCACTTATTTTGTTTTAAATGTCTATATTTATTTCAGTGACATCTTTATTTTTGCAGCCAATATGGCACACTTGATATTAAGTCTTATTCTGATTCATTTAGTACACAAAACTTGTCAGCCAATGTTATTAATTCTGTTGTATTGTTAATTGTTGGCATTTCCAATGTCAATTACATACAACTAAATGGCCAGCTGCATCCCTTTATAGTTGTATACTCATATTTGATAATTGTTTAACAAATCTCCCCAAATGTGATCAAATTATAAATGCATTTAATTCATCTGCTTCTGTTGATCAGGGGATAGGAGGTAAAGTTTGTCTGAAATTACCTTCAGAATGTTGGTGGTTGTGTCGTAAATCTTGCAGTGTACGATCTAATGCCTCTAACGATTTTTTATGTGCTATTGGGCATTCGTCCCAAATAATAATCTCACATTGCTGAAGTACCTCCAGATGATCTAGAAATATTGCATGTTGAAGTTTCTGTTATTTACATAGATATTTAAAGATAATTTTGATGGCGGATATTTCGTTCTTCCACCATCTAATGCAGCTGCAATTCCAGAGAAGGCTATTGCCAATGTTTTATTGCTGTGCCGCCGTATTTTTTCCAAAATTAAGTAAATCAAATTATGTATTTTCAGTACATCCTGGTGCAAAAAAGAAATAAATTTCACCAATTTTATAATTATAACTTGAATAATAGTGTCGTACACTTGTTTTTGCTGTTCACTCATATTTGAAATACTTTTTATTGAACAAATGTATTCAACACATCAATATCGTATTTTTTTCTCGTTGTATTTCATGATTTCATCCGTCTACAATGGTTCGATTAGGTGATAGCATCCCCAATTAATTCAATACTTTATTTACCATCATTAAACAAATATCGTCAATGTAAATCAATGCTTGATTATACATACGGAGTATATTGTAAATCTAAATTTGCATGTGTATTACGTGCCTGATGTAAAATGTCATCGGTATAGCGTCCTTATATTTTTCCCATATTTTTCACTGTGGACGTGATAGGAAAAATGATGATATTATATTGCAAATAAAGTACGAATTTGATATGCAGATCCACAATGTTCAATATTTTCAAGTAATTTTAAATGTTGACAGGCTATCGTGACGTGTTTCACACAATACGTTTTTAAGTTATTAAAGGTTTTTAAGTGAAATAATGTTTAGGTCCCGTATCATCAGTAATAAATGTAGACAATAGAATTCAGTATTTTCTGGATACCCTTTAGGCGACCTAAGGCATCATTTGAAAATATATTTGATTAAGCGCTTATTATCAAATCTGTCGAAAAATTTTAAACAAAAAAGATAGAAAAAAAACAAATAATATTTAGGTATTCATTTTTTATTTTCACTTAACATTTACTTTATTTTATTTTTGAACTCAAATACCAGTGTGTGATGACTTAAACGAAATAAAGTAAAGCACATGAACAATATTAGAAATTAATACCTATCAATTTTTTACAATATTGATAATATTTCAATAAACTTATATTTCATGTATTTGGGCGAAATGGGTTTTTAATTACTGAAAAATATCATTATGTAATTTCATTTGAGTAAACACTGAATTTAGCATAAATTGACTAACTTTATAATAAATTAATATTGAATAACAAAATAAATATTGGTTTTGGTTTAATGTTACTTATCCGATTAGAATAACTTTTTAACTCTACCTTTTCAGATTCTTAAATTAACTATCTAAATAAATTGTCCCACCTAAACTTGTGCAATATTTAGCAAACATTCTTTTGTATGTAATTATTTATGACGTAATATTCTTTTAATATAAAATAATGAGCTTTTAAATCTGTATTGTACTGTACTATAAAAATATGACTGCAAAATTGAAGAAGCTTCTACAACAGTACTTCCACAATTAGTTCTACCTTCCATATTGATTTTATTCGTTTTATTATTATTTTCATTACAATTATTGTCAAAAATAGTAGAATAAATTCTTGAAGCCGACTAAATTTTGTTGTATGAGTTCTAAGTTGCAATAAAATTAAAGGGGTAAAATTTGCATCACGTTAACGATTAAATGTTAAAATTTCAAAATACATATTTTTAAATATTTAAGTTATTGTTTTTATTATCATTTTTTTTTATTTCTAATATACTAGCTAGTTGTTGTTGTTTCTTTTTTATAATTCTTATAATTTACAATATCTTATATTATTTTACAAACGTCACAATATTATAATGAACAATGGCTTATTTAATTTTCGCTTCTTCTTTGTTTACAATTTCTAACTTATAATTCTAATTTTTACTTTTATTTTTATATTATTAATTAATTCTGTTCTATATTGTATATTACATTTCATAAAGTAAACTAATAATTTTTAAATATTTTATTTTTGTTTAATTTTGAATTTCTTTATTTTAATTTTTTACTCTTAATTATCTCATTTTTTCTCTATTTTATTTCGGTCAATCTAAATTAAATTATTTTATATAAAAAACAAAACGACAACACTATGTTTTAGTATCACATTCAAATTCTGAACAAAAATAAAAATATAATATTATGTATATTGTATATGTGTATATAATTATATAGAATATGTAAGGAGGGCATCGTCTATTATAGTTTATGAATAAGAATATAATACATTCATTATATTGGTATAAAAAATACTAATTATTATAATGTATGCAGTATTAATATATAAAATATACAAAGTGTTTCAAAAATATATTTATGGAACGTCTATATAGTTATTGAAATGTTATAATGAACTTAATTATTATTTCTGTAATTTATTTTCATCCATAGGTAATTTGATCAAAAATAATTATTTATCTATTACATTCTTAAAGCAATAACAATTCTGAACCAAAACATGCATTTGTAAATTTATGAGCTGTTTATTCATGATCTAAATTTATATGTAACTAGGGTTGAAAAAAAAAGCTAACTCAACTCAAATTTTAAGCTAACTCGTAGGTGAGGTAAACAAACAAGATGAAAATTTCGCTAGCTCAAATCACATTTTCTACTAGCTCGTAGATTGAATTTATTGTGTTTTGATCAATTATGTGGAGTTGAAGTTAACTCAAATACAATATTTTTTGTTTAAATCCATTTAAATATTTATTTTAAAACTGTGAAACTAATAGTTTTCTACAACACAAAAACAAATTTTCTTTGAATTTGAGCTCTTATGAGTTAATATCAACAAAAGCTCAACTAGGGTTTTGAGCTAACTCATAGTTAAATAAAACACTATACTTTTAGTCTATGGGCTAGCTCAAAATTTAAGTTAACTTAAGATTGAGCCAGCTCAGAGAACTTGAGCTAACTCAATCTATGAGCTAAAATTTGAGCTAAACTATTTGAGCTAATCTATGAGATACCTAAATTTTGAGTTGTGTAGAAATTTGAGCTTTTTACAACCATGTAACCATAATAGCGCAATAATTTCT
Source organism: Argyra leucocephala (assembly GCA_963942445.1). Classification (NCBI taxonomy): domain Eukaryota; kingdom Metazoa; phylum Arthropoda; class Insecta; order Diptera; family Dolichopodidae; genus Argyra; species Argyra leucocephala. The sequence goes on along the minus strand of OZ012678.1, from coordinate 114,106,708 downwards.
TTTTAAACATTATTACATAAAAATTTAAATTATAATTACTAAAATTTTTCACGAATCAGAACTCACGAAAGTAGGGCAATTTTTTTGATATTTTTTTTTAACAATATTTTATATTTCACATTTAACAAATCCTAAAAAAATTCAAAGAACTTTCTTTTAAGCTTTAAGATTGTTTGTCAAAAAACAAAATTTTTTACCAAATTTTATGTAACAGTTAAACAATAAAAAACAAAGAATATTATTACATGTTTCAAATGTAAAAACAAATATCTGAAATGTGTAATAAAGTCCAGATATTTTCAAACTTTAAACTTCTATCAACTTCTTGTACACAGCTAACAAAATTGCAAAATACCTGTCAAATTTTTGACTCAATTAGCCTGAGCATCTTTAAAATCACATTTTTTACAATTTTTTTTTTGAGATTTTAAACTTTTTACAATTCTGTCTACTGTTCGAATAATAAATTATGTAATACTTTATAGTAATTTTAATTTACAGTTGATCCAACTTCAATTTTGAATTGAACTTGTAGTTGTAGGTTCATTGTCAAATCATTATAAAATCTCACACAATATTATAATTAATTTCGGAAAAACGAATTATGTATCAGGAATAATTAAACAACGAACAATAAAAGATATAAATTACAGATTAGATATAATTGGAATGATACTAGCCTCAATACAAATTTTAAATCTTAAATTTGACAATTTGATTTTTTAAGTAAATTACAGTGTCGTCAGAAAACAAAAAATGCTAGAAAAAAAAAGCAATAACTGTATTATTACTTAATGTAAATAAAATTTATTACCTATTTCTTAAAAACCCTGTATATTAATTAATTTATGTATTACATACAGCTATTTTCAATTTAATTATATTTTTAGACCTATTTATAGTTAAAAACACAATAGTACGTTATAACAATATTGAAAATATTTAAATTATAATACTAAATATGAGCATTAAATCATTTTTACTATACTTTAGGTCCTAGAAACAAAATATTGAAAATATCAAAATATAAATTTATATTGAATTATTCAGTCAGTTATTATACATACATTTATAATCTTTATTTATACATATAATATATATATATATATATATATAATACATATATAAACAAAATTTTGTCTTTCTTTTTTTGTTTTTATTATATTAATTTACCCTATTTTAATTTTTATTTATTATATATAATATTTATATTTAATTTCTAATTATATATTATATTAAATAATTAAAACAAAATAATAATAATAATAATAAAATTATACAATATTAAATATACAAATACAAATTAAAAAAAAAAAAAATTGCTACAACTAAATTATTATACAATATTAAAATTATTATTCTAACTGGAGGAAACCGGCGTCAGGTCACTTGTTGGATTATTATTATTACTATTATTACTATTATTATTAATATTATTTGAACGAGCACCACCTGGTACCACAACTACAACAGGAACTGTAACCATTGAATCATTTCGTATACCTGTTGAACCTGAACGAGCTGATATTATTGATGATAGTATGGGTGGTGGTGGTGGTGGTAATTCAGATGATGATTCAATACCAGATGATGTTGCAGTTGCTTTTTGATTAGGAAATAATACTGAATATGCTGGCGGTGGATCTAATTCATCATAATTCGGTGGAGTTATATTATTTTGATTGCGTGCTGATTGTGTTTCAATTGTATCTTGTATTGATGTTGTATTGCCAACAATTGTACTAGCAGTAATATGAGATTCATTTTTATTATTTCGACAACAACATTCTAAATATTGAAAAGTAAAAAAGAAAGAAAAAAGTATTTATTTAAATTAACATTTATTTTATAAATATTTAATTGAGTCGTAAGTAAGTAATGTTGATTTTTTTTTATTTATTTTTAATATAAAAAAAATTAGATGTGATTTTTTTTTAGACAATTTTCAGAAAATTTAAGAATTAACTTAATTTTTAAAATGTCATTGAAAAGCTGATACAAATGGCTAAAAATGTAAGATCAACTAAATGGATATTTTATGAATATTATGAATAATGTATTTCACATGCTATATACACTGACAGCAATTTATGTTAATACAATGTTCAATATACTCAATCAGGACTTGACTAACATATTTTCCTGGCGTAAAAATAATTAAGTTGAGTTTAATGCCAACTTAAAGATGTATTATATCTCGTAAGACTATCAGTTTTGACACCATGTTGATGTTAGAAAGTGTAGATATACCCAAGATATGTTTAGTACCCATAAATGTTTGATCTAAAATTGAATACAACTCACATATGTGGACTAGCAAGTTACGAACTGCATTAAGTTTTCTCAACAAAACTTGTTGTTCAGTCTATTACCAACCCAAATGCGACCTTGTCTTTTGTTGCACTGGAAAATCGTTGGACTTAATATATTTCACAGATATATTCTAAGTGTAAGCACTTCCTCCTATGAACTTAAGATATTAATGATTTTAGGCCGTCGAACAAAAACAAAGGCCCATTCAAATATTAGGTAGATCAAAACTGGCTATGCAAATTTATGTCGGTTCAAATTTTACCAAACATGTTTGTTTCGTTTTGTTTTCCAGAAATCTGTTCAATAATCAACTCAGATCATAATTTTCAAAGATTCATGACGAATATAAACAGCTTAATACAAAATTGAGCTCCTGGCTAAAAGGCTACGATCTGCCGATAGTCCATTTGGGATTATTTGGTTGATGAATTGCTTGAAAGATATGTTGAAGATAATTGCAATTACCGACTTAGGTTAGCCAAAACCATAAGCGACTATCATGTTGATTGTTGGTTAAGTCACTTCACCTCTTCACTCTTTATTATCCTTCACATCGGTCATCATTCCTTAAACATTCAATAATAATCGATACTACATTATCTATTTTATATTGAATCATATCATATGATTTTTTCAGATGACATAAAAGCATATCAATATTAATAGAAAGCAACACTACTCAGCAGCCATCAACACATAATTTATGTAATTTATTTTAATAACTCTCAGTAGCTATGCTTACCAGAAAATAGTTTAATTTATAGACTGAATTTTTTTAACCTAAGAACGGTTTAGTATTATTATATTAACAAAGTTGCCCTATATGGAATGAGACCAATCCACAAAGGGTCCAACAGACTCCATTAAATCCCGAAAAATACAAGGTTTGGTGTGGTTTACACGTGTCTAGCATCATCAGACTTTATTTCTCAAAAATGAATTCGAAGCTTGCATTTGTCAAAAAAGGGTGTTACCGCACTGTGATCGATGATTTTGTATTTGAAAATTTTGATAACATTGACATATCCACCAAATTAGGCAATCATTTTTGTTGATATTATTTGTGACATACGCTAATAGTGCTCGAAAAAGTGGTTCGACGAAATTGAACGTCTAGAATGCGCGTCGTGCGAACGGTGGCCATATGCCCGAAATAATTTTCAAATCTAAATGGCATCTATTGATCTTTCGAATAACAAAAAATTTTTTACTAAAAATAAAATTTTGGTCTCATTTTTTAAAGTTTCACGTTCTTATGGGCTTAAAAACTCCTGATTTGTGAAACACGGATAACAGAATATGATGAAATTAGTATAAATTTCTCTAATTATTTGCTCAATATTTTTTAAATTTCAATACGAAATAATTAAAATGCCAATAAATTGTAAAATTAGGTAAAAAAATTAAAAAAAAAAATTATTTCAAATTACAACAACATGACTCAACAAAATATTTAAGATAAAAAATTCAAAAATAAATTTACCCCACAGACCACATATTAATAATGCACCACCACATAATAACATTCCCAACATCAAATAACCCCATGGTCCATATTTAGATAAATCACCAGTTAAAGTATTTCGAGATATATTTTTTCTTGTTGTTATTGTTGTTGTTGTTGCAGTTGTTACACTTGATTTTTTATCTTTTTCATTATCATCATCATTCTCTTCATTTACATGAATTCCATTATTATCCTTTTGATATGGTCTATCTTGTATAATTGTTGTTGGTCTGCCATCATGATATTCTTTATCTAAAACATCATCAAATCCACCAAATTCAGATGATGAAGATGATGATAGTGATGGTGTTAAATCACCAAATGCATGTTGCATCCATAACATTAATTGTTGTTCCCATTCATTATCGAAAATAACAGTTGTTGGTGATAAAATTGGTGGTGAATGTAATTTTTCGCACATTTTTTTATCTTCATCATCATCATATAAATTTCCATTAGGGCAATGACGTATATTATCACAGATTAGATCTTTTGAAATGCAAAAAAATGCTGAACCACTAAAATAAAATAGAATCAAAAATGAAATCATTCACTCGTAAATAAATAAATTAAAATAACAAGCAAAATGAGTACGCACCCAAATTTTAAACAAGGAAATTTATTCGATTTTTTACATCCATCTTCACCTTTCCCTAAAGCAGTTATCATTAATTTTGAATGTATTGAATTATGATTATGTTCCCAATGTATTTTGATATGACCTTCGAAAAATTTTACCGGCCAATTATTTTCATTACCATATCCACTATCATCTTTTTCTAATTCACACGGATCTACTTGCCAAAGTGCCTCTTGATAATTATAATCGTTGTTACTGTACTATGTTTTAAAAACAAATAAAAAAAAATTAATTAGTTTATTATTTGAGAAAAAATTTAAGAAAAAAGATCATTTTAATTTAAAATTTTTTTTTTGTACTTAAAACTAACCTTAAACTATATCTTAAAACTAAAGATTAAAACTATAATTTAGAAGGATATTTGTCTTGCCATTTCTACCAAATCTGTTTTATATAATTATTTAGAATGTTAAAATATGTGGTATATAGTTATGTGTCAAATTTAACCTATTGTGTTTCATATGAACTAATATTAATTGTGCAATCGTTTACTCTTATATTTGTGTGGTATATTAATTGTATATACCTTGGGAGTTTGGTATCTTATTTATATAACATTTCGTAACCGGTTTTCATTGATTTTTAAATATATTATTCATTATCCTAATGTGTGATATTAATGTATTTTCTGCTATTGTAAAATTATTAATAAAATTATCTATTCTATACCCTTATCTATTCTATAGCATATCTATTCTATATGCTTGGCTACCCCATATATGTATATATTTATTTGAATAATTACACACACTTATTTATATACAAGCTCTTACAAAGTTTCTTTCTACTACACGTAGTTTTTGCATATTCGATGACCTAATGTCGACCCATATTGATGAACGAAAAGTTAATAGGACGAATTATTGGTTTACAACATGTCAATTTGACCCTAGCATAATAATAACAATGTGATCACAGTATGTGATGTCTTTATTAAATGATTTTTAAATGCCTTATTTTATGAGATATCACTTGCTAAATACTTGTTACTATCCTTTTTTGTTACTTAACTTTTTGTTTGATACTAGTTTCATATATCATATTTGCTAGATTTTGTTTACTTTTTTCTTAGGACATCATTTGTATGTTTTTTTTTAAATTAACCTATATATATTTATTAAATATAATATCTGAAAATATCGTTACATGTATTAAAGCCTTAATAACAGCTTAGAGCCAGATCTTGTATATAACTAATAGAAGTTCTGTAATAACTATATTTCAAAACACATTTTTGAAAAATTCAATCGACACAAGTAGTAAAGTGATAACGTTTTTTGATTTCTTTTTTCACAATAACCGAAATAAATCAATCAAAATAAAATAAATCAATCAAATTGTGAAAAAAATCTAGTTAATTTTGTTTATCACTAAAATGTGTCACCTAAAGCCCACAGTGTCTCGTATGCAGTAAGATATATATTTTATGATCCTTGGACTAGAAATAATAACTATGATTTTAAAATAATTAATATTGCATTATTTTATCACACTAAATATTTTAAATTAAAAAATTCCAATATCCAATATATTGCTTAAAAAATATTTCTGGACTTATGCCAATTTACATTCTGTAATCCAGGTTAGTGTACCTATTTATTATAAAATAAAAAAAATTATTTTCTGAATGAATTTGTAATCAATTGCAAACTTATTGAGATACAAAGTTCACTTTATAATCGTTAATTTAATTTTTTTTTATTTTTTTTTATTTTTGTTTTCTTATTTTTCGTTTTCATGAATTTTCATTGACCTGAATTGTCAAAATTGATTAAAGAATTTTCAATTATTTTCATAAATTAAAAATCTACCAAAAGAGCTAAAGTCATCAACCAAAAACAAAAAAAAACAACAACAACAAAACAATAATAATGAATAACAACAATTTGGATAAGGATAAAGGGGTAAAAATTAAATAATAATGGAAAATATTTGAATTGAATATAGTGGAAAATATCGTGAATGAAAAGATTCACTTGAATAAACCCAAAGAAAAGAATTGATAAAAAAAATTGAAGAATTATTATTAACACCTGCTTTGTGTGTTTTTCTTTTCAATTTTTATATTATAATTTTTTATTTTCGGTTTTTTTCTGTAGGCTAATGGTCTGCTACTTGGTACCATATTTACCGACATCATCATTATCAGAATAAATTGACATTTTAATTATTATGAATGAATGAATAATATTTAAGTGTGTATTTAATTTTATTAACAGCACCGTGATTATTTCATCACTTTTTACGAATTTAAGTAAAAAAAAAAACAAAAATTATAAAAATTTCGCAGAAGTAACATTCAGGGGTTACGTTCAAAAATTAGTTGGCACTAATTTTTATTATTAACATGCTAATTGAATTTAAAATAGAAAATTCTTTTTTAAGTTGAAGTATTTTTAATATTAAATAATTTATAAAATTAAATGATTGAATGAATAATGTTTAATATTTAGTTAAGTAAGTGGTTATAGTTTTTTTTTTAAATAGTAGTTTTTTAGTTCAGCTTAAGTTGTTGCATTCTACGTTCTATTCGCCGTTTTATATTATTTCATCATTGTATAGTATACAGTAGATTGCAAAAACAAATTAATGCTAATTAATGAAATTATTTACTTGTATTAATACTAATAAATTAATTAAGCTTTAATATTGTTGCCGCGAGATTAATATTTAACATTTAAAATGTAATGTTCTGTAAAAAAAAAAAAATATGAGTAGTACACTCAGTTTGAATGACTTTCGATTTTGTTTTTAGTCTCCTTAAAACACTGCCGAGAACACATATTATTATACGAGAAAAAAGCCTTTAAAATGAATCTTGTTTATTGAATATTTGTAAAATTTTAGTGGCTTATAAAATACTAGCAAAGTTACCCGACGTTGTCCGGGTCGAACACAAAATGTTTCAAATTTAGTCAGTTGAAGTTTGATTTATGAACCGAATTGAAAAAAATTGGTTTATCAGAAAAATTTTTTTTTCACTACGATAACAAAATAAACAATACTACAATTTAAACAACACTTATATTAAAAATAATTTCTTTGTAAGCAATATTTCGGAGTTTTTCTGATGGAGTATCAACAAACACATTCCTTCTTATTATTAATCTAATACCATAGTTTTGGATGCTTCAAATTTCGTAGAAGCAATATTGGAGCTGCTACTTTTAATTTCAATTGGTGAGGAGGAAACCGTGTCAAATCCAACGAATAAAGAAACTCTGTTCGGTAATTAACAGATTTATTTTGATTGATAACTGTATCTATCTATTTGTATACATGGATCCCCTAGAACTCTCTGCAGTATTTTCTGATTAATAAAACGAATTGTTAAACTTTTTGCGGTTAATTCACATGGTCATGTAAAATTTTTATACTGATTCCTAAAATTTGGAAATACAAATTTCAGGAAAATACGTGTTTGTTTATTTTGTATAATACCTATACCTATGTATAAGTTTTCAAGTCTGTAACACAATTGCTTTTTGGAAAAATTCTTGCTAGCGGTCAGGAGGTGTACGACAGCAACCCGAACCAGCCAAAGTTTTCGAAATAGGAAGAAGCCGTATTTTTTTTTGTTTTTTGTTTTGAAAGTGTATCTAAGTGTAAGTTTTCATGCCTGTAACACAATTGGTTTTTGAAATACTAGGAAGTGTGCGGCAGCAACACGAACCATCTAAAATTTTCGAAATCGGTAGAAACCGTAGTATTTTATTTTTGGAAGAGTATATAAGTATAAATTTTCATGGCTGTAATATAACTGGTTTTATAAATATTCCTGAGAAGTTCTAAGAGTTGTATGGCAGCAACCCGAACCAGTCCAAATTTTCGAAATCGATAACAGTCTTATTTCTTCATTTGTGAAAAAGTACCCAAGTGTAAATTGTCAGATCTGTAACACCTTTGGTTTTTGAAATATTCCTGATAGGTGCTGGGAGTTATATGGCGGCTACCCAAATCTGTCACTTGATAGCTTCGTAAAGTACCGTGTCTGGTTCCTTCTTTGATCATGAGTAATTGTGCAAAACTTCAGAACTCTATCTTTAAAACTGTGAGCGTATATAGCGAACAAACAACAAACTTTCCCTTTGCATATTACAATCAAAAATTATAAGGCCAAATACTTGCTCAGTCTGGGTTAGGCTTATTAAATAAATTTAATTAAATATTGTAAAAAATGCAACCTTTTATATGAGTATATATACATGTTTGTTGAGCCACAAATCAACATTTACAAAATCAAGTTCTATCACTTCATTTCAGTTTTTTAGCAGAATTATTTTTTATTGTACTTTTAATGCCAGTATTTTAAAACGTAATCAAATGTTCAGGAGCTATAAGCTATTCCATATATTTTCACATAGACCTGCTTCTCTAATGAGTCATGAATTAAACTTAACCTACTTGGAATGAGAAAACATAGTAATTAATTACAAATAAATATACATATAAATTTATATTTTATCTTAAAGAATTTTAATTTTAATTGATTTTGATTTTTAGTTAATTATGTATTTGCCAAAATTCTGTATTCGTCAAAATAATTAAGTTGTTAAAAAGATGGAACCTGTCTTCAAAAAGGAGATTTCTATCATAAATTGTCAAAAATTTAAAGATAATGTTAGAAACCTACTTGTGACCATTAACTGTGATTCTGTTGATGATCTTATTGATTGACTTATTGCAAAAAGCTACACTGAACAAAAAAGGTAGGTAAATACAATAAAAAAATTGGTTGAGCCAACAAAAAATATGTTAATAATCGCTGTTCTTTGATATTACGAACTTTTTTCAGTGTAAGGTAAATTCTACAATAAGAAAGCAAATGAGAGTTCAAAAAGACAACTTGTGGATGACCAATGATTAGTTAAACATTATAAAAAAAAGAATAGTTAGATTGTTCAAAACGCTAAAAAAAATCCTCATAGCCTTATAATTCTAGCAAGATACAAAAGTGCAAAAAATAAGGTAACTTATGAAGTATCCAAAGCAAAAGTTTTATTTTAATTATATAAAAATTATTTCAATAATAAAATAAAATTGGCTGGGTCTGACAGGAAAATTTGAAAAGTACTTAACAATTGTATCCTAAAAAAGACAAATGAGTCTACCAAGACCACAAAGGAAATAAATAGTAATGGGATTAGAATATGTGATAGTCTTGAAATTGCAAACTGCTTTAATATGCACTTTAGTGAAATTGGAAACAAATTAGCAAACAAAATTAAGGATGCTGGCAAATAAATATACAGTAAAAAATGAATTAGGTAGTCGAACTATTTTCTTCAACCAGCGGATGAAAAAGAAGTATATGAAATCATCATGCAAAAAAATAGTACACCAGCTATTGACAATATAACAGTTAAAGACTTAAAGCATGTTGCAACAGTAATATCACCTGCTTGGTAAATAGATGTTTTTCTACTGGTATATATCCTGAGTGCTTAAAATCAAGTATTGTGGTACCTATATTTAAATCTGGGTCATCGCTGAACTTATCGAATTACAGACCAATTGTACTTACAAGCTGCGGAGGAAAAGTGTTTGAAAAAATTATAAATGCCAGAATTCAAGATTTTGTACATGAGGTAGTAGGTTTTGATGTGAATCAATTTGGATTTCAAAAAAGAATTGTAACTGATTCAGCAGTTGTTGAATCTACTAAATCAATTATAAGTAAATTGGATGAAGGAAACTATATGTATGTTCTGTATTTGTTGATTTAAAAAAGGCTTTTGATACGATGGATCACAGCGTATTACTTGATAGATTATATGAAATTGGTATACGAGGACCGGCTCAGGATTTACTCAACTCTTATTTTAAAAATAGGAAAACTATTACAAGAATAAATGGAATACCAAGGAATCAAGTTTCAATGAATATTGGTCTTCCTCAAAGGTTTGTGTTAGGTCCTATATTATATTTGCTATATATTCATAATATACAATTTGCGAATTTAGTAGCTGAATATAAGATATTTGCTGATGATAATCTACTTATATACATTGCCAAAAATTGCGATGAATTAGAAAGAGTAATAAATGCAGACTTGAGAAAATACAACAATTGGCCCAAAGGTAATAAATTAATTATAAATGCTGAAAAAACCAAATACATAGTGTACAAAATAAGAAATAAAGTCGATATAAATCTAAAACTGTTAGTAAATAATACCGAAATTGAAAGAGTACATAATATAAATATCCTACATATAAATATCTTGGTGTTGTAATTGATGAAAAGTTGAAATAGGATGATCATACATAGGATATCAATAAACTGGAAAAAAAAATTGTGCCTTTGTTAGGTGCTGTCAAAAGAAGTGGAATCATACTCAGTAGAAAAACCGCTTATAGTCTATATTATTCTCATATTATTTCACATATCAGATATAATATATGTAATTGGTCTAGTTTTTCCTCTTGGCTTTATTTTTATATATGGATTTTCCTGTGATGTTTTATAATAAAACATAATATTTTGTCTTTATCACGGTTAAAGAAAATTAAATTTTTTTAGAGTACTAAAATATAAAAATTGAATGTGTAAATTTTATAAAATATTAAATATTTTTTAATTTGTATACAATTTTATCAATAAAAGTAATGAATATTAAAAAAAAAAAAAAATTTACTCAAACTATCTATTTTAACTATCACTGTACTTAAATTTACACAGATTAGATTTAAATTAGTTCTTAAGCATAATTTATTTAAGACATATATTGAACATTGTACTAGCTATTCCCTACAAATAAAAAATTAATAATGTTAGCTAAATTAAAAATTTATCTACAAGTCTATATGGGTTTTAATGCCCGGTCCAGTACATTTTGTCATTGCGATTAAATAAATGACAAAAATTTTTATAGTCACTCTCTAAGTTTTGTATTGTTATGTTTAAATAAAATATATTTAGTTTATTTATTTTTTAAAAAGACACACATCCCGAAAAGGAAAATGACCTGATGTTGGCCTGCAGATTTATCTGCAAGTCCACTGAGTTTTTGTTTTTTTTTTTAAATTTATTCTTACTTAGTTCAAGTGTTTACAAAGTTTACAATAAAACCATTTTACAATAATAAAATATAAAACGAATACAATTAGTAATTTAAAATAAAGTTTGTAAAAATTGGTTTACCGAAAATTCCTAATGAAATTAAGAAATTACTTTAAATAAGGATTTCTTTACAACATCTTTACTCATATCAAAATTTATTGTTGTGTTGTATTGGATTATGTTTATCCGCATTCTGTTAATGGGCTCATATTTTCCGTAGTTAATCCTGTGAAATGTAATAGAAAATATGTTTTCATGCCTAAATAGTGCTCTTGTGTTAATTTTATTTCTTAAAATGTTATCAATATATCGTAAATCAATGTGTTTATTCAGTACTTGAGTTATAAAAACAACACCTAATACAGTTCTCCTACCTTCTAAAGTATACATATTAAGCAGTTTAAGACATTCAATATAGGGGGCAATATTAAGGGATTATTCCAATTTAAAGCTCTTAATGCAAACCTATGAATATTTTTTTGAATACTTTCTATTCTATCAATATGTTGGTGATAAAAAGTGGACCAAACTTGGTTAGCATATTCAAGAATTGGTCTGACTAATGTCGTAAATAACGATTTAGTAACATAAGGATCCTCAATTTCCTTAGACCACCTTTTTATAAAACCAAGCATTGAGTTTGCTTTGCTCATTAAATTCGATGACTCGTCTAATTATAGAATCATCAAAGGTATAATTATTACACATAGGGTTTGCGAGTAAACGATATGATGGCGCATTTATCAACGTTTAAAAGTAAACCGTTATAATTACACTATTTCATAAAATTGTTTAAGTCTTTTAGAAGAGAAAATGGGTCGTTATTTGAACTAATATCTTTAAAAAATTTCATGTCATCAGCGTAAATTTTTATATCACTGCTCTGGATAATTTTGGTGACATCATTTATAGAAATAATAAATAACAGTGATCCAAGGTGACTCCCTTGTAGCACTCCAGATTTAGAAAAAAAAAGATGCCGAAGTTGCTGTTCTTCAAAGAACATTCTAGCATCTATTACTAAGGAAAGAGTCAATCCATTTTATAGGAAATACGAAAACCATATTTTTTAAGTTTGAAGAAAATCACTTTATGTGGTAAGAGATCAAAAGCCCTACTAAGGTCAGTGTAAGCCACATGTGTTTGCTTACCCACTTCCATAGTTTTCAAAAAAGTTGAGGCTGATTCTATAAGATTTGTTACAGTTGACCTCTTTTTTACAAAGCCATGTAACTCATTTACTATATATAAAGAACAGTAATAATTATAGATCGTATTAAATACCATAAGTTCAATCACTTTGGGTAAACTCGACAGCTTTGCAATAGGTCTATAATTTGATTAATAAATAGATAAATAAATAAATGAGAATATAATCTGGTAACAACTTCATTTTACCTAAATAAAATATAGCACACATTTAATGATTAAGCCGTTTAATAAATACTCGAAAAACATTTTAGTAAAATATGTAATAGATCTTTGCAGTTTTTAAGTAAACACGGAAATGTAATTATGTCTTTCCTTCTAAATGAGAACAAGTTTATTTGGCTATCTCAGAATACCTTGAAGCTTTCATTTACTGTACATAATTGTCAGTCAATATAGAAAAGTTCTTTTTAACATCGCAGTAATTATCAATAAATATTCTTAGAAGGTTCTAATTTATCATACACTTCAACTCCACTATCCTAATCTAACAGTTAGAAGAAATTTGAAAAAAAAAAAATATTTTTGTTAATGTTTTTATTTTATTATAAATTGTGTATAAAATTTCGATTTAAGCTCTCATTAAAAACAATAAATTATTTGCCTAATTCACAACATTAAAATTGATTTTCACAGTTAAAAATAAAGCTTTAAAATAGAGTAGCCAAAATATAGAAATAAAGAACAAGTATAGAACAACCAAAATAATTTTAAGATTTTTTTTGTTAATGGAGACTAATAACCAAGATAATTTGACGACAAATAATAGATATTTTAAATTATAAAAATATCATCACATAACAAAAAAAAAAGAAACTAACAAAATTAGCTTAACGAATGACAATACAAATAACTAAAATTTCCCTGCTTAGAATTTAAAATATAATTTTGAATAATTTATTTTTAATATGCTAAAACTAAAACATAAACAAAAATTCACGTAATATATACACATACCAAAGTTAAATTTTAATTTTAAACTTCTACATTTCTATTCAAACTACAGTACTTTAGAAAATACGACAAGAATTTTCTATTTTTTTGTTTTTTTTTCAAATGACCTTGAAGTTTAGAAGTATGGAAACGAAAATATAAAATCTCAACTCTTCCAAAAATGAATTCTAATTTTTTTTTTGCAATTAAAGTAAATAACATTTTGTTCCCATCCACAATATAATAATATTATAATCAAATATAACATGAAATATAATAAAACAATAAAAATAAAACAAAAGATTTTAAAAAACTTTAAATTTTTTGTTATTTTATTGTTTTTTTTTTAATTACGTAGGTATATGTACATATATGTATGCAAATTTACACGCGACTAATTCGGTATGCTCAACTATGTTTCTTTTTTTTTTATTTACATTTTAAAGTAATTCTTCTATTTTTAAACTTTAATAATTCTAAAAAATTTTTAAAAATTATTTCCAAATTAAAATAGCAAAAACAAGTAAAACAAAACTGAAAACAAACGAAAAAATGTCAACTTAAAAATTCGCGAAATGATTTCAGTGTCGCACTTCAAAATTATATAATTTGTATATGGTATGAAAATCATGTACTCGTATATGTATTTATGTATGGATGTATAAAGAAAAGAAAATATTCGGACCACTTAAAACTCGAAACACAATAACTTTATTCATTTTCGTTTTGATTTTTTTTTTGTTGTTCTGTTATTTTTTTATGTTTCTATTTTTAGTCTACATTTAAAATAAACAATGATAAAATTTTAGATTTGTTACAGCTAATCATAAGAAAATGCTATTACCAAACATACTTAAATATTTATATATATATGATATATATATATATATATATCATATGATATTTATATATATATATATATATATATATTTATATTACCATAAATCTTGGCTGTTTTTGCCAACACATTCTTATATTCTAATTAAGTGTGATATGTGATTAATTTTAATTTAATTTATTATTATTTGAAAACTAGTATAATGTAATTGCTCATTTAGTAAAGTTTGGGTCCAGTTTAAAAAACTATGCATATTACAACACAAACCACCAACAACAATGTAAAGTAAATATGTATCACATCTCATCATAATGCATTAGTTGTATTTTCTCACTACAGTTTACTTTTTCTTACACCGCATGCATGCATTTTTGGTTTAAGGTTTGGTTACAAGCATTTTCATTTTCATATTAAAAATTCATAATCAAAAATTTTCATGACAATCTGTATAGAGTCAAGAATACGTATGGAGTGTTATAGATCTGAATGCGAGGGTTATAGATCTGTATAAGACTGAAAGATATAATAATTTAGACACCAGATTCCAGAAGATTCCAAGAAGATCCCACAAAATCTCATGTTCGATTCCCGACCAAACAAAAATAAAAATGTTTCAAAAAATAATTGATAGTATAAATTAATAATCTATAGTAACAACTTTAATTATCTGGAGCTATTCTATCTAAAAAAGATAGCTTGTTTGTAACAATAGTAGTAGTTTTCCACATTTAATGAGTTGATAAGCTAGTAATTTGACAAATAAATGCTCGAAAAACATTTTAGTACAATATTGCAGTATAAACTTGCAGTACCGTAGTTAAATGACCATAATAATAATAAATTGTTTGGTACAAATTTTTTTTTTCGTACAATATTGATTTTAATAAACCAAAAAAATATTTCTTTAATTTTTGTATCAGATTTTAGAAAGAGGTGAATATGAAAAACACATATTTAGCAAAAACTAAGTGAAAATCGAGAAAATACAAACTTCTGTTTCTTATATTTTGATTTGCAAGCTATCTTGGAATGTCCGAGAGCAAAAGCGTCTTCAATATTTTATAAAAGAAAACCAGCTGTTTATAATTTGACATTATGTTTAGGAAAACTTTTAACATGCGTTTTTCTAAAAACTCAAAGTTGGCGAATTCGCCCTTTGTGCAAGACACCGACGATATAATTTAATGAAAAACGGATAGTTAAGATCCAGATTCAATGATCCGTTAAGATGAATTGTATGAGAAACTTATTTGCTGCTGTTCAAGTTATCAACTAAATTAAAACTAACTTTTATAAGTTATAAAACATCAAAGCAAAAGTTAAACCTGTTCAAGTTATTGTATAGTTATTGTTGTAAAATGTTCAAATTAATGTGAGGTTACTGTACTTACAATAATAAACTCAAAAAAAATTTATTAAAGAGTAGTTATGATTGCAGTGTTAAATTAAAAATTATTTATATTACAGAAAGAAAAATTTAAATCAGCAGAAATTTTTTTTTCTGAAAATTCCATAGAGGCCATAGATTCTTAAAATTAAATAGAAATAATTATAATTAATTATAACTGCAATATATTTTAAACTTCTAATATTTACATCCTATGATAAAAAATTAAATATAAGTAGATTTTAATCTAAAATTATATATAAGTTACCGCCCAAATGCCTAAGGCTGCGGGCCCCAATATTTGAGGCCCAGATTTATCTGGCCGTTTAATGAAAATTAAAATTACAATTAAAATTAAATAAGTAGAAAAACCAAATGTTAAGAATTACATCTAAGTATGTACAAAAAACACCTATAGCTAGCGTCTCCTTTTCTAAAATTTATCTAAAAAAATTAAGAGAAAAAACTAAAAATAATTATTAAAAATTAATAAAAAAAAAGGTAGATTAATGCAATAAAATTATAAAGACGAAGTCTCACATTTATATTTTATTAAAATAAAATGTTTTATTAACTAACTAAACTCAAACAAACAAAGCAAATTTCAAAATGAATTTAAAATTAATATTTAACGTCTATTTTACTAAAATGTAGCTCATTCTGTAGAAAAAATTTAGTATAAGGTAGAATTTTATAATTTCTTTCTCGCCTCTTTCTATTTAATTTGTCAAAATGATAAATGAGTTGTTGTAAATTATTGTCGAAAAACTCTGCTTAATAAATGGTATTTTGAATAAACATTCAAAGTCAGTTAATTTACAATAAGACACTTCATTTATTTCAGAAAGATTCAATGAACTCAGTTTATCACACAAAAGCAAATATAAAACAATGACATAACGCAAACATTTGAAATTCATTCATTTAATTTGGAAAAACCGTATAACGAACAAAAATAAAATTCATAATACATTTAAAAAAAGAGAACAATATTTTACAAAATATGTAAACAATAGATTTAACTACAACTATAATTACCAGAACTGAAAAATTGGGTGAATATTAAAATGTTAATTTGTCGCGTGTCTATTGTTGTGGTATTTTACACGAATATTAATGATTGATAATAGCTAATAATAATGTATTATGAATTTAAAAAAAAAAATTTAAATACTAAAAATTATAAATAAATTAAAATATGATATTTGCACATACACTTTAAAACAATTGATTTTAAATTAGATAGCCAAATATATTTTGATTTGTAAATTTAATTATAGGTTATTTAAAATATTCACATGAGAGGTCTAATTAGAATTAATATTTTTGTTTTTTAAATGATTTCAAGTCCTATTTAAAAATTAGTTTTTATTTTTCGAGGAATTTTATATTGTTTTGCATTATTAAAAAAATATAAATGAATGCTGGGGGGTCTCCAATTTGTTTATTGTTTTAATTGCAAATTTTATTGTTTTAAATTAAAATTTAGAGAAATTAATTTTAAATTTTAGAAGACATATTTCAAAATTAGGATTGCTTTCAAAACATATAATAAGATGATATTTATTATATTTAAATTTGATTTTATACACAAATGAATCCGAGAATACATACTTTAAATTCTTAAAATTGTGAATATGAATATAATTTGTTGTTATTTTTCTAGTAAAAAATATTTTTCTTCATTTTAATGAAAATAAATTGTTGAAAACTTTAAGCGAATTTTTGGTTTTTTGTAATAAGATAGAATTTTCAAAGCTTCTAAAATGAAAGAGTTTTTCTGGTATATGTATATTTATATGACCCCATAAGATAACAACCATTTTATCTTGTGTAGTACATTTTATTTTGAGCGTTTCTATATCAAAAGTATATGAAAAAATAATTAACATAAAAATCAGGAATTTTATTACACAAACAATAGGATTTGATAAGAATCAATATGGTTTTTGGAAAATAGTGGAACAAATTCAGCAACTACACCACCTTGGAACAAATCTTGATCCATTAGATAAAGGTTTCTATGCAGGTGCTGTATTAATTGATCTAACTAAATTTTTGACAAGGTAAATCATTCCAGATTACTTGATTACTTATAAAAAATGGGAATCCGAGGAATAAATAATCTCTTACTAACAAATAGGACCCAATGCGTTAATATTAATGATGTATTTAGCGAATTTAGCGACGAGTTAACTATAAAAACATGGGTACCACCAGGTACTCTCTTCTCTCTTCTTGTTATATCTGCTATACATAATGAAAATACCTAAAACTAAATTCATATTAAATTACAATGTTTATGCAGATGATACTAATCTGATTGCAAAAGCTAAAATAATAAAAGAGTTAGAAATTATATTAAATAATGACTTAAAACCCAATGCAATTGGCTGGGTTATAATGAACAATGTTTATAGCTAAAAAAAACTAACTACATAATATTTAAAATCCAGAATAAAAAGTATGATAATATTACACTTAAGGTCAAAGAAAATATAATACAGAGAGTCGCTAATATTAAATAATTGGGAATTATAATTGATGAAAATTTAAGATGGAACATATTAAAAAAATTAAAAACAAAATTATTCCTATAAGTGTAGCTATAAACAGATCTGGTGGTATTCCTAATTGTGCAGCCAAACTTGTGTATAATGGGTATATCTTGTCAAAAATTAGGTATAATATATGCAGTAGGAGTTACTGTTCGAATTTTCATGTAAAACAGATGGGAACAGATACGTGCTATACAACTTTTCAACACACTATCCTTAGAACAGCAGCTTTGTTAAATATTAAATAACTGTTTTCAAATTAAAGTTCTGTGAGCTTTAGTTGATCCACCTAGTTATGTACCCAACTATATTCCAGTAGAACTCCAAATAGGTACTATAATTAGAATTTCATTCGATCCAGAATATATTAGGTAACCATTCCCAACCCAAAAAGAATCTTTGAGGGATAGAGTACATTTTTTTTTAAACTGGGTGGAAAAAAAATTCCTAATTCCGTTTTTGGGATCAAATTAATCACTACGAGGTTTTTATTGCACTATAGCAACTCTTAAATTAACCTTTCGTAACAATTACTGTATTTTATTATGTTATTGTAAAGAATATTAAAAAAAATAATTTCAAGTTATAGAAACGTAGGAACCTAAATATCTGAAATACGACTAATCAGTTGTAGAGTTTACATAGTAACTATCATAGTTTCAAAACTTGTAACGAGCACTTAACATTTTTTGTATACGGTTCCGTTTTTGTGAAAGTGAAAAAAAGTTTCTAGTACTTTAATTTGAAGCTTTAAAGACACATGGAAACTAAATGGCAATTTCCATAGTTCCAAAAATATAATAGTAAGCGTGAAATATAATAGTAAGCACACTTATGAGTTATAGTATAACACATATAGCATTACAGAGGAGTACTCCAACATACCTGAATATACGCCAGTCTTAAGTATTTGAACAACAGAAAATAAATTTTGATTTTTCAAAAAAATATTTATTCTTTTTCGCCACTCTGGGTATGCAAAAAAAATTTCTAAGTCTCACATACACAATCGCTTGATTTGGACATTAACAAAACAAATTACTTGCTTAATAAATAAAATTATTTGCTTAATAAATCAAATTATTTGCTTAATAATTTTAAACAATCTAACGGGGATGAAACAATCTAATGGGGAAGAACAACACGAGCAAAAAAAGAAACAAGGCAAATTTTAGTCGAGGAAAATTTCTATCCGATTTACGAGGTACAAATTCAGGGTCAAGAAGTTACCATCCGTTGACTCATTGTGGTCAAGCGGCGTTATTGGACTTTTATTTTTTGAAAACGATGACTATAATGTCGGTAGTAAGTATAATAAACGCATAATGACTGATTATTTTTCGTACCAAATTTAAATTATTAATGTGGAAGACATGAAGTTTTAAAAAAACAACAACTTACCATACATAATGTTCAAATAGGTTTTTTAGCCTCAACTAGGTTTCCACTTGAACCACCGTTAAACACATTTTGAACTTACCATATATAAGTTGAACTAAATTTTGTGGAAGGTTCCTAAGTCACATTATTCGACGTTTTTGTGATGTCACCTAACCGATTTAACTATAGGGATCCCAAGTAACACAAATAGGTTGTAACAACGTCGTACTATCGTTGGCTAAATAACTACTGGTCGGCTATATGACGTTGAAATAACTTTCAGACAACGTCATTATTACGTTATTGGGGAATGATTGTTGAGTGGTACCGTAGTGAAAATAACTATTATCCGACTACTCAACCGACTATGAAACGACCAAATTAGAATAAAAGAGATAGATAGATTATTATATACAGTGTATGTATTTATTTTTTAACGAAAAAAAACTTTTATTTCTAAAATATTTTAACAATAATGTTGTCCTGTTTTCTCTCACTATAATTAAGTTATAAATATGTGAAGTTACAATAACTTTATACATATGAATATATTATTATAAATTATAATTATTGAAGTATTTTCATTAAAATTGTGCAATATATGACATCTTTTTGCAAACGAATGAAGATTTTTCGTGAAAATAAACATTTTATTGAACTAAAAATTTATGGGCCTTAAAATTTGTTTAAATTTAAAAATTTTTAGAATTAAAAAAAATATTATTTTTCTTATTATTATTTATTATTTGCTCAGATTCATTTAAACATTTTTTAAAACAACCCCCATATTAAAGTAATGAAAGCAATTTACTCGCATTAGTATTAAATTTGGAATTAAAAGCTAAACATTTTTTTTTTATTTTCTCATACAAAATATATTTGGCAATTTCGCCATATATAAAATGGTGAAGTTATAAATATCCTAAAAATGACCAAGAAATAACCAAAGAGTTATCAAGAGTCATTATATAAAAACGGATCTCAAATACAGAGTTGTAAACTGGTCCTTTAAATCGAATAAAAAATTTCTTGACAGTTTTAGAAAAGAAAACTAAATTATTTTTTTTTTATATAATTTCAAGTTCCAAGAAAATATTTTCAATAATTATAATTTACAATAATAAATTCATATTTATAAAATTATAATACATTAACATATTTATAATTTAATTATAGTGAGAGAAAAAAGGACAACATTATTGTTAAAATATAATCTACCTATCTCTTTTATTCTAATTTGGTCAATTTATAGCCGGTTGAGTAGAGTAGTCGGATAATGGTTATAAAATATAATATATAACGACGTTATAAGCAAGTCGTCGGTATAACGTTATTTCAGACACTTTTAAGTTTTAATAGTTGCGTCATAGTTATAAAATGTAAAAAAAGTTGTGAAGTAGATATAAAATAAATTTGTGACAACTGATAGAATAAAACGTCGTATTGTAGTCGTAATGACGGATAAATTATAACTTTTACATTTTTCACTATAAAGTTATTTTTTTTAAATTTACGACGGTATAACGTGGAGATATTTAACTTAATAGTTATTTGGTGTTACTTGGGATATACCAACGTTGCAAGTTGTTCTTAGTGGAAATGTAGAGTTTAGAATATAATATTAAATTAAAGATGATTTGGTTTATTTTATTTATTTTAAATTATTTCAAGTCTTATTCATACTCACTCTTCTTTGGCCTGCAGTTAACGACCTTCTACATTTAAATCCTACCGCAATTCTGATAGAATCTTATCTAGTGACCATTTCAATTATTTTGTTTTGTCAGTGCTAAAATCTAACAAATATTTCTGTCTACTATAACTAAATCAAAATTGTGAATTCAATAACAGTTCTTTGAAGTTCCAAGTAATTCCAACTAAAATAAATTATGTTAACCAATAACTGTACCATATTTTTATTATAATTATATTATTTCAACTTTCGATTTCACTGAATTAAGATAAATAAAATTATTTACTAACTAAATTGAACTCTTTGTTAGTGGATGATGACACTCTGTAACTGTCATTGTTGAATAAAAGTAAGGAAATTAATTGAAACCTACACCAAACAAAGAGATTCTATAAGGAAGTTGCACAAAAAAAAAAATAAAAAAAAAAATTGAATATTGTAAATATTTAAATATCGTATATTCAACTTAATACAATTACAATATTGCATAGGTTAATAAAATTATTCATTGTCATAATTAACAATTATGACTTTAAAAACAAGAAAAAGAAAAAAAATAGAAGGAAATTTTTCTGTCTGTTAACAGATACGCTCTAAATCTTGTCAATAAATTAACAACAACAACAACAAAACTAAATTATTTTGGCAATAAAAAATATACGTACATATTTCAATGTGACGAATAAGGAAATTTCCAAGTAAATGTCGTAAATTTTAATTTTATTTAAATTTCACCTTTACTGCCATATTATAGGTAAATAATTTTTTTTTATTATTTTATGGAATAAAATCTCTATGAAAATGTTTTTAAAGTAAAACTTTTTTTAAAAGTATTTTTTTCTATTTTTGTCTTTTAGAGAAGATTTTTCCAGAGATAATGGGGAATAAAAACACTTTTTTTATATGAGGAATTTATGTGAAGCTCTTACACTTATAATATCAAATATTGGAGACAACGTACATCACATACATTTTGAATACTATACTAACTACCAGCTCGTATCCATCAGCAATATTGAAATGCGCTAAAATCATTCCTATACCTAAAAAACTCCCCCATCGATGATTTTAGACCCATTATTATATTATCAAATTTACACATAGCTTTCGAATTCATCCAACATAATCTAGACATAATCTAGATTAAGGCCATCGAAATCAGAAGCAATGATTATAATATTTGCGAGGTATAGACATATCAAATTTGCGTAAAATCAAAATGAATGACGAAGTTATTTAATATGTTTAGAAGACTAAAAATCTAGTGTTGATCTTCAATAATACTTTAACTTATCAAGACCACATTCATCATATCTCCAACAAGGTTTCAATTCCACCAAGGAAATTATGGAAGTTTTCATTCTATCTAAATGATTGGACTAAGACTAGTACAATAACTTATACATATATACCACATTTCCAATATTGCGATGTTGTTTACTCCGTGATGAGTGTATGATAATTTAATACTCTAAAAGTTATATTTAAGCCATTTACACGTTTTGTAACAAATAGACGTAAGTACAAGAGTGTTAGATATGTGTCGAAAACAATACTATTAGCATTCGATAGTTTTTCTGAAGTTCCATTACCTTTGTTTTATAAAAAAAAATTATCCTAAATTTCATGTATCAGAATGAAAAATGATGAATGGGCGAAGGATAATAAAAATAAAGCTGAAACATTCGCAGATCATCTTGAGGAAATTTCTTGTACAGATGAGACAGATTCGGATGACCTCACTGAAGAATATAACAATTGGCAAGAAAATGTCATATCTTCATTCTCACAGAGAGAAGTAGTTGAACAAATTAAAAAATTGAGAGATAACAAAGCTCCAGGTTTTGATCTAATTACATCGGAAGTCCTGAAAGAACTTCCGAAAAAAGCGATAACAATGCTAACACGCATTATAAACGTTGCTATAAGAATAAGGTATGTGCCGAATATGGCAAAAGTAACAGAGATAATTATGATACCAAAGCCAGTTAAGCCCATAAATAAGGCCAAATCCGACAGACCAATATCACTACTACCAATAATTTCAAAATTATTTGAAAAACTACTGCTGATTCGAAGGAGACCGATCATAGAAAATAGTAATCTGATTCCAAATTATCAATTTGGTTTCAGATTTAAGCATTCGACAATCGATCAAATACATAGGATAACAGACATAATAGAAACAGCTTTAGAAGAAAAGCAAGTATACTTACTTACTTACTGGGTACTACAGACCTTGAAGGTGCTGAGCCTGGCGCAAAATTGTCCTCCACCGCGCATCTGGGTCAACGACCAGTCAAATGTTTCTCTGTCGATCCCAAACCAGACCCCCGAAAAGCAAGTATGTTCTACTATATTTCTAGATGTAGCCCAAGCTTTTGAAAAGGTATAACATCGAGGTTTAATAAATAAACTAAATAATATGTTACCTCAACAATACTTAGATATACTCTCATCATATCTAGAAAACAGACTATTCAGAATAAAACAAAACGAAAACATTCTACTATCAGAAATATTAAAACGGGTGTTCCTCAAGGTAGTATTCTGGGTCCAATACTGTATTTGCTCTACACCAATGATTTACCACAAATGGAAAATATAACTGTATCTACATTCGCTGACGATACTGCGTTGATGGCAGTAGGACCAAATATTGACGAGGCTACAAATAAATTGCAAAGAGCAAGGGACAAGCTATACCTCTGGAAAAAGACATGGAAAATTAAAATTAATGAGTTAAAATCGGTACATGTAAATTTTACAAATAAAAAATTAGAAAATCAACCATCGGTAAATCTGAATGGGGTAAATATGCCCCAAGGAAACAAATCTAAATACCTAGAAATGACATTAGATATCAAACTTAGATGGAAAGAGCACGTCAAAAAGAAAAAACTTGAGCTTGATTATAAATATAGAGAAATGTGCTGACTCTTAGGTCGAAATTCAAAATTACCTATGCATAACAAGATTTTGTTATATAATCAGATTATCAAACCGATATGGTTGTACCAAACTTTGTATACGAAAATTACAAAATAAAGTCTTGCGCAACATTGTAAATGCCCCTTGGTATGTTCGAAACAGTAACTTGCACAGAGATCTATAAATTCTTTGCATAGAAAATGAAATAAAAAGATATGCAGCAAAGCATACAGCTCATCTGGAGGGTCATGTTAACATTGAGGTCAGTCAACTGCTAGATAATTAAAATGATATCAGAAAGCTTAAAAGAACTAAGTCGCTAGATTTAATACCATAGAATTTCGTAAACTTTTTCTTTAAGAAAAAAACACTAGAAATAAATTAATGGTTAGTCCGTCAGAGTGTGGTTTTGTTAGTAAAAACCTGACACACAATGGAAGCTACGGGACTCATTGTGTTTATGAAGATTCCAACCAACCCACGCAAAAAAAAAAGAAAAAGTTTCATTCCTAAAGTTAAAAGCTAGTATTTAGTAGATTACCTCGTAACTTAAATTTAGTTATCCCACGTCACAAAGTTCGTATCAGACATTTATCCTATTTTATTCGAGTTGCCTACTACTATTTTGGAATATAATACTGAACTATATTTTCGTTGTGTCAGTCGGTACAAGCATTTTAATGAGAAAGATCAGGTAATTGCATCGATATTCAATTTATTTCCAATTAAATTTTAATTTTCCTAATTTTAATTTTTTATTTCATCTTTAATTTTTAATTTTTAGTTTTATTTTTAATTTGTTTTTCTTTTTTTGTTTTATAATTTTATGTGTGTGTTAGCCACAGTAAACTGAATTGAATATTAGAATTGTACAACAAAAATACTAATCGTCTTATGCACAATTTATACAAATATAAATATAAATAAATAAATAAAATAAAAAAATAAAAGACTATTAACATTTATTGGTAATGCAGTTTTTATTCAGTAAGTTTTTCTATTGATAATAGGAATATTTAATTAATAAAATAATATTACTTGCATTAAGAATTCAATTAATAAAATAATAATAATATTATTTACATTTATATACAAGTATATAAAACATTTATATATTTGTACATTTGTATGTTATGTTAGGTTTTATTGTAAAATAGTTTTTTGCAACAATAAATAAAATATAAAAAAATCCAATTATATAGAAAAAATAATTTCGCTTCTTTACAATTTCAGATGGCCACTTGTCTGTAATAGCACAAAGCCCTTAGATTTAATTGAATGTCATTTATTGTATTCAATTAAATAAATAAATTAATCTGAACCTAATTTAAAAATATACAAAAAATTACATACAATACAGCTATAGTCATACAAAAGATTGATAATCTTATAGTGTATTGTTTTTTAAAGGTTGGCTTTTATTCGGAAGCCCATCAGCTATATACTCTTAGTAGCTGTAGTTAGAAATCCAATCGTTTATGAGAAATTGCGAATTTAAGAGTTTATCTTCGATAAAATGTACCCTGTAAAATGTAACGTAGTAATCAGTTCTCCCCTTTTCTATCAAAAATAAACTGCTAAAATTAGTTCGAATTATTCGAGGTACTAATTGGTTTGCTGCGTAAAAACAAACTAAAAATATTATACTATTCCCAGTTTGAATTCCAAGAAAATTCTTATCTTACAGTATTAATTTTTAACATCTTTGGATAAATGTTTTCATTAGTGATAAATAAGTACCTATAGATCAATTTTAAAAAAGATAAGATTATATCAAATTTAAATGATAATGAAAAAAGTGTCGCGATCGCTTTAAAAAAGGAAGAGCTATCGACACGTGATATTGGTCATTGGATATAGGACGTAGAAAATCAAACTGTTGCTGAACAAAGTTTTAAAGTACTGGAAATACTGGTCTAAAATGGAAGAAATGGAGAAATAGATTTAGAGCATCGACAAAATAATAATCAGATTTTGTCAGACCAAGAGGAGCGCAATATCAACATTAACTGTTCGCAGAACACTTTTAGCAGTAGATTTTATTGCACGTTGATCAATACCAAAGCCTATTGCAAAGGCGATTTCTAAAATATTGGTGCGTGAAAAATGCGGAGAACGCCTTAACAATATTTGCATATTCAACAAGTACCTAACAAATCAAAGGTCGAATAGTGTGGGGCTGCTTCAGTATTAGATGAGCTGACATTTGTAAACTCAAAAGTAACTTTAGATGTATGTACTTAAAACCATCAGTTTTGGAACATGCATTGGAACTGAAACTGCAAGTTTTATATTTCAACAAGATAATTCCCCAGCGGGCACGGTGAAAAACCTCATAATAATGTTCAATTTAACTATTTCAAATTTTTAAGAAAATTCAGAAAATGAAAAAAAAATCAAAATTATTAAGCACGGTTTTGTTTCTATACTTCTGAAGGAGTAGTTAACAACTGGCATGCACATTATAAAATGGCTCCCGTATAGCCCAGATCCTTATCATATTACAAATAGTTCGGTGTATTATGAAGAAAAAGTCTTACAACGCGATTAGAACACAATAAAAGCTCTGAGAGAGCCAATTCAGGCTACTTAACAGAATGTTACGCAGATGATATCATTACAATAGGTACGAAGCGGTAACAAAGAAAAGTAGCAGTTATACTAACTATTAAAGATTAACCTTAGATTATAATAAATTAATTTAAAATTTTGATTTACAAAATTTGTGTGGACCTGTGAGAAATTAAATTTAAATTAAATTTATATATTTAAAATAAATTCAAACATTTTTATTACAATAACATAATATATACTTACAATTGTTAATGGACAACTTCGTGTTGAATTTAATTGATTTTTATTTTGATGGCTAATAAATTCATGATATTTATTTGTAGAATCAGTTCCTGAATTTTTAAATGTCATTGATTTACCATGATTTCGTTGACTATTTAACATTGTATTACTATTAATATTGCTATTTGTGCTACTGCTACTGCTACTGCTACTACTACTAATTGGATTATATAATTTATTTTTAGCTACTATCAGTCGTATTATAAATCCATGAGATTCAGATGTTGTAAAATTTCTTTCACAAGATTTTCGTCTCGGCATCATTTGATTTGATCGTAATTCCAAAAAGAAACTTGATCTTCTTCCATCACTTTCTACAAATCTTTCATTATTTGTCTCATTATTGCATAATGATTCGAAATATTGATTCGTTGATGAAATTACATCTGAAATTGAGAAAAAATTATATTTATTAGAATATTTTAATTATAATTTAAATAATTAATAATGTTAAAACTATATGACAGTATAAAATTATGTGAGTATGAGAATAGTCCATAATAAACGTCCCACATTCTTTGATTAAGCTTTCATTCGATATGAGAAAAACATTAACTTAATTGAATTTTTTTTATCTTGGAGTATTAATATACCAACGAGATGTTTGACAATTATCTTCTTAGACTGTGGACAAATCATTAAATTATATTGTCAAAAATCAAAAACAATTGTTTCAATTAGTGTGATATTTGTAAGATTAAAATTGTTTCTTTGCAAGAAACTGTTGACAATGCAGTTAATGTCTAGTGGCAAAACGGACCCTTTTGCCGTGACCTTTTTACATCATTTCTATTGTACGTTCCTATTGCACATTCGTTGTTTTAAAATTGCATATTTATGTCCTTAATGAACGCTATTATTGCTTTGACATCAATTTCAGAATTGAACTATGTGTTTTCCTGGAACTATTTTTGTCTGTTGCGAGCTATGAGCATATTGCTTTATAACACTAAGAGCTATTTACATGTAACTAAAAATTTAAGTTGTGAATTTCAAACCCTTTAATTTAAAATGAGATTATCGCGACCAACACAGGTGTTAATATTTTACTGTAAATAACTTTTACGTGCTAAATTTGAAGAAAATTTGACGTGGCAGATGAACTGAACTTTGCTTTAAAATGTTCAACAATTATAATAATAAGATAACTGGCGAGTACGCTAAATAAGATTTCATCAACTTCGAACTACCCTATACTAACAAAGTACACTGCACTATAATATAATTTATAGAATATGCTGTAGGCTCTACGCAATAAAATAAATATTAAAACTTTAGATATGTGTCACAATTTTATTAAATATCTTATATTTATTTAATTTTACTCTACACTAACTCCAAACTTAACAAACTAAAATTTACACAGAGGATGATGCAGTAGGTAGAATACCTTCCTTTCAAACGAGAAGTCCCGGATCGACTACCGATGAAGGCAGAAAAAATACTTTTCAGGTTTTTCGAACTGGTTCAGTACGCTTTGTCATTGTGATAAAATAAATGATAAACAATGTATGGGCTTGGTTATCACTAAACATAAAATACAACTATACTATTTTTTTTTTGTTCCAGATAATAGTAAATCGTCGAAAGAGGCTTCAGGGACTACCTATTACCGGGGAAGGCAGTTTGAAGGACTGTGGGACTTTAACCCACTAAAAACTCCTATCATTATTGCAACATTAAAACTAGTCTTATAGACTAACCGTTAATTTACATTTAACTCAAAGAAACTAAGATACCTTTGATCTACCAAAATCCAATAAGTTTTTATTAGATAAAAGGTTTTAACCTAACTCAAGTGGTCTTGTTCGTTTTAGTCGCTGCATAAAGTTTTGATTGTCAATTAAGCTAGAAGCTTCGGTATTGACATGTTGGATCAGACGACTTTTATGCCGTGCAGCGCATTTCATTATTTCGTCTTTTATAGATGAGATCTTCAGATGTCAATGAATATTGGTATTGCGAACATATCATGGAGCATTGACTATGTTGCGCAGTACCTTATTTTGGAACGTTTGGGTAGTTTGAATATGGATTTGTTTAGCACATCCCCATATTTGAATACCGTATGCCCAGACTGGCTTCAATATTTGATTATACATCAAAACTTTGTTATAGGTCGATACCGTAGAATTCTGCCAAATCCGTCAGTATATTTCTCTATATTTGAACTGGAGTTCTTGTTTTTTGATTTTCACATGCTCTTTCCATTTCAGTTTTGCATCCAAGGTCATACCAAGATATTTAGCTTTATTCTCGTATGGAATCACGACATCATTAATTTTAACTGAGAGAGGAGTTACTATGTTTTTATAGGTTAAGTTTACATAACTAGATTTGGCTTCATTTAATTTAATTTTCCATTTTTTGCACCAGTTGGAAATTTTGTTATTAGCTTGTTACAGTTTGTTTGTAGCTTCTTCTATAGTAGAACCAACTGCCATCAACGCTATGTCATTTGCAAAGGTTGCTATTTTTATATTTTCTACTTCGGGTATATCACAGGTGTATAACAAATATAAAATTGAACCCATGATAGTACCTTGCGGTACTCCAGCTTTTATATCTCTTACAGAGGAGTATTCATTCTCATTTTTAACTCCAAAATACTATTACAAAGACGCGAAGTTACTCAACAATACATATTATAGTTTTACACATTTAATGCATGTAATTGTGTATGCCAAATTTCTGAGTAAAAACAATTCTGTTCATTACATAGACTTGGAAAAATATAAACAAAAATAAACTTTATTACTTGATTTGATACTTTGAAACTGAAGCCGCTTAAGGAATTTTTCATGAGAAGTCTGTTTACATTTCGATTTGAATCCGGACTCGAAAGACGTCGGGGCAGACCAAACCTTCTTTCAATCGGCAGATATGAAACAATTTCGTATTTTCAACTGGAAAAAAGGCGGCAGTGAACGACAAAAATTTAGGACGGTGATCAGTGAGGCCCAAGGTCTTAATGTATAAATTGTCAATATGTTCAATTTCATATATTTTAATTCAATATTTTCAAAGCTAGACTACTAGAATATTTACACCTTCGATTTGAATTTATTTAAACTAACCTAACTTAATTATTTACAATAAATTTAATTTGTAAAAGAAAAAATGGCAAGTAAAAGTTTTTAATTAATTATTTTTATGCTAATATAAGACCTAATTTGAACTTAACCTAAAGCTTTACTAACGTCTATTTACTAAAATGATCTGAATATCGACTTAGTTTTTCTACGTTAATTTCGATTTTCCACTTAAAAAAGTGGTCTTTAATTATTTTGAAACCATTTTCAAGGTTATTCATGATTTCATTTGGACAGATAATAACGCCCGATGATACTGCGTACAAGCTAGAGTAACGAATATTGGGTAGATCTGATATGAAAATATTATAGAATATAGGAGCAACAGTATAGCCTTGCGGAACATCTGCTGTACTCTAACTAATATTTAAAATATTCATTTATTTTTTGTCTTAGATTTTCTATATTTACTATGTAGTATATTTACTAAAATTTAAGTAGAGCGACATTCCGAAAACTACTTCAAAATTTCTTGGTTAAATTTCTTCACCAAAAAGTTAAAAAAAAATGTTTAGTCTTTAAGAATAGGCGGAAAACAATTATTTTTTGGAATACAATTTCAAATAATTATTGGTAGAAAACAAAAAGTAATAAATGAAAACAATGAAACAAAAGACAACGAATTTTCATGAATATTCGTCATATTAAAACAATCAAACTACATCGCATTATTGTACAGATATTGTTTTTTTTTAAATCATAAGAATTTATTTTTTTAGACTTTCAATACTTGTTTATCATCAATCAAAACGATATCATATTAAGAGCACTTTTTCATTTTATATACTAACAGAAATGTAAATTCTAAATTCAGTATTTTTTTATCTCTTCAAACCATTTAACACCATTCCAATAAATATATTCTAAAATATTTCATAAAATAACAAATTAACTTAAAATATACTGACGCAATATAATTTCTAATACTAATTATGTTAAATATAATTAAAAGATACTTTAATTAAAATGCGAACCTTAATTACTAACATTATTTTATTAATATTTAAAATCACATAAGCCAAAAATTCTATATTTAAGCGTCATACGAATGAGCCACATACGAACAAAAGCATTTGATGTAATTTATTATTATGTATCGCATACTGAATTGATAAATTCATATTAATATTTATTTAATAGGCACAGGATGTTTTATTTAACTCGATTGTAGTCAAAGTGAGACACAAATTGGGTAATATTCTCAGAAACCTCCCACGACTTATTTTCATTGAAATTATTAATAAAATATAGTGGGAACGGATTAGTACTAAAAAGTTAAAATGTCTGCTTTAAAATTGGAAGAAATTTTCAGTTAAATTTGAATATCCGTAAACTACTTAAATTGTTGAAAATCCAGTTCTATTATAATAAAAATTTGACAGGTAGGTATTGTGTTTTCTTTTATTTAACTTTTATTTCTCTATATAGTTAATATTTCTTCTTCGAAATATTTTTATTTATTTTTATTTCTAATAAATAAATTAAATTATTATTTTTTCAAATATTTTGAGTTGTTTTTACACTTTTAAAAATAAATTAAATGTCAACTATGTAAATATAGTTAATTATAATTAGTTTAATAGAACACTACAATTAATAATTACACCTTTATACTATAAATTAAGATTTACAACAATAGATTTTAGGATTTTAATTCCGTTTTCCTCAATGGTCCATCTGAGACTGAGTTTTAATCTAACAACGGTGTCTTTCATTTCCGTGCGTGCACAGTAACCGGAAATAGTAACCGGCTGAAATATATCTTTGAAAGACACCATCTATTAGATCTATTATATAACTATATCGTAATTTCTTATCTTAATTTTTATTTATTTATTCGTATTATTTAACATCATATCCGAGACTCCAAACAGCTAACTGAAATCCCTTATTTAATTCTTTTCAATTAAACCTTAATATGATGAACCGAGAGTAAGGTCGTATTATTTAGAACATATCAATATTAAAAAATTCAATCGAAATTACCTCACAAAACATCTTTATATTATGATCCCCTCATTAGTTGAGACTGATATTAAACGGTTGCAATCTGTTCAGAGAAATGTTTTACGTTTCTCACGAAGATATCCATCGTTGTATGATCCACTGCGGCTTCTACATTATTCCCACCGTTTTCAACTTACTGACTTACAGTTATGATAGTCGGATAATTGCAGACATCTCTTTTATCCACCATATACTCACAGGCAAAACCTTAGCCCCTCGGAACCGTCGTGATGACCGTTTAACACCACAGAATATGGTAGATTTAAATCAATTACTAGAATATTTCGTGAAGTAAATTCTAATTCAAGCTTTTTTGACCGCCATGTAAGTATTAGTACTGCTAAAAGTAGACGTAATGCTAACCAGCTTAATTAATTTTTTATGATTTCTTTTTTCCTTGTCAATTATTGGATATTTTTTGTTTTTGTTTTTTAAATTTTATAACTAGCATTAATTTAATCTTTTAATACAGCTTAAATTTTTGTAATCTACTAACAGTATGTTTTATTTACTCTATTTTTGTTTTTTATTTTTTTGTAGGGTTCTACTAATCTCATTGAATGTTGATTAAATATTGCAAAAAAATATATCAAACTTTCGTCTCCAATGAATCTCTAATGTTCTAAATCTCTCTGCACTTCTTTATCAATTTTATTCAATTAGACCAGTTCATAAAAAAGATTCCAAGAATTTTATAAAAAACTATCGCCCAATTGCAAAACTTTCAAGTATTCCTAAACTATTTGAATTAATAGTATTTAACTTTATTTATGATCATTGTTCAAACTTACTGTCTCCTAAGCAGCATGGTTTTATGAAAAAGAGATCCTTTGATCTTCTTCCTCATTCCATTATTATACTAAAATTTAAAAAAATGGGATTCCCTCCTTCTTTTATCAATTGGAATAATTCCTACTTAATTAATAGGACCTTGGTGTACTCTTTGACAATAAATTATGTTTCAAACAACATTTAAATGTCATTATAAATAAATCTAACTCCATGCTAGGCTTCGTCAAAAGATTTTCTAAAGAATTCAACGATCCATACGTCCTTAAATCCCTTTTTACGTCTCTTGTTCGACCAAATCTTGATAATACCAGTCAAGTGTGGTCGCCTCATTACCTTAATCATATCCAAAGAATTGAAGCTACATAAAAAAGATTCTTTGAGATTCGCACTGCGTAATTTACACTGGTCAAATCCAGTTATTCTGCCACCTCATAGGAACCGGTTAAAGTTATTGGATCTTAAATCATTAGAGTCCGGAAGAGAGGTTGCTGATATCATATTCATTATTAAAGTTTTAAATAATGAAATTGATTCTCCTTATGTTGGAGATATGATACACTTACATATTAACAACAGAAACCGCTTTAGATCGGAAAATATTTTTCGTCCAATATTTCATCGTACCAATTATGGTAAATATGAACCTGTTAATAGGGTTTTTATGTTGATAAATAAATAAAAACACCACATAGATTTTTCATTAAACACAGCCCAACTAAAAAAAAATCTTCACTTATATGTTATGAGTTAGTATAAATTTTAGTTAGTATAACGTTATTTGTTAATAAATTACAAAATTGTATAAATGTCAGTTTTAATATGAAGATCTAGAATAAGATTAAGCTGAAAATTATATTTTGTTTGTTTAATTTTGTACACTGATGTATGTATATTGTAATGCGTTTGTATTAAGCATAAATAAATAAATAACAAAATAGACGTCTGATGTGTTTACTCTAAGCATTAAATCTGACAGTATATTGAAATGTTAATCCATTCTATTCTATGTTTATGTAGTATGGTTAGAGTAGAAGTAAAATTTTAAGCTTTCAACTTAAGCTAGTTTCACTGAAATTTAATTAATTATTTTTATTACCATAACCGCTTTAGAGAAAGACAAATTTTTTATTTTTTCAGTTTTGATTATAGGAAAAATTGCATTATAAAACAAACAAAAACATTTTTCATGTTGATTCACTTATAATTTATTATGTTGGCTACATCTATATCTTTGTAACTGAATTTATAGTCTAGATGGTGATGGTGACATAAAAAGCGATTTCTGCTCCATGCCGTACGGATTACGCGAGACAGTGATAATCTAACGTAAATTCAGCTTAGACTCAACGATGAGCTAAAACTTCAACAGCATAATTTACAATAAAATTTAACCCTAAAATCGAACTATTTAATTCTGTGAAAAAAGGGATTAAGACAAATTGCAAAATGTTTGGATTATAAAAATAGTGACAGTTAAAGTAAGCAAAGTAAACTAAAAACGTACTAATCGGGGGAGTACAGACTCATATCCCACAGATTTCGATTTTTTTCATAATGCTAGAAAATAATTGTATGATGCAACCACATAAGACCATTTTGTACTTGTTTTGTAATGTTTATGTTATATTACAAATCTCACTCTGTTAAGTATTTATACTTATTCCAATGGAAATAAAAAAAAAAATAGAAATAAGAAAATTCAGCTTTGTTTAAGTCCAAACTTATTATTATAACTGTTTATTATATTTAGGGGAAAAAACGTAAACGCCTACAATTTTCAAAAAATTAGCACAACGATCCCAAATTGTTCGCTTTAGATTTCAAATTATAGACTCAAATTCAAATATTTCAAATACAAACCAAACCTAAAGTTCAGATTACTTATTATTTCAATAAGTCAAGCACTATATGTATTCTGTTACATAACTAACGGAACATCGATAAAACACCCTGTACAATACGTATTAATTCATACACGTACACATAATTATATAACAATTTTGTTGGAATATGAAAATATTTTTAAGCAAAAAACAATCAATTTGTGACAAAATCTAGAAAACAAATTTTAAAAATTTTAAAGGTCAAAAATTTTCTGAAATCCAAAAATATCTTGAAGTCTGTCTTGAAAATGATTTCACGTTAATCAAACGAAATGATTATTATTGCCAACCTGTTTTGGTCGAAAAGCTCTTTCCTTAGATGTTTATATTTTCCTGTTATACCTCATTATCCCATGTAATTGTATGACCTCTAGGCTAGGAAGGGACCTCTGATAATGACAGAAGAACGCCTTCATAAGAAAATATTAAAATTTAAAAATTCAAATTAATTATGTAACATTCGTATATCAATAAAATTGACCCAATTTGTGCAGAAGGCTTAAAGTATGGTCCTATTACATTTTCTTGTTATTTATTTTTATATTTTTAATTGATTTTAAATTAATATTTGTGTGCTAGTTTCAAAATATTTGTCTTATTTATTGATTATCTTCCCCATGATAGTTATAATTAAGGTCTTGTTCCACTAAGATAAGAGCAATAATTGAAATTTTATTTAAAAAAACCATTTTAACAAACTTTAAAAAGGCTTTATTTTTTCAATTTAGTTCTTAGAAAAATTTTACATCATTTTTTCTATAATGTCTATTAACTTTTTGTAAGCCAAATGACCATAATTTGCATACTGAAAGATTGCCCATTGATAGTACTTTTAATGTAACTTTTAATGTAATTAATTAAATAAAAAAATAAACATGCTTTAGAATTTAATTTTAAAATTTTAATTTTTTAAGAATTTTTACTCATTCAAGATTTTGTTATCAAATTTTTGTTTTTCAGGATAAAAAGGCTGTACCCATATTTTATTTATATTACTACTACTGAAAGTGTTAATGATTCCCTGTTGAAATATAATTTATTTCATTTAATCCCATAATATGTGAAAATAATGTGAAATAATTTTTGATAAACGCATTTTTGGAGAATTTTTACACTATTTATAATTATATAATTTTAAATATATTTTGTAGTTATGTGTCTGAACATGTATTTATAAATATTATAATTATTATCATAATTTTAAGTATAGAAATTATTTTTCCCAAATTTAATTTGAAAATAAATATTATAGAGTAGATATCACAATTTATAAATTGAATTAATTTGATAACATGTTATTACAACGACTAGGTTTAATAATGATGTTAAAATAATTGGTATTATAATTAATTGAATTAAAATAAGAGTGATGAGAAAATTTACAGATTATTTTAAAACTACTTTTAAATTAAAAATTTGCAAAAAATCAATAGGGGTTTTGAAAAAAAAAAACAACCGTTAAAGTAGATTAAAGTGTTAATTATTTTCGATTTTATGGCTTGTTTCGAAATATAAACATTTTTGTTTTTGAAAATTTTAGTAATAAAGAATAGTAAGAACATGGCTTTATTTTATATAGTTAATCACTTCTTCAAATAATTATACTCGTAATTTTAAAATTGCGTGTTATATTTTATACAACAGTACCCAAATTATATTTTAAACAGAATCGTATCTAAATTAATATAAAATTTACATTTTTTGGTATTGCACCTAGCTATTTTAACAAATACATAACTAGATCCAAGGCCTTTAATGCCCAAAATGCACATGAAGTTAAGTTAAGTTAGACTTAACTATCAATATTTCTATACAACTTTTTTAAGTTAAGTCGAGAGATAGCTCTATTTGTTTAAATATATTTTATTATTTATTTAGACCAACATTCGAATAGTATGTTTTTAGTTGATAAGTCAGATGCCCATGCTACAATGCTATCAAAGTTTGCACAATTACTTTATTTTATTTTTTTATACATAGCCAAAACACTAGACCTTTTCATGTTGGAAAAACAACGATCAATAAAAACTTATCAAAAAATTGTTTAAGCCACCCCAGCTGGGTCGGTTATAGTGCCAGATTAATCTTTTGGTACATTTTGGTTGGTGCTTGTAAAGAAACTGGCATTTACAAAGACAATGGCCAGATTTATCAAGCCCAAATTATTATAATTAATTGAGGTGGAGTATTTCTCTGCATGATAGGTCACAAATAGGTCTAAGATATCCATTTTATTTTTGTAGAACTTTTTACAAGTGAGAAAGTTTGTGGAAATTCGAAAAATGTTCAACTTGCGTATCTTCAGGATTATTGCGACTTGAAAGTCAGTTTCTTTTATGTTCTTGACAATTAGATTGGTGCTTAATTAAGTACGGTATTGAAAGTTTATTCTACAATATCTATCATATTTCTAGCATTTATTTATCAAATTACTGGCTTGTCATCTCATCTCTCATCAACTCAATAAATGTGGGAAACAATGGCTATTGTCAGGAACTAAGACTTCTTAAATTCTACGCTCCATTTTATTTGACTTCTTATCAGATTAAGCCCTCAATCTTTTTTGTTATTTATTTCATTCTAATGACCAAGGGTACTAGACCAGGTCGAAAAACATTCCTTTTCCAATCATAAATTTTATTAATCATTATATAATGTTTCATCTGCAGACGATTTACCTCAACCCTTAATAGTTATTGAACGTAACACAGGACGTACTCAATTTTTTATTCTCAGTCTCTCTTGCTGAGTTCATTAAGTATGGATCTGAATTTTTCAGTACCTTCAAGTTAGTTCATAATTTATTATTAAAAAGTATTCATGTGCAATGAAATTGTTTTCTCTGACAGTTATAATGTAGAGCAAATTTTAATTTACGTCTCTAAAATGTACAACAATCCATACTAAAGGTTTTTGATCGAATGAAATCGAATATCTATATTCTATGGCAACTGTAAACACCAAATGTGCTTACAATAATGTGAAATATAATTATTATAGTATGTGAAAATTGTACAATTTGACCCAACTCAAAATTTAAAAAAGTTAATTTCTAAATTGTCCTTAATCTTTTTTTAATTAATTATAGTTTTAAGAAAGTGTCTATGAAGAGCAAGATTGATTTTTGTTACTCTTTACTTTATTTATGGAGGTATTTTTGATCTTCTGTCAATTTTTTATCAATTTTTTTGTATTATTTCATTTGTGATAACTTTAAAAAAAAAACTTAAATGCTTTGACAAAAAATATAAAATAAAATAAAAAGATTAATTAATTTCACATAAACACTTCAAGACCTGTTAAATTTCGAAGTCTAAAGTGTGGAACGTCTGACGTATTACAATATTAATCAGATTTTTTTTTGCAACAACGATTAAGGGTTAACCTAATATAGGAATATTGTCTGCGAATGTGACAATTTTTGTTACATATGTATTTAGAATATCCACTTTGTGCATAATATTGGAAGAAGGTAGGATCAATTTTGAAACTTTAATTTCTGTAAAATTAAATATTCAATTTATTGTGTAGGATTTGAGTATTTGCAAGTACATCCAAAAGAGATTTTAATATCTTATTAATAAAATTTTACTAACAAATCAGAACTACACCTAGTAGGCAAGAGGTATATTTTGTATTTGATATTCAGTTCGTATGTTATGGCTATAAGAAAAATGCTATGGCTATTAAGCTATGGCTATTAAATATTATGGCTATTAAGGAAATATCACAGGAATTTTATTTATATAAATTTACGATATTATTATCAAACTTATACTAAAATTAATTTGATAACCAGCAGAATTCTTTAGCATGCAGTACCATTGCAATTTCCGAAAAAAAAAATAAAACCATTAAGCCACACACCCTAAATTCACACTATACCAGCAGTTACTTATACACACATTGTTATAATCGCAATTTAATTTTCTACACCTTCAAAACTTCTTAAAAAATTAAGATGAAAATTGAATTTTGCAAACGAAAGAGAATATCTATTTTTCAAACAATTCTTAAATCTTTTAAGAACTTTGAATTAAAATATCGTTTTCAAGATGACCCTGAACTTTATTAAAAACATTAAAGTATTATAAAAATCGGTTATTAAGGTAAAAGAATTAACTGCCATTAAATATTTAAATGAATTTCACAAGAATGGTAAGAGAGTATAAACAAGGTTTTATGTATATATAAATTTTCCTCAAGGTTAATAAATAATTGTTAAGTAAAATTTAAAATAATAAATAAAAAAAATATTTTGACAAATAACATCAGGCCTGTAAACGATTAATCTTCTTTTTGAGGTTATTTATGTCAGTTAAATCTTTTGATGATTTATCAAGAATAGATTATTTACTTACCTAATAAAATTTAATTATTTTAAAAGCACAGTTAATGTTTTCATTTTCTTTTTTTGTTTTTTTTGCTATGAATTAGTTCAATATTTTTATATAATTAAAAATAAAATAAAAAATATTAAAAAAACAGTAAATATTAAGCGAAGAACACGAATTGAAAAACTTGAACAAATTTTGAAAATGTGGAACAAATTTTTTATTTTTATTCACAATAAAAAAAAAAAATGAAATTAAGAAGGTTAAAGTAAAAACCAAAAAATATATTTTTTTTTTTATTATGATTATTTTTTATTGATACACTTTTCAAAGAAAAAAAAAATAATTGAAATTGTTTTTAACTGTTTAACCCATATCATATAAAAAGTCATGTTCATTAATATTTTACCCCAAAAATGGAATTAGCTGTATGTTATAATATTATTTTAACTGAAATGATACATAACTGACCTTAATATAATTAATATTAGTTAATATAGTTTTCCTGAAGTAAAATAACTATTGTAATAAATAATAATTATAGCAAATTTTATTCTATATTCCATTTTGAAATAGTTTTTATTAATTCTTCAGTTTAAAGATGTTTTTATTCAATTGCAAGATATTAAAACACTAATATATAGAAACTACATTAAATGTATTTTGATTCATTATGATTCGTAGAACAGTTTTTGATTCATCTGTTACTCCATCATAATTTTGTTTTTATTGCATTTTAATTGGTTCAAATAAAATGTGTATAGGATAGTCATATAATATGTACACATGGAATTAATTTCTATTAATTAGTTGGAGCTAAGATTTTGACAATATTTAAAAAAAAATAATAATCTAAAGATAATGAATACATTAATTTTAACAAATTTTTGTAATAATTAAAAATTCAAAGCGCGAAGATAAATAAATCTTCATGTGTGTGTGAGTAGAGC
Source organism: Argyra leucocephala (assembly GCA_963942445.1). Lineage (NCBI taxonomy): Eukaryota > Metazoa > Arthropoda > Insecta > Diptera > Dolichopodidae > Argyra > Argyra leucocephala. Next base: position 114,066,343 of record OZ012678.1, on the reverse strand, counting down.
AGAAAAATCAAACCATTCGGCGGTACTAGACACCATGTTCCACCTTTTAGCATTGCATATCCATAACAAACAGAAAACCAGAGTCCCCATTACAGCCACCTTGCAAAATAAACAACAAGAACTAGCTCCCACCCATAAATTGTTCAATAGATTTGATTGCCTTTTATCTAAACATATAAGATCAATACTGAACCATAAACGAACTCCAAAAAAAAACTATTTGCTATCATTAAAAAGGTTGATTTGATTTTTTTTTGGTTTTGGGAAATGGAAGGACAAAAATGGAGGACGTTGATGAGTCTAACCCAAAGCCCATATGGTCTCTTAAGTCCCTAAACGAAAATAAGAATGATTGGTATTATGTGAAATAGCTGATGAGTCTCATCAGGTACATCAATCTACCTCATCAGCTTTTCAATTCACCATGTCACCAGGTTTTCACTGTTAAGCTAAGCTATTACTCACATGAAAGACTTAATAAAAATTAAAAAATACTATCATTAAAAGGACTTGAAATCAACACGATGGTAGGATAGCCATAATAAAGAGTGCCTTGAAGGTAAGCTTTCCAGAAATATTGATGCTTCCCTCAAATATTTGTTGCAGATTTTGTAGAGTTAAAGAAGATGATTAAACAATCCGAGTTTTTTTCTGCACCTGCTCTCCATTATATAAAAGGAAAACTTATCTGACAGTTTATTTTCAGTGAATGACCTTCTAGATACCAAAATTAGATATCTACATTGCTTTGTAAAAAGCTGGAAACACTTAAATAAATAGGATCAATACGAAGAAATATTTTCGATCCTACATGGTACCTTAATGATAATACGGTACCATATAGGTGTAATTACTTTTTTTTACACTCTTGACAGTAACTTAGGTAGATTCACCTTTTTGTATTGCTTCATTAATTTGATTATGAAAATATGTTAAGATCATTGAGTGGGTTCACCATGCCTATTATAATAATTCAGTATAATAAACTACCTATTCATGTTTCTAATTTTGCGTAAATATGACATTTTTTCCTTTCCTCGATTCGAGTGTAAAGAATTTGAAAAAAAAAAAAAATAAAGCATGGTTCATCAAACTGGTTAAATAATAATTTAACAATAAATATTTATATAAGCCATTCCGAAGGGAAACGATCTGTATTAAATGATGTAACCAAAATATCTCTAACACATATCATTCCAATCCTACCATTATTCCTACCATTACTATTGTCAACAATACTACAGAAGCTTACTTTAAGTCATTTATTAACTATACAAAGTAAAACGTTATTTGCCGTTCAAAATTACGTAATCCCAGACCTTACTCGAAATACATTAAATATAATTTTCACTGACTGACTCATATGAGAATTAGTTCTATATTTCATATAAATGTTTATTATTATAGAAAATAGAATATAGCTATGTATTAATTTCTTAGAATCAAATTATACTTTAATAATGTTTACATCTCTCTCTGAACAAATATATAGAGTTCTAAAAGTATATATAAACATTTTATTATATTTACAACACCATCATGGTTTCCGGTGCAATAATCCATTATATCTTTAATTGAATTTCAATATATCGAAAACATTTTGAAATAGTTCTACAAAAACCTTTGACCAAACAATTTAATTCATTTAATTTCAAATTTATTTTAACGGACTGATGTTTCAATTAATTCCTTTTTAATTTTAAAATAATAATTTCTTAAGAGTAATTCCTGCAGATTTACCTTCAATTTTCTGCTGTAACAAAATGGACCTCACTTGTCTATATGTGGCAGTGTATTACCGGCAGCCACTACTACCTACTTAACTTTAGATTAAATACTTCAATGATTTATGTTGCTTAAACAATTTTTCAACAAATCCAATTCAAGTTTAACATCAATATACACTGTTTGGATTAATTGTTTTTAAATAGACTGATCATTAACAAAAATATATTCATCAAGGTCATAGGTGTGCCAATGAAACAAAATTGAAAAATAAAGGAACCGCCCTAAATCAAATAAAAATTGAGACTCACTGTTTTACTACACTATCCCGCTTTTTTATACGTATTAAAGAATTTTATTAATTTCGATTTTCCTAAATTTTAAATTAACACTTTTCTAACGAAAAAAAATTCCAAATTGTCATTAGTATAAAAAAAAAACAACAACAAAAATAGAAAACTCTCCAAATTATTTAAGTATAAAAATTAAATTTTTTAACACATTTTTTTACTCAACATTCAATTCTATCAGTAGGAAACTGTGAATAATTCTCACAGACAGTTATGTTTATTAAAAAATAAAAAAAAAAATAAAACAAAAATCATTAAGTTAAAAATAAAATAAAAAAAAAACAAAACACAGAACGACTTGATTGAGAAATAAAAATTTTCTCACGTTTTCATATTTGACGTTCACTCACTATACAGCAAGCAACTTGGCGCCCAGGTGATGTAAATAAATTAATTTAAAAACGTAAAATAAACTCAATTCGCATTTGACGTTAAATGAAAAACAATAAAAAAACCAAAATAAAAAGTTTAAAAATAACAACAACAACAAAATCAAAAAGCAATTAAATTGATTTCCCTGTGTTTAGAATTTTGAGGTGACAATAATTATTATCAGATTTGCAAAACGTAAATAAAAAAAAAAAATATTGAGGTGTAAATTTAATAGATATAATTATTAATTTCACCAAAGAATTTAAATTCAATAGAAAATAACATTTTTTTTTTTTAAAAACATAGTTTCTAGGTTAATTTTAGCTTTCAGAAACTAATAATAGACTTTTAAGTAATAATAATAATCTTGGAAAAAGATAATAATTTCTGTTACTATAGAAATGGTCCACATTCTGGGTATCTTTTTTTTATTTATAAAAAATTTCTCCCAAATTAGTATCAATTCAGTGAAGTTAAAGAACTGAAATTAAAGAAAAAATTAATATTAATAAAATTTGCAAACTTCAAAATACTTCAAAAAATTCAATTTAAAAATTAAAGTTAAGCTACTTTGAACGTAAATTTTCAGAAAATTGAAATAAACAAGATTAGAACTCCCAAATAGAAAAAATATTTCCAAATAGAAATATTATTCTTTTTAAAACTCATTTTTCGCCACTCATAGACGCTTTGGAATTTTCTCATAAAAAACATTTTGGAAGCTATTTCTGAGTTAAATTTTCACAAAGTTTTAGATTTATCCGACAAATGGTTTTTAATGTGAAAATTTTGGTAAGAATTTTTACCAACGACAAATAATCTACGAATAAAAAAATTTATGGAAGAAAAAGTCAAATTTTTTAATCAATTTATTATTAACCCTTAACTGTATTTATTTCGCCGCCGCGGCTATTTCAAATTTTAAATTAATGCAATTACTTTGTTTAAAATATAATATTTCTAAAAATTTACATAATCTTCAATTAACCCATCAAAATTAGAATGTTTAAATAATTCGACCTATCCTTGTGAACTTCGTGCTGATATAAGACAAAATGAATTTTATGAACATAAACACTGTCATGGCGCCGCTACGGCTCAATATAAATTTCAATATATATAAAATCTCAGTACAATAAAAAGTTAAATAAAACGAAATTCCTAGATAAAATCAAAACGTGGACAATGTCATCTCTGCAATATGAAAAGCCAAATATTTCAGGTGTAGCAATAAATGTGATTAAAAAACATGTACTGATCATGCAAAAATTTTTTGGAAATACTTGGGTCAATTAAAAACTTTAAAATAATTAAAATATTTAATTTTGTTATTTAAAAAAAAAAATGTATTTTAAGGTTTTTTATTTATGAGAATAAACGACTTTAAAACAAATTATTGATTGAATTTCATTTATTTATACGAAATTTACATAAGAGCCGCTGCGGCAATAAAACAGTGTTTGTGTGGCTGATTTTTCAACAGTGGTTAAGGGGTAAAAAACGTTTACAATTTGACTGCCAAATTAAGAAATACGCTCTGATGGAAGAACAAATACTTACCGAGCAACTTGGTCCGAACCGCATAACGGTAGATGTAGAAACGATATTACAAGTTCATTTATTCGTATTTTGAGTGAACTAATCAAAGATTTCCTGAGTTAAATAAACTGACAATGTGGAGTGATTCATTTTGTTTTTCCGTCTATGAATTTTTTGAATCTTTCTTTGTATTTGAAAATTACAAGAAGTTTTAAAAGACAAAAAACAAAACAGAATCCTTAAGGGATGTATTAAAATAAAGGTTGGTGTACGGATTGTCTTACTTTAAAGGTAAGACAAATTATTTTTCTGCTAGACAGCTAAAGTCTTCTTTTTTAGTCTACTGATAGTTGGGATGTTCAGTAGGTTTCTTGCCAATAAATTTGGATGACACGACAGTTTGGTCGCATATTTGTTTGTGACCTTTTCAAGTTCTTCTTTTACTGTTGGTATGTTTAAGTCTTTGTGCAAGTTTCTATTTTTCACATACCAAGGGGCATTTGCTATAATAACTCTTAAAACTTTTGATTGTACTCTTGTATTATCTCCATATTTGAGTTCGAAGTACTTCTCCATAGTTGGCACCCATATGACCAGATGGGTTTTAGCAAGGAATTATATATCAGTAATTTATAGTCCAATTTTAGTTTTGAGTGTTTACCAATTAACCAGTATAAAGTCTTCAACTTTATTTTGAGTTGATCTCTTTTACTTGAATTATGTTTTTTCCAAGTCAGCCTTCTATTAAGATGTACTCCGAGATATTTAACATCATTTGCTTGCTGTGCAGGTAATCCATTTATGTTTATCTGTGGACAGGCCCTTTTTTAAGTGTAAATGTTACATGGAAACATTTTTGTTTTCATTTATTTTCATTTTTCACTTCTTCAACCAGTTTTCAATTTTCTGAACGTGTTCTTGTTAATCTCTGGATGCAACCTGAGTGTTTGTGTGAGAGCTTAAGATTGCAGTGTCATCTACAAATGTGGAGGTTACCAGATGACCACTTTCCGGTAAGTCAGATGTATAGATTAAGTACAAAAGTGGACCAAGAACGCTACCTTGTGGCTCTCTGGCATTTATTTCAAATTCCTTAATCAAGTGATCTTTGAATTTAACTTTGAAGCGTCTGTTGCAGAGATGTGATATTAATAGCCGTTGAATGTCAGGAGGTAGCTGTTTTTGTATATTAGCCTTTCATGCCAGACTTTGTCAAACGCCTGTGACACGTCAAGAAATAAGACAGAACAAAATTTTGTATTTTCAAAATCTCTTCTGATAATGTGCTGCAATCCGATGAACCTGTTCAATAGTAGGTGGCATCCAAATTGGTGGAGAGGGATTAAACCCTTACTTTTTATTTTCGGCAAAATTTTGTGTATTATTATTTGTTCAAACACCTTGACGATAATTGGAAGAAGACTAATTGGTCGGTAAGAATTTACTTTTGTTAGTCTTTTCCAGGTTTTTAAATCATTGTAATTAGAGAAAGTTTCCACTTGGGGGGAAAGCACCCATATCTGTAAATCGCATTGAAAACTTTTGTAATGAATATCACAGCAATACCGGGAAGTTATTTCAACATTTTGCCAGAAATGTTGTCATATGCTGGTGTTTTTTGTATGTTAATTTGATTTATGTAAAGTTGATTATTTTATTTTTTAGTTTTAGTGGCCTTACTGTTTGTAATCGATTTCTGATAGGAGGTAACATGTCGTTACTTCCAGTATTGTGTGGTTTAAATACATTCTCTAAATACTTGGCAAATGCCTCTGCCTTTTCTCGATTATTTCTTGCCCAGTTTCCATTTTGTGTTCTAATCGGTGGTTCATGATTTTATGGTCTTTTTAAGTTCTTAGTAGCATAAGGAATAATTACTTTCTGCCGTTAGCGATAAGTCAATGAGGTAATCATTTATTTTTTTTTCTGCTGATCTTCTTAATAAGTGGTTTAATTTTTTCTGAGCTTGGTTTAGTAATCTTTTAGCAAAAAAAGAGCGAGCACATTGCCAGTTTGCTCTAAGTTGACGTTTTGTTGTTAAAGCTTGCTGTATTTCATTTGTTGTTGTCCATTTTTGGGGTTATCTGGTGATAGGGTTGTGTGGAGTTGCTACCTGCGCTGCTTGAACTAGAAGTTTAACAAAATATGTTAAAGCCCGGTTAATGTCCTTTTCGCCTTTTAATGGTACTGATAAACATATATGTGAACTGATATATTTTTTACATTTTAGCCGGTTTGTGGAGTGGAGTGATTCATGTGTTCCAAAAACTAACATCAAAGTGATTTAAACAGTCGCAAGCAAATATTTTAAAAATTATTGAAAAGTTTTCAGAAGCAGGACATTCGAATATCCAGGAGTTGGAATTCGTTCACTCATTTATTGATAGAAATTTAAAAAATGTGAAAATGTGGAGACTCGATAACCAGTCCGAGAGCCTACCAATAAATGAGACAAACTGTTTTCGTTACCAACTTCGATATATTCGATTTAATGTATTTCTAAAACTTAAAATGTTGCTACAAATCCTCAAAGTTAAAACTAAATACAAGTTAATTCAATAAACATGTGAGCTTGCATTAGGTAGTAGAAAAACAGCACAGGAAAAAAAATGTGAATAATAATTTTTTAAATTTTTAATAATTAAAAAAAAAATGTAAATAGAATTTCATTAAATTTACAAAAAAAGCAGTTAATTGCTTCGGTCTATAACGAATTTTAATTTTTTTTTTTAATAATTATTATAAAAACAAGTTAATAACTTTCGAAATAGCTATACATCTAACTTGTTTATTATCTTTATAGTAAAGAATTAGCAAAACAAATTCGTAAACAAAATCTTATACATTTAGAAAATTTTATTGTAATTGTAACGGTAAAACTGCACATTTAAATTAATTACTCATCAATGAATAATACATTATTCATAAATCTCTTTTGTTTTTGCGCAATTCTCAACAACAATTTTGTATGAATCATTCCGGTCAATCCACTACATATAGTTATGATTTCTGGGTTTTTTCATAAAATTCGATCAAATAAATTTCACTAATATGAATCAAAATATTCAAAGTAAACAAATTAAAAAGAAATAAGATTTATCATCAAAATTTTGGTAAAAAAATGTGAGATGAGTTTTACCGTTCTATGTTTGTCAATTCAGATCTGTCGTGCGAATATTATAGTGCTCAATTTCAAGATTTGCCTTGAGTTCTCAATGTTGTTTACCTATTATATTATTCTTTTTCATCACAAATTTAGAGTTAATTACAAGGATTTTGGTTACATTCTCACCCAATAAATGTGTAGTACGTATACCATCATTCACTACTATCAACGAATACTTTTCTTCTGCTTTATGAATTCATTTGATTTTCGATATTATCATTACAGATTTTTACATATTTTAATGTAATTTACTTCGGCATCACTTTAAAGTAAATTATTAATTCTTAACTGTAGAATTAAATTTCGATTTCGAAAATAATGGACAACAGAAAAAAAAGCTATAGTAAATTAATTGTAAACTAATATTCGCCCGCTGCTCGGAAATCGCGGAAGTTCAATAAAAAATGGTATTCAGTATTCCATTATGAACGGTAAAAAATCGTACTCAGTATTTCATTATCAATTGTTTCCATCATTTCAATTTATCGTGGGCATTATGCTTTTTATTGATTTATCTTAAACAACAACCTCATACATAATAATTTATTTAAAAAATAAAAATTAAATTAAAATCACGGGTGTTGTTACAGCAATTTGATAATTTAAAATTTTTATAATATGTTAAAATGACTTATACATTGGGTAAAATTTTAAATTTAAGTTTGTAGTTGAATTCACCACGTCTCCTTTTAAATATCTATATCATTTAAAAGAATAATAATGAAAATCAGTTTTGAAATGATTCAGATATTTGTATCGTACTTTTTTTAATTTACAGATTAAATATAATGATATAAAATTTTAAAGGCCCACATTCCGAAAGGCAAAAAGTCTTTTGTTGGTATGCAAATTATTTTGTAGACCAATTGTTATAAATAAATAAAAATAAAAATAATGTTCAACAGTGAGTGTTTGATGAACATGTATAATAATGCATTTGAAAACTGATTAACAGGTATTAATACTCAAAATCTGTAGTGTGAGAATTATAAGAACATTTCTAAAGCATTCGAAGTTTAGATACCATTTTAATAAGATTTAGAAACTACTTAGAAAGGCCAATGTGAAATCAAAAATTAATGCCTCCATACGAAAAAATGTTTATTATTGTTCATGTAATAGTTTATAAAAATTACAATTGAGCTCGCTTAAGAGCACATCGAAGATAGCAGGCAAATTTGTGCACTTAAGCAAGTTGTGCTTTTAAACGAATAAGTCCTGAAATATGTTTTTTTAAATCAATTTGAATTATGTAGGTGCTATGTTGTAAATAAAAGTATGAAAAATATATTTGGTACATATTAGTTATGTCATTTATATTTGAATTTTTGTAGCTGTGCTTTTCTACATAGTATGTATGATATCCAACTACTAAACTGTCTGTATTTTTATTAATTCTAAAGCTGGCCGCATTATATTGTTGTGTTGTCTCAACACATTAACAAAATTTGGCATCATGTGCTATAAACAACCCGAAAAGTATGTAAGTTTATAAAATATATTATACAGAAAGTTATACATTTAAAGATATTTTGCTTTTAAACGAGTTGAATTATTTGAAAAAATAAAGCAAAAGAACTGCGTTCGAAATATAATGCACTTAAAAGCGTTTATATTTTTAAGCGAGGTGCTCTTAAAATGACTCGATTGTAGTATATTATGATAATAGAATTAATTGATTATTAATTACAATAAATTCTTTAACAACTTAGTGTTGTAAATATAAGTATGTTCATCAGGCTTCCAATGATTAGGAATTCGAAAATCTAAAATGTAAAGACCTGCCCTAACATGTAAATTATCCAATTATTCTCATCGGTTACTTTCTTATTACTACTTCAAATATATAACCATAATACCCTCTTTAGAATCAACTCATTGATTTAATTATTATATTATTACTTAAATAATAATTGTTGAATTAATTACTTTAAAGACTTAAATTACCCAACAACCACTTGTAAATTGTATCATATTTACTATAGTGCTGTACATAGATATAATTGTATGTACAATTTGTATTCTCTATTAATTTCAATTAAATTTGATTCACTATTGAATTCTTATATTTATAAATTCTTAAGTAAATGTAAAATAATAGCTTTTTTTTTTTTGAATTGCATTTAATGAAAGCAAATAAAAAATTAAAAAAAAAAAAAAAAACTTAAGTATCGCACATACTGATATTTTGTTTTTTATGCTACTTGTTGAAGTTTTAAATTTATTCTGTTTTAAAATGTTGTAAAGATATACTCGTACATTATTATTGTATATATCTACAGATTTTGTAAGTTTTATTTTTATTTATTATTAAATAATATAAAGAAAGCTGAGAAATTATAAATTTTTTCTTTTTTTTTTTTAGTAATTTAATTTAGTAAAGGTCAGGGATTCATTTATTAAATATAATCGTACATATTGTGTACATACGTAAACACGCTTCTAATCATTATATTAAATTTTATGAGTTAAAGAATCAATAAATGATTTCAAAACTAGTACGTGGATGTAGGAAGGTTAGCTACATATAAAATATTGACCATATAAATTTACAGTCTGTGTTAAAAATTATTTGAATATAATTAATTTTATATTAAATTTTTTAAGTTAAAAATGTTTATTATGTTGTGATGAAGTGTAGTATTTCTAATACTATGAATGTTTTGTCATCAGTGTTGAGAAACACGCAAATAATATATTTGGAAATGAATTTTCATATCGCTTGAATAAGTTGATACTATCCATTGATTGTTCTCTTAATTTTTTCTACGCGAACAACAGATTATTAACACAAATTATTAATAAAATTTACATGTCAAAATATTCAATAAAACGAGATGGTAGTAGTAGTATAGCTTTATTTGAATTATCACAATTTTACATTGATGTTTAACATAATAATACGCAATATAAACACTAAAGTTAATTTTTAGGCATAAGAAAACTTTAATTTTATTTTACTGAAAGTTTGCTTAATTTAATAATTTTAACATTTTTATGACTTAAGGAATAATTTTAACAAAAATCCTTAATTTGAATTTTTTTACTATTTACTATTTAATTTAAATTAAACATGAATAGGAACCGGACGTACTCGTAAGTCATTAAGCAACTCAGAAAAGTAAAATAAAAATTGAAAAGGAAAATCTGGTGCATATAATACTTCTAAATCTAAATTAAAATATTTCTAGCTTTCAGATTCGTAGACCCAGTTAGAAATGGTAGGGTATACGTACTTAAAAAAAAATACTAAAAACATGACACAATACACAATATATAAAACGTATAATGAGCTACCATATGCGATCAAAGAAACTACACTTAATATTTAAAGTAAAATTAGTGATAATTTTCATCAATTAAATAATAATAATAATCAATATTGTATATTAATATCTAAAAAAAAAAACATAAATTAAGAATAATTTCTCTTAATTTAATTGGCTGAACTTAAACGTAAATAGTTATAAATAATTGTATAAAGTTAAAACACTCTGTACGTATGTAATATGTAAATAAAATGAAATTAAATAAAATGTACAACAAATCGTAAGTACAACACACATAATAGTTTTAACTTTTATTCTGGTACCTATCAAATAGATATGCACTTATTATTATTGTTCGGGACAGCAGCTATTTTGGCGGCCCTAAAATAAAACTGTTGTTGTTGTAGTTGTGAGTGCTGAGAATTAAAAATGGTTATCTTGAAGTAGTCATATGCTGTTGGGTCGAGTATATCTGGGTGAAGTACATCTGAGAGAGATCCACTTGAATTTAATGGGGAATGATATTGCTGCTGCTACTGTCGCTGCCAAACTTTACTTTAATTAAAAACATATTTCGCCGTTTTCGCACTGTTTACCAGAAAAACGCACTGCAATAAACATTGCAATGTTTTCTAATGAAGTCTTAAATGTAATAGAGAAGGGCATCATGTAAAAAAAAATATGGTGGGCTTCATAAACCCGGTTATAAGCTTATAAATAAATTAGATATAAAAACAAAAAATAGAGAAGTACTTTCAAGTTGATACAATCCTTGTTAACATATCTTAAACTTTCGAACTATAGTTTCTTAACAATATCTGTAAGGGTTAATTTTTTAGGAGATAATTAATAAAAAGAAATAAAAAAAAAATATTATTATACTTATATATAAAATTCTTGAAAATCAATTCTGTATACCTACAGGGTTTTTATACCTTAATTAGTCACCTAGGCAGCATTTAATTGTTATCAAATCATAATTAATGTTACAGGACTCCTCTAAGACTCCCGATGAGCAATAAAGGTGTTATAATGACATTTTTATGAGTATAACACGATTTATATTGCTATACGAGAAAGAGAAATTCTATATAAGTGATATATTAGTAGTATATAACCAAAATTATTGCTTTAAGACTCCTATAAGACTCTCGATGAGTACTAAAACTATTCTATTATATGCTATATCAATATAGATTTGACAAATAATCAAGTTTGATCGTTAATTCAATGATGCGATGTTTCCGGTCACACTAAAAATTATTCGGAGTTTTTTCGGAATAAATTTAGTTCAAAGTGCGAAACACGATAGCTATGTTACATTATGTTTATATATATTTTTATTTACATGACCTTTATTGATCTTATATTGACACTTATATAACATGTTCATATTAATTTTGTTGTATGAAGAGGCACATTAGCAAGTATGGACAATCCACATGAAATATAGACGAGTGGCATCCCATTTGGTCACAATAATTATAAATATAAAAAAAACATTTATTATTACCAAGAAAACATACTATTATTTATTAGTAAGACATTTTTTGTATTATTAATAATGTACATACAATAATAAAATTAATCAGATAAAAATATTGTATTGTATTCCGGAGCCTTATATATAACGTATTTATAACGAATTTATAACTAATACTCCAATAACAGATTTTATATAATTATGTTATAAGCGGACGTAAAAGTCTTATAGCTATAAAATTGTTAAGTTGAAAGTAAATCAAACTCCTTTAAGCTTTAATACTTTAGACACCCGTTCAAAGGCAGACTTATATTTTATATAGAAATTTTATTTAGTATTTATTAAAGTTTAAACAACGTCACATACCAGTGAACTGACATAGGCATATCACTGTACATATCATAGGTATATCTGAACACATTATATATCCCACACGATCACTTCATTTTCCTAGTTACTTATTTAGTTTAACTATAATATCAGACTCAAAACTCATCAGTAAAATTAACCTGATCCCCATCATTTTACTTGGTCGATCAACCAAAATTTCTACTTAATTCATTTTACCATTAACTTATAAAATAAATTAATTTAAATAACGTTAATTACCCATTTCTAGTTTTAAAATAAAAATAAATTAAACAATTTTGCGATCTTTGCTACAAAATGAATAGAAGAATAATAATTATAAATTCAATTTACGACATTGTGCAAATAATTCTTAAACTTACTGTAAATATTATTATATTATCTTTATAGGAATAAAACTAGTAAATAAATAATAGACTATAATACTCTATTGACTTTTAATAATAGTTAAATAATTATTTAATTAAATAATGATGAAAAATTATTAAAATTAAAGGTGATATTCAGTTGTTAAACTAACCGTGTAATCTTTTGTGTTAAAATCATTTTTTTTCATTTTTTTTTTGCAATACAGGAAGGAAGAATTTTTAGAAATTATTCTTAAGTATTAATTCAATGAAAATACACAAATTCAATTTTAAAATATTTTAATATAAATATTTATTAAATATAAATATTAAAATAATATTAGTTAATTAATACTAACTACTACTGTATAGAATTATCCAACAAAATAATAGTAGGAAATTAAATAATTGAAGATACTGAAAAAAGTCACCATTTTGAAAATAAATATCTTGTAAACGACAATATTAAAAATTCTGTTTTAAAAGTTAGTCAAATGAGATATTTTAATTTGTTTATCGTAGCTCTGACATTGAAAAAATAAATAAGAATTCGCTTAGGAGTAAATACCAAATAAATTTTTAAACCAAAAAAGAGTTTTGTGGATGTCAACATTATTGATAATTCGACTAAAAAGAAGGACAAAATGTATCAAATATTGCGGGACTGTCTCGGCCTCCACTCTTTCAGTAAAAAGTTTTGTTGTATACAAAAACTCGATATATAAAAATTTCTATAGGATTAGTTTTGAAAATTAATATCAAAGTGAATTTTAAATCGTCATGTAAGTTCTAACAAAAGCTATTTTTAAACTCTAAGAGTAACACAAATCATTACATCGGAAGTGTGTATACCTCAAGAAATTTTTAACTGAAAATTAAAACAAATTATTTTTTAATTCTTTTTCAAAAACCCTAGGTCATTATAAATCCATGGTAACAGAATTAACTTAGTATTCAACCGGAACTACCAATATGTAGTAAAAAGTAAAGCCATATCAATAATATCACATTCTAAATAGAAGAGTTTAAGCATGCAATGCAATTATGACTTGTCAATAATGATAAATATCGAAAAGGGCATAAAAAATATTCTCTGTAATTTCCCGGGTCCAATCATTTACGAAACTATTCCAGAATAGTTGTAAGGGTATATGTTTTTCAACTTAATAGAGATCTGAAATATTCCAAATATATCAGAATATTCAAGGATTAGTCACAGCTCCACGTAGGCCACCATATGTTGCTTTACCACTTACCATAAACGTAAGTATAGCATTATGACAAAATTACACCATGTAGAGCACATATACCAACTTTACCCATTCGAAAATACCACTGTTGTACCTATGCTACTTGCGACATTTTTGACATTTATTTTACTTTTCGTTTGATATTTTGTTTGCGAAGGAGATGTAAATTTTTGTTAATTTTCTTAAATTTTGTTTTAAAAATAAATAAAATTAGTTTTTAATAATTAATACATATTGTTATTACATATACATTATGTTATTTATAGTATATATATGATAATTAGAGTTCTATGTTTAGCGCACAAACTAGTTTAACTTTACTTTATTTTAAAAAAAAAAATCGATAGCAATTATAAATATACAAAAAACAACTAATAATAATATTTACATATTAGCAATATAATACTTGTAAATTTTAAAATTTTACATTTGAAACTGCTTTATTTTATTTTAATTTATTATTAATTTTAAATTAAATTTTAATTTGAATTCCTTACGCTTTTACAAACAAAAGCTATCTAAATCTAGATTAAAGGAAAACAAATTTGAAAGTGTCAATTTTGAATGGCAGTATATTTTTTCGATGCTATTTGGTTATATGGCACCAATTAATTTACGCATCGTAAATCAAATGTACAGACCCAGAGCTGGTTGGATAAGTAAAGATCGTATTTTGAAGTTGTTAATAGGATTGCTATGAGCCTACACGTGACCTATTGTTGTGGTAACAATGAATTGCTCTGACTTCCACCTCCCTTTAAACTAAACTAAACTAGAACTAACACTAAGGTATAATAGGAATACTACTCTCATGTATTTTACTACTCTATTTAAATGTAATAACTAAAGAAAATTATGCTACAAAAATCGTATTTATATCTTTAAAATTCCCGCCCCATTTTCAAGGTAACGAAAAATGAATGTATTTAATTTGCATCTATCATCATAATATAAATCAGTTTTAAATATCAAATCGAAGATCGGATATTCTCATTCCGTTTGTATTTTTGCTTTACTTAAACAATTTTAATTAAATTTTAAATTTAAGAGAATAAATATGTCTGGCAAATAAATTAATTTATTTTATATTCTACTTGAAGTAAATTAAATAATAATTAAATTATATGTTTTTATAAAATTTTCCTATAGCAACATTAAATTACATAGAAAATTCGATTTTATTATAAAAAAATTTTCCTTAAAACATACGTCATTTTATGAAAGTTCATCTCAATGAATTAAAAAAAAAATAAAAAAAACAAAGAAATTGTATAACTATATATACATTCTTAAAATTGAATACAATAAATTACTAAGACAATATTATTTATCTATCAATTTTATTTTTCTATACAGGATGTTTGCTGTGGTTTAGTGATCAGTTGTATGGCAGGTGGTTGCTCATGAAGTGAAACAACCAAGAAATTTAATAAGATAATAAAGATAATAAAATTTTTAAAATTAATTTTAATTGAAAAAATTGGCCTCTTAAAAAGTATAGAAAATAAAATTAGTGATGCGGGATATTGAGATTCTATGAATGAAACTGGCTGAGCTTAGAAAAACTATGAATATGAATAGAATATCAAAAGCTTAGCATGATTTTTTATTAAATAGACCGAGGCAGGTTAATATAAAAGTAATATAAAAATGCTTGTAAAAATTTAATTAAAAAATGAGCCTCTCTGATTGTCACCCCATATAACAAAGAAAAGATAAGTAAGTATATTTGGTGATATTTTACCTCTTTTTCCAAATAAATATGAACTTTTATCTATTTTTAAATAAATCTATTTAAAACAAATCGTGTTGGGTCAGTTTCCCATAAATATAACCTTTTTTTCCAGTAATATAATTTTGCAAATTTTTTGGAGTCTTAGAGAACATAATTTTCAGTTATTCAATTGTACTCTGTTAAATCTGATCGTATCCAAAATGACATTTAATTTGATGATGACGACGACGTAATGTGATTATGACGACGTAATGTAATGGTGACGAATTATAACGAGAACTTTTTATATCCATTTTGTTTAAAATAAATACTTCAATATCTTTTTTTTGGTTTTTTTGAAGCTTTAAGTCTTCGAAATGCTTCTGAAAAGTTAAATCACGAAGTAAAATTTATAGATCCAAATATTATATCATTTCATATATATATATACATCCAATAGTATAATAGTATATCATATGAAAAGATCTCGTCTACGCAGAACACCACATCCATAACCTGATTGGAATTCCAACCCGGGACATTCTGATCAGATGGTATAACGTCGATACCACGAAGGCCTTGAATATTTAATGTTTTAATTTAAATAACATCAACTTATTTAAAACAATAATAATGGCCACATAATAGGACTAATAAAATAATTTTACAAAATAGAAAACAAACATAAACTTCGTATAAGTAATTATTTCTAAAATTTCTCCTAATTTGGATTTAGAAAACAACATTCATTCAACTGTCGAGCAAGTCCACATAGAACAAATGATATCATCGAAAAAACATTGTAAGAAAAATTTCATCTCCTCATCAGTGTTACTTGATGTTGCGCAAGCCTCCGATAAAGTATTGCATACTTATTTATGAGATACGTCGTTTGCATCAAATCGAGTATTTTAAATTAATCTAGGAGAAGATTACTCTGCTCTACTCAATATGCAGGCCAGACTATCACAACGGAGTATACTGTGCCCCATACTATATTTACTATACACTAGTGATATTCCAGAGATAGAAAATGCTACCTTTTTACGGTAGAAGAAACGGGTATATTAGCAGCTCGTAAAATTATAAAGGAAACTCCAAATAAATTGCAACAAGACACTAACAAAATCTCCATTTGTTGCAAAATTGAATGAAGCAAAATCCACGCACGTTAATTTTACGAATAAAAAAAACTTAGTCGTCCATTCCAGTCGTCATACCATATAAAAATTCTGCAATATATCTTGGCGTTTAATACAAAGCTAAGGTGGAGAGGACACGTCAAGAGAAAACGAACTAGAACTTGATCTCAAATATAAACAGTTGTACTACATTGGCTAATCGAACGAACATCTACATTTTCAACATATCACACATTTTTTTTCTGCAATCAAAAATTGAAGCAGGTCTGAACAAGGTGTTCAAATACCGGAGTGTGTTAAGGGACTACATATTCAAACTATCTAAATGTTCTAAAAAAAAATATTGCGAAACATTGTTAATGCCTCCTGGTTCTAGAGATCTCAGGATACCTCTTTCAATAAAAAATGAAATTAAAAGATTACCTGAACGCCATAAACGTAATTTTTCTCAACGTTTCAAATGTAGAAGTTTCACGTTTAGGTGACAATCAAAACTATGTTAGACAACTGAAACGAACAAAGGTGTTTGAACTATGTTAAATAGAAACCTATCTTGAATAGTTGAATATAAACCAAGAGTTCTCAAAATCAAAGATATCTACAGAAAAGATCTGCCAAAGTTGTATTAAGAGTTAGTCTCAAAGACTAGTTTTAATTTTATACTCGAAGAGTGTGATTCCCCGACTTGATAAATTTACTATCACACAATTCGAATATCAGATATAACTAATTATTTTTTTTTGCTATTAAGTTCAACCTCAATAGCAATCTTCTGCTTTATTAACTGATACTCTGACACCCTGTACATTAATAGAAACTTTTTTCTTTATTATTCAAGTTTTATAAATTAAATTAGGTAGTTGTTGCGAAACTTAATTTAATTTAATTTATTTTTAAAGTAAGGGTAAATTTTTGAGTTGATTTTTGTTTTTCTTAAGAAAAACAAAACCAATTAAGATAATCAAAGAGTTCTAAAGTTTACATATAATCATAGAACTATGTACATAGATACATGCATATATATTATAATTATAATAATATAACATTTAATTATAATTTATTGATAAGAAACATATTTCTTATATAATTAATAATTATTAATATTTTACATAATATAAAATTATGGATGGATTAATTAGTTAATTGTGTACATTATAAATGCTTGTGACACCCCTCTTTTAATCTTAATTACATATAGCTACTTAGCATTCACGCTATTTATTTTTTTACTCATACAATTAAATTAATCCTAATGAAATGTCATTTTTTAATAATAAAAATTTAACGCATTTTTGTACACTTAATAATAAGTTTTATTGAATCAGTGGCTCTCAACATTTTTTTTTTAAATGAATGCAGTTGAATAAAATTGTCTAATTGTTTTTTTTATAAGTTAGTCTGGAAGTTAAATAGTAATTTATTCAAATATTTTAAGAGAAATGAAAAATAATTTGAATCGAAATAAGTTAAAAATAATCTGTGAGATTGGGTAATTATAATATTGCAATAAATATGGTTGTTTATATTGAGCTACAATATTACAAAAGAGATGATTCTGAAAGCTCTTTCGATAATTTACTATCTACAAAGAAAGGCAGAAAATGTATTATATTATTATACTCTAAGTATACTAGAATAAAGTTGAGACCAAATTAGTAAGTTGGAATAAATTTAAAAATGTATGATTATAATATTTAACAATGTAATATTTTCGTATAAAATATCAGATAATATTATTCACATAAAGTTAATTGGCCAGCAAAAGAGGAGAAATAGAAAATTCAAATAATATGTATATAAATATGTAGGTCTGTAATTTATCCAGTCTGTTTATCTATCCGAAGTAGGTAAATCATTACAAACAACCGCACTGATACTGTCTATCTATACAATATACTAGAAAATATTCCATAATAATTACTGGCTACAACTTATAAAAAAAATATGGGAAAATAATAAAAAATATCTTATGGTCGATAAATGTACAGTGAATTATGATAAATATGGCTAGTTATTCATATATTTACGAAATAATAATATATTATCATTTATTTAGCATCCGCATTAATTTAACATAGCATATTTTAGCATCCGCAGCAGTATTTGACGCAAACTTACTTAGTGGTAGATATAATAATCTACACTACATTACTGATCTACTATAAGTTTTCATTATTTTCTCACAGTTTATTCAAAATGTCGACTTCAATAGAAATCTAAGCATAACTCCAGTTGGAAAAGATATTAAAAAAATTGTTTAGAAAAATATAAAAATAAGTTGCAACATCTTAGCTAAAAAATCAATATATGGTGAAAAAATTGAAATGTGTTAAGCCATTTAACAGCTTAAATTATTCGCAATAGATTCGAAAACAAGTAATATGCTGATTAGTAAAATAGCAGAGCCCCCGGACTATGCCACTAAATCCGGTTTTGCACATATTTACAGAAAAAAGTGATTGTTGGTATATTTTCGAAATATAATGAAAGTTAAAATTCTACCACATAAATTATTCAATAGATATAATTTTTGAATTTAAATTAATCAGTTCTGTTCCTTTACACGTAATTTTTAATTGTCTACACTTTGAAGTAGACTTTAGTGTAAAACAAGCAATTTACTGTAGACAATGTAAGCTATACTGTATAGAATAAAAACAATTTCAACTATGATGTAAATTTCAAGAACTTTATTAAAAAAAAAATCGGCCAACGTATTTAAATGAAATTCCTAAAGTAGGAAAACACTGTCATCAACTTGGCTTGATAAAACATATAAAAATGTATTACATCAGCCAAGGTTATTATGAGTTTAGATTCAGTTTTATTTATTGATGGGTGAAAAAATTGTTCCATCAATGATAAAATGATTTTTTCAATGTTGCATATACACTGCTATCAGAAATCAAGGTTTTGTTTTATATACTTAACTGGAGATTTTGAAACAGCTGAGAAATTGTTTGAAATTGTTGTGGAGTCTGTTGATATTGCAAAGGATCTGAATTTCTACTGTTGTTTATGCTATTGTATTCGACGAACAGATGGGAAAATTTATGTGATTGTGGGTCCAACTGGTTCCACAATATTTGTTTGCTCTTCTTTGTTTACTTTTATTTATTTTTAATATTCAATGCACTTTGGGTAGCGAAATTTATTTATTTTATGTTAGAAAAACAAATCAAAGCAATTTGTATATGTATTGGAGCGTTCCGTCGAATCGACAGATATTTGCAGGAAACTATATATTATATAATAATATAATTTAGCTTTTTTTTGTAAAATAATCAGTATTTTCATTTAACTTGATTGTAATTCAGTATTATTTAATTGTAAACATTGTCTACCCAATGAAGTAGACATAATTATGTTGTCTACAAAGTATTGTCGACGTGTAGAAAATAACGTAATCTACATAATGTGCAGCACAACTCTGAAATTAATTAATATATCCAAAATTATAAGTAAATTATAACAATGTAAAATACTCTTCACTTTTTTAAAATATATTCCAGTTTGAAATCAAATATAACATTCTGCATAGTAATTTATTATAATTTTTATAATAGCAATAATTTTCCTAAAAAATAAATAAAAAGAAAAAAAAAAAACGTATTAACAAACGAAAAGATATTCATTACTAATTACTAGCAAATGATACACCTATATAAAACCAAAACCACATAAATTGAAAACAGTGGATAACTCATAAAAAACGAACAAAAAAAAATATAATAAATTATTACTAAAAATTACCCAATTAATGACAATTGAATTACATAAAAATAAATTTTATTAAACCACAAAATTTTCAAAAAAAAAAATGATAAAAAATATTTCTTTTTTATTGAATTTAATAAATTGAATTATTTAAAAGTAACACCACAAAATAATTTCTTTAATATTCTACATTCAAACTGTCATTTCAAAGTGTCCAAGCTCGATTTTATAATTTATTTAATTTTATATAAAAATTTTTTATTTGACTTTAATTGTTTTTTTTTTGTTTTTTTTTTTTGCGGAATACTAGAGTAAGTAACAGCAGCAGCTGTATATCAATAAAAAAAATTATATAAAAAAACCACATTTAAAAACCCCAAAAACCTAATTAATTGTAATATAAAATTAACAATATAGTTCATGTTGTTTAATAATTATTATATGCAAAATATTTATGAGATATAATTTTAAGTTGTTAAATTAGTTTAATATGGGTTACAAATAATTAATATACATACATTATATTTAGGTACAACATAAATTATAATTTTAAATAAAATATCCTATAACCGAAAATATGAAACTGATAAAAAAAAATATTCTAGTTTACTTAAAATTACAAAAAAGCCAATTAAAACACTGCTAAACAGTTGTATTATATTTGCATATCAAAACAGAGTAATAACACAGTGCTCCATTTATGTATATTATATAGTTAAAACAATTTTCTTAAATAAGATACGTCATTATAAAAAAATTTGGAAAAACTGCAGTTGTTGTGTGATAACTGTATAATAAATGCTATCGATTATGTCAGATCTTAAACCTATGATTTCAAGACAAAAATACTTTAATTCACTAATAATAAATTTACTAAAACTTAAGTCAAGTGTTTTCGATAAAATTAAAACATTTAATTATGTGATTAGAAGATTTTTCATGCTAATTGTCCTGGCACTAATATTGTAGTCATACATTGAACAGATCCAATAATTCATTGAGCGAACTGCATAGTTTTTGAGTTGATGGTTACTAATTCTGTCAGTATACATTTCTAACAGATAATACACTGGATCAGAGCAAGTCTGAGGTTTCCTTTATAACCATCAGCTCCGCCTGAAATACACTGCAGTGTAAGAACTTAACTATACACTGTTGTAAACATATATTTTAGGATGTTATTAAAAAAAATAAAAAAATAGCGAGCAATTTTCTTTTATCTTCTTATTGATTAGGTATTAATAATGTTACATCCAATGAGCATATAACAATATCATTATTAAACTATAACAACACCATAAGTTCACAGTAAAACTTACATGACAGTAAAATTTTAAATATCTTTTCTACGGTTTTTTTTTTTTTTTTTTAAACTTTATTTTATCCATTGTACAAGTTTACAAAAAATAACTTTTGTGATATTATTATTAATATGTAAAGTAATAGTGTCATTATAAAATAATGGTCATAATAATAATTATTATCAATTATTTCTTTACAATAAACAATTTTCAAAATAATTATTATTATGTATATAAGTACAAATAAAACATTTTGATTTAATTAATCCTTCAGTTATTACAGCTCAAACTTTCATCATCACAATAATTACCTATGTCATGACAGTAAATCATTTCAATAAAATAAAAAGTAATAAATTAATAAACCAACAAAATATATTCAAGATCAAGTTAACACAAAAAATTTATACAAATGTTAAAGTAATCACAAAAATAACAACAACAATTACCATGACAGTTTATGAAAATAGGTGATGAAAACAATAGTTTCAGTCAATTTAAGTTTTATTTAAATAGTACCCATAATCTTTCAATACAAGAAAAAAAAAATTTCGGAAGTATCAAGAATTAAATTTCTGCTTTGAGTAAATAATAATTTTTATATAAGCAAGTGTGAGTAATAAGTATGAGTAATTAAATTATTTATATAACAATATTTTTGAAAGCGGTTAATGATTAAAATTTTTCACTCCAGATATTAGAATTACTAAAAATAAATTGAAAATGACAATGGTTAATATGGACAAAACCACCAAATCATGAGTAGAAGAAATAATGCTGATTCACCAAAAAGTGAAATCTATGAATTTATTTAAGTTATGTTGCAGTATTAAATAACATATAGTTTTTTATCAAGCCTACAAAAGTTAAATATCTTAAAATATTTTTGTCTATATAAAACAAAAAACAATCGTATTACAAAAATTACAGAACAACACCAGTCTCCAGATAGACTACCGAAAAGATGGACTAAATGTTAGATTAACCAGCTTCATTATAAGCAGGTAAATTGAATCAATATAAATAATTTAACTTGAAACGGACTAAGACACAACTAAATTATATGCTTAATTTTATATTTTTTAAGCTGAATGCCACTACAAGTCTTAATTCTAATTTTATTTTAAAGAAGGTAATTAAAAATGTCGTTTTTTTAATCTTCTTTAATATTAAAATACATATTAAAAACAAATCACACACAATATTTTTTAAAATTTTTATCAAGGAAATGAGAATCGCCAATCACAGTAGGTAATTAAATTCTGCCAAAAAAAAATTAGTTAAAAGTAGGCGAAGATTATTAAATTTTTAACTTTATATGTTATATTTTTTGCTTTTTTTTTTGCAAAACAACAAACTACTCTTTTAAATTAAATGACAATTTCAAAAACCTACATAAAACCAGTTTTTTTTTTGTTTTTACAATTAAATTGACTTCATTTAAATTAATAAAAAAAGAAAAAAAAAATTAAATACATTTTCAGAATTATAAAAGTTGATTTCTACAATTAAGGTATTAAGATTAATTTTTAATCGAAAATTACAGCTGATATTATTATTTATTAAAATAACAGTGTAAGTAAAAAATATTCGATCACCGAAAAAAAAACTTTTAAATTAATTGTGTTAATAAGCACAATTCACAATCGTCCAGGGTGACTGAGTGCATTGGTGGATGTGTGATCACCTAAATTAACCAAAAAAAATAAATATACTCGAATTATGGCATCAAAAAAATCGATTACCTAGTTCAGAAGCATATAAATCTAGTGTAGATTATATTTTGGTTTAGAAAATAATTTACAAAGGTCTTATTAACAATAATATGAGCTAACTCTTTATTTCATTATCTTAGTAATCTAAACAGTAAAATATATGTTATTTTATTTGTGATATGAACTAATATTGTTTCTTCTAAATAGATTTTATGCAAAGTCAAGCTACAAAATAAAATATATTCTAAAAATTACATTAACTTTTTTCATTAAGTTTGCTTGGCTTTTTATGGTTAAAAAGTGTTTTTTTTAATATAAATTTTAATAAATCTTCAACAAGAACTTTATATTTTTACATTTTCTGTTTTTTTTTTTTTGTTTTAATGTTTAGTTTTGTTCGTTTTTAGAATTATAGCCTAAAAAACTAATGTCCGGGTCTGGGAATACTCTGCACACTTTGTTCCAATAAAAAAACTTAGTAAAGATGTAAATAATAATAAAATTTATAAAACCAAATATTTTTTTAATCTATTCCTATAAATTGGATCTTTAAATTGACTTGCACTTTCTGCCACATATCATTATGTTGTTTTTTTTATTTAAATTTTATTTATATCCTATTATAATTGATATAGGTTCATTCAATTTGCAATTTATTAATTTACTACAACGTTATTCTATAAAAAAGAATATAAACATACATACTATACATGAAGCTGTGACAAGAATAGTAAAATTAACCAAGGTTGAATATACGATTCAAATGTATCAATCTTAAGAAATTGTCATAGATCCAATATTATTTGATTTTGGTTTATTTCAAGTGGAATTTTATCTACTACATTTCTTAAATAGAAATGGCAAACCCATTCATCAAATTCACTAGGTTATAAAGTTTATCTCTTCTACTTGAATACAGATTATACAAGTGAATTCACTAAGTAGAATAGCAATGACACTAAGTAGAATAACAGTGGACTAATCAACTAATTTGTAATAATTTGAAAACTGAAAACTCAAGCTTAGTCATAGAACCAACTTCTGAGCTATGCTGTGGCCCAAATAAAGAAAAAAAGAATAAAATAATAAAAAAAATAAGTTGAACTAAAAACTCAAAATTTTTGCATTAATTCAGTTTAATTTATTTTTTTTTTTTGTTGTACTTTTAAAGTTTTCAAAATTAAAGCTGAATTTTTTTTAAATTGTTAATTTTAAATTTTAAATTTTTATGAATAATGTTTTAACAATGCAAACCAGGCGATGCAACACCTCTATAAATATAATATCTAATACACCTCTATAAATATAAGTATAATATCTATAAATAAAGTTAAAAAAAAAAAATTATTTTGCTATACTTACTCGAATCTATATTTGAACATATCAAACTAATTAGTAAGTTTAGCTTCATAGCGAGGATGTGATTCAAATGTTTGAACAACAGTTCAATTTATATTTAATATTTTATGTACACATGTTCGTTCGATGTTCGATGCGTTCGAACACTTTTAATAACCTTTATAATCGGACAAATTACGAGAATTATGGGCCAATTAATAGGAAATTTATGTTAACTATTAAATACAAAAGTTACATAAAGTTTCTTAACTTCCACTAAGTAAAAAGGAGCTTAGAAAAGCTTTAATGCTATGGTTTTCTTTGATTTAAATTTTTGAGCTAGAACTTTAATAATAAAACAAAAAAAAACATAATGCCATATTTTGTCGTATATATCATGAGATTTCATCATCACACAAAATATAATTATTGTAATCATTCGTCAATGGGTAATTCTAAATTTCCCTTATCCTTCTTTCTTTTCTTTTGTGAATTGTTTAATACTTTAGTTTGTTTGTTACTTTATTTAGAGTATCCCTTCTCCTCCCGTATTATTTAATTCCCTTCTTATTTACAATATATTTCATATAATTAAAAAAAACATAAAATTTACAAATATTTAAACAAAATGTTATTCTTTCCAAATTTTGTTAAATCCAAGTTTTGAAATTTTCAACTCCAGAAGTAATTCATTATACATTTTCAAACCATTATAAAGTATATAGTTTTTTCGCAGTTTCTGTATGAAGCAAATTCAATGTAAAGTTAAAAATATTCCTTAGATAATAGTGTTTAACATCCTCCACATATAAGACTGTTGCACAAATAATCGGTTAGCATACGATTGTTGATTTAAAAGCAAACAAATAAACTGATAAGTTCAATTTTTGACTCACCCTCCTCCATTGCCAAGTTTCCAACATTAGACTTATTGAAGTATATCTCTATTGCATTTAATAATAGTTCTCATACTTTTATTCTGAAGTTTTTGTAATATTTGAATTTGCCCATTTAATGAAAATGTAATAACAGTATTATATGGCAGTGCTCAAAGAGCGAATTTATACCACTACTAAATGATAACTGATTTTTTTTTTTTTTTGTTTTTTTTTTTTTTTTGTAAGGTTTCTTAAGTCTACTTTACAATAATTTTGTTAATTATTTATTAAGCCATTATTTTTATTAGTTATTAGTTATTATTAGTTATTAAGAATAAATTAATTATTGTAATCTGTTTGGTGTTGGTCTAAGTAATAAGATAAACATAAAGACAAAAATATTTTACATACTTTTCATACTTACATTCGATAATATTTTTTTTTTTTAAATTATACGATCGAATACTTTTTATAATAACTGTAATTTTTTATTATACTTTTATTATATCGCATTATTTAATCATCAAAAGTAATACACTTTAATTACTCTATTATTAAATAATTACCTTTACACACACATTTTATAACATGTAGGTAGGTATAAAAATATGAAATTGAGTAAACTTTAACTGAATTTAATTAAAACGATAAAAACTGCAATTCATTCATAACTTGAATTATAATATTAAAATTCTCATTCATAAATTGTATAATATTGCACGCATTAGTAGTTATATTCTTAAATATTTAATTATTGTAATATGTAATAGTAAATATTTATAGTTGATTTAAATATGATTAAATTGAGTTCAAAGCACTAAAACAAAAAAAAATCAAAAATAAATAAATTATTCGACCTTGAAAATTTTAATTTCGGTAGTGTAGTTTCTAACTAATTTAATAAACAGTTAATTAATTTTATAGCATTTAATTAACTAAATTCCTTATGGTGAAATCAAGAAAATATCTAGTTACTAAAATTTGTCTTGAAATATAAAAAAAATTATAAACTTCTGAAAATTTCAATCAATGAATAAAAATTAAATAAAAACAAATAAATATCTTGCTTAAATCAAATTTCTGTGTTGTTTATTTAACTAGAGTTATTTTATTTATGTCACTAAGTAAATCATTTTATCCGTTATCTTTTTAATTATTTTAATCTTTAATAACTGAATTTTATTTAAGTCTTTTATTTAGGTGTTACTCAGCATTAAACTGCTTTATATAGTATTTTTCTATGTGACGGTATAAAAATTCTACTCTCAATTGATTTCAAAATTAGAAATCAGACTTAGCCAAAAATTAGTAGTTAAAAGTACATTCAAACTTCCGAAATGTCAAATCATGTAGCCACTAGGGTAGAAATATAAAAAAATAATTAATATTTTATTTAACATATCTGATACTCTTCCAAATCAAATAATTTTACAAATATAAGAAATAGCGTAGGTAAGAGAACTGATCCTTGGACCAGCGTTTGATTGTAGTTAATCGGACCTAAATTCATCAACTTAAACTTTCAAGTTGCTCGCTTTAAAGCTTATCTTTTAATCCATTTGAGATAAGAGCAACTCAAACCATGCTATATACTTGATCGAAAAACCTTTAACGCAAATTTTAAAGTGATTGCTTTCCATACGTTTTAATTTCACTCTTGTACCTATTTTACTATTATACTTTTTATAGTTATTAATTTCAACTATTACCTATAACTTTCGAATTTATAATCATAAAACCATTATATTAAAAACTATTTATGTACATATCTACTGTTATTCTAAAGCAATTAAATTAAATAAAATTTAAACAAAATACCCTAAACATCTCTCAAGTTCTAATCAAATTCACATTAACCATTATTTTATTTACACAATTATTATAAACTGGGTCAAATGATTTTTTTAAAATTTTCTTACCAGCATTTTCATTTTTTCACAATTTATATCCTTCAAAAAGTCAATACCATATTGGCTTAAAAATTTTAAATTTATTATTTTTACAACAATAAGTGAAATAGCTTATGTACAAATATAGCTAAAAATTAAAAATAAAAATTGCATGTCACAAAGTTATCAAATTACTGCTAAACATCATCATCATCATTATCATCATCATCATAATGATAATCATTATCAATATATTTCTTTACAATAAACAATTTTCAAAATAATTATTTTTATGCATATAGAAGTACAAATAAAACATTTTGATTTAATTACCCCTTCGGCTATTACAGCACAAACTATCATCATTACAATAATTATGTCATGACAGTAAATCATTTCAATAAAATAAAAATGAACAACAAAAATAAGTAAGCCAAAAAAATAATATTCAAGATCAAGAGTTAATACAAAAAAAAATTGAAACATATTATGTCAAAGTAATCACAAAAATAACAAAAATAATAATATATTATGACAGATCATAAAAGTATCTCTTTTTTTGTTATTCTTTCTTTTCAAAAACAAGTCATGCAACTTATATTAACAACAAATACCACTGTTTTTATATGACAATAATTTAATTGTTATATTTATATGTATTTAATACATTCTATGCACATACATCTGTTCCATATACTTACAAGAAACTCATTACTCAACCGGTAAGTATAATAATGACTATTGTGATATCATTATAATATGTATGATTATTTTGAATATTGATAGTAAAAATGGGCTGTTGTAAAACTGAATATGCTTGCTTATCAGTAAGTTGCTACATATTATTATAAAATACATTGGATGCTATATTGCACATCAAAATGTTAAATATTGTTAGTTTTCAAATAGAAAATTTAAATTTAAAAACAATATTCGTTTAAAATTTGGGTGGATGAGATCATACTGTACCATTTGCTGTCTAAATACAAAAAGCAACAAAAAAAATAATTATAAAAAGCAAACATTCTGCTTTTCATGTAATGTGTGCAAGTAGAAATCAGATTCAATATAGAATTTGATAAAACAGCCGGTTTCAAAATTAAATATACACATTGTTTATTAAAATAATTTTTATATTTAGTAGTAGCATAGAAACTTTAAAAAATAATGAAATTATAACTTTTGTGTTTAAAAATAAATAAATTTAATAATTCTTGATTAAAACTTAATTTGACAATCTAAAAAATTATCCCTGTTTGAATCAAAATAATATTAATTAGATAGTAACTCTTCGGTACATTCTCAGTATCCAGCTAAAATGTACCATGTTTTCAGTTTGAACAATATTTTGATTTTTTATCAACCTAATATCCAGTGAATAAACAACACTGTGAGTTTTCTAATATAATATTCAACATTGGGAGTAATTTGTTTTCAACACTAAAGTTAAATTGGCCTATACATTATAATTATAATGTAAATCATCAAAGCTAATACAAAAATACTCTAAATTATTTTAGATAAAATAATAAAAATAGTTATCGCATGGAGTAGAATCACATGCAGCCTTACAAAATATCTATAGAGATAGTGTTGTTCACTGTCTTTCTATATAATAAATTTTGACACTTACTGTACAATCATAATACATATATGAATCAGTCGCCTATATTTTAATTTGTGCTTAAAAATTATTTGAAAAATTTTCATTATAGGTTGTACTTATAATCTGATATGCATTCATGAAACATGTTACACGAGATAATGTGACAAGAACAACAGCCGATATCATACACAATAGAAACACTATAATTTTTTAAGTTAAAAGCTACTGGCTAAAAAAATTACTTGTATGCAGTGCACCAGTAAAAAAAAAACAAAACAACAACAAACATGCTACTGTGTTAGATATAAAATTAACTATTATTTTTATTTTTAAAGTTGAATACAATTTTTGTTGTTGTTTTTGTTTTTAGACCAAGGTTTCACCTTGGATGAGGTTTCACATTATGTAATTTAGTCATTTTATTTTATTTTTGTATTATAGTACTGGGCACAAATAGGGGCAATATTTGCTTTTTGTTATTTTTTTACGAAAAAAATGTTTGCTTTAAAGTATACATAGTTAAATATATTATTACTTTTTACTATTATTTATTTTAATTATTAAATTTTTAAAGATAGGTATACTAATAAATTATGTTCGTATTTCGTAGGTGGAATTAATTTTCGATTTATTTAGATTTATTAAATAGATTTTAATAGGCCGGCACATAATAAAAATTTAATGAAATTTCCATTTTGACTTGAGCCAAAAATTTGTATTATTTATGGGTTCTCAATTTTATCAGATGATATTTTATATATTTAATTTATTTATTTAAAAGTCTGGGAAACCTCTGTAGAATTAAATAGAAGAGATCAGAGTGATATAAACTAATTATAGTCCAGCAAAACAAATCTTACAGAAATGTCCAGAACAAAAATTCAGAAATTCCAGAGTCCAGTAAAATTTCTTAGAATTTTGAATTTTATCAAATTTTATATGCTTTTTACAGCATTTTAACTGAATTTATTTTTAATTGCTAGTTGGATATTTTCTTTTACCAGAATATTTAAAAATCGATTTCTACACAAAAAAAATATACCGTGATGCCAATACCCTGTATAAATGTTTAAGTTAATTAAGGGTTATAAAACTTTAAATCGGAATAAAAAGCATAAGTAAGCTTGAAATTGTATTTAAATTTTTTATGCTTCTGTCCACCACAACCAGCCCTAATAAAACGAATTCGATTAGTTCAATTTTGGGCCTTATTTTTTAAAGAAATTAAGACCATATTTCGGAAAAATTATTAGGTTTTTTGATTTCCAAATTGTTATTTTCTTGTTAGCAGAAACCAGTGGATTTAAATAATGAAATATTTTAATAGGAAATAATGCAATGGCGTAAATTCACACCATCTTGCAGACCAATTCACTAGACCATTTATTAGAACAATGTCATGAATTTTGTTTTTACAAAATTTATTTATTTAAATTTATTAATTAAGTGTTTGAATAGCTGTGTGACGCCCTACAAAATCTTGTTATATTTCAGGTCGACCTCAACCACATTGAAAAAAAAAGTAATCATTTATCATGGATCTGTAACAATCACTATTGATAATAACATTCACTACAACGTCATTAACAATATGTATGTAAATCACACCAAACAGTGTATTTCTTACAATTTTATGAAACCGGATAAATTTCTTTCAATATATTTTCCCTCCATATACGGCAATATTGTTTGCCTGCATAGCCAGAATAATTTCATCACTGAATAAAAATTTTTCAAGTCAATCTGATCTGATAAAAGATTGAAGCTGATAAGTAGCTCTCATCGGAGAATAATGATTATTATGTA
The DNA here is from genome assembly GCA_963942445.1 of Argyra leucocephala. NCBI lineage: Eukaryota > Metazoa > Arthropoda > Insecta > Diptera > Dolichopodidae > Argyra > Argyra leucocephala. The sequence goes on along the minus strand of OZ012678.1, from coordinate 114,035,367 downwards.
CTACAAATGTCATAAAGTGTATATAGAGCACTTTGGCTAACAAAACAGAAAATTTGTTAGCTGTTCTTTGGAAAAGTTGGCTTCTACGATGTCTTTTTTTTAAATTTTTGGGGGTGAAATCAAAACACATTTCATAGACTACTGTTCTCCCGCATTTAACGTTGCCGGGTTAAATGTTTGAAAATATTTTGGACACAATACTGAAATAACGATAAATATCTGTGTACAAGTAAAATTTTTCAAGGATCCAGAACAGGGATTTAATAAACGAGTAGTGGAGGTTCCAATAGGATAAAAGGATTAAATCAGCTATTTTTTTTTTATATTTTTCTTTCTACATATTTCTAACAATTTCTGGATTTGTATGAAAGTTTTTAAATTTTGGATTCAGTAATTTTAGATTTTTGATTCATTTCTAAAAGTTATAAAGGGTAAAAAAAAAATATACCGACAGACAGCTACGGCTAAGACTTTGAATAGAATATTATTTCAAAATTCGTCAAATTTAATTAAAATTATTTATTCAAAATTTTCTATGTGCTCACAAAGTAATTAGTATTGTAAATTTGGAATTTAGAAATAAATAAATAAAAAAGTAAAAAAAAGAAAAAATAAATAAGGAGAAGACACAACTGAATTTATTTACTTTAAATTTATCATAAAAAATAATTCATCATAAAATTTTATTTATTTATTTATTTATTGCCACGATACATAGCTATTCATAATTTTAACAATATTAAATTTTTTAGAGCTTATACTATTGTATATACGCCTATGACTATTCTTAATTAGTACTTAGGCTACCTGATAAAATATATTTATTAATTAATTTATTGTTTAAAGGAAAAATGGCGACAAAAAACCTTTTTGAATATTTATGTTTTTTCATAAAACTTATCACTACTTATATACTAAGAAATAACCCTAAATTAAAACGTATACTAAAATTGCTCTTATGAGCGGATTATTTGAGTTGTAGCAACTTTCCAGGAAAGCAGGTGTCAGCTTTTCAATTTGTTGCAATATTGTGTTTATATTAGCTAATTTATGTAATTTCTTGGTTGAAAAATGTCTTGTTTTTGCAAGAATTAATATCAATATTGCATTTTGTTTTCTTTGCAAAACTTACATTATATAAGTTTTGGCAGTGTCTTTCCATACAATAAATCCATATAGAAATACTCTACCCAAAATTGGTTTAAATATTAGGAGTTTGTTTTCCGAATTTAAAAATAACTTACGATTTATTAAAGGGTACAAAAGTTTAGAAAAAAAATTACATTTTTCAATAGCTTTATTAATGTAAGTCTTAAACAATAATTTTTTATCGAGGTGAATTCCAAGATAAGTGATGTATTCTCTCTCCCAGACAATCTCTATATTATTAACAATTAACCCAAATGATTCTGTTTGGCAAAAAAATAAATTTTCTCCTTCTGGTAAAGAAAATCGCTTTGGTTTTTTCGCCATTAGTTTTTATTTTCCATTTGTAGTAATAATCTTGAATATCTTTAAATTCATTTTCAAGATTGTCAATTGGGCAGCTAGAAATTGTTAAGATAACGCTGGCATCTGCATATAACCCAAGAGTGCAGTTGTTGGGCGCAGGCAAATCTGCTATGAAAATATTATATAACATGGGTGATAATGTTGAGCCTTGTGGAACTTCTGAGGTAAGTGCCACAGAATGCGATACATCCGATCCTATTTTAACCAGAAATGATCTACTTTTTAAGAAACTTTGTATAATTTTTATGATATAGGTAGGACATTGAGAAATAATTAATTTATGAACTAAGCCTTTGTGTCAAACAGAGCTTTTCAATGTCGAGTGTCATCATCCCTACAGATTTTTTATTTTTTAATTTATTTTTGATGATATTTGTTATCCTACGAGCTTGATGAGAAGTTGAGTATTTACTTCTGAATCCGAATTGCTCATTAGCAAGTATATTTTTATCTTGTATAAAGTTGTCTAGTTTTTTCTTGATTAATTTCTCAAAAAGTTTTCCAATAGTATTTAAAAGAATAATTGGACGGTAACTTTCTACGTTTACAGGGTTTTTTCCTTGTTTTGGAATGCAAGCTACTAAGGCTATTTTCCATTTTTCGGGAAAGTAACCTAGTAGCAAACATTAAAAATTGTACTTAAGGTTTGATAACTTGTCTTCGACAAGTTTTTAAGTGCTATATTTGGAATTTTATCTCGGCCCGGAGCTTTCTTAACTTTTAATTCTTTAACTGTCATACTTAAAGTAGGTTGTACTACTAATATAATTATTATTGGACATCTATTAAAATCAGTTAGAGTGTACTTTCCGATAATTCAAATACTTGATCGATACCTAGATGTATACCAGTATCTAATTTGAAAACTACATGTTTATTAAATAGAAAATTAACTAATAAATTACACCTTTTTTGTTTTAAACTAGCAGTAACACTATTGTAGTAATCCAATATTTAAAAATAATAACAATTATTGAACTGAATTAAAATTTGGTCTAGTTAATTATAAATTACTTACATAATTATAAATAAATTGAAATCACTGCTTTACCGCAAAATATTCAATAATTGAAAAATATTTTAGATAACTTGAACATTTCCAGAATATCTCTCTAGATTGTGTGAAAATATGGTTCGAAACAGGAAACCGACATGTAGGAAAGCTGATTCAATTATAACATTTTTTTAGCTTACTCCTCTTGGGAATATGGACCTTCACTTAACATTTCTATCGTACTCAACGATTGCTCATCATTTATGTTTCCGAGGCAAGATGTAATTTAATTTTTAATCTGTTTAAGGGGGAGATTGGCGTACTGTAGAAGACCAGTTTGATAACTCTATCTGGGGTATAACGACGCCATATTTCGCAAGATGTGGCAGCAATTTTTATCCGTCCTTGACGTTAAGATGCCTGACATTACTATGTTTACTAGTTGTGCCACGCCATTTTTTTGTGTTAGATTTTGCTGACAATAAATTGTGTAGTTATTATTGGTGATTTGTCAATATTTATTTATTGTATTATTGGTTATTGTGTTGTATAAGATTATGAATTTTTAGATAATAATTGGTAGTTTGTTTTTTATTTTTAGTTATAAATTATGATTTTATTGATTATAAATTTTGTATATTATTTTGATATTTTTTTTTAGTTTGTATTATAGTACTGGACACAAATAGGGGCAATATTTACTTTTTGTTATTTTTTTTACAAAAATATTTTTTTTTAGTTACATTTTGTACCCCCCACGGGAAACGCAACCGTGACTACAACATCATAATTGAAACATATTTCTGTGCTCCAACCGGCTAGGTCACGGGGGGAATAGGATAACATTAAACAGGTAAAAATACCATCATTCACATAACAACTCCAGATAACTTTAAATGTTCATTATATTACGCAAAAAATTAGTTAAAAAGAATGGATAACAGCTAAGAAGAAGAAGAAGAAAACAACATAATTCAAGGACTACAGTGTAATAATTCAAATAAAAAAAATGAGAAAAAATGAATTGGTTTTGATTTCAAATCAATTTAATTAAAAATTATGAATGGTAAATTTGACAACTAATTATCACAAGTTTCCATTGGAACTATCTTATTACACTTTTCTAAGAACTAACTAAGTCGTGTATTATAATATTGCTGTAGTACATGTAATTATGTGCATTAATAAATTTTAACTGAATTACATTTGATCTAGTTGATAATATCAGGAACGTTATCACTTGTATAAGATAACCTAATCAAAATAAGATTTTTTAAAGTACTAAAGTTGAAGAATAAGCTATAATTAGCTCAATACCCATTTGTTTAGTAGGTCCATATTTACTCTTCGGAATGTAATGTTTTTAAAGCATAACTTTGCCGACTGTTACATAACTACAAATTATTTAAATACAACAGTGTTTTATTTAAAAGTTCAATATCGTCTTCTAAGCGAACAAAATCGATTGAACTTTTAAATTATTAACATTTAATGATTAAATAAAAAAAAATTGTGAAGCTTGAAATAAAGACTTTTTAATATTTTAAATATTTCGTTTTAAACATCAAAATCACATATTAAATTTCATGTAAAATTAAAAATTGGTAAAATTGAAAATTCGTAAAATTATCAGTGGATGTCTGTGCTATGATAAAGAGATTAATAATTTATCTTTCACTAACCCAGTGGAGCGACTGTTTAATATTTCACAAGGAAGTACCGCTAATGGTTGTTATACCAATTTTTATCTTAACTATCTAAAATCAGAAATGCTAAAACCAACCTAATTTTAGCTAGGTCCTAATAAGGTTTACTCAATCAACTCGTTTGATAAAAATTCAAAGTTATAAAAACTCTTTTGTAGTTTTAAGTATGTAAGTATGTTGATATTGAGTTTTGATTATATAACTCAACAACAAGACTCAATTTGTGCACTATTGAAAGACAAGACATAAGAAGAAGATTATCACTACAGAATTACAAATTATTTAAAAAAAAAACATATTTTATTTCAAATTTCAATATTATCAGTTCTGAAACATATCCTAAGGTGACGAAATTGGTGCAACTATTAAACTCTTAACGTTAATATTTTTTAGTAACTATATCTTATAAAATATGCTGTAGGCTCTATAAGTGAATCTCAACCTTCTGATTATGGTATGTAATAACCGAAATCGATTTTTTGAAAATTTGTGAAACATACCTACACTGAAAAACAAGCTGAATGCTAAATTTGCTAAAAAACATGACAGTATAAAAATAACGTTTTGTGATAGTAATCAAAACGTTATGGCAAAAAATACGAAATTATTAATTTCAAATGCATTGTGCACAGTTAACTTGTAATAAAATTTATTACAAAAAGTTAAATGCATAATATCATATGTAATATAACATTTTTCTTTATAAAAAAAATAGTAACATTTATAATGTTTTAAAAGAAAAGTAAAAATATAATTACAAATTTTCCATTGAATTTAAAAAGTTTAGCTATATTAACTAAAAATATTTGTTATTTTATATGACAATTTTAGTAACTTATACTTTTACATACTGATATTTTTATAAAGCATCAGCATTGCAAATTTTCTATGTAGATTATTTATTTATTTTTAATTTGGGCACATAACAAAAATTACAAAAGAATTTATTTAAACTTTGCCTAATGTGAAATAAATTGTTAGATACGCTTAATTGCGGTTTTTAATTATCTTGTAACACAAATTTTCTAAAGCCACATAGCAATATTTACCAAAAATTAGCTTTTAGTATTTGTTGTCTCTCTTTTGCATATAAAATTTTTACGGTCGATTTTTTACAATTTTTCAGCAAATTCGCACAATTTGTGCGAAAGAAAAGACTTTAGTGAATACAGAAAAATGCACTTTTGTTAACTATTTCAGTAGATAGATATCCTTTGATTGATTTGCTCATATTATAAAAAGTTGAATTAAGTGATTAATAGCTAATTTATTTAGTTAAATAAATAAATGAATATAGTGTAGTGCAATAATATCTAATAATTAAAAGTATTAATTAAAAATGGTTAAATAAACATAGTATATGAACTAATAAGATTTATAATTTACATTCAAAAATAATATTTGGCCTAATTGTTATGAAATAGTTTGGTTAGATTATCCAAATAACGCATGAAGTTTTAGATACAGATTATCATTGACTATAATTTACAGATGTGAATTTTTTAAAATAGAAAAAAGAAAATATATAATTATGTGATAATAAAATAAATAATAATACTTAAAAAATCAAAATAAAATATAAAACAAAAAAGTTAAGTAAAATAACAAAACAAAATAAATTAAAAGAAGAAAATCACAAAAATTTAGATTATAGGACAATTAGTTCATCTGTGATCTACGCGATTCGAAGTGCACAACACAAAATCCTCAAAGGCATTGCTCGCTCAACAAAAAACACGGTTTTCAGTGTTTCACGTTTTCAGTACAATGAAAGAAGTATATTTTTAAGTTATTTGTAATTGAATTAATTCTGCCCTTTTTTTTTGTAATTACAACAATTTTATGTATATATATATATATATATGTATAGGTATTTTAAATATGAAAATGTTAAAAACTTCTAATTAAAAATATGATAATATTTAAATGTATAATATATAGATTAAGGTAAATTACAAGTAAATATCTTTAGACTTAAATATCTATGATGTAAAAACAAAGCAAATAAATACACTTAAAACTTATTTGAATAAAATTTTATTATTTTTTTAATTTCCATTTTAGTTCGTACTTTTATAACACTGTACGTTTTAAAATTTAGCTAAGAACTGTATCGAATTTTAAAAATTTCGTGAACTGTTCTTACATATGAAGGTTATTTAAATATCATTTGCTTAATAAATGGCAATAATATGTATATGTTTCATTATTGTTAATACTTTTTAAATTGTAGCAATGATAAATTAAGTTCAATATTTTTTTTTTTTATTCATTTTTTTATATAACTTTAATCCGGATATTGCGGGCGAATTTAAAATTAATTTTTTTTTTGTTATTTATTAACTCTGTTTGAAGAGAAACAGAACGTTACATCAAAAATATTCAGCATTTCCTCCCAATTTATATGATATTTCTACAACAAAATAGCTATATTTACAATAATCTTAACTAAATCATACCAGCAAAATAAAGCTATTTATTAAGTGATGTTTGAAAATTTGTAAGATAACATTGCAAGTTTTCCTATTTTTTTATTTGCTTCTTAAAGGTATACTAGCTGAAATTGATTTTCACAATTGCGCATTTTCATAAATCAATCAATGAATATTAGCTTTATCGTGTTAGTACGATTTACTTAAAATTATTGCAAATATAGCTATTTTATTATATAAGTCCTTCTTATGTAATATACCCAATATTGATTTTCAGCATTAGAGCTTGTCATATTTTGTATCTAAAATTCTCCTTATATGAGCACAGCTGAATGTGATTTTAGGCATTAAAGAGTTTCTAATTATTATCTGTAAATTTATTATATTACAAATGAATTGATGGCTTTTTCTACTAGAAACAATTCTTTAATATAAATTATATCATTTGATGCCATTTAGCGTCACTATCCCGATATGAGCTATATAAATAGTACATGGTAACTATGTAAAAAAAATAGCAATTTTAGCTAATTTTTTTTTCAGTGATAGAGTTTTAATATTTATTTAATCTTAACGTTTAATTAATAAATAAAAAACAATTTGTTATACGAAAAAGTTTTATACTATATACTCAACTACTTTAATGCGAAAATATTTCAAAAATAAAGTTCTCAGTAATTTCGACAAAATATCCTTTTAGTTTTATATGATTTTAACGTTAAAGTATTCCTAATATGTGAAGCTCTCTTAGAACCATTTTAAATGTTTATGTTTTTTTATTAATCTACATTTAGATATCACCTTGACTAAATGTCACTTATAATCGTCACTAATTTATTATTTCTTAATAATTGACTTAATTTGGTCCGTATGAATTGTTTTTTATTTTAATGAATGCGTACAAAGTCCTTCAAAAATTTAATAGACCGGAAAAATAATTTCGCGATATTGGGATATTTTTATGCAGTTTGCAAATTTAACATGTTGTACTTTGATATTGAACTAAAACGTGATAAAAGCAAAATGTAAAAAAATTTTCGTGACACATTCTCTGATATTGAATTATGGGAAAGTTGACAATGTTTGCTGTCTGTTTCACAACTTTCATGTGACGTAACAATAAAATTAAATAAACTTGATTCAATAATAAAATTAAAATTGAATTTTACTCACAAATCAAGTTAATTTTTTATTTTTATTGGAGAAAAAAGAAGTTAGAAATTATCTGCTAATTTATAATAATTCATTATTAAAAAAGAAAAAAAAATTATTATTTCAAACAGAGTTAATAAATAACAAAAAAAAAATTAATTTTAAATTCGCCCGCAATATCCGGATTAAAATTATATAAAAAAATTAATAAAAACTAAAAATAATTAACTTAATTTATCATTGCTACAATTTTGAAGTTTGAATTTTTGTGTTAATTTTTGATATTTTTCATAGATTTTAATTATTATTATTATTTTTTTTTTTTTTTGCAATTAACAGCAAAGAAAACCAAATATTTCCTCTTTCAAAGTCTAATTTCACAGTCCAAATTTCACAGTTATATTTTTATTATGTCAATGCACAATAATTACACCAAGGTGTGTGATGTAAATTGAATGTGTATTGAAAAACATTTTAAAATTTTGTTTTTTTTTTGTATTTTTTTTTTTTTTGGGATAGTCAGTCATGAAAATTAGGTATCTAAATAATATTAAAATTTTGGTGTGAAAATATGAATTTTATAACAATAAGAAACGAAAAACATAACAAAAATAAAACACTTTTACTCTAAATTTTACTTTTTTTCTCATATTTTGATTTCAATTAAAGGAGGGCAATGATTTATGTAAATTTACGTACCTAATAACATTTATAAATAATGATTTTGAAAAGTTATAATTACTTAAATGTATATAGACACATATAGTATACATATACGTATACGTATATAATATATATACAATAATAAATAAAGATTATTATATCTATACATATAGTTATATCCATAACAGACAATATAATTATTATTCAATTATGAAAATATAAAAAAACTGTCTAGATCATTAATAGTTCGAAATACATTATATTTCCATATAGTCCGAGAAGTTGATTAATGGATTTATAAAAAAATGTAAAATCCAGTTGACACCGAAGAAATATTCGGAAGCAATCACAATGTACCTAAATAAAGTTCAGCGAAATTAAAGCTCTTGCGCAATATAACGTTAAGTTGAAGATATTATTGTTGAGTTGACGAGCTATCTGATATTGAGGTACAATAGGATTAATCATTTTGATTATGTAATTTTGTTACTCTTGTCAATGAAGTATGATTAATTTTATTTTACTTTTTATATATTCAGTAGTAATGAATATACCAATTAACGAAATATATATACATAGAATGTATACATATTATATGCCAAGACGTGTTTGGTTTGATTGATAAAATCCTGTAAACATTATTGGAAGGGTAAAATAAATTGAAAATTTGAATGGCAGCATGTGCTGATCTCTAACAAAAAATATTAATTATTGAGGTTAAGTAATATACCTAATTTTTTTATATGATGTTATTTTCAATTCAACACTTCTCTAAAATTTTGTAGAAAAGCTTTTATAAATGTGTTGAATGATTTTATTAATTCTATCTGTGACATATTTTAGCTCAATAACATTGACAGAAATATACAATTGCCATTCCAAAATAATAATATTTAAATATAATAGGAAAAATTAAATTAAATAATAAACAATTATATTCCAGTTATGAAATAGTGTAACAAATTATCAAAAGAATTTGCATCGCTTAAAAAAATAATTTCTAAAAATTTAAAATTTGTTCCATGATATGAAAATTGAAAATGAAATTTTTTTAATATTTATTTTCACTCATAATATCAGGCTACCGAAAAAAAATAAAAAACAAAACAGCAACAACCGTAATAATGCTTTCGATAATAACAATAACAATGAATTATAAAAATTACTTTTCCCCCAAAAAAAAAAACATAAAAAACAAAAAAAAATGTACTCTAATAAAATTTCCAAACAAACTTTTTCATAATTTAAACGGTATTTCTCATCTCTTATTTTCACCCAATTTTTTTTTATTTTTTTTTTTTACTATAGCAGCTTTAGTGATAATTTTCAATTGTTATTTACCACAGGTATAGAAAAAAAATCTACCTTTTGTTCATCATTCATTCATTCACACACACATACCATTTGATAAATTCTAAACAGTGAACGCAATTTAATTCAATTCCCTGTTGTTTGCATTGTTAGTTTACAACTTTTTATTATTAATAATTTTTCTTTTAAAGGTGCCTAACTTAAATTACCGTTTTTATATTATTTTTTTTTTGTTTTTTTTTTAAATATTTAACGTTATCTTGTGAAATTACCTGTAAATTAGGGATTCTCACCTTTTGTGTCATCTTAAATTTTGAATAATTTTTATGTTTGTGTTGGTATTTTCGATTTTAAATATAATTTTGTATAAAAATCCAAAATTGAATTAATACAAAAGTTATAATGACATTTGTAATCTAGAAATAATAAAGGGGAGAAGGATGGGTGTTGATGCGATTGGCGTGTCAGATTATTTATATGATTTTATTTTGTGATTCAAAATATAAATAATTACGTATAGCATGTTTTAATAATTCTAAACCGGAACTGTAAATATTCAAAATAAATCATTAACAGAGTTTAACACAATTTCAATTTCATTTGGTGAAAAAATTATTAAGTATGAAAAATGATTATTCAGAAAAAGAAAATTTTCGAAATAATTTTGTACTAAAATTTGTCATTTGTTAAATTAAATTAAATTAAATTTCCCCATTACTCATAATTATGTACAGTTGCATATATACGGACAACAACAGCACCTATTAATAAAAATTAAATAAAAATATAGAAAGTTAATCCTATGATTAGGTTAGAAGTGAAGTCCACAGTATCCAAATGAACTGTACAATAATTAAACTCAATAGGTTAGAATTTTAACTACTAGTATTTTTTTTTCTTCTTTTTTTTTTGTAATTTAATTTCATTTAGGAGCACTTATTTAGTTAAATAGAGTAGTAAATTGATTTTAATTGGTGAAATTTTCATAATTTAATTTTTCACAAAATAATTACAGTTAGTAGTAAAAATAATGAATCGAGATTTAAACAAATCAATAATTTATTGCATTTTGACTTCGGTTATTTTAAAAGTGTTGTGATGTTGATTTTAAAGAGTGATAAACTGTGTAGATGGAATAGTGAATCAATGGACATATTTAAATACTTTAAGTAAGAAATACGGTGTTTAGCAAAACCGTTGTACAGTTATATTATCATATGCATATGTATAACATTAAATATTGAAATAAACTTTGATTTTCGTTACTGTCATTGTTATAACTCAGTGTGGCCAGTGTTACCACTCGACAAAAAAAAATTGCTCCAATTCTCAAAAAAAAAGGATCCAAAGGTATACTCTTTTTTCTTTAATTAAACGCTGTGTAAGATATATTTACATTACATATATATAGAGCTACATATAGGATACAATAATCATGTTCAAATAATATTCATTGCACGTGGTAATCAAAATAAAAAATTAAATTATAAATTCATTTGGATGAGTAATTAGATAATTAGGAAATATTCATTTAATGATTTTTTGTTCGAGAATTAAAATTATATGTTCCGGACGAGGTATCCAAATTTCAATACCTTTATTCGATCTTTAGGAGTTTTTTTTTTGGACAAATCATCATTCGATTCGGACCATCGTTGAATCGGTTGTTTCAAATTGAAGTCGATTTTGTTAAAATTAGATCCTAAAAAATACGTTTGGCAGTGGCGGAGCTATGCGATAAACTCATCAGATTTATCATAAAATAAGATAAATTTTCAAAAATTAGTTCATTTAAGTCATTTTTTTATCGAACAAAGTTTTGACGAAAATTCTTCGATATTAGTTTTATCTAAACTATCTAAGTGTTGAGAAATTTTTAGCAATCTGAACTGCTCTGTAATTTCATCTTTTCTGCTAGGATTTCTTAATATTTTTGGAAAGTAATCTAAAAATGGAGTAATGAAGCAGTTTAAGAATTTAATTTAAATAACCTATTTGAATTTGAATTTCAACTAATTTAGATAATTTTCATTAATTTTCAAGCAAATGAATAACGGCTACAAAAAACGTCGTTTTAATGAAATGAGTTAATTTCAAAAAAATATTTTTATTTTTATAAATTTTGTTATTTTATTTTTCATATTTTTTTTTGACAAAATTAATTATATATACAATTTTTATAGACATTTTTTTTATTTTTTATTTTTTTATGTACCTACCTACCTAAAATGGCTTAAATTTTGAGCATTAATAAAACTGTTTGCATTTGAAACGTAATCGTACAACTCTAAGAACTTCAAACCGAAATAATCTTAATTTGAGATTTTTTAATTTTCTAATGGATAGTTTCTAATTTTCTAGACCTATCGTACTTCTCTGTTTGATTGATAAAGTTAGTAATGCTCGATCGCTTTGCAAAAGTAATAATTAAAGTTGAATAGATATAAAGCAATTTTTCCGTATATATATATATGCCTTATATTTAAAAGTCACATTACTGCAATAGACCTCCTGCTGAAAGTGCGTTGTAATGAAGGTCAAAGTGTAATCATATTTTACTACTTTCTACAATATATTTTTCACTTATTTTTATTTTGTTATTTATTCATTTGTTTGGTTTGTAGCCATTTGATTTCAAATAATTTACATTCACAACTGTTGGTTATGTATAAAATTATTTTTTACATGTTCAATTACACTTATTATTCAATCACACTTCCATATTCAATTACACTACTTTACTCATTATTTATTAAAAGAGGTAATTCATTTTATTACTTTATACTAATATATAAGAGCATATTTTTTGTTCTTTCACTAAAAAAAAATTAATTTACAAATCTACAACTCAATATATTAGGCCCACATTCTGAAAGGGAAATATACGCTGAAGTTGGGAGATTTATCTGCCGACCCACTTAATAGATAAATAACAAATAAATAAACTAAATTTATTTCTTAAGTTATAATTATGAATTATCGACTACATAAATTAATCAATTTCATACATAAATATTGCGGATACATAGTATTTTTCGTTTTATATGAAATTATTAATACATTCATAATAATTATTCTTTGATTTACATTTTAGCCATTTTAGAGCATTTATATTATGTAGGTCTATTTACTTTGAGTATAATTGTCATCGCTTTATTTTGTAGTCTATTTTTGTTAGAATTATTTGCCATGAAAGAATTGATGAAGCATACTCAAAATGTGTCTTTATTATTGTATTAAATATTTTGATTCTACTTAAAAAAGTTAAATGATTTCTGAATTTAGAAAAAAAAAAATTTTACGAACTCTTAAATCGATCTCTTATGACTCTTAAAATCTAATTTTTTATCTATAATTACACCTAGCTGAATATTTAATTTCATCAACTTGCTCTATTATATCTTATTATACATACTATTTTTGTTTTTCTGTCTGAGGCCTTAGTAACCGTACATGTTACCGTACTTAGTTTGCATGCATATTCGTAACAACCGTATTCATATATATATATATATATAAGAATATGTACAACAACAACAACAATAATATGAAAAAAAATATAATTATGAATGAATATTGAAGGGTAAACGCTGTCTTACACTGCTGATGGTATTTTGAGTTTGATAATTATTAATTAAACATTTTTTAATAACTAAAAATAATTTGTGAAATAAATACATATAGTGCGTAATTAGGAGATAAGGAAAAAATACAGTTAAATTAAAGAATGTAGATTTTTGTTTTGTCATAGTATGATAGTATTATACTCTCTTTGGCGAAATTACTCGTTATTAGGTATCTTATATTTAACAATCTAAAGGTATAAATTATACTTCTTATAAATTTATTTTTATTATTGTTTTTACTTTTATTAAATATTCATATCTGAATTAGGTGAACATAATAACCAATACAATACATTGATGTATATTTATTAAAACTCCACTCAAACTTAACTACAGCTGGTTAGTAGTGGCATTATATTTGTTAATATCTATTATTACATTACTACTTATCTCATCACACTAATAATTATCATACATTTTGTTTTGTCTATATTTAATTTTAATTTAATCATCTTAAACCATTAATTCCAATCTTTTTCAAGTCAGTACTAATTTTTCATTACTCATACTCATTCAAGCTGTCACTTACAAAATATAATAATACCTCAACTTCAAAATAGCAATAGCTTTGGAAATTAAACCAATTTTTTTATATCATTAATGTAAATAGTAAACAGAAGAACTCTTAAAATTTAACCTTGTGGTACTCCAATCATTATATGAAGATACTGAAATGATTCCAATAACATTAGTTCTTTGTGTCATATTTGATAGATAAGACTTGAACCATATAGCAATTCTCTATTACGAACACAATAATTTTTTAACTTACTTATCATTTATCTACCGTTTCAAATGTAAGTCATAAGCTCAGGAATACTGCTATTATAATTTTTTATCATGAGTTTCCATTTTCCAGTTGGTAACATAACAATTAAATTTAGCAATGATTCACAACTGTGATCATAACAACTACAATAATTTTTGTATTGTGTTTCTTAGTTAACTACCTTTCTTTATCTCAATATATACTTCTTTAGAAAATAAATCCTATGAATTGAATTTAAGTTTCAGAATTTGTTTCTACATTTTTAAAACTCACTGTATATTGAGTAATATTGTATTTAGAAACTGACTTAACTTTTTGTTTTTTTGTTTTTGGTCAAACTTTATTTAAACATATATGCACAAATGAAATTTTAAATTTTTTTATGATTGAGTGAGCATAACATTGTCGCTGTTATCACATATTAAATAACAATTATTAAAAAAAAAAATAATAATAAAAAAAACAATAAAAAAAATAAAATCATAAAATTAAAATAATGTTAAGTCAAGTTCAATTGGTATGGCAGTTTTTTATTTTAAGATGAATTACGGACCAGTTATGATTAATATTAAATTTTGAGAGAATTTTTTTGTTTTGAAGACATCTTTTGAAAGTGATACATTTTTATATGAAAGGGTTAAAACAATTTGTTTTATTTTATTAATTGTGATGGGATTAAGGTTAATAAGGGAATTAATATTTATGGATAGTAGTCAAATTAATATTTTAGATTTGGTACATCACAAGTAATTGGGATGGTATTGTTTACATATTGGTGATATATGTATACTTTGATTATATATATATACATTACATAATAATTCTTTAAAAATTGACAATTTTAAAAATAAACTACAAAAATTATAAGAAAAAGTTACAGGACAGATTAGCAGGCCGATATAAGATTGTAGTGCTTATATCAATTCACAACACTAATCAGAAGGGGATCGATCAATCATATTCAGCATATGAATGTTGTAACACAAGTCTTTTCAATAATTCTTTGAACTTAATTTGGAATTTAATGTTGTTATCATTTGAAATAAAATGGAATACAGCCATGGTATTATAAAAGCGAAGTTAAAACCGTTAACAGTATATCATACTTAAGAAGTCTTACGACTGATCCATTTAGTAATTGATAGTTTACAAAAAAATATTTAATAAATTTTTTATTTAGCTTTATTTTATTTAAATTAAGAGAATTCAAAGTTTTTTTTTATTTTTTCTGTTTTTCTACTGATAATTACTACAGCATAAATGGTTTATTTTTGTTTTGAATGTACGTCCACTATATCCACAAGTCTGTAACTAATTTTATTATTTTATTAAATTTTGTTGAAACTTTCATATTAATGTAGTAAAAAAAAAAATTATATATCAATTCAAACTTCTAATAATATTTTATTTACCACAAAATTATATTTAATATACTAGTATGTAAAATTCTATTAATAACATTAACAATATATAATCAACCACAAAAAATTTTCATTAAGAAAAAATCTCATTTTACAATAGAATTGATTTCATCATCAAAATACATATACATACATATCTACTCTCTAATTATTTATATCTAATAAGTCTTTCCATAGATATCTGCAGTGTATTAGGTATTATTATACCATATAATATATACGTAAATTGTCTCGGAGATATTCTTTGGTAATATAGACAAAACTTTAAAGGTCAAATTGATTAAAATTCAATCAAACAAGTAATTTCATTTACTATCACTGGGTTGCTATTATCGCAAATTTATTTATTTATTTTGTTTTTATTATTTTTCGAATATAAAATTTTTATAAAAGTTAAATTTCGAAATTATTTATTACTAGTAAAATAAAATTATGAACAATAAAATCTATTTTGTTGTATAAACCATTTAATCAATTTTAAGTAACTATAGCTTTAAATTTACACAAAAGAAAATTTAGGAATAGTAATTTACTAATTTAATGAAAGTGGATTCCGTGTTAACAACTACATAAGCTAAATTTACAGTTAACCCTAATGTAGAGTTAACAATGTACTAGAAGTGCAGTTTAGCAGTGAAATATAATTTTTGTTTTTAATTTATATTATTTATTTATTACGATTTATCTATTTAAATTGCTATATTTATCAAGACAATCTATATTTTTAAGTTCTATCTTAGGCGTGATTCAATATAAGCTTTAACTAAGTAGGTACACCACTGACTTATAAATGAAATAGCGCCAATTTTAATTGTAAGCTTATAAATACTTCCTGTATCTTACTATTCATCTCAATTTAATTGTTCCTTTTCTAATTTTGACTACTTGATCATTAAATATTAGCGGCTTCTTTTTATAGTGTTCTATTACTGAAATATGTTGTGTTTCTGTTCCAAATTTCTGCCTAATACGTTTTTACCCTATTGTGTAAGAGATACCAAAACAAAGCTGTCTCGTGCATTTTATTTAATACTGAAATTAGACTTGATTTTACCACATCGCTGAATTACATTTTTTTGTCTCCCTTATATACCATAGATATTTTCAGTTCTAGTTTTAATTTGAATTCTGTGGTGTAAAGTTGAATTTTCATTACAATAATTTAATTTTTCAGAAACGAATAAAAATGCTTAAAATTCTATAATGAATTTTTTGCTGTCAGTGCTGTACAAGCTCAGATAAAACCATTTGCTGCTATAGCTGTTGTTGATGGTACCGAAGCTACTGTTAAAGGCAATATTATGTTATACTGGTGATTTAGGAAATATTCATTTAAATAATTTTCTTGTTGATGCTGTTATAACAGATCGTTTAAAGCAATTAGGTGGACCAATATCGATTATTAGTATAGAAGTCTTGTTATTCATACCTGTGAAGATGATTTAGTTCAAACTTTACATTCAGAATCAAAGAAGATTGGTAATAATGGTGGTCGGCGTGTTGCTTATGGAATTATGGAATCAAAACTCTATCAGATACTGATCAGTCGTATACATCTGGTCGCAATATCATTCATTGAAATAATATTATTCAAGCGATAACTCTGCCAATTATTTTTGTAATTTATGCAAACAAATTTCAGATTAAAATAACAGCTAGAATCAATCGAAAAAATATGAATATCTATATATATTATTATAACTACTGGGTAAATTAGCTATACAAATTTGTTATACTAAAAAAAAATTCAGTAATGTCCAAATTTTCTATTTAGCACTACCTACTCCGTAAAATCTTTCTCATACGTCATAATTTGTTTCGTATTTTATAATTTTGAATTTTTGATTTGATTTTACTTAATCAGCTCCTCGTAGTTTTTCAGATATCCCAGCTAATAATTTATGCTATCTGTACTAGTTCTTCTATTTTTAGTTTTAAAGAATTTTAAGATGACCTTACTAAAATTATTTTATACATAACTAAGTAATTTGTTGTAATTACACAATAGCCAACTTGAGCTTAAAAACAGAGTTAAGGTTAATATACTTTCAAAATGCAGAGTTTTAATATTTCCATGAAAACCTCCATTTTGATTGCCATCTTTCGTTTTAAAAAGATAAACTATAAACGGCTGGAAATGTTAAGAGTATTTATGCTCGCACTTAAATAGGAAAATGATTTAGAATGATCGATATTGCAAAAAAAATGTCCAAACATATGATTTTTAACTCGCTGTAAGACCTACTTTTACTCCAAAGCTTTCATACGAACTAAGATGGAGTAAAATTTCATATACGGTGATTCTAGTAATGAGTTAACACATTTAAACAAAGTTCAAAATACAAGCTATTCGTTTTACCAACGACCAAAATGTCACTGGTGATCTTGCTACTCTTGAGCATTTGTTGTATTATTAGAACTCTCTTGCTATTTTATACATATCTCGTAGGCATTGGTATCAGCTCAGAAGAAATTAAATTTGTATTACCAACACTCAAGCGTTTTTTTTCGATTATTACAAGAGGCAGCATTTGATCATCCTTACACCATTTACAATCCTAAATGGCCAAGACTTATAATGGAAATCCTTAATAATTAGAACATAGTAAATGCGGAACCTAATTCCATCTTATGTGTTATGTACAAAACATAAAATGTTTAATTTAATGAAATTAGCCTGAAAAAAATTAGACATAGTATCTCTTTCATCTGTACATATCTGTAACTCGCTGCAGCTTACTAGACTACGAAGAATAAATTTTTCATTCATAATTTGCAATTAAAAACAATGTACATATTATGTACTTATATATAGTTTTCTGACTAGAGTTATCTCTTTAGGCATACACAGTTGAATTAAATAAATAAATAGAATAAAAAGCTATAAAACATTTTTCTTATAACTGAAATTCCAAATAAAAGGCGTATACAACAAAATTATACTTAGTCATCAAATTTATACTTTAATAATAGTGTGGGTAGTTTAGTAGAATCTGTATCTAAATAATAACAGTAAGAAAATTTTTGTAGTAATTTTTTTTCAAATCAGTTTATTTCAGATGAGAATCAAGTTTCACTGCATTTCTAAATTGAAAAATAAAAACAAGAACAAAAAACATAAAATTTGAAATTAATCTAGAATTTTGATAATATTTTACCTTAGTTGTCTAGCTTATATTTTCCTGTTTTCTATAATTTCAATTATAAGTTCCGAGTAGGCCATTTCAACTTTTTTTTTTACACTTAAGAAGTGTAAGAATATTGTAACTTATATTCAATAAAAAAAAATATAAAAACATGGTAAATAATCTTTATAAAGGTAGGTAGACCTTGATTTGTGGTTTTAACTATGATTTTGAAAATAAATATTCAATTTTACAGTACGATAGAATTTTGTTTTTGTTTTCTAATTTTTGCGGTTTTTTTTGTTTTTGTTTTTTTTTATAACCTATAACAATAATCACGGAAGTTAAAAATGTGACAAGTGAAACAAATTTTTGACTTGTAATACTTTAATATATTTTAAAGTGGAACACTTTTTTCTTTATATTAATAAAATAGTCTTGTCAATAGTTTTTTGATTAATAATGCATTAATCTTGTTTCATCGTTTCGTTTTGGAATTGATTTTTTTTTTTTTTTGCGAATTTATTAGGAGTAAGGTGACCTTTTGTATAAGATTTAGATAATTTGTTCATAAATAATAATTAGCTGTTTTTTTTTTAAACTTTTTAATAATTATACGAGTATGTAAAATTAGAAAAAAATAAATTAGATTAAACTCTCAACTTTCTTTTTTTATAGCAAAATATTTTATAACTATTATAATAAAGATCTTAAAGATTAAAATATTAATTTCAACTTTCTATTCTGATAAAGAATAAATCAATTTCAATTTATCAATTGTAATTCATATTCAATTAAATTGCCAATGAAAAAAACTATCTTTGTCTAATTCAAACAATAAAAAGTCAATTGGATCGGTGGGACATCATATCTACAATAATAATTATTAAAAATTCACAAATAAAGTTGCCTAAATTATTACCTTCATTGTTTAATAAAATAAAAATTATATGCTATATCCTACATCCTTAAAAATTCAGAAAGTAGGATCAAACTGCGAAAAGCGGTAATAAATCAGAGGTCAGTAATTACAGATCTGTAATTGTGCCTTCAGGGCTTTTATATGGCAATAGAAAAATTAATGTACTCAAGAATAGAAAACCATTTAAATAGTCATAGATTTTTGTACCAATATCAATATGGATTTCAGAAAGGTATACCGGATGTTCCAGACCAAGCGTATCAGCTTCTTGGGAGGAGAAGGAGCCTTTATTTTAAAATTTAAAAAAAAAATTATTAACTAAATCGAGGGGGCTGACATTTTCAACTTCCGGAAAGGAAAGCAAATCGGGTTTTAAGAACAAAAATTGCCGAAATTGGCCGAAATCGACATTTTCAAATGGGAAGGGGTACTTTTTTATGCAAATTCGGGTTCTACGTCAAAAATAATAAACTTTTATGAAGTAAATTTATTTATTTTTTTTTTTTTGGTTTTTCCTTGTTTTTTTTTTAGTTTAATCGATGAACAATCCACTAATCCCAAAACTTAGATCAAAACTATTATAATATGAAAAACAAATTTATTTATAAAAATGGTAATTATTAATTTTGGTTTACCAAATATGGAGGATCTTTATTTTATTTGTATTAATTTTAATACAAATAATTTTTTATCATAGAATCCGAATTTGTATAAAAAAAAGTACTTCTTCCCATCTGTATAAAAAAGTACCCCTTCCCATTTGAAAAATTTCGGCCAACTTCGGCGATTTTTGGTCTTAAAAGAAGATTTTCGGTCCTTCCCGGAAGTTAAAAATATCACCAATCGATAGAGCTCTTTCGATTTAGGTTAATCATTTTTTTTTCAAATTTTAAGATAACGGCTCCTTCTACCCTTAAAAAGCTGATACGCATGCTTTGGAACACCCGATATAATTAAACAAAATGCTCTTACAGATGTAATTAACTTAATTTGTGAAAATCTTGAAGAACTTAATTTGGTGGTGAGAGTCTTTTTTGATTCAACGAAAGCTTTTGACTCCATTGATCACTAGCTGATTATCATAAAATTGTATTCTATTGGCTTCTCGGAACAATCTCTGAAAATAATGTAAATTTATTTAAGTCACAGAGCGAATTATAGTTCCATTCACTCTGTTTTCCAAAATTTGTTGAAACCCGTCTTCTTGGATTGAATTCTGAACCAAAAAGAAACGTTGGTTATAAACAAATAGTGGATTCTTTGGATCGTTTTGATTCCACTACTGATCCATAGGTAGTGTTAGTTTTAACTATATATTAGTTTTTAGTACAAGTATATTGTATTTGTTATATTGTATAATAATATAATATATAACTAGCGCAATGTGTGAACTATAATAGCACAAAAGGAAATACCAGCCCTAGCGTACCGCAAGGCTAATCCCTAGATACTCTACTTTTCTTAATTTTTATTAATGACATCATGCATAAATTACCTATCTATGGTAAACTGTTCATATTTGCATATGATTGTAAAGTAGTATTTTTTTTCAGCAAATGACATACAATTAGTCAAAAAATTAACTGAACATCGACTATTATATTACAATTTTTTTGACTTAACAAATTAGCTTTAAGCTCTTCAAAGACAAAAATTAGTAATTTTAAATCCCCTAGACGCGTAGCATAAATAAATTAAATATAATTAGAATCTGTAACACTTTTTTATAGAAAATTAATGAAATAAAATTTTTAGGAGTTATTTAAGAGAACAGATTAAGTTAGCCCAATGAACACAAGCCCATACGAATACACTAGTGAATAAACTAAGCTCATTAAATAAAATTTTATATAAAAACAAAATATCGAGTGAAATGAAGTTTTTTTTTTTTAAGAATTTTACGACCGTAGCCGAAGCTGTCTGGTTTTATAATTTATTAATAATATAAAAATTCAATTGTTGACAATAGCTTTTTTTTCCTTTTAATATAAAATAAATACAATAAGTTAGAAATTCATTAAAAATTTACATTAATTCAAATATATTTAAAAATTGACAAATTTAAACATTAAGAAGTTGGTCGATTTTTTTTTTGTATAGACAGAAATTATCAATTGACTTAATGTCATCAGTTGACTTAATATTATCAAGTTAGAACATATTATGCTCTATAAGCCATTGCCATTCGCAAATATCATATATACCACAAGTATATGGGGCTGCAATAATAATTTAGTTATTAAACTAAATGTTTTGAAATTGCTATATTATATACATATATAGATTATATTGAGTAAATAATATTCTACCAATAAGGGGTAAGTATATATATCAGTTTCAACAAGTGTTTAAAATCTTTAATCTAATATAGAACCTACTAACATTACCATAATTCAAAGCTATGGCCATATATTTAACATTGCTTTATTTAACAACAATATACGTTATTAGAATTAAAGAAAGCCGGTCAGCTGTTTGTACTGCAGAAAAAAATTTTAAATTTCTGGATCAAGGCTGTATAACACTCAACTCATGATTATAAAGAGCTCACATAATATTAATACCTTTAAAAAAGAATTAAAGAATATCTAATGTCGCCTGGTTCTTTGGAAATTATTATAACATAAAATTGAATTACATAATCTATTTGTCTATTAAGCATTTATCGTAAACTTTGTAACTCATATTTCTTATTTGAAACATTTTTTGTTTTATTTAAATTTTTTTACATTTTGAAATTTTATTTCAATTAAATTTTTCTTAATTTAACTGTTAAGAATAAATTCAAAATTTGTATAAACATGATGCCTCATAAGGCGATGAAATACTTTTGTAATTAATTTAATAATATTTATTAATGAAAAAACTATAAAAAGAAAAACAAAAAATATTAAAAGTCCAGTAAAATTCAATCAAATATTGAGGTCAATTTGTATTAATTTAATTCATATCACTAACTGTTAGATTATATAAAACATGATTTGATTTTTCTACTTTTAAATTATTTTTAATTTTCTATTGAACAATTTAATCAGCCATCTTCCTCTCGTCCGTCAGGTTTAAT
This sequence comes from Argyra leucocephala, assembly GCA_963942445.1. Taxonomy (NCBI): domain Eukaryota; kingdom Metazoa; phylum Arthropoda; class Insecta; order Diptera; family Dolichopodidae; genus Argyra; species Argyra leucocephala. The sequence continues at coordinate 114,012,670 of OZ012678.1, read as the reverse complement.
TGCTGAAGAAATTATTTTTTATTTGTTTCTTTGTTTGTTAAACCAAAAACTTAATTTTACAAATTTTAATCTTCGTTCAGTACAAAACGGATTAAGTAATAATGCTGATTTTTTCAGGATGCAATGTATTTTGAATACAAAGAGAAGATACATTAAATACAATACAAATTTTGAAACAAAAAAAAAACAAAAACAAAATAATATCAATAACATGAAAGTGAAATTAAAATTAAATAATTTTTTTAGTACCCCAAAATACTCCAATAAACAAAATATAGTTCATTTTATATTAAAAACTAAAAGGTTAAAGTGCATTCAACCAAACTAAACAATTGAAACGGTTGAATCTCAAATAACCCCTCAAAATAAATTTAAATATACATCATACACTTACTACTCAATTAATTTCATTTTGTTGTTGTTGTTACTTTATATAAAATTTTTAAACTTTTTTATTTTTATTATGCAATACCTTCTTAAAATAAAACAAAAATTGTTTTTTTTTTCTTTTATTTTTATCTTCCTATAATTTCATAAATCTTTACACACCTTGATTACAAGAGTTCGATTTTTACCTCGAAATACAATAATATAAAAAACCGCGAGCTCATTAAACATGTACTTCAACTGCTATTATTACCATTTGGCTTTTTAGTTTAACAACACAAAAAAAACAAAAACGAATGATAAAAATAAACGAAAAGAAGAACAAAAGAAAAACCGAAAAAGCTTTTGATGGCCTTTCTGTCAATTACTAAAAAATTAAATAAAAATTTAAAAACATTGAAACGTGATCGTATCAAACAGACACAAAATTACACTATTCTTAGTTTACTTCCTCCTCTACACCACACTTCTCTTCAGTAATATTTATAAAACAATCTTGTCATCTCCCCCTCCTCCTTGTCATCCACCTCCTCCTCAAATATATCTGATACAAGAAAAAACATGATATTTAAAAAAATTCTCCCTTAAAAAACCATAACAAACAAACCCACAAATACTGAAACTTTATCTAAACTTATTCATCCAGCCATTCAGTTTAATCGTTATTGTCCCTTATGAATATCTAAAAGTGATTAAAATCAAAACACAGCTTGAAATCGATGCTCCAACTTAAAATGGTAACAATGACAACAACAAAACAGCAACACCAAAAATATTATATTAAATGAAAACTAGCGATCAAATTTATTGGTATGAAAGTGTATGTCTTCTACACACAGTGGTGAAATTCAGTAAATTTTCTTAAATAAATAATATTTTATTTGTACTTTCGTGTTCTATTGAAAAGTAGGTATTTATTGTTGTTTTTTTTATGTTTCCAAGATATGATTTTAAGCATTTAAAATGGTAAAACTGTGGAGCTGCCATGGAATACCAACCAATAGAAATAATCAATAATACAAATCGAACAATGTGATCAACGAAAATATAACAACACCAACTCTGGTATCTTCTTCTTCTTTTATTGTCTATTCATAATTGGATGTCAGCGGTAATATGATATTAGCAACGATGTCCTGATAGATGTTTCGATCCGTTGCTGAATGGATTAAATGGTCAATGTTTATGATGCCTGTGCTGTTTCTAATATTCTATACGTTTTTTCATTCAATTTGTCCTTGAACCATTAATTGAATTAGCTCGCATTTATTTGCACACATAATATGCCCAACACTGGTATAACACAATATAATAGTCTTACCCCAATCAAGAATAAATATACCAAATAATTGAAAGAGTAATTACTTACTAGTATACATGGAGAAAGTAATTTACGAATAATAAAATTGAAGTTATAATGTTTTGCAGGCTACGTAGTGTTCCTGCTCAAAATGATTTTTACTTGCAAGATTACTGTCAAGTAACATGCGCTACAGAACTATAAAACGTGGAAGACATTATAAAACTATTCAACACAAAAACAGACCTTGAGCAAATAAAGCGGCAAAATTCCTCTTACAAGAAGTTCAATTCAAGCTTTAAGTATGTGTTAAACTCACCTCCAACCCGTAAATATATATATATACACTAGAACACCACCCGACATGTATTTATTTTCCCGATTGCCTCACATCAAAATACTTTCTAACAGAATGCCACTCCAACAACCAAATCATACGCATGCCAATACCATGCCAATATAAACCGTCCTATTCCTAAACAACGATCATATATCTCTATTAACTCCCTTGTCACACATCACAGGATCTGGTACGAAATTTAGCACACCAATATAAAAATAAAAATAATACAAAGTAAAATCAAAACAGACAACATAAACGCTATTAAATCTTCGTTGGCTTTTGTAATACGAGTCAACCGGGCTTATTCTTTTTAATGTGTCCTAAAGGTACTTAAGATTTCAAATTTTTAGAATGAAATTTGAATAATGAAAATGTTTAATTTTATAGGATAAGCTAGCTCTTAAGTTTTGTATTATTATATGTTTCAATCAAATATTGTTAAAAAGGCCCACATCTCGAAAGGAAAAAGGATCTGAAGTTGGCCTGCCCAGTTATATGCGTGTTAGCTGATAAATAAATAAATTAAAATAGAATACATGGAAATCTCAAAAAAATCATTACGATATAAACTGCACACTAACAATTAAATTATCAAACATATGTATTCAATTTTAAATATTTGAATGTCAGAGTCTACTATAGAGAAAGATAGAGAAAGAGAGTCTAGATTATACGTCCTGATAGTGACAAGTATGTAATATGGAAAAGTTAACAAAAAAGGCATTATATATATTCAAAAGTTGTATTTGGCACATTAACATAAAATATCGAAACTTGACTAAGCATATACAAAATAAAACGAATATTGCGTTCTACAGAAATACGAACTCTAAGAAAAATTTACTATGATAAAGTGTATACAAAAAAATGTAGCAACAGTAGCATCGTTAATATATACGAGTCTAAAATACAGGATATTGTTCACTAGGCTCACCTAGACAAAGATACCGTTGGAATTATGTATACATTGTATGTGAACATCATTTGACGAATATACAGTATAATGGAAAATGAGAGACAATCGAGAAATTTGTATTTGTTCTAAACTTCAGCACCAGAAGATATTAAAACCCAACAAAAAGGAGCTATTTTTAAGCACGCTGCATTGCAAATAAATATTGTAATAAAAGGCTAATTCTTACAATTTCAGCACTAAGTTCTGATGTGAAAATAAAATTATTAAAAGTTTTTAACAAAAAAATTAATAGAATAAAATGTATATACTCAAAAATTAAACATCTAATAGTCTCTAAATAAACTTTTAGTTAATACCGACACATGTTCACGAATTAGATTCATCCGGCGATCTTCTGTTATACTTGACAAATACACTTTTGAAGCTAAATACAGTAAAAGAGTTTACAATAATAAAGACTTATTTGTGTTTTTTGATGAGATCTTTTTATTCGAACACCATTTTAATGGGATCATTAACAAATTGAATTCTATACTATAGGATTCATCAAAAGATAGTCCAAATAGTTTGATCATCCATACATATCATTACATCTTTATATATAGCTGCTTTGTTCGTTGAATTTGGAATATGCAAGCGCTGTTTGGTTACCATTTTATCGTAATCATAACGATAAATTATGAAGTTATTATTAATTAAATAAGGAGATAACCCGAAGTAGATAAAGAAATCAATAAACTTCTTTCAAACCATTACTTTAAGCTTGCCATAACAAATTGATAGCCCGACATAAGTGAATTTGTTTGATAAAATCGTTGTTTTTACTTTAACATACTTAGTTTGGAAGTGGAAATTACTTTTATATATTTCAAATTAATTAACACTTGCCGGCTTAAAGATTTTGAATTAATTCAATCAATTGATTTAAAAACATAAAAAATAAATATGTTATTTGTCAGTTTAAAACGTACCACTTAGTAAAATTATCAAAAACACCTCTGTGTTAAATTTTGTCTTTCTCAATACACGTACATTAGTTCATTGAAATAACCGGAAAATAGAGTCTTAAAAAAAAGTATTAAGTTAACTTAAAAACTTAAAAAACAAAAAAAATAAATAAACAAAAAAAGCCATCACTACGTGAAAAGCGACAATGCGCGCAAAAAATAAACCTACATGAAAATTTATGAAAATAGAAAATAGCAAAACAAAACAACAACAATAAAAGTCATTCTCTTAAAATAGGTGGGTACCGAATACCGATAATACAAAATATACGCCATGCCATGTATGACGCCATAAAGAAAATTTTAATGATCGCTCTGTTATAAACAATGAATGCAGAATGCCACTCCATTGTAAAGCTTTTCATATTTTTGAGTTGAATAAATTTTTGTTGTTTTTTTTTTTAATTTTTAATTTTGGATTTGGCACTTAATTTAAAAAGTCAGATTTAAACCAAAAATTTAAGAGACAAAAATTATAAAAAAAATTAATAAAAATTAAACAAAAAAAAAAAAAAATAAGAAAAGAAGCAGATAAAAATAAAACAAAAAACACAGTGTTTTTTTCTAAATAATGGTGAGTCATGACATGATCTCAAGCGATATCTGAAGCTTAGAAAATAAAATCTATCTCTAACGATTCTTGAATTAAAATGTTAGTTATATGATTTTTTTTTTTTGATAAAAAAAATTTAATACCAGTTTTTTTTTCTCTTTCAACTTTTTGCGACATTTACAGTTTTTTTTTTGTCTGTTGTTCATACTTGCGCGGAACACTTGTGACGCGAGAGAATTCATAAATTAGTCGCAAAATTTTTAAATTTATTGAACTTTTTGTTGATTTTGATTTTTTTTGCTAGAAGTTTTATACCCCCAGTTACTTAACTTGATTTTAGTACCTACATTCAAATTATATAGAAATATTTTGAAATGAGTGAATTAAATTAGATACCGGTATGTTTTTGTAGGTATAGCACATCTTTTTCATCTTACTTTCAAGATTCGAAGTCAGAAACATAAAATAGATTTAAATTAATTAAGTATGGAAATTCATTAAATATAAAAAAGATGTTGGATTAAGTGAGACAAAACAAAAGTAAAAGAAATAAAAATATAAGATGACGTTTAATTGCTAGGAGCCGCCACCTGCCATCGTCTTTTAAAATCAACTAAATAAAATTAAAAAAAAAAATTATCAAAATACATCAGATACTCTTTAGAGTGTGATGGTCCCCTATATATTAGCCTTGAGATTTCTATCTGTGTTTTTTTTTTATTTTTTTGTTAGGTGAATGACAGTAATTTAAGTAAAGTAATTATTATTACTAATTTTTATTACTTAAGAGGATTAGGTAACTATATCGTAAAGATTTTTTTGTTATTATCAAGATAGATAAATTTATTTCGACTTTTATTAAATTTCCAGTGGAATTAATTTTATTTTTAGGAAAATTTTTTCTATGTTTTTTACATTGTTGAAATAGGAACTAAAAGATTATGTGGTTAAGATAGAAAATTTCATTTTGAATTGTCATTTTTAATTAATGAAAATAAATTTTTATTTAAGTAAATATTTTAAATTTTATTTGCACAGTGTAACATACATGTTTTATTCTTCTGACTCTTTAAGCTCTATTTTTATGGTATAAGGGCTCATATTCGTTTATTTCTAAAACGTAAATAGTCTAGTCATCGAAATTATAGACAAGAAGTTTACAGGTACTTACGACGTATTATATTCTCTTATGTAATTATTTTTATATTCTAACAACATTATGTAAAAAATTTGTATTATGTAAACATTTTTATATTTTTATTTTTATATTTTTTTGATATTGATCACAAAAGACTTAAAATGCGACTAAATAATTAGAGACCTGGATGACTTGACGGGTTTTGTGTTTAATTTAACAATAAATTTAATTATGCAAAAAGTACATGTTTTTGAGCAAAAAATTCTTTATATATATATATGTTTTATAAAACGGCAATGGATTCTTAAAGAGAAGATAAGATGTTGAGAATTGTGTGAGCTCTATGAGTGAGGAGTAATTGTGAAAGATCCGAGAGAGTACAATGGTTTACACACTTAGAACGAATAAATTAATATAATCTAACCAAACGATTCTTCGAATCTAAATCAGAAGGTACAAGATGTTAAGGGCACATCAAACGTTCAAGAAAAAATTTCGTATAGGAGATAAGCAGTCACTACCCAGCAGAAATAGAAAATGTTAATGAATCATGCTCCCTATATGAACCTACATGATCGGCTTAATATTAAGAACTCAGGAATTGGTACTCTGCCCGTTTACAACGTGGAAAATGTTGGCCTACACCAGTATAAAATTCAGTTGAATACAGAAATTAACGCCACGAGATCATCATCTTAATACATCTTTATATACATACTATGCTACACACATCGATATACATCTTTTGCCGATTAATTAAAAACGGACCCGTTGTTTTATCGCAAAATTGTGTTTAGTGATGATGCTCATTTTTAGCAAAGTATTATTATATTAAGAAATTGTTATATATTCTGTTCCCAAATGATCTAGATTAAAAATTCAAAATTGATAATAAACAAACAAAAAAAACTTTATTATTTCTAATAAATTTCGATTTTTCTTACAGTTAAATTTCGATGCTATGAAAACTACAATGGTAGTCTAAAATTCTATTTAAAAACATCGAAAATAAAAATTATTTCTATCAATATTTTACAGATTTAGAATAATGTACAAAAGATGACCTAACAAAAGCATCATACAATTAAATCTCTCAAATGATATTTTCTTCGTATCCATTAATTGTCTAGAACATCAACTTTGTCCATCAAAAATTTTTGGACAACGAAAAATAGAAAAAAACACATAAACAAGACTGTCAAAAATTTAGCACGTTAATACAATTCAGCTCTCTATTATGTAAATATACCTTATTGCTTGCCATATATTACTATACAATTAGTACAATATAATAGTACGCTTAAGCTGCACTCACCCAATTTCAAAATTATTTTCCTATGATATTTCACTGTAATAAAAAAAATGTCTCACTATAATAAAGCATGAAGTAAAACCTTTGGTAAGAAGAACAGACTCAAACCGAAGATGTTGATATAGATGTAGACAGCCGTGGTACTGACCAAGCAAAGCTTGAATCTTAACAAGCCTCTTGAGTTGTCAAACAGTGCAATCATTCGTACTTTCTGCCCACAGCGATTGAAAGGTGGCCCTCGTATAACATCAACAAAACCAAACAATTCTTAGCCACGTCCCGTACTGATATGTGAAGAGTATTATCCATCAGTACGGATCACTGATCGATACGAAGCCACTCAACGTCAATTGTCAAAGTTGCAAAAATGAAAATGAGAGGGAAGCTCTTGAACACTTACTGTGCAGTTGACCAACATTACCGACAACCCGACTCCGGGTTATAGGTAAAGTATTCCCTAACAATGTAGGTATTACGGCACAAATCAAAATTAGCGATCTGATCAGTCTTCTGAATCGCAATGGGTGGCTTTGGAATGGAAGACGATCCTAAAACAACCAACAACAACAAATAAATCACGTGAGTTGTTATATCAAAATGGACAAATTAAGTGTTAATTGGTTTTCAGAATCAACTTGAGTGGCCATTTATACCTACCTACCCTATAATAAAGTTGAACAAGATTATTACTGATATCTGATATCGAATAAATCTAAAAATTAATTGCAAATTAAATTTTACACCTATTAAAAAATAATAGACTTAGATAAAAAGAGAAAACGCCACAAGAATCTGTAAACAAAAACAACTTCTATATCAATTTTTTTTTATTTATTCTTTCTTTACCAAATACGACTTTAACAAACAATATTGTGAAAATTTATGTAAAATCAATACATTATTTCAAGGTCATATACAAATATTATAAAATAATATGTTAATTTATTCTATTACCAAATTTGTTTTCAACATTTTTCAAAAGATTGGCAATGTCTGGTGACGACAAATATTTGATCAGCAGAATAATTCTGGTTTTATATTTTCACATACCTATTTATCTTTAACATTTTAAAATGATCTAATCAAAAATAAAACAAATGAGATATTTAATATATTAAGTGATTTACTTAATATTTATTTCCTTAATTATATATTTATAAATTAAATATAATCTTGCTTAAATACAAAATATAATAAATATTTAAAATTAACTGAATGAATTTCATTTCCTAAATACATTTCTTGATGGTAATATTTTTACAACGATTTCCATATTATTATAAGCGTTTTGTGCTGACCTACTTGATGTTATAATGTTATATCATCCGACTATAGTAATTAGAAGGTTCAACCAAAAGTCGAATACTAATCAGGGCTTAATTTATTTCTTATAATATGATTCAAATTCGTTAAGTATAATTTGATATGAACTTAAATAGAATATAACTAATAAACTTAATAGATAGTGCCACTATGTGATTTTCAGAAGACCTATTTCTGATAAGAGTAGCAGTTTGCCAAATTTAATTATACCAGAAAATTGATAATTAAATAATAGAAAACATTATACCTTTATTAACAACAGGTTTCAATGGTAATTTTACGTTATGACTAACACTGTGGCGTTTTATTGCTGAATGACGATATACTAGGTCCATTAAATAAATTAAGCTTTCATCTACAACTGACGTTTATACTTGTTTTTAGTATAAATCTGACAGATATTAATTTTTAATGTCTACCCAACTCATTTAAATTTTAATAATACTACAAATCAAATGGATTTGTTTTGTTAATTTCTAAATTGGTGATTATGTGATTACCAAAATAAATAAAATATTTTACTACTAAATAATAAAGATAAGACAATATGACTAAAAGAGCATACTATATGAATTTCATCATATAATATTTAATTAATTTTTAACTCATATAAAAATTTAAAATTATTTTTAAAATAAATTAATTAAATTTGTGGGAATAAGTTAAAAATAGATTGGGGCGCAATACTGTACCACAAAATCGTGCGATTTTTTATCATCACAATGTTTTTCATATATAGTTTTTTTCGGACATTTGAAGAATGCCTGCACATATGAAATGAATACGATATGTTTTCAGAATAAAATAAAACTAATGATTTCCCGTTCCTCGAAATTTGAAGATAAAAAAATCGTACTCAATATTTCGTTATAAATTCGTTTGCATCACTTCAATTTATCGTGGGCACTATTCTTTTTATTGATTTATCTTAAACAACAACCTCATACGTAATAATTTATTTAAAAAAATAAAAATTAAATTTAAATCATAAAATAAGAAAAGAAAGCTTAGAAAAGTCCTTATTGTAATTAAGGACAGTAAAAAGGTCTCATATTATTTCATACATTAAAAAGATTTATATAGTTATATGGTGTGAAATTTCAAATTGAAATTTCTAATTGAAAATTTAAAAAATTTGATAAAATATTTGAATTCGCCACGTCTCCTATCTACCATTTAAAAGAATAATAATGGAAATCGGATTTTAAATGGTTCAGAAATTTGTATAGTACTTTTTTAATTTACAGATTAAATTTAATGATGCTTAGTACATATAAAATGAATACGATATGTTTTCAGAATAAAATAAAAATTTAATTTTTCAATAAATCGGCATAAAAGCAAAAAGACGAGCTCGTTCTAATATATTAAACAAATTAATGACATTATAAGATTTTGCCATATATATTAGCCAATAATAATTGAAGGGTTTAGAGGAAGAAGGTGTTAAGTGCCATTTTTTTTTAAATAAATGTTCAATGTTTTTGCAGTTATGAAAGTGTTAAGTCATATTATATACATACAAAAATTTGTCTCCATTTTGTCTATATTAACGTTGTTTTCCATTTTAGTGGGTGTAACAAAGTGTTTAGTGCAATAACATTATACTTTGCATAATGTAAGAAGATGTTAAAATCCCTTAGCACTAAGCCGGAAATATTTCGTTAAAAAAGACACGAAAATGTTGGTGCATGAAAGTGTTAAGTTCGCACTTAACACATTCATACAATTACTAAGAGTCACAAAAAAGTAAAAATATTTTTGGTTTCCAAAAGTGTGCGTTGAAAAAAGTTAACACCGTTAGATATTCTCTTATTTTCTTAAGTTTGTTTATTTTAAATTATGGAGAATTCCCAATTTATATTTATAACTTGGATCATAATTTATTTTGTGTCCTATTTTGGAATTATTTTCGAAAAAATCATTACAAATTCAGATTTTGCCTTAAATGATTCCAAAATTGATTTTAAAAACTATTATATATTATGTACGTTGAACAATAAAATGAACAATATAACAGCTTGTTACCTTTTTACAGCATAAGTCGGTAGAAGAACGTGATAAGTGCAGGGATTTTAAAATTGGAGCTATTGTGAGGTATCAAAAGAACCAATTCAAGAAAAGATTTTTAAAAAAAAATGTCACACACCAAATATATTTAAAAACTAGTTTTAATTTTATATTGACATATATACAAAACTAAATAAGCGATAATATTAAAAAAATATAAAATGCAATTTTTCTCGAAATTTAAAAAATGTCACTTAACACCCTTAACACCCATTATAAGACGAAATTAAATTTTGTAAATTTTGTTCGAACTTAATTGCTAACTCTTGGTTGAAATCTTTGATGTGGTTCCGACTATAGATGTAATCGCAAGTGTCAAACTAAGATTAAGGTGCATTTGCAGTCGAATCGATGTTTAGTTTGGTTTTAGGGAAGTACTTTTTAATGTCAAACTTAGGTGACTGATCGATAATGCTGTGAGAGAAAAATCATCTAAAATGTTATTTGCATGTCACTTGATTGTTTTGAAATTGCAATTTAGTTAAAAAAAATATTTAGATATTTAATTTTTTGTTACATTTGGAAAATGCATTTTAAATTTGTTAAATTTGTTAAATTTGGAAACATTTTGACGAATTCAATACACTTTACAAAAGTAAACATTTTATATCGTAGATTCGTTACAAATCCAATCAATCAGTTCTCTTCAACCAAGACCTGGTATAACATCCTCTACATTTTAAGAACCCAAAAAAACACCACGAAAAAAAAGAAAAAAAAAAATCGAGTGAGACTTTTCTGAAAGTATGAAAAAAATGGAAGAAAGGTGTCACCAAGATTACTTGGAAATGGAGAGATTAAAATAGGATATTGAAATGAAGAAAATTGCCGCCCTAGAAAAACTAGTGAACCAAAAATGAAATATTGTTTAGAAAATTATTTCATTTTTGTACAGAGCTGTGTGTATGCTTAATCTGATCTGATATAGGCCTATCTCTTTCATGTTTAACCTCAAATAGTTGTACGCACAGAGAAAAAACAATGTAAAATCAAAAAAAATATATAATTCATTATTTTTCATCCATGAAAATGCTTCATATTTGATTTATGTTAAGTATTTTAAAAAGATTATTTCATATTCCCAGAAAAAATATTTATCACTTCAAAATAATTAGAAATTGTGTTACATTGAAAATATTCTTATTCGTTAAATGGATTCGAAAGTGATTTAAATGTTTTACTATCAAACTCACGACTCACATTAATGTAGTTGGAAGTAAAACATTTTCATATGTCTAAATGGATGAATATCTCAAAAGGTTGATATTTCAGACATCAAAACGGCAAAATGCTAGAAAAATCAATTTTTTTGTTCATTCCATTTGATAACTCAATAGTAGATTCTTAGAAACGACCAGTTTATTTTAATATTTTTAAGGACTTTTTGTTTTCACGGGAATGACAATTTGGCACGGAAATTACAAATATATAGTTATTGGACTAAAGTTACAATATATATTAGAAAAATTACTTTCTTGTTTGATTAATAAATGAAATATTTAGTCTGGAAGCCAACTAAACGTACAACATAACAGTTTAGCTATTCGACGATAGTTTGCGGTATAATTTTTTGAACCCTTCTCATGAAATGGTTTGATATAGACATATTTCCAAAATTGTGTTCAACAGACTTATTAAATAAAATTTACAGTGGATAAGCGAGTGATTCAGACCATTTTTTTAAAATTATCTCCGGAATATTATTGGAACCTGGGGATGTTTCGTTATTTAACTTATTCAAATAGACTTTTATTCGGGATGCGTCAAACTGGATCAAAGGTATGAATATTGCTGGGAGTTGTGCTAAATTAGGAAGTTTAAGTCGATCCACTTCAAAGATGTTATCCATTCTGAAATATGTGATATATTTTTATACATAACAGAAGATACAGAAACAACTAATGGCTCATTTAAAGAAGATGATGGTGATATACTTTGCTCTAAGAACTGTACTTTTTTTTCTTTAAACAAAGATCTATTCTTTCTGTGGTTTCTTATATTGATGGTTATCCACCTATTTTTTTCTAAACATGGCTTGTTAAGTCATAATTAGAACAGATTTTCTTTAAGAGTAATTTCCGTGCGCTTGTTGTAATTCCCATGAACAAAATTTAAATAAATAGATATTTTATTTTAAAACTAGGTTATAAATAAACTTGCAAACATAATACATAAGATAATATATATCTTTCTAAAAATATTTAATTAAATTAATAAATAAGACGCACCATGGAAATTACAAAATTACAGAATTAAATTTTGAATTACCTTCCGCTATGAAATATTTTGGGAAACTAAAACTTTTTATGCTTCTCAAAATAGTTTTTATTTAACTTTGAGAGTTTTACTTTATAACCGTTGAATGAGTAGTCAAATTATTATGGTTTATTTTTTTTTTTATTTTTTACATTGTAGCCACGGAAATTACTGAAAAACATGAGGACACATGAACTTTACTTAAAAAAATAGTTTTTTTATAATATTATTTTTTTATTATAAGTAAATCTGAGGTTGCGCTTTCTATATCAAATTCCGATTCTTCTTTCAATAATATCTTTTCTCCTAAGATAGATAATTGAAATTATTTAGAGCTAAGTAGATGTGAGGACAAGCATGGTACTGACATTTGTCGTTGTTTAAGTAAGATTTTCGGATATAACCTGATTCAAATATCATTAAATATTAATTGTCCGAAATTGGGTACCTATTGGAGCAACACTTACCATAAATAAATTGAATATTTTTTAAATACTTCTATATTAAAACTTGTTTGGACACAAAATATCAACATTATGAAATATTCACCCAAATACGAATTCTGTATTTTCATTGTTTTTCTAACTTATTTTATTCGTACATTAGTAAAAATTTCTTGGTAAACAGATGAAAACTTCTTAAAAAATTTTTAAAACCAATTTATGTAAACAAATTGCGACAATGATTTTTTTTTAAATTAATGTACTTAAATTTAAAATTAATAAATTAAAAATAATAAAATGATGAACTTTTTCACTTTTATTTTTGATATTCTTAAATTTATTTCAATTTATTTTTAATATACAATACCAGTAGCGAACATATTATTTTATCTATAGCTTAAAAAATCTAGAAAGAATAAATTTTCATCAATCAAAAATGAAGCAATAAAAATAATTAATAGCATTTTTCTGTTCAATTCAAAAATAAATAAAAAAAATAAACAAAAAAAAATAATAAAATAATTAATTAAATTTTATTTTTGGTATTTTAATCAAAAATTAAAAACTTATCTGTTATAATAATATTATTATTAATTTAAATATATTTCGTATTAATTTTGTAAAATTAAAAATTTACAAAAAAAACAAAATGTTGGAAAAGAAATAAAAATATTGAAACTGAATTTAACATATTTACTAAAGGGAACCTATTTGATGCAAGAGTATAACAACAAATTAAATTAATTCATCAGATTAATATTCTTTGCGTGTGGACACAATTAAAATTCAAAATTATTATTATTCTATAATCAAAGTATAATAAATAGCAATCAGTAGTTTTATGATGAGTCTAAAGTGATTCACGGAAGTTGAATAAAATCAGTTTATAATTCAAATGAATAAATATTATCTCAGAATGGAAATTGAGAGAATTTAAATTATAACAAAAAAAGCCAAAAATATTTGCTTATAGCTAAAGTAAATACGTAAATTTGTTTCATTTATTCCTAAAACCACCTCAAAACTGCTTGGAGAATAATAAATGTGCACCAAGTTTCATATATAAAGTGACACTATAAAGATATTGAAGTAGTCTCTACATATAAAACTTTGTTATTATTCGTGATATAGGGAGCATGTGTCCTATATCCGTAAATCCAAATCCCAAAACAAATATTCCAAAGTAGTTATACCAAAATTCCAACAAAAAATAAATAATGAAAGCTTTTAAGTTTTTATAATGAAAAAAATCTTTCTGGAAAAATCAGAAATTTTCTTTTTGTAAACAATAGAAAAAATTGTGTTCTGTTCAAAATAAAATTAGGGACTTTGGTACATTGAAACTTTTTTTAAAGTTTTTAAATAGGTTTCGCATATAATCAGTAATTTTCATTTAATTAACCATAACTAGCCTTAACTTAACTTTTTTGTTTTTAATGTCGGGTATTCTATGTAAAAGATAGTCAGTGTTGTGACATTTTACCTACTCTACTTGATTACCCCATTAAATCGGTTAATATTGAATTTGAAAATGAACTATAGTTACTATATTAAGATCTTAACTCCGAAGTGTAATTTTGCCTAAGTCATCTTCTTCCAAAATTTTCCATCTTTATAATTTTTCTTTGATGCTGAAAGTCATCTTAGGTTTATATTTGGTTTCAAAAGTTTATATTTTTCATAAGATTTATAGTTATAATTTATGAGTTAAGTAATCACAAGTAACCTATTTGGCACCACTTGTGCCTAAGTTATGTACTAGCTAAAGACAGTTTTCAGCTCACTATTTTCCTTAATCATTACGTTATAAAATTGACATATCAGAACATGCTGTCACTCGTTTTTAGTATTAACATCATTTAAAACTAGCATTAACCTTTTTAATTCATTAAAGTTACAATTCCCAAGTTTAATAGTTATCGTTTTATCTTCGAATATTGTTCTTGTAATAGTTATAAGTCTTAGTAAGCTTAGTATAAGTCTTAGAGTGTAGTAATACGTAACGACCGAGGAGCACGGGCTCAAACCTCGTGAGAACCGAAGGTTTTTTTAAATGGTGAAAATTACTGAAAAATGTAATTTTCAATACAACACAACCATATCGGTTCAAATATAACATAAAAATTTAATAATTAAAGCCAATAAAAGAATAATGTAATATACAATATACAAATACCGAATAATTACTATATAAAAGGCCCACATGCCGGAAAAAACTTGTAAGTTGGCCTGCGACAACATACTAATTATATTAATTCTATGTAAATACATGTCAATTGGTATAGAATTAAGATATACTGCAACATGACTCAGCCACATATTGCTACATTCATTGGTGGGTGCAGCAAAACCATATTACAAAATTTTGTTCGTAATGTGACGTTTCAACGTATTCTAAAACATTTGATAATGTACAATTGAATTTTCACTGCCTGTTATTTCACTGCCGTTCGAGTGTACATTAATAACAGTTAAAAGTGATATGTATTTGAATATATGCGTAAGACATTCATTTTAAATTTGAGAGGAGGTACATTCCACGAGGAGTTATTCAACCGACATACCGACTGAACTCAATCAACTTTGTGTTTCCACTATACTCACTAACTAACGTTACGTATTTATATGTGCGTGTAAAAAATTTCATTTTAAAATAAAATTTGAAATGAAGCATACGGATAAATTTTGATAAACAACAAATATACACAAAGAATAAAAAGTTTTTTTGCTTCAATTTTTAAAATATGAATAAATCAAGCAAATAATACAATTTTTTTTTATTCTTCTTTCTACTCCTTTTATTCGTTATTATTTCTGTATTAGTGTGTGACGCCGGTTCGACCGTTAAAATTTTGATTGAATATGCCTATTTTCATGACTACAAAATTAGTTTGTAGGCAAAGGGGTATGAAGCATATCTTAACCATTGCGCTAGCAATTTTCTTGGAATATAGGTCTAAACATCATATTAAGCCATAATGTCAAACAACAAATATTTTTAATTCTCTGTTGTATATATTAGTAAAAACTGCCGGAGCATACCAATAATTTTAGTATTTTTTGTTGGTAACACGTAAAGCTCTTCATTTCAAAAAAGCTATTATGTTTACTGTTCGAAGAGTGTGTGAGAGAAAGAATAGCAAAAAATAATAGGCAGTGAAAATATTAATGTACAGAGGCCTAATATTCATTATGCAGAAATTACGTATATAAATCATTTTATATAAAAGTAATTACGATCTGTACCAACATAACGCTAAGTTCCAAATTAAAAAAATTTTCATAATTATACCCTGGTTTTTATTTTTTATTTATTTATTATTTTTTATTCTTTAAATTAAAGCCTGTTACAAACCATATTAAAGCCAAACATAAGCTGGTTAATATAGTGTATTATTTATATCATCTGAATGCTAATTAGAAAGAGCTCAAATCCTGGTCACAACATGGATGGTGTAAACATTTTTTTAATTATTCTTTGAAATTAATTTGGAATAAAATTTGGTAAACAAATTACACTGTAACATATATGTAGTTTTTTACATTAAAACTAGGTGAACTGAAAAAAAAATATTGAATGTGATTATTTGTGAGGCAGAGCTAAATAATGACTAAAAGCTTGTTTCAATAGATTCACCAGAAATAAAAAAAATTACCATAAATCAGTATACATAAATAGTCAAGGAATAGCCCATTCAAATACTGCCAAATATATTTGTATGGCGTTAGATGAGAAAAATCGCTGGAAAGTTCATATCAAAAACAAGGAAGAAGAATTACAACAGACGTTATAGAAAAATGTACTGGCTCCTAGATAAGAATTCTATCTGAACAATACAAAACAAACGTCTGCTCTATAAACAAATATGGAAACTAGTATGGTCATATGGCATCCAACTATGGGGATGCAGCAAAAACAAGTAATAGAGATATTATTCAGAGCTTCCAGAATCAAGTCCTAAGAAACATTGTGAACGTGCCCTGGTTCATCAGAAACTATGACCTACATAGAGATTTGCAAATAGAATCTGTTGATAAAGAAATACAGAAATTTGCAAATAGTCAGTAAAAAAAGTAGTAGAAGTCGAGGTAGTCCTGGACAATAGAAATATAGCCAGATGATTCAAAAGACTTAAACTTTTTAAGTTAGTGCAGCAATAATTTCTCACATTCTTGAGGACTCGCCGCGTCGGTAATCGCGGGTTGACCCGCTCCCACGTTAAGATAGATTTGTTTTTCCGGAATTTGTGAAGATTTTCTTTATGTTGATTACCCACGAAACGAGGTTCTTCAAAAGTCTTCCAGAATTATAAATTTGTTTGGAGAGTTGGTCGGTTTTTCGTCGCTGAGACGATGGGTATTCAAGAGTATGGATGAATATGTCAAAGGAAAAGTTAGATAGACACGTTGGATGTAGTCTACATTTAAAATTAAAATAAGGCCTAGATCGCAATGTAGGAAGGATGTGAAAAATCCCACATGCAATGTCAAGCTTTGGGGCTCATTGTGCCAGATTCCCAGCAGCCTATGTATAAACAAAAAAAAAAATGGATTCACCACAAAATTACTAAATTAACAAACAAAAACATTCGGCCTTTTTTTTATCTGTCTTTTTAATTAATTCCAGCTACAAAATACCAAATTTGAGATCGTTTTGACCACCATCATTTTTCTTTTATTACCAATAACAAATGTTTTTATAAAACTAAGATGTCCTTTAATAAAAACAAACCTCTTGCAATATCATAAGATCAAATTATTGTACTATTTTCTTAGCACACTATCATTATCAAGTATAATCGAAAAATGCTTCATTTTCTAATTTTCGTGATGTTGGATAATTAAACAGAAAATTATTACTCTAATTAAAAAAAAAAACTAAATTAAAAATTATTAAAAAAAAAATATTTAAAACTTGTACTAAATCAAAGTTTTTAATTATCCATTTTTTAACTGAAAAATAAAATATAGCGCACTTTTTTTTTTTTTTAAATTACATTGAAAATCTTAAGTGTTCTGTGCGTGTATTCGATTTGAAAATTGATTCGTGTGAGAGCAACGTTATCAATATCACGTAATTTTCTATAAAATATTATTTTATGCGGCACCTCTAAATGAACTTAATATTGATTAAGATTATTCCGGGTGCTAAAGCTTAGTCAAAAATCGAATAAATACAATCAATATACATAAGTACATCTACCCATAACTACAATAATATAATATTATTATCATATAAAAAAAATCACATTGTACCTACTTACATGCAAGCATGTATTTATATAAAAGGTGCAATATAATTGCATGATGTTTTTGCACTCTCTACCACATATCGATTTTTGTTATTGTATATTAAACAAGTTTTATTTTTATCTCTCTTATTTTTGTTATAATAATATCAACCTAAACAATTCAGTAACAGCAACAGTACTGTTGTAAGTAAGTAGGTAGACTTTAAATTGCTTTTTTTTCTGTTGTATTTTGACATTATTCTAACCGGATATTTTCATAATAACTTAACTACTGTATATTATATATATGTATAGTAATTTACTTATACATTTTGTTACACAGAGATTTTGTTGTTATTAACCTTTTATACTATTTATAACTATAAGTAATTATTAGATGTTTCAAGTAGAATGTACTTACTAAAATAATTCAAATTCAAAATTTAATCGAAATATTTTCAATCAAAATAAAATAATAAGACATGGTGGTATATGGAGCATTGATAAAGAGCAATAATTTTTTTATTACAATTTTAAGTAGAAATTCTATAGAAAATTTTTAATTAAATCTAGAAACATAAATAAATAAAAGCATTGATTAAAAATAATAATAATAAAAATTAAATTAAATCAAACTAAAATTTAGAAATAGAATAGAGATTTAATTTTATCTTACATATTTATAGACTTATCTTGGTCATTTGTTCGGGTTATTTTTAATAGTTCCGTGCGAAGCTCTCACTCGTAGTATACTCTGTCCTAATGCAATCTGCCATATGTTCAGGTATTCAATTCAATTATACAATTCATTTTATATTTAGCATATGCAATATTATGGTGTACGGACGGCTCCAGGAAAATGAATGGAATATGATCGGGAGTATATGAAAAAAGCTTCGAGGCTATTATTTTTTCAAGCCTGATTCTACAAACAGAGTTTTCCAGAGTCTCTACCCAGGTAGTTAGTATGGGATTGTGTAGATATACTTAAAACCCTAACAAAAACAAATAATATCACAATAATCTGGGTACCAGGACATTCTGGAATAGCAGGAAACGAAGCTGTAGATTATTTAGCAAGAAAAACATCAGATAAGCCCTTCGTAGGGCCAAGCCCGTTCTGTGAGATTCCCTTGAGCACAGTGAAAGTGCAATTAAAAACCTGGGTAGAGCTAAAATCTGAGGGTTTTTGGGTCAACGTTCCTGCAAATCGTCAAGCAAAAATCCTCATCATGCCTCTTCTTGGCCTCAATAGCATTCAGGTACGTATATTTGGCAGGGATAATAATATGCCACTTCCTAATAAAGAAACACCTTTTTAAAATGAGTCTAACAGACAACAACTTGTGCAGAATATGAGAAATAGAGGAAGAATCTATTGAACATCTGCTCTGTGAATGCTAAGGACTCAGTCGCAGCAGACCTCGCCACGTGGGAATAGCGTACAGCGTTTGCTGAACAATACCATTAAAAAATATCCTGAGTGTTGTCACAAAATCAGGTATTCTTAATTACTCAGACACTAGTTATAATAACTAATACACTAGGGTTATCACAATAAACCCATTTTCGGCTGCGGTGATATAGGGGACACATTCTCTCACGAAAATTTTTTAAATCTAATCTAGCATATGCTGAGTTGTTAAACACTGCGGCAATGTTTATTTTTTGATTTCACCCAGGGTTCCTTAAAACCCACTGAAAATTATTCTGAAAGTAATGCACAATTGCACTGATACAGGCAGTTAGAATAAACCCATTTGCAGCTGCAGTGACAAGGAAAATACACCTTTCGCATTATATATACCTCTAAAGTAATCTAAGGTTATTAATGTCAAATATTTTAATACGTTAGTTAAGACAATACAAACATTTTAATATAAATCCATTTTTCATATGAATTTAAAAAATGCTTAATTAAAATTATTACATAAATTACATACAACATATTTGCATTTGTTTTTTAATATATTAAATATGGTAGGTAATTGGTAGGTAATAATTAATAAAATATTCAACTATGATAATAAATAGTATAAAAAGACCATATTTAAATTATAATTTCTAATAAATTGCTTTTCTATTTTATTTTTTATTATAATAAATTTTATAAATTATTTAAATTGATTTAAAACCATTTTTAACCGCATTATAATTTTGTTATTATAATTTATTTTTTATTATAATAATTAATTGTAAAAGTTAGTATAGTTACCTAAATAGATTTATTGAAATTCAATTAAACTATATGCTATATTCACTTCATATATTTTATTGCTGCGGTTCTAAATAAATATGTTTTGTTTTTAATTAAATTTGAATTTAATTTTCAAAATTTAAATTTGTCGATTTTACTCTAGTAGTTTTATTTGTATAAAATTTTATAAGTCTTTAAAAAAATGTTCTCCAGATATTTAACAATTATTAGAATTGAGTAAGCTAATGTCACCCAACTGTTGTAACATAGAAAAAAAATTGTTTAATGTGAATTTATTCTAATTTCAATTTGAAAAAGTGAATATAGCTAGCACTGTCAAAATCAGAAACATTACCAAGACAATTCGATACCAAGACATTCGATACCAAGACATTCGATTACCAAAACATTCGATAGTAGAAAATTTGTTTCAATAAGGTTAAAAAAACACAACGGGGTACGCAAATATGAAAATATAATAAATTTTTAACGCTATTATGTGAAAAGTCGTATCAATTCTGTCGAAGGTCAACAAAAATGACATGATATTGATATGTAATAAGAGCAAGAAGAAAAATCAACAAAAAAAAATCAACCTTCAAGTATGAAAAAAGTCAACAATAAAAAAAGTTTGTAAAGAAGGCTAGGGAATACATGGAGCAATAATAATAGTATCAGTATTACACAGAGTAATACTGTTATCAATACTAAACTCAATTATTTTTATTATTGCACTAAATCATTTTTAATTTACAATTTATGAGTTGTAAACTGGAACAAGCTTCCTGGAAGATTTCAGGAACGTGTAGGGAAGCAGAAAAGGTGTGGGGAAAAATTATACAAATTATAGATGAATGGTAGCGCAGCATATACTTAGTTATTTGAAGAAGAACATCATATTATAAACAAAAATAATTTCAAATTAATAAATTAGACTATTAGACATCTTTCATATCTTTTGACGATATCCAGAGAATACATTAACAACAGACTTAATAATGATGTAGGTAGTGGGTTCTCACCATTATTTACGTTAATTTAAAATTAAAATTACTTGGGGCCCCTGTTCAGTAATTATAATTCAAGTTGAAGCCAAATTTAAAGTTTTAAAAGAACAGTAATTTACGTCCTGACATAGACTTCTCACGATATAGCAGAAACAACTCATGTTTAATAAAATTTTTTTGAGGTTAGTAAATTTTATTTAGGACATATAAATACACGTCCCTCATATACTACTTCGTTTCCGATATATTCCCTATAGTAAGTGGCATTTAGTGGATAAATTTACTGAAAATAAATATATTTGTAAAGAGGTATTAGTTGCTTCTGAAATATCGATATTTGCACAGTAAAAATAAATGATTAGTGAAACAAAATTCGACTTTTAATTCATAAATTAATTACTAAAAACAAATCTGATTATCAAAAATAATGTAAGAAGCTGTTCAAATTGGTTCTGGACAAATAATTAACTCTAAAGCTCGGGTTATAGCAATAAGTAAAAATGAATCCGTATATAAGTTTCAACTTTTTACTGTTTCATTTGATCAGAAAAGAAATGCCGATGCAATCCTACCTTGAATTTACATTTATTAAGTTTTGTTTTTTCGTTGTTTACATTTCTCTATTACTGAATATTTACCTAATTTTTTTAATATCATTTTTGTAATATTAATAAAACTTCAATTTTTGATTTGACTATAAAAAGAACTCCTTTATTATTTCAAATTCAAAATAGAAAAACGTAAAGCGAACTGACAACAAATTTTACTGAATCTTACTGATCGTTATAATCGTCTCACCGTAAAAACAAAATATCTTTTCCTTTCTGTCGTTTTTACGTATTAATTTTACTGATTGCTATAATCGCAGCATAAGTTTTATTTTTTTTTGGAACAAATCCAGTGACAGATTTATTGTTATTGTTTTTTTTTTTTAATTATTTGCTTAAGTTCGCTTTTAGAACTAATTTTTGATACTCAAAAAGTTAATCGTGTATTTAAGTATATAATTTTTTTCCTATCCTGCTTCAAAAATTAATATTTCTATACTGTTTTGAAAATTTAAAAATAGTCAGAAGGTTTATTCTACAGCTAAAACTGGACAACTGCAAAATAAGTGCTAAAAAATTTCACTGCGTCAACAAGAATTGAAAATAAATGAATTTCTATTGGCTAACTGTGTTTCAGTACAATTTTCTTCAATATTGTAAGACTGTGAAACAGAATAGTTCATGCTCATTAGATCGATAATTATCTACTATGGTTTCTTTTAATTATTTATATTTAGATATCCACATATTGCAGCAACATTTAAATCTACAACAAAAATATTTTGACAAATGGATGTTTAAAGTAAACTAATTAAAATCTAAACGTCATATAGGATTCAGTTTAATGGGAAAAACCCACCAGTTTCATTAAAAAAAAGTAATATAGCTCAAAGAAATAACATCAAACGCCTTGGATTATACTTAGATAAACGAACAAACTGACAAAACCACAATGACTACAAACGAAAACAACTCGGTATTATTAAGTAAAAAGCCAAGCTTATTGGTTCATAGAAATAAAATCACAATTCTTCTTATAATACAAAATATTTTTCTACAATTATATACTGAAACCAATCTGAGCTTAGGGCATTAAAATTTTGGGTAGTTGCAACTAAAAGCAACGTACAAATTTTCTAACAATTTCAGAATAAAGTTATAAGATCTATAATGGTAAATGATGCGTGCCTCATACAAGTAATTGAAAATGATTTACGCATTCCCTCAGTTAACAATGAATTAACTAAATACACCAGCATCTACAACTAAATACAACAACTACTAAAACAATATATTGGAACAACATGAAATATTTTAACCAACACGCTGAACACGATCTTGAACTAGGAGACTTATCTAGAGTTATATATTAAGGTGAAAATAATTACGTATGTGGCTCCACAACCGGGTGTATTTCTTCTACTTCTATAGATAAAATTTAAATATAATAAAAATATTAGCTTGTTGTACAATTGTACTTGTTAAAAAACTACACTCACCCAGATATTTAAGATATTTATTTAATTAACAAATCAAAACGAAATTGTTGAATTCTAACTTGAAATATTATTTTTTCAGACACACAGAAACACAAGAAATATAACACAAGATACATAAGAAACTTAAATTTGTATCACATTGATCATCTACAAAATTGAAGAAACTGAATCAGCAAGAATAAGAGGTACAAAGTACTACCAATTTTAGGTCGGCAAATTTCAAAGCATATAATTAAACAACATCATAAAACTGAAACAACCATTTATTATCAATAAAAGAGTTAAAAAAAATTAGCAAATTAGACACAATTTCTGGGGAACAAGTAGATAACAATTTGAACAATGATTAAGGAAATATGGATACTCACTGCTATTTAAATTAATATAAGCTAATTTGCAAGAGTACATGTAAAATATGTAACTGTTACGGATTAGGATATAAAAGGGAAAAAATAATTAAGAAAAATGAGTTTATCGCAAAGGCACTGATGGAAGAGGTATGTTGCTTCCGAAATATCGATATTTGCAATCATTAAACAACAATTAAATTATCACTAAAAATAAAATTTGGTTAATAAATTAAAAAATAAAGATAGAAGTGTTTAAAACAAATATTTTAAAAATTTCTTTGCAGTTTTAGATCATATAGCAAAAAAAACTACAAAATGTTGGTAAATTTTCCACAGAACGATAAAACTTTTTTTTGTTGTAATTTTCTTGTGTTTAGCTACAATTACAAACAAAACAGTTTTTTACTTTTTGACCATTTGAACATAATTTATTTAAAAAAAATAATCAACTTGCATCATACAATCATTAATAATAATTTTATTTATACTGTCCCACTTAAATAAATGAATAATACTAACATGTCAACAAAACAACAACAACAACAAAAATAATAATAATAAGGAAGACATTAAAAAGTTATTTAAAAAAAAAAATGTCAACTTTAACCAACGCTACAACCAGAACCAATTATTTTAAAGTCTGATTATTTTTTAAAATATCTTTTCTTTTATAGGTCATATTAAAGCAACTTCGTTCTTACTAGATTTATTAAAAAAAAAAAACAAAAACAAAAAAGCACAATCAAATAATAAAAATATACAACTTTATAAAACCCCAAGAAATTTTATTCTTTATTTATTTCTAGAATTCTTCTTTCAATAAATTACTTCACCTACCTACCAACCTACTAACAGCAACAACAACAAATAATGTAGAACTTGTAATTGTGGTTGGTTTCTATTACCAACAAACTCAACTTTCAAATTTGGATTTGAAGTACTTTTTTTTTTATTTTTTTTTTTTTTTTAATTCAGTGCGAATCTTGGGAAAAACACGTTTAATTCTTTTATTTTCTTCTTTTTATTTATATTTATTTCCACATAAAATAACAGTAAAATCATTAAAAAACATCTATTGTAAGTATCTAATGGAAGTAGAGATACAAATAAATTAAAAATCATCTAAGATATGTATAAAAAAAAATATCTCAAATCTTAACCATAGGTAGTTATAATATAATGTAGAGAACTCATTGCACATTTAAACATACTCATACATTGCTTTTTAATAACTGGAGTTCACATCTCAACTGAAATTACTGTATTTCACTGTATATTTACTTACTATCATACCGAATATACATAAAAGACTATTGAATCTTAGATAGTTACATATAGGTAGTTACAATTCATGAGATAAAGAGAAAATTTTCATAGAATTTTCTTAACTGACTACTAACGAAAAAAAAAAACACAAACAACAAAAACAACAAAAACAGTTACATGGTTTGGTAGAGTAATAGTAATAAGGTGAAGAAAGAAGGAAAACAAAAAGCATTTTCACATTCTTAATGGTTTTACAAAATAAAAATAAAAATAACTTTTTTTTTGTCTTTTGAATAGATTTTTTTTTTTTTTTAAACAGGTTACCATTTAAATTACTACAGTCATTGGGAGCTGAATTTTCATTTGTTGTGCTTATTTTAATTATGAAAATCTAATAGAAGATAACTAAAATCTGAAATGTAATTGAATTTTTTTTTTTTTTTTTTCAAATTTCTGAAATGAATTGAATATACCTAGAATAGATTCAGTTTAGTTATAGTGAAACAGTTATAATTAGAAAAGACTTTTTTTACCACTGACATAATTAGGCCGATAACAATTAACTTCGAAATTAATCATAGAATATTAAAGGTAGATGTATATATATTGTATATGTATGTTTTTATAGGTTAATCGAAATCATAATATGAAAACAGGTACTCTTTAAGAATAGTATAATATAGGTTGAAGATAAGTAATTGTGACAATACATAAATTAAATCCTGTGTTCATCCATCTAACTAATAATCAGAAGGTTCGGGGTTCTATCGCACTCAACGCATTCACATTCTTTTTTTTAAATATTCTTTGAAACTATAGTTGGGAATATAACTTTGTTATCACTAAAATAAAATAATCCGCTCTAAGGCCCGCGAATGGGGTTACAGGACAATGATGATGATAAAAATAAACCAAAACTATTCTATTATGAAGGCGAAGTTACTATGCAATATAGATTTAACATTCTACGGTGAGGCAAAAACACCTTATCGTTTAAAATGTGTATTAATATATCAAAGCATTCAGTTAAATTTATTTTACAAAATTTATTTAAAATTTAAAACTATCAATTAATTGGACCCCAAATAACTCAACATTGCTATGAACGTAAAATATAATCTGGATTTTTTAAAATAAATAAAAAAAAAAAACATAATTTGGAATAAAGGCTCCTGATGTCTTTCTTTAATATTTCATACTAAATGGCCTTTCAAATAAATTCGACAAAAAGTAAAGGGTTGGTGACTAAGTCCACAAAACGACGTTGGTGACTAAGTCCACTAAATCCACAAAAAAATATCCACACGAAAAAAATCCAGAAAAAAAATATTATTTAACTAAGACAGGATTATCAAACTGTATTAAAAGAAATTTATTGCTCTTTTCCGGAAATAAATATATAAAAATTTAAATAAATTGATTCCGTTATTAAAATTCCATATATTCCGTATTAATAAATAAATATTCTGGAAAAGACAATATAATTTTTTTTCAGATTGATAATCTTCTCCACCTTATTTCGGCGATTTTTGTGTTTTTCAATCGTTTTTTGTCAATTTTTTTTTGTGGCAAAAGTCATTATGGATTTTGTTTTTTTGTGGATTTACTCACCATCCCAAAATAAAATGTTAACAGATTTACAACTTTAGAATTGTTTGTGATTCTAATGAATAGTTCGAATATTTACCTAAAATTTTTCTAATTATACAAAATTTTTTTAATTAAGTATACAAAATTATGAAATTTATTGAATTTAAGAGGCATCGAGCTCCTAGAGTGGATGAAAGAGAATACTCCAGCGAATAGAGACATTGAATCCAGACTCAAAAGTGAAATACGTTAACGTCAACAAAATCTTAAAAGATATAAAATATCGGCAAACGTAAAACAGTTTCAGAACTAGAGAGAAATATTTTATAATCAGTAAAAATGATAAATCTGACTCAGAATATACATGAACAATAGAACTTATTAAGAAAGTGGGTAATATGAATTTGTCGAATTATTTATTCATTATCATTGCATAATGCCTGTATGACACTGGCTTCAAATGTAAAAAAAAAACCTTTTTGGAGTGAGATGAAAAATTCCTTATTAATATAATTGTAAAAGTGTGAGGAACTCTCTACTTCCACAAAAACCTTAATGTCAACAAATTGCGACTTTTATTATGTTTCTCGCCACTTTTTGCGGCAACAGATCCAATACTGTCAAAAAAAATCTTTTGGAAGTTTGGATTTTTTTCATTTATAATTCAGGATTTTTTTTAAAGATCTAGATTTGGTACAAATTGTATTTTGTATTCATTGTGCTTTAAATAAAATAAACATGAAAACTGTAAATTTAACAGCAGTTCAGTTTTGTATTCGTTTAAATGTTTTAAATGAATGCAATAAGTTAGAACCGAAAAACACATTAACAAAAATAGAAATTCTTTTTCTTTCTAAAATATATCTATTTCACTCACACAAAGCTTAAATTTTTTCAACCAGTGTAGTGTCATAGGGACATTAAAGGTGGATTTCCACATGCCCCGGTTTACCGTCACGGTCGCTATTTCTGTGACGGTTTTCTGAAAACGATTTCCACACGCATACTTCGAAACATTTGATAGATTAGATATATTGACAAGTGAAGCAAAATTATTTGAATTTAAATTTGAAATTTACAATAAATAAAAATAGCAAAAGCAACTACCTTACTATCTACTTGTATTTTAAATTTTATTTATATTTTAAAATTTAAAATAGTTCAATTATGTATAGATTAAATTTAAAATACAAATAGACAGTTAGGTGGTGAATATTTTTTATTTTTGTAATTTACAAATTTAAATTCAAATAGCTTTACTTCACTATATAGTAACTTCAAAATTTAAAATATCTAAAGTTCTTAGTATGCGTGGCTACCTAATTTAACGTGAGACTGAAGAGATCAAAATTCGTGAGACGAAAAACCGGCGCGACGGTCGTTTCTGATTGGTTAAAACTTACCGTGACGGTAAAACGACGCATGTGGAAATCCACCTTAATACAATATTTATAGTAACACAATAGCAAAACAATTTTCAATTTGTTTACCAATAAAACTATAACTAAAAATGAATTCCAAATAAATTTGTCTATTTATATAAATATTTGTCTGTAATAATAGTTAAATATTATTTGACAAAGGAAAAAACAAAAACTTATCCATCATCCATAAAGTAAACATTCATTGCATCAGCATTTTTTTTAAACATAACTAATATATTTTCTCATTTTCTATCACGAATCAATCAGTATCATTTTTTGCTCTATTTTTTATTATTACAAATTTAAAAAGTATCTATTACTTTATATATACATAGTTTGTAGTTTGTGTATTATAAATTATACTACACAATTTAAAACTGTAATTAACACTACACTTCCAGTTTAATGAAATTTTTTTTATGAATTCGTTTTTTTCATATTAAATGCAATTTTATCCAAATTAAATTCACTCTTATTTTTTCCGTTTTAAATTAAATTATATTTCCGTTTTGTTTGTTTTTTTTTTCGTTTAATTTTGTTTTCCTTTATTTATTCCTATTATATCCTATTATATTTATTTCCTACTGTTATAATAAATAAATTAAAAAGTGACAAATTTTAATCAAGGTAAATATCTTTTTTAATTTTGAAATTCAACAAAAATAATTTTTTTTATTTTTCAATAAATTGGATAATTATCAAATTTAAGTTGAATTTGAATCAATTAATAAATATTTAAAAAAAAACAAGAATTATGTTTTTTAATAATTTATGAAATTAATACAGTTATCACACTTAATACATTTTAATTGCACTTTTTAAATTTTAATTCGGGATTTTTTTTTCCTCATAAATCACAGTTTTTATAAATTATGATTTAAAAAAAAACAATATGAAAAATAAAATGTTTTTAAATTAATTAAGAGAATCGAATTTCATACAAATTTCGAGTTTTTAACGTCAAATAAATAAAAATAATAATTGAATTGAAACATGCACGAGTTTTAAAAAAAAATTTAAGCTAATTTAAAAATAGTTATACAAAATGTTTGAGTACCATTTTGTATCTGGATTCTGGGACGACAACAAGATAATTCGCGTCAAATAAAGGGTCTCCTTATTATGGATTTTTGAAAAGTAATAATTCTAATTTTAAAAGCAAATTGACACTAACGATGTAAAATATTATTTTTATGAAAAAAATTCTAGTCTAGAGTAAGGACATACTATTGTATTATATTGTGAATACTAGACTTGTCAAATGCTTTATTATAACTGATTGTTTATATATATTTAAATTATATTAATATTAGATGTGCAGAGTTGCACATTTAAAACTTAATGTAAGTGGTCAATGCTCTTTACAACTATACTTAATAACACTGCAATCATCCAAGTTGACCTGATTACATTAGAATTCTAGGTCAAAAATTTTGTAATTATTTTCACAATTACACACACTTTGTCGAGTTTTGATTTTAAGCCGTCACTTTCGAATTTGCTTTTTTAGAAAGTATGCAAAAGTTAGAAAAGTCATTAGGTTGTATCTTACTGCTATTTTACAGTTTTGATGCGATTGATTATAATTGAAAAACGTGATTAGATCTTAAACTAAGTTGTTAACATTCGAATTTGAAATTATTTGCAACATTTAGTTATAATTTGTATTTCTATCTTAAAAATTAATATTTCAAATGAAATATCTATAGTTACTATCTATGCAACACAAAAAATATTTTTCTTATGAAAATTATGTTTAATTTTATTTAGTAAAAAGCTCACAATATGATCAACATCCCAATTTATTTAATCATTAGAAATTTTTGTTTGGTTTTTTAAATTATTTGCACATTAACCTCGCTAATTATCTATACTTATTTTCATATCATAATACAGGAACTAGAGTGTAAGTCTCTTCGTCATAAAATGATACCAATTATGTACCATACACATCACAATCACAACCACAAAGAATAGCGATAGATGGACAAAATATTATTAAACTATCTATTCTATATATAGGATGATATAATATGAACAACTATAGTTGATATGAAAGTATATGATCGAACTACATAGAGCGACTTGGAACAAGTACAAATTAATAAGTCAAAAAATTTACCGAAAAATATAAAATTAAAAAAATTGTATATATATATAAAACAATTGGGCTTTTAACTGATCTTTTCTGGTACAGAATCATGCAGTGGGATTATGTACAGATTGAAAAAGTTGGCTTATACAAAAGTGTTCATAAAAACATTAAGGCTTGTGGAATTCGGTCCCTACTGGTTGTGGAAGTACACCACTTCCGAAACATCGATATTTATAATAAAATAAAATTTATGTGAATTATAAGTGGTTTGCTTATTGAATATAAATAAAGGTATATAGAACCAAGTTATACCTACTTATATAGAACCAGTAATTTTTTTTAGATTAGTGGTATTGAAATATTAGTCAAGACTTTAAACAAATATTCAAGTCTTGGAAAAGGAAAAACCATAAAAACTATTAAAATCTGTGAATTAAATATTGCTTCTGCATTAACTCACTCTACCGAGTAAGTAAATAGAAAATAAAACCTCAGTTCAAATTTAATTTAAGTCAAGGACGAAATACTAGGATATTAGTATCGTAATAAAACATTTTAATTAAAATTAAAAAAAATATTGTTTGCTCATAAATTCAAATTAGTACAGGATCCTGCATTTAATTTAACACATTAATAAGCATAATATTTGGGCCCTTTACGAACTACCTATATAAATCCAACAAATTAAAAGAAAGCTAAAGTAAAATATTCCAAACTTGAATTAACTCAAATTTGTATTCTGTTGATTAAATTAAATTATGCTTACCAATTATTGCTTATTATCAGTAGATATCAGGAGAGTCCATTATTCTATCTTCAACACTATCACTACTCAAAATTCTACCTTCAGCACTAATTTTACTTAAATTTCCGTTTTTAGCACTTATTGGTGTAGAGATAGGCTCTTTTTACAGCTTTACACAGAATTTAATTTTTATTACATCGTAAATTGTGATTTCGGAATCTTATTTTGAATTTTAAATTAAATTTAGAGAATTTTGTTTACTTTTTAATTCAAAACCTTTTTTATTATATTAATTTTCAGTTATTTTTAATTAATCAATTCATAAATACGATTAACTAAAAATACAAACTTACTATGAAATTCTGTATAGCAAGTAACTAGGGTGTTTTAACTGTTATTTCAACATTTTGTTTCTTTATTTCTTTACTGCTATAATTTTGACCATATTTAAAAAAAATAAAATTAATATTTGGGATAGTTAGGTATCTATAATTATAATAGACAAGCATTTAAGGACCTGCGCAGTAAGCAACTTTTCATTTTATTTCGCTTCTCCTTAATGAACACTTAATATTTAAATAAGTTGTATATAGAACAGAAACTCACATACGAGTTGAGAAAATTTCTATTTTGTTCTATAATATTCTATAAAAACATATCCATTTTGTGTCATCTGATTATTTGTATACATAATTAAAGGAAATTTATTCTATTAATTTTATTAAGTAACTGTCTCAAATTATTGTTTTCTCTATTTTGGTCATTTGTAGTAATCATATGGCTTTGGTTAACAATATGTATAATATTATGCATATGTCTTTAATTACAAAAATATTTTACTTACGTAATTTTATCCATTAAATGCCACTGACTATAGGGAATATAACGGAAACGAATCAGTATACGAGGGAGGTGTGTGTATATATATGTGTCCAAAATAAAACTTACTAACCTCAAAACTTTTTATCAAACATGAGTTTCATCAAACATGGGTTTGTGTTTTATCGTAAGCAGTCTATGTCAATACGTAAATTAATATTATTTTCAAAACTTTAAATTTGGCTTCAACTTGAATCATAATTACTCAACAGGGACCCCTAGTACTTATTTATCACAATATGTTCAAATTACGGATCTGTATAATACGAATCGGTACCCAGTACACGTTAGGCTTTATAGGTAGATATTTAAAAAATGTCATTCTGTTAACTTCATTTCGAAAATTTATTTTTTTCAAAAGAATTCAAATTCACGTTCAGCTAACGTCCGGAATATATATGTATATTATCTAAACTTTGTTAATGAAATCGATAACAGATATTTTAATTAAGAAAAATGTGATAAAGTGAAAATTATGTTTACAAATTTGTTTAATTTTTTCTATTTAATTTTTGTTTTTTATTTTAAGTGAATTTTTAAACCGATAAAAATTACACTCCTATTCTAATTGTTACTTGACACACCTAAGTTATTAAAACCTGTTAAAATACATTTAAATGATGTTATCATTTTCATAGGGTGAGTTCAATATTGTTATATATACGCTATTTATAACGTTAAGTAATTATTACGTAATAATAACCTATATGTAGTTAATATTTTGGTATAAAATAATTTTTAGAATTGAAAATATTAACAGAATAAATATTAAAAAGAGTTTATCAAAATAATGATACTTATATTTATTTATTGGAATAATGTAAATTAATTCAGTCCAGCTTGATAAATCCAATTTAAATAGAACTGTAATTAATGAAAAAAATTATAACCCGGAACATAATTAGTTCTAAATGTTTCCATTATGCTTCGTTCATTATGTTACGTTCTGCTTAGTTAAGACAGTATGTAAGCATTTTGACACTATATGCATTGTATATATTATGTTATGGAACATATTAGATTGTATTTAAGACGCTAATACTGTATTAAAAATGTCACTCAATTTACTTCCTACAGTTATTTATCGTAAACAATCAAGTTTTACATACAATCACATTCTTAATTCAAAATATACCTAATCTTCAGATTCTATGCCAAATTTCCGTCTAAAAACAGATATGGTGTTCATCCCATGGACTTAGTGCATTTTAATAAAAAATATACCTACATATTTGGTTCAATTCAAGGAATAAAATTTATTTTGTTTTTTTTTTTATTTGAGAAATATTTAGTTTAAAAAAAAGACTTCAAGTTTGAATATAAAAAAAAAAGTAAGAACTGTTAAAGAAGTATTTTTAAGTTATGATAGGTATTGTAACCCTACTAGGTTTGCATTTTCGAAGCTGATTTTTTTTTGATTTAAAATAGATCAAGTATATAAGTAATTAAAAAAAAAAAATTAATTTTTCAAATGTAATGTAACACGTAAAATCGTTAACAGAATTTCGAAATTCAAACGTCATTTTAATTACATATTAAAACTCTATTATTATATTTTGAATCTCTTATTTAATCTACAACTTACCTATTGTGTAGTAGATAATAATATAAACATTTGTTTTCTTTTTTTTTTTCAAATTAATAATTTTAATTTCCAGTTGTCAATAATTGCAAACTTTCATTTTTACTTTGAATCGAACAAATTTGACCTCAAGTCATATTAAATTGTTATTATGATAAGCTTACAATTTTTTATAAAAAAAAACATAAAACGAAGAAAACAAAAACAAATTTAAATTTAAATGAAAATTATAAACTATAAATTGAAATTTTAAAAAAAAATATATTTTGTTCATTTCTTCAACTAGGTATTTTAATTAATGCCCAGCACCTTAAGCAAATAAATTTTTGCAATCTATAGTATTGGAAATCTTTGTAAGATTAAAAAATTAATAAATATAAAACTCAACAAACCGTAATTTAGAATACAAACACAACTAAAATCCCGGAAACGATAACCATATAAAATCGCCACTAATAGCTTAAGCCAGTTACACATTCTCTAATTTAAGCCAAAAAATTATATATCAGAATTAATACATCAGAATTGTTAATTTGAATACGATCAAATCCATATACGACCAAAGATATTAAAATCGTTTTGTTTCAAGACTTTAGGGCAAGGAGCAGACATGCTATTTTTGGTTTTGCAACTATTTGATTGCATGTTTGTGCTCCATTCGTAAAATATGAAAGCACAGATACATTAAACCAGTTGCATGTGAGCGTGCTTTCATATAAATTAATGAAATACAAAATGTGCAATCAAACAGTTGCAAAACTACAAATTGTATGTCTGCGCCTAGCCTAATATGTTTTGGATCGTATATAAATTTGAATCGTATATGGTTTTCGTTTCGACCATATATGCCTAAGTTCAAAAACCAAACCGCTGGCATAATCACCAGGAATGAATTAAAAGTATTGTTCTCAAATTTAAAAATAAATCAGAGTGAAATATAAACAATAGCCCCAGATGTGATATAACTCAGATAATTAATGAAAGTCCTAACCAGTAAATAGGCCACATTTTATTAAATACAACTTGCAAAAGGATTTAATGGGCAAATAAAAACTAAAAATATACCGAGTACCGGTAGAAAATAGTTATTTTGATCGCGAAATATTCGAATGCATACAAAATAGTGGCGAGCTAATCAAATCACCGCAGGGTAAAAGTGCATTCAGAGATATAGTGGTATCACTAAACATCGAACGAATAAGCTAGCCACTTCGAAATGAATATTGCGCGAAAATCGCTGGCATCTAAACGAAGTTTGCAGTAGAACAAGAAAAAAAACATTGGATATAAAACAAATGGCTGTTGTACAAAATTATCCCAAACAGCTCAAATATAAATATTTTCAATCAAAATTCAGACACATTAACATTTAGTTATATCAAAATAATTATTCTGGCGTATCCAAATTCAGTTGAAAACAATTGATTTTAATGAATTTAAATTTGATCATAGTAAAAACAAGATCTTACAATATCCAATTACGCAAAACTATTGAGAACTGTGCAAAAAAATTTGATAAAATTACATTTTGTTATTTTAGTTCTGTATTTCGATTAATATGGTTTTTGATATTTAAAATTTTACTTTTAGAGACAATTTAATTTTTTTATAAATTTTTATCTATTCTGGATTTAATTTTAAATACGTAATTTCGATCTTTTGAATACCGCCCACTCATTTTAAAACAATTATTTATAACTTACTTTTTAACTACAATAACATTTTTAACAACAATTATATCAGTTAAAGGGTTTTAATTTATTATGTAAGAAATAAATTTCAATTTCAAATTTTTTAAATTTTTGATGATGTCTAGTCGTTTAATAATAAATTGTTAAAAAAAAAAAAACAATAATAATAAACAGTTACTTGGGTTATAAATATTTAACAATAAAACAAAAAATAAAAAATGTAAAGTCAATCAACTTTTTTTGTTATTATTCTAGTCATTGTTTGTTGTTGTTTTTGTTGTTGTTATTGATGTTTGTTTCGTATTACAATAATTGTCAATTTTATCTTGAGTATTCAGATCAAAACCCGACTAAAATAATTGTGTACTCAAAAAGCTTTCCTTTCATTTAATGAAAATATGTATCAAAAATTTTGTTTTTATATTTTCTTTTGATTTTATTATTTTTTTTTTTTAAATATTGCATTTAGCTGTAAAATATAAATTTCAAAATTTCATAATCAAATATTATAGAAAGAAAGTCATAAATTTTTTAATTTACATTTTAGTTTAGGGATCGGTTATGTTATAGTAATAATAGTAATATAAATAACAATAATAAAAAGGTGTTGCAATTGCAATTAACAACGGGTTTTGTAATCAATATACCTATGTGGGTATGTTTATCGGATGTAATGTAAAAATACTTAGTTTTGATAGCAAAAAAAAAACTAAACAAGAGTTATACTTTGTAAAAATAATTTAAATACGTCATTTTATATACCCATTAATAAAAACATTAAATAGCCATGAGTCATAACTGAAGACACAAAAACAGTAATTCATAAATTTTATAATTTTTATATTAATTAAATTTTCAAATAAAAAAATTAATAATTAATCATTATACTTAAGTATAGCAATGTAAAATAAATTCAGGTTCAATAGCAGATTGTTAAGCATAAACAATCTCTGTTAATGTTTTGGAAATATTTTTAGTTAATTAGGTTTTATACTGCAAGATTATTTATAAATTAGGTGTTATAAACTGATATCAATCTTGTTTATCATAAAACAAAACAAAATTTAATAATACAGCATTTTTTTTTTATCTTTTTTTAAAATAAAATTGAAAATTAAATTTAAAATATAAAAAAAAAAATAGTATTTGGGTATATGATCGACTCCAAAGAATTATCCCTTATTTGGGTAAGATCATAATATTAATTATTATTAAATAATTATTTTTAAGATATTAATTTTACAAATATAAATAATAATTATATATAAATTCTGAATATTGAAAATTATGCTAAATAAATACAAGAGTATCAGAAGGCAATGTTTTTAGTTAAATTTTATATCTCTTGTATACACAACCGATATGCCGATATTAAGACAGTAAAATACATTATTTGCAACATAGGCCGATGCTGCTCTTCTACTTTGATTCACATGGCAGATTGAAAACAGCTACTAAACAAATTATTAATAAAACAATGGTTTGGCTCTAGACCTGGAATATCAAAATTAATGAAATAAAAACTACAGCAGTTAATTATATATAACTAAAACTTGATTAAACCCTGAACCAATAATAATAAATTATAATAATCAAATGTGAATCTATCAACAAGCTAAATACATGGAGATGCACATTGACAATAAATTGACATGGAGGAGTCACATAACCTCCAAAATCAAATAAGTTTAAAATTTAGATATTTCCAATAGCTTTTAGGTCCTAAATTTAACGCTATACTGATCTATAAAACAATTATAAAACCGGTATTTATAGTTGAAGCAGAAATTTGGGGTACCGCAATCAAAACCAATATTAATTTAATATACAAAAAGTACAATCAAAATTTATGAACAATAACAAGGGCCGAATGGTATGTGAGAAATGATGATAACTTCGCGATTTAAAAATATTGAATATTAATCAAAATATTAAAAAGACAAGTTTAAAATATCAACATAAAATTTTAACCATTGAAATCAACAATCTGTCACAATAAGATAGAAGAAGAAATAGACGCCTGAAAAAATACAGTAAATATTTGTTTTTCTTGTATTTATAACTAAAACTTATGTAAAAAAAGTCCCTTAAATATTTGGGGAGATATTCAAGATAAATATTCTAAGTACTTTCGTTTCGCTGGGTATAGGTAAAAATGAAGGGATAATTATAGAAAAAAGAAAAAAAACTAGGTAAAAAGTAGGTTCCGTACAGGGGTGTAGTATATTGTTCATTTTCACTTTAAATTTATGTAAATTGTCATTTCTTGGGAATATTTGGGCAGGATTAAATAACATAAAAAGTACATACTTAAGTTAATTTAAGAATAAATTACTGTAGAGATAATGACAGTACAGTGTTATAATCGAGCCAAATGTACGTAAACTTATTTTGTGTCTTTTATGTTAAGACAACAGTAAAAAAAAAATGTAGCAAAAAATTACGATTTAAAAAAAAAAAGTGATATAAAGTGAACTACTCGGGCTCCACTTAATACCATAACAATTAAATTATGGTATGCTTTGAATCTTAAAAACTTTAAAAAAAAAATTAGCTTTCTTAATCAATTAAGCCTTTATTATCTGAAATAAATTTCTGGGTATTTTGGTTACAATAAATTAAATAAAATAATAAAAAACAAATTTGAAATTAATACATTCAAAAAATTCATCCTTAATAAAACCAAAAATTATGTAATTAGGTTAATCTTATAAGCTTAGTTAATAACGGATTTTTACGGTACTTTTATTAATTTATTATACTTCTGTTCTTATTTGTGGTTTAAACCATCAAAAAGCGTGATTCGACTGTCAAAAGTTTAATTTATAAGAAAAAATTACCTTAGAAAATTTTCGGACTTTTAAAATATCACGACAGTAAAATCCTTCGAAAGATAGTTAAGCTTTTTTTATATAAAATTTGTTGCTAACAAATTAAAATACTAATGTAATAAAAATATCAAGAGAAAACGAAAAAAAAACTCAACAAAACTATACTTTCAGTACCCAATCAATTTCGAAAAGATTATTGCAAATCAATAATAAGAAAAACAGTTCCAAAAGTTTCTTGTTTAAAATGCTAAATCTGTTGGTAAACTAAAATCATCTTGTCAGAGAGGATTAAATTAATATTCATAATAACATGTTATATTTTCTTCCATATTAGTATTCATTAAATAAAAGAACAGTTGTTCCTGTTACTGTAACTAAAATTTAATTTTTTTTCTTTAATATTATTCTTTTTATCTAATTTTCTTTTTTTTTGTTTTTTTTTTTCTTTTAATTTCTATTAACGATTAACAGACAATTTTCCGCCAGATCAAGAAGATGAGTTTTTTCAAAAGAGTTTATATTATCCGCATTCTATATACATAACATGTTCATACATGTTTAATAATGTTTCCATTTACATATAATATTTGTATTAGGGTGGTTCTCATTTTCTGATTCATTTTATACCAAAACAGTTTCAATGTAAATTCTTTAAATTTAAATTTGATCAAAGGATGACATTGTGTAAATTTGTTTTAAATAGTTTTTGATCGAAATGTAATTTGAAACGATAATTTAAGTGATTAAATTTTAAATTAAAGTGAAATACTTGAGATCGTTAACGCGATTTTCCCTTCAAAAATATATATTTTATTATCATATTTTAGATAACACCAAGGAAAAAAAGGTGAAAAAATTGGTGTTTCAAATTAAATAATGCCACCCCCATATACTGATTGGACTTCGAAATTTAAATAACTAGTAACAGGCTTGTGGTTTTATTATGCAATTTAATACATATTGAGTTTTTTCAATTTAATAAAAAAAAAATTAAATTTGATTTTTGTTTAATTTTAAAAATTTGATTTTAGAATTTTACATAATAGTAATGACAATCTTAATTTAGTTCGCTTCATTTGTAATTGCAGTACTTTTAGTAATGCATTACTTAGTTTACAATTTTGTTTTTGTTTTATTATTTATTATTTGATTTTCATTATTTTTTATAATTTAAAATAAATATTTTGAAAAATTTATTGTACATTGTTCAGTTTTTATGTTGCTTTATTTTTTTCGAAAATTTTAACGACGTAAAGGTATAGTTTTGTTAGTTTTAAAAATTATGAATTTTAATTACATGCTTAAGACTAATTGCCTTATATGTAACTGAATAAATCAAATGAAATAAATAAATTAGATAGGTTAACATGTTATTATATAGATAAAACACATTTCTTCAAAATAAATATTTTGTTGAAATATCACCAACACAAGTTCAAGCACAAAATCCGGTTTCAGTTTGGAAAATATTTCCTTTTAGTTTTTTTCAAGATTCCAAATCAATGTTTCTTCAATTTAGTAAAAACACATACAATTACAGTTCATTATATTACTTTTATCATATATGTTAAAAAATATGAATTTCAACACTTTTGTATGTTTATTTTTGCTTGCAATTCTATTCTTTTGAGCATACCAATTTATATCGGTTCTGTGTGTTTTCTTTTTTTTTACAAATAAATTTTAAAATACTGTACATACTAAAAAATAAACAAAAACATTATACACAAAAAATTCGACAGAAATTATGAAAAATATATAACCAGAAAGATTTCGTCTTTACTAGTAGTATCACATGTTTTACAAATTGAAGAAATAAGCATTGGTAAATCATTATTTAAAAAATAACTACTATATGCAAAAATTAGTGAGTATTAAATTGTTCCACTTAAGTAATAACTACTCACAAATTTTTAATGGATATGTGTATTACGAGCTAATCATTCCGGAAAAATAAAATATGTACACATATCGACCTATGCAAAGTAAAGTATGACAACTCGACAATAATTTGGATCATATCACGCACCAGTTAATTCTTTTATAGAATATATTACAGAAATAGAATATAACAATATTTTAAATTGGTGCTCCTCTAAAATTGCCTTTTTTGAGTTGTCATACTTTAACTTAGATAGGTCGGTTTGTAACGTAATAATAAATCAATAGCCTAACAGAATATATTTGATTTGTGTTAATTGACAAAAAAAATATTTTTTGTTAATAAGATCCACCCTAAATATATACAATTATTATGTGAATGTATAGGTTAAATTTACATTCGTTTTCTAATGTTATATATATAAAAGTAGCTCTCTTTTATTGTGAATGCAGGTGAAGTTATATTCAATTTAAATATACACATTTTATTGTATATCTATACAAACATATATGTAAATCTGTATAATATAGTTATAACAAAAAATTAATTTTAGTTTCATCTTCTTAACTATTTCCGAGTTAAATACTAACCTAGATCTAACCTTAGATTTATTTTACGGTTAAATTATATTTGAAAAAGAATTTTTTTTTTTTTTAATTGGACCGGCGAATATTAACTTTCTTTTTTCGTTTTTTTTTTTTTGTTTTTTTGCTTTTATTGCTCTTTTTTTGTTTATTTTATTTTCGATGCTACTTTTTTGCTACTAAGAATGATGCCAAATTTAATGAGATTAATTAAGAAAAAAAATATATTAAAAAAAAAAAACAAAAAGTTTTGAACCTAGAGTTAAGTAACATTTTAATAGTATTATTGGTCATGGTCTATAAATTACTAATTAAAATGATGGCGTACGGATTGGCGTTGGTGTATAGAATATAATACATATGACATATTTTGAGAATTTAATTTTGAAAACAAACACCGTTATATCAATTATTTATTTTTGATGGTATGCGTCAGTTAATTTGGAATGCATATTATTTAAATAAAAAATTATAGGTTATAATTTGTAGTTAAATTAATAATTTTGGGTATATTTTTACTTACTCCAGATAAATTTCTGACATTTTAATATTTTATTTATTTTAAAAATTTATTAATATTTTATATATATAATATAATTTATATAATGCTATATGAATATAATATGTAGGTACATTTCTCATCCTAGTTTAGGAAAAAATAGTTTATCGATCTAAATTTGTTCCACAACAGGATTAAAATTTGTTGAGTGTCTAGTTTTGTGCTTGTGATTTGAACCAACTACAACTATTATTAAAACCAACAATTATAAATTCTGAAATTGTTTTAATTCTTTCAAAAATTCATATATTGAATAATTAATTTCTTAAAATGTTTTTTAATAATATATTCAAAAAATTCATTTTTAAAATTTTTTAATATGTACACATTTTTTTTAAATTTATATCCTGAAATAACTGATTTTGAAAGGATACATTCTAGAAAACAGAGTAAATTGTCAACTACTTACTTGGATAAGCTTTTCCTAAACAGAGTGAAATTTGCATCATGGATACAAGTGTCCAAAAAATATAAATTATTCCATTTGATTTCATTTTGAATATTAATTTTATTTATTTTTTTAATTTAAAAAATAAAAAAAAACAATTAACAACCAATTTTTATCTTTTTTTTAATTTATTTTAATTTAATTACTTTAAATAATTTTTAAATAATTAAATTTTATCATTGAAATTATTTTTATTTTCTTTTAAAAATGCACACTGCTCTTAAAGAGTAAAAACTCAATTTTAATTATTTTTTCAAAATTATTTCTTTAAATTTTTATTTTCGATTTCACTATAAAAAAATTCATTTTAATTAATTTTTCGCATAAAATAAATTTAAATTTAAATTTTCTTTTTTTTTTACTTTTTTTCTATTTAATTTATTTCAAAAATTAAATTAAAACACTATTTGTATAATTAAATTTTTTTAATACCGAAATTTTCGCGACGTATATGGAAGTACAAACGTTACGAACAATACGGTTGAAGATTTTCTTTAAAACTGAAATAATAAAAAAATAAGAAAAATCAAATGGAGAGAAACTTAACTTTGATCAAAAGAACAACAAACGATTAACGAAGTGATCACCGTATTTAAAGCTTTCAAAGCAGTCAAAAATTATGAAATAAGAAAAATGAGAAAATTAAAAGCTTTCCATTTGGTATGTTTTTTGTATTTATCAATATTATTGATTTACGGCAAATCAAAATGATCACCGGTTTTAAAAGCTTTTTGACATTTTTTTTTTGTTTTTTATTTTCAGTGGCAAAACCAACAAAAGGTGAATTAGCAGAAATTGATCAGTAGTGTGGTATGGTACAATAGTGTTGTCACATTGTATACAGAAAGGTTTTTGGTAATTTAAATGAAAATTTGAAAAATATTGCCTAGGTAATAATGGTTAACATAAGCTTTTCAACAAAATTTTTTAAAATATTTTAATAAAACTTACAGGAAGACATTTTTACTTACCAAATACGCAAATATAAAATCAGTCCTAAACTTGAAATTGAATGACAATTTTTTTTGCTAAACTCTGAAATCATGAAATCAAATAAATGCAAAATAATTTTTATATAATTTTTAATTATAAAATAATTTCTCGAAAATTATAGATTTAGCTAAAAAGTGTTAAAACGCTAAGCGAAAATGGTTTTGTTTAAAAAACCAATCTAAAACTAATAAGAAGGAAATAAATTAAAGACTAATTGATGAAATCTTGTTGTGCCAATATTGTGTTTATTCTGACGTTGACGATTAAAGGTTTAATACGGTGGGTGGCACAGTAGTAGAGCACCTGCATTTCTACCGAAAGGTTCCAGGTTCGACTCCCGATGAAGTAAAAAAAAAGGCTTTTTGGATTTTCGACGTGATCCGGTACCCTTTGTAATTGGGATAAAATAATATGAGAGTATATTTTGGTAACAATTTAAATAAAGTGGAGCTTATTCTATTTAAAAAGGCATGTCGTTTCTGATAATAGCAGTATTTTTTCACATTTAACAAGTTCCACTAATTTTACAATTAAACCAGTATTTTGATAAATAAATGCTCGAAATATTGTGGATATTGTAGTATCAACTTGCAGTACCCTACTTAATTAAGCACTAAAATGTGATTTTACAAGAGTATAAAAAAAATAAAATTCACAACAATTAAAATTTTGCCTGAGTAAATTTAAACACTTTTTGCAGAAGAAATGCTCTAAAAATTAAATGAATTTCTCGAAAATAGAATTTAAATAGTTTTTGATCGAGTATGCATGCATCGGTAATACCCAAATGTCAAGGTCCGCTCTTCGTAATTGATGAAAAGATTTATTTCGAATCGTTCGGTTCACATCTTAGCAGACAGTTTCACTTCTGAAAAATTCAACATAGAAATTCTGGTGTTGCAAAGTTATTTGTTCTGTCACCCTCTCATTTTTTGAATTTCGTCAACTATTTAGTTCAAACAACCTGCAATATAACCAACAGTCTTCGGTATGACAGTACTCTGGTGGTATTTTGCAATTTACTCTGTAAATCAAATGTTACAGCGGCCAAAGTTGGCAAAAAAAAACAAATATTTGTTAAAATGATCAAGTTTTCATGATTTGATTAAAATTTTTGCCGAAAATAAAAAAGATAGGTTTGAACTTAACTCGTCAAAACC
Source organism: Argyra leucocephala (assembly GCA_963942445.1). NCBI lineage: Eukaryota > Metazoa > Arthropoda > Insecta > Diptera > Dolichopodidae > Argyra > Argyra leucocephala. The sequence continues at coordinate 113,969,061 of OZ012678.1, read as the reverse complement.
TAAAAAATGTCACTTATTTCGCACAAACTTCTTAGATTTGAATCTGATGTTTATTTCAAAGTATTCTTTACAAAACACGGATAATTTAAGCATTTCAGATATGAGCGTAAATCTAAAAGTTATATGGAATCATCATATTTTTGATATTGCGAAAAAAGGGGTCAAGAGGGGCAAAATGATTGCTTCTCTTCGTAAAAAATTCCAACGTTAAACAAAAGCAGTCGCAAGTCTTATACCCAAGATGTTTTAAAGCAAGTTACGAAAATTCATTAATAGTTCAAACTTCAAAAATGTGGAATCATATTCTCTCTGATGTGTTTCCATACTGAACATAAGCTCTATATGTATGTACTGAATATAAGCTCAATATGCACAGACATTTAAGGAAAATTTTAGTCTCTTTATTGATACGCTACGTCCTTTTAATGCCAATCTTATCTATCCAAACTAAGCAATACATAATTACTAAAGGTGCCAAATGTTTTGGCTATGTGTTATATAATTAGGCCAAATGTTTTATATAATATTTCGTTAAACCTGTTGCTAGTTTTAAGTAGGTAGATGGTAATGAATATACCAGTTCTTTTTAGATAACCAATTATCACTTAGTTGTACTTTTTTGATACCCCAATTCGACTGACTTTTATGTTGTTGTTCAACTGTTTTTTTACACCCTTGACAGTAACTTAGGAATCACCTTTTCGTGCTTAACTAAGTACGGCACTGCAATTTTACACTACAATATCTACAATATTTCTAGTATTTATTTGAAAAATTACTGACTCTACTCATTAAATGTGGAAAACTACTGCTATTGTCAGGAACTAAGCCTTCTTAAATATAATAGCTCCATTTTATTTTATTTGTTATCAGATTATACATACTTACTCTCAATTATTTTTTGTCATTTATTATATCCCAATGACAAAGGGTACTGGATCAGGTCGAAAAGTAGTATTCAAGATTTTAGAACAAAACAATACACCTCTAAACACACAAAACGTTATCAAAGCAATAGTAGACCAAATTCTTGATCAAAAGAAGTCTTTGTGTTAAGACTTAGAACATCATATTGGTTTTTGTTTTTCAAATTTATGAACGAATAATGATTAAGTTAGGCAAGCAAAAGTCATTCACTTTAAAATAATTTGAAATTTCTGAAATTGATTAAATTATTTCGAAATTAACATTAACTAAAATTATTTGATAAAAACATTGAAATTTTTAACGATGTTAAATTTTTAACGATTTGTTATAATTACAAATTTCTCATACAAATTTTATCAGAAACAAAGAGTACTCTTGAGATAAAGGAAAGCTTTTGATAAACAAAAAGTTTATATTTTCTTCTTCTTTTTTGATGAATGAACAAAACAACTGACAAATAAAGCTTTCAAGACAGTCTTCTAAGAAACAGAATTTTTATGTATGGATATAATATTTTTCAATTGACAATTAATTGGTTACTATTCAAAATATAATGTAAATAATAATACAAAAAAAAAGAACCGTTATTCCGAATAATAAATATTGTAAAAAAAAAACGGTTGATACGTTTTTGAAGAGATAATCAAAGCAGTACCATAACAGTAATAAACAAGCACCAATTATAATTTTTTTTAAATAAATCGATTGGGTGAGTCTTGATTGATTAGGCATTATAGTTAGGCTGTAGTACTCCTACCTAACATAATTAAAATTATAAACAGTTATTTTTACATTATCTGAAACTGTGAAACTTAATTGTTTTTTATTAAATTCTTGTTTCTTCATACATTTATCACTATGGACCCATTGTCATGTGACATCGTCACTACTAAAATTTAAAAAAAATCGAATGTTAATAAAATCAACCTGAATATTACTTAAAAACAAACTTATGAGTACAATATACTTCCTAGTTAATCTTGAATGAACTCTTTTAAAATTATCTCATTTAGTACACAAATTGAAATATGATTATTTACATCCGTAGGTAGGTAGGTACGTACGAAAATAATACAAAATAAAATATTTACATAGTAGCGCTTACATTTTAACCGCTTTTAATAACAAAGCTTTAAAAAATAAATACAGACATTTTTAAAAATAAAATGTTCTCTTTGTTTATTTTTTGCTTAATTTATTCACTTAAGTTTATATTTACTTGGTTCCATTTATATGACATGAGTACTTGCAAGTAGTTTTGAATTTAATTTAACAATATACAATATTTTAGAACTCCTCTTCATTACTAATAACTCGTACTATCAAAGAGGTAATCTATTAAAGAGGGAAAAAGTAACTAAAGATGAAGAAGAGTAACAAGATGTTGCTCCATCATTTACTGTTGATGAAGTAATTGAACATCCAAAAATAAATTGTGCTAGATCTCGTCTATTGCCTCAACATTTGCGACTGATTAACGAATAGCGCCCGTTTAATCAACGAAATATCAACGAAAATTATATGGACGTTATGGATCAGCAAGTGAAATTAATCCACGTATCTGTTACCCAAACAGATATAAAAAATCAAATAGAATATGAGACAATTGCATATCTTTACACATTAGAAGAAATGATTGAAAAGAGTAAACAACTAAAATCAGCTAGAATAGCTAAGATTATAAAACGTGAAAAAGAAATTGAAAAGAAATTTGTAAAATTAGAGCAGTGGAAAACTGATTTAAACACTAAAATTGCTAAGAAAAAATCAGATGCTCTTGCAGTTAAACAGCGAAAGGAGCTCTTAATAGAAGAAGTACGAAGACATTTTGAATTCAAAATTGATCCAAAGGATGATAGATTTAAGGAAATGTTAGAACAAAAAAAAAAAGAAGATAAAAGGAAAGAAAAAGAAGCAAAACGAAGGGCTAAAGAAGACAAAGTGATGGCAATATTAGCTAACATGACGAGCAATAAAGATTATCCAGAAACTAGTAAACAAGAGAAAAGTTAAACTTTATGATTTTATAATTTATTAGAATTACATTATAGTGTTAGTGGACGTACATAAGTATACATGGACGACACCAAGTGGCAACGCCAGAAACCAGATAGACCACATATGTGTAAGCAGAAGATGGAGAAGCTCAATGATAGATGTGAGAAACAGAAGAGGAGCTGAGATGGATAGTGATCACGAACTGGTAACAGGCGACTTCAAGCTGAAACTAAAAACCAACAGAAGCTACAACACCAACACCAATAGAAGAAAACAGCTAAATCTTCACTTGTTACAAAATACTGAAATCAAGTCCAACATGACCACGACCATCAGAGAAACAATTCGTCCGAATACACAGCAATGGGAAGAACTGGTTGTGAACATAAATCAGATCGCAGAGCAATCACTTGGCACTATCCAACACGAGAGAAAAAACTGGATTAGTGATGCAACTTGGGAACTAATAAAGAAAAGAAGTGATCTTAAGCAGCGTACTTGTAACAGAATTACAAGAGCTATAACAGCAGAATACAAAAACATAGCGAAAGAAGTAAAGAAAGCTGCCAGAAGAGATAAACGCAGACACTTCGAGAAACTCGCAACAAACGCGGAAAGAGCTGCAAACCAAAACAATCCCAGAGAATTATACCTACAAATAGGTAAAATCACTAACCGCAGACACACGAAAATCCAATCAATCAGAGACCGGAACGGTATCCAACTCTCTAATACGGATGACCAACGCCAGAGATGGAAAGAATACTTTCAGGAAACAAGCAACATCAACAACATCCCAATAAATAGTTTCCGAAGTAGTCCGAGTAGTCCAGAACTGAATATCCACACTGAACCACCAAGCTTACAAGAGATTAAAGAGGGCATAATAACGCTAAAACGGAACAGGGCTGCAGGTATAGATGAACTTCCATCAGAATTGCTACAAGCAGACCCGGAATCAGCCGCTGAATTATTAGAACCTCACATCACGAAAGCCTGGGAGGAAGAAAGACTACCTAAATCCTGGAAAAAGGGCTTGATTGTAAAACTTCCCAAAAAAGGACACCTAAAAAGCTGTAATAATTGGAGAGGTATAACACTGCTGAACATCATATATAAAGTTTTCGCAACCATACTGAATCGGAGAATACAGCCTAAAATTGAACAAAATAGAAGGGACGAACAGGCAGGATTTCGTCCAGAAAAGAGTTGCTTAGATCACACCAACATACTACGGCTGATCATAGAACAATTTGTAGAATTGCGCTCTCCGCTATATCTCTTGTTCATCGATTTCAAGAAGGCTTTCGACACGGTTCAACGTATTGCGATATGGAATGCATTAAGAAGAAAACGAATTCCCGAAAAATTAATAAGATTGTCAGAAGCTTTGTATGAAGATGCAGAATTAGCAGTTCTCCACTGCGGACAAATAAGCGACACATTCACCACAAATTCTGGAGTAAGGCAAGGATGTCCACTGTCACCACTTCTATTCACGCTGGTAATAGATGAAATAATGAAAGAAACGGGTTCTTCCGGAAGAGGTATAAGATGGGATCTCTCAAGGACACTTGAGGACCTTAACTATGCGGATGATATATGTCTGCTAGCGCATAGATTCTGCGACATTCAATATAAAGCAGACCTACTTCAGCAAGCAGCGCGCAGACTCGGGCTTGAAATTAACATAGATAAATCCAAGGCTATGAGGATAAATAACACCAACACAAACAGTCGAATATGTGGAAAGCTTCTTTTACCTAGGTAACATTCTAACAACAAACGGAGGTACAGAAGCAGATGTCAACAACAGACTACGTAAGGCCAGAGCTGCGTTCGGTGAACTAAGTCCAATATGGAAGAATGGCCAAATAACTAGAAAAACAAAGATTAGAATATTCAAAGCATGTGTAATATCAACACTTATGTATGGCAGTGAAACTTGGCGACAAATAACATCAGTCAAAAACTTCAAGTATTTGCGAACAAATGCCAAAGAAGAATATGCAGAATATTCTGGCCAAGCACCATCAGCAATAAGGACTTATGGCAGATAACAGGTGAAGAACCGATAATGCATCAAATTAAGCGCAGAAAATGGAGATGGATAGGACACACTCTAAGAAAACCATCAAATAATATAACAAGAATGGCCCTAGAATGGAATCCCCAAGGGAGCAGAAGGCGAGGAAGACCCAAGAACACCTGGCGTCGGACTGCGACTTCTGAGGTAACAAGATATGGACGAACTTGGGAGGAGATAAAGACCATTGCGTACAATAGAGAACAATGGAGGAGGCAAGTTGATGCCCTATGCTCCCACGAGGAGTAACAGGAAAAAAAAAAAAAAAAATAGTGTTAGTGATACTTTATATTCCATAAGTACCTATTATGACATAGAAAATTCAATTTTTCTTAAAAACATTATTACTTTAATACAGTTATAATTAGATTATCTGGGTTGCTTAGAACTGAGTTTGCTCCAAATAATTGAAAACTACTAACTATATTATTTTTATTATTCCAGCGGAAAACTATCTTGGCATTCTGGTAGACGCAAACTCAGCTTTTTCGACCAAATTAGGGCAACGGTGGATAAAGCGGCAGATCAACAGCAGGTGTCACAGTTTTGAATAGATTTATGGCCAATGTGAATGGACCTAAGTCGACGAGAACAAGACTGTTAATATTTTCGGTGCAGTCAGTGTTACATTACCTCTCCAAAGAGATGTGCAAACCAAGGCTTGGTTGAGTGCAAAGGAGGGCAGCCTAGAATAGCATCTTCCTATAGGACAATGTGTGAGCTGGATGTACTGGTTATTTGTGGAGTTACATTAATTACATTTCTAGCTCGAAAGCGGCAATCCTTGTATTGATGAAGAGCAAGGTAACCTCGAGGGCACAAAAAAGGGAGGAAAGATACAACATGCCTGAAATGTGTCAGGAGATGCGGAAGAAGGAATATAGAAATCGCTCTGCTACAATCCTAATAGAATAAATCAGGCCATAGCATTAATGGCGGCACAGAGAAGTGGACTACTTACTACCCTATCCAGTTCTTATTAAGGTACGATTATTTTAGCTTCTGCACAGGATGCGTAGGGATGTGTCATGCATAACGAGCACATCTTTTTCGGTTGTGTGTTCTCTCCTTATAGGAGCTGATAGCATACAGGGATGGCGAATCTTTTTTTGACTGCGTGCCAATAAAAATTATTTTAATAAAATGAAAATACATACGTGCCTTATTAAAAAATTATATATACATTTATTTCTATAATTAGATGACATAATCTTTAATGAGATTTTGTTGTTGAATATTTTTCGATAATGCATCAGTATCAGGATGATAGACAATTTTAATGAAATACAAGCCTCGCCAGGCTCGTCTGTTTCGCACATCAGATTTTATGTGATTCATTATCGAAAATAAGCATTTACATCTAGATCCATTTGATGAAAATATTGTAAGAATAGCTAAAGACAATTTCTTCATCGCATTAAATGTCTCTGGAAGCGAATACCAGGCCAATCTCGATCTCGAAAATCTCGATTTTGGCCCATTTCGGCAATTTTTGGCGTAAAAAACCGATTTGCAGTCCTTTTCGGAAGTTTAAAATACCACCAATCGATAGAGCACTTTCTATTTAGTTCACAAATTTTTTTTAAAATTTTAAAATAACGACTCCTTACCCTCTTACAAAGCTGATACGCATGCTCTGGAACATCCGGTATATTTGCGGAACACCTATTATGTAGTCAAATTCAGTCTTAGACTAATATTTCGATTTGTTCTAAATTTTTCGCATTAAAAGGTCTAGTCATAAAATTTAAATATTATATGAGAAAGTTAACGAAACTAAAGCAAAGTTTTAAGGTAAATTGAACAATGAAGTTTTCAAAATTTTATTCCTAACTTATATTTACACCAAGATGGAGCATCGGCCTACCACTGCAAATAGTGTAGCAAATATAATTTTACTACGCAAGCTTCTTATGTAATAAAAACATAATATTTATTTATTTACAATAGTTAGCGGTCACATTTGTTATAATTTAAACAAATGTGAATGCTAACTGGGGCTCTTGGCTCCAAAAATATAATCCAAAAACGGTACAATTTTAGATCACATCATAAATACAAAAAAAAACTAATGTGAAATGCATATTTAAAAATAGCTTAATTTTAATTTAAACAATTCCATAATCTTGAAAGCTTTGATTCAAGTTCAATGTTTTTTTTATTTTACTTTTCTCCTTTTTTTCGACTTATTTATTGAACGAATTTTTAATTTCAGATTACTTTTATTATTTTTCTTTACTTTCATTTTTATCTGATTATATTTTCCGGGTCATAAAAATATTTTATTTAATTTGTGTTACTTTTAAAGCCACTGATTAGAATATTTACGAATTTAAAATAAATGTACGTACATATATTATAGTTAATTATAAATTATTAACAATTACTTTCACTTGAATAAGACAACAAAAATAAACTTTTAAAATATTTTAAAAAGTTAGTAAACGTAATTAAATAAAGTTTTTGAATTTGAAGGGTGTGTTCCTAATAAGTAGACTATTTATAATTGCGACATATTTTCATATACAACTTAGTCATTCAATTCGAATTAACTAAATTAAAATTTCTCTGGTTTGTGTTTTTGAATTAGCTATTAGTCAATTCCAACTGAAATCTAGATATTTAAAAATGAATGTTTGTATATATGTTTGTCCAATAACTCCTTCGAAATGTATCGAGCAATTTCAACAATATTTTACTTGAAGGTATTTTGTTACATATAATAGAACCCGTGATATGTCGATTTTAAAAATTTCGATTAGTTCCAGTACCTGTCATATAATTCCTGGCAGCGATCAACTAAAAACCGAAGGTGTTATAGACCTGAAATTTTGTACTCTAAAACAAATAAATACATATTTTTCCGTTTTCCAAAATTGTGGACTATAGTTTAAGTAGCTGTCATATAACTCCTGTAGCAACCGGAATATTTGGAAAACCAAATAGGTTGCAAAACTGAAATTTTATAGTCAGGCACACTTTCAAAAACAAACAAATATTCTAGTGTGTAAAATTTTGCACTGCTCTCTTTTCAACAAAGTTAAACATATAAATATGTATATAAAGATTAACTACTAACATTTAGCATAAGTTTAAGAGTTTTATATTAATGTTACCGAAATAAAAATGTTTGAAATAAAATTTACAATAGAGAAAAACAATATTTTAGGTGCTAAAAAATACTTCTAATTACAAACGTAAAATTCTAACTGAAACTAGGCTTACTTTCTATTATCTTTTGAACAAATAAAAAAAACGTAGTATTTGCTCGCTCGTTGACATTCAAATTTTCATAAAAAATATTACTCAAGCATTATTTCGTTATAAATAATTGTTTTCCATCATTTCAATTTATCTTGGACACCATGTTTTTTATTGATTTATCCTAAACAACAACCTAATACGTAATAATTTATGTAAAAAAATAAAAACTAAATTTAAATTGAGGGTGCTGTTTCGGCAATTTGATAAATTAAAATTTAAGTATGTTAAAATAAATAGGGTGGAATTTTAATTCTAATTGAACATTAAACAAAATTTAAAAAACTAATTGAATTCGCCACGTCTCTTTATAAAATTTAATATATATATTATATTTTTTATTTAATTTCTATATTTTTAATTGATAATTTAAAATTTTCTATTGTTTATTTCCAATTTAAATTGTCGAAGAAATTGTCCATTTTGGTATATAGTGAATTAGAAATAGTGTTTGATTGGGGGACAAAACTTAAAAATGAAATTATAAATTAAACTAGTTCTTTCAGTAAAGAGTTTTAGATAACATTTAGATATGACATAGGACTACCCCTAAACTTTAATATAAATATATTTCAATATCAATCGATATAGGGACAATTCAACTTTAAGACACTACTAATAGTTTGAAATAAATTTTTTTTTTCAAGGATGTTGTATGATTTTGACTCTTATGTCTTTTTTTGATTTAATTTATCCAGCGACATTAATAGTTGAAGACACGAGAAGATGAAGGGGTTATCTAACAAAATCAAAATTCCGAGTAAATTGAAGTCAAAGTTTTTTTGATATCATTTTTTTTCGGCTAGTTTTATTAAAACCGGAATATACGAAAATTGTCAATAACGGTAGTACTTTTTTACTCATTACAGGCTGAATAATAAGAAACTTGTATTTTTTCTGTTATTTGTTAAAATGTGTAGATAGCTCCTTCATCCATTGAAATAAACCAAAAACAAAAACCAATATAAGTGTGAAAGAAAGGTTTATTAAATACAAAATGACGTAATATTTCAACAAAATACAATAATATTAATCAGTAATCATCAATAGTTTTTAGCAAATGGAAATTTAAATACATTTTATTCTTCAATATTTCAAAATTAAGCATTTTTCGTCGTCACAATTTTTAATTTTCATGAACAGAAATTTAATAATTAATATTTTTATTAATCATTTTTCATCTTATAATATAATATCTACTAACCATATTTTTTAATTTTTAATATAATAATAAACAGAAATTTAGTTAATTTTTTTATTTTTCATTATTTTAAAATTATAATTACTTTTTCATAAACTTGAATGATATAAGAAGTAACGAAAATATTAATATTCAACTCAAAAAACTAGCTAAATAGTTACCTATAAAATTTTAATAATATCGCTTTATGGCATATTTTCATCATATAACTCTTAAGACTCTAGATACGTCAGAAGACTCTATAAGAACCATATTTTTCAAATCGAATCCAATTAATACTGTCTCTAAATCTCACTTTTCCATTTAGTTCATCTTTTTTTCTGTTCGTTATATTGTATTTATATTTTTAGCTAAATTTCCGATATCTTTAAAATGTTCAGACATATCAATTATTTCATTATTTTTGGATGCACTCCAAATAATTTGTCGGAACTGTTCTGGTATAGAGCCATACTTCCACAATACCTTCTCTATTCTTCCAAAATCTCGGTCCGAATCTAGGTAGGATCCAACGTCCGGAAATTTATGATCGATGTTACGAAAGTAACCTCTTAAAATCAAATATTGGTACAGATCATTGTAAAATTTTTATATTGTCCTCCACAAGAATATCAGACTAAATTACTTATCGGTTCTATCTGAGCAAGGAACTATATATTTCTGAGATTTTCCGTCCAGGAGATATGAAAGAAAAAATACAAAACTTCTTTTTCAAATTTTGTTGTAATAATGTGAATTCCAAAATTATAAAACCACATTTGCATTAAATAAAACGCTTTGTATGTGGTTATTTTTGGAAAAGGCATAGTCTGCTGTAAATTCATTGTTATGAAAACAGTATCGTTTGATAGTTTTCTAGTATTTTTATCGTGCTGCATTGCTTCAAAAGGATAAGTAATAGTTCGTGAGCGCTCCTCGTTATTTTTGCCAGGATTTCAGGTATAGATACAGTGTCACTTTTGGGATATCCAAACTACAAATCGAATTTTGTGTCAAAAATGTTAGAATAATATGTTTTTTTAACTTTAAATTTTTCACACAATTTTTTGTTAACACATTCTTCAAGATAAAAGTTATGGATTTTGCTTTGATTTAGTAGAGGGAAGAGATACACTTTATGCGGATTTTTATTACGCGAATAATGTGAATCCTCCACAGGAAATTGTTTAATAAGCTCTACAACAAATTTTATATTTGCTTCATCGATTTTGTTTGGTCTGTTAGAATGTCTTCCTCTTTTATCGGGAGGTGGTGCAGTTGCATAATTATCTACTCTTTTTTTTTATAATGTCAACCTTTTGGTTGGTAAAACTCGTTTAAAAAGTTTATTCTATCTTCATCTATAAAACGCAAATTACATTTGAGTCTACACTCTTCTCTGCATAAAATACCTTTTGTTGGTTTTTTTCTGCACATCTTCATTTTTGTAAGATAAATATTTCTCACCCCTCTCTCTTGCAGGACTGGTCTTATGTTTTTGTCACATCTCTGGGTTACATTCTCTTTTTGGAATTATAAATTTTAGCAGCAAATACTTGTTTTCCTTTCTGATTAGTGTTTTCTTCAGTAGATTTCACAACTAATTCTCTGGTTTCTTTATCATTCTCCAACACCTTGATCACTCCAATATTTAGAAAAGCACTATACACCTACACTACACTAAGCACTGAATTGAATGTCAATTATTATTAAAACTAACTGCCAACTTACATATTGTGTGCTGTTGTGTGCCATATACATAAATAAAAAAAAACAAAACATTTCAAATAAACTTAAACTTGTCAAGTTTTGATGGGAAGAAGGAAGAAGGGTTTATGTACCGCACATAGCGCCTTCATTCCTTCAATTAATTTGCAACAATTTTGAAATACGTCTGGATGAAGGGGTGAAGTAATGTTAATACCTTCTTTGATTTGAATACTCATAAAGTTTAGTACATAACCCCTTCATACATTGATTATCTCAGAATCTATTGGAGATTTAGCTATTCTGATGATTGCATTTGATAGAGGAGGTCACATAACCTATAGATTTATGCAAAAAAACCCAATTTTGAAAAAATGTAAGATACCTCCTTCATCCACTCGTGTCTTCAGTTGTAATTTGATTTAACTAAATCTTTGTTGGAATTTCTAACTACGTCAATGTTATCAAATATGTCATACAGTTTCTAACGGTGTTTTTTCTATAGAGTCCACTTACAAAGAAATTTCGCTGACAAATTAAAGAAAAACAAATAATGCAAATTTTTCTAATGAAGTGTGGTGTAGTGGTGTGTGCATTTTAGTTTCAATTGCCTTTAATATCTAAAATAGTATAAGTGTTAGTAAAAATAGAATATGTATAACCGAAAATAAAATAAAAGTATATATTAGTTTATTAGATTTAAGAGCTTTATGTTTTGTTAATATTCAATTTTAATTTGATTTAGTTTGTAAACAAATTTATCTTTAGGGAAATAAATGAATTCTAAATCTAAATCTAATCTAATAATAACAAAGATTATTCTTATAAGTTTAGTTTATGAAACACCGCTTTCCTGAAAATAATAATTCATGATGAAGCACACCAATTAACTTTCAGAATCTCAAGAAATTTTAAATACTCATACTTTATATAGAATATATATATGAAATATTCCATTACAACAGGTATTTTGATTCAAAATTGTTGTCAAACATTTTTAAAATTTTCGTTGGTTTCTTCAGTCGTTTCTAAGAGACAAATAATTACTACCACAATATTAAAACACATCTTCCTTATTCAAATTTGACTTTCAAAATAAAAACTGTGTTCAACAATTTCAAAAACTAACAAAATTAAAAGCTAAAACACCCTTCTAAGCATAGAAATCCGACAACTAACATTTTAAATTATAATAGTGTAAACAAATTGTTATGCAGACTTGGACATAGCAAGTTGAAAAACACAATAAATCTGAAATTATATATTAAGTATCTTATAAAATCTCTTAATCTTTAATATTTTCACCTTATAACAAATAAAAATATTTTTTTTTATAATAACCCTATTCATGTGTTCTATACTGTACATTTACAATTATTACACACATGATTTCTACTAAGCCACTTTATTCTTTTTGTGTAAATCCGAAAAAATAATCATGTTATCAGAACGTTTATCATTATGATCTTGAAATGGTAGGCCATTAACTTTTTTCTTAACAACAGAATTTTATACTCTTTTAAAAAGACATTGTCTGACTGAAAATAGAATTGCATGCCAAAAACAAAATATAAAAAAATAAATACAAAAAAACAAAATTAATAAGAAAATTATTACAGGTTTATATTTATTTTGTATGTGTTTGAATGGATTGAAACAAAAACAATTATTTACAACAGAAATAGAAATGGAAGTACATAAATTCAATGCAACGTAGAATCGTATTTATTGGCGGTTAGTGGTGCTTTGAACTTGACTGATAATAAGGGGGGTAATTATTATAATGTCATTGTTTTTTAAAGGGACAGATTATTATTTTAATTATTATTAAGCAATATTTCAAAACATATTGCAACACAAATAAATAATTGCAATTAGGAAATTTCAAATAAAAATTCATTGGAAACAGAATTTCTTATCAAAAATATTAAAATGATAACAAATTTTTAAGATTTAAATTTGTTTAATTAAAAACAAATGTTTCAAATTCTATGGAAATTTCTAAATTATTAAATATTATTAGTATTATTATTATTATTTTATATGAGAGAATAATAAAGTCGATCATTGACCCAAAAAAAAAAATTATCTAATGGGTCGAATATATTCTCTACTATTTCAAGCTCGGTTAGCACTCCTGAAAGAATAATATGTTTCTTTAATATCTTTGGTTTAATTAATTTTAACCCTTTCTCAACTTTCTTGCTGAAGTTATATGTTGATAGCCCTGTACGTTTATTTTCATTTGCATTTTTATTCTACTATCACTAGTTCTTTCCATTTGTCAATTTATAGTTCACAGAATATGAAAAATATATTATAATAAAAATATATATGTATGCATTTGAATTATTAGTAAAAAGCTCAACTCTACAAATTAAATTGTGGAATCTTAATCTATGCTAACGTACGCTATTGGTAGTCGGATACATCTAAAACAAAATAAAAAATGTGAACTACGGAAATGCAAAGTCTGATTCTAAATATGTGAATAAACATTAAGAGATTAAAACGAAGCAGCAAAATCAAGACATTTTAGGTATTGTCCGTTGGAGTCAAAATAGACTAAGAAACACTGGAGAGACAACATAAATAGAATGAATGAAGGCCGGCAGGTAAAGGTACTAACGAATTACCAAATCAATATCACATGTCTATCAGGAAGGCTTCTCAAAACATAGTATGAATGTTGGAAGTCGTTATCACATAATTGAGGATCAGAAATATCGAAAAAACAGTCACTAAATGCCTAATTAATCTTATAATTATGGTTTATTTTATTTTATTTTATTTTCTTTGTTTTAATTGTATGTTGCAATTTTAAATTTGATAATTGTATTGGCTGCGTAAGTTCGAACGACATAAGTTCGATAGAAAACGTTGCATAAGTTCGATAAAAATTTGTGTTTGAAGTGTCGAATGAAATTATAAAAATTAAAGACGACATAAGTTCCAAAGTTGAATTCATCGAACTTATGTCATTTTTAATTTAAATAATTTTTTGTCTACCTTATACTATTTTTGTATCAAACTTATGTTATTCGAAATTATATGACAGTGAGCCAATTTGTATTATATATATTTAAATGTTTTTAATATGATTTTTGTTATTCTTTTTTTAATTTTACAATTTGACAATAAAACTATGTTCATTGTGATCGTGCCTGCGCAACAAAAAAAATGTTATTATATTATAAGCAAGTTGTCAAAAAGCAATTGCTAGTGTTTATAGTGGTCGGTGTTGCATCCAGCGTCGTGCAAATTCAGTATGTATCTTACTGCGCTTGCATTAATAGTTATTATAAGAATAAATAACAAAATAAAAATCATAGGGTACCAAGCATTGATAAGACCTATTCTTATATGCTTGATCAATATGGTACAATATAAGTCCATCATGTATGAAGTTATTGAGAAAGTGTATGAGGCATTGACAAATAAATTCAGAAAAGCGGAAACAGAATACAAACACATATATCGAACAAAACGCTCTATGAGGTTAGCAAGATAAAAAAAAATCGATCAATTCATAATTAATCTAATAACAAAACATTATTCTAAGATAGGGTAGGTGACAGAAAATAGTCTGATTGCTCACTCAATATAGATGATAGGTACATTGAGAAGATAATGAGCTCCGGTTATACCCCCAGAAGGATTGATTTATATGGATAAAAATAAATATATTCAAAATGAAAACTATCATCGGTTCAAATATAATTTTATAATTAATAAAGATATAATATAACTAATAAAAAATAATATAGATATATAATATACAAAAATATATACCAAATAATTAATATAGTTTAATAAAAAAAGGCCCACATTTCGAAAGGGAAAAGGACCTATAAAGTTGGCCTACAGATTTATCTTAAAAACAAAAAAAATAAAAATTGGTTTTTTGATCAAAAATATTTTTCTTTTCCAATTGAATAATAAAAAGAAGACAAAAAATGTATAAAATACGAAGGAATAAAGAATAATAGATAGCTAACAGCTGATTAAATAAATTAATAAATTTAGGAAATTTAAAATCTTAGAGTACCTTTTTTAGTAGGTCATTAAGGATGAAAACAAGAAATAGAATAATTTGGTTTAAGTGTTTTTTGTACAAATCCCACCTAACAATTTTATTTCTATAAGACTCTTGCGCACTCTAATAACACTATTATAAGCACTCTTACAACTGTATTGGTGTTAATTTGAGTTCTTCGAAATTGTTGCGAAACGTTATAAATACATATACATAAATGGAGAATCCCATAAGGCACCGGAGCAATTGCTGTAATATTTTTATAGGATTAGTATACATATATATTTATTAGTGTATTTGTTTTTATTTTTAAATCAAATTCATTTGAAATAATTTATGTTGTGCGAGAGTGAGAAAGGTATTTTTTTTATATTAAAGTAATAATTTTATGGAGTTTATATTTATTCATGAGAAAGGGAGATAGATATCAATTAAATATTTTTATATTTGCATGTAAATGATTTATAACATAAAAAATGTATAACTAATAAATAATATTTTACGGTTAAGAATAATTGTATTAATATTTATAATTATTGTGACCAAAATGCAAAATTTGGCTGATTACAAAATTTCATTGACATTTATTGTAATAATACTTAATTTGAAAATTGAAAAAATGCATTGCTCTTCAAAAATAATAACACTACTACTACTATTCTACCAATTCTATTCTTTTAACAACACTTTAATCCTGGATTACGCACTTTTAAACTTATAAAAGCATTGCTGTAGCACTTGCTGAAAATCCAATTATAACAACTCCCGCAATTGCTATAAGAGCACTCTTATAGCAATATTAATCACATTATTCCCATAAAAAAAAATCATTATAACACATTAGTGCTTATCGGGAGTCATATAGGAGTCTTATATCACTAATTTTATTTTTGTAACAATAAGATGTTACGTGGGATATCTATATAGAACAAAAAAAAATGAATAAAAATAAAACACATTTAAACATTTAAAAAAAAAGTATACTTCTCCCGTTTGGATGTTATGTTATTTGGATATTATGACAAGCACATTAAAAGAATTGAGTCTATTCAAAATAATATGATAAAATTCTGCCTTCGTAATTTTAATTGGTAACAAAATGCTACAAGTTACAAATCTAAATGTCAACTAATTGATGTTTCTAAATGAAGAAATGTACCGGCAGTAATGTTTTGCTATGATAGCTTGTCAGGTAAAATTAATTGCCCTCAAATTTTAAACTATTTTAACATTATATGCACCAGCACGAGAAATTTGTTCTCGAAGATTTCTGTAACTAAACGCACGCAGAACAAACTATGGTTTTTCAGATCTCAGATCAAATCTCAAAAATTATTTAATCCTTGTTTCTCTGTTATCGACTTTAATGATGTAAGAGAAATTTTTAGAAGAAAAGTCACAATATTTTTAAATAACTCGTAATTTATTATTTGGTTTACCGATATTCATTAGGTAATTAGCTATTTTTAACACATTAAATAATATTTTTATTGTAATTTTTTACTTTACCAATTATTTTTAAACATTATGAAATGTTTATTTTTAAATTAAGTATGCATTTGTAATGAACTTTAGTTTCTAAGTAATTTCTGTAAAAGTGTTAATTTCCCAGTAGATAAAGAAATAAATAAATAAATAGACCATTTTAATCAGTATTAAGGATATTGTTTTGAATTATACTGTTCTAATTATCGTTTTATTATCCAAACATATACAAATTAATCAAATAAATTGGTTTATCACTCACAATTTATCTCATCGAACTATTTTCTCGTGAGACACGAAAAAATGTTTCTTTTAAAACTATAACACTAAAAACACTTAATCTCTAAAACATCAAAGATATATAAAAATAATTTAAAAAAAGAGACCTACATTAAATTACACATCATTTAGGTTAATAACCGTCATTTAAATATATATGACGGTTTATATATATATGATTCAATTATTATGAACTTCATTTTTCAAAACAAGTTGTTCAAGTTTAGAACTATATAGTATTATACATTTTTATAATAATCAAAAACAAGATCATAATATTCGATATATTTTTGTATTTTAATAAATTTTTGTTAAACATATACAAAATATGAATTCTCAATTTTCTTAATACTAAATACAATATTTGAGTTCGTTGAATTATAATGATTGATTCAGTAACATATAACCAGTTGTCAAATTCGTTACGCTTTGCAATGTTGTTGCTGTCAAACCAACATGAAAGAGTAATGAAAATATTTTAAACAAATAAAATAAATATGCAGGTATATTATTACAGGGTGTCTGAATATACCAGCAGTGCGACAGAATATTACTTGAATTATATAATTTTGTTGGTTATATTTTAATCGTCAAACTAAGAAGTGATGCCGATTTTTATCAAATGATTGCGCTATTGATTTTGAGTTTTCTGTATAATTAATCACAAGTTATTCTAGTCTCCAAGAGAACTACATATTTAACCATATTTACAACACATTACCAACAATAATTTAATTGCCTTTAGAGACTTGCTTATAGGCATTGATAGTTAAAAAAACAATAAATTAGAAAAATATTTTCCTCAGTTGACTCAATTCTCATCAAACACAAACAATTTGGCTTGTTTCATAAAATTCTAAATGGTTCAATTTTCTAATTGAAAATTTTTTTGTGAAAGCATTTCGTTAAGGAAACTCTGGTCAGTACAACACTCTGTGTGATGTAACAAAATTTCAATAACTTTAAGGTGCCTATTACACATCATTCTTTTCATCAATCATTTCGTCCATAAATTGACAGTATATGGATGAAAAGAATGATGACCCATGACACATCAATCATGCACTCGTCAATCTTTTCATACATTTTGTAAGGACACACTGTGGAAGTGTTCTGAATATATTGATAATTTCGAAACATAAATATAATTTTTGGGGGGAATGTTTTTAACTTCAATTTAAATTGAATTTTTAAAGTAAAGTAAAGGGTATAAAAACAGCAAATTATTTTTTTGCACATTTGAATAATATATCGATCGTTTTTTTACAATAATTGCTACAATTATATAAAAGCAAAAAAGCAAAAATGATTGATGACATGATTGATGGGAAGTTTGTTTGCATGATTGATGACATGATTGATGAGAATAGAACCACCATCAATCATTTCTCATCAATCAATTGTCAATAGATTGACAATATATGGATGAATGATTGACGAATGATTGATGTGTAATAGGGCCCTAATACCTAATTTAGTTCTTTGGTACTTAATCTTTATATTATTATTTGACCACATATTACGATGGAGAACTCGAAGTCAAAAATATGAATGCAAGGAAAAAACGTTGGAAGAATTTAGTATCAAATCAGAAATGAGACAAGGGGATGACATCAAATTATGGGATACATTAAGTTATGGGAAAATTCGATTAATTTTACTAAATCGTCGCTGCTAATAGCCTATATGTAGACGACATTGCGATAGTTGGACAAAATTTGAGAGCCTTGGCAGAAAATTTGCTGGTACCTGAATGTGAAAAATCGCAAGTATCTAAAAATGTCTAGATGAACCGCAGAATATAACAATTGCAGAATACAACTTTAAGGGAGTATCAAGCTTCAAATATCTCAGAACACTTATTCACATGTGGCAACGAGTGTTATTGTATGCACAATGGCATACAAAATAAAATTCAAATGGGCAACGGGTGTTATTTTACACACAGTAAAAATTTAGTAAAATTTTGCAAAGAAAAATATTTAGTCTTCGTCCTCATATAAATAGAGGAAGATGGGCCGATAACGTGGAAAATGATACGCTAAAGTTACAAGGTAAAAATTTGAAAACGGTTGCCAAAGACAACTCCAATGGAGAAACATTATGAAAAAATTCTAACCTCACCCCGAGCTTTAACGCCATATGATGATGATTACTTAACCACAATTTAAATTATAGTCAATGTAATGTAAACAGTAACATATTTCAGCTTTAATACTAATATATGGATTAGGACAAAAATCCTAGTCGTTGAGAAAATTATATCAAAAAAACCAAATTCGAAACAATGTTTTAAATGAAAAATTTCGCTTTGAAATGACCTTGTAAACAAATATTTATGCAAATAGCATTACCTTTAGCTTAGCTTACAGAAAAATATCAATAACACTCACACTGAGTAATTGTATAGGTAGGGTATATAACCAGCTTTATGTCAATCTAAATTTTAAATTGTACGATTTATTTCATCTCAGACCTACCATGTGTATTACATTCAACAATGAGAATCTCAAGCACTCTATACATGCAATATGCAAAATTATTTTTATTTTTCAAATAATTTATTTATTTTTAAATCAATTTATTAATAATTTTCAATTTTATTTTTCTATTTTTGTTTTTTGATGGAGGAAAAACCTGAACATTTTTATTTTGTTTATCTCACTCTAAAATATAAATAAACAATATTTTTTTTGTTTTTGCGAATTCCAGTTTTATCAATGAATTTAAAAATATACGACTTAACTAAAATTATTAATTAACAAAAAACGTTAAGTTGTGTATATTTCAGGTGGGGTTTAATAAATTTGTAATTGAAAATAAATAATTATCATTGTTGTTGAGATGAATATTTTTTTATCGAAATGAAAACAACAGAGTTAATATGCAAAACGAAGTACAAAATTTGTTTTTGTTTACTTTTGTTAACGTTTTTTATAAATTACATGCATTTTATTAAATTCACAATAAATCACTCTTTTTTTAAATTTATTAATTATAATTTTTTGTTTTTGTTATTTTTCGTAATTAACGAAGCTTAATTTTAATAAACAAAAATTTTACTTCTTATAAGCTTTTATTTTTTTTTTGCAAAATTTTAGAACAAATTTAATAAAGGTTTGTGTATTGGATCAAATATTTTCATAGGATAGGAATATGTATTTAAAAAAGCTTTTTGATTTTCTTTAATTTACTTTTTAGAGTTGCCACAACGTAAGACTTATCTGTTAATTGGTTTATTTTTTTTTTGCTTTTGAGTACATGAAATTTATTCAAGCCATTAATAGCTGCGTTTTTTTAATGATCCAGATCTATATTGATCAAAAAGCTTTTTTGAATTTCATACAAATCGCTAATCCAACTTTTTATCAGCATCTCTTTACAGATTATAGGAAATTTATAGATTTGCCTTATTATGACAATAATATTTGACAAAATAAAACGTCGAAGTAAATTGTTTATTTATTCAATCTGCAATGTTGATTTATTTTAATTTTTTTTTATAATTTAAATTTAATTAAATAAACGGAATTTTATTTGTTTTTATTGAATAATAAATGTTTTTAAAGCGCAAATCAAATATCAGTGCAAATCAAATATCAGCATTTAAGAAGATTTACCTTTGACCGAATTTGAGAATTTATATGGAGAAAAATTCGGTTATCAACATTAAGACAAAAAGAAATATAAAAACGAAAGACACAACAGAGCAAACAAATTCAAAATTACATACTGAAAAATAAGAACAAATATTTCTACAAACATTCAAATCCATTTTTATTATAAAAAATTAAATTTAAAAATCGCCAATATTTTTTATACATATCGTCGGCTTAGTGCTTGTTTCGGACAAACGCCATTTTTACATTTTTTGTTCTAAATATGTTTTCTAGTGTTTATGAGGGTGATCTTTCAGAATTTCTTATCGGATTTGTCCTATCTCCAATAAGTTTTGAGATATGTTATGTCCGTTTTCGTACAAATCCACATTTTTTAAATCTTATTATTGCTTATTTCGGATAATTCCATGTCTTTCGGATTTGTCCGCCGGCCACCATATAGTTTTCTAAAAATTGGTTGAGAAAACTTAAGTCGGACAACTACATTTCCAATGGAAATGTCCTAACATATATATATATTGTTTTGTTACTTATTTTTGCTTAATCCATTTATTAAATGACTATATTGTGTTAAACCTATTTAATATATCCGAACAAATAAAAAATCATATCAGTGCTTATTTTGGACAAATGCATATACTTTTACATATAATTGTTAGCGTGGAGTTGTCCGAAAAGGAAATATTTTATTGTACTTTAATTTCGTACATCTCCATTTAACGAGAGTGAGAATTTATAAAAAACTATAAAAGAGAAGACAATATTTTTTACATTAGTCATTCTTTCGCCAAGCATCGAAGCGTGAGGTTGTGTTGAACAATGGAATCACCACCACCAGATTTGTCGTTAGAATTAACTAAGTAAGTGTTTTTGTTCTTATATAAATTATTAAATGATATTTATTTTATTTATTATGCATTTTAGTATGATGGAATCGATTTTTGGAAGTAGTTCTGAAAGTGAATATCTCGTTTCAGCTGCAAAAGGAAGAGGGAAGTCATTACAGGAAGGAATTGCCTCAGAAAACTCCATAATTGACTTTTCAGGTAAAATTTTATTTTGTTTTTATTTAGTATGATAATCTATTATTAATTCACTAGCTCCGTTACCAGTCATAAATGACGGAAGTTGTATATGTATAACTTTTAATAAACTATGTAAATAATAACAAATAAGAACATTTTTCATAATTATTAATAAATTTATTGGGTGAGGGATAATATCTTTTGAATGTGGCCTCCTTTTATTTATTACAGATGATGATCTAATTAACGATCCAAATTTTTCTCCCCAAACTGAAGCGAATGAAAATAGACTTTCCACTAAATTCAGTGATATCAGTGGTAAAAATATTTTAAATATTTAATTATAAAAAATTTAATTGAATTGTCTTACTAGATTTTTCCGAGAGAGAAAATTCAAGTTTAAGAAGTTTACCATCCAGTCTTACTACAAATTCGACACCCATACCAAAAAAAAGGAAACGTAGACAACCAAAATTATGGCAGCGAAATATCAAAAAGAAGCTCAGAGAATCTGGACAGCCCTATGTTAATGAAAAGGGTAAGTCATGGGAGGAAAAACAAATGAAACCTGGCTGTAAACACACCTGTTTCTTTATGTGTTCAAAGATTTTTGGTGAAAACGATAGACAAAAAATTTTTGATTCGTTTTGGAGTCTAAGTGACGATGAAAAAACCATGTTTTATTTTAAATATGTAAAACAAAAAGCTGTCAAATCAAAATAATATTTATGTTCAGGTTTAAAAAACTGAAATAAATTTATTTTTTAAATAAAGGTGAATTTACTGGTTCGGATAGATTTAGCCGAACTCATGCGCATGCATAAATTTTGTATGAAAAATGACAGAATTCAAATTTTCATACAAAATTTATGAGTGCGCATGAGTTCGGCTAAATCTATCCGAATCAATGAATTCATCTTAAATGTAGAATAAACTAAAAACTGCCAAATCAAAATAATATTAATCTTTTGTACTTAAGGTTAAAAAAGTGAAATAAATTTAATTTATTAAATAAATGTATATTATTTTCTAATTAAACATTAAAAATTATTGATCTTAATTTATTTCTTGTTTCGGACAATTCCAAATGCATTCGGACAACTCCATGAACGCATAAATAAAAATTTCTAAGTCATGGGATTTAGCCAATGGTGAAAAATCATGCTCTTATAAAAAGCTTCATAACTTACATCAAACTTAACTTCAATCCTTAAAATTTTCAAAATTAATAAAAAACTATACTTTCATTTAATACCGAAAATTTTATTAAAATCTATAGAGCAGTTTTTGAGTAATTAAACTTTAAACTTTAAACTCGTTTTCCCAAAATTCTGGTCGTTGGCGCTTGTCCGAAATAAGCACAAAGCCGACGATATGTATTTTTGTTTTCAATTTATTACAAAAAAGTTTTAAACTGAAATAATTTTTATATGTCAAAAATAATTTCCTTAGTCGTTTTTTAATGATCTGAGATCTATATAGATCTGGATCATTAAAAAAACACAGCTAATATAATAAAGACAATTTTTAACAAAGTATTAACCTAATTAATGTATATAACCAATGAATCAAAAATTTTCAACGTAAAGCGTGTTTTAACTAAATACATTTTTTTTCTTTATTCACATTATTCTACTTGTTTATTCTCCTTGTTTATTTTTAATTAAATAAATCAACGAATAAACAAATTAATAATAAAATCAATTAATCAATTAATAAAACAATATTTTTAGATTTGTAATACTATGTTCGTATTTACCGTGTTAACTATGGTTTAGTCCTTAACTATAGTATAAACATAATTTAAGTGCGATTTGTTTTTTCCATATAAAACTAATCATACTTGTTACTATAGTTAATACATATATACATATATACATACATATATACATATAGACACTGGCAAGTTAATATAAAAGTATATAATAAATCACACTTAAATTATGTTAAGTTCATGCTCACAACCCTGCATTTATGTTATATCGTAGTTTTTATAGTATTTTTTTATTTTTGTGCAACCTGGCAATGATACTTTTATTTATAAAAAATTATTTCGTGATATTTTTAAGTTTCAAACAAATCAAAATGTAAACAAAATTATAATATACCTGAATATACCTATATATTCAACAACGATATATTTCCAGACAACAATAGTAAAAATTAGAAAAAAGAAAATAAATTTGTTATATTTTGTCAATTTTAAATGTTAAATCTTTTAAAAAAAATTTATTTTTCTATTGATTTATTCAAAAAATAAATTATGATAACAATAAATTAATACGAAAGAAATATATATACATATATATTTGCCTAACTAAAAACAAGACATAAACCAAAAATTATTAAACAAAAATTTTTTTTCTAGATATTTCTTTCCTGTAAATTGTACAAATGAATATAATGTTGATTTAATTTATTTTTAAAAATTTTAAATTTTAATATTTTTATTTATTTTTAATAGCATTTTGTGTTTTTCCATTACTTACAAAATCAACTACAATTTTTTTTACAATTTTTTTAAAAAGTATTGTTTGCTCCATTATTTATTTTTTATTTTGATAAACTATAAAATCGTCAAACTTAACTATATTTTGTATAATGCAACACTGTTATTCAACCATAGTTAACAAAAGTAATTTAAATACAGAACATGCTATAACATGGAAAAAATATGTTAAAAATACTGGCAACACCGTTCTTTTTTTAATTCCTATTTTGAATACCTACTTTAAAAAAAATTATTTTAACATAGACACAAACCATTTTATTTTATTGCTTTAAAAAAATATTTTTTTTAAATTATAGGAAAAATAAATTTTAACTGTCAAACTATATCAAATAAAGAAAACTTAGAAAATCTATTTTTAAAATATTCCGAAAAATGATTTTACGTGCATTTCGTGATAGACAAATGCTCCTAATGGAATTTTCTCAGTTTGATTGGACCAAATACGTTATTTTTAAGAAGTTATTTATTAGAGTATAGAAAACTGGAAACATAACAATACAGTAATTAGTAAAAAAATTTTCAATAATTTTTCAAAACTCACTTTTTTAGACTTGTTTTTTGTAAACGATATTTTGTGATGTAGAATGAAGTTCTGTCTAAGTTTCTATTTAAAATAATATTTTAAAAATGTTAAAAATTGCAGTTAAATAAAAATACTTCAATCGAAAAAATGTACGAAAAAATAAGTCATTAGTCTCATAAGAGGAAAAAGATAGGTGAACTTTAAGGAGTTTGACCTACACACTATCAAAATGGATTTCCACTGATAACATAAAGAATTTATTTAGTTTTCCCTAATCGACTATTTTCTGCAACATATATCATGTATACTGGTATCATGCTAATTAACATAGCATATTTCAACAACCTATTCCTAATTTTTCACATTTTACTATTGAAAGTTTAAAATATAGTGTTGATGAGCACGAATCTATTCTATGCTACTCTGATTTATTAAGCCTTTAATTAACATCTTATAATTTTTGACAGACACAAAGAATCTCGATTTTTCTTCTTCAATATTTTTCTATTGCCTTTATATAATTTAAATCTGTTTTGAATATTTTTATTTTAGAAAAATTCACCATATTCGATTTATCTGATCCTACTTAGTTTTTTGAGTTATTTGATTATAAGGTTATTAGTGATGTATTCCCTGGACCATATACAGTACCATATTTAATTTTAAAAAACTGTTCAAAAATCTTTTCCTGAATACTATGGAAACTGAATTTCAGACTGATATCATTTACACAATTAAGGCATTTTTGACTTACTGCCTTATATGGTGTAATTCTATTAAAAATTAAAAAACTGAGTTTTCCTGAATTCTTTATAATATGGATGAAATCATTTTTATTCAATAGAACTCAATAGAAGATCAACTTTTTCGAAATTTTTTAGTGGTATCTTTGGTGTACCACAAAGTGAAGCATTTAGGTCCCTTACTATGCATTATCTCAATTAATGATGTAAATAAACTCATTAAGAATAGTAACGTGATGAATGATCAACGAATGGCCGGCGATATGAAAATTTATAAAAAAATATCCTTATAGGTTTAACCATTGTACTATTCTACAGAATGATCTAGATTCGTTGCTTAAACGGGGAGACACATAATAGTCTCCTCCTTAATATTGATAAATGCGCGGTTATTCCTGTACTCGTAGATTCATATTACATTAATAGCTGATTATACTTTTGATTCTGAACTAATCAACCGAGTTTTTCATTTTAAAGACCTTGGTGTTCTTTTTGATGATAAGCTCACATTTAAGTTTCACTTAATGACATAATTAACAAAGCGCATTCTATATCAGGTTTTTTAAAGAGTTTGATGATCCATACACTACTACTAAATCTTTATTCACTACTCTTGTTCGTCCCCAGCTTGAGTACGCAAGCCCTATCTGGTCGTCTCACTACGTCATTCATATTAAAAGAATTGAATCTTGTTTAACCCAATAATCCTACCTCTATATATAATCGCCTTAAGCTTCTTCAAATGTATAAATTGCAATCAAGAAGGGTTGTTGGGGATTTCGGATTTGTTTTATCTTATTCATATATCTGGAATGCAATGGTGAAATTGATTCTCAAATTATAAAAGATAAGACTAACTCGTACGCTAACACCATGATTGATTTTTTTTTTTTTTTTCAGATAGAAGAATATCATCAAAAAGGGCTTCTACTTCCGTTCTATATACTGGGGAAGAACGAAGTGAAGTAGAATGGGTAGACTTTAAAGTGTCGGCACTTTAACGCACTAACGACTTCCATCCTTTTGTTAAAACTAAAACTAGTCTTTAAAGTCTACCCATTAATACATTTTTGACTCTATTACTTCAAATATCTTTGATCAAACAAAATTCCATTAGGAGTTATTGTAAGATAAAAGCTTTTACCATAACACAGTTCGAACGGTTTCGTCCGTGTAAGTCTTCTAACAAAGTTTTGACTGTCAGCTAAACGTGAAACTTCGACATTGACATGCCGAGAGAGACCACTTTTATGGCGTACAGCCAATTTTTTTATTTTGTCTTTAATGAGAGGTACCCTGAGATCCCTATGAATATCAGCATTTCGAACAAACCATGGGGCATTAACGTGGTGATAGTTTGAATATGTAATTGTTTAGCACAGCCCCATATTTTAATACCGTATGCCCAGATTGGTTTTAATATATGATTGTAGATTAAAACTTTATTATACGTCGAAAGCGTAGATGTTCGCTCATTTAGCCAATACAAATGTTTGTATATTAGATCCAGTTCTAGTTTTTTTTTCTTGACGTGTTCTTTCCATCTAAGATTTGCGTCAAGCATCATACCAAGATATTGATATGGTATGATGACATTTTTTAATCTTACTGGAATGTTCGACTCAACTTTTTTATTTGTAAATATTAACGTACATGGATTTTACTTCATTCAGTTTGTTGCAATTTATTTGTAGTACGGACTGCTAATATCTCTAGAATATAACTAGTATATATAGTATAGAGCCCAGTATACTACCTTGTGATACTCCTGCGTTCATATTTTTTAGAACAGAGTAATCTTCTGCTTTTTTAATTTAAAATAATCGTTTTGATAAACATGACGATATCAGTTCGACATATGTTTCAGGGAGCAAGCAACGTAGCTTGTAGATAAGCCCTTCATGACATATTTTGTCAAGGGCTTGGGCAACATCAAGAAGCACTCAAGAGCAGATGTATTTCCTTCCAATGTTTTTTCGATGACGTCAGTTATTCTATGAACTTATTCGACAGTTGAATGTTGTTTTCTAAACCCAAATTGATGATTTGATATAATGTTTCCGGTTTCAATCATAGGTTGCATTTTTTTAAGGAGTAGTTTCTCAAACAACTTAGAGATTACTGGTAACAATGAAACAGGTCTGTAAGACTTGGGTTTGTTTGGGGGTTTTCCTGGTTTATGAATCATGAAAACCTCAGCCATTTTCCATATACCTGGGACAAATTTTTGTTTGAGTACTGCATTCATTATTTTTGTTTTTTAAATAATAAACTGTGTTGTTTTAAATTTAACACTAATTATCTTATTTCACAATATTTCTTAATTATTTTAGTTTAAATTTAATTGATTTCGGTCTACTTAATTTTGGTTGAGCAAGTCTATTTAAATTTAATTGCAGTCGTTTTCAACTTTATTCGATATAATTTCTAGATTTTTTGCTTCTTTGAGCAAAGAAAAAAATAATTCTACAATTTTAATCTAAATTAAAAAAATTATACCCACAAAATATTATAATAAATTAAATATATTATTTTTAAAATTTAATAAATTTTTAAGTAGATTTGTAATTTTCAATCTCTGACGACAAATTTAATAATTTTAAATTAATATATTCAGTTTTTGAAAAATTTGTCAGATCAAATTGTATTATTATTATAAGATATGTTGTAACAGCAGCAATAATCTAAAAATAAAAAATGAATTAAAATTTGATAACAAAAATTAAATTAAAATAATTTACTTACAGAAGTTATTAGCTTGTAATCCAAGTTAAAAAATCCAGCCGCAGTAAAACTTGTACTGCGATGAAGGATTTTCAATGAAAAAATTTGAATCTAAAAAAAAAAATAGTTTTTTTTTTCTTTAATTTAAAATCAAATTTAAAAAAACTCTTATTTTTTTTGCTTTCAGTATTAAGCTTACAACTTGAAATAGTTTACTGTTCTCAACATTTGCTTCTACTGAGTGTAAGATTGTACCAGTTTCAGTCATCTAAATTTTAATAAAATTAATTATTATTAAATATTAATAAAATAGCAGTTATTAAAATTTTATTAAATGGCAGTTACAATAATAATAGTATGCATAATAAGGCCAATTTAGAAAGAATTTATAAATTTTATATTATTTTAGTATATTTGTATTGGGTGCGTAATAATAACCTGGCAAAAAAGATCCCGGCAATCAAAATTCTAGCAAAAAAAATTTCCGTCAAATAAAGTCCCGTTTTTTTTATTTTTATTTTCAAAAAGTGGTTTATACATGTAATAAGACTGAAATTTTCGGGATTGCAGCAAATGCGAGATTTGTATATGGTAAGATTTTTTCATTGCATAATTTTTATAGGTCGGTATCGGGGCATTTTCCTTTCGGGGCATTATCTATTTATAATAATATAGTTGAATTAGCCACCCAGCACACTTCGTCCTGCCATAATACTAACTCAAAGATTATGATTTTGTATAAAGCTTGAATAACAATTAAATAGATTTTTTTTTATATTTAAAAATATTTACAATATTATTGAAGACACTATCATGTGCATGAACGAAAAGATGTGATGGTTTTCCAACTGATGAACACGTTGCATATTTTTTTTACACTTTTGACAATAACTTAGCTAGCTTGATTAATCACCTTTTCGTGCTCAATTAAGAACGGTACTGCAATTTTACTCTACAATATCTACAATACTTCGAGTATTTCTTTAACAAATTACTGGCTTATCAACTTATTAAATGTGGAACACTACTACTATTGTCAGGAACTAAAACCTTCATAAATAGAATAGCTCCATTTTATTTAATTTGTTACCAGATTATACTCTCAATTATTTTTTGTCATTTATTTTATCCCAATGACAAAGCGCACTAGACCAGGTCGAAAAACAAATAAAGCATTTCTTTGGTTCAACGGAAATCGAATCTGGGTCCTTTCGGCTGCTTTCGGTCCTTGCGTCACCCAGCGTGTATTTTGTCATGAGGAAAACACGAGTTTTTTAGATCCAATCCAAATATGTTCATTGTTTGTCCTTGCCACTGGTTATCGTAAATAACGGAAATAACTTTACCTGAAAAACTGAAAGTCTGATATAAAAGTTGTGTATAACAAAGTTGTAGGGGATGATGCAACGCATCAACACAATAAAAAACAAAAATTAGCAACTTTTTCGAGATAATTAACGTTATTTACAAAATTTTTTGTTGTTAAAAACAAAATTTTAAGTTTGTACAGCTATTATTTAAAAACGGTAAGTCTGATACGCATCCAACACTAACCGTTGATTAGGTGTATTCATTTAAAAAGAAAGTTATGAAGATGACGTTGCTCTAGTTTCAGTTCCTTCGGAGCTGTAGTGGATATTGTTTGGATATAATTTTTCTAATCCGATTTGCTTTAATCCTCTGCCCAGGTTAAATTTAAAGATAGACCCCTAGCCTAAAACAATTTTTTTCCTAAAATGCTCTAAGGAATCACCCCTTAAAATATTTTTACTTTAAACTGAACCACCCTATATTTTATAGAATATGTTGTAAGCTCCAGTTGAAACATTTTCATGAACAAAAATTAAATAAAATTAACTTTAGGAATGCTTCACTAATTTTAATTAATATCTTGATCGATTTCGATTATTACATCATCATCAGAAGGCTGGTAAAGAGTTCACTAAACACTTGTGTGTTTTATGACTATATACTGTATTATGACAGATTGTAAGGGTTTAATAAATTTCACCACATGGGATTTTATTAGATCTACCAGGTTGTTTATCAGATTTCAATGTTTTTCTGAGGTGATAAAATTTCATATACTTTCAGGTATATGAAATTTAGTAATAATTACTCAAAACCTATTGTAAACCTTCTTCAAAACGTAATAATTAACATATTGAACATTTTTTTGGACCAGAATTATTTCCAATTTGATCAGAATTTTTACAAACAAATAAAATCCAATGAGTTCACAATTCAAGACCGTTGTTGAACGAAATATTCATGGATGACTTTGACTAAGTCTTAGAATCTTATAATTCCATACCCCCAAAACACAGTGAAAATTTTCTCAAATGTGGAACCATATTTCAATAAACGTGTCTCCTCAATGCAAATCTGTACATCTACGTATAATCTACAAAAGTTCCAGAGTAATATTAACAAATTTATTTAAAAATACTGATCAAAGGGACATGTTTCTTTCACCAATCCTCAATGAGTCTAAGCTGTGTATTCGTGTACCGTTTGGAACATTATGTTTGGGTTAACTTAAAAAAAATTTAATATCGAAGAATATTCAAAAATGAAAATACATAGATATGTGAATAATCTATTTTTCATCTTTAGAGGAATTGACTGGCAATTGGATAAGTTTCTGTAACTCTTAAATACTGAAAATACAAAAATTCAACCCACAATGGAAAAAAAAGAAAATAAATAAAAAAAAACATTCTTATCTTGAGTAAAACATACTTACCACTTCTGAAATTTTACTACAAACAGCTACATTAATATAAACAACACCACCTTGTATCAGAATCCAACTGAATACACCAATTATTTTAAAACTATTAAATTTCATTGTATGTCCAACAAATGTTGCATAAATATTATAAGTTTGAATCGTTAACACACCAAAACAAATTAATGTAATTAAAAGTAAATGCCAATCAAATATTTTCATTACAATTGTTGTTGCATCATTAATTTCTGTATAAATATTTGATAATCTTTTTAATATAATTAAAATTTCATTTTCGTAATAGAATCTGCTGCCTTCTTCAGTTGTACCTGCAGTTGTTGTTGTTGTTCGTGTTACATTTAAATTATCATATTCTTTTTTTGATTTCATTTTCATTATTTCATAATTTTGATATTTTTCAATTGAATTTACATTTTTAAATGACATTTCATTTAATTTTCTATTAATACATTTTAATTTTTCATTTAATAACATCATAATATTATAAAATTGAAATTCTTTAATTGTTACCAATGATATTGGAAAAAAGCATATAAACCAAAAACATGATGATAGCAATGTTGTAAAACTTTTATTTAATACAATACAATTTACCATAGAACATATTAATGGGACTATAGCTAAAATACTAATTTGTATTAAAAGACATTTTTTAAATTTTTTATATGAAATTTTTAAATCAAGTTCTATTAAATAATTATCAATTTGTTGTAATTTATTTATTAATTCTCTTTGGATTTTTAATTTAGTCCATGATGTTATTAAACAAATTAAACCGAGTAAAAAAAATCCAAAAATTTGTGCCCAAGCACAAATATATGAAACCATTGACAATTCAATTTCTCTTAATTGACTTTCTTCATGGAGATTTTTAATTGCAAACATGAAGCCACCTGCAAATAATATTAAAATTATATTTTGTTAATTATACGTTTTTCTTATAATTTACATAGGTAATAAAATTTATTAGGTGTAATTACAAGAGAAATGTTGTTGTTTTGATATTTCAAAAGTTTAATGTTTCTAGAGCTAGATACCTTAATAAATAGTAAATATTTAAACCAGTTATTTAAAAAAACACTGAAATATGAACAATATTTTGCGTTGCTAGCCCATTTAACTAAAACAATTCTACTTGACTAAAACAAACTATACTTCACAAACAATTAAAATCTTCCTGTCTGCGTTTATTTGCTTTTGGCAAAAACAATACAAGTAAAGAGTACGAATTTGAGGGCGACAACTTCCAACTTTAAAAATGAATTACCACTACTCAATTAGATTTATTTAGCAGTATTTAGTTGAATTAATTTAATCAGATTGTAATTAATTGAATTCTGTTAATAGAATTGAATTTTAGTTTTTATGGGCCTAGAATCAACGTCTTTTTAAAATAATTTCAATAACAAAAATATATAAATACAAACACTATGATATTTTCGAAATATTTTCATATCCATCTATCTATCTATCTATCTATATATTTCGTTGTCTGAATTCTCTTTTGCTCCATACGCACAAAAGTATATTCCGAGATAATCGAAACAGAAAGTTTGCACGTTAAAAAAAAAAAATTGGTCCGAAAAACTATAGTCGAAATTTTTACCTTAATTTTATTGATTATTTAAATAGCTAAAAATGCTACGTTTTAGGAATGTCACTCATATACTTTTTAAGATATTTGATATTTTATCATAAAAGTCATAGTGGACAGTTTGCTCCATACCATGCAAATCGATCACATAACTGTTTTCGATGTGCTTATGGAGCAAACGTGCATTGAGCTGTTATTACTATGGAGCACAGAATTAAAAAGTTTGTAAGGTTAAAATACATGATAATTTCAAGTACATGGAGCAAATTATTTAAAAATATAATTAACAACAACAGTCATTTCATCAGAATTAAAAAGGATTATGCTTAATTTGGGAAGAAAAAATTGAAAATTTTAAGTTTTTTTTGCTTTATTATTTTAATTTTTATTTTGTAATTCATTATTTATATTATTTTGATCATAAAAACATAACAGCCATTTCACAACATTTTTTTGAACTGAACCAAGAAACAAGAAAATTCAATTAATTTGAAATTTTTAATATGGTTTTAAAATAGTTTTGATCTACACTGGAGGTGAAAAAGTCTGATTTTTCTTTGGACAACAACGGTCGCTTCTGCAGGACTGGGAATTTAGAAAGAAACAGATTTAAAGGTGTAGCCAACACTTTTTTATTTGTTATTTTTTTATATTAACTTTTTTAAAGTCCAAGTTTGAAAAAGAATCCTGATATTCGATTAGAAAATGTTTGGATTTTTGATATCGAACAATTTTAGTTTTTGAAAACGGACATTTCATATATAATCTAATTTTGTTGCAGATGCAGATGTGTGATACGCTATCTTTCTGTACCATTTGAGAAATTTGTAGTTTAGTTTTAGGAGCATTTAAATTTAATAATAATTTTAATAAATGATCTGGACTATGTATATCAAGATTTTTTAAATATTTCTCTATCACTGAATTCACACATTCAACTTCTTGTAATTTACAAAAAACTGTCGATATACCCATCGAATTTCTTCATGAAAAATCAAATAAAAGTGATATTTGTGTTCACGTGGAGCAAACAAGCATTAAAAATTAATTTCCAATGTTTGCTTCATAGGTATAGAAAATGTAATGGTAATAATGGTAATCTTAAATACCTATGGAGGAAATAAGTACTCAATATAATTCTAATTATGCCTGCCTAATAACGCATGGTAATGCATATGCAAAACAGAATTAACAATATAAACACTGATTTTTTCATATAAAAGTTACATACCATAAAATTGTTTTATGGAGCAAAGGAGCACGAAAAATGGCAAAAATGAAAAGTGGCACATGGAGCAAAGTGAACACTGTATATCTCGGAAACTAAAACAGATAGGATAATTCTGATAACACCATTAGAAAGAGAATTGTTCAAAACCTATAGAACAACTCATAAGTCAAAAAGTCAAAAAGTGGCGTATGGAGCAAAATAGATTAAGCCGACGATTTATAAAACAGAGTCTATGTTATGAGACAGTTTCTTTATTACTCAACCGATTTTAATAAAACTTTGGGAGTATGTTACTGAAATTCAGAACCTAAACCAACTATACATTACTGAATCAAAACCATATGTTTATTCGTATGTATAATAAAATACAATACAAATTACCATGATTAATGTACATTATTATATTTATCTCAAAAATTTATTGAAATAACTACAAACACACACTTTGTTAAACATCTACTTTGTTCGTTTTTTCAGCTAAATCAGAGTGTATATAAAGGCTAAAGGCATTTCAATTAGAACAAAAATATTTTTTGTTAATTTTCCCATCAGAATAATGAGATTTCGGATTTCAGTATTCACAAAAAAAAAATAAAACAATAGTCCGAAGAGAGTGAGAATGGAGAACTGGGAAAAATTGAATATAAGGTGTACTAGTGTACAGCCACTTTTGTTATATTTTGCAAATAATAAGAAAATTTCTCCACAGTTTTAAAAATAGAATATATCGGGAAATTCCCTATAATGTCTCGAATACTTTTTGAAAATTTGGACGTTATAAATTTATTTATATATATACTTAAATATCTCTAAAAGTGGAGTGCAATTGATTGTTAAGGTTAAATGAGTGAAATAGTATTTTTTTACTAAAAAAAATATAGTGTAGAAAATAAGCATTTCAAGTAAATTGTAACGATACATTCTAATAAAATTAGTTTTAAAGTATTATTTAATAGCTTATTAATAAAGTTTTACTTTTGGCGAAATTGTTTAAATTAAATTTTATATTTATTTATTTACTGGCTATTTACTAGAACAAAATTTATATATAATTTTAGCAAACGGCGACAAGTGGCTGAAGACTAAAATTAATGTGAATACACTTAGTGTTTTAGTATTGGGCCAGTAATATTTTTAGAAATATTTCATTTAAACAATAATGTAACAATCAGGAATTTCTAAGATTAATAGTTTCATAATAACCAAATGGATAATAACCAAAAACAGATGGATAATAGCCAAAAACAAAAAAAAAGTTCACAACAGGTCAATCAAACAATACAAAGTCGTATGAAAACACGAAACATTGTTGGTCCGACTGTTCTTGATCAAAGTCATTTTCTTAGTTTACACGAGGAAGAATCTCTAGCCAATTGGTGCAAAGATCTAATGAAGTGTGGTTAAAGATGGATTGTTTACTGAATACAATACAAAAGATTATAAAAGAAGGTAAAAGAACAACACCATTCAAAGATGACGGTCCTGGAACAACCTGGTTCAAGCAATTTTTAAAAAGAAATCCAACATTATCTCTGAAGATACTGAAAGGCAAGGTTATTGTAACTGAAGAGTCAATAGGAAAATGGCTTACTGACCTTAAAAATTTTATAATGGGTAACTCTGATATTTTTGAAGATCCTTCTAGAATATTCTTAATGGCGATGAAACAAGTTTTGAAATGTGTCCAAAAATCGGTATATTAGCTATAGCTTTAGAAATTGTGAAATATATATTATTTGAAATAATAAATTTACGGAAACATTTTTATTTTCACATCTTTTCGTATTTATTATTGACTTTGCAATTTGAAGACTGCCCCAAGGTTACTTTTCTCAGTATGTTATTGTTTAAAAACAAAATTTAATTTAATTAAAACTTGC
This sequence comes from Argyra leucocephala, assembly GCA_963942445.1. Lineage (NCBI taxonomy): Eukaryota > Metazoa > Arthropoda > Insecta > Diptera > Dolichopodidae > Argyra > Argyra leucocephala. The sequence goes on along the minus strand of OZ012678.1, from coordinate 113,933,498 downwards.
TAAGATTAAAAAATAAATTGAAAAATAAATGAAGAAAGAAAGATAGAAAATTTTCTATTGCTGTACACTAGTTCATTCACCCTATACAATTTCTTCATTCACGTTCACAATATTATCACTGTTTCTTTTTATTTTATTTTATATTTTTTATTATTTTTATTTTTTATAGAAATTAGAAATTTTTGAAAGATCTTCCTGTTAACATACAATATTTATTATGATTGTATACTTGTACATTATGCTTTTAAAAGCTAAACATTTTATGCCATGATACAATAGAAATCAGAAATTGAACAAGAAATAAATAATAAAAGTATGCAATATAAATACAAAACTAGGTAGATTATTTTCCTTCGAAATATTAAAGATTTTCGAAATTATTAAAATTTTGCATTTTTTTTTTTTACTTTTTGAAATACTTAGTTTAGAATGAGCGAAAGAGTTGCTTCTCAAATTTAGTGATTCAACCACAGTTTTTAAACAACAGTACGAGGATCATAAAATCTAAAACAAATTTTCTATGATCAAAGCACGGATTTTAATACATAATATAACACATGATCATTAGATGTAAGTAAATGTTAATGTATTGATGAAAGCATGGTATTTTTTAAGATATAAGTTCAGTTGTAATTGGAAACTCAAATAAAGTATAACACAGTGTCCTCGTTAACTTTTTGAGGTTAAAGGATTAAAAGTGATAGTGAACGTCAAAACAAATGAAATATTAAAAAAATAAAGTTAGACGTATCTCTCACCGCTAAACAGTAGTGGGACCTTTCAATTTTAAAACTGTATTTTTATTCATATCAGTTTATGTTTTAATTTATAAAATTTGAAAATGAAAAAGTAAATTAAGCAAAAGCATTTTTTTTTTAGATAGATTTTTGAAATGATAAAATAAAAATAAAAATATTAATATTCACGTTTCTTTATCATGTAGAGCACAATTACATATTTCTGAATAACATTTTCTTTAATTTAATTCTGCATTTATTCTTTCAGTCCGATAGATTTATATTTAAAATTTCACATAACCTTTAAAAATCTCATTTCCACTAAGGTGGAACAACGTTCGCCGGGTATGCTAGTATAATAATAAAAAAGCGGTTAGGGTGTTCGTGTTCCTCACATAATCTTAGCAATTGTAAAAGATTATCCCAAAATCGTTTTATGTGATCCGGCATGATTCTTATTTTAATTTTACATCGCAAAAAGTAATAAAAGAAGATATTATTTTCAGTATTTGGTCCAAGTTGGTTCTTTTTAAATTTAAAGTGTGAACTTAAACTAAGCTTTCAAAAGAAGATAAAGTAAAGAGTAGGGTTTTTCAATTGTGAGGATACAATTTAGAATGGTTAAACTGGCAACACTGCGTATTATTTTTTGATATTTATTATGTCATTTATTGTGTTCAGTAGGTTATGCCATTTAATCATGAAAGGATACACGCTTGAACAACGTTTAGAGACATTTGGTGTTGAACAACTTGAAAATTATTAACATTTTTATCGAAAAATTCACTAATGAAGCGGGTAAGTAAACAAACATAATTTCCGACTGTCGAGTGCTGAAATTGTATACAATATTGTGTAGACACCATTACATCCAGATAAAGTTACTGTCTGGTTTGCAATTCATGCTGGTGGAGTGATTGGTCCATATTTTTTTGAAGAATATGATCGAAGAGAAACAGTCGCTAGTCGCATAGAGAACAATGTTAAATGAATTTTGTTCCCTGCTGTTGTTGAGATTAACCAGCAGGATATGTGGTTTCAACAAAACGGTGCCACACCTTAACAATCGATTGTTATCGAAATTATCACTAGAAATAGTCCAATTAATTATCCTTCTTGTGATTTCTTTCTTTGGGGATATGTTAAGTAACAAGTTTATACCGATAATCCAACAACAATTGAACAATCAAAAATTAACATTGACCGTGTTATCTATGAAATACAGCCAAATTTATGTGGAAAAGTGATCGAAAATTGGATTGACTGAATGCTGTACGTACGCAGAAGTCGTTGAATAACGACACAAATAAAACTTTGTGTTTCACGAATCACTGAATAATTTATGTGTTAATTTTATTAATTTACTAGCAAAGTTACCCGACATTGTCCGGGTCGACCACAAAATGTATCGAATTTATTTCAATAAAGTTTGATTTATAAATCGAATTGAAAAAAATTGATTTATCAAAAATATTCTAATATTTTTTTTTCACTACAATAACAAAATATCAACAATACTACAACTTAAACTATACTTATATTAAAATTATATTTCTTTGTAAACAATATTTCGGTGGTCTTTTCCGATGAAGTATAAGCAAATACGTTCCTTGCTGTTGAGGTATTCTTGAAATAAAAATATGTTCGCCTTTTCCACAATCAATTGGAATTTGTACTTATATGAAATGAGGATGCCAAATTGTTATTCTTAATCTAGTACCGTTGTTTTGGCTTCTTCAAGTTTCGTAGAAGCAATATTGAAGCTAGTACTTTTAATTCCAATTAATGAGCAGAAGCAACTTCATTCTCATCGATAACTGTATCTATCGATTTGTACACATGGACCCCCTGTAACACTTTGCAGTATTTTTTGATTAATAAAACGAATCGGTAGCTATAATTCACATAGCCACTTCTCATAGTCATGTAAAAATTCTATACTGATTCCTAAATTCGAAAATACCTTTTCAGGACAATACATATTTGTGTATTTTTCATAGAGTACCTATGAATAAATTTTCAAATCTGTAATACAATCTTTTTTTGAAACATTTCTGATAGAGTATGTAAGTGTAAATTTTCATGCCTGCAACACAATTGGCTTTTGAAATATTTCTGAGACGTACGTGCTAGGTGTTATACGGCAGCAATCCGAACCAGTCCAAATTTTCGAAATCGGTAACAATCGTATTTCTTTATTTGTGAAAGAGAATCTAAATGTACATTTTCATACCTGTTACACACATGGTTTTTAAAATATTCCTGAGTCTGGCTAGGAGTTGTACGGCAGCAACCCGAATCTGTCATCTGATGGCTTTGTAAAGTACCGCGTCCGGTACTTTATTTGACCATGAATAACTGTACAAAATTTCAGAACTCTATCTTTAAATCTTTAAAAAGTCTAAATTGAAGCAAACATCCGACTTCAAACTTCTGAATAAGATATGTACGCCAAAAATTAGGAATATTTTTTTCTGATTGTGTAATGATGAAAGTTTATTTTTTGAACTGATTTAATGTGGAAAAAGTAAAAAACTTTAAATATTTAGGTTTAATTGAGCTAGAAACTGATCAATATTCATTGATTCAATATTTTCGATTAGTTTTAGACAAGTTTTAAAAATGGTATACTATGTTGTTTTCAGTCGAATTTACAATATAGCTTGTTGGACGGAAACTAATTGTAATAAAATTACAAAGAAAATACGTAATCAAAAAAATTTGTAAAAAGATCGTTTTCGTTATTTTTTACCATTGTTTGGCTACCTGTAAATTCTTTTTATACGTCACTGTTGTACTGTTATATTAAAACTATAGTTACGATGTGTCAAAATATATTTCTCAGAAATTATATTATTAAAATGAACAATCTTTGCTTGTAATTTTGTATGCAATACGAATTCGAATCTAAGTGTATTTTTTTAACTTTAACTTAAAATTTTAAAGGGATATTACGATAAATAAATTTGAAGGACTAATTAAGTTCCCGAACCGGTGAAGGTTGATTCTAGTATCTAGTTTAAACGAACAAACAATAACGAGTAAAAACTCTACAAAAATGAGTGAAATAGTACAAACAAATAACAACAAATGAGTCACTTTAGTTGAGGTATCAAGACACAAGTAAGTGCTAATTGTTTTTTTTAAAGTATACATAGCAACATTCATATGTTAAATTTTTATTGAGACATAGCTAATTTATTCAATTTGTGGTACTTTTATTTAGTGTTTAAATCAATACACTTTTATGTTCCACCTACATTTGAATAAAATATACGCATTTTAAAACTAAATCTAACTTAACAATTTCAAATACATTTCCGAAAAATATCTTAATCAAATATTACATAAAATCTAGACTTGCTATTACAATATATATATATATATATTTTTTAATATTACTTACCAATATAACAAATTAATCCAAAAAATGATAGTAAAAAACTTATTAAATCAAATTGAAAATAATAATCATCATTATCCTTTTTCATTTTAACTGGATAAAAACCAAAACATTTAAATAATTTGTAAAAAGGAAAAACAACATATAAAATACTAGTTTCTGGAAATGAATCCGTAAAAAAATATTCAACTGATTTTGATAAAATTTTCAATGTGGTCATTATTTATTTATTTTTTTTTTTTTTTTATTGAATTATCCTTATTTCAAATTTTTTTAACTCTTTCCAATCGAAAACATTTAATTCTAAAAAAAAAAATAAAACAAAATTTTTATCCTTTTTTGTTTCAAAGCTTTTTTTCTGTTTGTTTTCTTTCAATGAAATAATTTTCACCACCTGTTGTTCGATTCATTGCGTGAAATCAACTGAAAACGAAACAAAAAACAAAATTTTATTATTCTTGCGAAAAACAAATTGTAATTTTCTCGCCCTCTATAAAAAGAACAAAAAAAAAACAAAATTAAAATAATTCCCTATAAATAAATAACGGAATATGAAAGAGAAAAAGAGATGAACAATATACTAACCATCGAGTTGAAATTAATTAACGTAATTCAACACTGATAACAAAGCAGTTTACTGTACGTGTGTAGTGTACATTCTATACACTAGATTTTATAAATAACGGTATTAACCAGTAATGAAATTCTATTGGAATTTTCTATATTATATCATTTATAACATTTATATGGATATGTGTGTGTGTGTGTGTTTGTTCAGATGAAAATATCATATGGATAAAATAGTGTCCTCGATTTAATTAAAATAAGGTGAGATGTTTTATTGACTGTAAATTATTTTGGTGTATACGCCATTTTTTTTTATTTTGAAAAAAATAAATTTAATTTATTACTGTTGGAAATTATGTGTTAGTAAGTCAAATAATTGTTAAAAAATATTTATTAGCCTATGAAAGAGAAATAAATGAGCAGTCAAAAGACTAATAATTGTCGTATGTGGTAAATTTGCATATATTCATCAAGGAAATAAAAGGAATTCTTAGTGAAATTAACGATTTTAATAAAATTATTTTGTTCATTATTTAATTTACGTTCACATTTCAATGGTAAAGTCAATAATTATTATTATAAAAAAAAATTTAAATTGCAAATTTAGATGTGTTCATACATATTTATATTTTTAATTCTATTAAGAAAAGCAGATGTTCCCATTCAATTTATGGTTAAGTAAACAAAGTTCTCCATAGAGTTCAACTATGTTTTGACATTGTCATTGAATTATGAATTTATGAGTAATGTAACACATTTTGATATTCTACTTAGCTAAAATATGATGATGTATATAGCTTGTGGTATATCCAATATAACTAATGTACAGAGTAAATGTCCTGGGAGCATCGAGCCATAGAGTCATTGTGACTGTTAAAAAAAAATTGTAGAACGAAAAGAGAGCTTATTACTAATCCTTAAGCTGTAAAATCTTTTTCTTTACCTTAACTCATTAATGAATATAATCCGTTTAATCGGATTTGCACAAAAGTAGTAGCTTGAATATCCATAGTAACTGAATGAATTGATAAAATTGTCAAAAGGTTTAAGTTGGGTTTAGCTTGATGATGTTTTCGGAGTGAATTGGTTTATATAATTATTTTTTGTGATTAGAATAATGAATTTTAGTGATAATGATTGCAACGTTTTTTGGAGGAAAGGTGATGGGTAAGCAAAACTAAATAACCTTAACTTACTATTTATAATTAGGTGCTTTAGATTTTACTGAAAGTATTGTTTTTATAATGTTATTTGATATGTTTGAGTATTTGGTTACTATTACAAATGTATAAGATCGGCGACAGGACGTCATACTTTTATGATCCGATAGAACGGATACTATGCAATGTATATATAAAAAAGTAAAAAATTTATAGGTATCATATATAAATTTATTAACTGATTGTCTTTAGCTAAAGTAATAGAAGAACTTAAAAAAGCGATATTCTTGAACCTGTGGCTATAGGCGATATTCTTGACCCATACATACTGGGTGGTGCAGTAGATAGAGCGCCTACCTTTCCCAAGTCCCAGGTCCCAGGTTTGATTCCCGATGAAGCAACAAAAAATGCTTTATTGATTTTTCGACCTGATCTAGTACCCTTTGTCATTGGGAATCAATAAATGACAAAATAAAATAATTGAGAGTATGTATATATAATCTGGTAACAAATTAAGTAAAATGAAACAATTCTATTTAATAAGGCTTGGTTCCTGACAATAGTAGTAGTTTTCCTCATTTAATGAGTAGATAAGCCAGTAATTTGGTGAATAAATACTCGAAATATTAGATGTAATTTAAAATTGCAGTACCGTACTTTTAATTAAGCACGAAAAGATAATTCTACCTAAGTTACTGTCAAGAGTGTAAAAAAAAATACTATGCTGAACCACCTGAATATAGCAACAACACTGATTACGATACTAACTCCAGGGATTATTGACGCAACAGGAAATTTTAATCATTTAGGGTCTAATATGCTGTGAAGTAATTACGAATACGTAATACAAAATAATCAAATATTTCTTAGCACTAGACCATTCCAAAGATGAAAACAATAGTTCTTTTGTAAATTGGGATTTCGATGCAAGTGGGGAAGAGCCACTCTCTAAGTATTCTCAAAAAGATAATTCTAAAATATGTAAACAGAATAGAATGGAAAAATGGAAAGATATAATAGAATGGTAATATAATATAGTGGTGGTGGTACGCAACGAATTTCGATTCAATAAAATGGAGCAAATGTGAAAAAACAAAAAATTGTTGTTATTCAGCCAGAATTGTTTTGCAATTATAACAATAGATTGGTAGATGTAGATCAAATGGATCAAAATATTGCAGTATATCGTACAAGAATGAGTCAAAAAAAAAATGATGGCCAATTTTCTACTATTTGTTGGATGCAAGGGTTTCCAAAAATGCAGGGTTACTCATGCGTAAAATGGATGAATATAAAAAATACTCCACTTTGTTATATTTCCGCCGAAATATAACACTTTTGTTGCTGACCACATTTAAAAAATCATCCGGCATAGGAAAATCGGTTAAAAATTATAACGACAGACATAAGATATGCGGGCAGAGATCATTGGTCAAACTATGTGAAAACAGACCGATTTTGCAAATATTGTGGAGGAAAAAACAAATTTAGTAGGTACCTACATGTATTTTTAAATTTTCAGCAATTTTGATTTTTTTAATTTTGTCTGTTTCTTGCCGTAGATAATAATATGAATAATATATATATGAATACATAATATAATTATGAATACAAACAAACAAACAATCTATCAAAATTTAAAAAAGTAAGCAAAAAAAGTAAAACTAGACGTTTTATTCTTTTTATATGGATTGTTGAATGTCTTTATTTCTTCAAAGATTATTTCATTTGAAATAGAAATACGATTTTCAAACAGAAAACGAAAAACGAAACGAAATACGATTTTCTGAGAAAAGAAAAAAAAACGGTATTCCGTACACAGTTCACGATTTGTAATGCATAACTAATAAATTTTATTCTTTTATTACTATTATTTTTAAAAAAAAATTCTAGATTATGTGATTCTATCATTGACCTAATTGTATGTATACTATATCATTCATTATCTCTGCTATTAATTGTGTTTTTTTCTATATATATTTTTTATATTGAATTAGATATGTAAATATATGGTGAACACATATTATACGACATATAAATTAAAAGTACATACGTATGTATGTGTATACTCTTCAAGTTATGAAACAATGCCTCTATACTACTAGCCTAGTCAATGGAAGAGCAAAAACTTTATACGCAAAACTAAAACAAAACTTAATCGTAATTCAATAAAATTCCGGAAAAATCATTCTGTGTAAAGGCATTGTATGAAATATTCTCCTCAATAAATAAAAGATTTTGAGTAAAAATAATGAAATTTCGAACAAAAATTGCATATTTACAGTTTACCGTTGATGCCGTTGATTATCGTTTTTAATTTTTTGTAAAACTTTTAAAAATATAATTCATATATATTATTTAGTATATATATAAGTGTTCATTATATTGTATTTTTTCGTGTTTGTACCGAGTGTTGCATAGCATGAAATTATTTGAAAATTAAAATAAATATTTATTGATTAAATCGAGAGTGCTCTGTCGATTGGTGATATTTTCAACTTCCGGGTAGAACAAGAAATGATTTTTTAGACCGGAAATTCGCCGAAATCCAGATTTTCATATGGGTAAAGATACTTTTTGATGCAAATTCGGATTCTACGTGAAAAAATAAGAAACAACTTTTCTCAGGAATTTTCCTTAACATTAAAAAAATTAAAACAAAAATTCTTCATATTTGCCTTTGGTCAAATTAATAATAATCATTTACTAATATTATAAAGAATTCAATTTGTTTTTCATATTATCATATTTTTTTATCTCATTTTTGGGTACATGAAAAGCTTAAACTAAAAAAAAAAAAACGAATTTGTATAAAATGTTTATTTTGATTTTGAAATGAAATTTTCAATTTTGTTCTATTTTGTATAACCTATGTGTTAATAGTACACTGCACTCTAGTACTATAATATTAACACATAGATTATTTATCAAGTATCAAACTATAACTATCAAGTATCAAACTATATCAAACAAAACGTTGATTTAATCCTTAGAAGACCAGAAGTGTGGACACAGTTTGAATTTTAAAGAGATATATTTATATTATTTCTGATGATATATTTAAAAAATATTAGCCACCTAATTTTATGCAAGTAGTTCAATAAATTAGTTGATAAAAAATAATGATAAATTATTTTTGAAACGGTAGAATTATTGTAATTGAATTTTATAACGTGAATAAAATTACATGAATAAAATTTCAACGAATAAATAAAAAATATTTTTTAGAAAAAGGGTATTCCCTATTCTAGTGTTATGTCAAACATCTTTTATTCATCTTCAATAATTTTTTGATTCATTTTCAATAATTATATTGATAAACAGGTTGAAATCAGAAAACAGCTTATTTGAAGTTTTGAATTTATAAATTAGTAATTTGGAGTTTTTTTAGAATAATTCATAACAGACGAATTTTCGACTTTACACTTTTATAATTTCGACGACTTTACACTTTTATAAAATCTAATAAATAATGTCAAAAGGACTAACTGAAAATGAAATTAGTCGAGCTTTTCTGGATAGTGACGAAAGTGAAAATGAAGAAAATAAAATAAATCCATATGGTGATGATGAGGAGGGAGAAGAAAATGCTGCATTTGATAAGTCATCAGAAAGCGAAGAAGAAATAATTGAACCAGATTCGGAAGAGGAAGATGAACAGATAGGTGATGCTTCCGCAGAAGATGAACTTTTCGACGAAATTTCTAAATTATTAGGAAAAGAGTGGGGAAAATCTCGATAAGTTAGAAATACAAGCATATTTGGGACTTTTATTGTCATGTGGAACAAACAAACAGAGTAAAGTCAACATTCTAGATTTTTGGGATCCACTTTTTGGAAATCCAATTTATCGAGCAGCAATGAGTAAGACTCGCTTCAAACTGATTCAGAGATTTATCAGATATGATGATCAAACCACCAGATCTAAACGTAGAACCAATGATAAATTGGCTCCAATACGAGACCTTTGGGAAATTTTTAATAAAAATTTGAAGAAAACATACATACCTGGAGAAAATTTAACTATCGATGAACAGCTTGCTCCTTTTCGAGGTCGTGTAGCGTTCAAGCAGTACATACAGAGTAAACCTGATAAGTACGGCATGATAATGTGGTGGATATGTGACAAAGCCACTAGTTATCCACTCTATGGTATACCATTTTTAGGGAAAGAGGGTTCAACTAGAGGTGCTAACATAGCTCAGAATATTGTGGAAAGATTGTGTGAACCGTACTTCTATACAAATGGGAATGTAACATTTGATATTTTTTTTACTAGTTTGCCATTAGCGGAGTCTTTATTGTCAAACGGTTTAACTTCTGTTGACCATTACATTACGCAAAAACAAAAAATATATTCCGAAAAACTTTCTTCCTAATAAAAACAGACCTGCGCAGACTAATATTTTCGGATTTCGAAAGAATGCCACTTTGATTTCATATGTTCCAAAACCAAATCGTGCAGTAATTTTACTTTCCACTAAACATAAAAATGATACGGTAGAAAGAAGTAATAAATCAGAAATGAATTTGTTTTATAACAAAACAAAAGGTGGTGTAGATACACTGGATCAGATGGCCCATAACTATATAGTACGTAGGAAAACAAATAGATAACCTTTGGCATATTTACAAAATTTGATTCATGTCGGAGGAATAGCTGCACAAGTACTGTGGAAGAAATGCCATCCAGAAAGTAAACTGTCTCGGAAACATTTTTTGAGATCAGTTGCTAGAAGTTTGGTAACATCTCAAATTAGGCGAAGAAGTATAAGAGGCATATGTGCCGAGCAGCAAAAATAAATATTAACCCTATTTCAAGATAAGCCTCAAAATATCTGCAGTATTACCGATTTGGAACTTCCTCGAAAAAAGAAAGGATGTAATTTTTGTCCACCAAAAATATCCAGAACTTCCAAGCAAATTTGTGAGAACTGCTGTTTACCAGTTTGCACTGAACATTCGAAGAAAGCAATATTATGTACTCAATGTATAAAAAAATGATTTACTTTTGAGAGATGTATATATAAATAAAGCTTTTTCTTACTATTTTTCATATATGTGTCCATTGGACACAACCAGTCTTTTACGTTTTTTTTTTCTGGTCTTCTAAGGGTTAAGCAACTATTATATCCTTAAGAATATTTTTCAATATCCTTTTTGAAATATATTCTAATTAAAGTTTCATTAAAAAAACAAAATAATTTTTATACGAATCTAATTTTAAGGTAATTTAACGATTATTGATTACAATCCATTAAAATTATTATGCAATTAAATAATATTCATCCCAACGTTGTATAATAGTGTTGTTGTCGACTGTACCTAATTATTGGTAAATAATTCACAATCGATATTAATAATATGAAATTGATATTATTTGAATTAACCATTATAAGCACGTTATATTTATTTTATTATAGATAATATGAAAATTTAAGAATAGACAAAATAACAAAAAAACACCTTATCAATTTGCAATTTGAGGAACTATGAACAGTAGTATATCAACAGTTTTTTTTGTCTATTAAATTTACATTTTTTTGATTTATAACCTAATTAAATAATAATATAGATAGTGTTTATTTTATTTTACTTTTTGTATACAATTTCATTATTTAATGAAAGTATAGAATTTCCTCGTTTTTTAATTTGAATCAATATAATTAACCGCAATCTCTTAAATTGAATCAATTTGTTTTAGTACTACTGCACTTCAAAAAATTTTTATTAAATATAAATTTGATGGAGATTAAGACTGTATGCTAAGCTATATAAAATTATTTTATCGTCCTTTAAAATTGCTTGTTAAATATATTTTTATGACCACCGTAATAATGGAGTTGTTCAATGTTCAACTATAGCTCAGTTGGCGAATATACCAAATTTTGAGTAGAAATATTTGATGTTTTCTTTTCATGTCTTTTTTTTCAGACTCGACTAAATTGAATTTATTTACACTTTCATTACACGCTGGGTGACGCAGTACGTAGAGCGCCTGCCTTTCAACCGAAAGGTCCCAGGTTCGATTCCCGACGAAGGCAAAAAAAAAATGTAAAGTTTTTCTTTACTATTAATTATATGCAAAATAATAAGGATTGAATAGTAGTTGATAAAGTTATATACTTAAGTCCCACAAAGCTTCAGTCAATTATTTTTGTTTTGTAAATTATTTTAACTCAAATATGTACATAGCATTGAGTATAATAATATATCATAATTATCTAAACTGAATTTACTGATATCGAATAATGATGAATATTATTATTTTTTGATTAAATAATTACAAAATTATAATGAGCAAATTATGATAAGCAGCAAATTTAATTACGTAAAGCTCAAATTTGTTTAATGGTTTTTTTCTATACATATATTCAATATGTCCTTTAAAGGTCACGGAAATTTTATATAGGATTGAATTATTTTATTCTATAAACTGACAACTACAAATGTTCTGTGTCTGTGACATTTTTCAGTTATTCAAAATTTTATTGTCAAAGGTGTATTGAATATACCGTTATATAAATAAATTATAAAATATAATTATGTAATAAAATATTTATTTATATACATAAATATATAAATACTTTTTTTTTAAATATACAGAAATACTTTATTTTGTTTAAACTTAATTCAAAAAAATGTATATACATATATATGAATGTAAGTAGTTGTACAATAAAATTTAGATTAAATTGGAATTTGCAATTATGTAAATAAAAAAGTTTGACAATGTAAAATAATATTTATTATAAAAGAAAATCAAGATACATAGTTGCATTGAATTATTAATATCTAAGCCCTAGCTGCTACAGTCGTATAGTTAATTATGTATTGAAAGTTGATCAAAGCTAGTTAAAAACAGTAACAATTAGAAATTATCAAATAATTTATTAATATAAGCACTCCAACATTTTTGATTAATTTTCTTTTTTTTATTGTTTAAGAATCTACAAGCAACTTAATTTTTTTTTAACAAGCTAAATGAATTAAGATTTTTTAACGCATCTGCCAGATATAGTCCTTGAACTCTTGCAGATAGTTTTCTGTTTATCTGTTCTGGACAAAAAAAGATAATAATTGCTCTTGTTTCTAGTATTATAATTATGTATATCAACCTTGTGATTGATGAGAAAGCAGCTGTGTTTAATCAAATCAAAATATTTAATCTGTAAATTGAAAAAATTCGTTTCCCAAAGATTTTTGTGAAAACTCATGATAATATAAATGGTTAAGTATTTCTTTATTTCCGTATTTGTTTATTTGTGAAAGAGTAACTAAGTGTAAATCTTCATGCCTGTAACACTATTGGTTTTTGAAATATTCCTGAGACGTACGTGCTAGGAGTTGTATGTATAAACGACCTAATAATGGTGCTACTGTTTATATACGGGGTAGTGATGTTGATAATCGCTATGTGGTCCCATATAATCCATATCTATTGGCTAAGTTTGATTGTCATTTGATTGTAAAAGTATGTACGACCGTAAAAAGTGTTAAATATGTATATAAGTATATCTATAATGGGTATGATTCTGCTTCTGTAAGATTTGTTAGAGTAAATGAAAATAATGGAATGAATGAAGAGAGAGTTTTTAATTATGACGAAATTGATTCTTTTTTGAGTGGTCGTTATGTTAGATCTACTGAAGCTGCGTGGCAAATTTTCGAGTATGAAATGCATTATCAAACTCACACAATTCTTCGACTTGATTGTTATTTGCCGAATGCTCAAAATGTGTACTTTAGAGAATGAAATGAAGAACAAACAGCATTAATTACATACAAAATTAAATTATTAGCTTTTCTTAAATTAAATTTTGATTAAATGATCATTTTGCGAACAATTTATTATATGTTCTTATGTAGAATGAACAAAGTAAACATTGGATAAAAAGAAAAAATAAAACTGATAAAATAATATTCCGATTATATGCAGTTCCTTGTTAATACTACATCAGCGCTATTATGTATTGCAATCTTGTTTTTATGTTTTTGAATTAACCAAGACATTGCTTTGTATTGCATCCAAATATTTTAGCCAGGGTGAGACAAATAATTTTAAGGTGTATAATTGCTTTCTCATAATATTTCTTGAAAATTGATTAACCGCTATACGGTGTCATGATTCATTATAATATCTTAAATTAGTTTCTAAATATTATATGTGTTCTTGTTCAACAATATCGGAGATCAGTTCTACAGCTATCCATATTCGAGTTTAATATGATAAAAAAAACCATTAACTTCAAGGTAAGAATTTGTCGAAAAACCATTTTGAAGACCGTTCGTTATCTTATCATATTTTTAATTTCTATTACTGTATATCCCAATAAATATTTTAAGGTAACGTATAAATTTATATTACTGCAAAAATTTATCAATGTCTCCAATTTTGAAAAATACAAAATATTTTTTTACTTAACAATACTTATCATTGCAATGTTACAACATCGATCAACATAAATCTATAATTCATGTTTTTAAGAAGAGAACTAAAAATTAAGTTTTTTTTATTTCCCATATTCTTAATCCCAATTTATATAATTTATTGTAAGGTTGAATGGTTTTTAAAATACAAATTTTTATTTGTCTTTTCACAGCTTCTACTCTTCACAAAGAATGACTGAAAACTAAAAGCTAAACTAATGGGTTCGTTCAGTAGCATTAACCGGTAGATCTGGAATCCATTTTGGATCCATGTACCATATATCTGGCCACTGAACGCAATTCACCACAAAAATTTACCGCAATACTAGCGCCATCACCGGAAAATATAATGAGTACTTCTAAAAATAAATTTAATTTGAATGGAATAATATTTATTATCATACATATAATTTATTTTTTATAACTCTTAATTTAAGTTTTATGTACATAAATCTTCCTTAAGAATTTAAATTTCACAATAATTCAAAAAATAATGGCGATTTAAATTTAAAAACTTTCATAAAAAATATAAACATTTAATTTTTCTTACGGTAGTTGTCACAACACTCAACATAAAAATTGTTGTTGTTTTTACATATAAAAAGTCAGATCCATGAAATGTATCTAGAATTTTTTCAGATCCATTTTCATTAACCGCGATACATTAACCGGTACATTTACCACACCGTTCAGTAAACAGATCCATGGATCTGTGGATTTCAGATCCAAAGGTTAATTTCACTGAACGCTACCATTCTTTCTTGTTGGCGTTTTATATGTCAATTCAACAACAGTGTTGATTCATAATATAACTACAGTAGTGTTGACCTATAATTTAACTTCTAGTGGGTAATTAGTTTTACCTCCTGCAATAATTATTTATTTTATTAAAACAAAAACTCTATAATATTTTTTTTTTTTTATTTATTATTAAAATTATTTTATTTCATTATATATAACAATTTTTCATATACAATTATAATTACAAATTACACATATATAATATTTATTTACGAGTATTTAACAAAAACGAAGGCTTTTTTTTAAGTACCAACAAATATTTTCTATTTTATTGATTTAAATAAAATTTTATTTAGAAAGTTTTAAAAATTTACAATTTTTTAATTTTTTTTTAATTAATTTTTAACTATTTTTTACAAATTAATTAAAAAATTATATTATAAAATCAAATTAGATGTTTGCAAAAGAGTTACAATAAAAAAAAACAAAATAAAATAATGATAATTGATTAATTGGAAGTATTGTATTGAGACCTAAGATACAAATGAAAAGAACAACAAAAGTGACATAACCAAAACATAATAGTTGAGATAAAAAAATGATTTAACTACAACAATGTAATTATACTAATCGGACGTAGGAGTTTCAAAATCTGAAAAAAATTTAATTACTATCCTAATATTGGAATTTGATATAATTCTACACAGATGATTAATGAAATTTCAAAAAAAAAAATGTTTTAAATTCACACAGAGATTTATACCAGAGAATAAAGCAATAACAAAAACTGATCAATATCTAATTTTATTATTTTTTTTTTTTGTCATTAATCTGTAAATTGAAAAAAATATTCATTTAATTTTTAAAAGTAATTAAAAGTCATTAATTTATAAATTGAAAAAAGTACGGTACAAATATCTGAGCCATTTCACAACCGATTTTTATTATTATTCCTTTTAAATAATATATATTTGATAGAAAGGAGACGTAGCGAAAATAAATATTTTTTTCAAAATTTTTTAATTTCAATTAGAAATTTTAATTTGAAATTTCACCGTATTTAAATACATTTGCACATACATTTTAATAAAACAAACATTAACATAAAAGCCAAATATATTTATTAAAGTAAAACTAAGAGTACGATTTTATCAAATTTACTCGAATATCATGGACATTGCGAATACTTGTTGCTTTTTATTTTAGATTAAAATTTAAAAAAAATAAAAGTTTGTTTAATGTTTACTTGGATTATAATATTGTTAAGTAATGTAAGAAGTTGTGACACAAGAATTTCACAAACACAACATTATATCTATATCACTATAGTAGGAAAACTATTTTAAAAATTCGTAAACCATCATAAAATTAACAAAATAATTAATAGTATGTAAGTACTAAGTATTACAACAATTTAAAATCAGTAATAAATTAAATTTATTTATTTAATTTATGCACTATCACTCCACTTTATCAAAGAGGTACAACATAATTTTTTATTTGCTTTTCTTTAGTTTATATACGAATTTATTTATTTATTTTGTTCAGAAACAAGTGGAATAGTCACTTCCACCACCAATCTACCATTCTATTTAATTACAAAGTAAAACGAATATAAATTGAAGTTTATAAAATTAATATATTTTTTCGTTCATTCTATTCCAAAATATATATATTTTTTATATCCTTAAATCTTATTTAATCATATTAAATGTTATATAATTATATTGAAATTATAAAATTTTGCACAGTGTAAATCCAATTTGGTGTGATTTTCTACATTGGATTTGACACGTGGTGTGTGATTTTCTACATTTTGATATTAAATTAAATTATTATTTTTCTAAATTCTTTCATTAGGGTGTGGACAATTTTTAATATTGCTTTATTTGAAATTAAACAGAAATATATGATGGAATGAATTTAAAGATTGTATTAACAAAAATAAATGTTTTTAAATTTTGTAGCAACAAATTATAACCACATATGTCTTAAAATGATATTTCGAGTAAGCTCAATTTTAAAGATTAGATAAGAGTTAAAAAAATGTAGTTACGGAACCGTACCAGCTTTTGGTTTTTTAAAATCGCTTAAATTATGCATTTGAAATCCATAAATTTTATTTTGTAAAAAACGATTATGTTGTTGTATAAAATATTAATAATAAAAAAAAAAGTAAAACAAGCTGTTCAAAATACAATAAATTTGCAAATTTAAGAATATTCCAAATTTGTAAAAATACGCTCACATAATTTTATAAACTTTTATTGCTAATTGTAGGAATATAGTCAAATAAAGCCAAATTATGACATAAACATTTTTAGATCATATTGTTATAAGCGATTATGTACCCTTGCAAAAATGTGATTTATAGTTCATGATTGTAGTCAGAATCAAACAAAGATTTGACAGGAAATACTTTCGAAAATTCTGAATATCGTGGTTATTATTGTTATATTATTTCAATTTTGTCTTATGTTGACATAAACGATTATGATTTATTGGCAGAAAATTAACATTAAATTATTAAAATTAAAAATTAAAACAAAATTTTTAACAATTTTTTCAAATGACTTTTTAAATTGTTAATATGCTCAAACATTTGTTTTTATTTTCGTTATAATTTTCACCTAACCAAATTTCAATAAAAATTTAAGCAATCATTTGAAAATAACTTTTTATATTTAATATTTTCTTGTGATAATTTTTATATGTTCAAATTAGATTTAATCGACTGCTCTGAACTTTTTAAATTGCTAGAGTGTTTACATTTTCTAAAATTTAATTTGAAAATGATTTTTATTTAAAAAAAAGATTGAAGTTGAATTTACAAAATTACAACGCGTGACGTAATGGATATGAATTATAATTATAAATTGACATATTCTTTGCATCTAAAGTAAATAAAATCGCCTACTTAAAGTACACAAGATAGATTGCATCAAAATTGTCATTAATTTAATATAGATATCTAAAAAAATTGAGCTGTGGTTGAGGTTATGTTAATGTAACTAAATAAATAAATACTTGTCAAAATAGCGAAATTTATAAATATCAATTGATCTGTATAGAAATCTGAATAAAAAGTTATATGTATATGTATGAAAATTAAAAATTCGCTATGTATCGCGATCTGTACAGTTAAAAAATCTTAGCTAATGCAAAATAGGCATTGTATCTTAGATTGGAAATTTGAAAAATTCTAACAGAACAATTTTCGTTATAACATTAATTTAGAATATAAAATTTTAATTGGAAAAATATTAGAAATTTAAAGTTCAATTAATTAATTTTTAAATATTTTTTTTTTTACATAAATATATTTTTTATTTTTATTTTGAAATTTTACTTCATTATTTTATATAAAATAAACCTAAAAATACCTAAAATCTTAAATAGTATACAAAAAACTTTTTGTTTTCATAATAAGTTTTTTCTTTTCTAATTTTTTTTAAAAGCAAATTAATTTATTCACAATTTTTAAAAACTTTAATTTTTAGTTTTTAACTAAATAATTTATTTCAAAGAGTATTTCTCATATTTAATTTCATTTTTATTATAATTTTTTTTCTTTTATTTATTTATTTATTTAAAAAAGTATTTAATTTTCTTTTTATTTTTATTATTTTTTTTTTTTTTTTAATAACAACAATTATTTTAGTCATAATAATTTAATTTTTAAAAATTATTATTCTTTAAAACAAAACAAAGCAAAAACAAAATTTGATTTTAAAACAAATTAAATGAATGACTAAATAATTTTGTAAATAAAATGTACTAAATATAAAAATCCAAAATCTTATTTTAAATTTTAAATAAATTTTTTAATTTAAACGTTAAAAATTTTTAATAATCAGCCTAAATATGTAAAAATCATATTTTAGAAAAGTCAGGGAAATAAAAAAAAATTCGATATACCTAATTAAAAAAGAGAAAATATTATTAAGAAAAATTAGTTGTGAAGCTATTGTAGAGAATGTTATGTATAGGACTGGTCTACTACATAAATGAAAATATTTGAAACTAAATAAAGTATGTCCAGAGCAAAACATTTCTTTCATAATACATTACCGAAAGCATTATCATTATAAATAATGTAAAATAAATTAATTACTGTTAGCATTAGTTATCAATGCTACTTCCAAATGAACAGTATTATCCACGTTTTTACCAAATTACTGAAATATTTGTTAGCATACTTAAATAATGCTTCAATCAATTACTTCAATTGTAATGGTATTGCTTTTTTTTAACACTAAATGGACATTATGACAAATATACAAATAATGTAATTTATATGTAAATTTAACTGCACATATAAGTTCTATGTACAGAGCTTTACAACCGTAGCTAATAAATGATTTATTGTAAAAATAATACAATTATTTTAAAATAATTAAAAAAGACAACCTAGGCTGTAAGGCTTAAAAAATATGAAAATTAATATTTTTAAATTAACGGAAAAGTATAAAAATTTGAAAAGTGATAACCTGATAGCCAACTACAAAGTCTAGAATATATGTAGAAATACTTTAACCCATTGGCTAACAATGTATCACCAGTAAACCCGATTTTCATTCTCATGCATCAGAATCAGTAAAGTGATACGTAAATTTTTCTTTTTTTCATGTACAAATTCAAACATGTAAATATCACTGGTCATTACGAAAATCGAAAATCGAAATGGTAACTGATAATATATTTTACCTGTCAGAATTTAAAAATAAAATTTAGGCTAGAAATATAATGTAGCTAGTATGTATACATATGTACTAACTCTATTGCAAAAAAATTTTCCCACCTTAAACTTATCACAATAAAATAATATGTTGTAAAGGCAATTGAAAATTACAAAAATTCTGATTTATCTATCTATCATCTACTGACACTTATAGGCAAAACGGACTTTACGTAATAAAACGGATTTAAAATAGAAACAATGAGTTGGCTAGCTTTTTTGCAATGGAACTGAAATATAACAGAAATATAATTTTTAAATCGATATTCACAATAGCAATATGAAATGTAAATACTGGCAAACAAGTATTACTATCCTCTAAAAATTAGATTTATGTAAATTTGAATTTCTAAATAATGTTTTTGAACAGTAAGAGTAAACATTTGTAAGGTTATAACATTCATAATGACAGAAGATCATTTAATGTATTAAAAAATATAAATCATACTTATAGAAATCCCTTGAACAAATTAAATTTAAATTTTTATTTTTTTTTAAATAATTTTTATAAATTTTTTATAAATTAGGCCCACTTGCTCAAAAGCGAAGTTCTAGAAGAACTAATGAAGAGTACATTATAATATGTACGAAATTAAATCATAAATCAATTATTTAAAAATTTTCAAATATTTTAAGATTTTCAATTAAAATAATATGTGAGGTTGCAATCGACTTAATTCCAAAACAATTAAAAAAAAAATTTATTATTCGAAATACAAAAAAAAAAAATATTTAATTTTAATTTAATATTCACAATCGAGTAAAATTTAATTCGAATTTAGTTCAATGAATTCAGTTCATTCAGAATAGATATCTCAGATTCACATTCAAATTAAGCCTGATTTACCATCGGTTCTAAAGTGTTATTTAACATTTTTAATAATTTAATTTAAATTTTATTAAACGACAGGAATAATTCCTATCGCCAATATTACACGCCGCTGCCACAAGCATTTGGCTAAAATTTTTAATAGAAATTTACTATTTAGGCTTCTTATAACAAAAATATTTTTTTAATTGCTTTAATTTCAATAATAATGACTGGCACTAATAAAATTTACAAAATAAAAAAACAAAAAAAAAACGAAAACATAAACAAAAGATAAATGAAAAAAAAAAAATGTTTATTATAAATTTATTTTTTTAATGAGAAAAATTTCCTAATTTTTAATATTACTATAGCCAGATTTTATATCAATTTTCCGCCGTATTCTACCAATTTGTTCAGATTCATTAAAATTTTTTTCATCTACAGGACTAAATTTAACTACTACAGTACTATCATGTTTTTCTGTGTTAGAAGATGATGATGATTCTTTTTTTTGTTGTTTTTGTTGTTCTTTATTTTGATTAATACTAGAATCGGAGCTTGGTGGTTCAATCATATCAACAATACCAATATCACTTATTTGAACATTTTCTAAATCTTCTGAGCTAGCATTTTCTTCAGCAACATTTACAAATGCTGTTGATAATTCACCATTCAACTTATTTATTGTTCTTGTACTAATATCATACATATAAATTTCTTGTTCATCATTTGAATTTCTAAAATTAAAAAATATAACATTATAAATTTTAAAAAAAATTTAAATTTTTTTTTTTACATATACATGTTTTATAAAATATGCACAATTAATAATGTTATTGAAATAATATAATATTATTTACCAAGCTAAAAAATGGAAGTAGTTGGTTGAATCCAGAAGAGGATTTTTTTAATAAATTTGTACGGTTATAATAACTATTTCAATTTTGAAGGTTAATAAAGTCTTGCAGTAAATTAGTATAAAAAAAAATCGCTCGTCTATAGACTCAAAATCGCAACAACAAAATGTACAGTAGTTTGAATATTATACATTTATGTTGTTTTTTTTTTTATTTAATATAGAGGTTTCAAACACCGCTTCCTATCGGTGATAGCGAGTTGAAAGACAAATAAAGTTTAAATCACCAGCTGCCACACCATTGACATCAAGATATTAATTTTGTTTTGGGGATTTTTAAAAATCTGGGGATTTTGATTTTGGGAATTCAGAGTGATTTCCATCTTTAGTTTGGTATAAATGAAATCTTCAGATTTCACTGAATATCAGCACTACGAACTGACTATACCTAATTCATATACTTTGTTTCAGAACATTTAGCTACTCTGTATATATAGGAAATATAGAATTGTTGAGATCCGTAATACCATATCCAAAGACTATTTAACCTGTAGAGCAATTTACTAAAATAACAGTAATTTTATTTCTAATTTTATATAACACCTTGTGTTTGCAAAGAAAATATAAAATATAAGCTTTGTTTGAATTAATGGTAAATATTCCGAGTTTCTATTTAAACGTCAAATTGTTTTTATATTTTCGTCTGATGTAATTTACATAACTTTTGTTAAGCATACATATAATACATAATAATGTTAAAAAATCAGTACACTTTTTTAGTGCTCCAGGTAAAACACATAGGCTTTACCCTTGATTGTCTTTACTTATTTAGGAAAATCGACTTGCTCTTGAATGTAAGAACATTCATATTTACGAAAACGAGACAAAATTTTTTTTTAATCAAATATGCAAAAATATTTTTTTAGTGGCACACCCTGTATAATGTATAATAATATTAAAAATTACTCACTTTGTAACAAGTAAAACAACACTCTGTAAATCGATTTCAGTTTTTGATTCTTTTTCTAACCATTTTTTAAAATTATCTTTAGTTGGCTTCTTTAGTAACTGTTTTAAGCTGTCACCAGCAATAAATTTGATTTGTTTTGTATCCAAAATATCTCTTTCTTCTCTTTCACCCTTAACAGCAATATGCTGTTGTTGTTGATCAACTGGAGCTAAAACAACAACACTTGAAATTTTTTTACCTTTTAATTCATCAGTTTCAGGAATTGGAAATTGTGATCCACTTATTTTTAATGGTAAATAACGATTATATTGTTTATCACCAATGCTCATAGTTGGCAACACTGCTGAATCAAATTTAATATATTTATCGGTAACGGTTTTTTGATTAGCAGAATCAAATCGAACAACTTTTAAATCAACATTCTGCCGTCTTGGTAATGTTTGAGTTTCTTTAATTTTTTCTAATTCTTTTTCGGTGAATTGAACTTTTTCACCATTCGGTTTAACAACATTTAAAACATTATGAGAGCCAGCAATTTGTGCACCACCACCATT